>RSEE01000003.1:0-1331815 GCA_003971905.1 Moniliella sp. 'wahieum' | reverse complement strand
TTCCGTTTGTTGGTTACATCGAAGGGCCTATCGTGCTGCCGCCTTCCTTTTGACCTTACGGCCAGGACGAATTGCTAGATGTGCAAATCATTTTTCCGTTGCCTTGCCCGACGTTGCTACCGCTATACCCACTGTGTGTGTTACTCTGGTACGAAAGCACCCATGTCTTGTTGTGCCGCGATGTACTGACCAGCGCGCTAAACAGGTACAAATAAGCCTGCCGGAGCCGAATAGCCGATGGAAACAAGCAAGTGATCACCCCGCCATCTGCAGAGCCATTCTTGATACCAAACTAAACATCCCGCCAGGCAGTGGCAACCTCGGATGGTGGCGGTCCGCCGCCCAAACTGGCCTGGCATCGTTCCAATGAGCCCAATGGACACGCTTTGCAAGAGAGTTGAGGTCCATTAAAGACGCGGATCAAACCATTGCAAGCTTGTACCGCGTCGTTGTGTCCGTGAAGAAGGAGATGCGCATCCGGAGATGGCCTCGCTCAAGCTTGAGGAACGGGGGGCAGCATGGTGGTATGCGACCAACAGGATGCAAAGAAATGCTGCTACTGATCGGCCCTCATTATGTGCTTGGTCGCGGGCTCACCCCTCTCGAGGATTGCCGTTCCAGGATGGGCCGAGCGCGCCGACTTTTTTCGCGTGGATGTTAATGCGTGTACGTGGTCCATATTCTTCTGTGTGGCAAAGTTACTGACATTTCTCAATGATCAGGCGCAGTCCTGGAGGCAATCGGGTCGCATGCATCACGCAGTCCTTCACCTCGTCAGTCAACGCCCCCAGCCAGTCATTCAAAGTATTGAGGGTACGCCGACAAGGCGCTGTCCTTTCTGGCTATCGGTGCTGCTCCACAAGCCAAGCAAGTCCGGCTTCGCACTCCTTCGGTTCGCAGATAAGGAAGGCCCTCAAGTTGCTATCGAGGCACAAGTGCTGTCCGATGATATTCTGTTATGCGGGGCCGGTACGAACGTGGAGAACGGGTGCGGGGTGCGAGCGGCCGCAGTGGATTGCCTTTCACACAGTCACAGCACTACGAAGAAGATGGGGTTAGGCGGCGACACGGCTTGCTGTTGCAGAGAACGCTTTTTTGACCGAGCAGGCGTCCCAGCCGCAGTTCCTGGCTCCGCCCGTGCAAAAGGCCAGGGCTGTCGTGGCCATACAGGGGGTGAAGGGTGCCGCATCTCGAACCCCTGAAGAGGATGCAGATGGTGTGATTAGCATCAGTGGACCTCGCTCTCGATTGAATATCGAGGATTGATGCGACGCTTGGTCCGCTGCGCTTGCCATTCGGGTGGCTGTCGACCACCCCCACCCCAAGCCGTGTCGGAGTGCATCCTCAGCCCACATCCTCGTCTGCTGCCACCCCCTGATCATTCGCCACCCTTGTCATTCACATTTCCTCGTTCCCCTTCCCCAACCCTCGCCCCCCGCTGCTCCTGGGGCGGGTACCCACACGGCGAGCCCCTGGTACGGCTCTTGCGGCATGCCCTTGTGCATGCAAAGATAGCGGCTGACATGCGACAGCCGTCGTTGGAACAGCGGCCAGTTAGTCGCTCGAATTGTCTCGTTCCACCTGTCCCGCAACAATCACTGTCCCCGCGAGCGATGTGTACCACAGGTCCTAAGCAAGAGAAGCAAGGCGGTGGGTATGCCATCCCATCAATCTGGTCTGGCTTAATGGCCTTCTGACAACTTGTGTCCCAAGTGGGTCTAAACTGTCTTGCTCGTGCTTGCTTTGTGTACGTGCACATTTAAGGCGCATCTTCTTGGGGAACTCGTTGCTGGCACTGCATCCTGGGAAAGCCAAACGTGTCCATTCATTCCTTGCGGCTGTCCGGCATATATCGCAGCGATCCCGCCACACAACGCTCTGTACCCAGCCCAAGGGACATCATTCACCATCAAACGACCGCGTGGCGACTGCAATGTTGGGGACTGGTTCCGCTATTCTTCCAGTGCGGCGGCGCAGCTTCATGAGGCCCTGGTACTGTTTGCGTGCAGTACTGTACATCTTGTCCGTGGCCTTCAAATGTGGCGCGATGTCGCTGCTCTACCAACGATAAGATTACCTGCTGTCGATATGGGTGGTTTATCTGGAACACTTGGTATACACAATCGTTTCGACGAAGCTTGCTTGTTCCCATTGTGGTGATGGTACGTTGCCCCTGCTATTGTATCTCTTGTGGTGCGAGGTACTGACAACCACGCAGACCAAACACAGTACCAGCAGCAACTGGGACGAAAGTGCTTGCCCAAAGAAACTGGCTGTACCAATGCCTCTTAGCCAGAGGATGCGACGCGTATGCGGTGAAAGTGCAGGCACTGCTGTGCTTGACGTTGGGCAGCGCCCTCGCAAGGCATGGGCGCATTACTATCCCCTCTGTTGTACGGAAGGCGCGGGTTGGGCTTTGCGCAGCAAGGGACGTGCGCAACCGGTGTCCGACGCGCTCCACCCGCCTGCTTCAGCAGCTGTGCACCAGGCCTGCGTGGAAGAAGCATATGCTGGCCAACGAGCGGGTGCCTTGCCGCCGTCAGCAGCGCTCCCGGCTGCAGTGCAAGTCCACAGGGCTGCTGCCATGTCAGAGGAAGGGAAGCTTGGTTGTGATAGTCGTGGCCGCAACGACAAACGGCGGCAGCGGACGCAAACCGAGCACCCCCACAATCAACCGCAATCGGCCGCCTCTGCGCGAGACGCGCAGAAAGGGCTGCTCCCTTCGCGGGGTGACGTGCGTTTGCCGCTCGCTGGGCACGCAGAAATTCCTCCACATTGGCAGCGGCCACATCGCCCAAGTCCCCCCTCCCGATTCTGGCCTGGCTGCGTTTGGGACCGCTTTTCTCCACCGCCAACACTCTGGGGCTCTGCTACGCCTCGTGTCCTTGCTGCCTCTTCATCCTCGTCCTCTCGTTGCGCACCAATCCGGATGCGTGCTCACGGGGGGCACGCCCCTGGGCACCGCTTTTGCTGTCCATCCTTGTCGATGCCGTACCCAAACTGGCTGCGAGACGGCGGCTGCATTACCGAGGTCGACAGGCTGCATGGTGGAATGCAAATCAACTTGGCGGCGGCCCCCATGGGGTACCGTAACTTCGATGGTGGCGATTCCTGTACGTGTTCCTACCCCTTCTGCTGGAGCCCAAGTTGCTGACATTTCCCATTAGCTGGACGCCGCTCCAGAAGCACGTGCGTGTACTCCAGTAGCCCTTAACTCTCGCTTCGATATCCCCCCAGCCAGTTGGGCAAGGCGCCAATACAGGGAATATTGGCAAAGGCAGGGCACGCCTTCCGCCCCTGCGGATGCACCGGCAGCGAAGGCCTCTACGGCTGCGAAGAGCAGAAGCTGCTCGCTGCTGTTGCGTTGGGGAATGGGTGCGTAGAACAGGTCCGGGGGGGGGGGCGTGGCTGCTCTTCATTACCCTCGTTGGACCCCTGAAGAGGATGGAGACGGGATGGGTAGTGTCAATGAGCCTCACTCTCGATTGGATACTGATCGTGGATGTGACTGCCTTGCTGGACGTTTGTTGATCAGGTGGCCTGGCGACCACGACCACCTAACCCGAGCTGTGCCAAAATGAATCCTCCACCTCGCATCTTTTGTTCGCCACTCGCAGCAGGTTGTCGCCCCATTGCGCCTCCCTGTGTTCTCCCTTCCCCAATTTGCGGCCCCCACACATCCGCTGCCCCACACAGACGGGCCAGCTGATCTCCCAGAGTGGCTGGGTGTTCCTCAACATGGAAACCGCATTGGTCTCCACCCAGGACTTATCGAATGGGTCGAACGCCCGGCCTGGTCCCAGCAGCATGCCCAAGCCCTTCTCAGGCGCACTCCCGGCGGAGACCGGACCGACCTTCCCGATACGCTATCCCTTCCACACGGCAAACGCATTCCTCACCTCAAGCTTGCTGCCGCTGACCGTCAGCGCCATTCATACTAAAGCCGAAACGATGATCCGCACGGCCCTGCCCAATACCGGGGTCATGATTACCTCTACAGGTTTTACATGTACGACGACGATCTTCACCCACACTTCCTCCGGTATGATATACTGACCGACGCGCTTGTGCAGGCCGGAACGTACAGGCACGCATATGCAGGCGGAAATGAATGGTCAAGAGTGTCCGAGCACTACGGCAAGGACATGGGTCAAACCAGTGCCCGCTTTTCATTTACGTGGGAAATGTTAGTGGTCCGACATCGCTTTACACTTGACCATCCCTCAACATGATGACGCTGTGGAAGCTGCCCAGTCATATGCTTCCAAGCCCCGTCTCGTCTTGGGGCCAATATCATTCTACTGCATATCAGAGTAACTTCCCCCCTCTTCTCCCAGATGGAATCAAGTTCAAAGGAGAGGGGGGCAGATTGTGCGTCGGCGGGACGCTCCGTTACAGAAGGCGATCGAGGCGAAGGGGCCGAGTGAACAAGAAAAGGTTGCAATGTGTAACGTCGCTCCACTTGAAACACAGCGTGCAAGATGTGCAAGGGCAACGTGCCAAGATCGTGGGCTTCTGCATTGGGCTAGTATCACCCGACCGATGTTTTTGCAGGCCAAGCATGTGGATCAAAACCACTCGCTGCCCCTGCCTAAATGGCCTCCCGTTGCCCCACCGGTTGTTCACTTTGCGGTTTGTGCTTGCAGCAACCCCTCCGCCAGCTGTTTCGCTCCAGGCGGAGAAACGGGTCTGACGCGCGCCAAACTCCCCTGGGCAGGTGAGCAGCAATGGCACGAGGCAAGTCATCCGGGGCGACGATCGCAGCAATGTGGTCGGTCAATGGTAGGACCAAGTTGGCATCCCGATGCCCGTCGCTTTGGGCAGAACACACTTGCTCTCTCCTCTTGGCTTTGCTCCACAGGGCAACGCATCGACTTGGGCAGCGAGGCGAACGTATTGGCGGACGAGGTCAACGGCCCCATGAAGGGGGATGCGGGCCTGCTCCTCGACACGGCGCAAGGAAAAGACGGCGGTTTTACTCGCTGCCAGCATACCAAGCTGTTGCCTCCCGTGATTACACCGTTTCGGCCTGGCTGATCGAGAAAGCAGAAGTGCTCGATCAGAGCTGGAGGTCGGGGTGCCTCTAATCCAGCGCTCACATTTGCTAGCCACGGGGTCATGGCTGGGTTGCGGGACATTCCGGCCACGATAGTAGAACCCGAGCCATCAACAACCCGCAGCGAGTCAGGCGCTCCTACGCCACTGTCACCCGCACTAAGATCGCGATGGCAAACGCAGGTGCTCCAAAGAGTCCATCCATATCCAACGGCCTAACCCCTTCGTCCTTCAGAGACAAGACGCGCGACGCCTATGCTACGTCGTGTCTTTCGTCCCCTCGCCCCCGCCCCTCCGGCACGCGCGGCTGTGTAAGAAGGAGATGATCGCCTTGTTCGAAGCGGAGGCCAAAGCAAAGGACCAACGTACAATTTAGTGTAACGGGCGTCTAGCTCTGTTCCCTTGGTCTTCTTGAGGTGACTACGCCTGTGGTTAGTCCAGGGCTGCTTTGGCACACTGCCGGTAGAGAGCAAGCGTTGGTTGTCTTCCTTATTCGCCTTGCCGCTCGGACTCTTGCCTGTGCGAGCAATGGTATACCTGCCGACCATGTTGCAAAACCACAGCCTGGGAGCCGGGCTAGGCATTTGCGGTGATTTGGCTGCTGAAGAATACAAGACGAGCAAGATGTGTATCCGCAGAACGTTCTGGACTGCGTGCTCTACTTGGCCACGAATGGGTCCAAGGCACTCTTGGTGTACGACCCTCGGGTAGTATGGCAGTGCGTCCAGTCAAATTGGTATGGTGGCCTCGTTTTGCTCTGACATTTGGCGTAAGGAGGTGGCTCGAACCACGACCTCGCCATCAGGACGGTACCCGAAAATGGTGAGGTCCGTTGCCGACCCGTTTCCATCACGCCGCCGATTGCCCAAGCTGGACCCAAAGTAGCCAGCCAGCGTAGTGGGCCGGACGGCCGGGCGCACCCTAAGACCTCGTGAGCTGGACGGGATGAAGCGTTGTGTCGGTCGTCCTTGATTGAGGGGCATGTTTCTGTGATGGTCGGCTCTGGCTCGCGACGTGAGGGACCGTACTCACGGGTTCCCTGGGTTTTCTTCGTACGTTCATCCCCCAAACAGCCGGTCGGCAGGGAATGCATGAGAACCACACCCTACCCGACTGTTGTTCCTCTGGTCTATGCCCTCGCTCGAACGAAGCGATGGTGCGTAGTGGGATGTTGATCCCGTCTGGGCGGGATGTGGGTCGGATGCAGGACAAACGCCAGCTGGCGGTGGCAGGAGACGCAGTCCGAGCGGTGCTTACCGAGCCCGTTCGTCTGGGCGATACAGGCGGCGGGGGGGGTCACCGGTCACGGGTCACCGGAGCAGGATTGAATATTGATTGCACGATTGAAACTTGAAACGATCCTGTGGCGGGTGAACCAACAAGCCGCTGGCGCCTCCTGACACGGCCAAGTTGGACTGATTCCTTCTCCATCTCTCACCACCTTCTCATCCGCCTTGCCCACCGCCTGGAGATCGTGGCGAATCGTGTCGCCTGCCGTTATGCGCGTGCCCGCTGCCGGCGGGAACTCGCGTAACCCGACAGCTGCTACGGCAGGCAGTCGCGGGCTCAGCCCAAACGTGCCACCGAAGCGGACAACCTGGCAGTTCCGATTGAGATCCATTCTAGTGGTGGAGCACGCAGCAGCCTCGCGGCCGGCCAGAGCGATGGTGCCGCGTCTATTCAACCAGGCGCGGGTTGCTTGGGAATTGCCTATCCAGATCATCTCGACGATCGCGATGCGTTTAACCTGCTTGCTCCTTCCGAAGGCGGGCTTGCAGGGAGGCTCCTCGATCGACGTTTGCGTCTCCCCAGGGCCGATCCCGAGGGGGCCTGGCCCCAGCTATTGATGATTTGGCGTGCGCGCACCGCCAGGTCAAAGCAGGCGTCCCAGGGTGGACGGCGCGTCCGCCGCGTCCTGGGACGCGGCTGTGAGGTGGGCCACAGGCGGCTCTGCGCCTCGTTGCACGGGTTACCGGTGCGGGACCGTCTGCTTTGGTGCGGGGGGCTCTGCAACCGAATATTCGACATCTTCCCCGTTCAATAAGGGCGGAGGATCTGGCGGCCCAGCTCCAGCAGATGGACGAGTAGCTCTGGCGTGAAGTGAAGGCAATCCCGGAGGGGCGGATCCGAGAGTGATACGGCTGGTCAGAAGTGGGACAAAGCTCTTTCTCCTTGCCAGCCCATATGGGTGCCTTAGGCTTTCGAGTGCCAACAGTGGTGGTATTCCGGTTGCTGTTATTCAAGGCACTGACAAGACGGGGTTGGATATGGTGTCTTCCATTGGGGCCTGCTGGTATCCCTGATGCGACTGGGCTCATACCGCACCTGTCTCCCGCGGTGGTGCTGCGGCCAAGATGGTGTTGACGCTTCCATCAAGGCACTCTGTGAGGCGGTGGGGCATCTCGTCGGTCCGCTTTTGGAGCCTGTTCGCATGCGACAAGTCTATAGCACCACCCTATTCATTTCGGTCATTCGGCCGCGCCGAAGTGCGAGACGTGCCAATACAGTTTCCCTCTTTTCTGCGCCACATTGGCACTGCTACTACATCCACTTGTTGTTCATCATGTACGGGACCACCCAACCCTTGTTCTCCAGTGACGTACTGACCAGGCCGCCAAACAGGTACCAATACGCTAGGCGCAGGACAATAGCCGATGGATGAAGTAAATGATCGCCACCCTATACTGAGCGGCATTTCCTCCGCCGCCGATCAAACACTTCCAGGCAATGACAAGCTCGAATGGTGGCGGGGAAGGTTGGCCAGAACCCGTTGTCTACGGTGACCGGGGGCGTGGGTGATGAGAACACCGGAGAGGGTTGCAAGATATCGATGACCATTAAGAAGATGTGGGTCGAAACTTGGCCAGCTTCTGCCGCGACCTGGTGCCGAGGAAAACGGGGTTGCGCACCTGCAGATCGCCTCGCGCAAGCCCAAGGAAAGTGGGTCAGTCATGGGGGTGTACGACCTGCTGGATGAGAAGCTGAGCTGGTGTTGACTGTCCCTCGTGATGTTTGGTCGCGGTACCCGCTCTCGGGCTTACCGACCTAGGTTGGGCCCGGTGCGCCAATTTGTCGTCGGTGGCACGTGGTTCATGTTCTCTGGGGGGCCCAAGTTGCTGACATTCCGCATTGGTGGGGAGTAGGCTGTTCCACCCGTCACCCGCACCACCAGCACTCTTTGGAGGGTATGTAGGGGCCCAAAACGGCGAGGCTGGCCAAGATCTCTTCCCATCACGGCCTGGTTACAGAGCTGCGGTGGACGATGGTGGGCCGGGCCGAACGCGCATGAAACTCCTGATGTGCCAGACGGGGGCAAGGGTTAACTTGTTTTCTGACGATCATGGTTGTGGGCGTGTTCGTTTGATCATTGACTCTGGCTTGTGTCGTGAGCGACCTTAGTGACAGCACTAACGGGTTACCTGAGCATTTCTTCGTACGTCCATCCTCCCAGCGGCCACTATGTGTAATGCATGAGAACCCTTAGAACGCGGATTTTGCGTTTGGATCCATACCAAAGGGTGTGGGGGGCAAGCGGATGGTATATAGTCGGATGGTATTTCGGTGTCTGGACGCGGTCGGGGCGCGATCGGGGACGAGGGGGGCAGCTGGCGGTAGCAGCAGACGCCCGGCGAGTGTTTTTGCTTGTCGATGTGGACGGTGGAGGTCGCTTGCGTCGTGGTGAATTGCGCGAATGAAGCAATGCAGTGGCTGACGGTCGATTCGACCCCAACAAAGTGGGTAGCTCGGTTGAGCGTCCAACGCCCCCATGTCAGTCTCCACCATCACCTCCTCCCTCCCCGTGTCCACCAGTCCAACTCCTGCCGATCCTTCTCGCATTCCTTACCCACGACATGCAACTTCGGGGCACACTTGCACGACCGTGTGGGCCCCAGGCGTGATGCACAGACACGATGCGGGGGATAACACGCATGGCGGTGCTGGCGCACCGGAGGCAAGCTGAACCCAGGCCGCCGAAGCCGCTGACCAGCGGTCCTGATCCAAATCAAGTCGGCCCACCAACACCATTCCAAAGGCAGCGGCTGCGAGACCGTGGCCAAACTAAATCCATGCTGGACAGCCCCTCGGACATGATCTCGTCGAGGGTGGAAGAAAGGGGGGGACCATGACCATGTTTGGCTCACTCAGTGCCTCACAACACCTATCTTCCAACTCCAGCCAGGGAATACACTTGTCCACCTCATCATTGTCTTCCCTCTCCTGGACCCTCCATTACCCTCCTTTTCCCCAAATCTTGAGCCGGTGGGCGGTCCAATGACACGTGGGGCACATCTGGGAGTCTACAGTTCATCCCAACCGCAACACGCACCACCCTTGTCAACAGACGGAGATGGGGGAAGGTACGCAGATGGATTGCATACGTCTATGGACGCAGAGGAGGTGTATGACCTCCTCAGGAAGGGGGCACAGTCGAGAGGTGTGGACACAGAATCTCCCAATTGATAGGAATCACTCCATAGTGCCCATACGGGCCTAGTGGGCAAGGCCCCTAGAACGGTATGATTCTGACACCCCTCCCTCAACCTGCGCCGCGTTGCCTCCAGTACATTCCTGCTACCCTGTTCTGACCACGACAGGTGAACGAGCATATGTGACCGGCGAACGAGCATATGTAAGGTACTGCATACGGATTGCCCCAGGCCCAACACCGAATGGAGAAGATTCTAATCGAGCCTTCTACGGTGGCGAGGTGTATGTTGGCAGAAGCGGGAACCGTGGGAAGGAACCAATATCACTTATGTTGCCCTTCCCCGCGTTCCCTCCCGCACATTGCTCTCGCGCCTGCCGGGACCATCGCGCAGTACTGTTAACGAGCCGGTCATGGCAGACGTCGGGGAGGGATGCCCAGTGTTACTATGCAGTGAGCAACGTCGTGCCATTCTAACGCATGACAGCACTTGGCCGTAGGCCCTGTGGTCTCTAGTGGTAAGTAAAAGGCCAATTTCTACTAATGTTTACCAGAATCTTTCCACCTGTCAGACTCCCTGAGATCGACTGTGCTGACTGAGGGCAGGTTTGAATTCGACTCGTTGCCCTGGATATGGTTAGGTTCCCTTTTCACTCCAAGTACACACGGGGAACCATAGCACCACCAGGATGATGGACGCAGCAATGGTAACGGATACTCAACAAAGAAGGAAATTTGGTAATCGAGGAAGAGCGTGCTCGATGTGCGGTAACAAATTAAGCGTCAACTGTCTTGGGAGAATCGAACCGCGGGGTGCCGACCTTGGTTTCATGTGGGGAAAAAGCCAAGGAAGCGTCAAGCTGGGCCATGTGGGCGTGGAATTCATCCCGTTCCTGGCGTTGGACTTTGGCAGCTTTTGGGTTCCGTGAACGCAGGGCACTCGCTGCGTAACAAAGGATGGTGTTGAAGGCAATGTACCTGGGATTTGGCAAAAAGAGAAAGGCATGTGTCAGTGGGGAAGACACACTAGGAAGAGATCAAGCACAACAGGCTTGAAAAGCTAAATCATTCAGGATGCTGGGTGTGTCCAGAAAGGCGCCAGGAGGGGAGCGGGAACGTACGAAATCAAGATGACAATATCGCAGAAGCGATAACCGACCTTGACCGCAAGGAGACGAGGTAATCAGTGCCGTTGCGGTACCGGCAGTAGCCGCAGGTGCCATCCGGGATTGATGTACTAATAACCCTGGCCACACGGCTTTTCGAAGACAGATCAAAAGTCGGCGAGGCAGGCGGCGCAGGTCTGCCCCGCAGGAGGCACAATGACAGCCAGTTCAGACGGGGCACTTAGTACCACTTTGATGGGGAGGACCACATAGGACACGACCGCCTCGAAGTAGTACCTCAATGGGGTGAGTGGGCACATCCATGACGACCAGAACTTGGTCATTAGCGCAGGAGGAGACTGCGCATCACATGCAGCACTGTAAAGCATCGTATAATAATAGGTCAGAAACCCATCCTCCCCTGTGGGTGGGAGTGGAGCGGTCAAAGGGGAGTTCAAACGTACATGCATACAAAAGGCGAAAACAATGGCAAGAGCAAGCTACCAGCATGGGCCTGGGCGCTAGAGCCATGAGTGCGATACCCAGGGTGGTGTAGCATGAGGTAAACAAGATGGCGTACCAGAACCATCTGAACGCCTGTCCTGCCGTGCCACCACCCCGTAGAAGACAGGACCAGCGAGCTAGTTCCAAGGTAGTTCAATAATAGCCAAGGGAAGTAGTGATCATGGAAATGCTGTACATCCGGCTGGGAAACTCCCGCGTCTCAAATAAGGTGTGTATATGAATGTAGTGGACCGAGAGCTGTTGCGTGCTTGTGGTGGCGAGCACGCTACCGATAAAGCTGAAGTAGATAAAAAACAAAGGCAGTTAGGGGCAGCAAAGAAGGGAGAGAGGCGTGCAACTGGGGATAAAGATACCGGGGTCAAAAACGTACACGCTAAACAGTTTATTCTGGAAACTCCGCATGGAGCGCAACTTGCCTGCCCCCAGAAAGAGGAAGAGACAAAGAGGTTAGCCAAAACGGAAAGACCAATCTTCCCGCCAATGTAAGAAGGAGAGCGCAAGAGATGGAGGAAGGTACGTTTGATGAGTTGAGTTAGCTAGGTGCGGTACCCGTTGGTGTAGACGCCATCCTTGAGAGACTCCTCGGTAGGTAGGTACTGGGGGTCACGATGACGGTTGGAAATGCGTTGAACAGCGGCTTCCGTGTCGATGAGGAGGAAGCTGTCGCAATACAGCTGGGCCAGTCCTTGTCCGTGCTCGAGTCGCACCGGTGTCGATGCAGTCTAGCATAAATTCGGAAGGGTTCGCATCGGCGGGGCCAAGGACGCCCGAATGGGATTCAAAGTAATCAATGAGCTGGCCACAGACATGATTGTTGTGCAGTTCGCCTTCGTACGCAACCTTATCTCCTTTTGGAGAAGAATGAGGCAGTCAAACTGGATGAACAGTTCACCTGAGGATTGGTAGATGGTACAAAGGACGGATTGGCTGGAATCGGCAAGGCGACGAAGAAACGGACGATGGAAGAAGCGACCAATGAGCCCATCCCCGACGTGGGCTCGTCCAGGAAGAGAAGCAACTGAGGTTTCGCTGTCAATTCAACAGCAATGGTAAGACGCTTGCGCTGCTCGACCGATAGACCTTCTCCCACATTTCCGACAAGAGTCAGCAGCTCCATCTCCATCATGCGGATCCCTCGGCATAGGCCAATTTTCTTCCTTTAGCACTGTCGAGGGTTGGCACAGGATAGCGCTGAACTAAAGCGCTTCGCGTACAGTGGTGGTGGGTACCTGGTGTCGTTGTTGGCAGTACCCCATTTGCTGTTAGGGTTTTGAGCAGTGTTGTCTTTCCCGCGCCAGACTCGCCCAATAGCGCGGTGAACTTTCTCGGCTGAACAAAACCAGTAACGTCCGT
The DNA here is from genome assembly GCA_003971905.1 of Moniliella sp. 'wahieum'. Lineage (NCBI taxonomy): Eukaryota > Fungi > Basidiomycota > Moniliellomycetes > Moniliellales > Moniliellaceae > Moniliella > Moniliella sp. 'wahieum'. Next base: position 1,319,350 of record RSEE01000003.1, on the reverse strand, counting down.
CAAAAGCTGGTGCATTCTACGGAAGCGTAGGCTGTGGAGGGAGCGAAGGGTTGTCAAGCGTCGCTGGCGCTGGGGTAGTAAGAGCAACATCTTGGAGCTTGCACGCAGTACACTGTTAGGCACCATCCACATTTTCACACCTCATGGGTCGCGTATAGAGGCAGGTGGTCACCGCCTCCATGAGCAATGGGAGGTGTGCAGCCAATACACTACCTTGCCCACATAGATCCGACGTTCATTCGTACGTGGGCGCTGTAGCTCGTGGCGAATCTGGTCTTGCGAGGCGAGAATGATCAGTTGGCCTCGTTCGCCCGCGCATTTGGCTTCCAGGGCGGCCGCCTGGAGAAGGCCGAGGCCAGTAAATGAGGTATCTACCCAAATGACCTTGTCGCAGTCGGGCACGTCCACAGATATGGAAAGCTCCTTATTTCCAACAAGCACCGCTTCGTCACCGCGCACAAATCGTGCCACATTCTCCGCCCCTTCTTCCACCTGGGCAGCATGGGTGTCCCCTACCGGGCCGATGCGGGACGAGGGGGAAGGTAGTACTAACGAAACAGGCAAGGGATTAATTAGAATGAACAAGCAATCCAATTGGGAACAAGGGAGTGAGAAAGACGTACTGGAACAGCAAGGTAGGATGCAGTTGTCCTTGCTTCGCTGCACGAGTTGACGATGATGATGGTGCGACGAGGTGCAGGTGGTTGACATGGGTTTGTACACCAAGCTTCTCGGGCTTCAAGACGCATCGATAACAGACGAAAAATATGGCATGCACGCCACTGGGTCTGACGCGTGGTCCATACACTGCACCTCGAGTCGAGGGACTGGCGGGTTAAAATGGGAAAACCAAACGAGCGGTCTTTTGATAACATTGGCTCCAGCTCCTCCACATCCCATACGGCGTGAGAATGCAAGGAGGCGTGTATAGGCGAGAAAGGGGTTAAGGAAGGAAATATTGTCAAACTCGCATTGCCAGTGGCATTGCAGAGGGATGAGGTGTGCTTCTTCCAGTACAATCCGTTCAAGCCGCTTGTCCTGGGATAGGGAGCGAAGAAGATCGACGAGATTTTTGTGGGCGAGTTGGCCGATGGTTGTGAACAGAATGAGGGTACCTGATGTTACCTCAGGAACCTCGAGGATGGCACTGCCAGCACTCAAACTCGATCTGGTGATGGACCAAGTGGCGCGCAATGCCGGCGAGCATGCGGAGCAAAGGTATGAGGATGGCAGATGAACCATCTAGGATGGGCCACAGGGGGTGTGACGAGGACAATAGTCCAGGTTGATCGCGTCGAGGGCAGCGCGGATGAAGATGAATCAGTCACGGAGGTTCGAGGCGGCAAGCTGGCCCTTGAAGAGCAGGCAGACGCGAGCGTGTCTGCTGGTGTCACGCGTCACGGGAGGTTGGGGTGGATGTCGAGCAGGACGATCAGGTGTAGCAGCCTGACCAAGGCAGGCAGGTGGTCAGGGCTGGTGCATCGCCGTCAGACGGGATTGGAAGGTCACGCGCCAAACTCTGGCGGCCGAATGGTGACACGGACGGGGGCAACTCGGGACACAGGACGATGTGGGTTGAAACGATGCAACGGGGAGGGAAGGAAGTCGATGGGCGCGTGGGCGAGGCAAGCCGCCAGGAAGCGGCAGTGGACGACGCCAGGCCCGAACGTTTCCATGAAGTAGGACGACTCAGATTCGCGCCCCGCAATGCGGTAGTGACCCTTGACCTCCATCCGATCGCCCTTGGGCGACCCCTTCGGGCCACCACCGTCACAAGCATGCGGTCATGGAACACGGGGGGTACCGACTGGCCGAATGGAAGTAGGGCTGAAGCTCCGGGTCGGGGGCGTCCGGCTCCGAGCCGGCGGTGACCAAATAAGGCACGCCCGGCTGCAAGTGCTCCGAGGGATGGTTCCTGTGGGCCCAAAGAAGATCTGTTCCGGTACCCCGCCAACCCGGGGGGGAAGCGTGGCGTTCCACCCGTTGCATACGTCCTCTGCCACTGGTGGATCCGACCGTTTGGGGCGCCGCGGGAGGTCACCATGGACAATCAGTCGTCCTTCCGGGCTACGGAGATGCAAGCTCGCCAGACAGACGAACGGCCGCCGCAGCTGGGGGCGTTGATGGCGAACGGCGAGCCAGGCGAGGCCGAGTCAGCCGGCGAGGGGAAGGGCGAGCGGCCAGCGAAGACAGGGGGGCAGCTGCACGCCTGGAGTCCAAAGCGAGGCGGGCGGCGCAAGGAGGCGGGGCGGCAGGGAGGCAGGGCTTGTCCTTGTCCAGATTCAACAGTGCAGCGGTCGTGGTTAATGGTGAGCACCGCACGGAAGGGCACGGCGCGGCCACAATGTTGTGTGACACGTGACATGTGACGCATGACGCGTGACGCGTGACGGCAACTCTGTGACGCTGGCATTAGGGTTACTTGCATAGCTGCCGGAAGAGGAAGGAAGAGGAGGCACATGATGCATGATGCATGACGCATGATGCATGATGCATGATGCATGATGCACGCGTCGCATCGGGTTGCCTCCAGTCTTACATTTCAAGGGGCCGTGCGCAGGATACAAGCTGAAGGGCGGCGGAGATGGCGGCACTCAGCGCTGCTCCACCGCTGCGCCCGCCTTGCGCGGGGGGGGTTAGCGAGTGCCTCCGTCGATTGCTGAGTCGCCAGCAGCTGCCCCCCGCGCACATCCATCGCTGGTCGCGCCTCGGCCCACCGCACGGACCCTCGGGCATCGGTCGCATCGATCGCTTTCCAGACGCGCAGCACTTGCCTGTCGCGCGTCCCGCGCACGCCCCAACATGTACGATCGGCGCCCGGCGATGGCGTCTGCCGGAGGGCTTCTTGCGCCTTAGGCCTTACCGCTTCTCGACGGTCGACGGTCCAGGGTCACCGAGCTCAGCGATTATCCCGCGCCCGCGTTGAGCACCCACCACCACCATCATGCTCCCCGCCCTCGTGCGCACCAGCGTCGCCCGCGGCCCCGCCGCCGCCCCATCCGCCCTGCTGCACCACCGCCTCGGTGTGCTGCGGCCCTCCCCCTTCCGCCCCGCTGCGGCGCGGCGTGGGTTCGCCATTGCGTCCCTGGACCATGTGGTCATTACGTGCAACGACATTGACCGCACCGTTGCGTTCTACACCCGCCTCGGGATGGAGCTGGTCCATTTCGGTTCGGGCCGGAAGGCGCTCGCGTTTGGCAGGCAGAAAATCAATTTGCACCAGAAGGGCAAGGAGTTGTACGTACCTTCCTGCTGGGCTCGGTTGGGGCGCGGGAGCGCGCCAACGCTGGGCGCGCCAAGAGCGGGGTCGAACAGTGCAGAGTAGTATGGCACAGACGAATTGACCCGACTAGATGATGGCCTTATGTTTGGTTTGCTTCCTTCTTACCTTCTGTCCTCTCTTTCCGTCCGCTCTCTCCCTCATTCCTCTCCCCTTTCTCCCTCAGCGAACCAAGTACGTCCCCCCCCGCGCTCGTGCGTGCGCGCCCAACGCCACGCAAACTAACCCTCCTCACGCACCCAAAGAAGCCGCCTTGCCCCAACCGGGATCACAGGATTTGTGCTTTATCATCTCGGACAGCATCTCCGCTGCGCAGGTACGCACCTCCGCTCCTATTCCTCTGTCGCACCTCCCCACCCCCTCCCTTCCCTGCTCCTACGCGCGTGTGCGCTCTTTCCTTCACGCCGCGTTCCCACGGCGTGTGTTAACCCCGCTCTTACTACGGTGTGCGAACGCCCACAGCAACACCTCGCTGAGCAAAACATTGACATCATTGAAGGCCCTGTGCAGCGCACGGGCGCCGTCGGGCCGATGATCAGCGTCTACGTGCGCGATCCCGATGACAACTTGATCGAGGTGAGCCGACCCAGTTCCTTGGACCCGGCCCGAGCAGGCACGGCTGGTGGAGAAAGGAGCATTGACTTTGTTACCCGGTTTCGTGCGCAGCTTTCGTCGTATAAGGATGCGCGGTGAGGAGGCGGCAGAGGCGGTTGTAGATGTACGTGGTGCGGCGCGCAGGGCGCAGGGGCGACGTTGGATCGATTGGTTGGTCTGGTTTATTTTGCTCTCCCCCCTGGCAAGAGGAATCGTTCTGCTCCTTTACGGATTGCGAATGCGTGTGCGTGCTGGACAGGAGTCCGAGTTAGGCGGCGCGCTGCGGGGGGTACTTGAAGGCGTACGCATCGATGTGGACGTGTGTACATGTAACCTTCCCCAACCCCCCCCCAACCCCCGCCACGATTTGCAGATGCTGCGGTACAACGGGTACTTGTGAATGCATGTACATGTCTTTCTGGACCTTCCTTATCTTGGCGTATTTGACCCATACCTCTTGGGGCCTTGCTGTCTGTCTGCTACGGTGGCCGTGCGCCCGCTTGCTCGCTCGTGCAAGGTCCGGTGCACCATCGTATTCGACACGCTTCCCGAGCTGCGGCTCGGGTCGGTATATTTCGTCGGGTCGCATACGCCTGGCTAATAGAGCACAAGGTAGATGGATTCTAATGGATTTTAGTTCATATGCTAGGAGGTCACGTATGTCCAACTGGCCGCAATGCACAACCCCCCGCGTGGAATCCGTGGGTAGTACCCCTGGCGTACCGCGCTGCGTACAGGTTCTTAGGTACACAAGGTAGCGTAAGGTTCCAGTGACGTCGGCAAGAGGTGTGCAAGGAGACAAGGGTGTGTGTGGCGCTGGTTTTGTCCTCGACGCATACCACCCCGATTGCGTTCCACAGCAACAAACTAGTCGATCGCGATGTCGGGTCTGGGTGCGCCCGGGAGAGGAACCGAAGAAGGCGCCCCAACCCCCCAAGCATGTCCTCCCCGGGACAAGAGCCGACGATGCTGCTGGCCTGGGTCCAGGACGACACCCGGGGCCAAGACGCAATCGATCCACTGGTCGCACAAACGCCCGAGGTAATTCGCCGGATCGCACACTGAGTCATTCCAGCTCACCGCCATCAAGCGTATTACATGCAATCTCCTCGCTTTTTGTCCCACAGCATCTGGACCAGTACCCGGTCCTCGAGGGCCATACTACAACAGCGTACACGGCGTCGTAGACATACCGTCTTCCTTTGGTGCTTGGAGTTATTCTCAGTACCCATTTGTGCGTAGTGGCGATGGATGGTCCGTGGTTACCTTGCCCCTGACGGCCACCCTCCAGCCACAACCCCCCCTCTCGTACGGCTGGGGACCGTCAGATCAGGAAAAAGGGAGTGGTACTGCTGCCTAGCGACGGCCCGGACTCTCATCTGAGCCAGGTGCCCGGGCCAGCCGCTCAAAAGTTTCTGTACCCTGGCACGACAGCGGCATATCATCCGACCATCCTGGATCCGTCATACTCAGTCAATCATGTGGTCCGATTGAGCTGGGGACTGGACCCAGGCCTTCTCCTGATCTTGGTCTACAATAAGCTGGGACAGAAGATACCCCTCAAATCGTCTTTCTTTGAACCTGGATCTTGGGTAGTAAGTAAGTGGTAACCGGTGACACCCACTTACCTTTGATGAAGGAGATCTCTGATCTGCGTACCCCACGCTCTTCTCCTGGGCTGGGACAGTATGATTGTGATGAGTTGAGGCTGTATCGGTGGAGATTGAGGGTGACATTATTCATCCTTGGCTCAACGTTGCTTCCATCGTTTGAAGGCGACTTTTACTGTTGGTACCTGTAGTGGTGCTATAGTGCCCTCGACCGGTTGATCAGAACACGCCCTCGCGTATTTTGAGTTGGATTCTATAGTGGCTATGCTGTGGCGGGGGTGCTGTGTCTCAGTCACATGAGGGCCAGTATCGGGGCCGGTTGCTTATCAGTTTCGGATCGGATCAAGGGTATGGGATTGAGCGCACGACACTTCTGCTGTGTCATCCAAGGGGTTCATTATGAGCCAGCTCGCGTCCGGGCAAAGCGGTATGCAGATCGTCTGCGTATAGCGAAGTTCATCAACTGGAGGTTGGAGATTGGGTTGTTGACTAAGCAATAATCCCCTCCGAACGTCCCAGTAATTCTTTGGAGTGAAGGTATTTGGGTCCTTTCAAGGTTGTTAAGGCAAAATACATGAAGGAACCTTTCTTCTTGACCTGTCAGTACTCAGTTTCGATTATGATCCATCTGGTATTGAATATACCTGCCTCTGGCCCACCGTTTCGACGAGATGGCTGCTCTGCATGATCCTTTACCTCCACCGCCTATTGTTGAGCGGAGAGAAGACCATTCGTTGGTGGACAAGATTTGGGACACCCGCTACTACTACATCAATATCAGCTCCAACATCTCATCCTTAGTTGGGTTCCCTGGGGTCGGAGAACGATTGGGTCCTAGCCAATGATCTGGGTGATGAGGCGCTAGCCATGTGGTTGTTTTCCACACCCAACGTCCCGAGAAGTACTGTTCCCAAGCTGGCAATGTGGAGGACGAAGGATGAAATGAGGGAGAGATGGTTGTTTTCTTCTAAGAAAACCCTTCTCGGCAGAGGAAGGGTACAGAGGGGAGAGTCGGGCAAGGAGTGATTACGAGATGCTGGCATGTCATCGTATTTTGTAATCACGCCAACAGCCCCTCCACGACTCAACGCGAGGATCCGATCAAGGACCAGAGGGTGCGATGCTGACGGTCAGCCGTCTAGAGTGGATCTGACTTGTCAGAGTCCGAGACGAGTTCTGACCCAGGCACCGCCTCAGCACACGGGTGCTGCTTGCTTCGTCTCAGTCGGGGTGGCGCACCCTGATGTGCACCTTCAACCGATGGTCGATTTCTTCAACTTGTTCTTGAAGCCCTTCCCCTTTCGGAAGGGGGAGGGGGTGGTGGTTAAAGAGATTCTCTCATTCGGCACATGCGATACGCCCTGTGAGGAGAGCGAGCTGATAAGGGTCACTAGTCACTGAGGACTTGCTCGCGTAAAGAACTTAACTACTCAGTTAGTTGCGCCTAAACGGAGGATGCTTCTTTGATCTGGGCGACGAAGATCGAGGCCTATCCGTACGGCGGAGGAAATCTGTGTGCGAACTTCGAGTCCCCACTGATTTTGATCTACTTTTTCAAATAGTCTTGGGCCTTGGGCGCAAGTGCTAGGGACTAGTGACTAGTGAGCAGTAAGCCTCACTGCTCATGCTGAGCCCTAGTTGTTGAGTTGCCGGATCTGGACGTTTCTTCTGATCGATCTGACGTAGCACCAATTCCTTGATGCATGAGGTTGATATTGAGATCGAGAGATGTTCCATGATCATCATGAACAACCAGGGCTTGTCAGGGCTTGCCTCCCTTCGTTGTTGGGATCTCCCTTGAAATTTGAAACTTGAAGCATGAATATTGAGCGCATTGAGCGCTCAGGCTGAGCACCACTTCGACATATATTTCGCTCTCTGAGCTTTTCCTCTTGGCCCTTAGTAGGCCTTAAAAAAGCTTGTGCGAGGCGGCCCCGTTCCGCCTCTGTTGCGCCCGTCCTGTTGCGCCTCCGGGCTGCCTTCCCCTGACTGCATCCCCACCATCTCCCCTTTGCCTTGCTCGCCTCCCACAAAGCTTCAAGGTCATGGCGTTTATAGCGCTCTCTACCCTCGGGCCTGACCTGACCGACTGACTGGTCTCGTCTGAACTGAAAAAACTGTGCGAGTGCGCACAGTACTGTTGAGTGAGTGTTGTTGAGTTCGGAAAGGACGGAGTTAAAATATTCCGAGTTCACGTTCCTGAGAGTGCTCAGGCTGAGCGGCTGAACGCTGTGTTTCAGCGCTGACAAGCTGACTGCTACACTACCAACTGTTTCTCTCTGACATGTAGCAGTGAAGAACTGAGTTCAACTACTCAGTACTCAGTACGAGTGAAGTTCACAAGTTCAGTATTGAGGGAGTGCCCAGATAGAGTTCACTGAGTTCGCAATCCTGTAGCCCCGAGGGTGCGGCGTGGGGACTGAGGTCAGCCCGTCAGGCGTCAGATCGTCGGACGCGTCAGATCAGGCCGGTCAGGCCCTCAGGCCCCAGGCTGAGCGGTCAGGCTGACCTTTGAGAGAGATGTGAGAGTGAGATGCGGTCTGCGAGATCTGAGTCTGAGAGGTCCGGAGGTGCGTGGCCTGGAGTGGCGGATGACAGTGGCCGAGTGCGTAGGCTGAACGCCAAACGTTAACCGTGTTTATCATGTGCATCATGTCCAGACGCCAAGGTTCAGTATCAGGACGTTCAACGTTCATCGTTTGGTCCTGCCAACTTAAGACTACCACATAATGCGCCATGCATAATGGCACTTGGCCGCAGCACTGCTGGAAGGGCGTTGGCTGAATATTGAATGGGTTCGACGAGCGGCGGCGTGGGAGCGGTGCACTGCCAGCGTGTCGGACGGTGTCCGACGGTGTCCGACCGTCGAGCGTCAATATTCCAGTGCATTTGACAAGGTGCCCGACAAATGCGTCTCACGTGGCCGGCGCAGGGGCAGGGCGAGCGCAGGCCGCTGCAGTCCCCCGATGCCCGTGGCCGCTGACGCGCTGGAGGCTGCCATCGCATCCCTCGCATCCCCCGGACGGGGGCAGCGAGAGGCGCGTTCAAACGTTCACCTGCACACGTCATGCATGTCACATCAACATGCATCAACGTTCAACGTCACTGGTGAGCTCACCGCTCACCGTTCCCGTCCTTCCAATTTCAAACGACCGTGGGGACAGCTAACACAACCACTGCGGGGACCGCACGGGGGGGTGTGGGTGCGGGCTTAGCGCGGGGCAGTGGTCAAGCGACGCATCAAATCAGACGCGACGCGTTCCGCCGCTGCTCATGCCCACGCGCCAGCAGTGCCGCCGTGCGACGCTGCTGCTGCTCACGTGCCAGCGACGGCCGGTGGCCCGTGGCGAGTGGCCCAGGGGCACGCAGGGCACGGGCACGGGGCCGCACTGGCACGCAGGCGGACGCGCAGGCATGGCACGGGGCCAGCGTCCCCCTGCTGCCCGATCGAGGCAGGGCGGAGGACAGGACGGGTGCAAGACAAGGCGCTCAGAGCCAAGAGCAAGATCTAATCCAACCTGCATGTTCGTCTCGGCCGCTGCAGGTTCGAGTGACGCTGACGAGTGACGCGTGACGAGGGAGCGCTGAGCGCAGCCTCAGCGCCTGGCGATGCATGATCAATCATGCATCATGGCCCATCGTTTGCCGCACACCCCCACAGCCCCCAATGGGGGCACCCACTCCCGCTCTTGTCTGCCATCTCTCGTCATCTGCACCGTTTGGCTGCTCGCCGCCTGCTATTGCGACGGACGCTTAGCAGTCTGCTTTTAGTAAACTGAACCACCCATTTTCAGGCATCCCCTCCGCCTGCCCCCTCGCTCCATCTCGCACTATGCCCCGTAGTATATAACCCCCCACCCGCCTGCGCCATTCCTGTCCCGTATCCCCCGTCTTCCCCTTCTTCTCCATCCCTGCCCAGCATGGCCGTCGCTGAAGACATCGTGCGCCCTGCGTCTGTAGCGTCTGACCGCACCTCCATCCCCGATGAGGCGTTCAAGCAAAACAAGGAGGAGCCCATCCCGGCTCGCATGCCCCAGCCCACCAACCCCGACTTGGACCTCGACCATGACGGTGAGCGCAGTTTGGTCAGCCAGGAGTACCTCGACCGCATCGACAATGCGGAGAAGGCAGACCAGATCGACCCTTTCCTCGTCGAATTCAGCCCCGAGGATCCGGATAACCCCAAGAACTGGTTGACCAACCGCAAATGGTTCATCACCATGTTCACCTCTCTCTTGTGTTTCACGGTAGCCATTGGCTCTTCGATGCCTACCGGTGATCTGGACGGTGCTGCCAAATCGCTCAAGGTCTCTATGGAAGCCATCAACTTGACCATCACTCTCTTTGTTTGTGGCTTTGGCTTTGGCCCCATGCTCTCTCGCTTCGCTATCCGAGATGATTGGACGGCAGCCTGTGTACCTGCTCTGCGGCTTCCTTTACTTTATCTTCAACATGCAGTGTGCGCTGGCTCCCAACATTGCCACGCTCTTGTCCGGTCGTATGATTGCCGGTCTGGCCGCTTCGGCCCCGATGACCAACGTGGGCGGCTCGTTGTCGGATGTGTGGAGGCCAGAGCAAAAGGGTGTGCCGATGGCCATGTTCTCTTCCGTCATTTTCGTTGGTCCTTCCGTTGGTCCCTTGATCGGTGGCTACATCAAGACGGGCACCCACAGCCCTCGGGCGTGGCGGTACATCTACTGGACCCTGTTTGCCTTTACGGGCATTATCTTTATTCAGTCTCTTTGCGCCCGAGACGCTGGCCCCAGTCATCCTCAAGAAGCGTGCCAAGAAGCTGCGCAAGGAAACGGGCGACGAACGCTACTCGACGGCGAACGAGCGTGTGGGCAAGCGGTCGATTGGCGATATCGTCAAGACGTCCGTGCTCATTCCTTTCCTCATGTTGGTCAGTGAGCCGCTGATCATCCTTTTCTCGGGCTACCTCTGCCTTGTGTATGGTACGCCAACCCCCCCTTCCCCACTTCTGCTTTTGAGGATTGTTGGAAACCAACCTTACTGACCCTCCCTCAGCTCTTCTGTATCTTCTCTTCTTCGCCTTGCCGATCGTGTACGCCGAGGGCCACGGATCAACGCTGGTGAAGTGGGTCTCATCTTCCTTGCTCTGGTGGTAGGAATTTGTTGGCGAACCTCTATGTGTTTTTCGTGCACGAGCGGTGGTACCATAGCGGTGGCTGGAACGCAAGAACACCCTGAAGACCGCCTTCCCTGATGATGGTGGGTGCCGTGATCTTGCCAATCTCGATGTTCATTTGCTTGGACCAGTATGCCGCATGTGCACTGGTCGGTTCGATGATTCGATGATTCCGAGGGCTTTGCCTTTGTCGCCATCTACATGCGGCCAACGCATACATTGTGGACGTGTACCCGCGGCAGGCCGCTTCGGCGTTGGCTGCCAAGACCTTGGCCCGTTCGCTCTGTGGTGCCTCGGTTCCTCTATTCAGTAACCAGATGTTCCACAAGATGGAAAATCAATGGGCGTTCACCCTGATGGCCTTTGTCTGCTGCGCCATGGCTCCCATTCCATTCATCTTCTACAAGATCGGCCCATCGATCCGTGCGAGGTCCAATTACGCTTCGTCGGACAACTAACCGGCCTCTGCAGTGGCAGTTGCGCTGGCTGGCTCCCTCCGACTGGACCAAGCGCATCAGCCTTTATAACCCTTTTCATCATACAGTATCGGCTTCTTTTCCTCCCCTCTTTAACTCCCCCCCCAAGCAGGCCCTTCCTTTCACTTCTCCGTTTACCAGGCCTCATGGCTGAAATCCATCGCCCACCTACCCACGGATTTCATCCATTGTATAACCGAACATTCGTCTGCTCTTTACTGTATGGTTCTTTGCATGCACCTCCCCCCATGCTCGTCCAAGCAATGGTTGCGACCGCGCCTCCAGTCTTTGGATGAAAACCATGTCACATATGTTGCTTGGCTTTGTCCCCCAGTTCGGATTCTGCTTCTATAGGTATTCAAGTCCGTAGAATTCTACTCACAGCATTTCTCATCCGTGCATGCATCTTCTTCACGGTCAGGGCTGAGATCTGAGAGATGAGGGGGTTGGTTGACATTGCCCTCTCGCTCGCAGCTTGGAAACCTTTGAACCGTTGCTGTATTGAGAAACACAACGATAACATGGCGGGGTGAGGGGCACTGGGCTCATCAGGCAGGTCGAAATACGGGGAGCGAGGCGGGATGACCGGTGCCGGTGAACCCAAGCCCAAGGAAAGAGCCGTGACGGATATCCCCTATGCTCTTTGTTGACTCCCTGGACGTGAAAGGGTTATAGAGAGAAGAGAAAAAGAGAAGATGGCGGGCGAATCTGTTCCAGAAAAAAGGGCAAAAGTCGTAGACAGCTTGCAGCAAAAGAAACATGACTCAGCACATGTCACTATCTGCCACGTCCCATTCCGCTAATAGCACTCTGGCTTGATGTCTCGATTTGGCCACCGGATTCATATCCCGTGCCGCTCCTGTCGTTGCCAGTGCATGTGCGTACTGTTGGCTGGAATCCACAGCACTCTGCGGATTTCTAGTAGCACAAAGCCCTGTGATATATGAAGGGGTTTTCTGCAGTCGATCACCAGCGTAATATTATGAGCCTTTTTGGGGGGGCAGATGGAAAGCAGACTGACTATATCCTTGTGCGTATCGAAGGCGAAGGTTGGTTTTGGCCAGATTGTCCAGGATGGAAGCTGGGATGGTTTGCGCTGTGCCCGGATGAGTGTGCGGGTACTAGCACGACCAATAAACGTAGTGCACTGTATTATAATTCAGCTATTCTCGCGGGACTCATTAATGATCGAAGGGTCAGGCAACGCTTGAGCTCAAGTTCCATGATTTCCATTGTGTCGGCCACTTATGGCCAATTGCGTGGCCATCGGCGCTGAGGCGACCACAATTGCTGGCTGGGCCTGTGCCACCACTACCACTATTTGTGCCCCCCCCTGCTACGGTCCTCATCCATTCCCATGCTCAGCCTCCACTGGCTGCGGCCCACTCACCCATCTCCCCGTCGAAGGTGTGGATGTGCTGGTTGGCCGGCTTGCCGCTCTTGCTTCTTCTCATTGGTACGGTTGATGGGCCCTTGCGTCGATGAAGCTAGTCCAGACGCTTCCAGCATGGCGGCTGAAGAAGGCCTAACCAGGCCGCCAATCGCGTTCAGCAGGGGCACCGCCAATGTTGGTGCCAGCTGTGCGGGTGTCATGGAGCCGCTTTCCCCGCTGTCCGAGATGATCGCCTGCCACCGCGGTCTGTCCCAGCCACAGAGCGAGCCTCGAGAGCATGCGGGCAGTTTTTCTCGCCCGTCTGCCCTTGGCTCGTACGTTTCATTCCCGCCTACCCCGTCGCTTCTGTGGGGTGCGGCAAGTGTCTCCTCTAACCTGGCTCTGCTATCCAATCTGTATCACACGTGTTCAGTAGAAGAGAACAAGGGGTCACCTTCCCGGCAGGGCTTGTCCTCAGATCCCGAAATGACACCCACTTTGGGCGGGTTCGAGCGAATCGCTCATCTGATTGTCACGGCGGTACCTTGACGTTTACCCAAAACCCCCCGCCTCGTTACTGCACCCCCGGCACACGGGGGGCTAGTACCCTGGATGAGCTGCCCCCTTTGTGGGGTACTGGGTCCAGCTGGCGAGACTGGGACGGTTGCATCATCTGGGATGAGTTTGGGTTGGGTTAGCGCTCCACCCGGTTTGGAAGCGAATGGCGGGTGCCAGAGGGTCCTGACCTGCTGGTGACTCTGCTGGTTTCCGAATTACGGGTTGGCATGACCAGGCAGCATACGCCGGCTCATGAGGAGCCAGTAGGTGAGTCGCGGCGGTTCGTTGTCCCTGCCCATTCTGCAAGTGCCACGGATACGAGAGCAGTCACGCTATATCAGTAGCTCCGCGGTTGGAGGCGAAGATGGTAGATATGGACAGGTTACAAGAACGACTACGCGCCGAATTTTAAGGCGCGACCCCAGCCAAGCAACGAGCGAACATCCGACCTAGAGGGGTAACGAAGGAAATGGGGGGAAGTTACAGATATTGACCGAACTACTCATGCCAAAAGTAGATATATAGGAGGGGTAAAGGTTACCGGTACTCACCCATCAGGGGTATTGTGAGATGGCCTTCTCGTATCCGCTGGTGTGGTCGTTGGAGGTCAAGTCGGGCATGGTGATGCTGATGCCAGAGTGGGGGTTCTGTACCTCCTCGCTGCCCAAGGGCTGGTACATTGCCTCCTCGCCCACTTGGGCCAAGTCGATACCCAGTAACTCTTCCTCCTCTGTGACGCGGAGTGGCAATAAGGAATCCGATCAATCACAAAGCAGAAGCAATGTGACGACAAAGCTCCACCCTACACCGTAGCACGAGTCGGCCAATTGATATGCGAGCTGGATTGTAGTGGTGATTGATCCACCCGCCGGGGATCGGAGTGGATAGGTCAAAGGATGCGACCCGCTGGTCGGCAAACAACCCGGTCAACAAGTTGCCCGCAATCCCGCCATGGCATGGGCGGCAAAAATATCGAGCGAATCGTCAATCTGAAGTACGGTCTTGAGCCCCGTACCAAAGTTTGCACGCCGTCGCGCCCACCACGCCAACACCAGACTGGACGGTGTGGAGACGTACCCGCTGCCTGGGGTGATGGCCACCAACCCGCTAATCACTCCCGAGCAAAACCCCACCGCGGACCACTTGCGCTCCAAACGGTAATCCCATAGCATCCACGTCACCCCCCCCACGCTGGCAGCCACAATGGTGACCATCGAAGCCTGGACCGCACGCAGGTTGGCGCCCAAGGCCGAGCCGCCATTGAACCCGATCCAGCCGACCCAGAGAAAGACGGTGCCAAGGATAACGTGGGACACATTGTAAGGACGGTAGGCCAGCCGATCCGTCCCGTATCCGCTTCGTTTTCCCAAGAACATGCTGATCGCCAGCGCACTCACGCCCGACGCCGTGTGCACAGGCGTGCCACCGGCAAAGTCGAGGCCACCCATATTGTTGGACCAGCCGACGCCCACGTTCCAAGTAGCATTAGCGATGGGGTTGTACACAATGGTAGCCCAGCAAAACGAGAAGAGCAGCATCGGTCCCAATCTTGCCCGGTCGGCAAACGCACCACAAGCAATGACCGGGTGATGGCGGCAAACATGCCCTGATACAAACAAAAGAGAAGTTGTGGGATGGCCGGTGAGCCCGAGGAAGGTTGAAGATCAACATTGATCAAGCCAAAGTGCTTAAGGTCGCCGATGAAACCGCTGCCGGTAGGGGAGAAGGCGAGAGAGAAGCCCCAGAAGAACCATTCAAAGAAGACGACGGCCATGACGGCGACACTCATCCAGATCATCGATAGGGCATTCTTGCGCCGTAGCAGGCCACCGTAAAAGTAACCCAGACCGGGAATCATCAGCATGACCAGGGCGGAGGCGACGATCATCCAAGCCAGGTCGCCCAGATTGTACACCAGCTCCGTTCCGTCGACCCAGAAGGAAATGTTGCCGTCGTGGGTGAGGGTTGCATTGTAGGTGGAAGCGATGGTGTCCATCGTCGTGGATTGGGGAGGGGGGGCGAAGATCCGGAAGGAAGTGAGAGTGATCACAAGGGGTATAATATAGGCGGCTACTCGTCCCGTATGGACGACAACTGGGGGCTGCCTATATATAGCTGACTCGCTACTGTGTCTTTTTCAGCGGGGGATTCGTGCTGGGCTGCTGCAGCGGAAGAGGGTGTGCTGGTACACGAGCACTGATGATCGATGAGAAGTAAGTAGTAAGTACGGACGAGTGCAGTTCCGATGGAGAGGGCCAATCTCAGTACCAGTATCAACAATGGCCGATGATCGATATCGAGGACCAATGATATCTGAGAGGGGCAGCCGACGCAGAGAAGTGGGGCAGACTGGCACTCTGCTAGGAATATCACTGCCGAAGCGAAACTGCCCCCAAGGGGGGAGGGAGAAGAGGTAAGCGCTAATAAGCGGGGGAGTGACCTAGTGGCCACTGAGCCACAGTGAGATAAGCACGATGCTAGAAGCTTATCGATTCCCGGGGGTGGCTGGAGGGGCCAGTGTGGGGCCGGGGTGCCAGGATGGGCGGTGGGCGGTGGCTGGGATGGCATGGCAGGTCAATGAAAGGAGCCCTGGCCGGCAGCAGCTATATACGGCTCTCACATGTCACATGCCACATCTAAAAGCTAGTCAAGTTTTCTGAAGCATCTTCTCCGTCAACGTTCAACGCATGTGCGCACCAAAAGACTAATATGGACTGGAAAGGATTTGGACCGCACGGACACGCAAGTGTGCGCTTGCGTTTGGGAAGGTGCCGCGCGCATGCCAACGGCAAGAATGTACCGCTGTCCTCTCCGGTGGTTTTGGCACATACTATCGACCATGTCAGTACTGTCAGTGCTCAGTCTGAGTACGCTCCGTGCTATGGGTCTTGCCATTGTTGCCAAACGCCGCCGGAGCAAAACATAGCTGCTGTCTGTACATCCCTCCGGGTCCAAGCCGCCCGAGATAATCGATAACACTGGCCTTGCGCCCCATGGGGTCCCGAGCGCACTAGAGGGCACTTTAGTGTGTGACATGTGACTGTGACAGGTGGTTATGTGGTTACGCGGTTACGTGGAGGAAGAACGAAGCCAATTTGAGTTCTACCATCATGCACATCATGCATCCCTGATACGTACTGAGCAACTTTAGCTGAGCGGCTGAGCGCCAGCCCCGAGCCAGCCGAGCCCTGCCGAGCCTCCTCAGCCTCTCGGAGCGCCGAGCGCGGAGGGAGAGCACATGCGATGAAGACAAAAAGTGAGGGACACAGGCAATTATAAGCTTTGGGCGTTCGGATTTTGGCTTGGGCTGCCACAAATCTGTGACGGAGATACGAGATTCCAGTCTGAGATCTCACTCTGAGAGGTGGGAAGCGCCACAGGCTTACGGCACTTTGCACCACGCCCCACACAATCGGCAAGCACTGCCGGCCAGGTAAGCAACTTGCAACCACATCCCTTGGCATTGGTACGCAGAACCCAACGGAGCATTCCGCTTGGGGCGAGTAGGACCAGAGCGGGCCGAGCGAGACCGAAAGGCAGGAGAACTATTGTCATAGGTGCACCCTCTACTAATTCTTCAGTCCAGCTCTCAAGCCCCAGCTGCTGACCTGCGATCCATCCCGCTGCATTAGCTTCGACGCTATTCACCTTAATCGCCTGCCGCGACCATGAGTGCGCCGCTAGTGCGCCTTATCTGCCAGTGGCCATTCGTCACGCTCCCCGCCCGATCTGACCCGCACCAGCCGACGGCCAGCTCGACATCGGTCGAGGACGATGTCTCCGATTCTGCGCAGCTGGCGCGGATTCATCACACCCTGACTCTGCCGCCACAGAGCGGGGTGTGTGTTGGAGGAGACGACGGGGGGGAGGTGGTGAATCTGCACCTACCCTTGCCCTGCACCACCATTTTGAGTTTAATGAGCAAGGAAGATTTGTGGCCCGAGGGCAAGCGGGACGCGTTCGTGCGCAGTTGTGACGGAATGTGTGGCGCTGTTGGCCCGCTTGCTAGAGATGGTGGATTCGTACTCGCTGCTGATTGGCATCCCTGCCCTGCAGCAGGGGAACAAGGAGAACCATCAGAAAGAAGGTTTGCACCTGTTTCAAACCGATGCCCCCACGACACGGCACTGCGGATGAGCGACAATGGCTCCGACCTACCTCGCTCTGCTACACTGGCGCCAATCTGCGCCAGCTTCTTCTGCAACGAAGAGAGGGTGGCACCCACTCCGTTTCCGGCGGCGAGATGTACTGTGTAGGTCGGTGACGAGATTTCTTTATTGTGGGGGGCTGATTGACCTCATCTTTACCTCCTCCACCTGAATCGAGCGGAGAGAACGCCTGTACAAGACGGTGACTCCGCTGGATGCAACCTCCATCTCGGCTACGCCGCCTGTCGCATATACTCGCTGTGGGGTTCCTGGCCTTTATCCGCACCACCATCAATTAACCCAGGGGGGAATGGACACGACGTTCACCCTTGCCGTTGCCACCCACGAGTCTGAGATGGAGGAAGGGCCCGTGCCACTTGCGCCCACTCACGCCTCACGGTTTGCTCCCCCCCAGCCAAAAGCCAGTTGCATCTGATTCCGACTCAGATCCATCAGGTCAGGAAGAGGATCCTAGGATTTTGCTGCGATGCGCTCCGTGGTCCGGACCGATGCTGCCACGAAGCGCGAGACGGCCGCTTCTGCTCGTCTATATCCAGCTATCCTATCCTCTCGCGATCCAGTCTCTGCGCTGTGCAGCCCATAACCCAGCCCCGTTTCACCGCCTGCACCGCAGCTAGTCCGGCCGCTGGTCACCTGACCGGCCACCCCGCATCGATACACATCACGTTACAGCTACAAGCGGTCGCCAGTACGTCACACGCCGGACATGGGCGGTGGGACGGTCCACCGTAGCCCAGCGGCCGAGTGCGGTGCTGGGCCGCGGGGGAGCCGCCGGGTGCAGGGCGGCGCCAGCGGCCGCACGGCGCCCGTGTGTGACGTCACCCTGGCTGGCGAAGCGCAGCGCTGCGACCGGTCGCGTCGGCGACGGCAGGCTGGCTGCGCTCCTGCTCCCCTGCTCCCCTGCGCCCCACCCACTCCCCCCTCTTCCTCCACCCCACCCCACCCATCGCCAGCATGCTCGGCGGCCTCAAGCTTGCCCTCCGCAACGCCCGCCGCGACGAGAGCGCCCTCGCGACAGCGACGACAGCGGCGACGAACTTCCTCCCGGCGACCCCCATCCCGAGCCCCGCACCCGCCGCCACTCCTCCATCCCCAAAACTCTCGTCCGCCGTCCGCCGCACGCGCGGCAGCCGCGGCAGTGTCGGCCACGCTCGCTCCTCTCTGCTGTCAACTCGCTCCCCGAGTCGCGTTCGACCGATGCCCCGCGCCCCCCACACCTCCTGCCCGCCGGTGCGGTGCTGCCCTCGACAGAGGAGAAGCGCGATCCCAAGCGCACCTCCATCTCCACCCTCTCGTCCCGCGTGTCGCGCGTCGACAATGGCAAGCTGGAGCATTCCCGCCAACCTGCTGGTCCGGGCCACCGCGAGCTAGCCGAGAAGCTGGTCCAGGACGAGCGTCTGTCGGCGGCGCGCAACCTGCCCAAGTTCACTGCAGCCTGCATGGTCAACTACATTCTTCGTCCAAGCTGGGCGAGGGGGCGTTTAGCAATGTGTACCATGCGCGGGACCGGCGCAGCGGGGCGGATGTGGCGGTCAAGGCTGTGGCGCAAGTTTGAGCTCACGCCGCCGCAGCGCGCGTCGGTACTGAAAAGAGGTGCAGATCATGCGCAACTGCGGCACCCCAGCATCATCCGTCTGCTGGATTTGGCGAAAGCAAAGAGTATTACTTTCTCATTCTCGAGTGGGCGAATGGCGGCGAGCTGTTTGAACGGATTGCGGCGCTTACCTACCTCTCCGAACGCTCTCTCGCCACGTCATCACCCAGTCGCCCATGCCATCCGCTATCTGCACGAAGAAAGGGGGTGGTCCACCGCGATATTAAGCCCGAGAATCTGCTGTTTGACGAGATTGCCTTTACCCCGACCGATCCGTCTGGTTGGCACACAGCGTGCTGCACGTCCGTACGACGATGGCAAGGCGGACGAAGGGGTGTTTACCGATGGCGTTGGGGGGTCGGGATTGGGCGGGTCAAGTTGGCCGATTTTGGATTGAGCAAGGTGGTTGGGAACAGTTTCCGCCACGCCCTGTGGCACTGCCGGGTACACGGCGCCGGAAATTGTGCGGGACCAGCGGTACAGCAAGAGTGTGACATGTGGGCCTGGGATGTGTGCTGTACACGCTTCTCTGTGGCTTCCCACCCTTTTCGACGAAGCACCCCCCTTATGCGCAAGGTGGCCAAGGCGAGTATGAGTTCCTGTCGCCGGGTGGACGAGGTGTCGGAGGAAGCCAAAGATTGGTTCAGCACCTGCTCACTGTGGATCCCAAGAACGCTACACCATTGACGAGTTTCTTGCCCATCCGTGGTGCAACCGAGCGCCGGGCAACGCGCGTCGACGAATTGGGAACGCCTGAGTAAGAGTCCGGCGGTATCGACGTACTCGGCCGCTCGCCTGCGCCGTCCATCGTTCGGTGCGCAGTATCACACCTTCCATTCCTGCCGAGCGAGACCAAGAAGCGGGCTGGCTCGCCTTTGCTCGCCGCCACGCGAGGGCCGCGGCGGGCGTTGCCCAGTCCGGGTCTGACGCAATTGAGAGAGGCGTTCGATGTGTCCTATGCGCTGCCACCGAGCTGAGGAGGAGGCGGCGCATCGGAAATCCTTGGGCTATGCACACGCAAGACATGGCGCTGCTTGGGCTGAACGAGGAAAATGAAGAGGAGGAGGAAGAGAATGTGTTGGAAGATTCAGATGCCGTCGAGCCAACGCGCAAGGGTTCCACCGACCCGACCACTACGAACGCTGGAGCCCAACTCAGGCCCAGGCCAAACTACGACCGAACCCGACCCCGATCCACGCACTCCACGCATCCAGTGGAACCTACGAGCGCAAAGGAAGACGTGGGCGTTGACCGATTTGCTCGGCTCAACCTCGACGACCACGAGTCTGGACCGTTTGAGTTGAGCTTGGGCAAGGCCACCTTGCTCGGGCGGCGGAAAGCAAAGGCGTAGGCGTACGCGAGGCGTACGCAGAGGCTGCTTGGTTGTGCTACGTGTCTCGTGTCTCGTGTTCCTGTGCCATACCCGTCCCCTCGCCTTTCTACTTTTTTCCTTCCTTTTTTTGGGCCGGGGGACGTCTTTCATGCAATGCACTTAGTTCTGCACTCTCTTTCTCTGAACGCGATATAAGATTATGGATAGGATCATGGAGCGGGGCGGGGGTATCATCTAAATCCACAGGGTAGGGAACCGCCACCAGACCAGGCGGACCAGAAGCGCGACCAGGGCGACCAAGGCTGCTGCCATCAGGTACTCTCCCTGGAACGGGAGCTGTAGGCGGGAGGTCTTGGTCAACGGCAAGAGGGCGGAGGAGGGGGAGAGGGGGGAGGCGAAGGAGGGGGCACAAGGCGGGTGAGCGTGTGCGGGAGAAGGCGGAGATGCTCGAGAGCGGTTTGGTCGGTCTGGGGCCACTCCTGTGCCGGGGCTGTGGGGCCGAGGGTGTGGTCCCAGCTGACGAGCACGCTGGCTGCGCCCATGGTGGCTTCAATTTGCAGCGCAGGTTGGTGGCGCAACTGCAGGTCGCGGGCGGCGTGAAGGACGGCTCAGCGCGACTGAGGCGGTGGCGTGGCGGGGCTGCGACAGCGGTCGAGGAGACGGGCGCAGAGCGAGTGCCGACGCAAGCGAGTCGATGTAAGGTCTCGTCGGGCAGGGTGACATCGGGGTCTTCGAAGGATTCGGCCGGGTCGCTCCACTGGATCAAGGCGAGAGAGGAAGGTTTGGCGACCAGCGCACGTGCTAGGTTCCGTCTTCGTCCTGGGCTCGAGGCAGGGCTGTCCCTGAGCGACGAGGTAAACGAGTCGAGCGAAACGGAGCGGGTGGGAGACAGGGCGGCTTGCTCCTCCGTGTCAGTGTCACTGTATCGGTTCCGCCCCAGTCGGGGACAACGCGAGGAAGCTGTTGGAGCGCAGCATGCCAGGCGGCCCAGTCGGCCGGAGTCTCCGTCTCCTCCAGCTGCGACAGAGCGACACAAAAGCATCTGCACCGCCAGCCACACAACAAAGGAAGGGCCGTAGGCCAACACGCCATCCAAGACGCGCTGGGACGAAGCCAAGTCCAAGTCATGGGCAAAGCAGGTCAGCAGCCAGGACAGGGCAAACACCGGCCCGGCACCCTCGGCCAGCTCGATGGTGCTCAGCGCAGGCTGCGTTTGGACCGCACGCGTGAGCAGCTGGAGGTGGGCCATGGTGGGGGTAACGTGGTGGCCAAGTGGTCGCGCAGGATATGAAGTGTGATGCGTGCAGTGACTGCCTTGGCCATCCGCGCCTCGTCGGGGGAAGACCAGCGGCAGACTGGTTCTCCCACTCAATGTCGGGCTCGGCACAGTACGCCTGGTCCAGTTCGGGCGCCACGGTCAGGAGCACGACAGAGACGAGGTCGTGGTAGCCTTGGTAGTACGCCAGCGCCGGGTAGGAACGCAGGGTGCAGACCACGACTTCGTACAGCTGCCCCCGCCGTGCGGGACGATCGGCATCGCTGATCCAGCCCGATACAAAACTGCGGCGAACGTCGAGTCGAACTTGCCGCTCGTCGGCGTGAGAGGGCAGGGAGCCACAGCGGCCGTCGCGCGGGCCATCCGCCGAGGACGCTGAACAGACGGAGGGGGCGCGCTGGCGGACGAGGAGTCTGTGTCTCGCACCGTCACTGAAGGTTCCGGGCTGACGCGGCCGGGGCTCTTGGGTCCGGGGCTATCGGGGCCAGTTCGATGGGGGAGGCGGTAGTAGGGCCAGGGAGGTGGAGCAAACGCAGCCATGCGCGGCGGCGCGCGCGCGGCGGAGAAGAAGTCGGAGCCTTCCAAGCCGCCGGGCGCGAGTGCCTGGGCGCGGAGGCCGTCCAGCGGGTCCGGAGGGGGTGGGCCTCTGGCTGGGAGGGGCAGCCGCCATGGCAGCCAAGCGCGGCGAGGTGTGGGTGGGGTCGATGGGGATGATGTTGATGGGGTTGGTGTTGATGCTGATGGGGTCGCGGCGGCTGGTTTCAAAGTTGAAGCCGGCTTGTTCTGGCTGCCTCTTCCGCCGCAGGAAGAACGGATGTGTTGTTTACCAAGTAGCCCACCTTCCGTCTCTGCCTTCCATGCGCATCCTCCCGCGCCTGCCCGCCCGCGTGAGCCTCCGCCGCCATGCGGGGCCCCCACTGGCCCCGCCGCCGACCTCGCCACCACCATCGCTCCGCGCGTGCTCGCCCTTCCGCCCTCGCCCCTGCCGTGCCCAGCGCCCCGCCGTCTCTGTCCCTGTCCCTGTCGCCCTCCGCGCCCCTCACCACGTCCGCCCCCCCAGGCCGTGCCGACCGCAAGCTGCATCGAAAAGCCCGACGAGATTCGCAACATTAGCATCATAGCCACATTGATGCTGGCAAAACGACGTGCACCGAACGCATCTTGCACTTGACCAGCGCCCCATGGGCGCCATCTCCGCCGCTGGCGCCCCGGCGACGTGGACAAGGGCAGCACCATTACCGATTTCCTCGAGGCCGAGCGCGAAAGGGGCATCACCATCCAAAGCGCTGCCGTGGGTCCGGTCTTTTGGTCGCGAGAAGGCGGCGGCCGCGCCGCGATCAGTCTCGTCGACACCCCGGGCCACATTGATTTTACCATTGAGGTGGAGCGCGCGGTGCGGGTGGTGGATGGCTCAGTGGTCATCCTCGATGGTGTCGAGGGCGCCGAGGCACAAACGGAAGGCGTGTGGGCGCAAGCGCAACGGTACGGGGTCAAGTCCCACCTGCTCTTTGTCAACAAGCTCGATCGTCCCGGTAGCTCGTTGCGGCGCAGCCTCATCTCCTTTGTGGCCAAAGGCCTTCACCCACGACCGGTTGTCCTCATCCTCCCTGATTATACCACGACCGGCATGGATGTCTCGCTGACGGGAGTGGTGGATGTGATGCGGATGGAACGGTTGACGTTCGCTGGACCGGCTGGGGAGGTGGTAAGCCGTGCGCCGCTGCACAAGGACGACGTGGCGTATGCGTCGGCATCCGAGGCGCGCGCTGCGCTGGTCGAAACGGTGGCTGGGGTGGATGAAGTTGCTGGAGGAAATGCTTATGGCAGATGAGATGGACAGCATGGGTGTCGGAGCCGAGCCTACGCCGGGCCATTCGGCGCCAAGTGTTGGCCGGCAGCATTGTTCCCGTTTTTTGTGGCTCGGGTGCTCGCAACATTGGCATCCAGCCCTTGTTGGATGGTATTGCCGACTTTCTTCCTTCTCCCACCGACCGTCCCCCCGTGCAGGCAACGGGCCTTCCGCTGCTCGAGGCGCCCAAGTCAGCCAAAGAGAAACGCGCTGCACGAAATGCGGTGGCGGCCCAACCTCCTGCCCGGGAGTCATTCGTTGTCGCCCGTACCGATCCCTATCTCAGCCTGTTGGCATTCAAGGTGGTTTGGACCCCGCAGATGGGTGTGCAAACGTTTGTGCGCGTGTACAGTGGCACGCTGCTGTCGTCCAGCACCCTCTTCAACACCCGTACCCAGACACGCGAACGCATGTCCAAGATCTTCCTTCCCTATGCGATGCCTACGTGGAAGTGAATTCGTTGCAAGCCGGTCAAATTGGTGTGGTGGTCGGCCTGTCGGAGACAGCGACGGGAGACACATTGATTGATGAGAAACAAGCGCTGGCGGTCAAAGGATCCAAGAAGTCCCACGCCCAAGCGCCTCCGATGGCGCTGCGTAGCTTGAGCTGCCCCGGATCACCATCCCGCCGCCCGTGTTTAGCATGTCGATTGCACCGCGTGGCAAGGCGGATGAAAAGGACTTGCAGACGGCCTTGGCCATGTTGGTACGGACCGATCCTTCCCTCAGGCTCGATGATCAGTCCATCTCGGGCGACGGTGCGGGCAGTGGCCAGTCGACCCTGAGTGGCATGGGCGAACTGCACCTGGACATTGCCAGGGGCAGGTTACGCGACGAGTTCAAGGCACGTGCTTCGTTGGGTGACATTCGCGTTTCGTACCGTGAGACGATCCAGCAGCCGGTCCAGCAGGCTCAGCTTCTCGACCGTCCGATCGGCGGGCGTCCCATGAAGGCGGCGTGTGTGGTGGAGATTGAACCGCTGCCTGAACCCGAGGACGTAGACGAGGCCACGGCCGCCGCCGCGGCCCGCAGGGAAAACGTGGTGGAGGTTGATCTTACTGATGCCAACTTGACCGAGACCAGCGAAGACCCCGCGGACGAAACCGATGAGCTGGACGCTGATTCACCTGTGGCACGGGTCGAGCGTGCGCTTCGGGCGGGGTGCGTGCGGCTCTGCTGCGTGGGCCGCTGAGTGGGAGTGCGGTGGTGAAGGTCAAGGTGCGTGTGCACAGCGTCGAGACGTTTGGGGAAGAAATGACACCGCCAGCTGCGCTGCAGGCGTGTGTCAGCCGTGCCATCCGCTCTGCTCTGCAGAAGGGCGAGCCGGTCCTGCTCGAGCCCTACATGGACGTCACCGTCGCGCTGCCCTCGGGGGCGGTGGGGCAGTGGTGGGCGACCTGACGGGCGCGCAGCAGGGCGAAGTGGTCGACATTGCCCAGGTTGCGGGTGACGGGGCGGTGGGGACGGCCAAGGCGCTGGACCAGGTCTACCTGCCCCCCGAGCTCATCCACACGTCGCTTGCGGCCGGGGATACGCTGTCGCAATCGGGCGACAAGTCGGTGATTCTGGCGCGGGCGCCGCTAAGCAACCTGGTGGCGTACTCGTCGCGCCTGCGCGCCCTCAGCGCGGGGCGGAGGCACGTTCACCATGGCCTTCCACGGCTTCCCGATGCAGCTCCAGAAGCAGCGCGCCGTCCTGCGTGACATGGGCGCAGCCTGTAGCCGCTATATATCCCCACCTCCTATCTCCCTCCCCTGCCTCACGGCAGCACCCCCTTGCCACATGTATACTATGGCGACGACACCCCTTCTCCCCTTATTGTCCCCTCCACCGGCATCCCCTCGCCCACAGCATACGTAGCCCATTGAATCTGCCCAGGTCCCATTCCATCTCCAACCCTGAGGGCTCGCGTGAGCAATTAGTAACCACAGCGGGCGCAATGGCTGTAACTGCGCAAGCCCTGGTGTGGTTCCAATGGCGCACTCGGGAAAACAACAAAAAAAGGAGGGTACGCCCGGATTGAACCGAGGACCTCTTCCATGGTGGGAGCTATACCCAAAGGAAGCATGATACCACTACACACGTACCCGAAGTGACTGAGGGTCTTCCGGTGTACTTAACAATAGACGCTTACGCATTCGTTCTGCGACCCATTGCCACGTTGTAGCCTTGGCTTGGCCCGTCGCCGCCGCCTCCACTCCACTCCACCACACAGCCCCAGCCCGTCTGCCTGCCCCGCCACCACACCATTTCTCCTTCCCCCGCTGCGCCATGGCAACACCTGGATCATCAACAAGGCCGGTGGGCTGATCTACTCTGGTGGGGCCGCAGCCGCACCTGTCGTCCAACGACGCCCTCGTCTTGGCTGGCACATTGCATGGCGTGCACGCCATCACGGCGCGTCCTGGCGCCGGACGAAGCGGCGGCGCAGAAGGCGCACGCCACACACGCTGCTGCTGCTGCGACAGGCGGGGACGGGGGCATGACCCAACTCCAAGCGTCGGACTTTGATTTGGCCCTGCTGGCGACCCCGACGGGCGTCAAGTTTGTCATTCTCACCCCGCGGCCCGGGGCGGATGCGGTGCCGGTGCCCGTGCTGCACCAGCCGCCGCCGACGCTGCTTCAAGGATGCTACGAAGCGTATGCGGATACAGTGATGCGCAACCCGTTCTACACGCCCGAGATGCCGATCCGGATCGAAGCATTCGACCGAGGATAAACACGATCCTTGGGGTGTGAGAGGGTGTGGCACGCGCCCTATGTGATCCATCGGGTAGCTTCCCCCTCCCGCGTCGGGCTGATCTCTGCTCACCCCCCCGGCCCAAGCAATATGATCCACTTTGCCGTGAGCTTCATGTTCTATCCTGTTCTAGAAGTATACTACGTCCTCGTTGCCGAGTGAGAAGGGGCGATGCTAGTCATTGTCCGTCGGGTGGTCACATGCCAAGAGTACAGAAACTGGGAAGGTGCATACAAGGGGATTGAAGGGAGGTGGGGGCAGATCCGGATTGAAAGGGATTGGAAGGACGGAGGCAATGGAGCCACGAGATCCCAAGAATAGACATCGCCCGTTGTGAGTTAGGGATAAAGGGGAAAGGGCTACAATAGAGGGCAAATCAGGTCCGGGGGAGGACTTAAGATTGGGCACACTGAACCTGCGGCCCAGCCCCATCCTCATCCTCGTCCGTCCATATCCACATCGCCATTGGTTGCCGCGCGTTGCGTTCTTCGCGCTCGTCCATGTCCTCCATCACGACAGGCTCGAGATCAACGTCTTTGCCCACATTCTCCGCGCGCGCTGCGAGGCGGCAGCGCCTTCTCCAAGAAGGCAATCTTGTCCTCCGGGATCGAGTCGGGGAACGTGACAGACACGTTGACGTACAAGTCGCCCATCTCGTGGTGTCGATAAGAGGGCATACCCTGTCCACGCAGGACCTTAGTCTCCCCCGGCTTCACCACCTCGCCGCGCGGAATCTCAATCGCCAACGCGTGGTCGTCGAGGTGGGGGATGTTGACCTGCCCCCCACCGAGAGCGGTAAGGAGGTCAATCTGCACATCCGTCACCAGGTCGTTCTTCCTCCGCTTAAAGCGGGGGTGAGGCTTTTCATCTACCACAATCACCACATCACCAGGGATGGTGTTGGGGGCTTGGTCGGCCTCCTCCTTGAACGTGATCTGTTGACCATCTTCCATACCCTTGTCAATCCGAACCTCAAGCACCTTGCGCTCAGGCGTCACCTTCTTGCCATTGCACACCTTGCACTTGTTCTTGGGATCAATGATCTCTCCCGTGCCGTCACAGTCGGGCAGGTCTGTTGAAGCTGCTGGATCATCGGACCCATCTGGCGCATGACAAACTTGACGCCCTGGCCATGGCAGCCGGAGCAAGTCTTAACCGCACCCTCTTTGCCACCCAAACCTTTGCAAGCCTTGCAAATCACATGCTTCTGCAGCGCAAGCTTGGTCGTTTTGCCATTGTACAGCTCCTCGAGCGAGACCTTGATGCGGTGCACAAGGTCCTTGCCCTTGCGGGGCCCTGCGGACGGCCAGACCCAGCACCGAACATGCCGCCACGACCGCCAAAGAGCTGAGAAAACAGGTCAGAGGGGTCCATGCCGCCCATGCCGCCGCGTCCTTGAGGCCCTCCTCACCAAAGCGGTCGTACAGGTCGCGCTTCTCCGAATCGGACAGGACATCGTAGGCGGAAGTGATTTCCTTGAACACTTCCGGGTCGCCGCCCTTGTCCGGGTGGGCCGACAGGGCCTTTTTGCGGTAGGCCTTCTTGAGCTCGGCCTCAGAAGCGTCGGGCGCGACACCGAGCATGTCGTAGAGTTTGGTTTCCCTGGAGAGCAGCACGGGTCAGCGCTGCGCGCACAGGAGGCGGAGACAGGGGGGAGGGCGGATACTCACTTGACCATGATAGGAGTGCGATGTGTGTGTGGGTATACGCGGTGCGAGAGTGGTGGTGGTGGTGGTAGAGGTGGTGACACGGAGGTGGCTGTGGCTGTCGTGTGCGCTGGAGGAAATAAGGAGGAGCGGGTGCAATCGACTGTGGCCGAAGGCCGAGTGCGGGAAGCCCCGAACGGCGGCAGAAGAGCACTGGCGGGGTGGCGGCCAGGCCACTGCCCCCGTGCCGGGGTGCCGCCGCCCGCCACGCTTCGAGCAGCTTCCAACGGGCGGCGGCCACGGGGGCAGTGGCCGGTGCGCACGCTCGACGCATGCGTTCATGCTGTCTCGGGGAGGCGGTGAGATCTGACAGAGTGAGGGTACGGTCGGTGCAACACCGTATCTCCGCCTCGCCGCACGGCATCACGTGATGCATCATCTGCTGGAGCCAGAGCCACAGCACGAGGGATGGCATTCCCGCATCGCACGGTATTACACAACGAAGAGACAGGGCAATATATCCTTTTCGGTTAGAGGTGCTGCCAGCGCCTAGCTAACAAGCGGTGTTGGCAACACAAGCTAGGCAGATGGTATTCTTCGGGATGCTCTGTATAAATGGGGACATCATTGAAACCGTCAGCAATTCTATTTGGCCCTTTTCCCCTTTGTTTAAAATTCTGGTTTCATTGTCCCTTTTCTTAACGTTTTGTTTGTCTATATGGAGAAGTCTCCTTTGGTCCTTTGGCCCGGGGGATGCTGAGCTACCGGGGTGGGTCTCGTACGTGTGGTCAAGGTCCCTTCTGTCCCTCCTCAACCTGCTAGGAACTCTGATGTTTTTTTTTCCTTCTGATCTCCTTGTTCCGCAGCCAGGTCGATCTCGTCGCGGATCTTATGCAGGCTGCCGGACTTCTCGGCAAGAGATTTGGCTACAATGTGTCAACGAATAGCTGGATGGATTGTATGTGTACGATACGATACTCAGCTCAAAAAATGTTGCGCACAGAGAGTGCGTCTCGGAGCTCTCGTCGCCTGATGTATGGATGAATATTCTCCACAGCGTTTGGCTCACTTGTTGAGTTTGCATCATGATATTCCCCACAACTGGACGCTGTCACGAATACTACCTTTTCCCGGAACATGACTCGAGTAGGACTTGTCCAAGGCATAAAGGATGCATCGGTGGGCAATTGGGCAGGGGCCTAGCGCGATCAGCTGTCAAGCCGAGGGACCGCAGCAGTGTTCTCAGTACCTCATCGCCCTCAGCAAACCTACATAAGCTTCACGATGATCCCGAGAAAGAGGAGTATTACCCTTGTGATCGACCTGGATCATTCGGAGGATCAGGAATAGAGGTGGTCCACACGAAAGACTCCTCGGGAACACAAGAGCAAAAAGTAGCGTATCGGGGGTGGTACACGATCGCACTGCCCATTGGCACCCCAGAGAGAAAGGGCTGCTTATACTGTTGGAAAACAAACTGAATGCAACAAAAGAACGCCAAGTATCTGGGACGCTCCAAGAACCCTTCTTCCTTTGGTTCCGACGACGCCAGAGTACTATGCCATCAAGACGGCGAGCAAGATGTTTGGGATCTGGAAAGAATAAAATACCGAGTCACAATGGATATGGTTCACCGCTCAGGTGCCCACCACGTTCATTGGTAGCCACACACGCTGCCTTGGGTATATGTGGATCGGATGAAGGGTCAGAGGGTCCTGCTCTGCGCGCGATTCCCTTGGGAGGTCGGGTGAGGCGTAGCCTTTCTTTGTAAGCTCTATCGGTCGATGATACAGTATTCACTATAGAGATTCACCTTCGGAGAGTCACAATCGTCAGCCCGACACGCACGGCAGCAAGAACATCCTGGAGAAGGATGCGTGGCCGACCAAGTCCCGTCCTTTTTTCCGGCGTCAAGGGAACCCCCGAAATAGGAGTGCGCTCCTCGTCTCATGCGCGTAGTCACTATTATAGGAGGGAAAGGAAGAACGGTCCAAATTGTGGGATCATGGAAGTGATGAGCATGCCAGGTACCAAAAAAAGGTTACAAACGTGACGAGTCAAGTGTGGACAGTGCATGGGATGCTACCCGGAGAGATGTTGGTGCATTACTGTTCGTCGGACAGAGCCAGGCAGTGTCTACAAGGAGAAGGTTTTCACGTTAGGGGTCGGACGAGCAAGCGGGGCTCCGATAGAAGAAAGACGACTGATCGAAAGGTGGTTCTTGTAGAGTGGAGTCACCTAGAAGAAGAGTGAGAGGAAAAGAAGGGTGGGCGACTTAGGCTATACCATTGGGCAGATGTTTTATAGAAGAAAGGGGAATAATAAAAAAGGAAAGGCCAACAGGTCTACATACAGCGAAAGGGGAACGATCAAGGAGAAAAGTGAGGACCAATCACAAGAGGCTCGAATGAGAGACGAGGCGAGGATCAAGGGCAAAGCGGATCCGAGTCAGGAAACGAGACTGAAACCCGAGTGGAAACCATGCATAGTTTTTTGGATTTTTCGTCGAGCGCAAGCCGGTAGGGTGTGGTGTCGCTTGTCCACATTCTGGTGACCACAATTACATTGTCACATCTTCTGGCATATAAGAGCTATATAGCCTCCTATATTCAGGGAGACGGACTCCCGAAGTGGTCCCCAAACTCTTCTGCATCCGTGATCAACATGTCTTTTGGGCAAGGGTTCCTCCTTACTACTATACCTCTACTTCAAAAGGTTTTGATTCGAGGCACCGGAGCTCTCATGTACAGCCAGGGGGGGGGGGGTCGAATAGAACGGAAGCACGCTGGCACCTCCTACCGTGTAGCATCCTGAGAAATGGAATAACTAAATGTTGATGCCAACGCGTGGATAATCTCCTCCTCTCCTCTCCCTCCTCTCCTTCCTCTCCTCTCCTCTCCTCTCCTCTCCTCCTCCTCTCCTCGCCTCTCCTCTCCTCTCCTCTCCTCTCCTCTCCTCTCCTCTCCTCTCCTCTCCTCTCCTCTCCTCTCCTTCCTCTCCTCTCCTCTCCTCTCCTCTCCTATCCTCTCCTCTCCTCTCCTCTCCTCTCCTCTCCCTCCTCTCCTCTCCTCTCCTCTCCTCTCCTCTCCTCTCCTCTCCTCTTTCTCTTCCTCCTCTTTCTTGTAATCCATTCTGTCCTTTTCCCCTGTCATTGCCGGCGGGAGCGGTGTGTGGTCGGGTCGAATCTCCCTGGCAGTGTGGCCCTCCTATTATCACTGGCGTTCTGATGCAGTATGCATCCGTAGAGCGTTGCGGCTGGACAGATGGGGTGCGTAAATAAAGAAGAGACGAATGCTCTTATTCTTGGTTCTCTTCCATCGTTTTCGTCGTATCCCCCAATTAAGACTCCTTTTTAGTCTTCCCTTTTCCCTTATTT
This sequence comes from Moniliella sp. 'wahieum', assembly GCA_003971905.1. NCBI lineage: Eukaryota > Fungi > Basidiomycota > Moniliellomycetes > Moniliellales > Moniliellaceae > Moniliella > Moniliella sp. 'wahieum'. Next base: position 1,288,329 of record RSEE01000003.1, on the reverse strand, counting down.
TTCAATGGCTAACGCGTGTGGCTTCACTCCTCATCCGATTGTCCCCATTCCCCTCATGATGTTCTCCTTAGTTTCTCTCCTTATCGGGCCCTGTGGGATTTAGCCCCCTACGACAGCCTGGGAGGGGAGAGCCAATATGAATAGCGCAAATCCAACAAAACACCGTATAGAACAAATCATCACCTCGTTGAATTGACGCGCGAGAGATGCTTTTGGGAGAACATATCCATGGGTAGTACACGCGTCTCGGGTCTTTCACCCACCATTTCTGCGATCTTTTGGTCGAATGAGAACGTCGGTTGGTAATAAGATGTATATAGGTACTGCAGAAAGTCGCGAAATCATGTCGCCTTTGGCTTTGGTGGCCACCTTACAGGCTGTGTCTGTTGAATGGTTAATAGCTTGGTATTGGCTGAACTGATCTTGGGCCAACTGAGAAGCACGCTCGAAGAGGTGAATCGTTCTGTACAGGAAAACGAGACGGAAGGAGGAGGGCTTCGGCCTAACCCGATTTCAGAAGGCACTGATGGTTACAGAGATATATTACAGTGTGGAGTGGCGCTGATTCAGAGGCTGACGAAATATGCAGGACGAAGGGTATGGGAATAGTGAGTGCTGCCGGGCGATCACCGGCGCTGCTCAGTACTCACTCTGGATGAGCGAAAAGGGCTGTTCCTCTATTGTGACCCTGAAGTCTGGATGGTCCCCGACGGTTATACAATCGCACTAGTGGAGAGGTATAATTAAGGTAATTGCAGTGGTCTAAGCGACGAACAGAAAACAATGCCTATACAGAGGAACATCAAGCAGCCAGTCACCACCAAGGTGCGTTAGTAGCTGAGGAACAAAGGGAGTATAGAAGCAGGAAAACGACGGAGCTCCTAGGCCTGAGGAACTCAGGACGTAGGGTCCTTTTGGCCACCAAACACACACGAGTCGCCGGGTGGCTCGATAACGAGAAGAGCACTCGCGGCTTCATGTTTGGGGGTTTGTGCAGCTCGGAAGGCTCGAACTGGCTCGGTGCAGAGCCGCTGAGAGCTCAGGGCCTGCTCAGGCACTTCGGCGTCAAGCTGGGCCCCAGTCTGCATCAGCAGGCCTCGGCCGCTCTGAGTTTTAGGGAGGGTTCTCGGTTACCGCAATCGGTTACCGGTTACTCTTTATATTTTCCCCGCACAGTTACTAATAGTGACTAGTGAGTTTCACTAAGTCATTAGTGACTTTACTCGTTACTAGTGACTAATGATTAGTACTTAGTGTTCACTTAACGCATAACGTTTAACCTCGGGGGAAATGATATGGCTGTTGTACTATAGGGATTGTTACTATATTTGAAGCGCTTCTTGCTCTAGGTTGAACGTTGAACGTTGAACGTTGAAGGTTGAAGCTTGAGCGCTGAGCTTGAAGCTTGAACGTTGAACCTTGAAGCTTAGCGTGAGATCCTGCATCCTCGGCCGCTCGAAGCAGACGGAGCCCGTGAAAGAGGGGTCGTTTTTTATTGCCACCGTTTATACCGTAACGGCCTAAGGCCTTATAGGCCCTTCGGCCTAACCGGCTAAGTACTAATAACCCTAACCGGTTCCTCGCCTTGGGCCGTTGGCGCCAACGCCACAGTCGATCTGACATGTGACATGTGATCTACTACGTGACATGTGACATTGGAGCAGCCACTAGGGACTAGTGACTAATTGACTGTGACGGAGACTGTGGCGTGTTTGTGTTGTGAGAATGCTTCACTGCGAGGCATAGTTTTCTGTACTAGGTGCTAGTCTCTCCATGGACTATCTGTCTCTACACATGGCACATGGTGCATGGCAGCAATCGTTGGACTTCGGCCATTTCTCGGTCCTTCTATATCATCGATCATCGATCATGAATCAGCTCGCTCACTGATCGCTCAACGCGCTCAGCTGAGCCTCAGCAGTGACTAGTGAGCTCACTGGTGAGGGTAGGTCAGGGCCGGCGATGCTGGTTTGGACCTCCGGCAGCCGCCATTCGTCTCCAAGTGGGGATGCCGCACAAGTGGATATGGATGAAAAGCTTCAAGCCATGATAGTGGTGAATGGAAGGTAAACTTCGTCACATTGGTTTGAACGATATATCGACAAGATATAAAATGCTCGAAAAAATCGGGCCGAGAGGGTGTATACGTTCGGCCCTGTGCACAATGAAGAGATTAGTGATTGATTCGATTCATGATGCAATGATATAATCGAGATATCGATCGATAATATCATCTTCAATTGCGCATGTGTGCATTTAATATGTAAGAGAGAAATGCTGGTGTGGTAGGGTGTGGCTTGTGGATTGCAAAGAAATGGCTTTGCGGGGATGGAGGCGTTCTGTAAATACTTCGGTGTGGTGTCGATGAATTGTTTGAAGAAGGTCGAGATTGGCAGCTTTTAATTAGAAGTTTAATGGAAAGCTGTAGTGCCACAGAGTTACGCCCAGTGAGGACCTGACTCATGGGCAAGGGAAACACGAGACATGCATGAAGTTATTATGCGACAAAGCTAGTGTTCTTGTGATAGGGTTCTGTGTGGAGCAGCCTCTCCGCCCCATGTGGTGTGAAATGTGTGATAAGTGTGACAGGCGACGCTTGAAGCTTGAAGCAAAAATGGAATGTACGTACGTATTGGTACGAGTAGCCGCTTTTGGAAATGCCTTAAGAGCTTGGTGCGTAGCAGCTTCAAGCTGCGCTCTTGGCCACCAGTGGTCCAAAGCCAATCAGTGCATCACAGTCTTCTATGCCACGTGGCTAGGTGGGACATGTGCTGCGCCGAGAGGCGCCGCCGTCTGTCCAACAACCCGCCCCTTCCTCCTTCCAGTGTCCCTCCCGCAACATGGCGGAAGGCCAGAGGCGGGTCCAGCCACCCAGTCACGGGTAGCTCTCCCAATATATCACCAACTCCTATCGCGCGAGCCGCTATCTATGGGTCCGTCGCATGCTCAAGGCCCAATCCAAGCGGATGCAAGTGATGGGCTCCAACAGTGACAGGTGGGGGAAAAAAGGGAGGCATAGTCTGCGTCCGGCGCCAGTACCAGTCCCGACAGTACAGAAGGAAATCATTCAGTACTTGGTACTTGCATAATACCTTTTCTTACTCGGTCTCTCACTAATCATTAATCATGCATGGTGCGTGGTGGTGTGGCGCCAATGGGTAGATGTGGATCAGGGCGGCTGACCAGCGGCTCTACTTGAACCGGTCACCGGTCACCTACGACTTGGCTCAGGCCCTCAGGCTGCCGATCAGAGCACTCAGATGGTGAGTGCGGTGACTATATTACGTAGGTATACATCGAGATCGTTGAGGCGTTGGGATCGATGATCGAAAGATCGCTGAAACGTTGAGTCGCACTGGGTCTGAGATCTGATGACTCCGACTCAGTACGCAGACGTACTCCCTGAGGCCCTGAGGCCTGAACGTCTGAACCGAGTTACGTTCAGTACTGAGAGTGCCTGAGTATGTCTGAGTATTGAGTTACTCACTGGTACCCGGTACCGAGTGAGAGGCACTGTGCTCTAGTGACATATCCGCTGAACGTGCTGAACGTTCCACGTTCCGTGGGCTGGCTGAGCGCGCGCCGAGCCTAACTGAGAACCGAGAAACTGAGGATTAGCTCGATTACTCGATTACTGTCTTTACGTTTTACTGCTGCGTACTGGTGTACTGATACTGATCAACGATTTCAACGAGATTTCGCCTCTATTGTGCCTGCACATATGTTTCCTGTATGAGGAGAATTCGCGTTAGCGTTATGATGCGTTTCTTTTGGGCCTTTGGGCCTTATAGCTTCACAAGGCTCTTAGTCTCTTTCCAACCCTCAGCACCAGCATCCCCACCTCCCGCTCTCTTCATCACCTCCAACCACCTGCATCCTCCAACCATGGCGGACAACGCATCCCAATTGCTCCTGCCTGCCCACCCGGAGTAAGGGTACAGCTGCCCCCTCTTATCCCCACTGCCATTTTGGAAGAGGACCTGGTGCGAGGGATGTACATTTCGGCTGCCCTAGCTTTCCTGCTGTGGGAGTATGTATTTGCCTCGCTATCTCCACTCGCTCACTCCTCTCGGCTCATCTCTCTTGTGCCCAGCCCGCGCTAACTGGTATCCTCATGGCAGCATCCTACTTACATTTCCCGCTGAACTGCAAATGTACTACAAACGGGGATTCAAATGGCTCGTCACGCCAGCCTTTATTGTCGCACGTTACACTGCCCCAATCTGCCTGGGACTCTACATCCATGTTATCCGGAGGAAATCCTGGACGACCGAAGAGTGTTACAATGTGGGCCGTGCTTCCATCTTTCTTGGTAGCGTAATTACTTCTTCCGCATCCTTCATTTTTTCCGTGCGCACCTGGGCGATGTGGCGCCGAAACCGATACATCATGGTCATCGTCGCTATCCTGTGGTCTGCCCAACTCTCGGTCAATATGGCCCTTAATAACTGGTTTCGTCCTCATGCCCTTAACTTGGGTGTGTGCGTCTTCGCTATGCCCGGTCATGAGGTTCCCTGGGTCTACTATGTCACCAACATCGTCTACGATACGATCATTACATCGCTCGCCTTTGGGTCATTCTTTTTGGATGCCCATGGGAACTTCAAGCTGAGCAAACGAACAATGCTTACCAAGGTGGTCCAGCAACGTCTCATGACTGACGGATTGATTTTTTTCTGTGCCCTGGGCGTCAATTTGCTGAATGCGCTCTTCTTTAGCAAAAGCTGGCTTTATTCCGACATCAACGGCTCCCTAGCCAACGCCTGTACCTCAATTTGTGCGTACCGTCTCGTGCTGCTGAAGCTGGGAGGGAACATGGACTTGAAAGGTGTCCTATCCACTTTTTCGAACTCGGGCAGTGGGAGAGCGAAGGAAGGCCTGTCGGCAATCCAGGTGGATACTAGCACCCACGTCATCGCTGATCAAGTTGAGTTGGAAAATACTTCGGGGATCAAGGGTTGTGAGAACAGTTCCATTACCCATTTCCCGTCCAACCCCTCCCACAGACACAACATGGGCGTTGTCCCATTTACGGTCGAGACCCAAGTCATGCACATGGACGAACATTCAGCTGCTTCACAGCGGCATATGATGCCTGAGGAGAAGGCAGGCGACGAGGAGGCAAGGGTGGGCTTTTGAGTCTTGGCTTCTTATGTGGTGGTGGTACGAGCTGATCGCCCTGAAGGTATACCCACCTACTATCCATACTCATTTTTGTCTGTATTATTATATCCTGTGGCTGAGTGCACTTTGGTTACTACCGGCGGTCTCCATGACCCGCATGACTGGCTTATAAGTGTTTGCCTCTCTATGTTAAAGACTAGATGTAGTGCGTTCAGAGTTGGGGACAACAAAAAAACTCGGAGAGTAGAGAGAAGTTAGTTGCCCGCATATCAACATACCGTATGACCTGACGCTCACTGTTTGAAATGCCCCCCCTATATCGGATCTGGATATTGCGGCGGAGAGGCACAGCTACAGTGACTAGTGGGTGCAGATGGGGTGAAGAGGACTCTATCACACCCTCCTTCCCCGATGGTTGAGACAGCACCAACATATATACCTCTCTTACCCGCCTGGACGGTACCTCGGCTATGTAAGACTCGACCCTTTTCGCATGACTCTCGCATAGCGGCTACTTCTACACCTCACTTCAAAAACATATCCTCCATTCACCTAATATTCCTCGGAAAGTATGAGCCCATGCGCGGAGGTGGCCCAGGCTCGTCGCTAGCCAGCCCCTCACCACCCACTCGATGCGTTGCCCTTGGGCTAGAGCTTCCCCTCTCGAGAGAGACTGTGGTCTCTTCCCAACATGGCGTACCGCAACCATCCCCACTGAGGACTTGTCTGGTCGAGCGGGTCAACCCACCTCAGTTCCCCACACAGGTCTCATTGCCCTTCACACGGCAGAAGCATCACTCCTACAAGACCAATGTAACGACGCACAATGGCATCAATACAATGATTGCCTTCGCCCTGCGGGTTTTGCACATGTGACTGGGCCCGTGGGCGCTTGGTACTAGGGAGGAAAAGAGGCTAAAGACTGTTCTCTTGTTCATCTGCCCCCATCTGGCAGTGAGACCGACCACGCTGATCTTAAGCCCCTTCAATGAAAGTAGCATTGCCGCCTTGTTAGATCTCATGCCAAAAAAAGGAAATGCAGAATCTGGACAAGGAAGGGGGTGGCGATATACTCCATAGCTAATCGAAATTTCTGGTCACAACGTTGCCGCGGATCTCGCCACAAGGTAAGAATTTGATACCGTTAGTCTATGATTAGAATTGCCACAACCTTGTACAAGCAAAGCTGGCGGCAAGATGGTCGCAAGGTCGAGACAATCTGCCCGACAGCTTGGCGCCAGGTTGCCCCCAGCTATCCCCCAGCTATCCCCGGACAGTCCGCAGCCTTGCTGACAGGCTGGTGGCAAGGCTAGCCACAGATTGCCACCAGGCTGGCGGCTAGAGTGGTTGCTAGGGTGTCACAATGCTATCAGATCAGGGAGTGGATTATCTTTAAAAGCATACATTGCCATGGTTGTTTAGACACAGAGAAGTAGAGGAGCGCCAGGGCAACGGCAGGTTGTTCGAGGAGCCTCAGGACGGCGGCAACCAGAAGCTTTGCCTTCGTCATCTAATCGCGGACCAAAAACATCATATGAACGCCGAGATGATAGGGTCCGAAGGGCAAAGATACAAGGGCCATACAACTTGCGGCGTGGGGGCGAAGCGTCATCGCGTTCGAGATGGAGAATGAGTCCAGCAACCCTGCACATGTTCCGTGGTCGTTGCCGCAGCACTTGAGCGCCTTCTGCAATCATCCTGCTTAAAGGCGTTGTCAGTGTATGGGCGGATAAGGACAAAGCGCAGGTACTGAACGTCGAGACCTGGCCGGGGAAACCGTCGCCGTCGACCGTCCGCTCGAAGCGCCCTTGTCGTTGTGATGTTCAACTCGCTGTTGGGAGGAATGACCGATATCGTGACGCGAAGCATACCAGGCAAGACCATGCCACCAGGCGTAGGCGACTCAGTTCCCTCAGCTGCGCACAGACGAGTCAGTGCGACAACAGGCATCTGGCCGTAGGGCGTGGACACACCGAGGCCAGGCGCTTGCACAGCAAGCACGTCGCGGGGGGGGCATATAATGGCAGCGCAACGAGCCGGGCACATGGCGCCAGCTCCGGTAGCACAGTGTGTGGCCAGCGAGAGAGAGACGGTGGTGGTGGTGGTGGTGGTGGTGGTGGTAGTCGAGAGACAAGCGCATCGGCGCAGCAGCGTGCGGTTATAGGCGCAACCACCGGTGGTCCACCGGTGGTCCACCCGCATGGCGCCAGTGTTGCCCCCCCACGCCACCGCCCAGCTCAAGGCGCCCACCTGCAGCCTGGCCGTTTTATAGATCTTTTTACGTTGTGCACTTGAGATAGTCGTGACAGCAGCTATATACACTGCGCCACAGCCTTCATATGAGACGAGCGCCTAATCGAAGTGAGGTGCAAGAGGGCGCACTAACCTGGGCAATAGACGTTTCGAGAGTGACGTTGATCGCGCTCAAGCTTCATGTTGGCCACAGGCGCAAGCACCATGTCGCGTGCATCCTTGACTACTACGCTGCTCACACTCGAGCGTCAATGAGCAGGGTACTATTCTGTTTCTCACTCAATACTTAGTACGCATGCCGAAGCCTTGAGCAGCAATGACAACGCAAAAGGAACCACACGCCCCCTCTGGCGTTGCAAGCAAGCAGCCTTCGTCACTTAAAAAGCCGTGGACCTTCTTCTTTTGTCGGCCGCAAATCTGTAGACCTCGGGCTTGTTGAGCACGGAGCGCTGCCATTGAAGCATATAATGCGAAAGTGACACTGACGGCTGCTAGGCATACTGTTTGACGGCAAGTGTTGTAGACGGAGATTTTGTTTCCCCTGCGGGCTGGCAGATGGGCGCAGCGCTCATCAGTATTCATCGATCATCCACATCAGTACTAGCCAGAAGTATCCGATGAGGACGGGACCGTGCGGTGGTCTGTGCCGCTGGTGCCAATCACCTACTGCAGCCAGCCAGCGCCTCTGCCCCAGTCGTAGTCGGAAGAGAAGCAGCCGAAGTGCAACCCTATCACATGCTCACTCCAGATCCTTCCACGTGGCTGCTGGCCAATGACGTAGCTAGGCGCAGGGCCAGTGTGGTGAACGGTGACCGTCGCCACTGGTTCGCACTCGGCAGTTTCCGGCCGGCAGCCACTTGCGAGCGCGCACGAGCGCTTGACCACCACCGCCGCTTCACCTGGTTGCGGTTCCCGACGCCATGTCGCATCGTCCGCGCCATCGCCACCCCCCCCGCCGCAGACGCGGATCGCCAGGCCGCCACTGCGCTCCGTCCTCCTGCCGGTCCCCCCAAGTCATCCGCCTCCAAGCCCAAGGCGCGCTATGAGCCTCTGCCTCAGCGTCGGGCCGGAGGAGTCTGATACGCCACCTCTTGCGCTTGGGCATCCTGTACACCCTCTACATGTCCCTGTGGACCTGCCCCGCTACCCCCTTTTCATTCACATACAATGCTGCCGACCCGCGCGGACTCTGCCGCACCCTTGCTTCGACGAGCGAGGTGCTTGGTCCACATTTGGGCCCCTATGCCCAAGCGTTGGATGAACAAGCAGCGCCATATGTGGCTGCAGTTACGCCTTTTGCCCAGGCCGGATACCGTGTCACTGCTCCAGCGGTCAAGGCGATCCACCATACTGGCAGTGGGCTCTACCATGCCCATGTGGCGCCCGTTCAAGCACACCTTAGCAATGCAGCCTCGTCTTGGGCTGCTCCGTATGCTTCTAGGTTCCATGCTGCCATCGATCCGCACCTACGTAACCTCAAAACTGAGTTGGGATACTACAACGACATGTACTGGCGTGACGTGCACCACTATGTGGCTGCTGTGCATTCCCACGTGGATGCGAGTGCTCGTGCGGGATGGAAGGCGTATATGGTTCATGCCCATCCACATCTCGCGCGGGCGGCCCGAACCATTTACTCGCTATTGGTCCACCGTCTGTTTCCCACCATTGCTCGCACGTACGCCACCTACGTCCTGCCCCACGTCCGTTCGCTTGGGACGAAACTCTGGGAAAGTCAATCAGCACTACGCACTCGTGAGGCCATTGCCTCGACCCGCTTGCAAGCTCTCGGCCACCTCAGTTCTGGATGGTACAGTCAAGTCTCGGAAAAGGCTGCAACGGGCGCAACCCCAGAGTCAAGAGCCCGACCCCGCGTTCCTGGAATCGTTGACTGCCAAGATCCGTGCTCAAATCCTGGGCGAGCAAGCAGAAGAGATGGCACGCAAGGAGGAGCTTCGTAAGGAGGAGGAGGCAGCAACCTATGACCGTCTTAACCTGTGGGAGGTGGGGCTGACAGAGCACATTCGCAAGTCGTACAAGACTTGGACCGACCGGATTGTGAATCTGCGAGACAGTACCATTGCTGACTTGCCCGTTCGTTTCGCCACACTTACGGCCGACTTTGTGGACAGCGAGGCTGGTGCGGCAATTGCCCGCTTGGAGCGGCGGTTTGAGGCCTTGTCTTCGGCCAAAGACCCGCGTCCGGTCGAGGAAAGGGTGGAGATTGCCAAGCAAGGGCTTAAGCGCGAGCAGAACAAGCTCTTGGCCGAGGGTGCGCAGCTGCGCAAGGAGCTCCAGTCCGTGATCACCGAACTTGACGAGGCTGAGAAGGCATCGACAATCAAGTCGGCTGATGATGTCCTGCAATTTGTCGATGCTGCAACATCATTCCAGCAACGGCTCATGTCCCAGGCCAAGTATAGCGAGACGGTTACCCGCTTTGGTCGCTGGGACTTGAACATGCAAATGCGCGCCAAACTCTATCGCGCCGAAATTGAGGATGTCCTCTATCGTGGTAAGCCTGTCAAGGCTGACTTGGATGTTGTGGACCCCAACAAGGCTGCTCCGGACGTGGTGATGCATGTAGCAGACCTACAACAGCGGACTGGCCTTCTTTACTCGGCTGCAGCAGAAGCAATCCGCCGATACGGCGCCGAGGGCATTGAGGAGCTGCGCCGTCAACCGAAAGAGGTCGTTTCTCCCGAAGAGGGGTTAAAGCGACACGTCCTCGCTCTCGACGCCCTTAAACGAATCGCAGATGCGGCCAAGGACATACAGACCCAGATTCCTCGTGCTCTTCTTGATGCGGCTTCTAAAGCTCGTGAGAGTCTGGGGTGGGAGGAGATTGTTCCTGAAAACTCGGATGAGGACCTATACGTTGGTCCACCTCCTGAGATTGACACCACTACCCGCATCGACGCAACAGGAGAGGTGGAAAGCGAAGTGAAGGAGCACCAAGCGGAGCAGATTGACCTCTCCTCCCTGGAGACCGAGCCGACGGCCGGGGAAGAGCTCGGCACTAAGACTGTCTTCGCTGAGGCGCCGACGCCTGCCTCGGCTGCGGAAGAGCCGCAATTCCATGTGGGCACGACAAGTGTTGTCCAGCCGGTGGGGACGGAAGAAGCCGCACTAAGTGCGTCATTCGCTGCACAGGCTGCAGCGGCATCGGTGACATCGGCATCTGCGATCGCAGCAGAAAAGAGTATCCCTGCTGTTCCTGTGACTACTCCTGAACCGGAAGTGGTTCCGGCCGTGACCCCGACTGAGCCTGCTCCGGCTGAGGCTACGGAGGAGCTTCCGCCCCCCGGTGCTTCTGCCACAAAGGCCGCCTCGGAGGCGCCTGAGGTGGTGGAAATTCTTACGGAGCAACCGCTCGCGGCCTCTATCTCATCTACTCCCCCTGTGTCCACTACGGTCAGCTCGGATGTGGTCGAGACGCCCACGTCGGTGGCCCACGAGGACTTGTAACACCCCTGTTGAACATTCCGTACGTGGTATTAGAGATGGAGGGGTCTTTCCTCCTTTCCAGACATTGGATGAATTGTCTTTTGGACTGCTGTAACATTCTATGGAATACCTCCTTACAGATGTTATCGAGCTGAAGGGAAGCTTGCTACTGTGAAAAACGGTGTGGGTGCACAGGTTGGAGAGCCGATGTAGAGGACGAAGTACTTACAAGGATGCTACGGATCCATCCATGCAGATAGGTAACCTCCCGGGGTTTCAACATTGCATTTTGTCACGGCAAATGACGATGATCGATGATTACCCAAGCGCCACCTTCTCGCTTCGGACATTAGCGGCTCCAAGACGCATATTGCCACCACCTCAGCCCGTCTGGTTCGGTATGTCGCTGCGCCTTTCTGTGCCGCTTGTCAGGGCTACGCGCAGTGCGATTCGGACACGTTTTGTGCTGGGCTCAGCTGCGGGGCTGAATTCTCGTCCCATGGTGCAGAGGCCACTCAGCGTCCTCCATTCGCCGCGCTGAACCTATCGGGGTTGAGGTTGAATCGTCGCCTGCTGCACCGGCTGAGGGGGAGCAGACGCAGGGGAGAAGCAAATTATCTCCATTTTGGAGGCCAAATTTTCACCCTCGATGGTGAGTGTTACCGATGTGTCAGGAGGCTGTGAGGCATTCTACACGATTGTCATCAAGTCCAAACACTTCCAAGGGCTATCGACTCTTAAGCAGCATCGCCTCGTTCAGGCGGAGCTGAAGAGCATCATCAAGGACATTCACGGACTTCAAGTAAGTCGCCCTTCTCTTGATGGGACTAGCACACTAAGGATTCTCTGTTAGTTGCATACTGTCCTAGAGGCCGAGGAGCCATAAGCATCATCCGTGCAGCTCAAGTTGTGTTATGGCGGGACCTCCCTATGATTGATTACACAAGACCGATAGGTATGGGAGCCACACGAGTCACATCGTCTGCATGCAGCGAACAACAAGAGGGGGGACATACAAGAAGAGTCATGACGGCAGATTAACCGCGGCAGATCAGATCAAGCCAGTGGCAGGAGGAGAGGAAACGAATATGGAGTGGAGGGCAGGGTTACTGTGGCCTGAGCGGTCAAGGCGATTTCCCGTCAAAAGGGGTGCGGCATTGCATGTTTCCTAATCCTTACAATGTTGGAGACTAGAGCGCCTCAGGTGCGCAACATCTCACTTGAGGCGCATGTGGCCCATTAGTGTGCCCTCTTTGGACAGCAAGAGTACTATAGTGTGGGCCGCAAGACTCGTAACAACACCAACATCTGATGTTGTCTGGCAAAGCAACGTCGGCAAGTGAGCAGGCTTGCATTCTCCCGGTGACGTTCAGGGGGACTGATTGGAAGGCCGCCGCTGGTTGATAATACCTCTTCGATGTCGAGGGACTCATGCCACAATTTCTTCTCGTTTATTACACCATCATAGTGATCGCTCTCAACCAACAACACCCTTCCGCGGGGACAGTTAACAAGATGAAGAAGAGGTAACTAGAAGACCAAAGTTACTGTTGGTATATATAGGCTGGTTACGCCAAACGTGCATTACACTCATCCGCCTGCAGGAATGGCAAAATGTGTATATAGGTTGAACACCCTCTGGATCCCGCACTCCAAATAACACGAAAGCGACGAATGAAAGACGAACGACGAACCATCTACGAACCATCTCCAGCGAGACTCTTTACAGTTACTTCATTTGTTTCTTTGCCCTCCTACTACTAATCATTTACAGAACTTAAGGCAGGTGGACAGACTAGAAACGGTGCGCTGATCAGGCTCGCTCACCGGCCTGACAATGGGCTGTTTGCTCTACTAACGCAAGGAAGTAAGTGGAGTCGCCAGCAGGTCGGGACGTCGTGGCTCCCCGCGCGCCATTCGCTTCTAAACTGGAGATGTAGCACGTACCCGGAACCGAATTAGCATGGTAGAGACATGTGAGGGATTAGAACCCTCTCCAATATGACTCCCCAGTAAGGCTTTTACATTCTTAGACATCTTGGTGGCCGACATGGTGGCACCATCTTCATGTACAGGGAGAAACCGGCTTTGGGGGTGCGTTCCAGGTATTTGGTCTTTTTCTTGTCGCATTCCGTCGTCTATGAGCCCTCTTTCCTATGAGACCTATGGAAGAGTCCTGATGGGCCTCGAGAGAGGGTGAAGCAGTCGCACTCGTTGTGGTGGTGGTGTTGGTTCTGGTCTATAAGCCAAGCACCAACACCTAGTACAGAGGCCCATCAAGCAGCCAGTCGCCATCATGTCTGGCTTCGGAACATGAAAAACAGACGCGAGAAAGAAGGAATCCGACGCACGAGCCACCCCCGATGGCCCAACACCTTTTTTCTCCCAGCATTCCATTGGATTGCGGTCGCCTCTCGTGTAGTGTCACCTGCGGGTACGCATCCACATAGCCTCCAAAAATATGCGTTCACCCCACCAGTGGCCTAACATCCATTTCCCAGCCTTGGTGGGTAGAAATCGAACTATCTGCATGACTTGGACTATGAGCCAGGGACGCGTAAACGATTACTTGTCATGTTGAAGCTCCTAGAGGAGGGAGAGGATCTCAAGTGTCCCGCCGAGCAACACACACTCTGCATGGATGGCAGTGTGGGTGGCTGCAGATGGATCTAGGCCATGAGAATGTGGGGTGAGGCGGTGACCGGGTGAGACCCGAGGCAGGCCTGGCAGTCTGTGGTCTGCTCTCGTCTTTGTGATCGACTGGCCCGCAGCCCTCCAGGGGTCAGCTGACTGGTGCTGGGATGTGCGGATGCTGATCTGTTTTTCCCGCAGCCGCCGGGGGGCGGGGGCGGGGTGTCTCTGATTCAGGCACCGCCGCATGTTGCACCGGCCAGAGCAGCGTGGCACTGCCCTCTACTGCCCCGCGGTGCATTCATGCATCGCACATCATGCATCGCATCCACATGCCACATGCCACACCGGCGCAGTGCACGGATCAGACAGCGCAGCGTCCTGCGCCAGGGCCTATATGAGGTCAGGCTCAGGCCTGAGGGTGCGCACCAGGCCAAGCAACCTTCCCGTCGCCTACATAACCACCATCATCGCCGCCCGTTCGCCCAATCAGCAACCCCTTCCCCCTCCGCTTTCAGCCCATCTCCCCCATGTCCTCGCAACACCCCGACGACGTTATTCCTGTGCACGACACGCTCAGCGCCATCTACTCGGCGGAGCGCCTTCCCCGCGAGGAGGCGCGCTGGAACGCTCTCCGCCAAGCTTTCCAAACCCAGTTTGGTACCCAACCCGACTTCGTCGCACGCGCCCCTGGGCGCGTCAACATGATTGGCGAGCATGTTGACCACCAGGGATTTTCAGTCTTGCCCGCCTCCATTGAGATGGATATCCTCATGGCGACCCATGTTGAGTGGAGTAAGAATACCACCCCGCCCAACCAGACGACTGAGTTCGTCCTCCACAATGTCACCCCACGTTTTGAGGGCACTTCCTTTACCACTTCCTGGAAAGAAGGCCTACCTGATGTGCAGCTCCACAACTCTGGTCCTGACCGGTGGGCGAACTACTTTAAGGTGGCTCTCCATGGCCTTGTGCCGCACTTGCCTGCCGCTACGACCGCCGCGACGACACCCAAGCCTGTCCGGGTGAGCATCTTGGTCGATGGCACGGTTCCCCCCGAGTCGAGTTTGTCCAGTTCGGCCGCCATGACGACAGTGAGTAGCATTTTGATTCTGGAGGCGCTGGGCGTGCGTCAGTTTATCGACCGCAAAGAGATGGCCAACGTGGCTATCGAGTCGAGCGGCTGGTGGGCGTGAGCTCCGGTGGAATGGACCAGTCGGCCTCCATCTTTGGCAGGCCTGGGTACTTGCTGCACATTGGCTTTGTGCCGCACCTTTGGATCCACCCTATTCTTGCCCCGCATGGCCCGGAAAAAACCGAGTCGTACAAGTGGTTGATTGCCAACACGCTCGTCGCTTCGGATAAGAAGGTGTCGGGCCCGATTCATTACAATCTCCGTACGGCTGAGCTGCGCATGGCAACGCGAGCGCTGGGCAAGGCTTTGGGCATCGCTCCTACTGCTACCAACTACACCCTTAATGGTATTTTGGGCGAGTACTTCCAGCTCCATCCTGTTGACAAGCTGTGGTACGTCGCATCGGATGAGCGGGCTGAGGCACTCAAGGAAGCCGGCGAAGAAGGTGCACGCATCAAGTTTTTCGAATCGGTAGCGCTCTCCCACTTGCCTAAGGATCCTGTGACGCGGGCCGAGGCGGAGGTGTTGACCGGGTATGAGGGTGACGCATTCACCAAAGAATTTCTCACCATCTTCCCTGTCAAGGCAGAGAAGTTTGACCTTTTCAAGCGCACCAAGCACGTGTTTGACGAGGCCTACCGCACTCTCCGCTTCGTTACCCTCCTCCAAGTCGCGGCGTCGCGGGCGGAGAATGGCGAGATCCCAGAGGCCGATGCAGCGACGCTCTACAAGGAACTGGGCGAGCTCATCAACCAATCCCACTACTCGATGCGCGACTTTTACCAGGCTTCTTGCCCTGAGCTTGAGCAGGTCACCACGATTGCGCGCAAGGCCGGCGCTCTCGGCGCTCGTTTGACAGGTACGTCCGTTGACCCCATTTCATGTTGAGAAGTAATCCTGACAATTTCTGTGCCAGGTGCGGGCTGGGGAGGCTCCACAGTCATATTGGTCCCTGGAGCAAGGTGCCTGCCGTAATCAAGGCGCTGACCGAGGAGTACTTTGCCGTACGCCACCCAGAGTTGGACCAAGACGGGCTGAACGATGCGTTGCTACTTACAGAACCGGCAGGTGGAGCATGTGTGTACAAGAGACGGTCTAATCGCTCATTGCCCACGATCGCGGCGTCGTCTCAGCCGTTAATAGTTGCCCCATCCCACCTTTTGGGTGTATATCCTTTTCAAGTTGGCGGAACTGACTCATTTTCTTGATGAAGATTGGACCCACTATGATCTCTCGTAAAACAATTTGGGGGGCCATGATTGCAGGCGTGTGTTATAGTGGAGTAGTTTGCCTGGCCCCATTCTGGTTGGCGACGAAAGCGAGTTGAAAAGCAAGCGTCCCTTCGTAAGCGGCGTCGGAGTTGCACCGGGCCATGCATCATACTGGATGCACTCACAACTGTGCGGACGTGTCGATGTTTTAACCTGCCTTGATACCGGGGGTTTCTCCTACTACCGTCCACAACGCGAGCCAATACTTATAGTAGCTCTCCAGTTGGCTCTTCGCTTCATTAATTCATTGCTTCATCGACTGCATTAAGCATTCCCCATCTAACCAACACTTCTTGAGGTTCCCAAGGCGTATATAGCAAGGGTGCAAATCACAAAAATTTAGTAGAAACGCAGCAAAAAACGACACCTGTGAGATTCGAACTCACGCCCTCAGAGAGGATTCGCTGGCCCTTGGAGCAAGGTGCTACACATAGCAGGCGAACGGGGTAACCACTGCCCTAAAGTCAGATATGGTGCAATTGCATTGTCCTATACACTACTAGTAGCGCACACTGGACTATTCTACGAACTACCTGTACGCCTTACTTTAGTATCCTCACTTTCGTTCTCGGTCCCTACTACAAACGGCGTAAAGTGCATTCCTATCCTACAAGTTGATATATCCTTGTCGAATGATATACTGTTCTCAATCCCACTTCCAGTTCAAGTCTCATATCTCAATGTGTCATACATCAGCAGGGCTCAGAGCTCAGGCTAAGGGCCATTATTGGGCCGCCGGCGCGTCTGGATCAAGGCCCAAGAGGTCCAGGACGGGGCGCATACGGTTGGGGTTGTTTCCCGTTTTCTTCACAAAGTAGTCCCGCAATCCTTCCTTTAACTCGGGGTCTTGCGCGGCGATCTCCCGCATCTGATCCTTGTGCAGCTGGGCCAGGGCGGCGTAGGAGCCGGGTACTGTCTTTTTGGCGGCAATGATGAAGCCCTTCCAGAGGATGGGATCAAGCCAGACCTTCTTGGTAATGAGACGAGAGAGTAGGTTTCCACTTACATACCCCTTGAGCGAGGGGAACTTATCCACTGCCATGAGGACCGTGCGAAGGAAGATGGTAGGCAGTACAGGCTCCTCAACGATTTGGTTCATCGTCGCTGCCAACACCTCGGCACGGAACATGTCGGGCATGTTGAGGCAGACTTGAACCGCCCTTGCGGCGGCCTTCTTGCCGATCTCATTCTCTTTGCGATGAAGCATCCCCATAAGCTCAGTCGGGGTCACATGCTCTTCACGTGCTTTCCGCGGCTGGTTCGACGAGACTTGGCCAAACGAATCCTCGGGGGGAACAACAATCGCCTCAAGCGTCTTCTTCATCACATCAAGGTTGTCCCTGGCCGTCGACTCGTCGTCCAATAAACTTACCACTCGGGGAAGAGACGGAGAACCTCAGGCTACAAAAAAACGTCAGAAAGGGACCAAGAAATTCAAAACACCACGTACTTTTTTGAGTTCCGGCAAGATGGGAAGCAAAAAGCGTGGATCCAAGACGCGCTCTTGGCTGAGCTTGACCACAAGCTGGACTAAGGCGGGCGACTTTTCCTTGTCAAACATGATTTGGAAAATGGTGAGCGCAAGTCCCTCAGCACCTTCGGGGAAATGGGAAAGCAGTTCCAGAAGAACAGGGTGGTGCGGACCCATCGAGGCAATCAGCCTGGTGATGTGAGTTTCCATCGCTGTTTGGACCTCGGGACGAACGTGAACATAGGTTGCAAACACGTCATCGAGAAGGCTCGGTACCTTGACACACAACGCAAGCGTCAACTCCAGATAGCGCAGAACATCTGTCTCGCTCCATTGCCTCTGCGGATCAGGGGAAACCTCTGCTTCCGCTTGCGTTTCGTGTTCCGGTTCCCCTTCGGGTGGAACAACTGCGCTAGGCTCACCATCCACGTCCTCCATCTTCACGGTGGAAGCTTCAGCTGATGAATCCTCATTCTTGGTTTCGGGCTCAGGTACACTGGGCTTGGTATCCTTGTCGTCCTCCTCGGGAGGAGAGATAATGGTGTCATCACCTTCAGCCTTAACGCCGACAGTAAGGCACTCAAGAGACTGGTGGGAATAGGCAAGCACCACAGTCTCCAGGGGGGACGGGGCTTGGCATTGTTCACCCACACACGCACCGTGGTGATGGCTCCACGGCGGAGGAGCTCATCGGAGGATCGAGTAAGGGAAAGGAGGAGACTTGTCACATATTGACGTACGGGAGGGCGAGAAACGGCCACCTCCCGGAGGATAAGAAGCCCGAGCTGAAGAGTAGACCGGTCCTTGGCCAAGGCCACCAGCTGATCCATCGCCGAGGGGGGTAGAACAGGCAAGTCTTCAATAAACGGGAGAATCCACTTGGATTCCGAAGTGAGCTTGGGCCGCAGCCCAGCCAGCAACTCAACCAGCAGGGGTTCGTACTTCCCCTCCAAACCGTCATGGCGCCGCTGGTTGTCCGAGGTCCACTCCTCCATTAACCAGCGTGTGGCCAATTCAAGACGTGGTTCGGGGTCTTCCAAAACCATACGCATGACAACGGAACGCAATTGGTCGGCGTATTTTAGTACTGCCTCCCGCCTTTGCACTTCGTCCTGCCCCGCTCCCGGACGTAGGGGCATATATAACCCACGTACGGCCAAACGGGAAATGAGGGAGCTCCAAAGTACAGGGTGGGAAGGGACACCCTGCTCTTCACCCTCCTTGGCTGGGCGACGTGTTGCCACTTCGTCCATACCAATATTCGTCATGCGGACTACAACACCCTTCATCAAGTCAGACGCCTGGGCGGGGGGCAAGGCAGTGGGTGGTGCCAATTCAAAGTGTTCTAATGCGGGGGCAAGCTCAACGGCGGGGTCCTCCAATGCAAGCGGTGCTGGGGTGTCACTGGAAAGACTGGCCCGGGTGCGGGACACGGCCTCCTCCAACGTAGCCTCGGATATAGCATGGAAATTGGCAATCACCAGGTCGACGACCACCGAGAGCGGGAGCTGAGTGACATCAAATTGGCCAAGGCTTCGTTCGTGTCCTGGCTCTGGAATGCGCGGGCGGCCTGGCGGGCGATACGTTGGGGACGACCTGGGGAGGGGAGGGGCACTGGTTTCCGGGTCCGTCCTGGGCCGTTTGGCCCCAGCCGCCATGGCAATCTCCTCAGCCAGCTCGTCACGCTTGCGCTTGGCCTCAGCTTCGCGGGCCAGTGCAAGCGCATTTTCCGCCTCGGCTTCTCGCCGAACCTGGACCTCGAGTGCAACCTGGAACTGCGCTTTGAACGCCGCCCCGCCCACGTTGAAGCGGATCATGTGACGATACAAAGTGCGAAGTGCCTTTTCGACAAAGCGTTGTTCCAACCTTCCCACGAACTTGTCGGGAGTCCAATCGATCAAGGCTCGACTCACAAGCTCGACCAGAGAAGGCCGATGGCGCGCCAACATGGCCAACGTGTTCATTGTTGCCATAACAAGGTCCACCTGATCGCTACTGAACATGAACGGGACCAAGTGGAGAAGCAACTGGCGTGCGTCCGAGTCAAGATCGACGGGGTTAAGGATTGGGTGTCCTGCAGGGACATGTGTCACGTTCACATCACTGGGAGAAGCTCCTGGGCCGCTGGCAATCTGGACAAGCACCATGCGCTGGAAAGCTTTGATAATGGCGATTTTGGTGCCGGTAGGAACTGCGGGGCTGTTGAAGAGGACAAGCAGCCGATTGCGAATGTCGTGAATGAGGGGCCAGCGCGCGACCTGGCTCGGGTCAACGATAAAGTGTTGAAAGATGGAAGGATAGGCGCTGGCAAAGCACTGAATGGCCGTCTTGGCATACGAAGGATTGGGGTCGTTGATATAGGACAAGACAGGGTCGATGACGTACGGGGCGACTGGCAGGAGAGAGTTAGAACACAAAAGGAGAATGCAGAATACACGCACGGGATCGGCGAGCATCCATCTTGAGGACTCCGCGGCAAAAGGCCAGGTCCATGTAGTTCAAGACCCAGCCCCGCAACGGCTCGGGCTGGTCGAGGAGCGGGAGCAGGTTGGGAAGTAGCATGGGCAAGGCGCCGGGCTGCGCCTCAAACGCAGCATACAGCTCCTGGAGCTGCAATACGGACACGCCGGATCGGGCATGGATCACCTCGCGCACAAGGACCAAAGGGTCCTTCTTCGGAGCTGAGTCGGCCATGACGGGTCCTGACGCGGCGGGAGATTAGTGGTGGTGGAAGAATCAAGCCCGATTCCCATCCCGTCGCGACTGGGTGGCCCAGCAAAATCGGACGGTGAACGTTTCACTGCATTACGTAAGGCGCCACTTGCTACTTGCTGTGGCTCGTCCATTCGAGCGCAGCAGACAGGCTACTTAAAACAGCAGGCGTCTCCAGCCTGATTCATCTTGTCACCTACTCCCCCCCCCGCGCGCTGTCCACATTCGATAATGGGCATGATGGTATTCTCTACGTCGAGACTGAAAAGCCACCGCGGATGGCTCGTGGTTTTGGCCAACGCTCCAGCGTAGGAGTTCCGCGTTTTTGTTTCTCGCCTCTGGTTTCCCGGCTGCGCAGCCTAGCCACAGCCCTAGTAGTGGCGACTGGCTGCTTGATGTTCCTCTGTAGGCGTTGCTGGCGGGCTTAGACCAGCGCAACCAGTGCGATTGCATCACCATTGGGGACCATCAGGTATCATATATCAGGACCCCAGGCCTCATCAGATTCTCATAGGTTGTTTTCTAACAGCGGCGTGCTTGCAAGTGTCCTCAGTGTTCTTGGTGACAACAATCAGTTCATCGTTCATCCCTCTTCTGCAGACTTGGACCCAGAATACTAAGAAGCCAACATACAAGGCAAAAGTAGTATCTAGTATACAAGCCGATCCAGTTTAAGGCATTTGAGCCCACGATACATATGCTCGCAGAGATTAGCGTGCTAAACCGTCAGCAAAATGGACTATTCTTCCCAAGCTCTTATCCAAGACGATAGAGGTATAGTTACTTGACTTGGAAACCTACAAGCGCAATAAACCTTTTGATTAGGCCCCCTGCGCTCCACTGATGGCTGTTTGGATGGCCTAGTCAATTTCGATCACCTCGTGCTCAAGTACGCGGGCGGACGTGCGCTGCGGAACAGAGGGACCAGTAAGATGCGCGGAGGAAGCCGGGTTAGGATTGGCACTGGTCTCCTGCGCCTGCCCCGCCTGCAAGCGGGCTTCGATGGCCGCTACGCGCTCGATTCTGCCCGCAACGGTCTGGGTGCTGGGGGTACGTCGTGCCTTTGGTGGTTCTGGGCTCGACCCATCCAGTCGCTGCCCCTTGCCTACAATATATCTCAGTATCAACCAGACCATGCACAACGAAAGAGCAAGGAGAACGTGCGTACCTGGTAACGTTGCACGAGCCTTTTTGTGGTTCGGCGGGAGGTGGGCGGGGTCTGCGCACCAGTACGGAGAGTAGGACCTTGGAGCCTCTCTTGCGTTTAGGGGGTGGCTTGGTGGGCGCATCGGACCGGGGGGGAGCCGGTCGAGTGTTGGAAGCTCCCCTGCCCCGTCCTCGTGCGCGGCCACGCATGCCCCTTCCCCGCCCCCGGCCACGTTGCGCGCCACCGCATACATGATTCGCGTACCCTCGTACCATCGCTTCTGGGTTGGCATCCCCTGGAACAGACGTTTGGTCCTTTAAACGGTATCCTGCCTACCAAACCGCCAGCTAGGTCATCGGTCTACTCAGTCACAGAAAGCATAGAGGGTCACATACCGACCAAAAGCCTAGAAGCACAAACGGAGAAGTTAGACCAAAACAAATGTCAAAGCGAGGAAAGGTACTACGTACCGTCACCAAAGTAGCCTTGTCGAATAAGAGTACGGACCTTAGTCTGAATCTCGCTCGTTAAACGTCCATGCGCCGGGAGATGGTTCATCTGGGCTGTGTCAGCGAGCTAGAGACTCGTGGTGTAGGCGCGGGGACGACCTACATGAAGGATGTGAGCGAGCTCGTGGGCCATAACGTGGGTCACAGCCATAAACGGCGCCCATCCTCCGTCTCGGGTACGCAGGACAAGCTCAATCGTCTCACCTGCATTCCAATTGCGCCCGGAAAACTCAGGGTTGACGGGAACTCCTCCAGCGCAGACGAAAGCCATACTCGGCCATGATGGGCTTGTACACTGCTGCGATCTGTTCCAGGCGCCGGGTCGCCTCGTCTTGTCCATCCCCGGCGAGGGCACGTACAAAGTTGATATACGGATTGCGTTGCGTATCCTTCTCATTCAGCCGGAGATGGACCATTACCACAACGGGGCAAGGGGACAGACTACGAAGCGAAGTGGGTACTGGGTGGAGGGATGTGACAAAGTAGATCACCCAGTGGCAATCGTCGTTTAATAGGCGAGGAACTTGGCAGCCACGCGTCGTTCCGCTCCGATCACGTGACTGTGGCCGTTTCTAGCCGCTATGCGACAGGCGATGATGCCGATTATGCGGGACAGCGGTGCAATGCGATTAATCAATCAATGGACGGAGACGGGAGAGGTTAAGGTTCGTTCACAATGTTCTGAGCCAGTTCAAGGAAAAGACGTTTGCGGTTTTCCAAGTCCGGAGCAGTGGTTGGGCCGCGGAACATACCCCAAGCACCGCGGAGGACGCTTTTAAGGGCGGCCACTTGCTCGTCTTTGAAGGGAGAGTGAGGCATCGGTGGGTGGTTTCTCCGATCGCCCCGCGGGCTGGTGGAGAGGAACGTGGAGATGGAAGTGGTGCGGTGCATAGCAGGTTGGGGCTGGGGATCCAGCGATCCGGCTTCACTTCCGCGAGATGGAGGAAAGTTTTGAGTTTGGGTATGGGCATGGGGGACGTAGGGCTACCATGTTTAGGGAGGAAGGACTGGTCTCCTAGCGCTGTTTCGACGCTCTCGTATTTGGCCCAATACTCTTCATCGGCTTCGGCAGGAGGACCGCGCGGGGTCCGGGGAGGTTCAGTTGAGTCCACGTCGGGATGGGGGTCGGAATCAAACCCGTCCCAGAAATCCTTCGCGGAGGTAATGGCCTCCTCGGTGGCGGGCTCAGGGAAATGGCCCGCAGTGCCTCGTCAATGGTGGGAAACCAGGCCTTGTCGTTCTTGTTCTCTGAGGGAAGACGGATGGAATGGAGCTTCCAACAC
Organism: Moniliella sp. 'wahieum'; assembly: GCA_003971905.1. Lineage (NCBI taxonomy): Eukaryota > Fungi > Basidiomycota > Moniliellomycetes > Moniliellales > Moniliellaceae > Moniliella > Moniliella sp. 'wahieum'. The sequence continues at coordinate 1,265,346 of RSEE01000003.1, read as the reverse complement.
AGGTAGGAGTGGGGGTTGGCCAATGTGGTGTCAGTATCGTCAGTGCTCTGGAGGAAACTGGAGAGGGAATGATCGCAGGTTTGTAGCGGAGTTTCCTTGTCCTTGCCACTAATCTTATCTTTTCCTTGTCAAGCATTCGCTCTAGTAAGATGGAGATGCGTGGTTGGATCAGTTTTCCCATTGATAGGGGGAGTGGAACGTCGATTCGGCGAGCAGACGATCAAGTTGGGCACTGAAACGCAAGCGAAGCAAGCTCGGGAGAAGGTAGCTTCCGCTGCTCCGGTCCCCGGGGCCCAGGGACTCTGCCAGAGCAGTCCCCAGTCGTACAGTGCCACAAGGGTGAGCGAGGCGATGCGAGAATTGGTTTTTAGGGTCGGCTGAGACGGGAGTATGGCCCAGTAACTACACATCAGGGGGTCAGTAATGGTGACAGTTAATGATGGAACGGGTCGCGGAGGCAGCGATGGCGGGGAGGTGCGCACATATCTTCCCGCTCAGTAGAGCTGGTAGAGGTCAGTGCGTGTCGCTCGAATCACGAGACTCGGAGAGGACAGGCGACATACTCGGGCTTCAATAGGGAGTGACGAAAGCGGAGATCGCTGCCTTGCGTTCGGTGGGGATGGCGGGTTGGTCTGGAGACAAGAGCAAGGGCAAGAGGTCCGCCAAGGACGCCAGCACGGCCGCCTGCGTTGCAGCGTTGGTCATGCAACTGGGACCGCAGCGGGGGGGAGCTGGTGGGGGGGTGCAGGAGGGACGGATCGCCAGACGCTGGGATGGCCAGCCAAGGGCGACTGAACGAACACGGCGCGCACGGAAAGCGGATCAGCCTCGTGGTTGGTGGAATTAAAACATTTCCTGGGGCCTCTCATCGATGATCACGCACTGACAATCGACGGTGGCTTGCTCCGCATGGGAACAGGGTGGATCCTGTTACGTAACAGCGCACACCCTCCTCACCGGTCAGGATCATCGATCACTGCGCCTTGCACGGTAGGTATCCGCAGGGCTTCCGCTGGCCCAGACGCGTAACCTTACCAAAATGACACCATGACATGCTTGCCTGTCGAGAACATGTTTGATGGCCGGAAGAACGGGCCGAAGAGGTTCATGAATCATTGGAGATGGCTCTCACATTGCTCGCTGCCAACATGCGCCTCGATATCCACCCGCGCTATATACATCCGCCGGTTTGGGAGGAGCATGTCAGAAGCCAAAAAGCAGTAGGTCTTCATAATGAAGAAGATCTACTGCCGACGAGACTCTATTGGCTTCTTTATTGGGTTGGTACAAACTACCTCTGCCCAAGCCAAAGTGAGTGAGCCTGCTGGTAGGTGTAGCGCTTCTTGGCTACGTTCTGCTGATGCTATGGATCCTATGCGATGAAGAGAAATAATGTATGAAACTGAACGACTGTTGTTGAGCTATAGCTTGGACGTGTTGGCAGTCTCGTCAGTCAGTGAGTCGGAGAGGCAAGGAGGTTCGACTGTGGTCCTACAGAGCTGCCCCTACTCTCCACTTGAGAATATAGTAAAACTATGATGCGTGGGTTATCATTCCCCCCCCCCCCCCCAACAGTGGTAGCAAACCTACAGTGCTCAATACATCGGTTCAGACTCACGTCACCGCGACCGCGGTCCGCGGTCAACATTTTGTTCAAAAGGTGAACGACAGAGCTCAACGCTCAACCCACACGCACACACCAGTCCACCGGCCTGGAACGGGCATCGAACAAAATCCCATGTGTATGCACTGAGAACCGTTGAATATAGAGACTGAGTACGACCTGGTCGATGCTGCGGGAATTTGCCTGGTGGGGGAGTCAGCGCTCAGCGCGCTCCGCGCAACACCCTCAGCGTAGTCATGTGCGCCAAAGCTATATGGCCCTGATAAACAGCCCGGTGAAAAAAGAGGTGAGTGAGAAGACAATTGCACACAGGTACTCTCACCCTACAGGCCCCTTGGGTGGGAGTGCTTGAAGTCTAGAAAGGTGGTAGGTTGGGCGTGCCCGTCGAGAGAAACAAGGCGAATATCGTGGTCGTAACCCCATGTTTGAGTGGAAAAGGGACTCAACATATACAAGAAGGGGTGAGGAGAAACAGGGGGAGTGAGCACCCTTCAAAAAGTGAGGGTTGATATAGAGGGAGAAACATGGCGTGGAGGGGAGGGAGAAGGGGAAGTGGGGGGGGGGGGGGACCAGGCCAGGTCTGGAAGGGAATCGACGGTATTGAGGAACCATAGAGCCAGGAAAGGTGAAAGACGGTACCACGGGATGGAAATCCGTTTAGCCCGCGCGAGCCTGGTTCTGAGACTCGGCCTGCTTCACGCGGGCCTCAAGCGTGTTGGTCTTAGCCACCTGCGCGACAGTGGGGTGGCCGTCATGCAGAGCAGGATTTGGCCGGTCCGAGTAGCGCGTGGCATCGGCATTGCTGCCCTGGTAGGAAGAGGTGGTACGAGTCAAGCCCTCCTGGCCCGCGGCTTAGAGGTCTTTTCCGGAGATGAGAAGCAGGAACCCTGAGGAGAAGCAAGAGGGATGTTAACACGTAGGATACAGCGACGAGCAGCGGGAGGAAGACGCACCATTGAGCGAGATGGAGTGAGATGGAGTAGCAACGATGTGGAGGGGGGGGAGGTCAAGTCGGTCAGGGGAGCTCAGAACCAGAGGACCCGGAAACTTTATAAAAAACCGTAGGGGGACGCTGAACATGGGACTCGGCTACTATAGTGAACTGATAATCAGTACTGCTAGTGCTACGGCTGAGCCTCAGCGCTTACCTCGTCACCGTGACTAGTCAGCGGCAAACAACAAATGGCTAGCGGCTGGGCGGAGAAAAGTGGGCGTGGGGGCAGTGGAAAGCGGATCCGGAGACGCCCCGCGATTGTGTGCTTGTAGGCGGAGCGCTGAGGAACTGAGTCTCAGTACTCAGACTGAGGTTACTGGACTGGGTCCTGAGGGGCTGGGTACGGAGACTGAGGGTACTGGTACTGAGTACTGAGACTAGCCCCAGTTGCATCGAGGCAGCATGGAGGGAGTGTGGTATCGAAGCCCAGGATTCGATGAACCGAGTGCGTGCGAACACGCGAATGGCCAGAAAGCGCGTGGCGCTGAGCGGGATCGAAAGTTAGCTTGGACATGACGTTAATGATCGGTGATTGGGGAGTACTGACCGGTGAGCGTGAGGCGCGCTGGGAACGATGCATGATGCGTAGATCGCTCAGCCGGAGCCAGCGTGGCGCAGACTGGCGCAGATCCGACGAACGGGTGCATGAGCTCAAGTCTGAGAAGGTCTGAGATCCGATATCAGAGGTCTGGTCGGTGATCGATGGCCGAGGATCGATGATCTCGGCCGAGGTTGGCGGGGCTATCAATTATCAGGACTCAGTGACCTGAGCAGGTATGGTAGGTGGTCGCACCGCATTTGTGTCGCGCGTGTAAAGCTTGTCATGGCAAGGCCTGAACGTCTGAACGTTGAATGCGAGCGTGAACCGCGTACGCAGAACGCGTAATGCGCAACCGGTAACCATAACCGACCCAGGGCCTGGAATCTGGCGCCCTGAGGGCCTGAGGGAGGCCTGTGGAGCTCAGGCTCAGCCCGGGGCGGCCCGGCGGCTGGCATGCTGACATGCACCTGTGACAGATCTGGGAGTGGAGGTGGCATGGTGCCTGGCACCCCACTGGCAACTGCCAAGTGGAGGCAGGTACAGTGCGTGGGAAGCGCGAGCTGAAGCTCTGAAGCTTGAAACTAGCTCTTGAAGCTTGAACCAGTTGAGGTCTGCCAACAAAACATGTCAGCACGAGCGACAACCACAGCCTGACTGGACCTTCTGGTCGCCTCCGTAGGCGCTTGCGTCTGCGGGGGCACTGCATTCGGGAGAGTGCGCCCTCCAGTCCGTCCTGGTACCTACTAGCTGAAACCGCTGAGTGGGACATGATACGTTGAACACCATCAGTATCAAGATTCGTGGCTGTGACATCATTTGGATTGGACGCACACAAGCAGTTTAGTTTGGCGGTGCCACTGCCTCTACAGCGTTAACGTTAACGTCCGCTGTCGCGTCAACAACAGCCCAATGTGGCGTTCCTTGGTATACTTCAGCAACAAAATAGGAGTAGGTCGGACTCGAACCAACGACTTCAAGATGATGCGATCAAGGCTGCCGCACTGGGGCTCATTACTCATTGCAATCTCACACGCTAACCGCTGCGTCACTACTCCCACGAGCGGCTGTGTTGGGTGAGCAAACTACGCTCATCGATCATGGCTGTAGCAACAAGGCGCAGCAGGCCGGTGCATGCAAGATTCAAGGTATATTGGTTGGCTTGGCAGGTACCTCAACAGATAGCGGAGCAGTTACGACCACCACCCATCCTCATCCTCGCCCTTGGGACAAGTCATGGGAGGAGGACGTGGGTGGGAGAGAACGGGGGCGGAGAGGGCTGGGGCGTAACAAAACCGGACCAGTTTCAAAGGAGGGGTAAGAGGGGGCGCTGGGGGAACTGGGCAAGTGGGTCAGAACAGGCCGCGCGGTGAGGAAGGAATGGAGGGGAGGGGGGGCGTACCTCTTCTCTTATCGGAACGGGGTTGGTAAGGGTCGTAGAGGTGGCATCATCAACCTTGGACGGGGCAGAGTCGAGGGCAAAGAGGGTGTGGTGTTCAAAGGATATGCGATGGGGGGGATGTTGAACGGTGCAGGTCGTAGAAGGCAACTGGTACTGGGAAAGAGCTTGACGCATAGCTGCAAGTTCTGAGGTGAGATGTGCAATGTGGGTATCTTGTTGCGCAAGGCGCGTAGAGAGGTGGTCGTTGGCACCCTCTTGGTGAGAAAGAGTGAGCTGGCGCTCAGAGGCAAGCGACTGTAACTCTTCTACCCGGAGAGAGAGAGAGTAAGACGTGAGTCTCGCTTGCTCGGCGGCGGATTCAAAGTGCTTGCACTGTCCTCGTAGTGCCTCGATTTCGTCTTGGTAAGAGCTGCGGTCCTCATCCCACGTGCGGACAGAGGACTGGGCATCGTGCTTCGCTTCCTCGGTGCAGCGCCTAGCATCCTGCAATGCATGGGTCAGGCGCTCTACTTACCTGCGAGGCAACCTGAAGCACATGGAGCTTCTGCAGTTTCTGCTCCATTTCCCGCTCACTCTCCGCCGCCTGGAGTGCACGCCCACGTTCGCAGACCAACTCTGACTCGGCCTGGGCCAGCCGGGCTTCCAAGAGGTGGAGCGGGCTCGGCATTTCTCCAGATCCTCAACAAGAGAGGGGAACCCCGCTCAGCTGCCAACTCAGCTCGAGTCAATTGGAGCAGGGTTTGTTGTTCCCTAAGCTGATCTTGGAGGACGCTGCGCTCCTCGTTCCCCTTTTGCATTTAGCATGGGGAGGGGGTCAGACGAGAGAGCTGATCCAAGATCTGGGAGTGCCAATCCTTCGTCTCCATAGCGGAATGAGTCAGTTCCTGGGGGAGGCGACCCAACTGCTGAAGGCTCTCCATCAGATGCTCCAAGTCCTTAGTTTGATCCAGAAGGGTAAAGGGTGGTTCTTCAAGGGTGCAAAGAGTGGGGTGAGGTGCCTGTCCCACAAAGCCTGAAGGATAGAGGCAAGGTCGGTAGGAGCAAGGCAGACAGGCTGTGGCCGCCTGGTCTCGGCAGCTTGGACCAGTTCTTGTGATAAAGTGGTACCTCTGTGCGCAGCAATTCGGCCACCTGCTGCCCCACTGCGTCTAGATTTGGCAACGCAGCACGTTGTATGCGCGCCACGATCTCGTCCAAGACGTTGGGAGGAAGATCGATCTTGTGAGAGACACTGACCAGTTCAACGATCCGGGACCGCAGGCCAACCCCGACAATTGCCTGCAATCGCTTCAGCTCCGAAAGGGTGGGATCAGGACGTAGAGGGGAGTCCAAGTCGCTCTCTGGAGGCAACGAGGAAGGCGAGTCAAGCGAATGGATAGCGCTCACAACCGCATTCATATGCTGATCGATGCTCCGATCCATCTGGTCCGTCAGAAACGTGGTCATACTCTCCGTGGGATCCGCGTCGTCGGTGGTAGGCTGGTTCGTAGAAACGACGCCGTGGAGACCGTGATTACATGTAGAGTCAGGTTCGTGGGCTACAGCCAGTTGGGGTTCCTTCACAAGAGTTGGTGCGGGGACAGTGTCCATATCAGGGGCTGGAGCATGATCCGGGCTTTTTCTTGATGGGCGTTGTGTTGACCGTGGTCTGTGTCTGACTTAGGACGCGCAGCCTCAATGTTGGAGCTGTTTCGGGCAGAGGCTAGCCAAGTGTGCCCTGTGATGGCATGCCCGGACAGGGCGAGCTTTACTGCCGTCCCGCCGCATGGGAGAGGAAGAGAGAGCATAGTCTCCTCAGTCACGGTCGGGAAACTGGTGTCACCCCGCGAAGAAAGATTGGCGGGCTCGCTAGGGGGCGCGCTCTCCACCAAAGTTGAGCATACCTTTGCTTCGTCCGAAGGGGGCTGTTCTGGGTCGCGTGAAGCGTCCGAACTCTCCTCGTCTCGCTCGGAAAGCTGGTTGAGCTTGGAGACACCACCGTGCCCAAAAGGTTCCTCCGTTTCATCCTCCACCCCCTTGAGCTCAGCGAGAACGTCGGCGACGCTCATTCCAATTTGGTGTCCACGTTGGGGTCGCGAGACCCTCCGGGCAGGGGTGGGGGGGGAGTGCAGGGAAGGTGAAGGGACGAGCAGCGCCATGGAAGGCGCGTGGGCGAGCACGGCGCGGCATAATAGGCAACGACGGCACGTCCGGGGCAAAAGGTAAAATCGCGGGCGGGACGCGGCTAGGGCGGCGCGCGATGAACGTGTCGGAGCGGGGCAGCGGGAGGAGGCTCTTCTTCTTCTCCAAAGGTACCGTGGGAGTCAGCCGAGCTGGAAGACGTGTAACCAGCGCATGGTTTACAGGCGCAGGTGGGCTACCCCAGGGAAGCGAAAGTGCAGCATCAGAACATGAATGAGGAATGGTAGAGGCATCGTCTGCGGCTTTGGGGTCGTAGGTCTCTAATACGGGGAGGTTGTGGGGAGGAGAGGTGGGAGGCGGGGCCGAAGAATGTGATCCGGCGGGAGGCTCGTCGGCATCACCCAGAGCGGGAAGACCGAGGGCGAGAATATGTCTGGTCCCAAGGGGGCGCCAGAGTAGGACAGGTCGATGGAGTAGCGTGCTCTCCTTGCCATGCCGGGGTGCAAGAGACGACCGAAGATGGTGGAGGAAGGGGAGGGATGGGTCGATGACGCGATGACGGATGGAACGGCCAAAGACGAGGCGACGGGCGTGCACACATGCAACTGACAGTGCGATGCGTGAGCACCGCATTGGACGCAGCAAGTGGCCAGCCGTGATGCGCGTGGCCGATGATCATCGGCAGGTGGCATCATCGATCGTCTGGGTCGCTGGCCATCCATGCCAGAAGCACCGCGTGTTGGCCTAGGGAGCCGGACGGGCAGAAGGATGAGGAGAAGGTGATGGATTGGAGCCAGAGTTGGGTCTGGGTACAGAGGCATCTATATAGGAGGCTGGACTAGGCACAGGGACAGTGAGTCACACGAGAGAGTGCAGGGCACAGGGACAGTGACACGCAGGGACGTCAGCGTGGAAGCCGATGGAACCGAGGCGAACCTGGTCTACCGACTGGGAGCCAAGGATCACAGTCAACACCCCCGCTGGCCAGGAACCCGGGAGACATCGGTTGTGGGATGAGCTCCTGCCAGTGGATGTAGAGAGGGGAGGACTTGAGTGGCACCGGACGAATGGCCTGGAGTTGTGCATGGCCACACGTGGCCTACATCCGCTGTCCAGGATGACAACCTGAACGAGCCGAGCGCTTGTGGTTGGTGTTGTGCGACCGCCGATGCTTGTAGAAGTCTTAGAAGTAAAAGTAGTAGGGGTTGCGCCCCGAAGCGATTTGGTGGGCAAAGTAAAAGCACCAGTTATAGGGTGTAGTGAAGAAAAAATTGGAAACTTGGAGTAAATGCGGTCCAAGGTCGTTTGGCATCAAATTGGATGCGTTTGTAGTTGTTTGGTTCCGCATGCCTGGTGCCAGTGGGGTCCATTGGCATGGGAAATGAACGGGCGCTATGCGTCAACCGTCTTGATCTGTTGGGTTCTCTTGTTGTTGAAAAAGAGGAGTGGAAGAAGTTGGGGACCACCCCCCCCATCCTTTCCCCAGGTGCCCCGGATGAATTGGCAATCCGGGCGTGTAGCCGTGGGTGGGGCACTTGATGAGCAGCCACCCCCGCTTCTGCGATTCGCCTGCGCCGTTTTGTCGTTGGAGGAATTTCGTCTCGTGACGATACCCGACACGTTTTGTTCCGTCGTGTGTTGTCCCTAAAATCATTGCCCCCTCGGTGGGGGACGAGTGTGCCGATTGTGGCGGTAGTATGCCGATTGTGGCGGTAGTATATGCCGATTGTGGCTGTGGTTCGTAGGTATGCCGATTGTTGGCGGTAAGGTGCCGATTGTGGCGGTGGTGTTGTTGGGGGGAGGACGGGTGTGTCTTGTGGGCTTGCGGCTTAGCTTGGGCTTGTAGGCTTGGGGGTGGGCTTGCTTGAAGAGCGCTCCCCTTCCGGGGGGATCGATTGTAGCTCTGTTGGCCTAGGGAGCGGACGGGCAGAAGGATGAGGAGAAGGTGATGGATTGGAGCCAGAGTTGGGTCTGGGTACAGAGGCATCTATATAGGAGGCTGGATAGGCACAGGGACAGTGAGTCACACAGAGAGAGTGCAGGGCACAGGACAGTGACACGCAGGGACGTCAGCGTGGAAGCCGATGGAACGAGGCGAACTGGTCTACCGACTGGGAGCCAGAGGATCACAGTCAACACCGCGCGTCTGATCTGGGAGCGCCAGCGACCCAGACCCAGCGGGGGGCTTGGAGCTGGGCGCTTGAGATGATCGTTGAGAGGAACCCTGGTCGGCGGTGTGCAAGAACACGAGCGGCGCAGCGCTGCTCGTCGCTCGTCTGGAGACGTACTCAGTACGCAGTCTGAGCTGATACACAGATCGCGCAGACAGCGCTGGCGCTGGTGCACTGCGCAAGATGAAATTGAATGCACCCTTCGGTCCCTGCCGCCGAAGGCTCAATTCTGTGCCGTGCCGCCGAATCCGCCCACTTTGGCCGCGTCGCGCCCGCCGCACGCCCTACACCCACACACACTGCGTGTGCGGCCGAAACACAGCACACACTCTGCAGCCACCCCAGGACAGTCGGTAGAGCCATCCCTGCAACCGTACTGGGCATGAAAGGTGGTTCAGGGAAACCGCCGGTTTGCATCTCGTAGTGGGCAGGATCGACAATGCCCAAAGAGCAGGACACAGGGGTTCGTGGTGTAGTGGTATCATGCCTCTTTAGGGTTGGTTAACTCATAGAGGTGGTCCTCGGTCGATCCCGGGCGGACCCTTTTTGTCAAGAAGGGCCTTGTGGATGCGTATGGTGATCCTTCAGCGGATGTGGCAATGGGTTCGATGTGGCATTGCCAACACAAACCCACAGCAAGGAGGAATACACGAGCCGTGATGCTGTTAACGGCAAAACGAGTGCAACTGATGTGCGCTTATAATAATAAGGTTACCGGGAAATCTATAATCAGAGTTCATCGTAAGAAGAGAGGCGAGCAAACTGAGGGCGGCTTACACGCTTACGGAGACATGTGTATGGTGTGGAGATTAGAGAGCCCAGACAGAGCGCTCAGAGGTGCACCCCCGCACGCGGCACCACACAGCAGGGCATCGTCAGATATCAAGGGCATTTTCCTCGTCATGACCGTCATCATCGACATCATGGCCATCGGCCATCTCCATTTCGTCATGGCAAGGGCGCTGTGGTGGGCTGTACATATGGACGAAGGAAGGCCCCAAGAAGAGCCGCTTCGGAGGTGGGGCGACGTGACGGGTGAGCGGGGTGACAGGTCACGCGCTGATCGCTGCAGTATATGCACGGGGTAAATAGGACACGACACTTTACTACCGGTTGGCTCGCTTGTATTGTGTGGAGAATACACTTGTGCGTCGGCGCAGGCAGGCTGGGGGCTGCGGGCCTGGCGGCTACGCTTGCAGGAAGCGGCACGGATGGGAGTGCTCGGCTGTCCCGCCCACGCCAGCTGCTCTGCGCAGCAGCCCACCGGAGCAGACCTGCCCCCCAGCGTCTGCATCCCCTCAGCACACCGCAGAGCCCCCGCACATACACCGCGCCAGCACACACACGTGCTGATTGGCGACCGAGTGTATATCGTATCCACCGCACACGCGGCCTCCGCCGCCCCACCCACCCCTCCCCCCCCCGCTCCTTCTGCCGCTCTTGCTCTGTTCTCCCCAGCCTCCCGTCACCCCGCCTCCTTCAGCCCCCGCCCCCACTGGCCTGTGGAGACGATTACGCCCGAGAGCTGTGCCCTGCCTGTGCGCCATGCTGCCTTTCATGCCCGCCTCTGCCTCGTCATTCGCCCCGCCCCGCCGCATGCCGAGCGCGCGTGTGCTCGCGCTGCACGCAAGGGCGCATCGGGCACCATTATGCGTGCCCAGCTGACGGCGCTTGCCCGGCATACTTGCCTCGCACCTCACCTCGTCTATGTCGATGCCCCCCTCGCCGCACCGCCCTACCACGGCCTCGAGGCCTTCTTCCCCCCCGCGCGCCACACCTACCATGCATGGTACCACACCCCTAGCGCACACACCATTCGTCAGGCTCATGCACACCTCCAGGCGCTCCTCACCCCGCCCGCGCCCCCGCGCAGTTCACGCACCCACTTCCATACCCCCGCCGGCTTCGCCTCTTCCTGTTGCCGACCGCTTCCCAATGGTGGGCGACCCCGACGAGGAAGACTATCCTCCTGGCCTCTTCATTCCACCGCGCTCAACATCCATGCCCATCCCACTCGCTGGTGGACTCTCCTTCTCCTTTTCCGACGCGCCCTTGCTCCAGGATGACTTTCGCTCCTTGGACATGTTTCATCCGTTTCACAATGGCCTCGCAGATCAAAGTACCGTCTCAAGCCAATCCAGCCGCGCGAGTGGGGGCAGTCATGGGACCGACGTAACCACGCCTTCATCCAAGTCCCCTCCACGCGAACGCAGCCCTCCTCTCCTGAGCCGCAACTCACTGAGCAAGCTTCAAATCAATAAAAGCGTGTATCCTTTGGCCCCGATCCAACATGGATAACGAGCCACCGCCGCTGCACTCGCCTGCGTCGCCCCAAACCCGACTTCGTACTGCTTCACAGCTCCGTCCCGCTTTGGTCCAAAGTTGTGTGCCACAGTGGGAACCGACGAACCCATTCGCTTCTCAAGCCCCAGAAGGGCAGAGCTACGATGGAGCGGTTTGCTTTTCCCAGGGGTGCGTGTCATGGCGGGATATCTTCTTCAGCGTGCCGCGCGGCCGAGTCCCTGGGCCATGTGAACCTAATGGGACCGTCGCCTAAATTTGTCATCTTCATCTGTATGTGCTGCCCAGTTCATGCGCCCTTTGATTGCATTCGCTTACCGTATATACCCTCAGGTGGCAGCCGTCCGTTTCCTGCGCGGGGCGGGGCCCAGTATGCACAGACTAATGCAGGTCAACTTCCCTTTCTGTTGCCAGGACGCCTGATCAATGTCCCGACCCTCCACCTGATTGGGGTCTGGACGGGGCGCGATATGAAGGGTACAAGTTGGCAAGCTTGTGCGACCCGCACACGTGCGAGGTCATTGAGTTTGACGGTGGGCACGTGCCTCCGCGCAAACAGGTGGACTTGAAGGTGATTGGGCCGGCGGTGGAGCGGTTGTTGAAGCGGGCGGGGATGGAGACGTTGGTGAGTCGGTGGAGTGCTGATCTCAACACGCTTTTTGCGAGGATGCTTTCCATTGGAGGGGCGGTGGCCTTACAAGTACTGTTAGTACCCCCTTTTGGCCTCTTGCTTTCTTTTGGGAGGTAAGGATGGGCCGTTCGAGCGTGCTTGTCAGTGTTTTCATTCTTTGTCTCTTCCCATCCTCTTCAAAGGCCATCCTTCTTGTGCATTCTTCTCTATCCCCCCCCCGACCCCCTGTGCTTCTCTATCTCGCCTTTTTTCCACTGAGAAACTTCTTCAGGCTCATATGGCTCAACAACAGCACCCACATGAACACACCAAACATGTGGTGTTATATGCTTTTCTCTTCTCACCCCTGTTTAGTTATCTTCACCGTTTTCAGCATGCCACATGAGTTCTGTCTTCCTTTTGTATGTCTGCACGCCATCCCTTCAGCGCGTCTGGGGGATGCGAGACGACATCCTCATCCCTCATCCCTCATCCCTCATCCCTCATCCCTCATCCCTCATCCCTCATCCCTCATCCCTCATCCCTCATCCCTCTGCTCTCCACCATCCCCCCGTCACACCGAAGGCTCTCTCTCTGATATTGTGCCTTTTTCAATATTCTCGTTTTCTTTCTCTCTCACACTCTCTTGATTCCACAGACACTCCACAGCTCATATACTCTTCAAATCATTCTTGACTACAGGCATGGCGTCCATCTGTTGATCATGAACCACCTTGGCTTCGTCAACACGTCAAGCCGCATATTGCTGCAGTACAGTCGAATAGCCCGCACAACAGCGCATCTATCTCGTGGCCTCCCATCCGTAGGAGCGCAGACGGGAACTGAGTCCGGTCACGTGGTCATATTGAAATTGCAATTTCCCCTCGTGTCCTGGGCCTCGAACGAAAAAACTAGACGGCGAATCGTCGGAGCAAGCTCGACCTGACGCCACCACCATCGTCTCGAGCAAGATGACCGATGTGCCCGACATGCCCATTCTGTGCGAGACGTGTCTGGGTCCGAACCCGTATGTACGGATGAGCAAGCAGGCTGACGGTGGGGAGTGCAAGGTACGTTCTCCTGTCTTCGTGGTGGCGAATTGGAACTGACGGCGCGTGCAGATTTGCGAGCGGACATTTACCATGTTCCGCTGGACGCCTGGGGCCGGGATGCGGCAAAAGCGGACAGAGATCTGTACGACCTGTGCAAAGATCAAGAATGTGTGTCAGACGTGTCTGCTAGACTTGGAGTACGGGCTGCCGGTGCAGGTACGCGATGCGGCGCTGGGGATGAAGACGGCCATGCCGTCGGGCAACACGACCAACACGCAGTACTATGTACAAGGGATCGAGGACCAGCTGGGGGGCAGTGCGGCGCTTCCGAGGGAAGGGAGGCACTAGAGGCACCGGGACAACGTGCGCTCGCTATCTCTGGATCGAAGCACCGCGGCGCCGGCCACGAGTTGCTGAAGGAGCTTTCGGCGCGCGCCCATGCCGGTCCTGGGTACAAGCGCAACCGTCCGCACCTTTGCTCCTTTTTTGCCAAGGGAACCTGCAACCGCGGGACGCTTGTCCCTACCTGCACGAACTGCCTCAGACCAAGGAGGAGGTTGATGGCGGGCGACATAATATGAAGGATCGGTACTTTGGCAAGAACGATCCAGCAGCCAAGAAGATGCTGGGACGGCACCAAGAACAGATGGGTCTCAGTCCGCCGGAGGATAAGAGTATCCGGTCCCTTTTCCTCTCGGGCTTGGCGGAGGCTACGACGGAGGATACGATCCGGACCTACTTTGTCACCACGACCCCTTCCCTTCGCCCGGAATCGATTCGAAGCATCACGTTGGTCAAGGCGTCCAAATGCGCCTTTGTCAACTTCAAAACCCGAGCCGATGCCGAGGCCGCCGCGCTGCGCGCCGCAGTCAAAGTTCATCTCGATGAAAAGGAGGTGCGAGTAGCATGGGGGCGGGCCAAGCCCAAGGACGGCAAGAAGCCTACGTGAATCTACAGTGTTGCTCTTACGCTAACGGGATGGAGAGGCTGGCATGCCGTACCGGAGAAAATACGCGACAGGGCCAGTCATACAGTGTTCAGAGCATCAAGGAATCATGCGCGTTGCGCGGCTATAGGCTTGGACTGGGAGTGAGCCATTGTGTTCATCTCGAGACCATGCCTGTACATGCCAGAATCGAACCCCCGCCCCCGCCCCCATGTCAGTACTCACTCGAATCAACTATCAGTCAGTGACACCTTCCAATCTCGCGAATGAAGGGAAAAAGTCTCATGCTCAGGGGCGCAGGGCCTTTAGTTCCAGCGTCCAATGAAGTTGGAATACCACTTCGGTTGTCGTAGCCGAATCCCGAGGCCGCCCGGGCATTACAGCGGGGAGATTGATGCAGCGTGGGTAGCCAGCCAAACTCACTCTGAAACCCAACGCCCGGACTCGCAAGTTTAGTGTAAACAAATGTACACACTACAAGGGTAATAAAGAGAAGCAGACGCCACCCAGGGCGATCTTGTGCATCTGTTGGCCTGATTAACATGGTTATCAATCGGTCGATGTCCCACTCTCTTCAGATCGGGGAGGGCAATGCTATAGAAACGCCACATACCCTGGCGCTGCTTAGTCGCTAAAGACGTAGCCGCCTTGGCGCTGCTGCACGGCGAACTTGAGTTCGGACAGGACTTTGCCCGGTGCCTGAGGGCTCGAGGCCGGCGGTGATCTCGTCACCGGGATTAACCTGTCCCACCCCTTGGGGTACCAGTGAGAAGCAAGTCGCCCACCTCGAGGGTCATGATGGAAGACACGTGTTCAATAAGCCGCGGGATGGAGAAGATCATGTCCTTGCTTACGCCGTCCTGGCGCGTCTCCCCATTGACCTTGAGCCAGAGACGCACATTGTGAGGGTCGGGAATGGCGCTCACAGGCAGATAAGGAGCGACCGGAGTGAACGTGTCAAAGCCCTTGGCGCGCTCCAAGGGAGTCCTTGGCCTTGACCTTGTCCTGTAGGTTGCGCGCCGTCATGTCGATGGCCAAGGTGTACCCACCAATGTACTCATTAGCCTTGGCCATAGGGATGTCCCGCCCCGTCTTGCCAATCACAACGCCCAGCTCGACTGGGAGGAGGTCAGATCATTGGTCACACAAGGCGCAAGCAGGAGAAGGAGGCAGCAGAGGCAGAGGCAGAGACAGAGGGTGGGGATGGAAATGAACGCACCTTCGTAATGAGCCTTGACGCCTTGCGGGATCTCCACCACCGGGGGTGTCGACGTAGGAGGTGGTGGGCTTGAGGAAGAAGAAGGGCTCCTTGGGAACCGCGTTGCCCAGCTCTTTGGCATGGTCGGCATAGTTGCGTCCGATGCTTAGACATGGGTCAGCAGAGCATGGGGGGGGGGAAGGCGACGTACGCGACGATCTTGCGTCCAGCAGTGCGGAAGGCAGAGGCCATTGTATCGACGGCGGCGTGGGAGGAAACGGGGACAAGTGTTGAACGTTGAGGCGAGGACCGCTGGCGAACATCGAACCCCCCGTTTAATAACCAGCCAGAGTTCGTCACATGGCCCCCGTGGGCCGTGCTCGCTTAGGTCAGCAACGCCCCGCCGCCAGCAAACGCAACCACTTCAACCGCAAAATATGCCGCTCTTCCATCCCATCGCTGAGGCATGCCCTCAGGCCACAGCGCCCCATTCCCCCCTGCATATCTGCGGCCTGGTCTCGACGATTTCATCAACCAGAACTGAGTACTGATTCCTGAGCTCAGGGTTGAGGTGGACCGGTTCGCATGGTTCACAGCTCAACCAGTTGTCGAGCCCCGTGGTGAAGACTCGTGCTTCTGGCCCAAAGATCCCTTGATAGTCCCTCTCTTTCAAACTTCAGCCTTAGGTGCTGCGACGAATTCAATCCCGCTTCTGTTTTCCTCGTTCCGCCGCCGGACCCGTGGCGCCTGCTGACGACGTCCCTGTAGGTGCCGTTGGTCGGCTTCGACTATCACCCCCACCGCTGCAGATGCGATGGTGGAGAGCATGATGCATGACAAGAGTCCACAGCACAACCTCATCCTATGTCATACGCAAAAAGGATTGATCGTGCACTTTTACATCAGCCTGCCCCGTGCCACGTTCAACGCCACCCGCTGCCAGCAAGCATCGGTGATATTATTTCGTCTTTCCAGCGTGGAACGGTGGACCGGGGGAACGGTGGCTAAGGTGGCGACGGTGGAACGGTGGCTAAGGTGGCGACCAAGTACCAAGCTGGGGCGAAGCCCCAGCGACGGGCCGTAGGCCCGGTGGTCTCCTCGTTCTCTTACAACGCCTGCCGCGCGAACGCACCTAACCATGACCTGGATCTAGAATCTTCACATCCAATCGCCGTCCTTACGCCCCAAATACGATTAATCGATCCATTACTGTACGCATTTTTATACGAGACGGTGGGCAATCATACTAATGGTCCGCACACAAATGCACCAACCGTAGTGTCTCGGGGGGCGCCGACCTAGTTTTTCCAAGGGAGCCACGAGCTCTTCTTTTGCTCGGAGTGAATGTTCTGGTCAATACCCTGGGCGGTGGCTGAGGCCTGCTCCGTTGCGGAAGACAGGGTGTTCTGGGCTGCGGTACCGGCATCCGAAGCGGTCTGTTTCACATCCTGTCCCACGACCACCAGGAGTTCTTGGTTCTCTGCTTCCTCCTGGGCGCGTGATGAGCTTCGGTCGAAGCTCCGGTAACCGTATCCTTCACGCTCGTGGCTGCATTTTTCAGTGTCTCCCCGGCCGCAGACACGTCATTCGTAACGTGGGAAGAAACGGTTCCACCCCTGGGATACGCTGTCCTTGAGTGAATGGCCCTCTGCCTCTGCTTGCTCTGCGCCTCCTTGGCCTTCTGCTGAGCGTCACTAGAGAGCGAAAACCAGGCACCCTTGGCATTCTCAGCCTGTTCCTCAGCTTGTTTCTTCGCATCGTCAGACGCACCTCGCACCGAGTTGGTGGCGGCAGACGCGGCGGATTTGAGCTTGTCCTCGGCAGCGTGGGCGGTGGACGTGACCTGATCCGAGGCTGCAGCTAGGCCATTGGACACGCGGCTGGAGAAAGAGCTGGCCTGGTCCTCGACTTTCTTCTGGGCCTCGTCGGCCTTTTGCTGAGCCCCGCTGGAAGGAGAACCAAGAGCTTTGGGCCTGCTCCGCCCATCCTCTGCCTTGTTCTGCGCGTCTTTCCACTTGTCCCCCACTGCATCCGTAACGGACGAAGTGGCATTCTGAATCGAGGCACCAGCTGCCTTGACATCTTGGCTCACCCGCCCCGAAGCAGAGGGGCCGTGCTAGAAGCCCAGTCGGATGCGGCAGATGCATCCCGTGCCACGGCACTCTTGGTGTCCTGCCACGCATTCGTCAGGGCCGACTGGGCTTCGCGAGCCTTAGCTTCCGCCTCAGCCTGGGCACGTGCCTGGGGGGGAGGGCGTGCTCAACGTTAGTCAGAGTTTCCAGGGGGGGGGAGAGAGTGACGCACCTGCCGCGCAGGCTCAGTGTAGTACCAATAGCCTGCTGCTGCGCCGGCGGCGACGACCGCGATGAGGGGGGCGCGGGACTTGGCCGGGGTAGGGGGACGTGCCCGGCGGAGGGGGGGATGGAGCGGACGATGGGGGAGAAGCGCATGGTTGGGGGCTGGTGCGGTGGCTGTGCGGGCAGGTCAGGTAGTATATGGGGAGAGAAACCCCACGGATGAGGAAGAGGGGTGGGGGGGTATATATATTGGCCCGCGGCGGATGGTGCAAGCAAGAGGGCGCCAGTGTGCGGGGGACTTACGTCATGCGCTGGGGATGTGGATCGGAGCTGGTGCGCACAGGCTGAACGTGCTGGGGGAGCACAACTGCGTGGGCACGCTGGCTGGCATGGGGCACGGACGCTACCCGCTAACCGGCACCCCGCCCCAGGCGCTGGGCTCGGGGCAGCGAGAGAGTGCGGGCAGGAGGGCGGGGCGCGCATCCACGCACGGGCGGCTGCGCCTCAACATGCCGCTGAGATTCGGGCGGGCGATAATTCTCTGTTGTACGCGACGGCCCATGATATAATGGCTCTCTCAATGCGCTGTGCCGCAAGAGAGAGACAGAAGGACGGGCACAAGGGGCGTGGTGCAGTGCCGGAGCTACACCTGGTGTGGCCAGACCACGGCGTCGCCATTCGACGCCTGCAATGGACGCAGCCAGGTTGGCCCGGTGCGAGGTGATGCGTGGTGGGACTAGGATCCCTCGCGGACAACGCCGTCCTACGAAGCAACCAATCTCACATCGCACCGTCATCGACAGCTGCCACACATTTCGTCATGATCACCATCCTCTCATCGATCGTCACCGGCCATCACGCGTCACGCTCATGCATCATGTCTGTGGCCAGCATCGCACGCCTTTGCCCCCGGCCCGGGTTCGGCCACAGCCACGCATTCGGCTGTTTGGGGCTGGCACTCAAACGCAGAGAAGAGAGCAGTGGCGGTCACGCTGGTGATGCAGGTGATGCAGGAGGTGATGGTGATGAATATGTGGGGTCCGTATTAATTGTATTGTACTCCGGACAACGGGCGTAGTGAGATCTGAGATCGGGGATCTGATCGCTGGTCTATACCAACCTCCCCCCCCATCGTCCTGATCCTCCGACGATCGGACCAACGTCATCCCCATTGCCCCCTCCCCACCTCTCTCTTGCCAGAACTCGAATCTAGACCGAAACGGCTTCAATAGATGCTCTGTTACAGAGGAGGGGGGTTATTGCAACCCCTTCAATCCAGTCTCTTCTTGTTAGCGGGGAATTCCTCCGAGCCCCAGCTGGGAAATCACGGCATCCCACATCGATGACAACCACAATCCCTTTCACCAGGAACGATCCCTACCAAGGACCACCCCTCCTTATTCTCAAGTTTTCCCGCATGAGTAATCTTATAGCTTGAAACCGGGAGCTTGGAAGCTTCATATGGCCGCCGGTGCCTCGCCAGAGTGGTCCAGCATGCTACCCAATGCTCCTACCACCGCATCCACCCCTCTACCGGCACTCCCCCACAAGAGAGGGAGATCAACCGGCGGTAGGCGGCCATAGCAGGCCCCGTGCCCTGTGCAGCAAGAGCTGCATCGCAGTAGCTAGCCTCTGCAGCCCAGCACGCCTTTTGGGCGCGAAGAACCTCGTCCCGAGCCCTGCCAGGTCGGTCGCCAAGTCTGTTGGAGGCTGAAGGAAGGCTTCCACTGTGCCCGGGGCCGCATCGGGAGTAGAGACGAACGTCCACCATCGGTGCGAAGACGTTTGGAGCGAGCCCGCAAGGACGCATAGGACCGAGCCAAAGTTTCTGCCCGGCGTTTGACCACGGCTGCCTGGAGACGTGGCGCGACATGGCCCCGTGCTTCGAGGGCCCCTCTCTCCTTGACACGTTGGGCCAGTGTCTCAAGCACCCTGCGTTCTCCTTTGTTTCGGTTGAGATTTGGGCCTGCAACGCCTGAGCTTGCGAGAGCATCCGGTCCGACTCGGCCAGCTCCGCATCGTACGCATCCGCCAGTGCAGTTAGGTTGGAGGCGATGGAACCCGCCTGATCTGCAGCTCGCTGCGCTGCCTCACCTACATGTGCTCGCGAAGGAAGCGGGGCAATCTTGACGGCTGCCACAGGTTCCGTCCGAGGCGGAGACACACGAAACCGTTCGTCTTCCACAATATAATCCTCCGCCGACTTGCCCTCGTGGTTGGGTTTCTTGGCGTCCGCGCCGTATTCGAGCAAGATGCGTACCAGACGCTTGGATCGGGCACGCGCCGCCATGGTCAGTGCTGTCTCGCCCTCATCGTCGGGGAAGTCGAGCATCTCGGCCAATTGCGTGCCGTACTCGCGTAGACGCGTGAGCATCGTCTCGAGGTAGTACCGGGCAGCATGTGGCTTACTACGGCTGAGCGCAAGGTCAATCGTGTGGTGGAATACGGTGCGGTCGGAACGGTCAATGTTGAGAATGCTGCGATGGAGAAGATCAAAGAGTTCGGGAAACTTGCGAAGATCGTAATTGTTGCTAAACATGACCGCTCGCATCAGCGCCGTCTGGCCCGAAGTGTTGACACGGAACATGTCCGCCCCCGCAGATAGAAGCAGCTTCACAACCCGTACCCTCCCATTGCACAGGCCCAATGCAGCGGGGTGTGCTCGTCATCGTCGATCGACATGTTCGGGTCAAAGTCGGCGGAGGCGTGAGAAGCAGTGGGGCACTGTCGTGCTCTCCGAGATAAAGTAGTCCAGGATAATCTCCGCATAGCGCGCCCCATTGTCCACCTCGTCCCGGGGAAGCGGCCATACTGATCTGGCTCCAGGCCCGAGCCACGCGGGAGAAAGGGTTCCGCCGCATCCATCGGCGAAGGAGTGCGAGAAGAGCTGGAGGCCTCACTGGGCGAGGGACTCAGGCTCCCATCGCTCACAGCTGGATGGACTGCCTGCCCTCCTGCGTTGCCTCTACGGGAGGAGGCATCAAGGTCGATGCTATCCGAGTCAGCTGTAAGCTCGCGCTTAGCCTTGGCAACAGCCGGGGTGGCCTTTTTGGCCTTGGTGGTACTAGTGGTGATATGCTTGGGTGCCGGGGGGGCCGATGCGGTACTGGACATGTAGCTCGTAATCGGTTGGAGCAGATGAGCAATGTTGTAGACGTGAGCAAGCTTGATAGCACTCTCCATAGGGATCCAGGTGCCTGGCCATAAGTCAACTTCACCCTCCTACGCTCTGCCAGAACCCAACTACCTTGGTACTTGCCGTACCCGCCCTGAACCTTCTCGTGGGTATCGCGCTGTACGTCGCGCTCAAGAACGCGGGTGCGCTGGGACTTGTCCAGCCCACCACCTTGAGGATCTGGGTGGCGTTGAGCCAATCGTCGGCACGGCGGCGCATGACGGCGACATTGTTGATAACACATTCGTACACTGGGACCCCGCTGTAGGTGGCCTTGTAGATCTGGCCCTCAACGGCGTTCTTGGGCGCCATGGCGAGGGACAGGGGTGGGGCACGCAAGGAAAGATAAAGGGAGCGAAGAGGGCGGGATGGGCGTGAGCGCAAGAGCAAGAGCAAGAACAACAGCAAGAGCAAAAGAAGAGCAAGCGCACTGCGACGCGAATGGCGCCCAAGACAGCGCCAGGGCTGACTAGTGACTGTGCTGGCCGGGGAAGAAGGGCGGGTGGGTGCCGGGCGGACGCGCCGCGTGTCTGCGCCAGAACGCCTGCGCCCCCGCCTTCGCCCCATCATGCACCATGCACCACGCATCATGCATCCCTCGCCGCTATGCGATCACGAGCTTATGTCATCCACCCGCCGCAGTAGCTCTACTTCAACGTTCACTTGTTCACACCTCTGCATGGTGAAGGGTTTGTTCACTTCTGATCGTGCGCAACCATCATTCAAATGAATGTCCTCGTGGAGAGTAAGAGCAGCGTAAGCCAGCGGGGATGAGAAGAGGAAATGTGCCCCCTGCTAGAGTACTAGAGCAGAGGAAAAAGAGCAAAAAATATAAGGGCTGTGTATATATACCAGCCAAAAATTAAGATGATGGGCACAGTGCGAATGCCGGATCAATTGAACGGCCGTGGTGTCAACATTACTCCCAGTGCGAGGTCCAGTTTTGTTGCAAGGAAAAAGAGTGGTCAGGTAACTGGTCATCAAAGTATGCCAGGATCGTGTCGGCAGAGAATCCATCATCCACAGCAGAGAATACAAAAACGTTTTAGACGGCGAGGGCAGCAGCGCCGCCGAGGGCGGCGAGGACAGCAGAGCCCAGTCCTGCCAGCGGAACAAGCGTCACATCACCGGACTTGGAGGTCTGGTCATCGGCTTTCTTCCTCCGCCCGATCCAGAGACACTGGGTTGGAGGGTAGCTTGAGAGCTGGAAGACACGATGCCTACCTCGATGGAGGCGACGGAGGAGGCAGTGATGTCGCTGGCTGAGGGAAGACCGGAAGGCATAATGTTCCCCCTGTGTACTGCTCAAAGTTGGGGTAATAAAGGATGCCTCACGGTAGGGCTGGGTCTTGTTTTGGCACACATGCACAGGGGTGATGTACTTGTACGCCCCAGCGATCGTGGGGTACTCTGCGTATACGGAGAGTTAGTTCGTGAGTCCCATGAATCTTCAAATACATGAGAGAGAGACGGAGAGAAACGCACCAGTCATCATCAGCTGCATGGTGTCTGCGTTGATTTCATGAGTGAGGACCACCACACCTCCCGTCTGTCCGGCGGGGCCTTTGGCCTTGCTCACGATCGACGCATAGTTGCCCTCGATTTGGGAGGTGGCAACAGAGCCTTGGGGCTCAACATTCCAGTCGTCAGTATCATCAGTCCAGATGATAGTCTCAAGGCCCCCAACCCATAGGCAATCGCACGGACGCGGTCGTCCACATCGCCAAAGGGCGGACGCCAGGAGGTCACGGTGACACCAGTGACCCATTTGATAGCTTTGACGGTATAGAAAAGCTCAGCAAATACCTGTGTGCTAGTAAGTGCCGTCATGTAGTGGTGAGACCAAGTGTGGGCTGCAAGTTGGTGACCGTCAGTCAGGCCACGTTGAGCTTGAAGCGGCCAGTTGAGTACGTTGGAGCCAATGTAAAAGAGTGTGGCCTTTTGTTTCTTTGACTTGAGGAAATCATAAAAGGCGTTGTGGGTGCAGTTGGGACCATCATCAAAGGTTAAACCCCAGGTACCCGGCTCATCGCACGTAAACGTGTCGGGGGGGACTCCAGGGGCCTTGGGGTGAACGCACTTCGATGACGTCCACCAGCAATCAGGATCTTCTCCCGCGTTATACTGAGTACCCTGTTGGGACCCCGATGGTTGCCCTTTGGGAGGCGTGTTGGGGATTTACTTGCTTTTGGATGTTAGCCCATACCGATTGGGCCTCTTGGTCACCAGGCATGATGTCGGCAATCTGCCAATTGGCGGGGAAGGCCTTGGTGAAAGAAGAGGCCGGGGCGTAGTTGTAATACTTGCACTCAGTCGCGGCGTCCGTAATCGTCTGCCACGACTGGTCATTATAACTCGCTTGGCGGCGCTGCATGCCACGTTTCGCCACATCGGCTTGCAACGCGGGCGCAAGACGCCCGGGAAATCCCGCACCAACATGAGCACAGGCATGGCCAGCCATGAGGCTCGCCGTAGCCAGGAGAACGGCAACGTTAAACATCGTAAGTGGGGGTCGGGGGGGGGGCGTTAGTGCGGTCGCTGCTGGTTGAAAAAAGAACGTTGGGGTAGATATAGGAAAGGAACGGGTGGGGATACAGTCTTTGTGAAGGTGCTGGGGAGATGGAGATGGAAGTGGGGGTGGGGAGGATGGAATATGGCAAAGGAGGATGTTATTTCTTTTAGGGTGTTGGAGGTAGCCCAATATATATAAAGAGAGCGATGCGCTTTCGCGCGAGCGAGAAAAAGCGCCACACGCCTCTGCGCCATCTCACCGTTTTTACCACCAGGCCCCCGGCCTCATGCGTGACGCCGGCCTGGCCCCCGCCAAGCTAAGAGGGACTGTTTGCCGTTCTCTCTGATTTGCCTTAGTTGTGAGGCTCACCAGGGTCGATCATCACGGTAGACTATATAGAGGCAGTGTTATCATAGGGTGTGTCTCGGGAGGAAGAGCGACGCAACCCTAGCGGCACACATGCCCCTTGGTGCTGTGCTGGGCCGGGTCGATCAGACAAGCCGACTTCAATCCTTTGTTTCCTTGAGTATTTGGTTCTCCTCGTCTTTGTCCGGCTCTCAAGCCACCAGATAAAGTACCACCCCGCCTTCCGTGATAACTGGTCCCACCATCAATACTGGAGGGGCAGGATGGTACGCTCGACTTGTGGGTGACCGGTGACCGGTGACGATAGACGATACGAGTAGGTGAAATTGGGACGTGCACAATTTAAATTTGCTGAGCTCAGCCCATCTCTATCTCTGAGACCTCATTCTGGGCATCGGGATTGGCGGGCGGAATTGCCTGGCCGTGCTTGTTGGCTTCCTGCCACCACCACCACCACCACCTCATCATGCAGTTCTACGCCCAGTCCGAAGAGGCGCGCCGGCGTCGGATGATCGCATTAATGGAAGCCAAGGGCGGCATGCTGTCCCCAATGTCGCATGACGGCCCCATCATCCCCGATGTGTTTCGGCCGCCCCACGTCGCAAACATCCCCTTCTTCCCTCGGACTTTCGATGATGAGCAGTTTGAGGACGATCCTGGATCCCATGGGAACAACGCATCAAGCCGTTCCGTTAACCAGGTGGATGACATCGGTGATGACGATGATGACTATGATGACGACGACGATGACGACGATGACCTTGACGAAGACGACCCATGGGGCTACATGGGACCTGTTGTGCCACCCTCGATACCACGGGTCACCCAGCCCCTGAGGGCGGGACTGAAGCTCCGTTTCAGCGGCGACTTTGGTAAGGTAAGCACTCTTTCCACCCGTTGACATCTTTCTGGCACTGACAAAGTCCTTTGGATTGCAAGCCTCCCCATCGTCCCCACTGGACCAACAAAATTTACCCAGCCATGCTGGGAGACGTGCCGATGAATCCTGCTCTTGTACTTGCCTTTCCAAGCCTGTACTCGTTAGTGGGCCTGACCGGTTCAGGCGGCCTGGCTATGGATGCCTTTCTAAAAGAAACCGGCACGCCTTCTCCGTTCGAGACCCGCTTCACGGATGAACCCCGCCGCCAGGACCCACGGAGGCACAACTACGGGAGGAAGCAACCGGGAAGTATTCTTTGGCCACGCTGAAGTCGCGGTGGAGGATGGCAACCACATCTAGTTCTATGTTTAGGGAGGCGAGCAACCCGGCCAATCTGGTGTACGACGCTCGTTCTCATGCCACAGGGTTGGGGTACGAATGGGGACGTCCTGATCTGTCCACCTATATCCCCAATTCGGGGGGGGAGACGTGGCGTTATACAACGACATGCCGTATGTGTCGCAATACTCTGCCGATGGTTCGTTCTTAGTGACGTGCACCAAGACCTTTGGCGTTCACCTGTACGCGACCCAGCCTGGATTTACCCCCGGCGTCCAAGCATGGGGTCCGAACGGCAAGGTGGGGGTTGCAGAGTGGATGGCGGGCGAACACTACGAACGCGGGGCCCAGCTGACAACGATGGATTTGCGCAAGACATTTTTGCCAACGCAACGTGTCGCTTGGACTTTGACCGATGCTGCTCTGTCGTCGCAGAACGACTGGATGATTTACAGCTCCCTCACTCAGTATGTGCATTTGGTACCTATCGCACCTTATGTTCACCCCGAGGCTCCTCCCACCGATGCGTTTTCGCCCCTGGACGAGGAAGATCCGCCTGAGTACACACCGAACAAGTGGGCATTGTACTCCCCCGATGACGAGGAGCCAGTCCATAACCCTATGAAGCAGGACGATGGCGCGGGAGAAGAGGTACTGCTCGACATGGGTCCTCAAAGGGGTTACAGCAGGAGGATGGATGGGGCACTATTCAGCGTGCGATTCTCAGGAGATGGACGAGACATTATTGCCGGTGCGCGGGGGGGATCGATCCATATGTACGACATTGAGGCGCAAACCAAGTCTTTCTCTGTCCTGGGGCATCGCGCAGACGTTAACAGCGTTGCGTTCGCCGACGCGGCCAGCTCGCAGGTTGTGGTGAGCGGGAGCGACGATGCTGTGGTCAAGGTGTGGGACCGACGCTCGATCCAAGACAACAAGGCAATGGGCGAGTTGCGAGGACACACAAGCGGGATTACGCATGTGGCGCCCAAGGGCGATGGACGATATGCTTTGTCGAATGGCAAAGACCACCACGTGAAGCTGTGGGATCTGCGGATGCTACGCAGCGACGCTTCATCCACGGGAACAGCCGGATCGCACGGTGGAAGCGGAGAGGACGCGTCGGTGATATCTTACACTGGGCATACAGTTGCCGAGACGTTGATTCGCTGCAACTTTTCGCCCGCGGCGACGACAGGCCAACAGTACATCTACTCGGGGTCGGCTGACGGAAAGATCTATGTACGTTTCCTCTCATTGATGTTGATGGTCTGGATGACGGCTGCTGACACGACTACGCTTGGAACAGATTTGGTCTTTGGATGGGCGCTTGCTGCAGGCCATTGACCGTACCCAGGCAGCGTCCATTGTTAATCTCAGGAACGGAACAGTGTATGAGCGCGTGCTGGACCCCCCGTATCCGGAGGTAATTCCGCCGATCGGGTCCAGGACCAAGAACAGGAACCAGAGGAGGCGCAAATTTCTTCCGTCGATGGTGGTGCGGGATGTGTCGTGGCATCCGAACGAGCCGGCAATCATGTCGGCAACCTTGTCGGATGTTCGTCACATTGCCAAGCACGAGTGGAAGGGCTTCGGAAAATCAGGTTTGCGCACCCTGGACGACGTTGTGGAGAAGATGCGGGCGGAGACGGTGTAGATGGTTGGCGGCCACAAGGTGGGCGCAGGTTAATGCATGTTGAATGGGGCTTGTTAGTATTGGCGAGTACCGGGAGCAGCTATGGGCACAAAGCTCGAGTAGCGCTCCTGAGGCTCAGGGGTAGGGTTAATCCGGCCGGTCAGGTGACGCAATGGCGACCAGTGGGAGGGTGACGGGTGACGGGTGACGGGTGACGGGTGACGCGTGACGCGCGGCGGCGACTGGACACGCTGATCGCGCTGATCTGGCGCTGATCGATGATCGATGCTCTGTGTGGCACGGTGGCTGTGTGGCTGGCTGTGGTGTGCGTTGCTTGGCAACCAGCTGTAGCAGCCAGCCCCTCAGGAACGCACGTTCGCATCGCCTGGCGGTGACGTCATGCAGATTGGGCCACGCAGCGCAGGCGCAGTGTACACGCTCCAGATGAGACCCAGACGCGCGGCGGCCAACACGGGCTGGGAGGGGGAGGGTGCTCCCACCACCATCGATACCCCCCACCCGTGCCCCTCTCTCGCCGATGAGCGGCACCAATCCGTTCCTGCCGTCTCCTGCGCCCTCGGCGCCGCCCCCCAGCAACCCCTTTTCGGTCCCTACCCCGACGCTGCGGGGAATGACAAGTCCAATCCATTTGCAGCCCCCGAGCCCATCGCGCCCTTCGCCCATGCGCCCGCACCCGCCTTTGCCTCGCCGGCGGACCAAGGCTCGCTGACCTTGGGCAGCAACCCATTCGCACTGCCTCCAGCCGTGCCACAAAGCAATTCCCTTACGAACGACCTTGCTGGACTCAGCTTTGGTGCCCAACCCCAGGACTACTTCTTCACTTCCGCTCCTGCTCCGGCTCCTGCTCCGGCTCCTGCTCCTGCGCCTGCTCCTCCTCCTGCACCTTCGGCTGATGTGTTTGGCTTCGCCTCCTCTACCGGCGCCGGTGCTCAGGGCCAACAGGCTTTCGTGTCCCCATCTGCTGCCACGAACCCCTTTGCCCAGCCCACTCACCAAGAGCCGTCAGGGAGTTCAATGTTTTCAGCGTCACCGTTTGATCTACCTGTCTCCCAACAGCAGCAGCAGCAGCCGTATCTACACACTCAACTGCCCACGCAACCCTCGCAATTTAGTGATTGTCTCAACCGCCCCCGCAACCCTCTCCATTTGGTGATTTATCTCAGTTGGATTCCTCATCGCCATTTGGCGTTTCCCCGGTGGCGGCCCCGTCTCCGTTTGCGGTTTCCACTAGCCCGACGCCCGGACTAGGTGCGCCTCTTCCTATTTCGTCTGTGGCTACCGCTCCGCCTGAGAAGGACGAGCCTCCGCCAAACGATCATGGGGTCCAGTGGGACGTGAAGCGAATCGTTTTCCAACAATCTGACGGAACTGTTACGGACCGGCAAGTGATCCGGCAGAATGAGTTTGGTGCTACGCCCCTCGTTGCTCTGGTCAACGTTCTCCTTCTGCGCGGGGAGCTGACTCTTACGCCTCCGAACCGTCCTGCTGTGGACCATGCCTATCTCTCCTCTCGCTCGTGGGGGAGTACCTGTTGGGACGCGACGACCCTACCCCCGACGCGCCTGGTTCGCTCGAAGATGCACTCAGTGTCCTTCCTTACCTCTCTCGTCGCGTTACCCTCAACGCCAGTCTGACGGATGCGCGTGCTTTCCCTGCCCCCACGCCTAACAACGCAGGCTCTGAGACCCAAGCCGCGCGTATCCACCGTGGGGTGATCGCACTCTTCCGCATGGCTGGTGTCGACTTGGCCCACGGCGGCCTCCTCGATGCCACCAATCAGACTGCCATTGACGCTCTACGCCTCACGGCTACTGCCGATGTGGATCGGCTGAGCAAGTTTGTGGCTCAGGCCGACGTGACTGCGCGACAAATTTCAGGCCAAGGATTGGCGGAGCTTAGGACCGTGTTCAATTCGGCCAAGGGCAAGGCTCCCTCGGCGGTCACCCTCAATGAGGCGGACGAACGGGCGGCCCGGGCGGCAGTGGCGATACAAACGTTTTTGACCACACTCGATCTTGCGCCCCCTTTCTTGCCGCCTGTTGTGTCATCCACAGCCACAGGCCCTGCATCGGAAAGCGTGGGCGACCATGGCCTGTCGTGGGCAGCGCTCTTTGCACTTGGCGATATTGTGCGCGCGGCATCTTCATCCCAGTCAAATGGCCTCGCCGTGCTCTACCGCGCGGGAAGAATGGACGTGATCTATGTGCCGTCGTCGGAACAATTGTCAACCACGACCCAGTTATTGAGTGCCGAGGCCGATGGCGCTCCAGGTGTGTTCGTCCTGGCCAACCAACAGCTTTGGCGCTTGGATGACGACCCGGTTTGGCTTGGGCTGAGAACCGTCGGACCCACTGGGATCCGGTCCTGCCGGCGGGGAAAAGACGCTGCACTTGCCGTGCCTGCACCTGTGGCCTTTGATGGCCGTCTCCATCCGCTTCCGGCCATGGAGCAGCGCGCTTGGTTGCACCGACTCAAGCGTATTGGAGCCGTTATCCCGTCCCGGCCGGCCGAACGTGAGCCCGCAGCGGCGGCGGCGGCGGCGGCCCAGCAGCCCGGTGGCCAAAATGGATCGACGGATCAGACGGACAGCGAGTATGTTCATCCCCCCCCCCCCTTTTTTAGCGGGGAACCCGGCTTGTTTGTATACTGATGCTATGCTACTGCGTTTCCCAGCTTTGCCCTTGCGCTGCATTTGCAGGAACAGGAAAACCGACGTGCGGCTCACCGACGCCGTCAGCGCCGGAGCCAAGCGCCGAGCGTCGCTCCTACCCCTTTGCCGTTGACGGGGCTCGGGACCGATTCGGGCGCCCACGCTGGTTCGGGTGGATGGGGACAAGCGGGGCATGAAGGATTTGCTTCGCATCCCGGGTTTGGGCAAGAAAAAGAAGCGCACCGATGCGGAGAAGTACGCGCCGGGTGCGCCCCGCGTGGCTTTTTCTGACTCACCAGAGGCGGCAGAGGCTGGTTGGGATTCGGACAACGAGTATGCCTATGGGCATGACTCGCGTCTGCGGACGCCGAATGCTGCGGGGCGGGAGGGGGGCAGTCCGGCTGCGGCTCAGGACTATTCTGGTCCTCCCGCGGACGAGGAGGCACTGGAGATGCGCGATGGTAAAAAGGGCAAAATGGGCCGGTGGATTGCCAAGGCAAAGCATGCCGTATAGACGTTTCTGGTCTGCCAACTCAAGTACACCGCGCCTCCGGAGTCCCGAGCTCCTCGTTGTCCGCGTTCCCGATGCCCGCTCTCGCGATGCCATTGCCCCCCCTCCCTCCTTCTTGCTTCTTTTTGGACTGCAATTGGCCGTTTGACCCGACCGATGGCCGCGCGCTGCGTAGCTTGCTTCTTCTTGTTTCTTGTTTCTTGCTTATTTCTGTTGCCGTTGCGCTTGCGTTTGTGCTTCCGCCCTGCCAACCACCTGTGGGGTTGTGTACTTACGATAGACGCTGCCATGCATCTGTCGTCTGTGCAGACGCTGCCATGGGGGGCGGTAGCCCTGCAAGATTATAATGCCTTTTGACTCGCTCCCTGGTGCTGGTTATGAGGCACCCACATAGCGGCTCGCCCTAAAAGGCAACCAGCAACGCCCATTCGGTGTACCCCTGAGTACGTCTGAGTGGAGTCCTGAGCCTGAGGTGAGTTCTCAGGGGCGGAAATGACAAATGAATAAGGCAGGTGTTGCATGTTGTGTGCGTGGCTGCGGGCGCAGGGGCAGTGTGGCCGGAGCGTTTCGAAGCACAGGCCCCAGGGCTGCTGCAGACGCGGCGGAGCTCGACGGCTCGGAGCGTTTTGGGGCATTGCATAATGTTATGCCTCTGCCCACATGCCACAACTTTCGCTGCCGTCGACTCTGGCCCACCGCCACCTCCTGGATGTCTGCATTGGAGCAAGCCGTGGACGGGGCTGCTGACCTCACCGCCCGTCCTGCCAGCATGGCGTCCATGGACACCGCCTCCACCAGCCCCCCGCGCCCCCCGCACCCGCCGCCGCCCCCCACCGCCACGCCCACCCCCAACGAGCCCTGTGGCTGCTGTGGGCCCACGTGCACATGCCCCTCCCCCTCCTCCAAACCCCCGCCACCGCCGCCACGCCCTGCTTCTGCTGATGCAGATGCTCCCCACGCTGAGCCCGTAAGCTCGGCTCGTCATCGCGCAGCGTGCGAGTGCTGCCGCGACCGCAAGCTCAAGTGCGACGGACGCTCCGCCAGCCAGGGCGGCTGTCTGCGGTGCGAGCGCAGTGGCGTCGCTTGTCGATATGGTTCGGCACCCTTTTCTTCCCCTGTGTCAGCACTGACACCATGTAGCCGCGCGTGACCCGATTGGGCGTCCCCGTAAGCGCCCGCAGGACAAGATGGGGCGGGGCCCTTGCCTCGCAAGCGCATGACCAAGGTTAGAGCCAAGCTCGAGCCTGACACCGCCGATACCTCGTCTCCCATCTCAAGTGCCAAGGCTCCCGCTGGATCTTCCGTTACTGCCGAAGCGCCCACCAACGGAAACCATTGGCCGAGTCAACAGGGACCTCGAGTGGTTTTGCATCGCCGCCCGGGCCATTTCCACACGATTCTATCACTCCCTGGCCCTCCCTTGCTGCCGTGGTACCCCCATCTGACCCTGTCGCTGACCAATAACCGCAGACCACCTCTCCCTCCGCTTCTCTCAATGACCTGGGTCTTGCTGCTTTCCTACGCTCGCTGGATGTGCTACAGATTGAGCGTTCGGACCTGTTGCAGTTGGGCCACGACCTGGTCCTCGCCAGAAACCAAGTCGATTCCATTGGTACCGAATTTCACTCCGTCGGAGCCGGTGGCCTACCCAACTGTCTCGCACCCCCCTCCGTCCCCTTGCTTCCCGATGGACCCAGCAGCGTCTTGGTCATTTCCCGCCCAATCTCTCAATCCTTCGCCGCCTCCCCCCGCCGTTTCCTCGGCCCATGACTGCTGGACGATTTGGACCCAGAACGATTACTTGCTGGGAGTGCAATTCTTGACCCTCGAGTCGCCTATGCAGTTCCAGCTGACTTAGCTGGTGGAACCCCGGCGACTTATCCTCTTTCTCTTCCAAGAATTGCCCCTGAAGGCATCTAGCCCCAACTTGACGCCAACCTCAAGTACGGCCTCAACGACGCCCAACTCGTTTGCCTTTCAACACTCCCCCTCGAAGGACCGGTTGGAAAATGGTGTGGATGACTGCTGTAACAAGGCAAAGTCTATTCCTACCTCAGCAACTGCGGTACCCGTGTCGACTCCAAGTGCAAGTGCCAGTGCCTCCACCGTCTCTTCGTCTCCCAAGGCCTGCTGCTCCAAGCCAGCGCCCCGAAAAACCAATGAGTGCTGCTCCAAGCCAGCGCCTCGGAAAACCAAGGAGTCTGCTCCAAGAAGGTATCCAGTCTCGGTGGGCCAAGCTGTTCTGGCTGTTCCACAAGGGACCAAGCTGCCGCTGTGGGAGCCCAGGCGGCGGCTATGGCAGCCGCTCGACACACTCCCCAATGTGCTCGGATCAAGCACGATACATCAATCTTGGCCCTGTGGATTCGCCCGGTCTGTTTCAACACCAGTCCCCCTCTACCCCTGCTGTCCATTCTCATTCTCCTCTTCTTCTGCCTGCCCTCCTTCTCACGATCAAGGTTGCTCTGGCCATAGCCACAAGGAGCATGATCATGGTCATGCTCATACCCACGCCGATCCTGACCACAGCCACGGCCGCCAAGTGTACTGTGTGCCGAATCCGCATGGACCGGGTGCACGTGTCTGTGCGATGCTGGCGTGGCGCTGATTAGCATTGAGCGCAACGTGGCCACGGCCCGGACACCTTCTGTCACAGGCGACCTAGCCCTTCGATCCAACTTACGCTCCACACTTCGCAGGCGGTGATGAGCGCTGTGCCTGCTCGACCTCCTGCCCCACGTGCCGTTCCAACCCGACGGCGCAGACGAGCGCAACGCTGTTGATTAGCACGGCGCTGCAGATTTATGCCAAGGCGGTCCAAACGCTGCGCACGGGCGTGGGGGGAGCGTTGGGCTTAGGTCTGGAAGGACCGGGAGCAGAGCTGCTCTGGACGTCAAGATTGGCGATTGGCGTCCGTCGGAAGTGAACGCACGCAAGATTGCCCTGTTTGCGATGAACTCGAGTTGCGCGACCCTGGCAGCCCTGGGCAGGGTAGCTGAGGTGGCCAGTACGGCCTCCACGGTGGCGGTACCCGTGCCGGCCGCAGGGTCTGCGCCGACTTCGTTTCTCTCGCCCCTGCCGAGCGGAAGCAGATGGCGAGTCCAAGGGCACCTAAGTATCCATGCGGTCGACCAGCTGGTCATTCGCAACTTCACCTCCAGTTGGGAGAGATTTTGACGGCGGTGGAGAACTTGGAGCGGGACTAACCTCACCACCCCGTACCGTGATCTGGTTACTTGGTATAACCTGCTGTATCCCCACCACTACTCTGGCACATGATCATCTTCACACGCTGTATTTGTACTCAGGCCCTCTCGCTCCATCTGTGCTTACACTCTTCGTCCTGCCGAATCAAATGCAGTGCGTCCAGCGCTTACGCAGGCTCGTAGTCCGTCCCCCAACGAGGGCCTGTGCTTATTTCCCACTCATCCACTTTGCTGAAGAAGCCCAATGGGCATGCTTAGCATGCACAGGGCCGTCTCGTCCGCGTCTGGAACTGAAGATCCCAATCGCATTACGGCTCGTGGTCGAAGGAATAGGTTGGGGGCCACTACTGATTGCCATGTGAATGTCACATGTCCACTGACCTAACACCTGGCCGGAACTGCACCATTTTACCTGCTCTGCACAACCAACTCATATTTTTTTCGCCCGTCGCGCGCGATCGATAGAGGTCCCATCCCACGAAGAGTAGGCCCGAAAGGGATAGAGATGGGTAGAAACAAGGAAGGCGTGACAGGCTTGCACCCCCGCCCTCCTCCAGGTGGCCCCGGTATTGCCCGTCATCCGGATTTAGTGCTTCGTACTCGGCGATGAGGGTTCAGATTTGTATCGGGCTCCCAGCATGATGCATGAAGCTTGAAGATAGATCGAGCCGAGCACGCCTTTGCAGCAGTGCAACTTTGGTAGGCACGATGCGGGGCACAGGCGCATAGTATATCTGCCAGGTAACAATTCTTTTCCCACCACCCTCATCTCGGTTCAGATCAACACACTCTCCCATTCCTTGGATTCCCTTAGGCTAGTACTCTGTTGGGTTAGTACTCTCTTCTCCCCATTTCGCTCGCCTCGGCACACGTACATGGCCCTCATTTCTGTGCCACCTTGTTTTCCCATACGACGAATCACATATGGAAAGAGTTGGGTTGTGGACTGTGTCGGTTCCACAGATCTGCCATGCATCATTGTGATTACACCAAAACCATGGGCTGCAACCATTGGTCGGCCAGTTCAAACTGTTGCACATACTCCTTGTCCAACTGGCCCTCCTTATCCAGCAGACGCACCGCGACCAACAGGGCGCGCCAGAAGCGGAATCCCCGACCAGCTCCAGCCGTACATCCCGAATCTCTGGGAAGTTGCCCTGCAGCATCGAGACCAAGATCGACTTGGCTTCCGCCACCTCGTCGGGGTCGGCTTGGTGCGCCGGTTTGCCAAGGAAGGTCAGCAAGCCTTCTGTGTAGCACTTGACAATCACGCCCAGGCCCGTGTTGGGCTCGACTGGAAGGGCAGACTGAGCGCAATGGCCCCCAACACCTCGTTGTCCTTGCACTTGGCTGCTGCCCCGAGACAAGCATGTGGCTCGCAATCGTTTCCCCGCTACGAGCGCAGGGCGCGTCATGGCCCGCGCAAACGCATGGAACGCCAACAGTTCCCGCGACAAGGGCGCATCCCAACTCTGTGGCAAGAAGGTCATGGGCACCAACGACATGGTTCGCATCACCAAGAGCAGATGCCGATTTTCTTCCAGCGCCTTGTCGCCCACACCATCAATCGCCTCCAGGGCCGGGCCGCCCGAAGACGACGGTGTGACCATGGTTAAAGTACCGCGAATGCAGCGCGTACGCTCGCACCAACTCCAACGCCACATACAACGGTTCTTGCAACGGGTCGTTGACGTGCAACTCCTTGATGGCCAAAAACAGAGCCCGACCTAGCTCGTGTGGAGGTGGCTCGTGGTTGACAAACCCCCTGATTCCAGTAGACGGAAGCGCGTGTTGACCACCACCGTCCTTGTTCCGCGGCCATGGTTCGGCCCCCAGGGCGTGATGGTAGTCTGAGCCCGGTGGGTGTTGGCCGTTGCACCGAGGCAGAGCAGCAGGTCAATCCTTCCGTACGGTTGCTCGGTCAAAGCCTGAGCGATGGTGCTACCCGGCACGTTCCAGCGAGAAACGCGGGTGAGAGAGCTTGGGTCTCGTTGCAAGCCATTTGAGCTCATGAGCATGTCGTGGATCAAACCAATACAAGGCGGCCACCCGTCGGTTCTTCCAATACTCCGAGAGCTGGGTCGCGGCCAAGGCAAGGGTGACATACTTGGGACTCTGCGGGGTCTCCAACAACGTGTGGCGAACAAAGTGGTGGTATTCGGGCAGCGCACCGCCCTCTAGGGGTTCCAGTTCAACGCACTGGCCACTCAAGAGCGAGTGGTAAATTTGCGGACCAATCAAGCCGCGAGCCAGGTGGGTATAAATCTCGTCCGGCAACCGATTGAAGAAAATCTCATGCAAATCCAAGGTACTTCAGGAAGCGGGCTCGCCGTGGGCGCGAGAACTCCATTTCCCAATCGAATCGCAGGAGGGTTGCCCGGACTCGTGGTGTGCGCGCCCGCGCCCTCGACCGCCGAGCCGGCACGACGAGCATCGTTTCTCTTCCCTTGCGGCCGACCAATGCCACAGAAGCGGAAGCACCTTGCCGTCCTCGGACAAGATAAGTGAAAATTTGATCATCGAGCGAGCACGACAGAACGAGTCCAGGTAGATGTTGGCCCTGCTAGGCCCCCCACCGAGGGTCGTCACGCCGCTTGTCCGCCCCGGTACTGCTTGACCAAGTCGACGACCGCAGGGGGGTGACCCTGGGCGGAGATCCTTGTGCCAGGGGTCCATCCAACAGGGGGGAATGTAGGGCAGTGTTCAAAGCCAAGAGGAATGCAAGCATCCAAAAATTCGTCCGAGCTGCACTTGAGCTCCGGTAGCACGGCAGCCTTGGACACAAAACTGAACGTCTTCTTTTCTAGATCAATCGAGGTGATGACGCGCTCCACTCCGTCAAACATGAGCAGTGTCTCGTTGCCGTACATGGAATGGATGAAGCCTGCGGGGTGGCGCTCCAGGTAGGCCAGCTGCGACGAGGAAGGGTCAGCAGCGCAGGACGCGGGCGGGGAGAGGACGTACCTGGGCCGCTGCCAGAAAGGGAGCTGTGAGGAAAGGAACATTGTGGACGCGCAATGCCTTGAGTGTGGTGCGAACCAAGTCCTGGGGGGAGAGGGAGTTGGACTGGGCAAAGGCGGCCGTGGCGGCAGGGGGGGTCGTGGGCCTCGTACAGTTCCCATGCCCTGGCGCGGTCGGCGGGGCGGGTCGGTGTGTGCTGAAGGGCGGATAGGAGCGGACAGGGGCCATGCCCGGGATGACGGCGACGGGCAAGACGTGGGCACGCTGGAGGGGGATGTGGTGGGAGATGCGCTCGGCGAGCGCGAGGGGCAGGCCGCCGACGGCGGCAGTCAGTGGCTCGGGCTGCTCGGCGAGCACGGCGCGCACCCAGACGGCGAGATCGAGGCCGATGCGGGTGTGGGCGAGCGCATCGAGGGGGACGGTCTGGACCAGCCCGCGCTCGTGCAGATACTCGGCGAGGCCGCTGATCATGGCGGGCGTCGTGGCGGCGCTGGCGGGGGGCTGGCCGCGGCGAGGGAGGCGGCGGGGCTGCTGAGCTCAGCGGCGCCGACCTTCCGAGCAGGCGGCGCGAGCAGGTCACGTGGGTGGCATGGTCACTGGTCACGTGTGCGTGGTGCATACATGCTGCATGCTGCATGGGGTGTGCATTGCGCCACAGCAGCCTGTCGGGGCTACATGTCACATGTCACATGGCACTGCCAGCAGGCCAGTGCAGTCCTGTGTCACACTCACGTGATAGACATGTCAGTGGCAGCTGCACACAGCCACTGTGCTGTGGGTGCTGTGCCCGCGCATGCGCCGGTTGTGCCGCCTCGGATGGGGGGTTTTGACACTGCCGCCTCGTGCCGCACACACGCCACGGTTGAAATGTGAACACACACGGTGGCTTACAAGCACTATCTATAAGTTGTGCGTCTGGTCCGCCCCCACTTTAGCCCCCCACAACGCCCCGCAATCCATCGCCTACACTCCCCGCAGCTATTTTACTCGCCTGCCCCGCACCTCCCCCCCCCCATCACCATCGCCATGGCCAGCACACCGCAACCGGCACACGCACTGCCACACCGCTGGGAGCCCGGCAAGTATAACTTCATCCAGCTCGGAGGCCCCCATGCCAAGGAAATCGACGACTTTGCCTATGTCCCGCCGGAGGCCTCCTTGACTCCAGAGGAGCAGGCCAACCTGCGGGAAATGTGGAAGGTGTACTTTACTTGGGTCAACGGTGCCCAAGGAAGTGCCGCCCAGGGCGCCAATGCATCCCCCGCCTTGCCTCCGCCGCCAGTGGCCCCACCAAGAAAGCCAAGTCCGACCAGGAAAAGGCCGCGCAGCACATGGCCCACGAGCAAGGGCAGATGGACGAGCTGCTGAAGCGGTATGGGCCCGACGCTGTTCGCAAGGGATTGTGGGACCTGATTGATGCGGATGGTCCCGACTACATGCTCTCCCGCTTCCTCCGCGCACGGAAGCACAACGTCTCTCGTGCCATGAACATGTGTGGTGCCACGATCCGCTTCCGTTTGGATTCCAAGATGGACGAGATGCTAGCCAAGGCCGACTTGGGCAACGCCGCCGAGGACCCCAAGTTTCTTGACCAACAGCGCTCGCTCAAGACCTATGCGTTTGGCACGACCGCTCAGGGCCAGCCGCTTGTGATAATCCACGTTGCCAAACACTTGGCCAACGCCCAGCCGCACCACACCATGGACCGTTACGTACTCTGGGCCAACGAACTGTACCGTCTGCTCAACCCCATGCAGCAGAAGCTCGTATTCCTGTTCGACCTAAATGGGTTTGGCTTGGCAAACAGTTCGTCCTTCTCTCTGCCTTGCCAGTGCGGTACGGAATGCTGATCCTTTGTCTCCACAGTGGATTTCCATACCGTCCTCTACATCATCCACTGCCTCGAAGCCTACTACCCCGAGTCGCTGGGCAAGCTGTACATAGTCGGAGCTCCCTGGATCTTTTCGGGCGTGTGGAAGACTCTTTCTCCCTTGCTTGACCCCGTGGTGCGTGAAAAATTGCGTTTATCAAGTCCGGCGCGGATTGCGGGGAGCATATCCCGGCCCATTACTTGGTGGAAGATATGGGTGGCAAGGTGCAGAACGCCTTTACGTTCACCGAGCCGGTCGACGGGGAGAATGACTTGACCTTCTCACAGAAGGAGAAGGCAGCCAAGCAAGCGACCCACATGGCTTTGGTCAAAGAGTTTGAGGAGGCAACGCAAAAGTGGATCGACACGGAAGGAAAGACCCTCGCTACATTCGGGATCGAGAACTGCTCCGACGCAAACTGCGTGTTTCTGCTTTCCATCTCGGCCCTCACATTCATGGCAAGACTACCTATGACCGCCAAGGAATCAGAGATGGGTTGGGACGCATCACTTGGGTGTACGGTCAATCGGATGGTACCATTCTCCGTCAAGTCGTCGGACGGCACAACCACTTTTGCCACGTTACTCCGGGAGATTGATGAGATGGAACGGGGCGCTTCGGCTGAAGAAGTGACAGAAAAACGAACAAGGCCATTAAGGCCAAGGATTGGGTTGCCTCTACGGTGACGCCCATGCCGCCCATGAGATCGAGGGGTGCCCCTTGAACTTGCCCGCGACAGAGCCGGAGCGAAATTCCCAAGACAAACCAAGCAACGGCGTCTCCGTCGGGCGCTGCGGCGCGTCCCGTTCAAGCCTCCGGAGCCCAGCGGTCTCCTCCAGCCCAGCGGAAGCATCTTCGTCAACGAGTTCCTCGTCTTCCTCGGCATCAACCCGTCCGGCCTCTCCTCTGAACGTTTCCTCCCCCCGTGGCCGTCCGCCCGTCGATGCGCTCCTCCCACCCAAAGCGTCCAGCTACCGCGTGTACCGTCGGTACGTAGTGCATGAAGAAGATGTCAAGGCGAACGGCTCTGTTCCTCCCCCCCATCGGTTACTGGAGAAATTCTCCCTTCCTCCGTGGAAAAGACTGGCGTTTTCCGTCGCATGGTGAGCGTGGTCAAGCGTAAACCCCTCCCGTCTGCTTCGGGGCATGGCCGATACACCTACCCTACCAACTGACAGGTCGGTTCTACCCGCAGAGTCACGCCTGTTCGTGTCCCCTTTTATTGCCTCATTCGTGTGATATATATACCCTGATACCCGTGACCCCCCCGCACACCTCTTCTCCATCGTTTTGGTTTGGTTTTGTTTTTTTGTTTTTTTTTTTGCTCTGGAATCCCTTGCTTTTGTGGAAGAATGCAACAGCAACTTCATTCATTTGCTTTGGCGCACCTGTGTATATAACGGCTACTCAATTCTGTCAACTTCCTCTATATTTTTACGTGTGTGCGGGCTTTCTTCCATTGCCTTTTGTTTGATGGTGTATAACTGTTTGTCAACGTGAAATAAGGTTCCTTGCTGCAACCTTATATTTGCCCCATCGTTTGCTAAGGATGGCTTCAATCACTTTAGTCTCACCACGTTCACGTCTCTGATGGAAACCAAGTAGGAAGTCAACAGGTGTGTATGGATTGAATGTCGATCGGCCCGAACAGACAAGTCCAAGCTGATTAAATATTAACACGATGTGTGGTGTGCTGTATGGAAGGTTGTGCAAGTAAGAGTTCCATTAGCTCAGTTGGCTAGAGCGTCCGACTGTTAAAGGCGGCCCAAACGTGCTCATTTGGCATCGGGAGGTCGTTGGTTCGAGCCCAACATGGAACGTAATTTTTGCTAGCCTTATTTTCTGCGCCTCTTTCCACAGGCTTGTTTCCCGTGCCCTTCAGACCAGCATGGAATTCAAGAACAAACCAGTCGCAATGACCACATCCAACCATTCACAAGCTGTGATAACGCTGTTGCATTTTCCCACCTCGACGGGCCCAGCCCGACATGTGGAGTATCAATTAAAAGCGGCCTAGAACACCGTCTCGTTTGGGCTAGATAGAGGTCAAGAGGAAATTAAAGGTCTTGCTTGGCCAGCCAGCGATGGAGCATAACTTGGGCTTCAATAGGCTTGTCCCACGGGACCATGTGCCCGGCTTTACACCGTTGCCCAGGTCAGGCCGTCGGCCGAGCGCGTTTTGCCAGCAGGGGATCCATCGACGATCCACTCTCTCAGAGGCTGGGCCAGGAAGGCGTCCTGGCCGTTCCACTCCATTGTATCGACCGACTTTTGATGCCCGACATAGTTGACCAAAAAGTCGAGATCACCATTGTAGATCAGAATTCTCACCCCCGACTCGAGAAGAAGCGCAATGTGCCTGCGATTGTCCACAAACGGGTCGCGGTTTCGGTAGAACTCGGTGAGCACGCGTCCGTTGCAGGATGCGAAATGGCCAATGGACCCAATTGGCTCGGCGCCCACCAGTTCCCGCACGTCCTCCCGATCAAGATAGAGACTAATGTCGTCCGTGATGCTGTAGCACAACGTCTCGATTCCAGACCGGCAAGGGTCGGAAATATCGTAGGGGTTGCGGCCCGTGGCAAAGAAGGCTTCTGCCAGCTCGGATTCGCAAATTGTTGCCGCATTGGTGCAACGGTCAGGGTTGTAGGAGACCGAGCAATGTTGTGTGAGATCGGCGGCACACGTCTCGGCCGTTACCTTCATCCGGGTGCAGGAGGCAATGTCCAAGATGGGCTTGTGCAAGCCATTGTTGCGAGTGCAGGCATACTCATAATACGAAGGGAACTGGGTCGATACATCCGTCAGTCCATTGCCAATGAGGACCGAATCGAGAGGGATGAGCTTCTTGGGGTCGACCTCCTTTCCGGCCCGCCACGCTGCTTCCTCCACTGCCCGGTTCCGGTCCACAATTTCCGCCGCAAAAACAGGAAGGTACCGGCCGGCATACGACTCGCCCGCAAGATGGAAACCTGCCTCGCTGGCAGCCTGATGAAACTCGGGGAACGCCTCGAAGAAGATTTGAACAAACCGAGCGACATCCTTGGCGCCCGTGTCGCTCTCGCCCACCTCAATTCCATACCGCGAATACGAAAAGCCCACGCCGACCGGCTGGTCGATAAAGATGGTGTTGGCCCGCTCGTTCCACGAGTAGGGGTTGTACTCGGTGGCGTTGATCGGGGGTCCTGAACGGTGCTTGGACTCGGGGGTGATGCGGCACGGCCCCAGTTCCATAAAGAGACCCATTGGGAGCTGCATCCTGGGCCGCCATTGGTCCAGAGCAGCACCGGGTCCTTCAAGGGATCGGTACGGGACTCGAAAAAGTAAAAGAACAACGACTTGCCATCAATCGAATCAATGTACCCACTCCAGCTCGTCACGCCCTCGTCACAAAAGGCTTCGGGATCACTTGATCCTGCAGAGGTGGTGTTGCTACCAGCATGAATCTGCTTCATGCGCACGCTCACTTGGGGCACGTCGGGGTGAGTCAAGATGGCATGGGTGCCAGTGAGCATCGTCGCTGCTGCGATGCGTTCCCGCACCGAGCGGCCATCAGCTTGTTCCGTCGCCACGCCGCCCAGCTCGATGCGGATCGGATCGGTGCGGGACACAAAGGGCAGCTGAGTCGCCCGGACGGAAGCGGCAACACAGCAGCGCAGCCCAAGGGAACCACATGGTAAACCAGGCTGGTGGTACCAACCCAAAACGTCCCATCTGGGCCGTGCTGATAGCGATCGACGATTATATCAACCTGGGAAATTCCGCCGCCGGTGCGGTGCATTGTGCATTCCGCCGCTGGCTGCTTTGTAATGGCCTGCCCGAGCCCGTCCAGGCCAGACGGGCGCCCCCACCACCATTGGGACAGAACGATGCGCGCGACGGGTGCTTCGCTTCTCCGGGCATCCTTGGCGCCTGCTGTGCGCGCCTCGCGCCCGGTCCAACTTAGGGCATCTGCACGCCAACTCGATGCCCATGGGCCGAACCGCGATCCCTTCATCCAAGCTCAATGGGCGCTGCGCAAATCGGAAAATGTGGAGCGGTGGGCGGTGATGCGAAACCACACCGACCGTAACTTTGAGTTTACCCCCACCGCCACGGCTGTGGTCATCATTGGCTGCATCATCGTTCCCTCTTTTGTTGCCTGGTTGGTGTGGGACGACGCGGTACGTTTGTTTTTCTCCGTTGCCGTCCTTCGCGGCGCTTGCTCTCGCTGCCACTGGGAGAAGGACCAACCAGGATGGCAGGCAAGACAACAACAACAACAAGCACAAGGACTAACCTCTCTTTCCACAGCTCTACACCGCCCCCTTCCGCACCAACTTGCAATTTGACCCTTACACTCGCTGGCCGCATCGCAATGACCCAGAGCGCGCCGAGTATTTGAAAACATACATCCTTGGTGACTTTGACGAGTGGCTCGCGGCCAAGAAGGCTGCCGAGGCGAGTGCCTAGGGCAGTCCCTCTGGCAAGGCTGGCAGACCCGTTGGTTCGCTTGGTGCCTCCTTTCCCTGGCCTAATGCATCTGGTACGGAATGCTGAGTTTCAGGTCGGGATTCGGGCGAGGGCCGTATGCGATGCGTGCTGTACGACGACGGCAGTCTGTGGGATTGGGAATTGGTCGCTCACGTACTAGTTTTGGCGCAGCTTAGATGTACCTCGCTATGTGGGTTTGGGGGTGAGAGGTTGGGTTTGCAGATAGACGTCTAGTACAAGCCTTTGCCGGGACCACACCAACCTAACGGATGTTTTCCCGGGACAAGCCAAGCAAGGGCAGGCTACACTGAAGCTGCAGCACTGACCAAGTTCACGCGTAAGGACCATCATCGAATGAAACATGGCAATACGCAGGCCAAGAAGGGGAGGGGGGGGGGGGGGGGCAAAGACGTGAGCCTCAATCTGCCTAGGAAAGGACCGACGAAAGTCCTGGCGGGGTAGCCCCGAGGCATACAGCTAGCCTCCCCTCCTCGAGAGGAGCTTACTGCCGCTTCTTCTGTTTGCGAGGAGGGGTGATGGGTCGCCCGGCATGCGCTCCTCCATATGCAAACTTTTGCTTCTTCTCTGCGGGCTTGAGAATCTGGAAGGAACAGAGCAGCGTCTCGTCCACGCTCATCATCGCACCCGCATTGTCAAACTCGCCACAATAGTTGGGAGCAGAAAAGAGAGTTACCAGCTGCCTCTTGGCGAAAAACTCGTACCCGTCCTCCACCACCTGGTGGGCGCGGCAAACCAGGTCCATGTCGTGCTTCTGCAAGAAACGCGAGACCACATCGGGTCCAAACGTGAAACTCACCCCACGATCGTTCTCTGACCAACCAGCCACGTCCTTGTCGGGGTCAGACCAGAGGAGATCGCAGAGCAGGCCCGTATCCGGCACGTCGGTCGGGCGCATGACACGACGAATTTGTTCCATGCTTTGCAGGTCGGGGGAGAGACCACCGTGCATGGTGAAGATCTTCTCGTCAATGATGGCCGCAATGGGGAGACAGTTGAAGCAGTCGGTAAATGTCTTCCAAAGCTTGATGTTAAACCTGCGCTTGCCTTCAAGAAGAAAACAGGATCAGTGGGAGGGCGCTCCAGCGCAGGAGAGGGCAACTTACATTCATCATAGAACCCGTAAATACGGTTGATGGAGGCGCACTCATGGTTGCCGCGAAGGATGAAGAAGTTCTCGGGATATTTGATCTTGTAGGCCAGCAAGAGAGATCGTCTCGAGCGATTGCTTCCCCCGATCTACATAGTCGCCCAAAAAGAGGTAGTTGGCCTCGGGCGGGAAGCCGCCGTATTCAAAGAGGCGGAGAAGGTCGTAGTACTGGCCGTGGATATCCCCACAGATCTTAATGGGCGCCTCGAGCTCGAGGAGGATGGGCTGGTTGATGAAGATGTCCCGCGCCTTGAGGCAGAGATGCTGGATCTCGTACTCCTCAAGGTGCACGGGCTTGCCGGGACGCGAGCCTCGTACTAGGCACGCCAGAGGAAGTCAGTATCAGTAGGCGCACGATGGGCGGCAGGACAGAAGAACGCACCCTCCAAGAGGCGGTCAATGATGTTGTCGAGGTCGACCTCGGGGGCCTTGGAAGCATCAGCCATGGCGGGGAGTTGGTGGGAGGGGGCCAAGGGCGCCGGGCGGAAGTGCCGAGTGGGCGGGCAGCTGCGGAATGCGAATGCCGAATGCAAACCGGGCAGCAGAGCCGCTTGGTCGCCACACGCCGCCACCATCGAGCCGCGTGGGCCGGTCTGGCTCAGACTGGCCGCGTGCGCGCCGCCGCAGCACTGCCCGCGTGCGGCGTGTTCCTCGGCGCGGCCTGGTGCTGGGCGGCTGGCCGGCGCCTTCTCTTCTGTTTTTTTCTACCTGTTTTGAAACTGTCACCCTCGCTGGGCGGGCTTGTTGGCTCGCCCGTCACGTGCCGTGTCGGTCGCCCTTGTGACGCCCAGGCTTACGTGATGCG
Organism: Moniliella sp. 'wahieum'; assembly: GCA_003971905.1. Classification (NCBI taxonomy): domain Eukaryota; kingdom Fungi; phylum Basidiomycota; class Moniliellomycetes; order Moniliellales; family Moniliellaceae; genus Moniliella; species Moniliella sp. 'wahieum'. The sequence goes on along the minus strand of RSEE01000003.1, from coordinate 1,221,518 downwards.
CTCCGTACCCCACCATCCCTGTGATCGACATGAGCATGTGACCGCCAATGCCACCCCAACCCTCAACCCCTCATGTGCGTCACGCCCCAACCCTCAAGCAACACTCAGCCCCGCATACGCGCATCAGCGAGCATAGCTCCCCGAGGGAGGCCTCAAGAAGGGCACAAGCAGATGGGAGCCACGCACGGACAGTAACAGAGCATCATAGGACAACAGGCCGAGCGACGCCTGCAGAGACAGAGCCACCCCTCCCAACATAGTAGATGGAAGTTTTGGCGCCAATATGGTCAGGAGCGTATGAGACAAGTGTTTTGAGACCAAAAATCTCTCTGTGGGAGCGGACGAGTAGTACTGAGTACTCACATGAAAAGGGCCCAGGCGTGGGATATTCTGCAGAGTGGTCTATATGCAGGAGGGAATTAAGCATTAGTATCCGCGCACTTGTCCGTCTAACCCTGTGGATTTTTGTTTTACCTATCGCTCTTCTGCCGGAAATGATGAACGAGGTAAGTTTCCGTGGCACTGGGGCCACATGCGGTACGGTATGGCAGCAAACATTTACTCTACAGGGTTCGTCCACTGCCTTCCCCTGTAGTTGTTGTGGTTAAGACGGACCTCCAACTTGACGAAGAGGAGATAGGGCCGGGATTTCAGGGGAAAGCGCCTTCTGCGTCTCTCTTCTCGGCTATTGTAATTGGCACCAACTGATCGGGGTCTGGACACACTGCTCGTGGCTGCGTTACGCTCTCATGATTTACATCGTCTCTGTGTCGCACGCTTGGTCTGCGCCTCCTTTCCCTCCCCCCGCATGACTGACCCGGTTCCAGCTCACACGGCCTGAGCAGTTCCGGTGGCTTCCGTATATTAGAAGGCCGTCGGATCTGCTAGGAAAATTTCGTCTGGCATACAGTAGGCCCTCCCTCTTTTGGTGACTGGCAGGTATCCTGGACCGTCACTTAACCGTGTCGTTTGGGGGAATATTTTCGACTAGTATAGGACTGCAGTATAAGTCGTGTCAATTTGGAGTTCCACCCGTCCTTGCATCAGCTGCGGAGGGAGCGTGTAGTGTCCTAGTAACGGAGATGCTCGCGATAGCAGTCTGGATGCACTCGACCGCTCTCTGGCGAGAAAGAGAAGAAATTATGGTTCGGTATACTTCAAGAAGAGGAGAGCCTCATAGGGGCAGAGACAGAACAGAGAGTTGGAGCACGGTCGATATGCAGTCAGACTCACGCTGAAAAGAAGACATGGCCATTCCCCTTTCATCTCTTTACTGGTTTGTCGATATAATCAGAAGGATGGGGGGGTCTCGCCACGCTGTGGTGGTCAAAACGACCATTCGATTAGGATGTCAGACGTGTCAAAAACAGACACAAGTGTGTATAGGAATCCAAAGTGATGGGAGAGTTTGCTTGCGTCCCCAGCCAAAACACCCATAAACAATTCCAGGCCGGCGGGGAGATCAAATCAGTGACCCCAAAGGCGAACGTACGGATCATTTTGCAGGTACCACAGGGACTGTATACATGTGTTGGGTGTGTTCGACTTTCAGACAAAAGTCAGCCAGTCTTGTGGGTAGAAGATCTAGGTAAAAGGTACACAAATAAATGGGAGGGTAGGATGAGCGCGGGCCGGCTCCTCCGACCTCCGTCGCTCCGTGACACCGTCATTATGCTTCGGGCAGAACTGGACAAGAGTTAAAGTACCCAAACACGTGTGTGTGTGTTAGTTGGGGAATATTCTTTTTGCATACTTCTTGCCTTCATTCGCTGACGCCAAGAATCTGTTCAGCTTGTACCTATCAATACTCTGTTACGGCGCTAAGGCTCAAGGGAAAAAAGTTATGCCTCACATCGCTCATCGTACATATGTGGGCTTCGCGCTGTACACATCTGCCTGCCCTTCCCATCCATTCGTCCTTAATTGATGTATATGAGTAGAGTAGGTGTAGTGTTTTGTCTATACTCAGAGGAAAGAGCAATATACTTGTGGTAGTAGGCAAGGCCCACACAAAATGGGGGAGCGTCCGATGCATAATGGTGTGACTGGGTATATCGGCTCAACTGCGTGAAGCAGACCGTGGAGGATCTTATGCCACGGGCAGACCCAGCCAGGGGGCTCGCCCAGGTTTATGGGGTCCAATCCCTTAGGAGACGGCAAGTCGACTCACGGTAGTTTCGGGCTTGGGCTAGTGGGTGGATCCGAACTGGGTTAGTGACGAGGAGTGGCCTTTGTTGGGCGCGAAGCCGACGCGGCTGCACATGTGACAAGGCGGCGTATTGTTGGGACACTAATGCGGTGTGCCAAAGGCATAGCCGGACTCTGGCGCTCCCAGCCACTTCAATCCAGCGGCTAGCTCCGCTAGTTCCGCTCGGGCGGAAATGTGGCTGGCTGACTGGCCTCCTATCTAGCAGCCCGGCAGTCGTAGCTCTTAGTTTTCCCTCTTCCACTCCCTCCTCCTCCTCCCTCTCCGCTACCTCTACTATCGCTCACCAGCAATCAATCCCTATCGTCTATTGGCCCAGTTCTTGATTGCTGTCTCGCTTGGCATCGGGATCCGGTCACATCAGTATGCACCAGCTTGGGCCGTAGTAACGTGTCTGAAGCCCCCGGGGCTTAGGGACTGGAGGAGGCAGTGGCGGACAAATACTGCCAGAGCTGAGACTGGACAGGGACGGCTGTCGAGACGTGGCTGGACAGGAACCCACGCGATGCGCTGATACGGGGAACCGACGCGGCTGAAGGAAGGCTCGCGCGACTGGACGGATGGAGAGCTGGAGGACGAGGTCGGAAGAGAAGATGGAAGCTAAGAGGAGAGGAGACTGCCTGAACTGGATCAATTGGCTGGGAATTAAAACGGGTAGGAGTCGGACTGGATGGGCGGCCAGGGACGAGAGTGAAGACGAAAGAGGACGAGAATGAAAGGTGGGGAAAGGATCTCCACCAAAACCAGGGTACAGGCTAGATCAAAAGGGAAAACGGATACACGAAGGGGTGTAGAATGGAAGACACGTCAACAGAGGGGTTGGTTGCGGCAGGCGCAGCCCAGAAAGGAAAAGGAAGCGGGAACGGAGACGACAGTCGTGCAAAGATACCCCAAGCTTTTGCTGGTCTTATTTAGGCCATCCGACTTGGACTTGGGAGGGGGCGACGATTGTCGCGCGGACACATGGCTACTGGGGCCACCGTGCCTAATTTAGCCAACCATCATCATACTTGGTTGGACTGCGGAAGCGCGCTCTATTGGGCTTGTGCGGGGCAGGTAAGTCTTAGCTTGGCTCGGACTATTATATCTCAGATCCAACGCAGCCCGTAACACCAAAGTAGTATATGTTGGTGGGATTTTGGTTAGGATAGGGTGTGTGGACATGCAGAGTCGGGGTGAGGTATGGTGGGGCGTGTGGTTGGCTATTAGGCATCTATGGAATGGATAGAAGGATGAGAGATAGAAGACCTGCGCATTTGTCGAGTGTAGGTCGCGTTGCCCCCATAGAAGCGACGGTTCCTTGATAACAGGGAACATGCAGAGGGGATACGAGTGCAGATGCAGAAATCGGCCTTCCAGCTTTTGCCCCCCAGAGTTCTGTGCCCTCTCTCCGGACTGATCGTTTGAATTAAGGGCCAAGACTGATCAGCCATATGGTGTTGCCACACCTGAGGCCTCTCTGATGCATCAGATGCGCACCATAGGCTGCTGTACGACAGAATATACTAGCCATAGGCAAGCTCATCTCCCGCGTGCGAGTGCTTTTATACACCTCGCCCGTTAATTTATGTGCGCCGCCCCATTCTCAATCCATAATGCCCTCTCCCCTCTCTCTACTACTACCCCCTCGTCCTCGTCCTCTTCCCCTTGCCTTGATTTTGCTCGACTTGATATACGTGAATTAACAATCGCTGCTGGGTTTGTACATCTGACTGCAGAGCGGTTTCTAAGGCAGGGTCGGGTCAATGACCTTTGTGCGTCACGTTCCAAAAAAATTGAGCGAAAAATTATCCCCAACACAGATGTCACCCGCCGGGCGAAGGGCACAATACTACCAATAAGGTGTCAACAGTATAACCCTCTCTGTTGTGTGTGACCCTCACGCACACGGCATCCTCAGCACCTGCGCATTGAAAAGGTACCATGGGGAAGCATACGGAACAGGCGCTAAACGGTGCTACTCTCACTGGTGGACGCACAACTGGCGGTGCCAGAGGTGGTGGGAGTCGGAACGAAGAACCCTACTGATCGTCTTCTTGTATCGAAGGGACTCTTTTGCTGGGGGCACTAAGCCGCCTCTATTATAACACAGTAGTAGGCTGTGTATCTCCAATTCCTAACCTCTGTGGACCGCCGAGATGCAAGATGGAGACACTTGTCGTTGTATATATAGCGCCTTGGGCAAGAAGGAATTCGTTTGTTTTGTGCGCATTTTTGTGTCAATAGACCACCTTGGCGCTGGCCTGCGTGGCTCTCCTTGGCAAGGCATGCATCAGATTCTGAGATGTAACATTTCAAATGCGAAAGGGAGCAATCCTGGCGTGTGGGACACGTGACACACTGGCAAGGCCATCAGTAAGCTAGGCCCGAGGCCTAAGGGGACATTGACATGTTGGCAAGTGCGGAGCGCTGCGGCTGAGCAGCGCTGAGGCTGAGCGATCACCGATCACCAATGAGGCTAGGGTGCGATGGATGTGACATGGGTGACGTGTTGACATGTCGACACATGTCGCCCTGGTGGCTGGCACAACGTGACCTTGATTGTTTGTTTTTGCGTGTGTGGGAGCAACGTGGCAGCGCCGCGTGACTGCTTCTTACTGTACACAAATCCCAGCCGCGGCCAGCGTTAGCCCAGCGTTGGCACCGCGCAGGGTGCAGCAGACAGGGTGCAGCAAGCGGGGTACAGTTTAGCGCTTACATGTTCCAGCTGGTGCTGCACGCCGCAGCAGCTTGTCGGGGGACCGGTGACTGGTGACTAGTGACCAGTGAGAGCTCAGGCTGAGCGCTGAGAGACTGGCGCCGGGGCTGGGTTCGCGGGGCTCAGGTGGCCAGTGGGGCGAGGAAACGCAGGGCAAAGCTAGCCGGTAGCCGGTAGCCGGTAGCCGGTCAGGATTAAATTTTACAGCAGGTAAAGCCGAGGGGGAGCCCGGCTGGGGCAGGGGGGCGCTGTGTGGTGGCCCGTTAAATTTCCAATCCTGCGCTATGTTGGAAGTAAGCTTTGCCAGCGCACGCCCATGTCGAATTTCTTCACGGCGTAGCCAACGCCAGTGCCGCCCAGGGCCAAACGGGCCCATGCAGATGACTGTAAGACGAGTGCCTAGTGACTCTGCTGTGGCTCGGTGTGGCAGATGATCGATGGTCACCGGTCAACGATTACTGATCGGTGGCATGTGACATGTGATATGCATGACATTGACTAGTGCTAGTGAGCAAGTGACCGGTGACCGGTGACCAACTTCGATCTGGCAACGCATTGCCCGCACAACAGGGGGGGCGTCGATCGATGATCGATGATCGACGATCGACGAGTTAATATTTAACGTTTATCTATCTCCTTGAGGCTTGAAGCTTGGAAGCCCCGATCAATGCGTAGTCTGGGCCAGTCTGGACTTGGATCTTGGATGCGGTGGTATGCTAGTGCTTACTGCTCGAGTATCGTTGCTTGTGGTCTGTCTGTCCTAAGCGCAGGCGCTCACAGGCGCAGAGGGAAATGAGTCCCAGAAGTACTGAATGTTCAGAAGCTCACAGTAGTGGATCGCGCTGAGTGCCTTAGCAGGCCTCCTTCAGGCCTGAGCGCCTGAGCCTCAGGCCTTATACCATCGGTCCCATCGGATGCATGATGCATGATGCATCGCAGCGCAGAGAGTGAATATTGAGAACCGGCAAAGAGAGCACTGTACATACCGGGGTCCTGCATCCTGACACCTGGGCTGGCATGGAGCTTGGAGCCCACCTGGGACGCAGTACGCAGTAGTCGACACGCAGTCCGCAGTCCTCGGTGTGTTCTGTGTTCTGAGGTTGCCGGCTGAGGCGCTGAGATCTCAGTCTGAGATTGACTCGGGTGCTGAGCGCTGATCGATGATCCATATTGACGCTGGGGTCGGGCGTGTGCCAGCAGTGTGGCCGGGAGTTGAAAGCGCTGGGCACAGCGCCAGTGGGATTGGGCAATCATGCATTTCATTTGCCACAGGCGGCGACAGACTACGTACGACCCCACCACGGCTTGGGTTGGTGCGTGGGGCGCGTGACGTGGGGCGCGTGACGTGTGACGCGTGAGCGTGACGCAGTGCGGTGTTTACAGGATGTAACAAACGGAGGCCTACATAGTCTGAGATCTAAAGCGCTGTGGCAGCACGGCGGCAGTAGGGCGCAGCACGGGGGCAGCTGCGCCCGCTGCCAGGCACTGCACGGTGCGCTGCGGTGCGTGCGGGCACTGGGCTGCCCCCCTGCGGCGGCTGCGGCGTGCAGTGGCCTGGTGGGGCGGCAAGCCCCGCGGGTGCCAGCGCCTGCCTGCCGCTGTTTGCGTGGTTGCGTCGCAGCCCACCGGTGAGCCTCACCGCAGAACGGCTGGATTGAATTTGGATGCATGTCGAGTGCCTCAGCCCCCAGACCCACCAGCAGCCCACAGCACACTGCGCCCCGCCCCTCTGCCCACCACCCCCCGCCTTGGCCTCCCAGCGTCCAGCCTCCCGCTTCACGCCCTCCGCTCCGCCCTCGCGACCCCTCCCCGCCGTCCCGCGTGTTGCTCCGATCGCCCACCATGGCTCGCTGGTTTGACAATGTCAATGCCCCCGTCGCCAACGGCCTCCGCATCATCCCTCCCGCCGAGGTGGCCCGCCACGCCCGCCTCAACGACTGCTGGGTCATCTACAACCGCCAGGTGTACGACCTGTCGGACTTTGTCCTCGACCATCCTGGCGGCGAGGACCTGATTCTCCAGTTTGCCGGCAAGGATCTCGGCGATGTGCTCGACGACCCGATCCAGCACGTGCACTCCAACAGCGCCTATCTGCTGTTGGAGGAGTACCTCATTGGCCAGGTGCCGGCCGACTATGTTGCCCAGCCCGTCGCGCCCATCCCCCGCCAGCAGCGCGCCCATTGCTGGTCGCGCGGCGGGCGCCATCTTTTCCGAGGTCAACCAGGCGGGCCAACTGTCTCCGCCGCATTCGTCGTCGTTTGAGCACGAGCCTTTACCCTCCCCTCCTCACCATCTCAGCGTTCGCGCGCCTTCTTCCTCCGCTCCTGGCCCCGCCTATGCCCTACGCCCACTAGTTCGACCCTCATGCCTACCCCCGTTCCGTCTTTGGCCCTGCCTGCTCCGGCTCCGCCGGCGTCAGCACCGGGCCACCAACCCCAAGTGCTCGCCTTTGGCGACGCGCACCATGCCCCCGCATCTCCCTTTGTACAACATGGTCCAGCGTGCCCGGCCAAGAGCGAACCTGCGCGTCGCGTGCGCTTCGCTCGGATGGGGCTCGCGTCGGTCCAAGGAAAGGTGCATCCTGCCATGCCGGGTCCTCCCCACGGCCACGACGATTCCACCAGCAGTCGGTGGGCAAACTGGAACCGTTGGCAGTCAACATTCGGCAGCCCATCACGCGCCAGCTGGGCCGCAAGTCGTCCTTGTGTACGTCGTCCTGTCTCGGTAGTGAGCAAGTGCTAGGAACTGATACTGATGATGCTGATTTCTCAACAGTGCCTCGCTGGTAACTGCCTCATTTGGGCCTGCGCTCCGTTGCACCGTGATTCACAATTCGTTCTAATAGCCACACGCTTCGGGACGGCTGCGCGCCACCCACTGCTCTCGTACCTCGCTCCTTCGACATTCGCTCGTCAAGGTTGGGACCCGCCGGGCCCACCATGGTCCTTGCAGGGACCCTCGATGGTCACTCAGACACGCAAGATCTGGTTCAGACTGTCACGTCGGGCCTACTGAGGCCAGAGGCCTCCCCCTATGCATACTCCCCCCCCTCTTCCTCTCCATATCTCAGGGACTGACCCAAGGCATGGCGAGGGCTCGATCCCTGCTCCCGTATGGACTTGCACATTCTCCCCTGGTGCAGTTCTGTACTGATTCTATGGCTTATTTATCGCCGTCTCATGCCCCTCTCCCTCCCCCTCTTCCCTACGCTCAACCCCCCACTCCTTACTGGCCGTGGCAGGTACCTCGCCTTCCCTTCGCTCCCATTTCACTATCTTGGTAATCCCATCCCTTGAACCTCTCTCGTCGACCTCGCCTCTAGATTCCCCGTGCGAAACCGTGGCGTAGAAGCCGTCGTCCATCCATTGCAGCCTTGTCTGCCATAGGGCGTTCCCAATTCGTGGGAGGCATAATGGCAATGATGCAACTGAGAGACACTTTGTGGCAATGGAGCGCATATGCCACACAATGCCTCGCGAGGAAGAAACAGCGACACCCCGAAACGACCTTTATATACCGGAAAGTCCGGCTGCTGCCATTGTGACTCTCTTTATTGCGCCCCTTTATTATTGTTTGCAACGGGAGATCAAACTGCCAGTCACTCGTAACCGACCCCTGGCCTGGGCTTCAGGGTCCCGACGTTGAGTTGAGTCCAACACGTTCACCACGGCCTTGGAACCCTCTGCCACCGGCCTGGCACCAATCCATCCGTCCGAGTGTTCCAACCGGAGAATCCGACGCAAGTTCGCGAAATCGATGAGATGAGCCGACTACCGCACATGCCCGTGCACTGTGTGTACAAGGTACTCGAGAGAGGCAACTGCTCGCTCAGGTTGCGCGCCACGGCTAGTTTGCAGCGCCAGGTAGAGCGCCGCTCTTTCCCTACCCAGCCCACCGTGTGCTCCGTGTCGTGCGACATCTTCTTAGTATATGTCCCGCGCCCATCCTCTCTCTGCCAGCGTGCGGTCTCGTTCCGCCTTGCGCCGTGCTCTGGCCGTCCGCGCCCCGTCGGCTTGCCTTGGCGCATGGGCAGCACGTTGAGCACCAATGCGGCCTGCCTACATTCCTTCCACGTGGGTAGTGCTGCGCTGGTTCCTGCTGCTTTTTGGGCGGGGGCAGTGTGCGGCTTGCGGCGAGAAACTGACCTCGACCGAACGGTGCCCCGATGCCCCACCGGGCTACACCTGCCTCTTTGGCTACACCTTATCGCGTCGCAACAGGTGTACGAGACAGAGACGAGCTAAGCATTCCTGGAGGATGGGGTTGGTTTGCCCCGGCCAGCTCCCTGTGCATGGTTGATGCACTACGCACTCTGCGTCAGCAGCGGTCCCACGTTCCCACGTCCAAGGGCTACTTGTTGCTCGTGCCCACGTAGCATCACGAGCGGCTGGACGACGTTCCGGACGAGCAGCTGTCGGACGTGCTGGCTGGCCAAGAACCTGGCGCAGGCGCAGGCGGTTGGGGACTACACTGTAGTGCAGAACAAGACCGATTGCGCACCAAGTGGGGGGGTCATGCGCATGCGTTCCCAAGACGAGCGCAGAGCACGGCCTGCTCGTCGGCTGGCCCGCTAATACTTGGCCGTCCCAAGAGCAGGTGCACGAGGTAAATGGTGCGGCGGCGCACGCCGACGTGGACACGGGGCCGAGAGGGGGCAGGCAGGAGGTAGATGGCTGATCGTGGAATCGCGCACAGGGCCACCACTATTGGCCAAACGGTTTGAGAGCGAGCCAGCGTCACGGCAACGTGGACGAGGTGGCTCGCCCGGTCCTGCGTTCTTGCCCGGCAACGAGAACCGACGCAGCATGCGATAGCTGTCTGGGAGCTTGGATCTTGCAGAATATCTGGCAGACTAACTCTTACCTCCTCGTTTGGGTTCCGGTGAAGTGGTGGCCTACTATACAGTCCACCTCCCACTAATGATCGTGCCAGCTCACTTCTGTACGGTACGCTTGGCCTGTCGCTGAGGTGTGGCGGAGACAGAATTTCACGTTGTAACCAGCTCCTGAGGTGCAACCGTTGCGATCGTCTTGGACGACCGACTGGGCGCGTGCATGAAGGAAGCACGAATCCGGACGATCCAAACGTACTGGCAATGAACAGTGCGACGTTGCCGCCACGAGAAAACAAGCCGACCCAGCGTCGATCCTGTCCTATCAACCCTCTCACTACCGCTAGCACGCCGAGCAGCTGCGGTGCTCGCGTCTCGTCGCCGTGGGTCGAGGACGAGGTTGTAGCTCATCCCGAGCAGGGCGTTTTTATGATGTGGACTCCATGCACCCCCACACTTTCTTAATGGCTTTTGCTTTGGCGTCGACTGGCGGGAGAAACAGGATGTTCACCGTCCACGCGGGGCTCTGGCGGCAGGTAGAGGAATGGTTAATGAGCAAGCACGATGGCGACGATGGTGCCCATGTTGCGCCCAGAAGATGACGTGGTTTGGTCTCTGATCCCTTCTCCGAGATAGAGAATCGAAGAAAGAAGACAAGGCGGGTATGGGGTAAACAGCAATAAAGACCGCGAGGGAAAATAAGAGGGTTTTTTGTTAGCACAAAAAAAAAGCGACAGGGGCCGGTGACTCTAGGGACTCGCTGTATACGTGCACTGACTACTAGTGGGAAAGCAACTTGAAGCGTGAAGAGCTTGATGGGTGTATACTGATGCTGGTGGTAACCAATACCAGCCCTAAGGCCTAAGGCCTAAGGCCGAACAGGGCAATCCTTGGGAGCGCTGATCGATGATCGATATCAATCGACCAGTGAGTCGCGAGCCATTGTCTTGGGCTGAAACATTGAATTACCACGGAGCGCGTTGATCCGAGTAAGGCTGGCCCCGAGCCGAGGGGCTGGGCGAGCAGTTGGCTTGGCGCGGGGCGGCGGAGGCGAGTGTGGGGGTGCGCGAGCCGGCGCAAGGGCTCTAAATATAACGCAGTAGGGCGGGTGGGTGGCGGCGAGGTTCGGGGCGGATCTACTTGCGGCGCTGCTGCGTGTAGAGCGCACAACGCAGAGAATAGGCAGCGTGGGTGCGGGGGCGTGGGCATGGCAACACCGGCTGGGGTCTTCTGTGTTCCATGTCCATGTCCTTCGTACTTGGCCCACTGGTGGCCCTTCTCCTGCCTTCTTCTTTCCACGCAGCGTGCCGCATCCCCCACCCCACCACGTCGCGTGGGCGCCGGGTTGGAAATGTGACGAGAACAACCAGATCGCAAGGCAGGTGGTCACCCACCCCCCGTATCGTACCGCCTCTCCCTGCTGCCCTGTCCTGCGTCCGAGAGGCAGTCTCGTCCAACAGCTATGCGACACTCTGCCCGTAGCTAAGTATAGTTTGGTTCATATAGATACGAGGCTGTACTTGTGTGCCCCAGACCAGGCAACAAGAACCCCCGATTCGAATCGCAGCCGCTCCTGCTTGTGGGCGACGACGGTCCCGCCATCCTCTTCCTTGCTCCGCTTACCGCTGCACATCCTGCTCTCTGCCATGACTACGCGGCCGTTCCGAAGCGCAAGGCTTCTCACCGGCAAGCGCGAGGGGCTCGGCGGAGCTCCATTCCCAGATGAGCGCCGTCGGAGGGAAAATCAATGACCGTCTGCTTGTGTTGCGCAACACTGTGCCCGCCTGTGCTCATCTCATGGCCAGTCGGTTTGGCTGCCCCCTGCCCATCACGGGCCCGTTGGCAAACCGCTACACCAAGACCAAGGCTTCCGGTCTTTTTGCTGCCAATGCAAGCTGCAGACTGCCATTCTTACCCGTCCGCCCTCCCCCCCCAACGCTGCGACCGCGCCTGGGTACTACGACGAGGAGCTGGGGCTCAACAAGCTGGATGTCTTGACGCACACTGTCGTGAGTCCGAGTCAGATGGTTGGGTCCTTGGGTTCCTTGGTGCTCCATACATGCATTCTGACAACAGAGGGTAGACTATGTGTTTGAACTGCACGACTATATCCAGGACCTGCTTCGTACCCAAGCCAACCTTGTCGCCCGACTCAAGGCTGCAGATGTCATCGTCCAGTCCTGAGCCCAACGCCCATTCCGCCCCTACGTCTCGCACCCACTCTCTCCAGCAGTACCGCCTCTCCTCCTCCTCGGCACGTGGCACACCCCACCCCCAGCGCACTTCTCCAGCTCGCGCACCTCGTCCCGCAGTGAGTCACGACACCTCGCCTTGTCCCCTCGGACGCGACGGTCTTGCACCAGTCCCAGCGTCCGAGGGGGGGGAACCAAGCACAAGCACGCTCGCCCCGCAGCCAGCTGGGCTCCACCACCTATGTGCCCACCATCACGCGCTTTCCCAGTCCCCTGAGCCTGCCCAGGGCGCGTCGCCTACCTCGCCACCCGCCACCTCCTATCCGCTTACCCTTTCCGTCGGTTTTGATGGGCCATGCGGTCCCTGGCACGTCGCCCTGCTTCGATCCCGCTGGTCCGCACAGCGTCCGCCGTCCCCCGCTGGCCCAGGGGGAGAGTGCACGGTCCCTGCGCGTGCAAACCAACCAAGAGCCGATGCAGAGGCAGACTACGCCGACTTGCCCCCCGCAGCCGAGCAAGAGGCACAGTTGTTGATGGACTTGCGCGCTGCATCCTGCTTTCCCCTGCACCACCGCCCCGCCCTGGACGAACAAGGTGGCGAGGCTCAGCGCACAAGCAAGCGGAGACGAATGTCCACTATGGCAGTGGGCAGTCTGGTGACCCCCGTGGCGCTGACGCAGTTTGCTCCCCGGCTCAGTCGCTAGCCAGTCCACGGTCCGCTGGCCCGGATCGGCGTGGCCGAGGGAAACGTAAGTTGGGCATCTTACCTGTCCGCCGTGGGCGTGCTGAAAGATCGCATGGGACCAAGTCAGGCATACTACTAGTAGGATTCCTCGTAGATGACAGGTTAGGGACACTATTTTGGGATGCAGTTGGTTCATTCGTGCTCCTGTCAGTGGGAGGGGTAGGCCGCCAGGGGCCGCGCCTGGAACCAGAGGCGCGCCGCACAGGTACAAGGTAAATTTCGGGTTCTCTCATGGCCATACACAAACAAGCGGGCAGTGCGCTTGCCGTGGCCGGGCCGCGGCAAGGGCGGGTGGGCAACGAGCTTAAATGGGGTAGCTGGTAACGAAGCCCTTTCCCTTGTAGCCCTCGGAGGAGGGGCCGGTGATTGGGTCGTTCTTCTCCTTGATTGCACGCTCGTTCATCGCCTCCTGCCACTCGGGCTTCCAGCTCTCGGGACGGTCCTTGGCACCTGGTGCCGACGCAGGTCAGCCCTGTTGGACGCAAGGGGGAAACGTACGTACCTCCCACAGCCTGGATCGACACTGTCAACGCGTACCCAGCGAGGCAGGCGAGGATGGTACCGATGAGCACCTTGGTCTGTGTCCCGGGCGGCTCGAGCTTGCGCGGGCCATAGGGACCGTAGGAAATGAAGTAGGCAGCGCGTTTTCTCCGCGAGCGAGAGTTCGGTCCAGTCCTTCTTCATAATGTCCTCGAGCAGGACCCAGGTACCATCTGCTCGGGCTTGGACATGCTCTTCCACTTGCCCTCGAGATCGGGCAGCGCCTTGTCCAGACTGAGCGAGGGTCTTGACCAGCGCATGGGCATTGTGCCAGTCGTCCTCGTTCCAGCGCTCGGCGGCAGACACCATGCCGCGGCGCGGAACAGCGGTAAGCGCGCGCGCGGGCACGGCGCACGTCGCGCGGAGCACAGAGGGGGCACGAGCAACCAACATGGGACCTTGGGCGAAGGCGAGGCGAGGCGAGGCGAGGCAAAGCAAGGGCGTAGGAGAAGAGCTAAGGCGCCTGCCTCCAGCCGGGGAAATCAGCCGGGCGCGTCAGAGAGGCGCGGGCGCCCGTGTGGGCGGACCGGAACAGCACTCCCACGGGGGCACACTGGCGCCGCTTACAAACGCTTGCTCAGATCGGCCGGGTGGTTCGATTGTTTTGGCAATGGATTTGAAATTGCAATGGCGGGGGGGCACGCGCAAGTCCGCTTGCCTCCTGGAGCTTGGAGCTGGGATCTGATAGAGAAGTCCTTTGGCTCTGCGCATCAAGCATTGCCCAGGGTAGGATATGGGACGAGGCATCCAAAAGACGGGAAGAGTGAAGCTTGAAGGACCAATGCCGCCGCGGGTCTCTTGGTTTTTGTTTCTGGAGCGTCGGTCTGGATCCAGGGATACGCTTGCGCCAGCTACGTTGAGCGTGTTGAAACGTTGAACCTCGGCCAGGGCTGTCAGAAAAGAATAAGGTTAGCGTGATGGTTGTTCTTTCTTGGCTTCAAGTTTCAAGCTTCCAGCTCCAAGCTTGATGCCATGACAGACTGATGCCCGAGGGGAGTGCGCTGTGGTGCATGGTGGTGCACATGCTCGTTTGCAACATTGCAACCTGGGTGGGCGATCTTCCGAAGCGGCAATCGGTTGATTTGGCGCTGTGGGTGCGCCTGGCCACCGCCAACCACTGGGACCAAAGCGAAGAAGCACGTTGCGCTTGCGCTTGCGCCTCCCGGCTCCATGTCCATCGCCAGCTTGCGCGCGCGCCTCTTGCACGCATCCTTGCCCCACGTTTCCCAGCATGGATTCCGTCTTGCGGCTGTGCGAGCTGCCCTGACCTCCCCGCCTCTGCCACCCGCCATCTCTCCCCCCGGCGGCGCCCCCGCCCCAGCTGCCTTGACCCAGGAGGAGGCTGCCACCCTGCGCTCGTCCGACCAAGCTTTGGCCCACACGTTGCTGGAAGACCAACCGACTGACGCGCTGCGCGATACCAACCCCTCCATACCACAGGCTCTCTTGGCTGCGTGGGACAGGGAGGCCAACCAATGCGCGGTGCAAACCGTGCTGGCCGACCAGGCGGACGCCCCACCTGCCCGCTCGCCGTATGGCACGGTGGTGGCTGTGCTGGAGGAGCGGCTACGGAAAGCAGGATCGGTGAGGGAACACTTGGTGGACGTACGTGTCCTCCGATGAGGGCCAGGGGGATTAGGGATTTGGGCTTTGGGATTTGGGATTTTGGATTTGGGAGTTGCTGACGTATTTGTGCGGGGGGGGGCGAGACAGGCGTTGGCGGCCGAGTGTACCCAGCCGCTGTCGACGGCGTGCCAGCTGTTGGTGCCGGGGGGGCTGGCATGGGCCGCGCTGATGCGGCAACCGATGCCGACGCCCGTCCCGCTGGTGGGGCGGGCATGGCGGATCGCTACGAGCACCCTGCGGGAAAGCGGGTGGAAGGACGAGTCGTATTATGTGAGTCTGCGCTCCGTTCTGGGAGGGAAATAGGACACCAGCAAAGGACTGAGACGGAGTACTGACGGTACGACTGAAACCAAGACGGACTGGTATGCACTGCGTCTGCGCCTGGCCACGGCCTATGGCCTGGCTGAGCTCCACCTTGCTTCGCCGGTCGAACCGGGATCGGTAGGGTCAGTAAGCAGCTTCTTTGCTCCGCAGCCGGCGCCACCGACGGACGCGGTGGCGCCCGTAGCAGCGGCGGCGGCTAGCGACCCGGCCCACCGGGTTGCCTTGGCTACCGCCTTGCTGCGGCGACTGGCATGGGCGCGCGACACGTCGCTGGCGGCCGATGCGCGGCGGGCAGCGGATCTGACGCAGGAGATGGTGCGGTGGGGCGGGCGTGGCTGGCTTGGCATCCTGCGTGCGCACAGCCTGTAGCGGCGTCGGAGAAGCAATCTATGGACGGGTGCGGCGCACGACGGAGGGGCCTTGAAGCGTGAAGCGTGAAGCTTGAAGCTTGAGGCTTGCGATGCAGGCGCCTGTGAAAGGGCGGTGGAGGCGGTGGGTTTGGTTTGGTGTGAGATCGAATGTGAGAGGGGGCGAAGACGCGATGGGCGTGGCATGCCAGGGCAGAGGCAGGGCACCCCGACGCAGGCCTGGCGGCGGGGCGGGACGGGGGATGCGGGGACAGAGTGCTATCCACATCATCCACCGCTTACTAGTGGGCGCGTGCTGGGATCGACGCCGGAGGATTCTACTATCCAGTGGGGTTTCAATGTTCAACTCAACTACGCGTTGTAACATAGCCTCGCACCGCCCCAGCTGCCGGCGAATACCAGAGAGTGAGTACTGAGTGTGATGCATGTGACACGTGATGCGCATCCAGCCAGGGCGTGTGCTATGGATGGCCAGCGGCACGGGGGCAGTGCGGGCCGGAGGAGGCGGATGCGCGCACACTGGCGCGGTGCTCGGCTGCGCTGCTGGGCGCATCTGCCCACCCGAGGCGCGCACGGGCAGCCGCCGCCTCCGCTTTCGCCGCCAGAAGCTCCGCCGCACCGCCCGCTGCTAGCATCACTACTCACTACTCACTCGTGCCATCCTGCCTCCGCTCCCGCCCGCCTCCGTCGTTCCCGTCGCCATCTTCATCGTCGCCTTCATCGTCGCCTTCGTCGTCGCCGTTAACCCACCCCCCCACCCCCCCTCGCTTACGCTCTCTCGCCGCTTTTCGCCCCGGTTCATGTCTGCTTCGGTTGTTGGCGCCCCTGCGCAGCCTGTCGCATGAAGTCCCTCTTTGACCGCCGCCGCCCACGAGGCACCGCGCCCAGCCCCTCCAACGACCAGCCCGACCCCGAGCTGCCCGCCCCCGCCCTCTCGCCCCTCCCGCCGCCGCCGGCCCCGCTCCCCCCCGCCGCCCCGCCCCCGACCTCCCTCTTCTCCCGCCCACGCCCACGCGCCTTTGGCACAGTCCACGACATCTCCGCCCCACCCTGACCGGCCATACCGGCTTCTCGCGCGACTCCGTCTTGTACGGCAACCTTACTGTGCGTCCTGCGCTCTTCCCATCCCTCCGCTCTCTGCGTAGCCCCCCCCCTGCTGACACCCCTCGTTCTCAGCCCATCTCCTCGGCTTCTGGCACCACACCACTGCCCGGCGAGGCCGAGTGGGCCGCGCGCCATGCCGCTCACCCCTCGTCGCGCACCTCGGCTGGATCCTCATCTCAAACGCTCGCCGCGTCTTCCTTTGGGTTTGGCCGCGACGCCCACGAACGGCTCGGGTCGCAGTCTTCCTCGGTCTTCAGCGCCGCCACCACCACCAACCACACAACACGCCCCCACCCTTCCACACCGCTGCCTCGTCCAGCACAGAGGGATACAAGCCAAGTGTTGTTCCCCAGGGCCTGACGGCGTGCCAAACCGCCGTTCTTCTGCTGCGTCGGCTTCCCCTTCTCTCCCACCCTCCCGCGGCGCAGGCGCACTTGGGCGTGTCTGCCGCAAATGGCTTTTCTTCGTCCCCTCACCCGATGACGGGCAGCGGCAGCAACCCGGCCTTGCCCAGTCCTTTGGCCAGCACAGGGCACCCATCCTCTGCCGCGACACCAGTGGGACTGGGTCCTTTCCCCCCCCTGTCGAGCAGTGCCTCTCCGGGTGGTGCCTCTGCCAGCATCTCTCTCCCCGCTGTGCACTCTACCCCTGCCACCTCACTCTCTTCTGAACCTGACTTGCCACCAGGGAAGACCAAGGCCAAGCGAACCACGTCTTCTCGGCCTTCCTTGTCTGGCTCCTCGATTGGCCGATCCATCGAGCCCAACTCCTCCAACCCAAACCGACCCTATGCGCCTCCCCGCGCGCTGCTAGTGGGTCGGGTGCACTGCCCACTAGCGGGGATGAAGGAAACTGTCACTCGCTCTGGCCCAGCCGAGTTTTACATGGAACGTCCGGATGAGGCGACGGTGGAGCGCATGTTTGAGGAGTTGGTTGAGAAACTGGATCTGCTGGAAGGCGGGCGGCGCGCGTCTTCGAGCAAAAACATGATGGCCATGAGCACAGACAACAAGTGGTCGCTCGTGTACAACGACCGACTCACCGAGTGGCACGCGGCTCGCACGCGCCGCCACGCCGCTCCAGCTACCACCACCTCGACCCCCAGCAAGGGCCACCACGGCCAAGGTACCCGGCTTAACTACCCGTTCCTCGCCCGAACGGTTCATCCGCCGCATCCAGGATGGCAAAGTGACCGTGACGGACCTGGAAGCGTTGGCTGTGACCTTGCGCACGTGCGCCATGGGCTGGATCGACGAGTTTGTGCATGCCGAGGGCACGGCGACGCTGGGCCAGCTGCTGGCCACGCTGCACCAAAAGCAACTCAAGACGGAAGCTGACATTCGGCTCGAGTTTGGGGTGCTCAAGGCGTTCCGTGCGCTGTTCAACTCGCGTCCGGGCGCGAACGATGCGCTTCGACAACCCAAGTGTGTATCGAGCATTGTGGCCTCCACAACGTCGGGCCACCTTCCCACGCGTCGGCAGGTGGCCGACATTTTGTTGTTTTTGTGCCATTGGGAAAACCTCTAGGGCAGCAACTTGTGCTGCGCGGGTTTGATGATCTTCGCCAGAGCGAGGGCACGCATGGCCGGTTCGATGCGTGGATGAGCGTGCTGGAGCGCACGATCGATGGGCGGGGCAAGATGGGCAGCTTGGTGGGTGCGCGTCGCATGAATTGCTCGACTTGGGTGCTGCGTCGCACGAAACAACACTCAACGAGTACGCGGTCAACACCATGTTCCTCATCAATGCGATTCTGCATCCTGCCATTGCGCCCGACTACCAAGTGCGCGTGCACTTGCGCAACCAGCTGGACGCGTCGGGCCTGCAACGCATTCTCATCAAGCTGCGCGCGTTCAAGTACCCTGATCTGGACCAGCAGATCGAGGTGTTTGAAGCGGGTGCTGCGGCCGATCTGGAGGAGCTCAACGAGAGCTGCGAGGGCGGACTGTTGCAGGGTGGCGACCTGTCGGACCCGGTGGACGTGTTCAAGGCAATCGTCAGCAAGGTCGAAGGCTCCCGTGCCTACGACTTTTTCCTCTCTGCCCTCCACCATCTGCTCTTGATCCAACAGGACCCGAGGCCTGGCACGCGGTACAAGCTCATCGATTCTCTCGTCACGGCGGTTGCAATGGATGAGAAGGGCGAGTTCTCCGTGGGAACGATTTCGCCTCAACGGTAGGCTTGAGCGTCAACAAGCTCGTGCAGCAGATTGAAGACCAAGGCCAGCTCGATACCCTCCGCTCCGACGGAATGAGCTGCAAGCGCAAACTGAGCGAGGCCGAGTCGCAAGAAGGACCTCCAAGTTCAGCTCAAGGTGGCCTCGCAGCGCCTTGCGCGCCTGTCCCAACGCGCACTGCGCAGTGTGCAGCCTGCGGACCAAGAGGCCGATCCGGCGGCGGCCGTGCTGTCTCCCACGTCGGGGAAGGACCAGGCCGAGGGCGAACGCGGTCCGACCCCGCGCGCTACCGAGCGCGAGTTGGACCCGGTGGATCGGTCCCTGGCTCAAGAGACGGTGGAGCTGGCGTCGGAACTTGCTGAGCTGCGCAAGCGCGTCGCGCAGCTCGAGGCCGACCTGTCCTTGGCAAGGGAGAACAAAGATGCACTTGAGCTGGATGCGGCGCAGATGCAAGAAGCGTTCATTGATCGGTGTGCGCACTTGGAGGTGCAGCTGTGGGAGGCTCAACAGTTGATCCAACAGGCCCATATCCACCATACCCCCGACGATGGGCGGGAGGACACGCCCGTTTGATTCGCAAGATGGAGGATGCGCTGCGCAAGCAAGTCGAGCGTGTTCGGACGGAAAAGATCCTCACGTCCAAACGGGGTCATCGCAGGCCGGGGTCGGCATCGGGTTCGGGCTCGGGTTCGGGGTTGGGTTCGGGCTCGGTGGTGGGCTCGAGCTCTGTTGCTGGCTCGGCGTCTGGGCCGGGCTCCCTCCCTGGGCCAATGGGGAGGAGAGTGTGCGCACGTCGGGTGGGCTTCCTATGGCTCACGCCGGTCTGGGAGGCAAGGCAGGCCGAGCGTCTTCAGCCGACGGTGGAGGAGAGCGACAGAAACGAGGTACGAGGTGGACGGGGCGAGCGAGGATGGTGCGGCTGGGCTGGGTGCAGCGGCGCTGCTCACGCCCTCGTCCGAGGGACACTTGACGTTTTCGCAGCCCCCCGACTCGTCTTCGGACGCGCTGCCGCCGCAGCAGCCCGCACCCAGATCGAGGCTGCCCTGGCTCGTCGCCTCGCCTCGAACGCCGACATGGGCTCGCGCATGGCCGGCGCACGCGAAGCAAGGCTCAAAGCGCGCCAACGGTCCGAAGCCCCTCTCTTGCTCCCGCAGACCCTTCTTCCCGTACGCCCTCGGGCGCAGTCGCATCCTACTCCGACCCCAGTCTGCCAGACCGCGAGGCAGAACACACGCCCGACCGCTCGTCCTTGTCCGAAGCTGAGGGGTCAGTTCAGGTGGCCGTGCCCGTTGAGCGGCACAATCGATACGTCCCGGTCCACTTCAGGCCACTGGGTCACGCCCCTACTTCAGCACCATCACCAGCATCTTTGCCCGTGCCCGTGCCAGAATCACCACCCGCACCCGCACCCGCACCCGCACCAGCTGCCTCAGCTACGCCGACCATTCCTGCTGGCGAGCGCCTAAAGCGTGAAATGGCGTTGGCGTATGACAGGGCGGGAACGGGAGCAACACCAAGTGCCACCAACCCTTCCTTGAGCTGGAACGAGATTCCTTCGCGCTCGGCCAATCGTCGCAGAGGTCGACATCGTCTCCCACTTTGGCGCCTTGTCTTGTCCCTGTCGAGGCGGTTGCTCCCCATTCGTCTTCTCAGCCTGCAGTGGCAGACTCCTTGTCCCCGACACGTGCTCCGGCCTCGCTTTCGACTGCTTCGCCCCGCCGGGCAGGCGCCGGATTGGAGAGCCAGGCGTCTCATCAGATCTTCTCTCTCTCGCCCTCCTCCCCGGCGGGAAGAAGAGCTACCGCCACCGCCTGCGAGCCTCCCCGTCCCCCTCCCGGGGAGAACAACTACCTCCAGCGGGGACCGGTCCAGTATCGCTCGCCGTCCGTCGGCGCCAGCATCCACAGCTGCCGTGCCGACTCTCACACCTACCTTGGCCATCGCGACCGAGGGGCCAGAGACGCCTCTCCCTCCTGCCTCTTCTGCCGTTCCTCCCGCCATGCGCTCTTCTGCTCCAGACTGGGCTCCGGCGCACGCGTCTCAGTCTGCTGCCAGACCTGGAAGTGAGCCTGGGTATGCGCCTGAGCTTGAGACCCAGCCCAAGCAGGAGATGGAGTCGGATCTTGCATTTACGCCTGGATCCGAGCCCGCGGTTACCCCTCGTCCCGAGCCCGCCCTTTCTTCCGCACGCGCTGACACCTACTCCTGGGCCGGAACGTGCGTCTAGCCCTGGATCTAAATCACCCTCTGCACAGTCGGAGCCTGCACCTCATTTGAGGCCAGAGTCTCGTTCTGCTTCCCTGCTGCCCCATCTCCATCCCCATCTCCATCCCCATCCCCATCCTCATCACCACTTCCATCATTATCGCCACTTTCTTCTCCCCTCCCCCCCCACCTCCTCCCCCACCACCACCACCACCACCACCGCCCGGGCCGCTCCCTTCTTCACTGGCTACGACCGCTGCTGGGGATGGTGCCCCTCCTCCCCGCCGCCGCCTCCGCCGCCACCCCCGTTGAACGTTGCACTGACCCGGATGGGCGGAATGGCTGGTCTTCGTCCATCGGCCAATTCGGCGCTGCCGCGTTCGCCCGCGTCGCCTCACGCGCCCGCGAATGGGATGCGCGACTCGGTGCTCAACATGCGCAACTCGTACATGGGCCCCCGTGGGATGGCTGGCCCGCTGCACCTCCGCCCCCGCCTGACTCGGCGATGATGCGGGAGATGCTGAGGCGGAAAGAAGTGTTGGAGATGGCGAGCGCACGGATGAAGCAGCTGCAATGGGAAGCTCCCCCCTCTCATGCTGCCGAGACGATTGGGGCCAGAGCGAGGGAATGGATGTGGATGAGCTTGCGCTGGCCCAGGCTCTCAAATCGTCGGGCCTGTTCCAAGTGATGGAATCGGACTTCCGCGCTCAGATGCCCAAGAAGGCTCTTGCCACGGCCAAGAAGCCCAAGGTGGAATTGACCAGTCACCTCTCCCTCCAGACACGGCAAGGCATCGAGCTCATCTTGCGCCGGGTCAAGTCTCGCATCACGGACGGCAAGCATGCTACGCCCGAGGAAGTGGCCGACGACATTACCCATTGTCGCCCCTCGATTTTGGACCAAGGCTTTCTGTCCGAACTGCTGCGGCACTATCCTGAGAGCGAGACCAAAGGCCAGCTGGGTGAGTACCGCAATGCGTCGAACGAGCAATTGCTGCTGCACCCTGCGGACCGATTGGTGGTTCTTTTGATGACCGTGCCTCACTCAAGGAAAAGGTGCAGGGATGCTCTACTACTCTCGCTATCGCGAAACGTACGACCTGATCGAGTCTACCAGTCTCAAGATTCGTACCGGCGCCGAACAGTTGATGCATGCGCCTCACTTTACCCGCCTGCTTCACATCATTCTCACCATGGGCAACTTTCTCAACGCAACCGGCATCCAAGGGGGTGCGTTTGGGTTCAAGATCTCGTCCATCAACAAGCTTGTCGATACGAAAGCTGCGGATGGCACAACTTTGCTGCACTTTGTTGAGCGCTCTGTGCACCAGTGCTTCCCCGAGACAGAGAGTTTCCTCACTGAGCTCGAGGCGCCAGCGGCGGCGTGCCGAGGTACGTTTTTTGGTTTCTTTTTTTTCTCCCCCTTTGTCGTGTATGTTCTTTTCCTCTGACTCAACCGGGCTGTTTTAGTGCAATTGCTCGATCTCAAGCGCGAGCTCGCCGAGCTCAAGTCGGGCAGCTACCAACACAAGCGGGAGCTGGACCGCATCTTGGCTGAGAATCAGGAAACTGTGGCCGATCCATATGCGCGCCTGATGCTGCCTTTCCTGCAGACTGCGTCCGAAGAGCTGAGCCGACTGAGCGACCAAGTGCAAAAGTCGGAACGGATTTATGCGGATGTGTTGCGGTTTTACGGGGAGGGTCCGGACCCGCGTCGGCGTGGCTTCCCGGCCCAGCAACTGCTTCGCACCGAGGACTTTTTTGGCATTTTCCGCGAATTTGTCGCCTCGTACCGCAAGGCACAGAAGGACAATGCTCTGATCAACGAGCAGCGCGAGCTGGAGGACAAGCGCCGTGCGCTGGCAGAAGAGAGAGAGAAGGAACGCCAACTTGCTCTGCAGCGCAAGGAATCAGCTGCGTCGGAGGATGGGCAATTGCTCGAGTCGCTGTTGGGTCATTTGCGGCAGACGGGTGGACCGTCCGGCCGGCATAAACGCAAGGCTCGCCGTCACGCCTCGGCTCGGTCACTTGTGTCCAACGTGTCGGGGACAATGGTTTCGGATCCGGCCGCACCTTCGGTACCGCCGACGCTGCCGTCCTATTCAATGGGTGCGCCAACTTCTGGTCTTGCTGAGCCGGCCCCGCCTGTTCAAGGCAACGAGCCAGAGATGCCGGCCATGTCGGCGCTCAAGGCTGCGAACCGTCAATCCACATCCATCTTGGCCGAGACACTGCTTGCCGAGCTCCAAAAAGGTGACGCCTCGCGTTTGTCCCAGTCCGGCACGGCCGATGAGGAGAGTGCAGCACGCTTGGCCCGTCGTCGCGTCCGGCCACGGCACAGGCATGAACTTGGTGGTGGATCGGAGGAGGGGGCATGGGAGATGCTGGACGTGGTGCCTGCCTCTTCGGAACCGGCATCGTCTCCTTTGGTTCCCCAGATTTCTGCCTGGGACGACGATGCACGCTTTCCGCCCTCTCCTACCTCGCCCGATCCTGCCTCGATCACTTCCCCCGCGACTGGGAAGCGCCAGCACGCCCCTTCCAGTCCCCTGCTCCCCTCCCCTCCCATGGCAATGGAGTAGCACCCCCTCCCACGCTACCGCCTTCTAATATGCGCTTGGTTCTCCCATCTGACCCCATTTGAGCGTTTGCCCTGAGCAATGGTCATGGCGCCGATTCCCGTGTACGAGTAAGAACCTACGTTCCTTACGCATGCTCCTTCTTTTCTCCCCCCCCCCCTCATTCCATCTATTATATCCTCTCCATGTAGTACGGCTTCTCGCCTTGTGGTTGTTGAGACGACACAGTTGTGCGAATTTCGCTTTGCTCTGTTTTTGTTTTGGGCGTACCCTACGACGGCTCTGGATTGCACGATCGGCCCGGGACGTGTGATTGCCCAGGCAACACTGCTCTGTTCCCGGCGCACCACTATCTTTTGACTCCCCTTGGTTTCGATTGGATGGCAGTCCTGTCTCGTGTGTGTTCACGTGTTCTCTCTCTGTCGGATTGGATCCTGTTGAGAAGAATGTCTCCTGGCTTCCCACGTTGGCGATGGAGACCTTACGCGCCCTCTTTTTCCCCGTGCGAGTCACGGCACCCTCCGTTGTGGACTGGATTTCCCTGCAGTCGAATGGTCTGGTATCCGGATCCTGTACAGTACCTGTTGGAAGGCAAGGCAAGCACAATCGTTTGATCTAATTGGAAGAGGCGGCGGCGAGAAGACTCGATGTGGGAGGGGTAGCAAATAAGATGGCACGAGATGAACAGAAAAGGGGAGCGGAGGGGTCGCCTCATCGGCGCCCGCCAGCTTGGTTCTTCTTGATCCGATCCAAGTATACATTCACCCGTGCCGAAAGGTTGGGCTGGTTGCGCGCCCTTCCTTGGTGCGAGCCAGCAGGTTTGTTCCACAGCTTGGAATGGCGCACACGTTGGCCCCGCGCTTCGGCACGAGCCTCGTCGGGAGTTTTGCGAGCCGCTTGAGCCTCGCGCTTCTCCTGGCGCTCCAGGGCAGCCAGGCGCGCAGCTTGCGCCTGCGCTTCCTTCTTGGCCTGGGCATACGCTCGTTTATCCTCCCCCTTCTGCAGGTGGCGCTGCCATCCTTCCCGCTTGTCTTTTTGGTCAGCTCCTCCTCCGCTTGGTCTAACAGCGAGCCGAGGGGTTGGACTGCGAAGCAAATCGGCCCTGCTCCTCCTCGGCCTCCTCCCCTCGACTGGCAGGATGTGCGCCATGAGTCGTTGACATCCCTTCCCTGCTGCTCGATGCATCCTCGTCGTCAGACTCAGACTCGGACTCGGACTCGGACTCCGTCTCAGATTCAGACTCGGACTCGGAATTCAGATCCTCTGGTCCCGAGGAGGCCAGCTCGCTTTCGTCCTCGTGGGTGGCCGGCGGGACAGAGGAGCCTTGCGAAGGAGCGTCGAGCGCACGCTGCGCACGCACCTTGGCATATGCCTTCTTGATTCTCGCCTTCTCGATCAGCTCGGCTTTCTTGCGTTGTACTGGAACGGAAGGGCAACGGTGAGCAGAGGCAGGGGCAAGGGCAAGGCAAGGAAGCATGGGACGAGGCTAGAGGTACGTACTGCCGCCCTGGTACGCGTCGCGTGGCATGTGCGCAGGGGCAATGCGGAATCCATTGCCGCGGCCTTGGCCCTTGTGGAGCTTGGGCGGGCGGGCGCTGCCGGCGCTCGTGTCGGCGCTGCGCTTGGTGCCGGCCATGGAGGTGGGGGAGAGCGGTCGGGGAGCGATTCCCCCACTCCACGAAAAATGCGTCTCCCAGTTGCACCGACAATATCATAATGTGTGATGGAATCACGTGGCCCGCGCGCAAATGACTACGGTTGCACCGACGCAGGGGACGTGGCAGGACGTGGCACACTGCCCGACTGCGGGGCGCGTGGGCGGGCGGCCGGGTGAACATTTCACCCGCACGTGCCGGCACCTGAGCACTCGGCTGGGCGCCCCCGATCGCTGATCTCAGCCCGCCGCTCGCCGATCGCAGCCCACCACCCACCGCTCCTTCTGTCGGCCCCACCGGCCAGCGCTCCCTCGGCCCCCCCGGCTCCCTCGGCGCCATGCCCTTCCTGCCCGCCGTCGCCGCCTTCTTCCGCGCCGCCCTGCCCCGCCCCCCTCCGAGCGCACCCCCACCGACTGGGGCGTCGGCGTCGACCCCTCGTGGCGCCTGCCCTTCACCGCCCCCGCCTCCTCCTCCCCCCCCCCCCCCCCCGCTCCGCGTCTCCCCCCGGCCAGGATGCCGCCTACCCCCGTCTCGCGCCCACCTGGGCCCGCATCCGCACCTGGTGCCGCCGCCAGTTCCCCGAGGTCGCCGACACACTCAACCTGCCCGCCGCCCCCGAGGCCGTGCAGGAGTTCGAGCGCCGCCTCGGTCGCCACTTGCCCGCTGCCGTGCGGGAGAGCTTTGCGCTGGTCAATGGCCAGGACAACGAGTCGCTCTCCGATGCCGCCCTGGCCCGTTCCCGTGCGGGACTCGTCCTGGGCTTGCCCATGCTCTCCATCGAGGAAGCCATGGCCGAATGGTCCTACTGGCGCCGCGTGGACTCGGACCCTTCCTCGGGTGCCAACGCCCAGGTCAAGGCCAACATGGCGTCTTGTCCGGACGGCTGGGTCGCGTCCCAGTACAGCAATCCCGGCTGGATTCCCCTTGTGACCGACCGAATGGGCAACTACATTGGCGTCGATCTCAGTCCACCTAGTATGGGCCCGACAGACGGAATGGGAACAGCTTGGTGGGTGCTATGGCCAGCACATCCATTGTCGACGTCCGCCCTTCGTCTCAGGCAATCGCATCTTCCTCCGCCTCACCCCTACGCGGGCTTGGCACCTCACACGAAGGTCTTACGGGCCATTCGTCTTTGAGTGCGGTTCCGAGCCCCGTCCCCAGCGCCTCTCCCGTTCCGTACCCTTCGCCCTCCTACTCTTCCCAAGGCCACGGAGAGGTGGGGCAAGTGATTGTTTTTGGTCGTGATTTTGACACCAAGGTTGTCCTCCACCCCGGCAGTGGGAAAGGCGGTTGGGCCCACTTTCTCGCCTACCTCGCCGACACGCTGGAGCGCGGCGAGTTCTTCACTCTTTCCGAGGAGCCAAGCGAGAATAGCGACGAGGAAGACTACATTGGGTACGAGGACTACTTTGGAGGCACCACTGGCTCCAATGTTGTTGGTGGCGGCTTGGCCAGTGCCCATCTAGGTGGGTACGGGTTCCGGCTTCGCAAGCCTTACAAGGGTGTCAGCGTGCTTGAGGCCTTGGCAGAAGAAAGTGCCCGCCATTGGGAAGAAGGGGTACTTCCGCGGCCTATCGGTAGCCGAGCTCGCTTGGCGTCAAGCTGAAGGCGCTACGAATGATCCAGGAGAAGACCGCGACGACGAGTTTACTCACCCAGCAAGCGAGGATATTGGCGATCATCGCGAACATGTCCTCGTAGACCCACTCTTTGGCTTGCGGGACCCTCTTCCTCCCACCGCTTCGACTTCCTCTGGTGCCGCAACCGACCTAGCCGACATGATGCCAACGCCAACGCCGACGCCAACGCCGCAACGCCAGATCCCCCTTTCCCCTCGGACTGAAGCGGGCATGGTTGGGGGTATCTCTATCCTCCTCTTTCTCGACCGATTCCGGTACTGCCACACCCACCATGCGACGCCGCCCCCACCCCCTCAAACGGCCGACGTGATGGCGCTGCCAACGATTGAGGATGTGCAGGCGGTCCGAGAGGAGGTTCTGCACGACGCGTTAGGCGATGATTACCGTGACATGATGGCTGCCGCCGAGCGCAAGAAGAAACGGTCGAGTAAGCTTTTCCAGTCGGTCTCCTTCTCTTGGCCTGCGAAACGAAGCGCTCCCGAGCCCGACCTGGAAGCGGGCGTGCCGACGAGCCATCCCGGACCAAGCCGAGCCACATCTTGGGCAACATATTTGCCGGGCGCCAAACCCCGCACTTCGGAATCCGAGCCGGCCTCGTCTATGGGACTGACCCCCCCCTCTGCGTTGGCGCCTCCACCTGCTCCGCTCGATTCGCACACAATCCACTCTCCAAGACTGGCACCCGAGCCGCATCCCTCGCTCTTGGATGCCAGTCCGGGCCAAACACCCCATGGGAGCAGCCAGGAACTGGCTCCGAATGGGCAGGCAAGCCATATTTCCCCGCACCGATCCACCCAGGGTGTCGCGTAACAGCTGCTGGTGTCGATGCGATTGGACGCACTTGATGCCGTGGTGGATGAGTCGATTCGCAAACGCCCTTGCCTTGCCTTGCCTTGCCTTTCCCTTCCCTTTTGTATATCGGTATGGCCGAGCTATATCTACCAGTGCCGATGCGATATTCCCCCCCACCCCTTCCCCCCTTACCTTGCTCTTCATCCTTCCAGCGCAACATCCTGTCTACGGTGCATTATATTTATCCCCGTTTCTTTCATGGGGTCAAAGCGGGTGGCCACCGTGATCCTATGGCGGGGAATGCGTTGTCTGCCTGCCGCTACCCAGTCTTGCTTTTCTGGGTGGAGAGAGGCAGGGTAGGCTGGGTGTTCAAGATTCACGTTGAACTCATTCACCCATTCTTTTCATTCACTCTGTCTCAACCTCAACACTTGTGTTGTCCCGCGCCCTCGCTGTCGTCCGCGGGAATCTGCTCGGCCTCGTCGTGCTTTCCCACCGCCTTTGTGGCGGTGGCGGTGGCGGGGCGTACGCACTGCCCTGAGGCCTTATCCCACCGCATCTTGCACCGCCAACCCCGTGGTCTAGCGCATGTTTGCTCTTCCTTTGTTTGCGCCATGCCCTCTCTCATCCTCTCAGCTCATGTACCCTTACTAGCCATTGGTCTCCCTTGCCACACTTGCCACGCATGCCATGCATCATGCCATCGAACACTAGGTGCGTTCATAGGCCCACTGGGCACGGGTGATAGATGAAAACGGCTGGGGCGTAGTTTATGCACACGCACACGTCTCGTCGGATCGGGCTGGTACGCTTCCCCTCGTGCTCTGCCGGCTTGGCTCACCTGAATGGTCACTGCGGTCACGGCTGTGGGAGTTGAGGCACCTGCTTGTCCCATGGCAGGGTGGAGCCGCCGGGGGAGGAGAGTGCAGGAGCGTCGTAGAGGGAAAGATGATGGCCGACGCAATGTTAATGAGCGAAGCAGTGGAGGGGGGAACGAAGGTGTCTGTGCTGTGCGCCAGGCGGACTGGCTGGACAGCTCCGCCTTGCCGCGGGCAGACCACAGTGACTAGTGACTAGTGAGGGAGCAGCGGTGGGGCCATCCAGCACCAGGTTATCTGCCCTAAGGGGCCCACGGCCTAACCTAACCTGAATGTCCGCTCCAGTTGTGCTTCTACTTCACCCAACCCACCGGGTGGGCCAGGCGGGGCGCTCACGCCATCATGCATCACATGTCACCGCACGCAAACCATCCACCATGCCATGCATCCCCATTCCGCCTCCAGCTTGAGCACATTGCAAATTGGCGCTGCGATGATTCCGCCTTTGCACCGACCGCATCACGCGCAGTGTGAAATGTGATGGCAGTCACATGTGATGTGTGGTGTCCGGGACAAACGCAGGGCGGACCGAGCGCCCAGTTCCGCTCATGTAATAAGTGACTGGGCTCTGGTCCAGCCACCTCGACCGCGTCGCCCAAAGCACATCCAAAAATCAGGATCACCAACCACCAACCGCCACCACCAGGGGGGTAGCACTACGGCTCGCTGTCAACATGGAGTCCATATCATTAGAAGAAACCAACAAGCTGCGCATTCAGCTCGGCCTCAACCTCTTGTGGATGACCGGGCCAAATCTAAGCCTGCACCCGCGGCCGACGACGGCTCGCAGCCGCCACCAAACAAGGACGCCGAGGCCGAAGACAACTACCGCCGGAAACGTGAGGAGGACAGGAGGAATCGGCAAGAACAGGACACTCGCACCCGGTTGCAGAAACTGCGCGACCGCCGGGAGCTGGGCAAGCGCCTCGCCGGTCCCACCCTTGGGGATGATGACACGGGCGGGGCAGCCCCTGCCGCAGCGCCTGAGACGGAAGAGGCGTCGGCGAAAAAGTGGCTCAAACAGCAACGCAAGCGAGCCAAGATCAATGCTGAACGCTTAGCCAGGGAGAGGGAAGAAGCTGAGGCCGAGGCGGTGCGCGCCTTGCAACGCACCTATGGGGAGAAGGATGTGTTGGGCATGCGAGTCGCTCATGATTTGGAGGACCTGCGGTCCCGCCTGGGTGGCGAAGGACAAGAGGTGACATTGACTCTGAAAGACTCGAATGTGTTGGACGATGGGGACGATGAGTTGGTAGAAAGTTCACTGGCTCAAAATGAACGGGACAAGATCCGTTTGGAACGGGCCAAGGGGGCGCAAAAGTATACGGGTCTCGATGACGATGAGTTTGAGAATGATGCGCTTCCTGCGCCTGTTTCTCAGTCACGCAAGTCGGGCGTCCTCAGCAAGTACGATGGCGATTTGGACCGCGATGGCATGCTGGTGGAGACGGAGGAGCCCAAGGGCTTTGTTCTCGGATCCACCCCTGCGATTGACCGGGCGGAAGAGCGGAGGAAACAGCACGAGCAGGCCGCGGCCGCGCGCAACAAAATTCTGGTGGACTTGAGCTACGACAAGACTCAGTTGGCGTCGGATTACCTGCAGCCGGCGAGCCCGGATTCAAGATTAAAAAGTCGAAGAAGAAGCGCAAGGCGACCAAAGTCCGCTTGGACGAGTTGGATGACCCTGCTGGGTCGGAACCGCAAGGCGAAGCCATGGATTTGGACATTGCAGTTCTTCCCGCTCGGTCCCGTGCTTCCGGCGGACAAGATGACAACTTTGTTGACGACGAGAATTGTCTGTAGCCTTAGCCCGCTCTCGGCGTCATAAGGCCAAGAAGGTTATCACCAAGACGACGCCCGAGATGATTGCCAAAAACTTGGCAGCGCAAAAGAAAGCCGAGGAGGAAGCTGCGCAATTGGCCGGGGGCATCCAGTCGGTTGTTCCTGATGATCTCGGGGGTGTAGAGGTCAAACAAGAAGAGCAAGGCGGACAAGTCACATTCGATGCCACCTCGGAATTTGTTCGTCATCTTCGCTCTCGCCAAGAGGAAGCTCAGCAGGACCAAGTTGAGGCCGACGCGCGTCGCCGTCGGTTAGAGCGAATCAAACGGAGGGAGCGCCTCTGGCCTGCGTAGTGTCGATACCATCCTCGAGGAAGATGAGCCAGACGTCGATATGGCCGAGGTCGACAGGGAGCTCAATGCCCAGCGGGCGGCTGAGGAAGCTTTTCCCAAGCACATACTGCTGACGCAGCCGAACCAACGAAGCCGAGGATCCGGAGACGAAGGAGGAGCCCCTGGTGAGTCGTGGGTTGGCTGCAACGCTTTCCTTGTTGCGAAACTCGAACGCGCTCGACACCATTACACCGGAGCAGTTGGAGAAGGAGAAAATTCAGCGGCAACAAGATGTCTGGTTAACCCAACGGAAAATGGAAGCGCGGGAGGAGGAGGAGGAGCGGCAGAGGAGTAAAATGGGTGATCGCAAGACCCAGGCCACCCGTGAGCGGGAAAATCGGGAACGCGAGGCGCATATGGGCCAAATGGCCTTGCAGCGTTTCGCCGACTACAACCCCAATGTTGAGCTCAAGTACCACGATTCCTTCGGTCGCGAGTTAAACGCCAAGAGGCATGGAAGGAGTTGTCGCACAAATTCCATGGAACCCCAGGGTTCAAGGCGCAGGAGCGCGCCATGCGCAAGCGCGAGCTTCAGCTCCGACAACAGCGCATGGCTGCAGGTGATACCCCCTCAGGCCTGGCCACCGCTTTTAACATGGGCGCAGCGTACTGGACAGGCGCACATGGTTCTCTCCGTGGGGAGTAGAGGAATGCTCCACAGGATTGGGATTTGGGGGCGAGTGCGTTGGCTTCCTCCGAGACGGCCCGTCGCCCCGAAGGCACTACTTCGGTTGTTACCCCGGCAGGGCCATCCCTGGCCAAAGGCAAGAACAAGGACAAGGCGTCTTCCAAGCCTGCGGCTGATGTGCTTCCTGTTCTAGGTGAGGAGAGCTCGGGGGGGGAAAGCGACGCAACCAAGCATCTGCCATGCCGCCCGTTCCCCTGTCGGCTTCGTCGGATGGGACTGCAAGTATGGTTCCGCGGGCGGCATTCAAGCCAGGCTTCACTCCAGTGCGACCCTCCACTTCCCCCGCTGTCCCTCCAACTTCTGGGGATGCGGTGGGAGGCGGGTTGAAAATCGCCCTGGGTAAACGCAAAGCACCACCCTCAGACCAGTAGCATGGTATCAATCCCTCCTCTGTCTTTGGGTGTGAGAAGCATCTTGGGTAGCAACGCCTTGCCCAAGGCCCTCTCGTTTTATGACGCTCATTTGCTACCTGCATCATTGCGTGCTCTTGTCAAGGTAGATGGTGGTGGGCCTTGATATTTAGTGTTCAGTGTCCAGTGTGCAGCGTTCAGCTTCAGCACCATACATCCTCGCTGAACGTTGATGAACGGGCGATGTTTTCATAGGCTATATTTTCACTGTCCTTTGTCAAAGTATTCATTGGGGCATACATCGCCGCGAGGAGGGAAGAGTAACGACGCAAGGGTGGATTCTCACTATACTAGTATGTAGTGCCGAGCAAGTCACTGGTTTCATTTGCCCCTGGCTTGTAACTTGTACACTTCGTCTGTGTGTCCGTTTAATGGTAGGTATGACCGTACAGCATCTTCTTGGGCAAGGGATAGGTGTCTTCATCGTCTGCCTAGTACTTCCAATACTAGAGCCCCTTCTAGCCTGATGCATGAGGTCCCGCGAGTAGATACGAACAAGTGGTAGACATGTGCGCGAATATAACACCCGCGAGTGAGTGTGGCGACAGACGCCAGCGTCGCCACATGAGCGCCCGGAGTGCGTGAGTGGCAGGAGTACGCCCGGGGTGCGCGGGTCGCGGTGTGATTGATGGGAGTGACTCTACTTAGAGTGAGGCGGAGCAATGGCCGAGCGCGGGTGCTGGGCGCCTGAGCGCCTGGCCAACAACATGCTGCCACATACACTGCCCCCCTGCTGCGGGTGGATAATGCCGCGGTGCGGAGCACCCTCCCCTACGCCGGCACGCGGCCAGTGTCCGACGTGGTTCGCTCCAGCCGGGGCGTGGGCGGGCGTGGCGCGGCAGCTGCGGTGGACGCTGACAGGCTGGCTGGGAGCGCAGGCGCGGCGCAGCCGCCTGCTCGCCACCACCACCATCTCAATCAGCGTGTGGGTTTTGGCGTGCACCCACCCCCTCGACCATGGCACGCGACCGCCTTGCCGGCATCCGCAACGGCCCCAGCGGCGTGGGATACACCCAGTCGGACTACCATCCGTTTCTGGTGACGGCTACCACGAGGACTCCTCTTCGTACGGCTATGGTGGATATGGCTATGCCCCTGCCGATGAGTCCAAGTACGAGTCGCGCATTTCCCTCTCAGCCCCTGGGGAAAGTACATATGAGCTCACGTCGATTAAGCCAGACCCGACCCGATCGTTCTGGGATGAAGTGACCGAGGTGCAGAATGCCTTGTCCGCCATGGACGATGCGATTGCGCGCGTGCAACGCGCCCAAGACGCCAGCCTGTCCAACTTGGATGACGACTCCCAGCGCATGGCACAGCAGGATGTTGACGCTGCCTCGTCCACTGCGCGACAACTGTCGAGCGCGACCAAGAGTAAGATCCAGGTGCTGGCCACCAAAGCTAACCGCCTCCCGGGCGGCGCGATCGCCAAACTCAAGAGAGCCAAGTAGCGGCATTGCGGACCAAGTTTAAGAGCCATGTGCAGCGTTACACGGAGCTCGAGTCCTCGTATCGCGGCAAGCTGCGTCCCGGGCTGAGCGCCAGTTCCGTGTAATCAAGCCCGACGCTAGCCAGGAAGAGGTGGAGGCTGCTCTCGAGGGCAGTGGGGGCGTCTTTACCCAGGCCTTATGAGCAGCAATCGCCATGGCGAAGCGACCAATGCTTTGCGACAAGTCCAAGACGTCATGCCGAGATTCGCAAGATCGAAGAGACAATGGCTGAGCTGGCGCAGCTGTTTAATGATGTGGACGTGCTGCTGTCGGAGCAGATGAGCAGGTGGACATGATCACCGCCAACGCCCAAAACACATATCAGAACATGGAGACTGGGCATGACCATACAACGAAAGCAGTCACTTCAGCTCGCGGCGCCCGGAAAAAGCGCAAGATCTGCTTCATGTGTGTATACTGTCCTCAGCTGTGCTCCTTTGAAGAAACTGACACCTCTTTAGCATCTGCGTGGTTCTGATCATCATCATCATCATTGCTGTCATTGGGGCCATCTGCGGAAATGGAATGTGCAAGAGCCATAGCAACGACAACAATGACAACAAGACCAACGAACGCCGCTCCCTCTCCCTTTCTACTCTTTGACATGGGGGTTGGTGTTGCTGCTCGGGAGGAGCCACACTTTGCGACTGGTTTGCCAAGCGCTGGGCGGCGCTGGAGCAGGACTACGCCCGTACTCAAGTCGCCCGATCCTTCGGGGGTACGGGCATATAATGGCGTTACCACTTGCCCCTCCAAGTACTCCGGTCCCGTTGGAGGGGATGGCACCATTCGCATTGCTGTATTCTCCCTCTACTTGCGTTCATATACCTGCTCGACTTTCCATGGTGTAGCACAATAACCAGTTTAGCCTCTTGTGATGATGCCATATGTCTTCTCGCCCTTTCCCGGTGGACGATCGCCTCTAGTGTGAAAGGGGTTCTACTAGGAGCATGCTGGCCCTGCGCAAGGTGTAGTGTGTAGATGACGCTGATGATGGTGGTGATGATGCTGATGACGCCGATGGTGATGCTGCTGCTGCTGCTGATGGTGCGGAAGATGCTGAGGGTTCAGAAGACGCTGCCCTGCAGCTCAGGCTGAGGACGAGACTGGTGAGGCGGTGACGATGAGTCGGTGCGGACGGATTGTGGGCTTAGAAGAAGGCATCGCGAGTTGAACAAATCAAATTTTCTCAGGCGAGCACAACGTCATTAATCCCAGCGGTGCCACCAGGCCAGTCTCTGATGGGAACAAATCCGGCTAGCCCCGCCTGCAAGCCGGTGGTGGGGAGAATCGGGCGTTGAAGGCAAGCCAACACCTCCAGCGCCTTTCCTGCTCTGCCATCCTCGTCCCCGCCCATCTCGCTACTGCCGTCAGGTATTGGAGCCTCACACTTTCCCGCCTCTATCTCCGCATCCGACCGACACTCATCACAAGCGTCGTACGCCATGTCCCGCCCGCCTCCTCCCGCACGCCCGGTCGGTGGACCACCAGGGGTTAACCCAGTGGCCTCCGCCATTCCTCCCGGCCCTCCGCCCCCCGGGGTACAGCTGCTTCCCTCAAGCCACCACCTGCTACTCTCGCGCAGAGCACCTGTTCCCCCTGGCACCACCGTCCTCCCCACTCCTGGATTTGCCGGGTATGCAGTTGCCTGGAGCCCCTTCTTTGAAGGCCGTCTCGCCACTGCCGGGGCTGCCAACTATGGTCTGGTGGGCAATGGGCGGCTACACATCGTTGGTGTAGCGCCCACGCCTCCTGGTGCTGCGCCATCTGTTGCGGCAGGAGCAAGGATTGAGAATGCGTTTGACACCCAGGATGGTCTGTATGCTGTTGCCTGGAGCGAAGCCCATGAGAACCAGGTCGCTACGGCTGCAGGCGATGGAAGGGTACACCTATGGGATATTAACTTGCGGGACCACCCGGTTCGCGCATGGCATGAGCATTCCAGAGAAGTATTTGGCATGGATTGGAACAATCTCAACAAGCAGCTCTTCCTCACTTCCTCATGGGACGCCAGCGTGCGCGTCTGGCATCCCGAGCAGCCTAACTCGGTTGCCTCGTTCACCGCCCATGGAGGGTGTGTGTACGCAGCCAAGTGGTCCCCTCATACCCCTACCGTATTTGCCTCGGCGTGCGGGGATGGGTACGTGCGCTTGTTTGACACGCGTACGGGGGGTGGGCTTGGCGCACCCCCGGCACGACCAGCAGCTCAACTGCATGTCGGGGGTGAAGTCTTATCGCTTGATTGGAACAAGTACCGGCCTATGACGATTGCCACAGGTGCTACTGATCGTATGGTCAAGGTGTACGATTTGCGCAACTCAGCTGCCTCCAGTGCTCCGACCGGTGTGCTTAGTGGCCACGAGTACGCTGTTCGCACAGTCGCTTGGTCCCCCCACTCGGCTGACATTCTTGTCTCGGGAGGATATGACATGACGGCCCGCATTTGGAAACGCAGCAGCCGCCCCTCCGCCAGGAGCACCGGGTGGAAATTTACTCCCATCGGCGTCTGCGTTGCAGGCGCCTGGGGTCTCTGCCTCACCCGCGACACCTCGGGGGGCAATCCCTTGCTCAAAATCCACACTGGCCACACGGAGTTTGTCATGGGGCGTCCTGGGCACTATTCACACCCAACAAGGTGGCCACTACCGCGTGGGACAGTACTGTACAGATCTGGAACGCGACCCCTTGATCTGGTTTCTGCTTCTGTAGATTTGACCAACGACGCGGTCCTCCGGCTGGGACTCCTTCTATGTGGGGGTCGGCTCCCGATGGCTCCCGATGGCCAGCATGGAAAGGACTGCACCTACGCTTCCTCTTGACCATTCTTGTACCTCCTGCCTTATCCTACCTGGCGCCTTTTCTCTCCGTCAATCATACGGTTCCATGATCCCCTGTTAGCTTCAAGGCCATCGTTATGTCCCAGTTGTCAAACGTCCAGACCCGTATGAAACACAGAGCACTCCTGAGCCGCATTTCTTTGCACAGTCCACATTGTCACAGGATGCCATACACGGAAATGAATCGATGTGAAACCGTTCTTCGCAAAAGAACGCGTAACGAGTCAAAAGAATGGACGAACAGGGAATTGAACCCCGGACCTCATGCATGCTAAGCAAGCGCTCTACCCCTGAGCTATCCGCCCTTCGTCTAGCTTACTCGTCATTATTAAATCTACCTGTTCGAAACGTGATATGCACTGATTGTTAAACGCGGATAAGGCCTTTGCATAAGATGGAGTGCCCTTACCCTTTGCTATGCAAATGACTCGCACATAGTCAACCTTACTCCCGTATACATCTCAAGTTATCTGGTCGTGGCGTAGACGCAAGATCATTTGCTACAGCAACGATATAACGCAACTACTCGAAGGAGCCTGATGGAGGGTCATGCATCATGCGGGTACATATATTGGTGTGGTACCAACACTTTTAGGTGAGCCGCGGTGAGAAGGGTGCATAGCGCCGTCAACGAGACGCCAACAAGATGCACAACTCCAGCGAGGATGGATGATGGCCCAAATCCATGACAGAAGCCGCCCCTTTACTTGAGGGGAATGAAGCGGCCAGCCTGGGCACCGAGACCAGGCGACCGTGGGCCGAAGGGAGGTAGGTCATGGCGAACTCGCCAAGGTAGTGGGCGACCATCTCGGGCTTAATCTCGACCGTGGCAAAGACCTTGCCAGTGTAGATCCCAATCACCGAGCCGATCATCTCGGGCACGACAATCATGTTACGCAAGTGGGTCTTGACAAGGGCGGGCTTCTCGTTGGGGGGAGCCTCCTGCTTGGCCTTGCGGAGCTTCTTGATGAGACCCATGGGCTTGCGCTTGAGGCCACGCTGGAAGCGACGACGAGCACGGGCGTGCACAATGCCCATGAACTCCTCGTTGCTCAGGTCGAGGAGCTTGGAGAGCTCAATACCGCGGTAGTAGGACTTCTTGAAGGTCCGGCGTGCCTTGAGGGCGGCCGCCTCAGCAGCGTCGTAAGAGTCCCTACACAAGCAAAGTTAGCAACCCAGATCTTTCAAGCCCCAGTCACGCCTCGCATGTCCGACTTTTCTCCCATGACACGGACAAAAGCCCGGGATGGATAAGATCACAAGGGCGATACCAGCACACGCCCCGGCATCATCCCCAAACCCACATATGGCGAGCTCTCCTGCGTCCCCCGGAACGAGCGTGGAAAGAGGTACTCACATATTCGGCAGTTGGTCTGGCTTGCACACGTACGCGCCTCCGGCCGTCTGGTGTCGCAAGCGCCACAGCAGAAGCTTGCTGGAAGGCAGTAGGGTTGTGCATGGATTTGTGGTAGGGTTATCACAAAACGGTAATTGCGCCCAAATGAAATAGGGTTAGATCCTGATGCCTGCGAACATTTCAGATTGTTTGCAACAAACCCGGCACACGGTACGCGTTACGCCCTGTTGCGCCCTACGCTTACAAGCAAACTAGGGCGAAGGAGAACGCATGGATGCAATGTTCAACTGTCGATATTCGCGTCACGCGTCACGAGGGGTTCCGGGGTATACCTGACAGCTTGAATAGGAATGCCCATGTTCTATCCGCTCTCATTATAGGTACTTTGGATGCATCAGCGCCCCTTTACGCTCGCTTTTGTATGGACCTGGAGTCACATGTCACAGGTGTACGGGTCAGACCACGCGGAGAAGGAACACACACTTTCTTTCATGGGTTGGGCACGGTTCACTCGAGCCAAGCCGATCGGACCGCTGTCGCCGCCCGACCTTGGCGGCTGTCGCTGGGCCCCAATTGGGCGACGGGTTTTCTTGGTATCGCACAATCCTCGTCTTCTTGGGGCCCACCTTGCGGTGAAAGTGTTCACCTGTGGCGGTCACACTGCCCCCGGTCATAGCATCCAAAGTGGACGCCGGTGCCTCACTTCCTGGGAGTTGGGGAAGGAGGATCCGATCCGACTGGGGGTTAGGGGAGGTTCCAGTCTTTTTGGATTGGGGTATCGGATAAGATATGAGCTGGCGCCTTTTCGTTCTGGGCTTTGGTACGCCGACTCATCTCGATCTTTCGTCCGACAAGCGAGGGTGGCGGCTCATTGATTGCGGCCAGTGAGGTTGGGCTCTGCTCAGTGTCCCGTTCCAACAGAGAGACTTGCGATAAGGCCAGGTCAACCCGTCCTGCTCCCGGCGTAACCAGTAACGGTAAATGTCGAGCACATCGTGATGAGGAGCATTTGTTTTGAGTGAACCGCGGCAGCAATGGGATCGACTCACTTCATACCCGGCATGCAGAAGGGCATGAACAAATATCTCCAACGGCGCGGATGTGCCGTGGAAGCAACGGGCCACCAAACTGGACGTGAAGTAAAATAAGTACGCTCTGAAGAAGTACTGAAGTACCCAAACTGATCCTGCACCTCCCCTGGCCTCGAAGATGGGACTGAGGGTGGCTTAGCCAGTGAAAGCCAAGAGGACGGATCAGGCTGATGGGCGGTACCCAGCTCATCTGCCGCGGTGGCCACCATGCCAATGATCCGCCCCGCTGTACCAAATTGCTGTTCGTCCTGCTGGACCACGTTAATCAAACGTTCACAGAACCCCCGATCATGCAGTGGACCAGTCCAAAACGGACCGGACAAAAGGTAGCTTCCACCACATAGGCTGCACGATGAGCCTACAGGAGGGCGACCAGCGGTAGTAAACTTGATTTGGCTTGCCCCATTTTTGGCAGGACCAGCACGGACACGAGCTAATGGAAGGTGAGCAGTGTGGGAGCAAGACTGGCATGTCCACCCCATTGCGGTCTGGCTAGCCAAGTGCTTGGTTTCAGCCACGGAAGTGTGGACACGGACAAAGACGCGAACGTAAAAGTCAATGCTCAAGGAGAGCACAGGTTGGATGGTGCGTCCGTACCGTGCAGCCGCCGAAGTGATCGCGTGAAGCAGCAAACGCAACGCTAGTTCGTGGCTATACTCACAACGGAGGTTCATTCCTCCATACAAAGTGAATGACTTTTCTGGGTACTGTCCACCCGCCAACACGGCCAAGTCCGTGCAAGTGACACACAACAGTCCCCCATCGGCCACTGCTTGGACGGCGCCATCGAGGAAGACTGAGGCGCTTCCGTATGGATCAAGATCCACCACATCAAACCTTCCCGTGTCGTTGGTGCGGTGCGAATACATGACAGCCAAGGCGTCATCTTCATTGATCGTGATCTTGCTTAGACGGGTGGACGACGCGGAGTTAGAGGACAGAGAGTTGAGTTTTACATTCCTTCGCATCGCCGTAACGGCTGACGCAGAGAGATCATTAGCCAGGATGGAACCAACATGGTCCAACTCGTTGGCATAGCGAATACTGCGTAGCCCCGTGGCAGCAAGGGCTTCGAGAATGGTGAAAGCAGGAGCAGGGTGCTGGTCTAGGTCACCGCTTTTGACCGCCCCTCCTTCTTTCGACGCAGCGGTTCGGCGTCGGCGCGCGTCGTACTCGGCCTGTACAATTTGGCGCCAGGTACGAATGGCACAGATGGACAAATCTCTGTTGAATTCTTGAACGGGATTGAGAAAGGCTGCTGCATCAGGCCCTTGCCCATCAACCATTGCAGTAGCACCTCCCCGGCCGGTGGTGGAGGGCAGATGGTTCGGTGGGGAATACGACAAAGGCACTGCCTTCGCGATACGCTACCTCATCCGTTGCGATTTCAACGCCCAAATCGCGCGCCATCTCGGCTGGCGTGAGCATTTTGGGGGGGCGCCATAGCAATGGAAGGATAGGTTTGCCAAGTCTTGAGGAGAGGGTTTAGCCCTTGAAGCTGGAGGACCTTGAGGGCAAGTGGAGCAGGCGAGGAGAAAAATGGGCGGATGGCGTTGGCTCACAATTCCGCAGGGGTTGGATTAGGTAATGAGATGGCGATGGCATGATCGAGAGCCATGCTGGCGCTCCTAAGTCTTATCGATGATCTTATCTCAAAACCGAAGCTGTGCCCCTGCAAGATCAACGGGGCCCATCGGCTCCACCCCTATATAAAGCCAGCGCGAGCCAACCACACCCACACACCCACCACCAACTCCCCCCCTGCTTTTTGCATCCTCCTCCTCCTTGTTTCTTTCTTCGCCCTTACGATGAGCAAGCCTTACATGGTCATTTTCAAGCCCGAGACCCCCGCCGAGGTCATCGAGACGGAAATCGCCGA
The DNA here is from genome assembly GCA_003971905.1 of Moniliella sp. 'wahieum'. NCBI lineage: Eukaryota > Fungi > Basidiomycota > Moniliellomycetes > Moniliellales > Moniliellaceae > Moniliella > Moniliella sp. 'wahieum'. Next base: position 1,181,031 of record RSEE01000003.1, on the reverse strand, counting down.
CGTCAAAGCCAAGGGCGGCTCCATTCGCCAGCAGTTCGACTCGGACATCCTCAAGGGCTTTTCCGCTGTGCTTCCTGAGGAAAAGTATCCGCCCTGACCACGGCCACTGCTGGTGGAGACCATGCCTATATGTATGTCTTTCTGTATCTCTGGATGTCTGACCCTAATGCCTCTTTTGCCTCGCATCCCCAGCTCCTATATCGAACCCGACCAAGAGGTTACCACGCAGTAGCTTGGCTCTCCTCTTGTTACCACCCTCCTGCTGCCGCAAAGGCCGGGAGGATAGCAGTGAGCATTCACTGCAACCAAGCAATGTACCATTGTAGCTTGTCTTCACAGGCTGGCGAATCAACGTTTTATTAATGAGACCGGGGTACTTGATGGATGGCAAGTGGATGGTACAGTGACTAGTATAGTAGCATCAAGGCAGGAAATGACGACAGAGAGAGAGGCAGTAGAGGCGGCGCGATGATGCCATGTCAGGTGGTATACTGCGCTGTTCATACAAGGATCATGATCGATGAGGCGCGTTCCTCACCCAGACTCTCCCAACTCAAGGCGGCATGACTGCTTTTAATGCCAGGCAACAGCCGCATCCTATGAGCGATGCGCGCCTTTGCGCTTCACGATCTCTGCCTGTTGAGAAATCGAGGTAATCACATAAGCCATCACAGGTTGAGCTCTGAACTTCAGATCTCAGAGGCTGTGGAATATGTGGTTGGTTCGCGTGTGGACGTGATACGAGGTGCTACGGTAGTAGTTCTCCTCTGATGGCCTGCTGCAGCTGGGGGAGACGGAGGAGAGGATTAAGTTAATAATGGCACGTTCAGCAAGGTAGCCAAACTCGGTGATTCGGAAAAGCCGGTGGTAGGGGCGGAGATGGTCTGAAGCTAGAGCGGGGCTGAGCCACCCTGGAATCAATCTTGAAGAGTGTTTGCCCTTCGTTACGTTGGAGATGGGCCCAGGGACGAGTCCCTATAAGCTTCGGTGCACCACACACCCAAGACACGAAGGTTTTGGCATTATATTTGTAAGATAACTGCTTCACCCCTTCGGGTACCATCCAGGCTCGCCTTCTCATAACTGTTTCTACGGAGCCTCAGGCCAGCGAATCTCGCGTGGGGGGGAGAGCACAGGAGCGAACCTGCCTGGAACCCATTCCAAATTATCACCCCTACTGGCGCTAGGTGGCATACGAGTGTTTCCCTCCTATGTCTCCCTCTCCCTTCTCACCCCCGTACCCCATGATCGACTCTTCTTCTTCTTCTTAGTAATTCCATGAAATTATACCGTATCGCCCCCGTTAATTGGGTGTGAGTGTTTGGGTCACTTTCCACTGTCGAGAGTGAGTAGCGGTTAGCACACTTCTTCTTTGCTTCGGCTTCAAACTTACCGTTTCCCCTGGATGCACAGGAGCAAACCCAAATTTGCCCGGCTCAATACAGACAAACCCATCGGCCGCGCCGATGCCCAACTCAGGCTGCAATTCTTTACCCGGAACCCACAGTGTAACATCCCCCCCTCCCTCGGTGCAGACCTGCACAACCCCACGTGAATCATGCAATGTCACCGTCTTCTTTCCTGCGGTAGACGCGGAAGGGAAGACAGCATCGGATCCCTTCTCCATATCAATTGGTAGAGCCTCTTCGGAGTTGAAGCCCTCCTGCCAAGAATTGGTTGCGTCGAAGAACTTGCCCTGCAATCCCTTGACTGTGCGCTCACCGGGAGGAGAAAGAAGGTAAGTGTGGAAAAGAGCATTGAAGCCAATTTCGTTGTGTGTGGGATTGTACACCGAAAGGCTCATCTTCAAACTAGGTCCGCAGTCGATTGTTCTGCGACACGGAGGAGGGTTAGGACTATTCCTGTACTTCTTTCGGCCCTGTCGGACGTTGGATTCAAAGAGAAATTCACATACACATCATACTGCAAGCTCAGCGGAAAAAACCCTGACTGGGCAGGCATCTCCAAACCAAGCGAAACTGTGACGCGCTCGTCAGTCTCGTTAAGCTCTCGTGGGGAAAAATCCATGTCCCGCACAAAACCATGGAGCGGCATAGTAGCCAGGTCCACGCCTGCCTTTTGGGCTTCTTCTTGTCTCCAGGATGGCCAAGCACGAGGATTTCCAAAGACAGGGCAACAGAGTGGGATCCCACCAAACTCCGAAGAGTACGCCGTTGGCATGAACAGGACCTCCCGCCCTTGGCTGACAAAGGAAACAATTCGTGCGCCCCGTAACTCGATCCGAAGGCTTTGCTCTCCCTTGGAGGCTTCGATAGCGGTAGCTGTGCGTTGAATAGGCATGATGGTCGCGGGTGGTGGGCGAGCGCAAAAGAGATAGCTTGCTAAAAGCCTGGGGGCGCATTGCTGTTTTGGGTGGGGAGAGTGCCTGGCCACGATAGCTATATCTACAGGAGAGACCGCCGCATTGTGCGGCGATAATAATCGAATCACCAAGTTCATACTTTCATTTCCACAATGCTTGCCGCAAGGCGGGGACGATTAGATAATTTACAGAGCTACCACAGTGGCCCCAAGACAACTAACTCAGCGCGCGCGCTCGGTGCTCGGTCTGCGCGGCGGGCGCTAGCGGCGTTGGGGCCGCCATGAATTCTGTTCCTCAGGTCTCACGATCTATGCCATCATGCATCATGCATAACCGGTAACCGCGGGGTATAACATGACAGAGGGATAAGGGGCTCTTCTCTCAGGGTGTAGAAACCGCCGGGTTTCAAATGCAAAGCATGCCAATACTACTACAAGTAGAGTACGATTTGCGAACACTCGGGGACATCTCCTAAACGGAGGCGGAGCCTTCAAACAAGACGTGATGCCTGTGGAAGCAAAACGGTGAGCCACATCTTTTCAAGCAACGTCTGAGGAATAAGGAGACAGGAGACACACAGAGCAGAGAGATGGAGCGAGCAGGGGAAGGGGGTGCGCTGTGTTGATGCTTGCGAAAGGAACCCCTCCGCCCGACTAAGAGAGCGTCACTGCGATCAACTTGAGGGCCGAGCAAGAACCCTATAGCACTTCTATCTCACAGGCCCATGCGCCACGTTTGGTGCACCCCCTTCTTGATCATACGATGACCTATTATGAAACGGTGGACTATAGATGGAACGGTAGTTACTCTACTGTGGACTCAAGTCCGATCGTGCGCCAGGTAGGCCTTAAGTGGAATGCACTCAACACAAGTATGCGCCATAATATAGAAGAGATGCACTATATTAGTACCTCTCGGCGTGGAAGGCCACAGCACGGAGAGCATAGGCTGTGCATTGCGCGCATGAACTATGCAGAAGAGGCTAGAGATTATTCCTGCAATGCTCTCCGTGTAGGATCAACATCGGAACCAATATGCACTGAAGGGAACCAGAGGGCTAGTACCATTGTGGTGATACAATAACACAGAGAGAGAGGTCATGTGTACAAGAAAATATGGCGCCCATGTGCGAATTATTATTGCCATCAACTATTATACTTGGTTATCTCAGAGATCCACAGAGAAAACAACAAGAGTGTGAAGGATGCGCGCAAGCACAGAGACACGCAAAGAACGACCGTGGCGAAAAACCAGACGGATCATTGTGGGAAGCCACAGGGATTTTTGAGCTCTTGCCTAGACCGTTGATGCCGAGAAAGATTAACATCTATACACTTCTCGTTCAGACTTTTTGTGTGCAATACAACACACGTTGGCATATGTACTGTGGGGAGTGTTGTGCTTCACATGTATATATACTACTTATAGTCTTTTTTGGTCTATTTCTATTGCCGATATGTGAGGAAGGACGATACCCCAGACGGACGGGATAAAGCCCAGGCATATTATACGGACTGCCGAGTGATGGGACCTGACGCGCTCGTGTGACATGTGAGGAACGCCACAGCAGAAATGAATCTACATCGCCTGCTGGAGCAAGCGGAAAGCAAAGACAAGAACTCCAAGTATTCGACGGACGCTATCAATGGCCACTGTTTCCTCGGGTCATGACGACTTAACGGGTACTTTGCCACCAACATTGCCAAAACATGATTTCTCATTGGAGATGCAATGTGGTTCATTGTCGCTCGCATGTCTCTACCATGCTCTCATTCTCATATTCATTCGGGCTCATTCGCTTTTTGGAAGTCTATGGCGAGAGCCAGAGGAGAGTCCCGATCTGCTGGCGACTCCACTGCGGTCTCCCAATTTTTGGTTCGCATATCAGCAAACGTCACACGCTGTGTGGTGTATATATCGCACCTCTGTATTACTTGTTGCCCATACTACCAATGACTTTTACAGCCAACCATACTGTGGACGATGGATCAGTGCACGGTGAAACTGTGGACGGTGGGACGGTGGGACGGTGGACGGTGGACGGTGTGGAACGGCGGTCGAGCGCCCAAGCAGAGGGATTTAGACGAGAGGTAGCCTTTTGAGTTAAATGAAAAACCTCCATCTTATAATGCACCACAACCATCAGACCTGGATCTGAAGCCCTCGTTTGGAGGAACGCCTTATTCCAGAGCACGTTGCGTTGAGCGCTGGTTGAATGCTGCGGTGGGAGCGCTCAGGCTGAGCGCGCTCGAGAGCTCAAAACATTCAGGAACGTTTAACGTTCAATACGACCTGGAACGGCTTCACTTTTCGCGGCTCGCAACTGGCAGCTTCAGCAACTCGCTGTGGACGCGAGGGATAGAGTACTGCGACCCACAACTATCATATCGAGATAAACCAGAATGAGAAAACGCTGGGGTGCAATAATGGTTCTCTGATCTATAAGAGGGTGGCAAAAGACACGTTTTTTTGAGCAAGATACCGAAACGTTTGACGCTTGACAAACACACAATTCGGGTGCTAATCGAGTTATCTCGCACGTATGAGTCGCGGTCTCCTCCACACTATCTGCGATTCGGAAACTTCTTTCTGAGAGATATAGTGGGGCAGCCCGTATGCACAGAGTACTCTACAGTTGGTCGATGATCACGCTGAACGGTGATAGATTAAACACATGGAATACTGAGGACACACTGTGTACCTGAGTACTGCCCAGTACTGTGCGGTATACATAGAAAATTGCGCCGAGGCCTGCCGGGATCTGCCGTGGCCGGCCTGACCGGCGTGACCCTGGCGGGACCCGCAGACATGCACATGCAGGCTGTGTACGCCGAGACTGGTACCACATCGGCCATATGGGGGTCTGGCCGGTACGCGGTATATTCGCGTGAGGCCTGAGGATCACTAATTCATCGAGGGTACCGCTTAACTGGATATCCATGTGCGACTTTTTCGCGACCCCGCTACGCCCCCGCCTCTTTACCCCCTGTGGGTGGAGCGGTGTGCTGGAAGCCGTCGTTGTCCACGCCTTCCATACTCAGAATGTATGTTCCCCCCTAGCTTTCTGCGTCTGCGCGGATTGCCGACGATAATGTGGCGAACTGCAACAAACTGTAGCTTGTTGCAACAGTGCCGTTGCCATACACCCCCATTTTCGACTCCGCCGTCCTGTAACAGCGTGTCCAATTTCCGAAACAGGGTCATGCGTCTGTTGTCCACATGTGACAATGCAATGTGACAGTGCTTCGGCATATCTCTGTGACGAAGGGCCTGCGGCAATATAGAAGTAACGTGTGGGTCCTTCTGCCTCCTCTGCGCTAGTGAGAAGCGTGTCTGCCCCTCGTCCATATATCACCGCCAAAGCTTAAAGGTGGGGAATGCGGACAAATTGGACGAACCGTAGAACCATGCGGTCCTTTTCCGCGTGACCGGTGTGGCCTTGCCGTGGCATCCGAACAGCCATGTGGTGGTGCTGCGGGCATATGCCATGTGATGCATTGATGGCCAGAGCCAGCACGCTGCGCGTTGGGACCTGGTGGGATCTGGGACGCGCTCAATCAGGCTCAACCGCAGCGCTCGTCGAGCCTGAGCAGGCCTGAGCATCACCTAGGCTGGCGTCAGCGCGTCAGGCGATGGCCTGCTATGCACTACGGCAGGCTGTGGCGCGCGTGCTCCGAAGCTCAGCTCAGCCGCCCAGCCGGGCAGGACGAGGCGCTGAGGCATGGCAGCCGCGCCGGCATTGTTTTCCCGAAGATAAGCCACCACGGTTCCAACCGAACTACTGCGCTGAGCGTTGCTGTGCCAAGAATCGTTTGAAATGAAAAGATGAGAAACCGTCGGGCCATATGGTGCAGAGCAGCACATTCCCACAGGCGCTGTGCGACGGCCACACTCGGGTGACGAGGTCACAGGTCACTGTCACCGAGCCAATCATGCAAACAGGTGGTGATGGATGTGATCGGCGCGATAGCATATGGATAACACACCCCCGCACGATAACAGTGTCGACCAACCACGCCTCGTCCAGGGATGTTCCTGAGGCTTGCGCGATAGCTATATTGATCCGTGGCGCGGGACTAGCGTAGTCTTGGGTGTCTTCGCCGGATCATCTTCGTCCTTCGGGACAGAACCAGAAACGGCGTTCCTGGACATCCAACGTGTGCTGGCACCCAGGCGCTCAGGCCCTCAGCCATTGCTGGGATTAGTCATTCGGCGCTCGTTGGCCAGGCTATGCAGGACTATGGCCTGCTCTGCCTCAGGCCGTGGTGTTTGCGATGATCGAGTCGGTGTGGGTGAGCACCGTTGGTGGGGGCACGGGGGCACTGAGCTCCCCACCAAGGTCGCCGACACATGCTACTGCGAACTCGTATCTCTGTCACAGTCATCGCCTATCCACAGACCCACAGTGATGATCGATGATCGATGAGTACCAGCAACCCAACGTTGTCCACCGTTCGTCGCCCACCGCACTCGCCACCTGAGAGCCCCCCCCGCTGTCTCATACTGAAATGGCCTCGCCTCGATCTGGCACAGTGTGCCTCGGGTGGTCTAGAAGGTCACATTCGTTCAGATGAACCCGTGTTTTCGCAGGGGCTCGCAGATGACTACGTGGGTTCGCCAGTGGCTCAGCGGTGGCTCGTCCAATTCCGGTATCAGCAGGCGGGAGCACGCAAGGATTCCCTGTATATAAATCCCCACCCAGAGGCAAGCCTTTGCCTTTCCTTACCACCCAACTCACCACCCACCCTTCCTCCGCCATGGCTAGTCCTTACCCAGAGAAGGACGACGTCAAGGACGTCGCGAGCGACGTGCCTGTCCTCCCTGATCTCGAGCGCCAACAGCCCCAGTACTTGGCCGATCATGAAGCTGCTTTCGGTGGCATCGAGGCGGACATTCGCCACGAGATTACCGATGGCCGCCTCAATGACCCTAACTTGGATCCCGCCTTGCTGCGTGAAGCTGACCGCGCGTTGGCCAAGGGCGATCAGAAAGCGGAGCTGCGTCTCGAGGATGTGATCGAGGACGACTCCATCTACCCTGAAGTTCGCGCCGCTGTGAGCAACGTCGACGACCCCACCATGCGGGCCAACACCTTCCGCGCTTGGTTCATGGGTATGATTGCTTGCACGGTGTTGAGTGGTATCAACATGTATTTCTCTCCCCAGGTACGTCCTTGCATGATGTTGTCACAGTTGCATGATCTTTCAGCGTAACTAATATTCATCTGTCGTGCAGTGGCCTACCGTTACCTTCCCCCCTATTGCCGTGCAACTGGTTGCATACCCGATCGGAGTGTTCATGTCCAAGATCCCCTACCCTCGCAATTGGCCGCTTGCCGACTGGGTCAACCCTGGCCCTTTAACATCAAGGAACACACCATGATCTCTATCATGTCGACTGTCGGTGTCGGCACGGCCTATTCCACGGACATCTTTATCACGCAGCACGCGTACTACCGTCAGCACCTCTCTGCGGGTTACATGATCCTTCTTACGCTTTCGACTCAGATGATTGGGTTCTCGTTTGCTGGCTTTAGCCGTCAAGTTCTGGTCTGGCCCGCTTCCATGATCTGGCCCTCGAACTTGACTCAAACTGCCTTCCTGAGCTCGATGCACGAGAAGGCTAAGGTTGGCTCTTTCCGTGGATGGTCTCGTTTCAAGATGTTCTCTGTTGCCGCGCTCATCATGTTTGTCTGGGAGGTCGTTCCCACTTACTTGTTCACTGGTCTCGGCGTCTTCTCCTGGCCTTGCTGGGCGGCTCCCAACAACAAGGGTGTTAACGTTGTCTTCGGAGGCTCGGGCGGTATTGGCTTCAACTTCATCTCGTTCGACTGGCTCCAGGTTACTAGTGCTCTGCTGTCGCCTATTTACCAGCCCTGGTTTGCCATTGTCAACACCTTCGTTGGCTACGTTGTTATCATCGGCTTTGTGTCCCCCATTCTTTGGGCCACCAATGCCCGGTACACTGGTTACTTCACGTTCAGCAGTTCTGGCATTTACGACCGCTTTGGCAACGAATACTCGGTTGACTATGTGGTTAACGACCGGTTCGAGTTGGACGAGGAGAAGTACAACACCCTCCAAGGAGTACCTTTCGGCTACGTTCATGATCTCCTACGCTGTCGGCTTTGGTGTGATCACTAGGTACGTGCATCCTTCATGTTGTATGAAGTTTGAACCACTGACTGACTTTTTACTGTTACAGTACCTGACTCAGGTTGGCCTTTACTACGGCAAGGACATTGCTCGCCAGTTCAAGCGCTCTCTTACGGAGGAGCCCGACATCCACGCCCGCCTCATGGCTCGCTACAAGGAGGTTCCGTACTACTGGTACTTGCTTACTTTCTTGGCATCTTTCGCCATGGCTGTTCCTGCTATCTACTGCTACCAAACCGATCTGCCCATCTGGCTCTTCATCATTGCCGTCCTGATGAGTGCGATTTACACCATCCCCATTGGAATCATTACTGCTGTGACTTCCAACACGCCCGGCCTCAACGTGATTGCTGAGATGATTGTGGGTTACGCTCTGCCCGGCCGTCCTGTTGCCATGATGATTTTCAAGACGTTTGGCTACATTTCGATGGCGCAAGCCGTCACGTTCGTGAGTGACCTCAAGCTGGGTCACTACATGAAGATCCCCCCGCGACATGTTCTATGCCCAGGTCATCTCTACCATCTGGGCGTGTCTCGTCCAAGTTGCGTCACTGCCTTCCTCTTTGGCTCGACGCGTAACCTGTGCGGTATCAACCCCAACGAGAAGATCAGCCCCGCGCACTTTGTCTGCGCTTCTCAACACACCTTCTACTCTGCGAGTATCATCTGGGGTCTGATTGGACCTGGACGTACCTTCGCTGTGGGCCAGACCTACGGTGCACTGAACATCATGTTCATCATTGGTGCTTGCTTCCTGTGCCGACCTGGCTGCTTGCCAAGAAGTACCCCAACTCCTGGGTGCGCCTGATCAACTGGCCCGTATTCCTCAGCTGCACGGGTATGATGCCCCCTGCTACGGGTATCAACTTCACCTCGTGGTTCGTTGTCGGCTGGTTCTTCCAGTACTTCCTCCGTCGTCACTACTTCGAGTTCTGGTCGGACTACAACTACCTTATCTCGGCCGGCTTCGACGCTGGCGCGGCCATCATGTCGTTCCTTATCTCGCTCTGTCTCGAGGTGCCTAACACGCGTTTGCTTGCCGTCGACAACGCATTCAATGGCGAGAACTTGTGGTGGGGCAACAGAGTGGAAGGCAACAACCTGCAGGGCTTGGGCACTTTGCTCAACAAAGTGCCTCCTGCCAATGGATTTGCGCCTGCCCCTAACGGCCAATGGCTGCCCAACCCCATCCCAGCCTCCTCGGGATCGAGCTAATTTCGTTTTGCGCTCTCCCCACACCTTCCACGACTCTTGGGCCAATTCCTTCGTGCCCCCACTTGTCCATACGACTAGTCAACCTGCGTTCATTCTGCAATGCAGAACGTCAATTGATGCATGCCTTCAATCAATTTTCTCCCTTCAGCTGAACATAAGTCTCTCGTTAGTAGTGTGCCTTCACTGGGGTGTGCAGTCTCTCTCGTACAGCAGTTCAGACATGCAATACTACATTTATGCAGGGTCTGATTGTGGCATGTTCCATCCGTAGTGCCATGTAGCGGCACTGTTTCTTTGATGAATGGCGGGCTACTTATAGACGATGATTGTCTGTAACTTCACAATTGCCAAACCTGGAATGGCCCGTAGATATACTGCGCTTGGTGATGGCACATAGCATGGTGAGGCGCATGATGATGAGAAGCTTGCTGAACGTGGAATGTGTGGGAGCCATGCATCAAAGTTATTAGCCAGAAATTCATCCGGCAAATTCACCAGTTGCCCTATACAAGAGACTCAGCATATGGGCCCCGTAAAGTTGTCTGTAGCACCCACCTTATTCATCGCCCCATCTTTCAAGCAAAAGAGATCCCGATACTAAGGGAACGGATACGATACTGCGCCCGGGGCACATCTCGGTTGAGTAATCCTCACACTACGATGGCTAGAAGCAAGCAACGCATGGTCATGCGCCATATATTTTCGGTGTGCCAGTGCCATGAAGTGGCACATGTATGGAGGAGAAAAAGAGGGCCAGACGCAAACCATTACAAGGCCATCTTGTATCCTCCAAAAGAGCCGCTCACGCACAATGGCTTACTCTGAGGGACCTCAATCTCGCCCTCGTTGATGGCGTCGATAATGTCGTGGGGTGGGCGGCGGTCGACGCGGCACCCGACCGACTGGGCAGTGCCGAGATCTCCTTCACCACACCCGAGAGGTCCTTGGCGAAAGAGCGGGGGCGCATGGTGCGCGCAATCTCGACAATCTCGTCGAAGGGGATGTTGCCGCCGTGCTTGATGTTCTTCTCCTTTTTGCGGTCACGGGGGGGCTCCTTGAGCGCGCGGATGACAAGCGAAGAGGCCGAGGGCACAACCGACACCGCCGCCTGACGGTTCTGCACAACCAGCTTGACCGTCACGCGGAGACCCTTCCACTCGCCCGTTGCCTTGGCAATGTCCTCACCAATCTTCTTGGGCGACTGTTGTGATGGAATCAGAGTCAGTAATGTTCCTGTCTGCAGACAGAACAGGGTGGGGGGGGACATACCAGACCAAGGGGACCAATCTTGGGCGCGAGCGCCGAGGAGGCACCAACCTCACCACCGGTCGCACGCAGGATCACCGTCACAGGGATCGAGGGGTCAGCCTTAGGCGCCATCTTGAACAAGTGCTGGGTGGGAAACGATGAACTTTGAACGCGTAGCCACGCAACTCGACTCGGTGCACGAAGGTATTAGGGTTTTGTTATTTCCTGACGATCACCGCAATTAATTTGCACAGCGCGACTTTCAAAAATCGCTGCGGTGCTAACCCTACATTAGAATACAGCAAAGCCTACTCCCTTTGTTGTCGCCTGTAACCGATAATCACGGGAACCCCCATTGAGAATTGCCTTCCCTCGTTGCGGTTCAGTGAAGGAACATATGGTTCAGGAGGAACTGCATTGAGTGTGCGGCATATGCTCCGTCGATGCCAGTCCTCGTAGAGAGAGCGTGACCGGCTGACGGCTGCCCTGAGGCCTGATGCCTGGGTAACCCTTTTCGTGTGAGAAGCTTGAGCTTGAGGCGCCATTTCCACTGCACATAACTGTGGGCTTGGGCACCCTCATGTGCGCGGTAGGCATAGAGATTTCCCAGGTCGTGAAGGAACAGATTGAATGCTATTGATCGTTTGGGTCCGATGACCGATGGCTTCCTGTGTGGCCTGCTCTGGCCCTGATACGGGAGAAGTGCGAAGCTGGTAACCAGTAAGCGCCGCTAACCCTTTCCTGCCACGGGCTCGGGGGAGTATAAGACCAGGGCTAGCCGGCCCCGCCGCCGACGGAGATTGGACCTGTCCTGTTGGGCTGGATTTATCTGTGCTTGAGCTGGCCTGGCGTTGATCTATCATCGGTCGTCGGCCCTTGGCCATCTGTCACATCGCTGACAGGCAGGTTGGTTGAACGTTCAGTTGAACCAGGTACCTATCTATGCTCAATGCAGCGGGGCCGGAATAAGCCACTGAAATTGCAACATCAGCCCGAGTTCCGCCTGTGGCCGTGTGGGCCCCTGGCTGCTCCATGGCATGTTGTGTGGCAGCTGTGGCCCCGGCGGTGGGGGATTCAACTTGCCAGAGACACAGCGTGTTCGATCCACCCGCTCAATCGTTGCTCCACCGCCGTTTTCCTCCTCACGAATGTATCGCCCTCGCTTTCCCAACCGCGGCCGCGAGCGCGACGCTGCCGAGATGTGGCAGTGGCTACGTGGCAGTTGTGCCGCAACTTCATCTGTTCTCAGTTGGCCAACCGCCCACACGAGCGCGGGACCGCCCACTCATCGTTGGCGTCCAAGGCCCCCAGGGAAGCGGTACGTCCCCGTCTTGGTAGCGGACTCTGCTGACTATCCAGCAGGTAAACACCAGGTTGTCCACCGCCTTGCCTCAGAACTCAGTTCCGAGGGCTACGGCCTGCGTGTCGCCGTGATCGGTATCGACGATCTTCGTCCTCTGATGAGGCGCTGGAAGAAATTCAGCGGCGCGACCCCACCAACACCCTCCTCCGGGTCCGCGATGTTCCAGGTACGCACGATGTGGCATTAGGAGAACGGATTTTGTGCAACCTACGTGGCGAGCCTGAGCCTCCGCTTTGGCCTTCCGACCCGGAAACATCCAATCGCGAATTCACCCAATCCGCTGAGGTTGCATGCTTGCCTCACTGTGAGGCGGTAGTGGTAGTGGGCCACGATGTCAATAGGCCTCGCGAGCTGGATTTGTTCCTACTGGAGGGATGGTGCCTTGGCTTGGCCCGCTTGGAGACCTATTGACGACGCGCTATGAGCATGCGCGTCAACAGCGCGCAATGGCGGGACCTCGCCTTTCTTCCTCAAGCATTCGCTGGCCCATTTGCAAAAGATGGATGAAGCAGTGTCAGAGTATGCTCAGCGCTGGGGCTCCCATCTTGACGCTTTAATTCAGCTCTGGCCCGTGGTCGGAGTGCGTACAGCATTACAACAGGACGACATTTTGCGCGCCAACATGCCTGATTGGAACCTGGTATCTTCATGGTGGCATGGATCATCACAGGCATCGCCGACTGAAGACCAGTTGGATATGCACTTCCTTTCATCCTACATGCCCATCTACGAATTGTGGACATCAACGGGGGTGGCTCCAAGTTGGCCCCATACTCCCCTGTTGGACCAGGCTCGGGTGGAGAGGCTGATCCGTGGCTCAAGTCGGACCACGCACTTGCGGCAAGGTCCAAAAAAACGGATGTAACTTCCAACCTGAGTCAGGACGAGTTGCCGCATGCGTTACCTGAGCGGCTGCTGCGCGTCCACATTGACAAGCATCGTTCGGTGCAGCACTTCATCCTGTCGTAATCCCTAGCCTCCCACCACCTCACTCCCTACCCTTACCGCGACCGGCATTGTTCGAAATACATTTTCAAGAATCGAATGGAGGGTTGCCTACCCCCTATTTAGCGCATCCTCTTGATGCCCACGCAGTGCTCATGCCCGACTCTGGCCACACAAGGTGGTGACAAGACGAGTGGCTAGTGATCCAATAGTGTTGTATCCCATCCTCAGGCCTCACGCGTCACGTCAATAGTGTGGACGAGGGCGGCTCAGCCTGGACGGGGGGCTTCAAGCTTCGTGTATCTTGGAGGCTACGCCTGTGGCGTCCCTTTGGGCCTAGGCCATACTGGCTACTAGCTGCTAGTTACTAGTTACTACTAGCTGCTAGGCCTTAGGTCTTAGGTTTTAGGTCTGGGGGCTTTGGGTTGCATCCATAGACACTGAACTACTGCCTGGGTGCCTCCTGTGCCTCCTGCGCCACGCCGCGCCGCGCCTGTGCACCGCCGCCCCTGTGCGATGCGCGGTTCTGGCAGGGGCTTGTTCCTTCCCACACCATCTTGCTTTCTGCGCTGGCCACAGTCCCAGTCACGGACTTGCAGGTGTGCCACGGGCATGGGCGTGTCTGACCGCAACTCGTCGCCACGCGCCAATTCGCCTCTTCCCCCAGTCCGCACAGGCTCTCTCGCTGTTGCACATCTGCTAGCGGGCCATGCTCCTGCCCAGGCTATCAACCAGTGGCAGCCAGATCTCCCACCCATCTCTGCGCAAGAGGCGGTGCGCAGCCTTGTAGCTCCCTCCCAGGAAGACGGCTCTGCTCAACCGCCTGCTCGCGGCAAGGGAAGAAGATCCCAAGGCTTTCGTCCTCGGCCCTCGGACTCGTCTGCTCCCGAAGTGTCCCGAACTACGATCCACAGCCGCCGCTTGCCATACTCCCCTACTGGGACACCGAAATCGACACCCTCCTCTCCGGCCACCATCTCTCCCCTACCGCTCCTTCAGGGCTTGGTCTTCTTCGGGTCTTCTTCTCCCGGGAGTGAGGAAAGAGGAACCGGAAGTGCCCCCTGGTGGCTGGCCCTCTTCTCGGCCAGACGAAGACAATGCCTCTGATGCGACTGATTTGCTTGCGGCCATGAAAGAACTGAAAGAGGAAAACGATCAGCTGCGACAATCTCATGCTCGATTGGCTACTCAGTTTCAGGCCCAATCGGCTCAAGTGGGCGCGTTGACGCAAATGCTGCAAGAGCTTGCTCTCTCTGTATCGTCGGGGGGAGGAGGCACTCTCCCACCAAACGACGAGTCGCTTGTGCAGTCCCCCCAATTGAGAAAATCCACACCTCCCTCACCGTCAATTACCCCTGGGGACGCATTGAGTACCGGCCCATACCGCAAGAATACCTACCGCGCATCCCTGTCCCGGAAGAGGATGAGAGTTGGACGCCATAGATCGCGCTCTGGCTCTTCTCGACCAATTCAAGGCCCAGCGGGAGGAAAGTCTTCTACCTGAACAAGGGAGGAATTCGTCCCCTGCAATGCATGCCTCACATGCTGGTGTATCTCACAATTCGGTTGAGCAGCCGGAGGTGCAAGAGTCACTTCACCCACCTGGTCAACGGAGACATGGCCATCGAGACAATACCGCACTCACCGGAGCATTGGTATGGTCGGTTCGCTACTCGAGCAAGTCCATCAGGTGATGGAAGACCCGAGGAGATCCACCCCTCCTACTCAGCAACATTTGATCCCCCCTGCCCCGCCTCAGGTCCCAATTTACCCATCACCATCTCGTCCTACAGGGACAACAGAGGAGGGGCACCTTGCCCCCATGGAGGGATTCCACCATACTTTTACCCCCACCGTATACCCTTACTACCCTTGGATGCAGGGCATGTATTACCCCCCCCCCCGCCACCCCTCGTTCTGGAGGGAGTGTGCCTCCTTACGCTGCTCCAAGTGCCCCCTACCCTGTCCCAAGTTTCCCTTATTATGCTGCATCGAGTGTACCTTTCGTGCCGAGGGACTAGGCATATACCATGTTCTATTCGAATCCCACTGACTGTGTTTACTCTCAAAAAGGGGAGTACAAGAGGGTGCTAATATTTTGCTTACGGCGCTAGCTGATATGCACCCTCAAGACCGAAGAGATAGTGGTGGATACCTTGGTGCAAGGATACTTCAAGCTTCAAGCTTCACGCTTCAATCCCCCAGTTGGAAGTCAACCTTCAAGCTTCAAGTGTGCAGGCGTACCAGTGGCGTACCCATTGTACACTCCCACAGCAGTTTTCAAACGCGATCGATACCTTGTGTGGTTGATGCGCTTTGAAATTTGACGCGTCGAAGCACAGACAGCGGGTATGATCACGTGACCTTCACGCGGACGACGTGAGGCGTCGGCCATCCTGCTCAACGTCCACGCCAACACCAGACTCACACGAACCGCCGTCTTCGCCATCGCCCGTTCCAACACAATGGCCCACTCGGGGTCTGTGTATGTGTCGCAGCGAGCATCACTTGGCCAAGCGTCGACATTCAGCGCCCCGCGCTCTGCGCTGATGCGGCGCAACGTGCCCTTTGCCCATGTTGGTCCACGCCGCAGCCGCCTGTCTTCCTACACTTACTCGGCTGGCGACAATGACGACTCACTCCGTTCTGATCTGGACATGTCGACCATCAAGTCTACCCCCACATCCAAGGGCAAGGAGAGTAAGGACAAACGACGTCGTCGCCGCAGCTCCCTCCGTCGGCAGGTGCGACGCCGCGGACTGTACGACCGCATCAGCTCTTTCCCTCGGGAAATGTGGGACGCGCTGCTGCAGGCCGCCGCCGAATGGCGGGCCGACGTCACAGCGCTCCCGCTCGAGACTGGAGGTAAAGCAGCAGGAGCAGCACACCTCTTGTCCTTTTTTCTGTTGCTTGTCCGGCGCGGCGCGGGTGCCCGTTCTCATGCCCATGCCCAGACTTTGCGCTTCCAGACCACCTCCACCACCCCTCGTATTCTTTCCATTCCCAGGACTGCTTGGAGCATCTCCACGCTTGCTGTGCTGGCTATGCTGGGACTGTTCTTCCTTTCGGGGCTGAATGCGTACGCTCTATTCTGCCAGGCGAGTTACCGTTCCTATACCAAGCGAATTGGCCTGGTGCCTGGCGACCGCGCCCAGGCCGAGGCGGAGGAACGCGCCAAGGAAGCCCAAGCGCCGCTCACTGTCTCCAAAGCGGCCTGGTTGGGAATTAAGACCGCACTTCGGTGGAGCGTGTACGTTCTTTCCCCATTCCGCGTATCGGAATACTGACAAAATGAAAAGTCTGGCGCTTCGCTGGGTTTTGCGCGCGGTGTGGTACTACATTCTTGCGCCTCCCTCGGGTCTGGACCAACCGACAGAGGAACAGGTTGATGATCCTGTACTTCCCCCATCCAGTCGGGCGATGGAGATTTGGACCCCGCCTGCAGCGTGTCTTTCCTTTTTCGGTGTCTACTCTCCACTGCACAGTCTGTGGTACGAAGTCGCCGCGCACGGGTACGAACGGACGGTGAGTCTTCCACTTGTTCTGGGGTGGGGTGGGATACTCCTGCTTTCAGTGCAGACGTACGTCCTGATTGCTCTCAGTGAGGTCCGCTTGGCCCAACGAGAAAAGTTGGCGTCTGAAGTGCTGTACGAGTACGATGTCCGATTTGTTCAGCCCACCGCTTTGCCCATTGTCACCGAACACCAAACTCAGACCCTCGACTCGGACGTCGTGCAAGAGATCATTGATGGGTACCCGTATCCTTCGTATGCGGAGGGTTACGATCAAACAGTGTATTACTAAGTGCCAATGGTGTCTCCCCGCCCCCCTTCCCCCCCTATGTCTCCATGCTAGTATCTTGGCAATTTTCACTTCAAAGGGTCTTCATTTTCTGCTCACTTTTGCTGTTTGTTAACGGGTAGGGTGTATACCGCAAACGCTATACCCCAGACTCGCAGTCGCCGTCTAAACAGAAAGGTACAGATCATGTGGCTGGTTAGGAGTTGGTGGCTACCACTAGCTGACCGCTCATTCGGCCTGTTTCAGCCTGAAGAATGTGCGAAAAGATGTAGAGATGCAATACAGGGAATCGCTTCACGTCTTTTAGTCCTCCTCCTCCTCTTCATCGCTTTCCTCTTCATCGTCGTCGTCGTCGTCCTCATCCTCTCTCATCCTCGGCATCCTCGGGGCGACCGCTACTCAGGCGCTGCCACCCAGATTCAAGGAGGGGCACCAGACGAGGATCCAAGGTTGCTGCGTCTCGACGTGCAACATCCAACGCGGCCAATGCTGCTGTCCCATCTCTCAAATCCAAGAGAAGTGACGCAGCCATAACAGCCTGGCAGGAATCAAAAGCGTGGCACTGCTGGCTGTTGAGCGCAGTCGCGACCACAACGTGGAAAGATAGGTTCGCACCGCCTCTTTATCCTCTCCGGGGGGAAGAGTACGGTAGAGGCCCGACTCAGATCGCGCATGCGCAAGCCAGAACGCCGCTGATGCCACAGGGTCCGAGCGGATCATTCCCCTCACCGCTTGACGCACCTTGCTCGTTGACTTGGCACTTCGGGTCTTACTCAGTTGAGTGGGCGTGGCAGCCACGGCTGCGAGCAGACGGTCGTGCACAAGTTGCCTGCCTTCGGCCTGGGACGAGTCGCTATTCCCACTCACACCCTTGCGGGATAGGAGAGCAATTTCTCAAGGGCAGAGACGGTCCATTTGTCCACCTTTTTGTCTCGCACTTGGAACCCTCCACGGGCCAGGGCGATCGCATGGGTCCATACCGCAAGTTGGGTGGGCGGATTGGGTTGCAGAAATGTGCTCATTAAAGAGCTGTTCCCGCACGGCCAAGGCATCAGTGCCTTGCTCTCTAGGTCTGCTTGGTGAGCATGGACCAGCGCATCCAAGTACAGCTCCCAAATGGAGCCCACGCCTCTTGCTCCTTGAGCGTCAAATCCTTAGCCAGACGAAGAGGCTTGCGGATCGCCTCCGCGCGGGAAGACCAGTCATCAGGCGGGAGAGAGCTGAAGTAGGCAAAGATGAGACGAGGAGAAAGATATCTTCCCTTTTTGGCGCTCTGGTAAGCCTGTGTTAGAAGCGCATCCAGTAGCTTGCCCAACTGGGTCGACTCCCCTCCTCGGATTCCTTGGAGGAAGAGGACATTGCCCTCGGCCAAGAGAGACGGTCCTCTTTTCTCCCTCAGCAAGGTACGAGCTGAGAGTAGTAGAAGTCGCCCTACTCCATGCCACCAGCGAGGGGGGCAAAGAAGTGTCGTCATGCCCTCTCCGAACCTTGACTGCACCCGCCAAGATCGCGCTCAGACGAGAGAAAGTTTCGCCACCTTCGGCCGTGGGGGGAACAAGTCCCCCACTTCACTGTCCGAGATGAGAAGTCGCAGCTCCCCGGCTGCTTTGAGACGGGAAAACGTGTCCATCTCTTCCCCCTCTTGATGCTGGGCAATTTTTCGGTCCAAAGCCCAAATGGGGGTGGGGTCCACTACTTCCTTAGCAGCACTAAGGAAGTCTGCTTCAACTTGAGGTGGCATCTTTCCACGATAAAGCCGAGGATAGTGTTGCGCAACTTCTGGCCACTCTGCCAGGAAGACACCGTGTCGGTAAAGGGGAACGAAAGGAGAAGACGATATACCGCAGCGAGGAATGTGAACTTGCTTGCTCGCTTGGGAGCAGGGGGAGAATCAGCTTGTCGATCGCATGCCGTACAACGGCCAAGAGCCGGTCGTCACTCGGGCCTTCATTTGAAGAAGCCCTTCGGAAGCAGCAGTGGCTTCCTCGGCAATGGGGGTTTCAGTAGCAGGCATGTTAGCCATCTTGACTGCTGCTCGCTCTGCCGCGTCATCCCCTGCCCCCTGCTGTCGGGCTGCAGCTCTCCCCTTTGCAGGGGCGGTAGGGCGATTGAAGATCAATCCCGAGTTTGGTAAACCGCCGACGGGTGCGCTCGATGATCGTCACTTCCATCCTCACATACTCAAGGGCAAGATGGATATAGTCTCTGACATGGGCATGGGGGATATACAGTAATCCCTCATGCGGTTTCGGGTCCCGGGCAACGAAGCCGTTAGACTGTCTGCTCTTCTTCCGCGGGGGCTTTTGCATCGGCAGCAACTGCAGGGGGTTGGTTCACCTTCAACGCAGGAGGAAAAGCGTACGGGCGCCCTTGCCCCATGGGTCGAGGGCGAGTTCTTGGCGTGCGGCCAAGATCCAGAGGGACGGCTGCTTTGGATGGAGGACGATGGCCCTGCCCAAGACGCGGCCTAGGACAACGTTCATTCCATGTCTGCGGGCCCATCGGCATACGCAAGCCAAACGCGCAGATCGCCTTGAGGCGCCGGAGAGCACGTTCAAAAATGCTGATCCCGCGGGCAATGTAGGCGCTCTTGAGCTTTTTGTCGTCCTGAGGCGTCAGTTTGTCTTGGACACTGGGCTGCGTGTACGCAACACGCGCAGTTGCTCCGCACGGTCTTCAAAGTTGATGTACGCTTCGTAGTCGCCAAACGTCACTTCCCGACGAGCGAGTGCCGCTTCGTGCGCAGAGCGCTGGGTGGTGAGCGCACGCAGCTCGTCGCGCGAAAAGATACCCGCGTTGGCGAGTTGCTCGAGCTGCGGGAGCGACTGCTCGAGGCGCAGCGCCACCCGCTCCATGGTGTGGCGGGGGGGGAGGTGGTGGGGGGAGGTGGGGGAGGGGTGGCCGGGCCGGGCCTGGTGTGGTGGGCTGGGCGCCTGGTTGAGGTGGTCGACTTGGCTGCTCTGGACGCCCAGCCAGAACCGCAGAGAGGCCAAGAAAGAAATTTCCTTCCGCCGGTGCGCGGAATGGGGCGTGCGAGCCCCACCGCACCTGTTCTATTTTTTTTTTGTCTGGCCGGGCGCCGCGCCTTTTTGCACCTCGGCCGAGCCAGTCGCGTCGGCGGGCCGTCTGCCATACATCAACCATGCCTGGCCCATCCGCCCCGGCCGCGCCAGAGAAGCGTGCCGCGTCGCCCATCGACAAGGACTCGAAGAAAAGGGCCAAGCTGGAGCGCAAGCGTGTGCAGAACGCCCAGCGGGCCGCCGCCAAGAAGGAGGGCAAATTTGGCGCGGATCCGCTTCTCATCGAGATCCGCCATCTCTTGGGCGGCGATGCGGTCGACGCCCGCTTCGAGGCAGGCCGCCAATTTGACCGCCCTCACCCCCTCGGCCTCGAGATGGAGGTGGAGGTCCTTGTGTTGACGGCTGTCGGATTGGGCCTCGCCAAGGACCCTCTCCTCAAGGACTGGGTTATTGCTGTCCCCAAGTCGCTCCCTGGAGATAAGCTCAAGGTCAAGATCGTCAAGAATGATATGATGAGGTCCAAAGCCGTCATTTTGCAAGTGCTGGAAAAATCCGAGTGGAGGACCGAGACACCAACGTGCCAGTACTTTAACGAATGTGGCGGATGCCAGTACCAAATGGTTGCGTACCCGCGCCAGTTGGAAATCAAGCGAAACGTGGTGCAGAAAGCCTTTGAGTTTTACTCGGATCTCCTTCCTGAGCAGGTGCCCGACGTGCTTCCCACCCTCGCTTCGCCTGAGCAAATGGGGTACAGGACTAAGCTCACGCCTCACTTTAACCTCCCCTCGCTCGTGAGACAATGGCGCAAGGAGGTCTCCAAGGAGCCCTCCACGCCTAAGCCGACCGTCTCGTTTCCCATTGGCTTTGACTCGGACGCCGGCCCATGCTGGATATTGAGGAATGTCCCATTGCTACTCCGGCCATCAACCGTGCGCTTCCTATCGAGCGGAGGAAGGTACGAGACGACATATTCTCCTACTCGAATGGCTCCACTTTGCTGTTCCGCGATTCGATTGTGCCCTCGAGCGAGGATCCGAGTGCACGCGAGGTGGTGACCGACATGAAGCACGGTGTGATGCATGAGCGAGTGGGCTCGCTCCTGTTCCAAGGACCCGCTGGGGACTTTTTCCAAAACAACCGTTCCATTTTGGTGCCTGTTGTGGACCTTATTCGTTCCGAGATTGAACGGTTCCGCCGCACCGTTGTCCCCGAGGGGAAAACGTATTTGGTGGACGCCTACTGTGGTGCAGGGCTGTTTGCTCTAAGTCTAGCATCTCTCTTCTCTCAAGTGGCAGGGGTTGAAATCTCTTCCCGTGCCATCGAGTGCGCCAAGGTCAATGCTCAGCAACAACATTGACAATGTCACCTTCCTCGCTGCTTCTGCCGAGCATATCTTTTCTCACTGAATGAATTTGCGCCGGACCAGACCACTGTGGTCATCGATCCACCGAGAAAGGGGTGTGATGAAGTGTTCCTCACCCAGCTCCTCGCTTTGCGGCCACGACTGGTGATCTATGTTTCTTGCAATGTCCACACGCAAGCAAGGGACGTGGGCTTCCTTCTTCGTCGCGACCCGCAGTACTCCATCTTTTCCCTTCGCGCCGCCGACTTTTTCCCTCAGACCTTGTACGTCCCATCCTCATTCTGTACTCCCTTCCGAGCAACAGACCACTGACCTGTCCGCCAGCCACGTCGAGGGCATCTGTATCCTGCAGCGCCCGTGATCCGTGATCACGGGACGGGACGGAACGAACTAGGTCACATGCAGATATGCCCATTCACTGTGCCTCCACTGGACTGCCGGCTCATATGTCACTCTGGAGATGTGGACAAGGGCAGGAGGTTCTCACCTTTTAGGCAGTTGGACGTTGAGCTTCAATACACTGTTCGTCGTATTTTTCTCACTTCGCCATGCTTGATGCTCAGCCTGTGCATGGAGATGGGAACCGCGAGAGCCAGGCCACTGCCTTCTCCGTCTCTTTCTCTTTCTTGTATCGAGCTCCCATACACAAGTTGGACAACCTGGAGTCCTTGAACTACACTACCGCTATTTCTCTTACGAGGCAGAACAGATAACCATAAAATCGATCCAGTTCACACATGTCGAGAGTCAGGTTGAGAGAATGAAAGGGCTACTGGTTACGCTCTGGGTCCTTCATCATGATGACCCGCGTATCGTCGCCCAACTGGGTAGAGGTCATGCTCTGGGGCGAGATGAGCACATATTGTACACGTCGGTTGACCTTGCAAGCATCGACAATCATCTTGGTTGAGATTGTTCGGTTGGCCGAGTCCATAAACACATCAAACTCGTCCAAGCAGCGGATGGGGCAGTTGATCGCTTCCCAGAGAGAGAGCAAAAGACAGATGGTCGAGAAGGACTTCTCTCCCCCCGACAGAGCCTTGGTCTCCTTTTGCAAATTCTTGGTCCCAGCACCTGGACCATGCTCGGTTTGTACCTTGATCAGAAGCTTGCCCGGCAGCGGCGTCCATCAGGACCTTGGCTTTCATGTTCAAACGACAAACTGCCCGAGAAGCCACGATGCTCCAAGTTGGCCGTGAAGAGTGAGCGGGCACGGAGGGCAATGACACCTCGCCAAAAGTGCCAACGGACCCAACGGTCGTTGAACGAACGATCGAGCTGCTTGGCAAACTCGTCCAATTTGGTGATTCTCGATTTGAGCGTCTCCAATTTCTGCTCGGCCTCTTCAATCTCCATCTTGGCAGCATCAATGTTGCCGCCAGTCTGGGTACGCATTCTGTCCATGTACTGTTCCCATTGGCGAATCTCTTGTTCAATCTTGGCCGACGTAACCGAAGGACCCACCTCATGGTACTCCAATCCCGTATGCTCCTTGGCCTGCTTGACCAACTCTTCGAAATCGGCCTTGTCCATTTCGTGCTGCTCGGCCAACGAGTTGAGTTCTTCCGAGTACTCAGTTACTTTGCGTTCCAAGTGAGTGAGCTTGTGCCGTAGCGCGACTCTCGTTTGTGCTGCTTGCTCTGCTGCTTCCGTCATGGCGCGTTGTCCGCTTTCCCGCTCTCCGAGACGACGTCGAATCTCATCGTAAACAGCTTGGGCTTCCCCCTCCTTTTTCGTCATCTCTTCCACCTCGACGTTGGTCACACGGAAACGCTCTTTACCCTCCTCCATGTGCTGCTTGGCCTGGTCCACCATCTCTTGGAATACATCCACATCCACCGTCGTCTGTGCTTGCAACTTACCATTCAGCTGACCCACTTCGGCTTGCAGTTTCCGTAGGTTACGATGCACGGAGGTGGACTGGTTGGTCAAAGATTGCAGCTGTCCCCGCACGGCGGTGAGTTCGGCGCGCACCTGATCTTTGCGCTCAGTGAGCAACTGCTGCTCCACGCGAAGCTCTTTGAGTGCAGCCTCGGCCTCGGCCAGAGCCGAAGAGTTGTCCTTACTCAGTCGATGCGCCCCCTGGGGACGTTGCATCGCGGTGGAGGAACTGGTACGGTCACCACCTGTGATGCGAAAGAGATCGGCACTGTGCACCATATTTAATCCGTGCCCGCTGCGGAGAAGGCGGTCACCATCGCTGCGTTGGCGAACAAGAACGGTACGCTCAATGTGGCGCGAAATGATCAGCTGGCGCTTGATGTAGTCCGACTCAAACTCGCACACCCGCAGAATGGTGGTGAGGGCCGGATCGGGTTCGCCAGAGGAATAATCAAATGGCTCATCATCGCCCCGTAGAATGGGGACAAAGGACGCACAATTAAGCCGCCTCGTCCATTTCAGGAGAAGTTGTCGATCGTGCTCGTTGGTCACACAAAACCCATTCAGGTCCTTATCGAGAATGGCCTCGATGATGTTAAGCCAAGACTCGTCCTTGAGTTTCATGTAGCTCCCCACAGGACCCACTGGGGGGGTGTGCCATCCCTTTTCTTGCTTAATCGCCCGAACCAGAGCAGGCATCGACCGCCCGAACGCCGAGAGATTGTCCTGGGCAGCCGCCTTGATCTCCCGTGCGGTGCGCTCGGTGGAGGCCACGTTGCGCGCGAGACGGGTAAAGTCAGTGTCGATGTTTTGGAGAGTTTCTTGCAACGGCGCAATTTGGCGCTCAACCTCATCTTTCCGCGCCTGCAGGTCATTCAGCTCTTGTTCCATCTGCTCAATCTTGGCTTGGCCCTGAGCGCGTTGTTCCATCCACGCCTCTCGTTCGCCTGCTTGGTTGGCCTTGCGCAGCTCTTGGTCCAACTTGGCTTGCGCGCTCTCATGCTGATTCTTGTAGACCTGGTACTGCTCGCTGATCTCTTGCAGTTTCACCTGAGCTGCCCTCGCGTTGGCTAATGGCTTCATGAGCGCGTCCCCTTGCTTCATCACGCGCACGAACAAGCTCGTCGTCCGCACTCTGGTCATTCTGCCGTTCCTGGTCGATCAGAGAAAGGGTCGTGTCGGTTTGCTCGAGATCGCCGGCGACGACCTGGGCGGCTTGCTGCGCTTTGGTAATCTTACTGCCCTGTTTGCGCACTTCCTCGCCTGCCAACTCGTACTTCCTCTTGGCCTCTGCGACCTGAGCCCAGACGTACGTGTCGGACAGTTCCTCGAGTTTCTGCTTGCCCTCGCGTTGTTTCTGAAACTGCGCAAACTTGCGCAACTTTTCCTCGTATTCGGCCTTGAGGTCAGGCAGGTATTCCTTCTGCTTGCTCAAAGCAGCCTTGATCTCCATGTTGTGGTCCTTGAGCGTATCCATCTCTTGAGCCAGATGAGTAAGTTGTGTTCCCTTGAGAAACAACGCGTACTTTTCCTCCGGGTTGGAGGCACTGAGGAACTGCCGCGCCGCATCTTGGTTGAGCACCGACATGGGATTGTCCACTTGAATGTCGAGGTGGTCCAGGATACGACTGAGCTCGGCACGCTGCGTCGAGCGGGTCTTGCCATTGTGGGCAATGAGTTTCCAGGACGCACCGCCATCGAGGTGGATGCGGCGCACAATGGTGATGCTATCGCCATAAACTTCGTGTTTGTACGCATCTTCTCCGCGGTTGCGCAGACGAACCACAATTTCGGCCGAACTGCAGGATGAGGTCAGTGGCTCTGACTCTGTTGCCTATCAACCAGGGGGCAGAACGTACTTTTCACCCGACTTGATGAAACTCTTCATGCTGCCGGCGCGGTTCGTAGTGCTCGCCTTTCCACCCAGGGCAATCGTGATGGCGGTCAAGACGGCCGACTTGCCACTTCCATTGTGGCCGACGATAAGTTTAGGTTGGGGCAGAGTCGACGCTCATGCGCTTGTGGCACATAAAGTTGAACACCTCAATGTGCTCGATTGGACCGGCCTCAGCATGGTATTCTGCACCGCGTCAGCTCAGCTCAGAAACACGGTAGCGGCACAGGCATGGGGGGTTGGGGGTTGGGGGTTGAGGGGGGGGATAACGTACACTGGCGCCAGTCAGGGGCATCGGTTGCTCCACCTCAGACGCGTCGGAGAGCTGGGCATCGGGGTAGTCACTGTCGTCGTCCTCTTCGCCATTGAGACGCGCGCGTTTGGCCTGTCCCATGTCAGCGCCATGTTAGCACCCTGCTAGCACCACGCACCACGCACCACGCACACAGACAGAGCAGAGGGGGCCGACGTACACTGGTATCCGCTTCGTCGTCCGAGTGGGGCGCAGAGTGGCGCTTGCGGCCTGCCATGGTGGCGTGTCGAGGCAGGTGGTGGGGGGACGTGGGGGTCGGTCGGTGGCGCCAACTGGACGCGTCCGCTGGGCATTCAGGGAATAGGATTCAGGCCCTGCCGATGCGCCGTCTGCGCTTCCGCCTCCCGCCTTCCGCCCCGCGCGCCACCCGCCCGCCCGCCCGCAGCGCGTCGGCTGCCCGCGTGCGACGCGTCTAATGTCACCCATCCATCCTCCTTAAGTACGCCTGTACCTTGCAACGTTCAAAACCAGGGGGCGCGCGCCGGTCTTCACGCGTCATGCGTCACACGTCACTCGTCACGCGCAACCCGCAACGCGACGCGTCAGACGAC
Source organism: Moniliella sp. 'wahieum' (assembly GCA_003971905.1). Taxonomy (NCBI): domain Eukaryota; kingdom Fungi; phylum Basidiomycota; class Moniliellomycetes; order Moniliellales; family Moniliellaceae; genus Moniliella; species Moniliella sp. 'wahieum'. Next base: position 1,154,959 of record RSEE01000003.1, on the reverse strand, counting down.
ATGCTCTCCTTGCCTTCCTTTTGCCTAGGCTGTTTACGTCAGAAGACCCGGCCAGCTTGTCTGGACGCTGTACGTTGAACCAAACCAAAGTACTCTCGTCTCTCCTTTGTGTTTGTGGCTGAGAGGGTGGGAAACTTTCCCGCGGGCTATAATACTACTGTTGGTCTGTGTTCCTTACACCGTTGGCGTCCTCGTGCTCTGCTTCATTAAGTCTGTTCAGTACTCAGTCTTTCCCTCGAGCGGGTCAGTTTACCATTCATCTTCAGCACATCTGTGTCGTGCATATTTCCCCCAACAACCCACTACTATAGTGATTGGGTCTCTCCTGGTGGTGAGCGCGAGCCCTGAGCGCCTGAGCCTGCCCAGGCACCACGACGCAGATCAAAGTACATTCGGGACTCAGATGAGGTTGAACGGCGAACGTTGAGTATAGACACGGAACGGGGGCTATGGCCCTGAGGCCTGCGGCATCAAAGATGCAGGAGCACAACTGTAGACGGGCAGACGGCCCACTGGCCTAACGCACAGCAAGCAAGCAAGCAAGCCTTCAAAAGCCAATGTACAGACAACATAACCGATTGCCATCCTCAGGTGCCACGAGGGTTCAACGTTCAGTTGAGCCACCCGCAGCAAGGAAGATGTAAAGGGGACGACAGAGAGAGAGAAAAAAAAGAAAGGAGAAAAAGGAAGAGAAAGGGAGAACGGACAACGGACAACGGATTAGGACGCGCATAGCCATCAGGAACAGGGAGGAATAGTACACCAGAACAACAAGACCCGTCCGCCCGACGTCCGACGTCCGACGCGTCGAGATCGAGACCCGAAGAAGTAAAAGGCTTTTACTTCGATTCGGCCGCCTCGCTCAACATTCATTCAGCTTCGTACTGGCCAACTTGCGACCGTGACGCCCATGGTCCTTGTGCGTCGCGGCCTGTGCAGCCAACTGGACATCTTCCTCGTCCACATCAAACGTCAGCGCCGAGGGACACGGCCTTGCGCAATAATCTCTTGGATCTGCGGGTTGGTCTCGGCAAACTTCTTGGCCGCTGCCTTGCCTGCCTGTTGCGCCTGCTCGTGCGCAACCAACGCGTCTACACCAGGCACCGACGTTGCTGAGTCGTACATCTTGCGCGCCTCCTCGTACCGCTGCTTGTCCTGCTCCGCCTTGAGAAGGTAGGGCTGTTTCCGGTCTTCGTCGAGCTCGCGCCACTTGGTAGCAGCCAGGACACTTTGTTTCGTTGTTTCACTCTCGTCATTAAACCCCTCCTTGGTCATCTCGGGCGAGGCGCGAATGGAACGAAGGAACAAAAAGTAAGCCGAAAGCGGTTTCTTGGGCGCATGCGGATCCTTCAAGTTCGACTTGCGCGACTTGCCCGACTTGCGCTGCTGGGTGCGGTACGCATTTTCCAGCTTGATGTCCTCGGGCGACAACTTCTCAAGCCAAGCCTGCACGTCGGCTTCCCACTGCGCCTTGCGGCGAAGCGATTCTTCGTAGTACCGACGCTTCTCCTCCTCGGCAACGCGTTGTACCGCTCCCCAGCACCACGGGCGACATGGGACACGTTCAATCGTTCCGACGGGTTCTTGGCGCGCATATCGGCAACTCGTTGAAGTAAATCTGCCAGGCCGACGGCGCTTGCTTTGGCGGCCGCACGTGCGGCCGCGCAGGCTTCTTGACGACAGGATCTCCTTCTTTTTGAACTTGCGCTCATCCAGACCACCCATGGCATCCTTGATCTTGGCGTGTTTCGAGCCAGCAGCGGCGGCGGAAGCGGCGGCCGTCTCGTAGGTGACATGCCCGGGGGCATCATTCCGGCAAAGTACTGCGGGTGGCCGTAAGGCATGTAGTGTTGTGCGGCAGCAGCAGCAGCAGCCGCGGCGGGGTCCGAGGGAGCAGCAGATGACGCGACGGAACCAGGCACGGCGGCGTTGGGGGAGCCTGGGGCGCGGCCTGGTTGGCGCCGCCGCGGCCATCATGGAGGGGGTGACCATGTTGAAGTTGTTGTACATCTGCTGATAGTACATGTGCTGGTAGCCAGGGGCATGTTGCCATAGCTGTAGCCCTGCTGGGGGTCGTAGTTGAACGGGTAACTCTGCGAGCCGTCGTCCATTGTGGGAACGGTTAGCGCGGGGGACGTCTGCGGGGGCATGATGGGGTCAGGGGGGGGATGCGGGTGGGAGGGGGTGGTGGCGGCGACGAGCGCGGGCAGGGGGCAGGGGAGATACGCACGAGGGGGGCGAGGGGGGCAGACGCGGGGGCAGCACGGGGCAGGCGACGTGTCCTCTGGTGTGGTGGCCGGGCGGAGGGCAGGAGCGCAAGGGAGGCGGTGGGCGACAGCAGGCAGCGCACTTTCGGCAGCCACAGCGGGAGATGGAGGCGTAGAGCCAGCCGCCGCCCAGCCTGCCCCCGGCCTGCATCTCGTCCGCAGTGCCGCTGCCCGCCGCCGTCGCCCGCCGCGCCCCCTGCAGTGCACACTGCCCGGGTGCCACCGCACCACGCGTCTGGGTCACCCAGCATTAACACTGCCCGTGTGCCTCTTAAAGCATGGGGCCAGTGCTCAGCGCTGAACTTGCTGACGTGACCCTGCAGCGGAATACGCGCGGGGTTCCGACACTGCGCCTGCGCCGCGCGAGGCCATGCGTCTGGGCGGGGGGGGCGATGGGCAGCGTTGGATGCTACTCGGCCCAAACACGGCCATGGATGGTCATGCATCAGGCACCATCCATCGCTGGGCCAGTGCGGGAGAAACCGATCTACACGCGGCAGAAGAATGTAACACTGGTGTAACACCGCCCCGTCACCGCGTCACCCACACCCCTCTGTAGCTTCTGCCTGGCGCAGCACACGCGGTTTGATGGTCATCACGTGCATCGCCAACCATCACCTCCCGCTTGCACACCAAATCCACCTATACCAGCTGTACCATCGCCTCTGCGTTCTCAGCTCATCATTCAGACCATCCGTTTCCCATGGAGCGCACGAACGTGAGGAGCACTGCCGTATTACCAAAACTTAGACTGGGTGTAGGTGCAAACTGAGATGAGAGTTCAAGCGAATACGTCAGACCCAACTTGCACTTGCTGGGCGCACTGGACGAGGAGAGTGGCCAGCCGCACCCACCCATCCAAAAGGGGCAGACTCATGAGCCGGTCAAACTGACTGTCCTTGCTGCCCTATGGATTCTCACCGCAAGGAATCCGCCTCGCTTCTATCCAGAGAGGAGAGATTCAAATTCCGCCAACAGCACATCTCCTCCTTCTCTCGCCCTTCTCTCCCACTGCATACAGCGAAGCAGCTGACGAAGCGTAGTCTGCTTCCGTACCACTACAGTAAAAAAGGGACTCCCTCATGGGCAATGTGCCATACGTACAATGGTCACGTCTTCCCGCAGGAGTTCCTGCGCCTACTTCTCCAAATCCACCTTTGGAGACAGTCCTCACATGATCTCCCACGTAAGTATCACTACACCTGCGGAACACCGACGAGAGCCTTTTCCTAACCATATTTGGCCCCTCCTCGGGTTTTGGGGTACAATCCCTTAAGCGACGGTAGGTCGACTCACGGTAGTTTCGGGCTTGGGCTGGTTGGTGGATCTGAGCGGAGCTACTAAGGGACGAGGAGAGGCCTTTGGTGGGGCGGCTGCTCGTGTGGCAAGGCTGCGTCTGCACCGGCTTGGGCCGTAGTAACGTGTCTGAAGCCTCCGGGGCTTAGGTACGGGGGAGGAGGCAGAGGTTGACAAACACGCCTCAACTGAGACTGGATGGATACTGGAACTGGACGCGGCCAGAGGAGGGGGCTCGGGTGACTGGACTGACGGATTTTTGGAGCACGAGGTCGGAGGAGAAGTCAGACGCTAACAAGAAGAAGCTGGATTACTGGATCAATTGGCTGGAAAACGGGCAGGGTCGGACAGGATGCAGGAAGGACGAGGATAGAGGGTGGACGAGAATGGAAGGTGGGGGAAAGGACACCCCCATCAACCAGGAGGGGTACAGGCAAGATCAAAAGGGAACGGAGATACAATAATGTTTGTCTCGATGAGTCCTTTCCAACGCCTGGCATTTGGGTTCATTTTTTTGTTCCCCCGTCGTTCTGTGGCAACGAATCGAGCCCCGACGGTCCAAGACGGTTAGGGTCCGAGGAAGCGGCGGACGACGCTACGGAACCCCCACCAGCGGCCATTGTGGAGGGGGTGACAATGTTGATGTTGTTGTAAATCTGCTGATGGACGTACATGTGCTGGCCGCCATGGCGCATGTTGTCATGGCTGTAGTGATCACGGGGCATGTTGTCATAGCCGTAGCCCTGCTGGGGTCGTAGTTTGGACCGGTAACTCCGCGAGCCGTCGTCCATGGTGTTGGGGGGGGGTGGGGCGCGGCCTGGTTGGCGCCGCCGCCAGCGGCCATCAAGCTGTTGTTGTACATCTGTTGTTGGTGGTAGTACATGTGCTGGCAGTACATGTGCTGTTGGCAGAAAGGGGGCATGTTGTCATAGCTGTAGTAGCCAGGGTGCATGTTGTCATAGCTGTAATAGCCCTGCTGGGGGTCGTAGTTGCAACACGGGCAACTGTGCGAGCCGTCGTCCATGGTGGGAACGGGAGGGGGGGTGCGGGGACGTCTAGGGGCATGATGGGGTCAGAGGGGGGGATGCGGATGGGAGGGGGTGGTGGTGGCGACGAGCGCGGGCGGGGGACAGGGGAGATACGCACGAGGGGGGGCAGACGCACGAGGGGGGCAGACGCACGAGGGGGGGCAGACGTACGAGGGGGGGCAGACGTACGAGGCAGGGGACGTGTCCTCTGGTGTGGTGGCCGGGCGGAGGGCAGGAGCGCAAGGAGGCGGTGGGCGACAGCAGCAGGCAGCAGCGCACCTTCGGCTGCCACAGCGGAGATGGAGGCGAAGAGCCATCCCCCGGCAAGCCTGTCCCCGGCCTGCATCTCGTCTGCAGCGCCGCTGCCCGCCGCTGTCGCCCGCCGCTCTCCCTCCAGAGGGGGCAACGGCCCCGGTGCCCCTGCCCCACCTGTCTGGGTCTCGTAGCGGCGACACTACCCGTAATGCCACCCGCCGCATTACGGAGCTAGAAACTGCTTTACTTTGACCGTGTTTTTTCCTATGGGTTCTCGCCGCAAGGAATCCGCCACGCTTCTATCCAGAGAGAGAGCTTCAAACTCTGCATACAGCACATCTCCTCCTGCTCTCGCCCTTCTCTCACTGTATACAGCGAAGCAGCTGACGAAGCGTGTTGGTCTGCTTCCGTGTACCACTACAGTAAAACAAGCGTCTCTCTCAGGGGCAACGACCAAGGCCCCCCCCTATAGCATCACGGCATAAGTTGATAGACAGCAAAACGTCGACCGCACTGTACCTATGAAAGAGAACACGTGTTCTCATCCGAATCAATCCAGAAAAACTACTATGAAATGTGCGTGTATCAAGTGTAGATACTCGTCGTTCTGTGTCAACAAACAAAAAGCCTCGACGGTCCAAGAGGGGAGACACATTCTTCCCCGCCTGTCGCTTCAGCTCCTTCGACAGCGGCAACTGGAATACGTACGACTACGCTGGTCTCTGACCATGCTGCATTCTGCCTCTTCATGACGACGGATGGGGTGCGTAACCAGGTACACGGGGAATTTACATTAGTCGGGGTGGGGACAGTATGCTAGCCGAGGGCAATGCGGTTAGGGGACATATGAGAATGGAGCGCAAGGGAGGGGGGTCAATCGTGATCAATCTTGGTCAATCCAGTGTGGCCTGGGGGGAGGATCGAGGAGATGGGCATGGTGGACTGACGCCGCCAACGATGAATGTAGTCGTCCTGACCTACTGGTACCGAGTTCGAGGCGGGGAGGGAGGACGCTGGTGGGTCCTTGTGAGCGCATGGCGGCTTGGGAAGAGGTTGGTCCGGAGGGGAAGAAAGTGGTGGCGGTCTCATAGTGTGGGCGGCACGACTGGGGAGTAAAACAAGTCGGACGGGGAGGCAAGTGAGAGCGACCGAGGTGGAGGCGGAGGCAGGGTAGGCAAGGGCGGTGGCAGCGACTGGAGGTGGGGCATAAATTGCGCTTCAAACTGGCTCAACAGACGTTCCAGTTCTTCTTCTTCGTCCGAGCAGGTCGAAGGCGCGGCCCGAATGGGGGTGTGCCCTCCCCCAAAAGGGGGCGACACAAGAGACGGTAGAGAGGCGCCCTCTTCGAACGTCGTAATGTTGCCTGACAAGGACGTGGGCGTACAAGACAAGTACGAGGTGTCGAACCCCAAGAGGGCTGCGAGCGTTGACGAGGCAGCACTTGAGCTTGGCCGTGGAGAGGGACAGGGGGATGCGCTGTTGGGTGTCACGGCCGACGCAGCGGCAGCGGCAGGTGATGCATGTGCGGGGCTGAGCAAAGGGTGCCGCAAGACGCAAGGGCGAGGCGAGTGGAGAATGTGTGTTGGTACCGTCATAACGCTCGGGGACCTGCGGGACGCCAATGACTTGGGCGAGAGTCGGGCGGCGGTGGGGGAATGGATGCAGACAGGGGGTGGGGGGGGCCGCGCCGTAGGGATCAGCACAACAGGAGGCATGCCGACGGATGTGCTTTGGACGGAGAGAGGGTGGTGTAGCAGGCCAAGGGCGGGGGCAGAGGCGGAGGTGGAGGTGAGGGGCGCGGGGTGGTGTAGGTGGGGCAGATAAATAACCCCCGTTGGTAGCGGCTATAAAGACAGGACACCGTGGGCAGGGGTTCAGCACTGGCGCCGCACTGGGGCAGCATCTGCCGCGCAGCAGCGCGCACCGCCGTACTTTAACTGCGTGGCAGCTGGCGGCAACAGCGCGTGGCCTCCTGAGCCGCACGGCGCCACTCTCGCCGCCCTCGCCCCCTGTCTCCTGTCAACACGTCGGTCTGAGACTCCGTTGGGTACTCGGGCGGAGTACGAGTACGTGCACCCACACGGCCGGTTGAACGTTCAACAACACCGTCTCCGCGCAGCAGGCCACACCCACGCCCACCCGTGACCAGCCCAATGGCTGATGCGTGCGATGCACCGATCGCCCCGCCCATTTAATCAGGCCATCCCGGGCGAACAAAAAAATTCGGCTGGGCTGGCCAGGCGCCTGGGCATGCTGTCGACGCAGTCGACACACGCCGCACATACATAGTCTCGCCCACCACACTCTTCTCTCCCGTCTTCTCAGCCCTGTCCGTCTTCCATGCCTATATCCACCGCTGACACTGAGCCCAGTCTCCAGCCGGGCCCGCCGTCCAAACGCGCGCGCACCCAGCCCCCCTGCCCCCGCTCGCCGCCCGCATCCGCTTCGCATCCGCCCGCTCGGCAATGCCTTGGGTCTGCCGCCGCCTCGCAGACCACCCAGCGTCGGGCTGCCGGCTTGGGCGCATTGAGCCGGCTCACCGACGAGGCCTTGGTGGAACTCCTGCCGCGTATCGCCCAGTTTGCCGGCAAGCTTCCATCCTTCTGACCCAGCGACCGGGGCGGCGGTGTGCCTTGCTCGCCTGGCACAGGTGAGCCGGGTGGGTGCGGTGCTCCTTGCTCAACCGCGTATGTGGAAGGAACTCTTCACGTGGGCTGCTGCCATTACGCCAGGACAGCACACCAATCCCCTGGATGGTCCTAGCCGTTCGCTCCTCCGCGCCTGGCTGGGAAGCTGGCGTGCATCCTATGTGGGCCAGTTTGTGCTTGCCAACGAGCCTGAGGCGGTGGACCGATTTCTTCTTCGGCCGCGGCAGGCCGCACTGCAGCTGTCGCAAGACCTTCCCAGCTGGCATTACTACTCGGACCAATTGTACGAGCCTTTCAACCTCTCCACCCTCTCCTTCGCACAATGGTTTCCGTATGTGTCTCAGTACACCGATGGCCAGCCTGCCCGGGCGTGCCGCAGCAAGCTCCTGCAGCGCCGGCTTGCTCATACGCCCATCCATCGCATATCCATGCGCGCGGCAGGGATCGCCCCGGCGTGCGGGGCGAGGGGGTACTCGCTGCAACCGCGTTGACAGCCGAGGAGTTTTTCACTTCCTACTGTCTCACCAACACACCAGCCATCATTGACACGTCGGGGGTACAGGATCCGACTGGCGCTGGGCCCAACGGAGAATACGAGTGTATGACGTGGACCTTGGATCGCCTGGCGGATGAGTTTGGTACCGACTCGGAGGGCCATCAGCCACTTTTTGCAGCTGAGAGTTTCTCGTGCACTCTGCCCGTGTACCGTGACTATGCTCGTTCCTCAGGCGCCTTTGATCGGGTCTATACCGACGACGCAGAGCTGCCAGAGCAAGGTGCTGCCTGGTGGGATCCCTTAACGTGGCGGACGAATCGCCCATGTACCTCTTTGACGCACATTTGCCACCCACCCTAAGGCCCAGCGCGACTGGCGTGTGCCGGCGTACCTCGGCTCGGTGCCTGCTGGCGTATTGCCCCCTCCCCTTTCGGCGGTGGGAGAGGACCTAGCGCGGAGGGAAACCAAGGCGGACTTGTTCCGCCTCTTGGGCGGGTACCGTCCCGACTTTCGCTGGATCATTGCTGGTCCGCGTAGGAGTGGGAGCGGATGGCATAAGGATCCCAACATGACCTCCGCTTGGAACACCATCTTGGACGGGAGCAAGCTGTGGTTGATGCTCCCGCCCGACCGCCCTCCCCCGGAGTGTACGTGACGGAAGACGAGGCGGAGGTGACTGCACCCTTGTCCATTGCTGAGTGGGTACATGGGTTTTACGACGAGACCAAACGTCTCCATGGCCCGCGTAGCATGGGCGGCGATGGCACGCTGTTAGAGGCCGTTTGCGGGCGAGGGGAAACGGTCTACGTCCCCATGGCTGGTGGCACATCGTGATCAATCTGGAAGAGTGTGTGGCGCTAACGCAGAACTTTGTCTCGGCCGGGCCGGTGCTGGCTTCGGTGCTACGGTTCATGGCTACCCGCTGGGACCAACTTTCGGGGTTCAAAGGGTGCGAGGACCATGATGGTGTGGATCCAGACACTGAGGCGGAAGGAAATGAGACGTGGAGTGCACCCACAATCTTTGATCGCTTTTGTGAGCGACTTCGTGCATTTGATCCCGACCTGTTGGAACGTGCCCTGCACGAATCCAAGTCGTCCAAATCGCGCACTGCCGCGCTCGCCTCGGGCGCCGTTCATGTCCATCGCCACACGCCAACGCCTACGCCTGCGCCGGAAGAGACGGAGACGTGTCTCGCTTCCTTGGCCGCCGAGGAGGCGCTGGAGGAGATGCCATGGTAGGGAGGCACTTATATTCCATCTGCATCTTTTCCTACTCTCTTTTCCCAGTCGTCGTAGACTTGTGACTTGTTGGATAGCCCTGGATATGCTTGCGGGCATATTGTTGGAACACTACTGCAGTGTGCCAAGAGCATAGCCGGACTCTGGCGCTCCCAACCACTTCCACCCTAATCCGCCCGCTCCGCTACGGTTCCCTCCGCGGGCGAAAGTTTTGCAGTCCGACGTGTCTCCTCCCCGAAGTTTCGGCAATCGTAGCTTGGTCTTCCTCTCTTCCACTCCCTCCTCCCTCTCTGCTGCTCTCTTCTATCGCTCACCAGCAATCAATCCCTAGTATGGCCTACTTGACCTACTGTACTACAGCGCTCTTCCTTGCCGTTTCGCTTGGCATCGGCATCTGGTCACATCAATATGCCAGCCTGAGGTCTGGCAGGCCTGGCACGTGCACCCGAGGCTTACTCGATCGCCAGACCAGGGCAGGCACCAGGACAGAGGCGGGCGGACGAGGGCAGATTTCCTGGCGGCGCTCCTATCGGCTGTCGACCATCCCAGCAGAGGCTGAGAGGACTTGATAGCATGCCATACGCGATCGCTCGCCCGATCATCGATCACCGCGATCGCTCATCGGCCAACGCTCATCGCTTTATCGATGACTTTATCAGCGCATTAGCAGGTGATAATCGATAACCACCAGAACCTGATGCAATCCAAAATCACATTCGCCGCCACCGGCCTTCTCTCACCGAGGACCAACTGCAGCCCAGGTCGCCCATTACCATCGCATTGCCCAACACCACCGCATTCCTGACCCCCCCCATATACCCCCCCCCTGGACAAACCCGCCCTGATGTTCTCCCTTTTCCGTCGTCAGCCCCCCTCTCAACAAGCTGAGATGGAGATGAGAGCCGCCGGCGACGTGGAGGCTCAAGCGGCCACTGGCGACGCTTCCGCGCCAGTCCCGCTCTTCCTCCCCATGCCAGGGAGGTACAAGAACGCCGAGCCCTTGAGCGAGGCGTGCGGTCGCTTGCTTTTCCTCGGTTGCTACGCTGCCGCTCGAGCCGGACGAAGCGATGGGGTCGCTTGTCCGCGAGCCGGGTCGCCTACAGCGACTAGGGCCCAATCGGGGCGCCTTCCCAGTCCCTTCGTCGCCGGGTCCCGTTCCACCCGATGACCTTGCACGCCAAGCACGTCAAGCTGCGCGGCACAGGCGTCGGATCAAAAAAGAGCAGGATGACCGAGCTGCGCTCTTTGGCCCGTTGGTGTCGGCCTTTGGGGCTGGTTTGGCCCCAGCGCGCCTACAGACCAGGACAGTGTCCCTCGATTCACAGCAATCAGCGGATTGGGCTTTGGAGACGCTACGCTGCAAGAGACGTCGCCCCCATTGCCTTCTGAAGACTTACGGGGTGTCCGGTACGATACGCTGTTGTCCTGGATGGACCGATCGCAGGCGATGGCGCCCCGCGTTGTCCGACGGGAACGAGAAGAAAAGTCGGAAGGGGAAGGAGGCTGAGCCGGACGGCATGGGAGAGCCGATGTTGGTCACATCGTTGCAGTCCTATGTCAATCTCAAACGGAACAGTCTTTTGCTCCGTCCCGCTAGCCAGACGACGATGGAGGATCAATTGGGTTACCATGGTCCGCCACCTACCCATTTCCTTGCTTTGGACATCGACTCGGCCGCTCCGTGGGCGAGCATCAATGTGTTTGTCCGTGCTTCGCGTAAGCACGGCACTTGGTCTCCCGTATCATCCCCTACCGATCGAGGTTGGTTTGCCCAGCTGGGGAAGCCAGCGGAACATGTATTGGGGTACCCTGTATTTTCCGATCGTGTGTCTCGAGGGTTTGAACGTCGTGTTCTTCTCCCCCTTGCACTTCACTTGGATCTGTATGCCCCACCTGCGACCCCTCTAACCACCAAGGAAAGCAAGACGGATCCCATGGCCAAGGCTGAGGAGGAGGAGGACCAGAAGCTTCCAGGCCACCACTCTCCCACCCCACTTGAATTTGAACCGGTCCTCCCTTTGCAAGAATCCAATGTCCACTCCATGGGACCGTCGCTGCGGAAGGGAGATGAACCTTCCTTGCTCCCTGCAGAGCGAGCCAAGTACGAAAAAGCCACCAGGGAAACTCTCAAGATGGTGATTGTGGTCGAAGCGCTGGGTGAAGACAGTATGTACAGTACGCCCCTCCCTCCCTCCCCCATCTCCACCCTTTTTACTTGGATAGGACGGGCGCGGCTAACACGATGAACAGGGCACCCCCTCCGACCAGTCAACTTACAAACGACTTACCTGCGCCTGCACTCGGTCGAAGCTCGAGGTGGCCAGCGACTCTGGTCGCTGTGGGTGGAGAAACAGGAGGTGGAGGTGCACGACCATCGGTTCCAACTCAAGGAGCTGTATGGACTGAGCACCTTACCGCCCGCAGCGACTGTGCAAGCGTCCGCTGCTACGTCTCCGGCGTTCCAAGAGGAGGAGGAAGATGAAGAGGAAGGGGGTACGACTGGCCGCTTTTCTGCGCCCATGGTACTTGCTCCCAGTACCCACCCACCTTCCGAGGGTGAATGCCTGATCTGTCTCTGGGAACGTCCCACCACACTTCTCTTACCGTGTACGCACAGTCTCTGTCGTGCGTGTGCGATTGCCTTGCGTGCGTCGACGGCCGCTGCGCGCCAGGCGGAAGCTCAAGCGGGACGCAGGATGCGCACCAAGTATACCTGCCCTGTATGCCGCACTCCGCTCGGCGCTCTCTTATCTCTCGCTCCGGCAACGAGATGATCCATTTTCTTTCCCTTCCGAGCCCCTACCCATCCTCCCCATCGTACCCATTGTGTCCGTCGTACCCCCGTCGTTCAGCATTGTTATATGCATTACGCAGTTACGCAGTATCGGTTCTCTCCGTCCTCCATCAAGTTTCGAGGAGAAACGAAGAACCCTGCCCCCGCCCTCTCCCTCTCCCTTTGTTGTGTACAATATTTCTTTCTTTCACGCTATTATACTTTGTGGTGTACCTATCCGAATTATACGCTTTTCTCTTCTCTTTTTTCTCTCTAGTACTTGGAGCAAAGCAAAGCAAAGCAAAGCAAAGCAAAGCAAGCAAAGCAAAGCAAAGCAAAGCAAAGCAAAGCAAAGCAAAGCAAAGCAAAGCAAAGCAAAGCAAAGCAAAGCAAAGCAAAGCAAAAAGCAAAACAAAGTCCTTCTCCTGTACATGTATATGAATCCTCAGTCTGAGTACTCAACGTATTCATATCTTATTGATGCCAATCCAAAGCAGGCATCCACCACGCTGAACCTTGACTGCCGGCGAAGAACTGTTGTGTGGTACCGACGTTTTAATTACCTATACGAGGAGACCACCGGGCCTACGGCCCGGTCAGCTGGGGCTTCCCCCCAGCTTGGCACTTGGTCGCCACCTTAGCCACCGTTCCCCCGGTCCACCGTTCCACGCTGGAAAAAGACGAAATAATATCACCGATGCTTGCTGGCAGCGGGTGGCGTTGAACGTGGCACGGGGCAGGTTGATGTAAAAGTGCACGGTCGATCCTTTTTGCGTATGGAATAGAGATCCATGCTGTCAGTGCGTATACCAGCGACTGAAGGCTAACTACCAGCTTGTCCCATTTTCAAGGTCGGTGGCAAGGATCATTCGTGACCCGAAACGGGTGGTGGGTAAGGGGGGGGCATGTGAAGCTCGGTGCAGGATTGATATTTGAGTGTCACGGGGCTATAGCTACTAGTATACTGAAAGAATACGCACGCTCCTCAGTCCCCCCGCCCCCTTTTCTCCACAACTGTGCCAGTGTGGCCTTTTCTCGCAGAAAGAGCCCCACGATAGGCCATTGTTGTCCCTTGGATACGTTAGACGTTGAACCTTGCTTGAGTGCCATGGAAGCGCTGGAAGCCGGGCGCGATGGCGTGGGGACCAGAACGTATAATCCCTGTGTGCACATTCGAGAGCGAGAGAGATATTATACCTCTCTTCTGTTGCGCCGCAGTGCCTTCGACGAGAGAGGGTTGTTTGCAACGGTGTGTGTAATATGATCGCCGCCATTCAATGCACGCACCACATGATTGATGGCGGAAAACGAGCGATAGCGAGCTAGAGAAGACGGTGCCGAGGGGCAGCCGAAGCCCCCCACGACAGCGACCTGATACCGAGCGCAGGGGCGGCGGTGCTGCTGACGGCCGTGGTACTGTCCACTATACTAACGCGACGCCAGCCAGAGCAGCCAAGAGGCTGACACGGCGAAAGCGGGTAAGGGTCCGGCCGGAGGATAAACAAACATTTCAATCCGGCTGGCTCAGCCACTCAGCCTGAGCGCGTTCGGTATCACTAGCTAGCTAGTCACTAGTCCCTAGTCACTCGATAACCAGCTGCCCTGGCCGCCTCCTCTGCTCCCCCCCACCACCCCCATCGCCCCCGCTCCGCCGCCCCGCCGGCCAACGCATCGACGTGCGCCCGGCGCCGTACTTCTATGCCGGCATCTTCGAGTCGCCTTCCCCCCCAGGCACCCCCACGTCCGCACCTTCCATCTGCACCCTCGCGGCGCGGTCGCGGTCGCGGGCAGGGCCGTGGGGGGAGTGTGCGCCCGTCCCGCTCATCGCTCCCGCCTTCTCAGTCTTTCCAGGCTGACGATGATGAGGACAGCGAGGGACTTGCTGATCCGGATGCTGGACCTTCTGCCGGCGCCAAGCGCAAACGCAGCAAGGTCGGCCGTGCTTGCTTGCCTTGCCGCCGCAAGAAGGCCAAATGTGATAGTGACGGCAAATCCCCTTGCCATCGCTGCCTTGTTGCTGCTATGAATGCGCCTGGCGGAAACGACCCTGAAGTGGCTCGTATCAACGCTATTTCGGTTTGCACGTATGCCGAGATGGAAGACAAAGCTGCCTATTCGCGCCGTTATGTCGAGACTCTTGAGTCCCGTTTGGCGCGGATGGAACAGTTTGTTGCCGTTTTGGCACCGACTTTGAGCGCGTCTGCTATGTCCAAGGCGCGTGAGCTGGGGTTGCTAGCAGATTCCTCTCACACATCAACTTCAGCTGCTCCCCCTCCACCATCGGATCAGCTGCCTACCGCCAGGAAGCCTCCACGAGGCGACACGAGCGAGAGCCAGAGCGTCACACCCGCTCCGCCTGTGCCGGACAAACCACAATACTGGGATGCGCCATCTTCTGGCCGTCTCCAGTTCGATTCGGGTCACACTTATACCCGGTACTTGGGTCCCTCCTCAAGTGTCACGCTCGTCATGGACGCTGCCTCTGCCTTGACTGGTGCTGGCGCATTTGACACAGACGTTCCAGGAGAAGAAGGGAGTGGTAGAGCTAGCTCTGATCCTTTGACCCATCGCCTCTCCTCGGGCAGTAACTCGGGACTCAGGAGAAAGTCGAGTTCCCCGGCGGAGGATCCTGATGCCTATGTTGATGCGATCGATGCTTATCTGCTCTATGCTTTGAGCCCATTGCATATCCGACCTCCTGCCCACCGTCCCCAACTCAGATCGGCAGGACCGGACGAGTCTCCTCCATGGCCCAGGCAGCCGTGCATTTTAACTCGGCGGCCGAGGCATTTTCCAATGCTGCTAAAGCGAAAGGTACGCCGGCGTCTGATCTCAAAAACTTGCCCAAATCGCTTGCCGATCGATTATGGGACACGTACATCAACTTTGTTCATCCACTTTTCCCCATTCTTGATCCCTATACCCTTCGGCGAGAGGCCGAAGCTATCTTTGTCCATGGCGCGGGGCCCTCTGCCAACGGGGGAAAGACCCCAGAAGACGTACTGGCAAACGACCCGATGCTGGTTGCCAATGTCTTGGCGGTGTTTGCCTGCGCGTCACGCGTGCTAGGTGCCCAGGAACCGAGGGTATGTCCTCCCGTACCCCCATCAACGTACGACTCTCGACCTTCCTCCAAAGCCGACCAGACGCCTCTCCCCAGGCGTTCTCTAGCGCAGGCACACCTGCCGACCCAAGCTCGGGGGACGACTTGCCTAAAACACACGAAATCTCAGCTGCTGGTCCTGTTGTTGATGGCGCAAGGGGCAAGGTTGATGGTACTTTAGCAGGGCTTCATTTCTTCGTGCAAAGTGAACTCTTGTCGCTCCACACGCTTAGTGCCGGGCGAACGTCTCTAGCAATGGTACATTGCATAGGACTGCGCGCTTACTACCTTGTTTCATCCAACTGCGCTGCTCGTGCTTGGATCATCATGGGACGTGCCATGCGCATGGCCCAAGATCTAGGATTACATCGTGATCTGGACCTGAGGTCACCCCTACCAAGTCACAGCCAGAGCAAAGGCGATGTGTTAGAACCTGAACTGCGGAGACGGACTTGGTGGTGCGTCTACCTGATGGACCGCCTCTTGTCTGTTTCCCTCGGACGGCCATGTGGAGTTGCGGATGAAAGTGTGGACCAACAGTTCCCTCGTGAACCGTTGATCCCACCTGTCGTGACTAATATCTCCCCTCCCCCAGACAAGGGGAAGAGTTACATCCTCGGGTCGGTGGAGGGTTTTAACGAGATGGTCAAGATCTCTCGATTGATGGGTCGCGTGGCTCGCAACGCGTTTGTTCGACAACGCCGGGGCCGGCTCAAGGAGAAACACCGATCTCATTCCTCATCCAGGAGGACGCAGCATGATGCATCGGATCAGCCAACCAGCGACCAGGAGGAACGACCCATCTCTTCTGCTTCGGGGGAAGACGAAGAAGAGTCACGGTCCAATTCGGAAACGGACATGGAATGGGAGGAGGGGGATGGCATGGAGGCCATTCCTCCCCTCCATGATGTACGCGCTCTTCATCGTTGGTTTGCCGCAGTGCCGGATCAGTTTAAGCATGCTCAAGCTCAAGTGCGAGTCCAAGAGAAGACAGAGACTAAAGGTCATTCGAGTAGTGTGACCACATCTTTCAAGGACACTGGAGATGCAACACGACATTACCTGGCTCTCCAGTCATGTGCTGCTTCAGTCATGGTGAGCTACTTCCAATTTGTTGTATTCGAGGGGTTGACTGACGTGTTTTCATTTCGTACAGTACCGTCAAACGATGCTTCTTACGCAACGGTCACTCATCCAGTCAATCTTATCTGGCTCAGTTGACTATGCGCGGAGCCTCAAGGAGCAAGTCAACATCTCCGCAACCACGCTGGAGGAGGAGGAAACCGTCTTGACAGAATGTCGCAAGACCTCAATGACGCTTATTCGTTCGGCCCCAACCATTGCCGCCACGCTCGCCGCCTCACCTTATTTGCTCGAATACGGGCAGCAGCTCTTAGTCGCAGGGGGGTACCTTGCGCTGACAGCCTGGAGGCGCCACCTCTCTCTTCAAAAGGGCAAGTCGACCTTGCAATCAAAAACGGCCGATACCGCTTCTTCCGTTGCCACCACCGAAACCCCAGCAGCATTGCTCGGAGAGGCTGCGTTGGCCGTGACGCTCTGCGGCGTCTTGAGCTTGCACTGCCTGCTGCTGTGTGCTGGGTAGGGTGCTTCATTCTCTTGTTGACAAGTTGAGACGAAAACTCGGTGCAGCGTCAGATTGACAGATGTGCCTGCCGAGCCAGAGCCCGCCCGCGCTTCGGTTCAGCGCCCCTTCTCTTCCCCCCCAGCGCAAACGTCCGTTGAGCCACCCGTGCCCCTCGAGGCTGAGAGAGCACAGGGATAGTCGAGCCTGCCAACGCCACCCCCAGGAGAGATGAACGGGAGTGGCAGGGACAACAAGCAAAGTGTGGGCCTACTTGTGGACGAGATGAGGCAAACTGCGCTCCCCTTGCTTTACGAAATGGGCATGGCTGGGGGGAACATACCTCCCGCGGCGACTCATTTGCACGCCCTAGCCGATGATGCGGGGTGGGACTGCAACTGGCTCCGTATGGCTTACAACGTGGAACCAAATGGTACAGGATTCGCTGGGGTCGGTCAACTTGTTCCCTTCCTCCTCGTCTGCCTTTGAAGGAGGCGGGGCGTCCCTCAGTTTGGGGGGCATTACCAGTGCCAGTTTCCTCCCCATGCTCCAGCCGCAAGAGTGGGGTTGGGCGATCTGCCTCCGCCTTCATCTCTGCCCTCTGACGCTCCTACTTTCGAACAGAAACAGCTAATGGCGTTGCGTCACCCAGAACCTCGTCTCTCGAGCTGGGTAACGAAGGAGGGCCTCCCACGAGGACAGCGACGGGGGCATCGACTGGCGCGGGTCATTATCGCTTCTTTTAATATAGTTGTTGGAACGTTTTGCACACAATTCATGTCTTGTGGGTACTATCCTATGGGGCTGCATGATATTGGGCATGCGGCCTATTGTGAAGGCAATGACATAGACCTCGTAGGAGATGGAGGCACTCGAAAGACGAATGGCCCAAGATGGGACACGGAATAAAGGAGCAGGCGGGATAAGTAGGGGCACCGAGGGTCGGGGATGCGGCAAGAAGAACGTCGGAGCTGCTAACACCCGAGCTCTCAAGCTTGCATGGATTTGGTCGACATTTTGTAGCTTGTGTTTGAATCAGCCGCCTGCGCGTATCTGCCGAAATACACGTCTCGTACACATCTATATCAACTCGCAGCCACCCCCTCCACTCCCTCAATCTCATTGTGAGTCTCGCTATACCCCCTTTCGCCTGTGCCGTCTGACCAACTGGATGGCAACGATAGAAATTAGTATTACTAGAGGGCCACCGGCCTACGGCCCGGTCAGGTGCTTGGTGCTTGGTGCTTGCTCGCCACCGTAGCCACCGGTCCACCTTCGCCACCGTAGCCACCGTTCCCCAGTCGCCATCGCAGCCGCCGGTCCACCGTTCCACGCTGGAGGGAATTTATCACCCATGTGGGCGGGTGACCTCCGGCTTACGCCCGCCGCTTACGTCAGAACATTGACAACGCGCACGCCGCTTTATTCAACAGGGATTCCACCACCAATAGGCACTCTACTGGTTGTCCTTGTCCCCCTTCTTGTCGGTCGTGGCATCACCAAACTTGATGCCCCCTCCCTTGGCCGCACTAAAGTTGAACTTGCCCGGCTTAGCCACCCCTTCAAAGCTGGACGTGGGCGAGTTGCCAAACCCAAACCCAACGGCGGGTGGCGAACTGCTGGCGGCTGGGTTGGCAGGCGCAGCCGTCCCAAATCCCACTTTAACGGGTGTGCTGGTCGAGCCAAAGCCGCCAAATGCACTCGATCCAAACGCAGAACCACCCGAACCAAAGCTAAAGGCGGACGCCGGCTTTTTGGTCGTGTCTCCTTCCTCGGCATTGGTGGGCGCTGCCGCCTTGAAGCTGAAGGCAGGCGCAGGCTTCTTGGATGCATCGGAAAACAGACTGGTCGGGGGCGCATCCGTACCAAACGAGGCCTTGGTCGGAGCCGCCTGCTCAGTCGTGGCAAATAGCGATGAGCCAGCTGAAGAAACCGGTTTCTCCCCCCACTAGACGGTTTGAAGCTGAATGTTGACCCACTTGATGTGGGGGGCGCCGCCGCCGCCGAGGCAAACGTGAAGGCAGGCTGGGCCGTCGCTGGTTCAGGTTTCTTCTCCCCCGAGGGCGGATGAAGGCGAACGTCTTGGGCTCCGTCTTTTCTTTCTTTGTCCCTTCATCGTCTTTCGCCTCTGCACTGGAAGAACTGGGCAAGGAAGTTTTGGGCGCCACCTTAACCCCAGCAAAGCTGAACCCTCCTTGGGAATCTCAAATTTGGGCACCCCTGCTGGTGCGGCACCACCATTGCCCGTGGAGGGAGAGAACCCGACCGATTACCGCCAAACGTGAACGACGTGCCAGGGGCCACCGTAGGAGCGGAAGGCGTCTTCTTGGCTTCCGGTGGCGGAGGCGTAGTACTCTTTGACTCCTTTTCAACGGGGTTGTCGCTGTCGGCACTGGCCTTGCTCGGGCTGGAGCAACAGGTCGGCAGGCTTAAACGTAAATGTGGCCTTGGGTGCCGTGGTAGCGGGAGCAAATGTCAAAGAAGGCGACTGAGAAGGAGCTTTGGGAGTTGGAACCGCCGGGGAAGGGGTAGAAAATGTGTTGAAGGCAAAGGAAGGCTTAGATACAGAAGGAGCAGCAGAAGGCAGGGCTGGAGCAGACAAAGGCTTTTGCACGGGTTTCTCTGCTTCACTTTGGCCCTGTGAGCCGCGTAGGACTGGAGTACGGGACCGAGATCGGCAAATGGGTCGTCCTCCAGTGCCTTTTTGATGGTGCGGGACACACTGGCGTTGAGCCCACGAAGTTGGGTAAAGTACAAGATGAGCGCCTCGTGTGCACTATCCTCTTCCGCAGCAGGCAGCGGATCCGATGGAGGTACGGGTGCTCCCACGCTGGGCACAGGCGTGGTCGTGGAGGTGGGCACAGAGGGGGCGGCAGGCTTGAAAAAGTTGAACGCAGGGGCGCTGTGGCGGGCGCGGGCGCAGCAGTCCCGGCCCCACCAAAGGAAAACATGGGCTTCGATGAAGCTCCGGTGGAGGCAGGCGCCGCAGCGGGAACCGAGAGCTTCCGCTGCCCAACGTAGACGGCGCTGACGGTGTCGGCCGGGCGCCACCCAGGCGGCGGGGCAGCCCCTTCATTGGCCGCCGCTCGATGGGCACGGCCGGTGCGGCGGTAACCTCGGGGGCTTCTTCTTGCATCCCCCTCATTTTCGCGTGTGAGCTGGTGTGCTGCTTGACGTTTGGCCATCTAGGTGAGCTGCCCAACCGGAGCGGTGGTGGTGGCAACGGCGACGGCGGCAGCGACAGCGACGGTCGAGACGCCTTCCGGCTTGGGCGAACTTGCGGGAAAAAAACTGACTAGTGATGCATGATGCATGATGCATGATGCACGACTGCCGCCGCCGCCGATTGGACACCTGACTGAGGCCGAGGGCACGGGGGCAGCTAGTGCCTTGGGACCAAGCGCTAGGGTTGCTTTCGGCCCCCCCCCTCGGCGCTGTCGTGTCGTTTCGATGGCGCGGCGGCGCCTCCCACCATCGCCCGACGTCCTCCCTTCGGCTGCCGCTCTGCCCGCCTCTGCGCGGGAAACGATGAGGAGATGATTCATGCAGTGCTCATCTTCAACAACAGCGGCCGCCCCCGTCTGAGTCGCTTCTACACGCCTCTCGCCGGCGGCAGTGGGGCGGAGCAGCGTGCCCTCCGGCTCATCTACAGCCTCGTCTCGCGTCGACCCGACAAGGCAGCCAACTTTGCTGATGCTCCCGAGCTGCAACCGTTGCTGGCCTCGTTCGTTGGTGCCGGTCCCCAGCTGCCGCTCCCAAGCCGGTTCCGTTTGATGATGCCGATCCACCAGCGACGGCCAGCACGGTTGACACGTGTCCCTTGCGCATCATTTACCGCCAGTTTGCCACGCTGTACTTCGTTTTTGTCGTTGATGCAGCGGAGAGCGAACTGGGCATTGGATTTGATTCAGGTCCGTCTTGTCGCGTGGGATGGTTTGGTATATGGGCGCTTACTAACCTTGGATGTCTTTTGTCTTGCAGGTGTTTGTGGAGGCACTGGATCGTATGTTCACCTCGGTCTGCGAGCTGGATCTTGTATTTGCCTTTGATCGGGTCCATGCCTTGCTGGGGGAGATGATCCAAGGTGGGATTGTGGTGGAGACCAACATGGCCGAGCTGGTGAAGCAAGCCCAGGCCATTGGGGCGGCCCGGGCCGAATCGGCGAAAAACATCCCTGGATCCGCCGCCGCCGTAGCCGCTGCGATGCCGGGTACTGTCACTGGCTTCTCCGACATGCTGGCTCCGGCAGCCGCGTCTACTTGGTCGGCCGCGGGCACGGCGATGAACTGGGCATTCGGTAGGCGATGATGAGCCTGGCTGCCCTGTGCAATGATCCATCTACTCCACCAAGTTGGGGTGCGATTCTGTCTCTTTGTGGGCGGATTTCTATCAGATGAAGGGCTTCTTTCGTAGGTGAGTCGGTGACATATTTTGCGAAACGTCTATTTTCATGGATGGTTCGGGGACATAGGAGACCAGTGCGAGTGCACGACGAAGCACGACGAAGCTAGCTTACTTTTTCTTGCGCTGCCGTTGCGCTTTCTTTTTACGGCGACGTTTCTCGCGTTCCTTCTCCTCCTTGGTAAGGCCGGGGAAGAGGCGACCTGTGTATCTGGGTCGACATTTTCGACTTGGTCCTCACTAGTAACGAGAGATTCGGGCTCAGGCTCAGGCGTGGGCAGGGAAGAAGGCGTTGTGTCTGAGGTGATCAGATCAGCTGTGATGGACGACACAGTGCTCTTTTCCGGCCCAGCCGCGTCGCCTTCCCCCGCTTGAGAGGGTAAACCAGGGGCGGATCCGATGCGGTTGAATCCAATGGAGGCGAGGTGCTGGGTTGGATTATCTTGTTTTCGGGCTTAGCCACACCTGCTTGTTCCACATCATCCTGCCGTGCTTCGGCACGATCCGACAGGCTCGTCCGGGTATCAGGACTTGTAGTTTCCTTGTCGGGCTCAGATTTGGCTGGCTCCTTGTCGGGCTGAGGGTTGACTGGCGCGACCACCAAATCGGTAGAAGCCGTCTCCATCGTTTCTTTTGGGGCCTCTAGATCGGACTCCTCCGCAGGGACTCGTTTCTCGGGTTGCTCCGCAGACGTTGCAGCAGGTAACGCGGAGTCTGGCGTTGTGACCACGCCCTCTGGAATTGCCTTTGAAGAAGTGGGGTGCGGAGAATCAGAGTAGGATGCAGTAGCCTCGGATAGCGCCTCAGGACCGGAACGTGAGGGCGAATTGGATTCAGGATTGGGTGCGATGCGACAACTCTCTTGGGCCGGGGAGGAAGGTTGCTGCATGACAACCTTTTCTTGCCCAGGAACAGACTCTGCCACAGTCTCAGCAACACCGACCGAGGGAACAGCTGTGATAGCAGTCTCCTTTTCCTTGGCTGTGGTGAGGTCAACCCTTTCTTCCGTACCCTTCTCCGTCGCGGTGCTCCCTCTTCTCAACATCAAGCGTGGGTGAAGCGACGGGGGTGCCAGATTTGCCCTTCGTACCATTCTCCCCAGGTCTCCCTTAGAAACCTGGCTGTCCCCTCCATCGTAGATTTGCGGGTTTGCGCGATGGGCACTGAAACATCCTCCACGGCCGTGGAGGCAGGAGTGGCAGTGGTTGCGGTTTTGGCCATTGGAGATGAAACGGGAGTAGATCTGACAGGAGAGGACGAGTTCTGCAAGGTGGTAGGGCTGGTAACGATAGGGGATAGTGGTGTCTTGCCTAACGAAGTCCGCTTTCGCGTGGCTTCGGCGAGACGCTCTTGAGCGAAAGACGCTTGCGCTGCTTTTCTGGTGTGGCCGTCAAAGGCGTTGACACGGATGTTGTTGAAACAGGAGCCGGGGCAGGAGCCTGAGTGGAACCTGTAGCCAATGAGGGTATGGTTGTGGGTGCAGGAGCGACCGCAGGCTCCACCGCTTCTGTAGGAGCCGCATGTGAATCAGGCGCTGGGGCTTCAACCACATTGGGTGCTGGAACAGAAGCAGGCACTGATATGGGCAGGGTTGTGGGACCAGCAGTATCCGTCAAGGCGGGCACATCAGTCGGCCCAGTGGAGGTAGGTGTATCTTCCGGAGCTTGCACTTGCACTGAAGCTTGCACTGGAGCTGGCACTGGAGCCGATTCTGGTTCTGGGGCAGGGGCTGTCACTTCGGGCCGAGGGCCAGGGGAGGCACATCCTGGTCCGCCCCCGCCGGGCTCTCAGTAATGATCGTCTGCATCATTGGAGTTGGGGCCTGATGCGGCAAAGGTTTCGGAGCCGGTGAGTAAGAAGAACGGTTGGCGATCGTAGCTGCGCGATGAGCAAGTGGGATGTCATCGTCCGAGTCGTCGCTGGTGGGCATGGTGGGCATGCTACCTCCCAGGGATGGGGACGCGGTGACACGGACCGGTGGCCCTCTGCGAGAAAGCAAGATCGGTTGTGCATCGTCTTCGTCGTCCGTCACGGGCACTGTTGTGGCTCTGATCGGTTCTGGGCGGGTAAGCAAAGGTGCGTGCACGGCCGACTCAAACGTCGACACTGTCGATCGGGGCGGGCTGGAACTGGGCGAGGAAGGTGTCGGGGCGGGGGAAGCAAGGGGGGAGCGGCTGGAACGCACAGGCTCCGACGGTGCACGTAGATGGGCGTGTTGGGAATTGGCCATGCTCGAACTGGAACGGCGAGGGATGTAGGAGGTGGTGATCGGATACTCCCGTCCCGTTCCTGGTGACAAGGGCGAAGTTGGGGGGCGAGAACCGGCAGGCGAGAAAGCGCGATCCATTGACGAGCCCACCGATCCATGTCGACGCAGCGTTGGGTCGATCGAGGGGCTCAATAAGTCCGTCGGGGGAGGGCTCGGAGCAGGGGAAGCGGTACTGCGCCTCTGTGGTGGCCGCTGCCGGGGTTGGTACTTGATCGTTGGGGCTGGTGGACGTGCCTGGACAGGCGGTGGCGCATAGTTTGCTGCCGATGGGATTAGGGGAGCTGGGGAGCCCAAACGTTAGGCTCAGAGTCCTTCCGTATCGCCCGAACACCCGGGTACCTGATTCAGAAAGGACCGAGTGAATGGGGGCTGAGGACGTAGAATTGGCGGGAGCAGCGGGTTTATCGATCGGGGTTGCCTGAGTAGGCGATTCACGCGCCATCGAAACGGACGCCGGCTGGTCGTCATGGATGTCCGGGGTGTTGCCACGGGAGGGGGGCGGGGGGCTAGGATGTTGTCTTGAAGCTTGAGCAAGTTGCATGGATCCCACGCGCTCATCCCCTTCAGCTTGCGAAGATGCGCGACAAAGCGAGCCAAGTCGGCGTGCATTGCATCACGTGGAGGTACCTCGGGCCGTACAAATTCCCGAGAAGGCAAGGACATGCCGGATCGGACCGAACCCATACCATTCGACCTTGTTGGCGGGGGCGCTTCGAATGCGTCCCAGTCGATCGCCCGCACTGTGTCGGTAAGGTGCAAATCAATGGAAGCACCCGTCCGCCTCATGATCGACTCGAGCGTACCAGTGGGGAGATAGCGACTTAGAATGGTCGATAACGTTGAGCTATCCTTGAGAAGTCCAGCTAGGGGACTCAGCTGAGGAGGTTCCTCCTCGCCCTTCTCATTCCCGCTCCCTTCCTCCTGTGGGGTTTCTTCATCTTGAGGTGTATTGGCCGCTTTTTGTTTGAGTCCAAGTCGGAACTGACGCTCCGCCTCAGCAGCTTTTTCCCAATTCAGAACCTGTATCGAGACAGCAGTCAGCATTCAGAACATCAAACCCTACCTGAAGGAAGAAACGTACCCGGAGAGAGCGTGAATGAACAGCAATTCGTTCCTGAAGGATGGAGACGAGTTTAGTTTGGATCTCCATCCGATGATCAGTGTAGTCCTGTCGCAGACGATCGAACTCAGTGAGCATCAGCTTCATCCGCTTTGGCAGGTGGCGTCGCACCATCTCGCGAATGTAGGGCAGTAGGCCCATCACAGCACTGAGAGACTGTCAGCCAGCGCCAAATGGCGAGCGTTGATATTGGTCAGACCGGCACTGCGGAGCGCACCTGCACCCAGGACCAGCTGGCACACGCGGCTGTTAAATTGTTTGAGAAACTCGACGAGACGGGCAAGAACTTCGACACAGATCAAGGGCAGGTTGACAACCAGGCGACAGTACCGCCCCAACTGGGGGAGCACGATCAAGGTCGCCCCCACGACAAAGTACCGGTGGCCCTCGATCTCAAGTGTCTTGGGATCGCGTTGGGTGGTTGTCTTGCCATTTTGCAACGGTTGCTGGATAGATCCTTGACCAGTCTGACACAACACCGACAGCTGCGCTGGGTCCTCCGTTGCCCCAAGCAACATCGTCTCCACAAGTGCTTGAACTGGGGCTGGCACCGATTTCGCACTCCACTTCTCCGTGTCCACAGCAGCCGCTGCAACCGACAACCTGCGGGCATGTACCACACCCACAAACTCGCGTGCCAAACGCAGAAGGGTGGAGCGCAGCACATCGGATCCGCCACTGGACCGTTACTGGACCCGCTATTACTGCTTGCCAAGTGAGAAGGCAAGCGGCTACGCAGCATGAAGCCCCATCCCAGTTGGAAAGAGGGAAGGAAAGCGGTCAGTTCTGGGTCAGCCCAGACGTTCGCCGGGTCCTCAAGATCGGATAGGGTCGGTGCGGGCTGTGGCGATCCCAGCACAAGACCCCGCGCGGAAAAGATACGTGCGGCCGAGGTGTGAACTGCCACACGCATTTGTACGAGCTTGGGTTATGCGTTCGTCGTCCGCAGGCAGCTGGATCATTTCGGGCAATTGCGAAAGAATGACGAGGGCCTGGTCAGAAGCATGAAGCACGTCTAACACGGCCTCTAGGTAAACGTGGGTTCGCTCCACAAACTCGGGGGCAGACAACGAGCGAAGGTGGGCGATGGCCGCCTCAGGAGGTTTATTCACTCCGGGCTCTGGATTGACGAGCTGAACAAGGCCAGGAATCGCTTCCTCTGGGAACTGGGCAGCGGTCCAAGCAACCGGGGCAATTTGCTGGACAGCTCCCAAGGTAGCCTGCTCTAGGGTACGAGGGACCAAACCAAGGGAATTGGCTTGTGCCAGAGCAGCAAGCAAGGGCCGTATGGTCTCCAGCATCCCCTCGTCCTGCAACTTGAGGTGGGTTTTCATCTCCTTCTGACACGGGTCGGAGACCCCGCCGAGGGAAGTGAATCAGGACCTTGGATCAGAGAAGCAGTGACGACAGGGGAGGCCTCTGTGCCCGGCAAGGGTGTAGCCTCCGCTGTAGCCTCGGCCAACTGCTCGGCAGCCAAAGCGATGGAGGAACGCAAGGTGCGGGCTCGCCGGGCTCGCAGAGAACGTAATTGCTCAGTCGTACCTGAGAAGCGTGCCGGGTGTCGCGCGGTCATCTGCCTCAGAAACGAGGAGATCAGTATGCTCTTTGTGAACCAGTCTCTCAATGCCGTTTCCAGCTCGCCACAGAGAGCCTCAGAGGTTTGTGTTGCACTTCCGTCCAGGCGAGTTGACAATGCTGCCAGGGAGGCAACGTCGGAAAGTTTGAGCTGCTTTTCCTCTTGCTGATCCTCTGTGCCGGCTGAGGCTGAAAGGACAAGAGGCTGTTGGAGTGACAGACGCACTTGCTTGGCAGTCTGCAACGCATCCAACCATCTACGTTGCTGAGCAAGCTGTTCGACTGTTTCGGATTGGCTAACAACCGTTTGGATGCGTTCTAGCGTGGACAGTAGCAGTTGAAGTCGGCGGCGGCGGTGCTGGTGTAGGATGAGAGAGGTGCCGGTATGAGTGATGTCCTGGTCCAAAGCGCGCATGCTGCCCTGGAGCGCAGCTGTGTCGGAAGCACATTGGCGTCCAGCCTCGGTGAGGGTTTGCAGAGAAGAGGCGGCATTCAGGATCGCTTCCGACCGCTCAGACAAGGCAGTGACGAGATGCTGTTCGATCACATCCGAATAAAACGACAGTTTCTCGCCCAGCAGGGGAGGGATGCTGTCAAGGCCTCTTGGGCGGCCTCGGCAAGGGACGAAGTGCCATCGGTGGAAAGGGGACAGCGGCACTGACCTCAAAGACCTGCTCGAAGTACCTTGGGTCGGACAGGGAATAGTCCAAGTCAAAGAAGACCGAAGGCACCGATTCCAGCGGCGCCACGTCTTCCTCCTCGCTCACAACGCCAGTGCCAGTGCCAGCCGCCCCAGGCCCAGAGCCACGGGCGGCAGGGGGGCGTCGCAATTTCCCCCACACCGGCCTAGTCTCACGCGCATATGCCTCGGCGTCAATGGGGGGGCAGCGGGGGGGACGAGGGTGTCGGCCGGAGGGAGCGCGGGGAAAAGAAGGGCGGGGTAGCGAGACGAGTGGGGGTCGATGGGGTGGGCCCGACGAGTGGGGTGGTTGAGGACGGTGGAAATGGCGTTGAAGCCGGCACTCATGCTGGGGGTGCGGACGGCGAGGCGGGGGTGGGGATGCGCGCACCAGGCCCTACTCGAGTGGAAGCGGGCCGCGGGCAGGTTGGGGCGAAAGCACAGCAACCCCAAGCGCCCAGCCGAGCCGCTCCGCGCTGGGCCGGCCGGTCCGGTCCAGATGGTCACGTGATGGAAACTCCGCCTAACCCTCCCACCCATTCCGCCCTTCACACCAACGCTCAACTTAAATGTTCACCTTGAACGTTCAACGTTCAATGTTCAGAATTATACTGCCACCTGTCACGCGTCACAGTAGCTAAGCGCTAATCAGGAACTAATCAGGCCTGGGGCTCACTATCACTATAGTTGCTCTTCGCTCTTCGCCGATCCTGATTAACCTGAGTGATGATTCCTCCTCTCTACCAACGCATTCTTTGCTTCCCTTGTTACTAGTTACTTCTCTTCGCATTCTAGTCGTCTGAGGGATCTGAGGTGCCGGTGAGGCTCAGGCGTATAAACCCCAACATTACGTCACCCGCCATCTGACCCGGTGACTAGTGACTAGTGACTGCCCCTTGTTTTCACAAGCCCCGACAGTCACTCTAGGAATAGTGACTGGACGTACTGAGTGCTTAGCCTAAGCAGCGCTTTCTAGGCGGCTTGTTGCTTGGCTGTGAATATAATGTGGTTACAGCCTGCGCGACAATGTTGTGCTTCAAAATTCAAGCTTGGACCACTACTAGCTACTCCGGTCACTAGGTCACTAGTCACTAGTCACTAGTCACTCCGGTCACTGTGGTTAGTCACTAGCTAGTCAGTCACTAGGCACTATTAGTAGCTAGAGTCAGAAGTCGCTAGTCCCTGTGACATGTGATGCTGATTGCACTCACGCCGCACGTCACATGTCACGCGTGGTATCGTACATCACGTGCATCACATGTCACGCTATGCCGTCATGCATTGCATCACATTCCATGTCACGTGTCACATCTCACACGTCCGGTATCCCGCTTTGCCCGACATCGGGCCGGCGGAGCTGCAGCATCTTCTGCAGGCTACAGCACTGCTACGGCAGCTTCATCGACCATCGACCATCGATCATCTGTATCAGTTGCTTCGGTGCATGGTACGTGCATGAGCGCATGAGCTCCGACATCTGACCGGCTGACCATCTGAATTCTGAGAATCCGACCTGCATCTGCATGTAGCCGGACCAGGCCCTCAGGCGGCCAGGCGACGCCAGCGCAGCCGACTCCTACCTGCTCCAGCCTGCTCTAGCCTGCTCCAGCCTTTGCACAACCCGATACCTCCGGTGCTACCTGGCAAGACCCTGACGGACCCTGCAGTCTGAGATCTGACATGCAGATGTGCTGACGCACTGACGCGTGACGCATGATGCATGATGCAGACGTCACCGATCATTGATCATCGATCAGTACTCAGTACGTGCTCAGTGTACTCCCGGTATACTCAGTACCAGTGGTCCAAGCTAGCGCCGATACATACGTTAGCCGGCTGTAGCAGCTTGTAGCTCCAAACTTGGGGGCGTGGGTTCGAATTCCCATTCTTGTCAGACATTCAACGTTACGTTCAACGTTTCATCATTCAACGCTATGCTACCTTCCACGAGACCACCCCAGTAACTCATTCTGGTGACCGGTGATGCATGATGCATGGTGTAGGACGCGGTAGAGGAGATGCGCGCGGGCTTTCGCTCACAAGGGCGGCGGGCTGCCACAGGGGGGCAAACAGGGGCGGTTGGGGGGGGGGAGCAGAGGCGGAACAGGACCGAAAGGAGCGGTCAATAACCAGCGGCCCGCCCTCTCGCCGGTCCGATTCTCGTTCCATGTTTCTGTCTACCCCACGGCTATTCCAATTGCCAGGTACACCTTGGCCGCTACAACCTGATGGTACAGCACTGGTGCACCTGGTATACAGCTTGGTAAAGCTCAACGGGTAATGCGTGAAGCTCGTGATGCCGGGGGTACCTGTGCCACAGTGACCGGTGACCGGTGACCGGTGAATGATGATCGATGATCTTCCTGCTCCGAAGGATGGGTTGGATAGTTGCCACAGGTTTGGATTGGATGCAGGATGTCCTTTTGGCGCTTGGTTGGTTCAGTCACTAGTCACTCACCTAGTCATCAGTGCTAGTCACTATTCAGGATTCAGATATTCAGGCCGAAGAGCGGCACAGGGGCTCATAATCCCGTCAGCACGTTAGCGTCAAGTTAATTGCTTTTCACGCCCCCGTCCGGGCCTGGCAAAAGCCGGCGGGACGAGTGGGCACGCGACATAGTAACAAGTGACAAATGCTAGTGATGGCGTCTGCATAACTCAGGCTACAGTAAACAGTTGCCATGATGCAACGCATGACAGTTGGCTCCGGCCCCGCGAGGTGCAGGGATCCAATGCAGGCACCGCGCTCCATCGGCTGCAACAGCTTAGGGCCAGACGGTGTAGGGTCTGGGATCCGGGACTGAAATATGAAACCAATGAGACTGAAGAGCGGTCCATTTTCCCGGGGAACCGGGAAGCGGTAACCGGGAGGCGTTGAGCTTAGCCTAAGCACTATATGCGTTTAGCGCTTAGCGGCTTAGCGCAAAGCCTAAACGTTAAACAGCAAACGTTAAACGATGCGCGTTACGCGTTAAAATCGGAAATAATAAACAAGCTATACTACAAGAGGCTCCAAGCTCCAAGCTCCAAGGCTGCACGCTACACAGGCTACACATTTAGAACTTGGCCCGCGGCACCGAGGGTGCAAATAAACGTGCTGGTTCAAGCGCAAGCATTGATCACCAATGATCGGAGACATCATGCAGACATCACACATCCGGCATCCCAAGCTCCAAGTCGCAGGTGTGCATTCAGTCACGCACTGGACTCGCGTTACGCGTTACGCGTTACTAGTTACTAGTTACTAGTTACTAGTTACTAGTTACTCAAGAGATACTGAGTACTGAGCCAGCCAAAAAAACTCAGTACTTATTTACTCACAAGAACACCCTGAGCCTGAGTACTCACATACTCAACACAGACGCAGTACTCGTGCTACTCAGTACGTCAAGCGCTAATAAATAACGCGATGCATGAGCGCCTACCCTGCGCGCCGGCTAATTCGTGACTGGCTTTGCCACCAACTTGCACCATCACACGTCACGCATCGTGTATCATGCACCACGCGTCACATGTCACATGCACGCGCCAGTAGCCACCGGCCTCCAAAGCCGCAATCCCCACCTGAATAAGGGCGAGGGCCCTGCCAGCGCAGCTCTGGTGCAGTATTCCATGTTCGACTGGTTCAAGCTTCAGCCATTCAGCAGCGCTGAGCCGCTCAGCGCACGCAGGAACAGCCAGTCGGTTCCCGTGCTCCGTCTGAGATCTGAGAGCTCGGTCTGAGCGCCTGAGCAGTCGGTCTGCGTGGCCTGTGCATAGAACAGGAGCTGGCATGGCGTGTCTGCGGCCAACAGCAAGCCCTGTCGCAAGCCACCTGGTCACTGTGCATGTCGCAGACGCAAGAGCAGCGCCGTGCCCCAGGCCAGGACCAGGGCGCGGGGGGGGCTCTGCGTGCAGAGTTCAATCGGACGTGCCAAGCTCTAAGGAGTGCTAGTGACGCATGACGTGTGACGCGCTCGAAGAGGACCCGTTTGCCACTAGCCCTCCTCTGTCACGCGTGTCACGCCTCACCCTCCGTCTGGGGCACTGGTCCCTTGTCGCCGCCTGGATTAATAATGAAATGTTGCTCATCTGGACGGGGAGTTGGTAGGTGCTTCCGTAGCTATCACACTGCACTCGCTCTGTCCCATCGATCCCACACCGCATCCCACGGCTGCGGCCCTGCTCCAGGGCGCCTCGGTCGGGAGTCCTAGGCACTGGGCCACACTAGCCACTGCGCCCCAAGGCACGGACGGGTACGAGTCACCGGCCCGGAATGGGGAGCCCCAGGGCGCCCACCAGGCCACCGCCCATCTCGTCACGCGTCGCCGTCATGCGTCCTGCTCCTGCACTGGACAAGCGGCAGACGGCAGCACGCAGCACGCAGCACACGGCACGGGGTACTGAGCAACGCTCCCTGCTCCCGCCTGCGTCGTGCGCGGCAACGCAACACGCAAACGAACGGTAGGCGCGCTTTTAGCCTCCCTCCTCCCCCGCACCACCACCACCACCGCCACCACCACCACCACCCACCACCGCCACCACCGCCACCACCACACCACCACCGCCACTTGCCTCCCTCCCCTCCATCTCTGCCTTAGGCCCTTCGCCTCCCTCGCCTCGCCCGCTCCACCCCCTTCCCACCTGCCTGCCTGCCGTCCCCCCGCGCAAGCAAATGTCCCCCTGTCCTCCCTCTCACACCATTCCATTGCCCCCATGATCTCCCCCTCCGTCCAACCGCATCTCTCCCCCATGCCCTCCCCCGCCACTGGATCCGTCGTCTCCACCGGCATGTCGCCTGCCGACGCCCTTTCTTTCCCTGACCACTTGTCCTCGTCGGCATGCTCCGCCCCGTCGGTCGTGAATACCGAGGAGGAGGAGGATCCTGCCCACTACTGTCCCGGCGGCTACCATCCCGTCGCCGTGGGTGACCTCTTCAGCGATGGCCGCTACCTCGTCATTCGCAAGCTCGGATGGGGCCACTTCTCCACTGTGTGGCTTGCTCGCGACACGAAGTATGTCACATCTCCTCATCCTCTCCAGTATGCGGCTCGGTATTGACAGACTTATCCCCCCCCTCTGCCAGGCTCAACCGCCACGTGGCGCTCAAGGTAGTCAAGTCGGCGCCCAGTTATACCGAGACGGCCCGCGACGAAATTGCGCTGCTTCAAAAACTCCTCACCGCCGATCCTAGCCATCCAGGCCGTTCGCATACGGTGGATCTCCTAGACCACTTTCGCCACCACGGGCCCAATGGCACGCATGTGTGTATGGTGTTTGAACTGCTGGGCGAGAACTTGCTCGGCCTGATTCGTCGGTACCAGCACCGGGGCGTGCCGGCGCACATTGTGCGTCAAATCTCCAAGCAAATCCTGTTAGGTCTCGACTATATGCACCGCAAGTGCGGCATCATCCACACCGACCTCAAACCCGAGAATGTGTTGATCTGCATCAACGATGTGGAGCGTGTTGTGCAGGCCGAACTGGAAACTACTCCGGCGGCTGTGCCCACTCGCATCGTGGGCGTTCCCCCCAGCCAGGGAAGGGGGGGGCACCAAACTCCCCGACGGGATAGCATCCTTTTGACCGGTTCGCAGCCCTTGGCCTCTCCCAGCAGCAGCTTGGCAATGAGCCTGTCGCACATTGATAAGTGGAGCTTTGGCATGAGCAAGATTGACGGAACCCGTTCCCCAGCTTCGACCAGCGACGATCCGCTCAGTCACAGCTTAAGCCAAATGAGCACAGAGGAGGTGGTAATGAGCCCTCACACTGGCGCCCACCACTTGTTGCGCCCCGTAACAAGCCAAGAGGCGCTGTCTGACTCATCTCCCAGCCACACCTCCTTTGGTTCGCATTCGGCCAGTAGCATCATGTCCACCGAGGGTACCTCGGCCCACACGATGGGCCTCTTTCAGCCTGCGCCTGCCGCCGGCGACCCTTCGCTACTGCCTCCGCCACCGCCTTATGACCCTTCGTCCTTGGATCGGATTACGGTAAAGATTGCCGACTTTGGCAACGCCTGCTGGACCGACAAGCACTTTACCGATGACATTCAAACGCGGCAGTACCGTGCGCCCGAGGTGATCATTGGATCGCAATGGGACGCGAGTGCGGATATGTGGTCGGCGGCTTGCCTGATATTTGAGTTGATGACGGGAGATTACCTGTTTGAACCGTCGAATGGGGCGCAGTTTGACAAGAACGATGATCATTTGGCCCAGATGATGGAACTGCTTGGTCCGATTCCGCGCGAACTCTCTTTATCTGGCAAGTGGTCGCACGAGATGTTTGATCGGAATGGCGATCTGCTGCATATTCATCGTCTTCGATTTTGGCCACTGATTCAAGTGCTGCAAGACAAGTACATTATCCCGTTCCAAGAGAGCAACGAGCTGTCTTCGTTCCTCTTGCCCATGCTACGCTTTGACCGGCACAAGCGCGCGACGGCTCGGGAGAGCTTGTCGCACCAATGGCTCCAAGGGATCATTGTCCAAGGCGAGATTGAGGTGATGCAGCGACGGGAACGGTTGCTTGCCACGCATGCGCACCTCAACGCCTTTGGGTTCCGGCGCGAATCGGCGGCGGTGTTGGCTGATGCGCTCAAGCCGTTGGACTACTTTTCTTCGCGTGCTTCGCAAGCTCATCTTTCCCCTTACTTCCCTTCGCCCTTGAGCTCCATGCAAATGACCGTCGACGCCGACCTCGACGTGGAAGATCCCGATACCGACCTGTCCCCTACCGCATCGGTGTTTACCTCGCTCCCTCCGCTTCCGGAAGCGGCGCAAGAGCACTCGGGCATTACCATCAAGGGAGTGCCTACGGGCTTGTCGAGCGGCGGCGGGTCGTCGTTCCAGTCCCCGAGCACAGCGCCAGTGGGAGATACGCACACGGGCGAGGGTAGTGCACCCGCCTCGGCGCTGGGGAAACTTCCTCGTTCCTCCAGTGCACATGGCACGCCTACCGCATTGCATCCTTCTAGTGTGAGGACCTGTTCCCCTTCTCCTCATAACCTTCCGCCATGGGAAGCTTGCCCTCTACAATTGCGCAGACGCTCGTGTTGTGATGGGCGATGGGCGATGGGCGATGGACGTTAGGGCCTGAGGACAACCGTGCTGCTTCCCGTCTGCATCGCTGCGCACCAGGTGCGGACGTGATTCTCGGATTCCCACTTTTCTTTTCTTTTCTTACCAACAGACGGGAACAGCCTCCCCCCCCCCATCCCCGCTCTGTGGGAAACGGATCGCTTCCCGCGCTTTGTTCTTGCTCCTCTTCTTCCCTGGTCATTTTTGGTTGGTGTGTCGCCGCTTCCATTTTGGTCGCATGCGTCACGCGTACTCTCATTTCTGCCCTGCTGCGCTTACTCGGACCGGGCGCGCCGCTCGTTTACCGTGCCAATTCCTATCTGCACCTTGTCATCGTTCCCTGTTCCCCCGTGCCTCTCTTTCTTCTTTCCTTCTCTCCAGGAAGCCTTGGATGGACCACCCTCTTGTCCCTTATCCCTTTTTCTTCTTGTACCATACTCGTCCTGCGTCCATCCTCGTTTTCAATATGAAGTAAGTGCTCGAGCGTGTGGTGGGGTTGTTCGGCGTAGGTGGGTGCAGCCAGGACAGAAGAGTAGAACGCCAGTCTGTTACTCGGGTTCTGATAGGTTGGAAGGGTGAGAGCGAGGGCAGGGTCGTCTGACGTCTGACGTCTGACGCCTGGCCTTTGGCCTTTGCACCTTAAGGTAGGAATGAGAAATTCTTGGTGACCTTTGCCTCTTCCTCGTCTTCTCTCTAATGCACAGCGGGGGGGAAGAGCGTTGCAGGGCGAGAGAGGACAATGCGGCATTGGTTCGAATCACTTCACGGTACGCGGTACAGTTGGGCGAAGAAACTGGCATACCCGTACAGCTGGGAGGCGGTAGGCATGTATGTCGAACGCAGGGGTGCCATCTAATCTACCAGCCCCTCGACGCGACGCGTAAGAGCTTGATCACTGCGTGGTCTTCTGTCGAGGAGGCGTTCAAGCTAAGCGCTACTGCCGGATTCAAAACCCAATCGAGTGTGACATGTGACTTGTTAGGACAGCCGAAGCGTGTTACGTAATGGCGCCTAAACGTTTCGTCTTTTTTTGTCCGCCGCCTCGGCTGGATTGGCGGCGGTCGGTTGAGGCGGGCAGGCGGGCTAGGTTCAACTGGACGCTGCCAACACAGCTGCAAGGCTCTTCTTCCACTACGAAGCAGGCGACGAGCTCGGCAATGACGTCTGCCCCTACGGCTCCCCCTCCCGGTCGGGGCCAGAGCCCTCTGGCCTTTGACGTGACGGCCGCTTTCAACCAGCACCTCAACCAGACCGACTTGACGCCGATGCCGATTGCTGCGATTTTGGCGCTGTGCGACCTGATCACTGCCACTGAGCCCGAGACCACGTCGGAGATGATGATTGCGATTCGGAATGCGGTGGAGCAGCTGCGCACGACGTTGCCCAACCCGCTTCCTGCCACGGCTGGTGCCGACCTGTTCCAGCGCTTTGTCGGCCTACACTACGACCGGCCCGACCTGGAGGACTTTGAGCTGAGCAAGACCGAGTTGCTGGCCAAAGCACGTGCGTTTGCCCACTCAGCAGCCCACGACAGTAGAGAAAGTATCACCGAGCTCTCGCTCCCGCTCATCTCGGACGGGTCGGTGATTCTTACCCACTCCTACTCGCGCGTTGTGATGCAAGTTCTTCTCAAGGCGACCAAGCGCGACAACAAGCGGGTGCGGGTGTACGTGACCGAATCGCGTTCGACAGGTAAAGGGTACGTTGTTGGTTGACTAGTGGCTCGATCACCCCTGTTGGGCACGGTGCAGCGGCCGAGGGTAACTGACCTCCCCCCGCCCCCCTGTTTTGTTATGTTTTGTTTGGTTGGGTCGTCCCCCCCCCCTCTTTGTTGATCAGGTTGCAAACGTACGCGGAACTGATGGAGGCAGGAATCCCTTGTACGGTGATTCTCGACTCGGCTGTTGGTTTGGTGATGCCGAGCGTCAACACGGTGCTGGTCGGTGCGGAGGGGGTGTTTGAGTCGGGCGGGATCCTCAATTCGTTGGGAACGGCTACGTTGGCCATGACGGCCAAGGCGTGCAACAAGCCGTTCTTGGTGTGTGCGGAAACGTACGTTGCACATTCTGGGACCATGGGTCGCTTTGGAGAGAGAAGGGGATTGTTTTGTTTGGGGGGGGTTCCACTGACGCGTCCACGTTCATTCATTCGCTCCTCGGCTAGGTTCAAATTCATTCGATACTTTCCTGTCAGTGCCAAGGACCTTCCGATGCAAAAGAAGGACATCCTTCCCTTCCCGCAACTCGACGACTTGCCCGCCTACAACCCCAAATGGCCCGATCCAGCCGCGAGAGGGCCTGCTGACCGACGAGATGATGGCCGCTCACTCTTTGGTACGTAGCTGCTCTGGAGATTCTGCTGCGGTGGGCGTGCACGCGGGGAAACTGACATGGTTGGCTAGGTGGACTACACGGGACCGGGCCTCATCTCCTCGATTATTACCGACGAGGAGTGTTAACGCCAAGTGAGGTGGGCAGTACGCTGCTCCAGTTTTACGGTGGCCCAGACTAAGACTAGATCGAGGGTGGAAATGGAACTGATTCACGCTGGCAGCTGGCAGGCTTGCATGGATTACATGGATTACATGGCTTGCATGGGTTGGGTGCAACAGGCATTCGCACTTATTTGGGGGAAAATGAGGCCGGGGTCCACGATAGGTGGAAAGGGGGTCGATGCGCTGGGCAAGGCTCACTTGATTGTAACGGCGTGCTGCCCCTTGGGCCGCAGTGGGTATACGTCAGTTACATGTTACAGTTGGTTTCTGCATGAAAACCTAACCAGGGTACGAATGAGGTTGCCGAGCGCCGGTACCGCGCCCAAGTCGGCATCACCACATCCACCTGCACCTGTCACCATGTACGAGGGGATAGTGAGCTTTGTCCCCAAGCGCATGCGCCCATTGCACGAGTAAGTGGGTCGCTTGGCCACATTTTCTCAACCCTCGCATCCATGGGAGGAGGGGAGGAAGACGAAGAAGAGCCGAAAGTAGCTCAGTCTGATGCGCCCGAACTGAACGTAGTGCTAGAGACAGTGATTTTTGATGCGATTGGAGAATGGCCAGGGGGCGCACCCATATCGGCTAGTTGTGAAGCGGATTGTGCCCACAGTGGCGAATCGAATTGCGTTGCCAACAGGAAAGGGCACTAAGCTCGCACATTGGTCATCCCTTAGTAATACCGACACGCCCCGCAAGGGCACCTCGTGCTGATGGGCAACGTTTGGATCCACACGCCTCCTCACTAGCCCGACTGTGCGCCAGCCATACGATGGCTTTTGGCCAAGCTGCTTGTCAGGGTAGATCACTGGCACTTTTCGCCCTTGTCACTCAAGCAAACGGCGGATCCATCAATCCGTGATGCCGAACGAGCCCACAGGTCGATGGATTGCTCCTAATTGACTTTGTGCCCTTGGAGCGCACACCTCCATTCAACCCGAGGCTCGAGGTCTTCAGTTGGTCTCCTAATATAGATGGTGCTGGACATGCGAATATCTCCAGAAGAAAGATAAGTAGATGTATACGATTGGTTTGGTTTTGGTACAGGTACTTATATGGTTGGAAGGCATGTTCAGGGGAGAAACCACAACCCAGCAAGTTGCAGGCGTTGTTGTGCTAGATCAGCTCGATCAGCAGGGACCCCAGGAGAACGCCCGTTCTGGAAAGTGCTGAGAATCGAACTTGTGCAAGGCCGGCCGCGTAGTGTTACAACGTGTCAAACAGCCGGTCGCCCGTATCGCCAAGACCCGAAGGATATACCCCTTATCATCCAGATGTTGGTCAATCGCGGCCGTGTAGATAGTCAGACCGGGAAACGACGCAGCGAGATGGGCAAGGCCGGGCTCGGACCCGAGAATGGAGAGAAAGCGAATGTCCTCCACCTTGAGCCCCCAATCGAGAATCATGCGCACACAGGCCACAGCCGTGTTGCCCGTTGCGACGAGGGGGTCGAGGATGAGCACTTTGCCCACAGTGGGTTGGGATGGAAGCTGCCAAGAACAATTCAACGTCAGTATTTGGAGGGGCCAAGGACGAGGAGCCAAGGTCGAGTGGAGAAAAGAAATGACAAACAACATACCTTGTTGTAGTACTCGACTGGCTGCAGCGATACCTTTTCGCGGTACAGGCCAATGTGAAGGACAGAGGTGTTGTCGGGCAACAAGTTGAGCGCAGCTTCGGTCATGCCCAGACCGGCGCGAAGAATGGGCACAACACCGATCCGGGGCGTAACCTCGCTGCCTGTGAACTGGGCAAGCGGACCGGCACCCTGGACCTGGTGAGTGGGCAGGTCCTTGGTTGCCTCAATCACAAGCACAGAGGTGATCTGACCAATGAGGAAGCGCACGTCGCGGGCCGACGTCTCGGCGAGACGCAGGTTGGCAAGGTGGTGCTTGGCGAGCGGATGGTCAATGACCAAGACGCCGGGGACGGGCGAGGGGGTGGCAGTGGTGGTGCTCATGTGAGGCGAGGGTGGGAGGGGGGTCAAGGCACAAGGCGGGGCTGGGCAGCGGGCCAAGGGGGACGAACCCAAGAGAGAAGAGAGAGAGAAGGGCGAGGCGGCGGCTCAGCAGCGGCGGCCTTTTATACGCTGTGGACGCATGGGTCAGCTGGGCCGATCTGAGCCGGTGGAACGTCGCACCAGCCAGCAAGGCGCCAGGGCCGATTGATAAGCACGGCGCGGCTCCCCAGACCTAAGGTGTTGTGCATGTTATCACTGCGAACATCTGGCACGGGTAGGCGCAGGCCTCCGCTGCCCGGCGCATTCCCCCCGATACCCCTAGCGCACGCCCCCCGCCCCCGCCACAGCGCCAGTGTCCGGCGCGCACCGGCCCCCACCCCGCTCGATTATCGATGACCCAGATTATCAATTGCTCGCCGCCTGTCTGATCAAGTCATCGGTCATCATCAATCACTTAATCACTAGTCCCCGTTTGGTCGTCGGCTCCTGGGAAAGCCAGCCGGGAGGGCATCGATCAAGTCGATGACTGATGATCTACACCCGGCACGAATCGCTCCTTTGCCAGGACCGCCAAGCCCTGCCCACGGAATATCCCACAGCACGCGCTGAGATATGAGATCCGAGAACTACTATCTCGGATCTATATTGCCACTTGGCGATCTCCGTTCATCGACGGGTTCACATAATGTCAATGACGACCACAATTCCAGTACCAGCATTTGTTCAACAGGGATGTGAACAGACTACGATATGGGGTTACTTAGGTGGGATGAGTGATATGGCAGCGGCGGCCTGGGGGCATATAGCCTTCAACAGGTGCACGAGGACATGTCGAGAAGCAATAGTCGTACGAGAGGCAAAGGGGCAACGCGTGGGTTATTTGTAGCGTCAATCAACCAATCGTCCATCACGCTCGGAAGCCTAACTCAGGCCTCAGCTGATTGGCACCAGAGGGAAGTGGTGAGAATGCTTGATCAAGCTTCTGGCACCGCAGCCTTCGCGGCCCTCCTATATTGCGTGGGGTCGTCACAACCAATCGTTTGGTGGTGTCGCAGTTCCCAGTGCGTTTTGCCAACAGGACTGCAAATGGGACACACTGCCGGACTCGTACTGTGTCCCACATCAATGAACAAGGATTTGCCCTCGCGCATGATCTGCGTGATGAGCGTGTGCGCTGGCTCGTACTTGGGCCCTCAGGGAAGCGGGTCAAGCGGAGCCACAATGTTTGGTGAGTGAATATTGCATGCTCGTAAGAGTCAATGTTTGGTGTGTGTTGATTGGAAGAGACACCACACCGCATCGTCAACCTCACACGGTCAACAGGCATGGCGGAGACTTTCATACTTGAGCACACCATTTTGGCATTGTTTCCGTTTATCTCATTTTGCTGTGCCCGCCGTCTGCCAAAAAAAGTGGGGATCGTGCAGTTACTCTGCCGCTGCCCCCTTCCCCGAGACAAAGACGTTTGCTCCGTGAAGAGGGCCAAAGAGAGCAAGAAGAACAAGGCTGTTGAGGGTCTCTCTTTGGCATAAGACACGTATAGGGCGAGGTTAGCCTGGACCCGGTCCATCCCTGATTGCCATCCATCCGACAGATTGGGGTCTACCTTGTCTTCCATCTCAATGTCCCCGTGCCGCTTGCGTTCCAGTTCCTGCTTCTCTCTCAACGACGCCTCTAGAGAAGTCGCCCTGGGGAATGCGAGGCTCCCTCCATTTGAAGGAGGAAGACCACGGTAGTAAGATCTGAGGGGCGTCGAGGAAATATTATACACCTGCCTCTCCGAGAATATGAATGCGCTGCAACGTTCAAGTTGCAGATTGTAAG
The DNA here is from genome assembly GCA_003971905.1 of Moniliella sp. 'wahieum'. NCBI lineage: Eukaryota > Fungi > Basidiomycota > Moniliellomycetes > Moniliellales > Moniliellaceae > Moniliella > Moniliella sp. 'wahieum'. Next base: position 1,114,887 of record RSEE01000003.1, on the reverse strand, counting down.
TGTCGCTTTCTGCTGACTAATCCGTCTTCGAAACCTCCGTTGGCAATTGCCTAGCTCGCTCGACCAGCCACACACCAGCGCTCTTCCCCATCGCCATGTCGCTGCCTAAGATTCTGGCCCAGGTCTTCTTTGTTGGCTCCCTCGTGGTAAGGCATTCATGAGGCCGGCCGCCAGGCGGTGCGCAACATTCGTGCCACGCCGGAAACCGCGGCTGCAGGTGCGCCGCGGCTGCCTCTGGCTCCAAAGCTGGTGGCGTCAGTGGCGAATTGACCCGCGCCCACCGCATGACACGGACGGGCCATGCTCATCCTCAATTTCAAGGACGCAAACCAGGTAAAGTTCCTGCGCCAGAAGAATCGAACAGATGGTCAAAGTACGTGTCTTTCTTCTTTCGCACTCCTCCTTTGGACAAGAGGGCTTGCCAGTGCCCTGGATGCTTCGGTACTGACCATATCTTGCCCATTCGCCTGCAGACGTACGACGTCTCTTCAAGATCAACGCCCCTCCCGCACCAAAGGGTCGCCAGGGCGGCGGGCAAGGGAGTTTCTACATTCAAAGCAAAATTGTACGCGCACGGGAACGTCTCGAGGCCGAGTGGGACGCTCTGCGCAAGCAAGCCAACCCTCCTCCGCCTCCTGCTGGCGCCGAAGCACCACCAACCGCATAAAAAATACGAGTACGGCATTGATGCTGTCCTTCCTTTGCTCATGTTGCCCACCTGCATTTACCGGGGCCACAAGTGGTCGTGGTCGTGTACAGCAGTCATGCCTGCGCCGTTCTATTCGACACTACTACGTTCTCACCCCCCACACTCCCACACCGACTTGCGTAACGATAAACTCCTCATCCCTAGAGCTTGAAGCTTCATCCTTCCCTTGGGTCTTGAATTAGGACCGTGTAGGAGCATCACCTTGAGCGTTGTCTGGCAGACTCACAGAAAGACTTGGTTTGGTCGTCACGCGCGTGACGGGAAGAGCGAGTGGGGGCGCAGCGGTTCTAAAGTCCGTCGCAAGTTTTTTGCAAAGGCGGTGCGAGTTACGTAACGCGGAAACTTTTTTCAGGTGAGCTGGGTTGAAATGATTGATGGCATCGCGCCGGCTGCTTTTTGCACAAGTTCACCACCACCAGTCTCACCCCCTCGGCGACCATGCCCATCATCCAACCCTCAGGGCAGATTAAGCTCACCAACGTATCGGTTGTCCGGCTGCGTAAGGGGGGCAAGGTATGTCATGTCATCCCCATCCCACTCCTCCGCATCAGGGCGTACAGACTGACCTCAGTGCATCCAATGAAAGCGTTTTGAGATCGCGTGCTACAAGAACAAGGTCCGCGAGTGGCGCACTGGAGTCGAGAAGGATATTGACGAGGTGGTGCAGATCCACTCTGTCTTCTTCAATGTTAGCAAAGGGCAGACGGCTCCCAATGGCGACCTTCAAAAGGCATTTGGGACGACGGACCAGAAGAGATTGTGCTTCAGGTACGTCCTCTTTGCCCAGCTTCGTTTTGTGTGGGCTTACTAACACGCTTTGGTTTCCGCTCTAGATCCTTAAAAAGGGGGAACTTCAAGTGGGCGAAAAGGAGCGCAGTACAGAGCTTGGCAATTTGTTCCGGGAGATCGCTACGCTGGTTTCGAACCAAGGTGTCGACCGCGCGTCTCAGCGGCCCTTTACAGTGGGCTTGATTGAGAAGTCGATGACCGAGATTGGGTACAGCGTCAAGCCAGGAAAGAGTGCCAAGGCACAAGCTCTTGACGTGATGCGTCAGCTGCAAGAAAGAAGATTCTCGACTTGGAGCGAGTCAAGCTGCGTGTGCGCGTGACGGCGGCCAACAAGGAGGGCAAGAAGCTCAAAGAAAAGGTTCACCCGCTTGTTGAAAAGATCGAGTCGAGAGAATGGGACGATGGCTGGGAGCTGATCGCGACCATTGACCCGGGGGCGCTCAAGTCGCTCAACGAGCTACTCGAATCGGAGACCAAGGGCCGTGCTCGGGTGGAGACACTGAATACGATTCGCAATGAGGGCGAGGAGAGCTTTGAGTGAAGTCCCTTGGTCCCCTCGTCTAACTGGGACTGTCGTTCTCCGCCTTGCACTGATACCCATTCATCCCATCTATCGTCTTGGTGTGCACACCCTGCAAACGGGACATTTATTGATGCCTCATGGAGGGCATAAATGGAGACCACATCCCAGGGGGATAGGCGCCGCCATATGCATATAGGGCATGGGACTGGGGTAAGCCATGCTGGGACCTATTGTATAGGGGGCGTACGGCATGGGCGGTTGGCTGGGATGTGTTGCTGAGTTAGGCGCAGAGGGTGGTTGCACCGTAGGTGGTGGCATGGAAGAAGCGCCTTGCTGAGGAGCCACACGGACCAGTTGGATTGCTGCGTTGTCGCGGCAGAGGGTGCGGGAGGAGTTGAAGATGGATCTCCACTTTGACTGCTAGAAACATCGGCCAAGCACGGTAATACCCAAAGTAGAACGAAGAGTAAGCCAAGTTCTGCGATCTCGTCGTGGGTTAGACCAATGGCCTGCGCCGGCGCCAGGTTGGACGGTGGGACGGGTGGAAGTGGCAGTCGCGCGGGCGAGGGGCGGGAAATGGGTGGCTCCATCTTTGCTGGCGTTGGCAGTGCGATGAACCATTTGGTTGTTTCTTATCGGCATCCTCTGATGTAACTTGAGCCCCCACAACAGGATTCTGGGCGAGGCTGAAGACTTGTGAGTAGCAGAGTATGCAGCTTGATCCACCCGATCAAACAGAGAGGAGACCGGTGCCGGTGTCTCCGTCTTCCGGGCTTCCCGCTCCACTTTGGCCCGCGTCTGTACCGCCTTGGCCTTGAGCTGCAGTAGCTCTCGATGTTTCTTGCGCCGCTCATGAAGGATAGCATACTCTGCCTCAGCTTGGGCCCATGTATCGACCAGCTCAGAGTCATCCCAGACCATTGTGGGACCCAGAGACGAGATCACCCCAGGTAGCTTCATGGGATCATCTTCTTCCGCTTCATCCACTTCATCGGCGTACTCCTCTTCCGCTTCGTCATCCTCGACTCTACGTCGAGAGCCAGTGACGGGTCACCGACCACTTTTGTGCCAGTAACGTCCTCCCGTTCACTCTCAACCATATCCGATGGCGAACGCGAAACAAATCCATCATCAGCTGCTAGGGGCGGAGACGGTGATTTGAAACTCCACCGAGATGGTTCTACTGGACACAACTTGCCCCAGTGGTATGTCCTCGCCCTCTTCGTCTTGAGCAGTGAGGGCCAAGTGTTTAGCGCCGGATGCGCCGCTCTGTGCGGTATCGCGATGATACATGCGGGGGGCAGTCCAATCCACTTTTCTTGTGCCAATCGCCATCAACAGGCAGCGTACCACTCGAGCTGCAGCACTTGCAGATCGGTTGCGAGCGCACGAGGAGTGGCGCGCAGCGATTGGGGGTGGGGAAGTACCATCCGATGCACGTTTGCGCTTAAGATGGAAAGGCAGATTCCCGTCGTGGTCGTTAGAAAAAGCGGTTTTCCTTGATCCAGACGACGTGACCGGCGTCTGAGGGGAGCGTTTAGGGTTGGCCGAGGTGGGGCGCTTGCGTTTCCTTCCTGAGCCGAGGCAGAGCCCGAGGAGGCTTCGCCTGGGGTGTGTGGCGCGAGCAACGGGCTCGTGTCCAACCGCTCCTGCTTCACCTGGGAGAATTTGGGCTGGACAGGTGGGGAAGGGGACGAAGCGGACGGTGTGGGCGTGGCCGAGGCGGCGTTCTGGCGGTGCATTTCGTCTTCGGTCTGGAGCAAGAAGAGGTCCATTTCATCCGCATCGTCGTCTTCGATGGTGCGGGGGTCAGCGACGGGGGCGCCAGCATCAAGTCCAGGAGGCAGCAGCAAGGCGGCGCGAGCAGTGAGGACAGCGTCAGGTCGCACCAGAGACGCCATGGCAGCAGCAGGCGAGAGCAACAGCCGATGGGAGGATCAAACCCCGAGATGGGCGCGGTGCGCTGGGCTGCCATGGACGGCCGACCACCGGCGACGCGTCGTGGCTTATGTAATCTGGCCACGCCGGACGCGCGCGCGACGCGTCAATGCATTTAAACGGAAGGCTGTGCGCTGCACACGCGCAGCGTGCGCTGGTTTGAAACGGATGGGCGCCAACTTGCGGGTGCGTCTCAGGAGCGTTGGATCCCACCCAAGCACCATTCTGCCGTTCCAGCCGAACCCCACGATCCGTTATGCACCCCCGCCCCCTGGTCTGAGGCCTGACTGGCATGATGAGGGGCAGTAGCAATGCATTCCCTGGCCTTAGGGCCCCAGACGGCCTGCTGAGAATGGAGGGCAGTCCATCCTCGGTAATCGGCAGTCCCTGTGTATGGTATTAAGTAGGCTTTGGGCCTTACGCAGCCCAGGCCCCAGTCCGGCGAGCGCCTAGCAGCTGGCCATGTAGACCACGTGATGGTAAAGTGGGGCGGACTACAATTAGCTGACCGTATTTGAAACGTTCACCCAGCCCGCCCGCGCAAGCGCGCAGCCCCTGTGAGAGGACGCATGACGCATGCGAGCATATGCGACTTAGGAGGACACGGGAGGCGCTACAGGCAGAACCAACTCAAGGGGACGGGGATCGTCGGTCGAACCACCACGGCTGCGCTCACCACCTCTCTTTCTCTGGCCACCCCTGCCAAGGGAGCCAGCCACGCCATGTCCACCGTCCCTGGTCCTGCTCCTGCCACTTCCACCCTCCCCTTGGTGGTCGGCGTGGCGGTAGTCAACTTCCACCACCAGGTCGGCCCGCAAGTGGAGTGGACGTATCCCGACTCGTTGGGCGACGATCCCCAGCTGATGAACGACCTTCCTTTTTTGCCCTGCCCGACGGTAGCAACCGTCTGGAAGAGGACTTTTGTTTCTTTCATATGCACAGCATCCCATCCGCCCTGGTGGCACCATCTTTGGTGTCTCTTGCACCAGGCAAGTGCCGTGTCGCAACTAAAGGTTAAAACGGGCATGACCCGCTCCACCATCCAGAAGGCAGTTGTGATCCTCACTCGCGCTCCGTCTTCCATCCGGTGCAGGACAAGCTAGCCATTGTGACACGTGCTTACTTTCACCAGGCGACTTGAACGATCGCGAGCTGCTTGCTGACTTTAGCCACAGCCTCGAGAGCACGCTGGAAGCAGCTCTGCGTCAATCGCTCAAGGAATCGAATCCAACCCCAGCTTGCCCATACCGACCGACTCGATGGGATCGGGAGTCCAGCCCTCCATCTTGTCCTTGCCCACCTCACTGCGCTTGTTAGATATCGCCTTGGGCATGGGGACCAACCTGCGCCGCTTTGTGTATGAGTGGAGGAGCCACACGCTCATCCTCCTCAAGCTCATCTACTCCAGCGGAGAATTTGTTCTCGGATACCCAATTGAGAAGTTGTGTATGGCACAATATTCTTTGGTTTCCTGCTTCCCAGGCTTGATGACCCACCTGGACGACTGTGCCGAGGCCCAACCCATTTGTCCACCTGGTTCCCCCAGACTGTGCCAATCTTTAGTGGCAACGCCATTTTTCATCCGTACCTCCATTACAGCACCTTGATTCTCTCAAAGCTACCTCTTGGCTGGTAGGACAAGCAATCCGATCGTGTTAAGTCAGCAAGATATCAGCATTGACGTTATCGTCAACATTGAGGACATGTCCATCATCTGCTGCAGCCTGGACGAGTCTGGGGATGCACCAAGCTCTCCCTCTCATAACCCCAATCCCAACGTTCACCCTTCACCATCTACCTCTCCTCCATCTCACAACCCCCCTCCGCCCTTGGCATAGAGTCGAGTGTACTCTGCCCCGCGTCCAATGACTCCCTGGAGCTGCAACAGGCGGTTTTGCTCACCACAGCCGACAAGCGCTGGATGGAGGAGGAGATCATTCCAGCTGTGCTGGAAGGGTGGGATACCACCAAGCCGGACCAGACCTGCCCTGGGCTTCCGTGGCTCGGACGAATGGCTTCGGGAAACGATTTCAAAGGTACATTACCTCGCTGTTGATGGCCACTCGTCAAGCCGAGGAGTCGAGGCTTCCTCGGGAGGGACTGCCACTGTAGTGCCCTCTGATGGTATACATCCGTGCCTGCCTCTCTGGGTCCGGTGGCCCGCCACTGTCCCGGCACACCCCACCGACCCGACCTTGCACAGGCCAATGTCGCCTACGGAACCAGCTACTGCACCTGCCACTGCTGAGATGAGCAGCGCCACTCTGGCTATCTCCCATTTTGGTCGGTGTTCTGTCGTGCGGTTGGCAAAACGCCTGCCTATCACATCTGGAAGCATCCACCCGATCGACCCGACGGGACAAGGGATTCAGCATCCATTTGAACGGCGCTTGTCGGTCCTTGAAGGTGTGTCGGCACGTTTGGCTGCCACGTTGGACGAGCCACGTGCTGCGCTGGGCAAGAGCATCGCCGCCTCAGGCGCTGCTTTGCCGCTGGCACCGCGAGTTTGCGGCGGTTAGCTGTGACGGCGATGAATCGGCAGGGTACATCCCCCCGCCGGGAGGACTGGCCAACGAGCAAAAAGATAGCGGGGACGAGTTGGCGCGGTCTTGGCTTTTTGTCAACCACGATGACGCCAAGGCGGGCAGTGGTCCGTCCAGTCCCGTGCTCAACCAAGGTCAAAGTGATGCGTTAGATGGTCCCTTGGCTGATGCTGGCCGAGGGAGGTGGGGATCGATGAGCAACTATTTCCTATGTGGGGGGCCTCCGTGGTGGCTGTGCTCCCTCTCACCCCCCACCTCGTCCGGCCCGAGGCGGCACTCGACTGCTCCTCCCGCGACTCAGGTGGCCAGATCCCCCCGCAAGGCGCTTGGGTTCCTCGACGCGTTGCAGGCGCCAAATCCACGCTGGACACACCTAGGATCCGCGTTCGCACTCGGCCTTCTCCCAGTCGGGAAAACAAAAGAACGTACCATGAACGCTGCTGGGTACTGTCTTGCCTTGGCCTTGGTCTTCAAAGTGCAGGATTTTCATCGTCACTCTCATGCCATCTCATCTCATGTCATCCCATGGCATCTCTTTCTCCCTTTCCTCCTCCTCCCAGTCCACTACCTCTTTGTTTTATCCATACCCGCAGACTTGCTGCTCATTATCTTGGTCCATTTTCTGGTGGAGGCGTCATCATACTGACAAATAGCGTGCTGGCGGGGCAGTTGGAATGCTATGCAACTGCCACTGCATCTCCTTGACCCGGGTCCGGGTCCATACACCCAGAGGATACTATCCACAGCGAGCATCCATAGCGTAGACTGCAAAAATGCATCACAGCACAGCGCCTTGGCCAAGGAAAGGGGAGGGGAGATACAAAGTAACACGGCCTCTCAGTTCACTCGGCTGATTTGCCCAGCGTACTCAACAGAGCATCGTTAAATCCCTGTTGGCCCGACGGGGCGAGGGTGCCGGATGGGAAGCGAGGAACGCATCGTTGATCCCGCCCTCGGTACGGGAGGGAGAGAGGAAACCGAGTTGGCCAACGAATCGCCCTCGTCTACCGGACGGTGGTTGCGAGCGCGGCGGCCTGCACAGCCTGCCGCAACGTATCGAGGGCTTGTTGGGTAGAGTCCCAACTGATGCATGCGTCGTGACACTTTGGCCGTACGTCAAGTTGTGAGGCCCTGAGGCAGGGATGGACTGCTTGCCCTCGGTCAAGAACGACTCGATCACTCCACAAATGTTGTTGGCCGTGGCGCCGTTGGCCAGTTGGTCCGCGACGCTGGCCACGACCTTGAGTTGGTTTTCGTGTTTCTTCTCGCTGTTGCCGTGGGAGCAATCGATCATCACGCGAGGCCGCAGTCCAGCCTGGGTCAGCTTGGCCGACACACTGGCAATCTGTTCCGGGGCGTAGTTGGGACCGAGTTGGCGCCGCGCATAATGACATGGCACGAATCGTTGCCGTTGGTCTCGACAATGGCGCTGATACCCTGCTTGGTCACAGAGAGAAAGACATGCGAAGCCGAAGCAGCCTTGATCGCATCCACTGCAATCGAAATACTGCCGTCGGTCCCATTCTTAAAGCCGACCGGCATGGACAAGCCCGAGGTGAGTTCGCGATGAACTTGGGATTCGGTCGTGCGGGCGCCGATCGCGCCCCAGGAGATGAGGTCGGCCGTGTACTGGGGGCTGATCGTCTAGAAACTCTGTCGCGGCGGGAAGCCCCATGTTGGCCACTTCGAGTAAGAAGCCCCGGCAGACGAAGACCCTTGTTGATTTGGTAGCTCCCATTCAGATCCGGGTCATTGATCAGCCCTTTCCAGCCCACGTCGTCCGCGGCTTTTCAAAGTAGACGCGCATCACGATGGCCAGGTCGTCAGACACCGTGTCGGCATAGCTTTGAGTTTGTGTGCGTACTCCAGCCCGGCACGCACATCGTGCACCGAGCAAGGCCCGACCACGACAAGAGACGGTCATCTTCACCCTTGATGATCTCCTCGGTGGAGCGGCGACCGGAGACGATGGCCGAGGCAGCTTGCATCGTCAACGGGTACTCCTCATCGGATCTGGGGCGGAATGAGGGGCTTGATGGTGTTGATGCGGCGGTCATCGAGCTCGTTGAGAGCCTCGCGGAAGGTGGGGGCGTTGGTGCTCATAGCGACAAATGGACAGACCAGACGAACGGACAGACGAACGGACGGACGAACGGAAAGACAAACGGCTGCTACAAGGCGCCAAGGGCAGAGCAGAAGGTGGTAGACAACCAACTCGCCCGGGGTTGTTGGCAGCAGCCTTATTTGAAGCGTTGCGCGGGTCGGGGCGGCCCAGCTGCCAGCTCCGAGCCGCCAGAGGGAAGAATTAATTGCCACTCCTGCGGTCTTTCTCCGCGCCCGCTTGCCATTCACAGGGAGCAGGCACACTGCCCTGGTGCGCCGGCCGCCTCGCCGATTGACAAATTCCGGGGTTTAAGTCCGCCGCCTCGGCGCCCAGTGCCCAATGCTGGCCTTGTCACATGTCACATGTCACCCCCGCACGTGCACACGTGCACACGTCCACCGGTCCAGTCCCCTTGCGCCCCTTGGGAGCTTCAGCCGCCAAACACTCCCCGCCAACACTCCAAGGGAGGTCAAGGAGGCCCAGGCTGCTCCACCTTGCTCCCCAGAAGGGGCCCGCCCCCTGCGCAGCCAATGCATCGACTCGCCTCGCCCTCAGCCCCACGCCCGCCCTTGCCTCGCACGCGACTGTCATCGATCCTATGCCTACTGCCTACTAGCGCCTCTGGACCAGCGTCCACCACACCCTTCTCCAAGTAAAGCAGGGCAGCAGACCGACTAGCCCGCCGGCACCCGGGCGCCAAGCATCTCTTTGGACGACGCGCGTCATGCGTCATACATAGCCATAGCACACGGCAGCACGAGGCGCAAAGCGCTGCGTGGGTCATACTTCATACTTCCGAGGCAAGGTGAGCGTACTGGCCGCGACTGGAATCTCGCACACCACCAAACGGCGAGCGCAAGGTCCAGCGCTGCCTCGGAGTGTCTCTCGGTCGCTCCGCATCCACATCTTGGCTGGTCAAAGGTAACAACTTGATCCGGCGGTGGTGGAAGAACGGGGATGGGTCGGAGCGGTGCATCGCCTTGCGTTCTTTGACCACCGCAGCAAACCCTTGCGGCGGCACGTCGTACAGTTTGGTATAATCCACTCCCAGCTCGTCTCCCCGCGTCCAAAAGTCGCGGCAATTGGCAACGAGACCAAGGTCAAATGGATTGCCGCCTTTGCCTGCGCGACGTAGGCCCTCGCCAGCCTTGCCGCGGGTGTAGAGGTCGAGCCCGACAACACGGAGCAGGCACCCGCCCATGCCAGCCATCGTCTGCCGAAAGCCAGGGGTGGTGTGGTGGTGGTCCTGGGCTTGTCCCGCGTTCGCGCCAGTATCCGAGCCTTCGGGCGAGCCAGCTACGCCCGTGGCCCCTTGACGTTGTGCCACAAAGTTGGTTTGCGATGCCATGCTGGTACCGCCCCGCCCATAAAGCCGTAGCGACCAAGATTGCTCATCTCCAGGGTCGTCATCTGTCGCGCAATTTGCAGCAGCTGCGCCAGCAGTAGTACCACCGTCCATGTCAACTGCAGGCATGCCCAAGGGTAATCACAACGGCAAACATGTCGGTTTCCATCGCTCGACACACGTCGTTGGGGAATAGACAGAACGACTGCTCAGGGGGTTCCCATGAACTTACTTGGTTGACCAAATCTGGGCGGGCGAGCACAGAGGTTAGCAGGGGTAGTATATCAAACGTCAACCAGAGAGCTGTACATACAGATAGATGAGAGATACGCAAAGTCAATCACGCCCAAACAAGCGCCGTGAGGAACAGGATAAATTGGCGATGGTTATTGACGCCAATGCAGTTGCTTGTCCAAGGGCAGTGGTGATCGTGCCGGGCCGAGCAACGTTTACAGATGTGGCAATGTTTTGAGCGCAGTGGTTTACGCGCCAAACAGGGAATGCAAAAATTTTGTCCGTTGAGCCGATTCTCCTTGAGCAATGTTTCCACCAATGTTCTCCGTTCGACCTCGCTTTGAGGGCGACCAACATAGCCTGGATCCATCACGGCAGATCGGTACAGGTGTGTAGCAGCAAACGAGAAGAGCAACGAACATCGCCGTATTGGACCAGCCGTGGCCGGGGTGGCCCACACAAACTTGACTGCCCATACCAGCCCGACCCAGGCAATGGAGCCCGAGACGATGGCCAAAAAGTAAACCGACCTTTGGATCGACTGTGGCTCTTGATCGTCGAGCAAGATCTTGGCCACGGTGTAATGCATCGCATACGCCTGTGGTACGGCAAAAAGCAAAGCAGCAAACCAAGGCACCAGAGCAAATGTCTTGGCCACCACACCGACCAAAGCAAAAGGAAGCAGCATAATCAAGACGTTGGTCATATACGGACTGAAGAAACGTTTTTGCGATGTCCTTGCGAGTCCAACCCTGCATCGGCCAATGCCTTGTCGTAGGCACTGAGGGACTTGAGTTCATCGGCCATCTCCCTTGCCGTCTTGCCCTCGTTCTCCTTGGCCGAGGTACTTGCACCGGCCTCAAGCAAGCGACGGATGCACAGCCGATTTCCTCTTACGACAGCCCAGTGAAGCGGGGTAAGACCAAGGTCATCATGGGTGGCCACACTTGCGCCATGAGCGAGCAGCAGCTCCACGCTCAGTGCATCCCCTTGGTACGCGGCCCACATGAGATGTGTGGCGCTGTGTATCCTCCGAATCCACACCGCGCAATACGCGGGGTCGGGGGCCTTGAGGATAGGGAGCAGCAGATCCAGGGGGTATGTCGGCTGCACTGGCAGCAAAGACAGGTTGCTGCAGCAAGAACACAAGGGGCATGACAGTGGAGGAATGGATAACAAGGTGGAGGGTATTAAACCCTGGGCGTCGGTCATCAGAGGGTCGGCACCGCGGTCAATGAGGAGCTGGATGACGTAGAGGTGGCCTACACGGGTGGCCCACTGCAGGGGGTGGCGGCGAGTTCGCCACCGCGGGCGTCTACCTCGGCGCCATGATCCAGGAGGTAGAGGCAAGCGGGGATCTGGCCATTGATGGCGGCCCAGTGGAGCGGAGTAATGCCGTCGGCGTCGCGGTCGGTGGCGCGGGCCTGGTGGAGGAGATGAGTGTGTCGAGCGTGGCGACATCGCCCCGCTGGGCAGCCGAGTGGACCGTCGGGGCGGGATCAAGGAGGGGGGACGGGGAGATGGGGGCGGGGGCACTGGTGCTGGCACCTGCTGTGGGCGCAGGGGCAGGGGATGGGTCGGGGAGGAGGGGGTGGGCGGGGGCAGGGGTGGTGGTGGAGGTGGTGGCGGAGGCGGAGGGGAGGCGGGGGCGGGCGGGGCGGCTGGCGCATGCAGCGGAGGGGAGGCAGGCATGGCGGTGGCGGTGGAGCGGCGTCCGAGGCCGCGGACAGCTGCTGTTGGTTGTCGCTGCAAGGGGCAGGGCCGCTGGAAAGGCCAACAACGGCTGCGCGCAACCGCATCGCACGCGTGCTTAGCTCAGCGTCCGCTCGGTGCAACAGCACGGAGATTGGCGCGGCCGCTGATCGCACTGAACGCTGATCCTCCGAGGCCGCAGCCTCACAACCCCGATGCAAGGGCCGGCCCAGGAGTGTGAAAGGGAAAGTGAAATGCGATCCCCCGTGCATACAGGTGGGCGCGTGTCGCAGCTTAGAGCTTTTGCTGGCGCACTGCAGCAGCCGCGGCGCCGCATCGATCAAGCGCATCAAGCAAGCCTCACGCCAAGCAAGCCTCACCGTCACCCTCCGCCGGTGCCAGGCTCCCCGGTTTCACGTGCTGCCGCCGCCACGTTCAGCGGACCATCAGTGCCTCCAATCATTAATCACTACATCTTCCCGCCGCGCCCTCTCTCGCGTTTCCCGCCCCCACCACACTGCTCCATGCGCCCGCTTTCGCGCCCAACAATCCTTTTCTCGGTCGCCGGCGCCGCCGCCCGCGCCCACCTCTCTACCCATGCCTCCTCCTCCTCCACCCGGCCAAAGCGGCCCGTCCGCACCACTCTCCTCGTCCTTGGCGCCCTGGGCCTCGGGTACGCCGGCGGCGCCCTCTACCCCCCCAGTCTTGCGCTTCTCGCGTCCCCACGCCTCGCCCCACCCCGCCCCGACGCCGAGTCGGAAGAGGGAAAAGCTCTGACCCGCCAGGTCGAGTCGATCTCCATGCCCTCGAGCTGGTGCAAGATTGCGCAACCGCGTGTCGGTGCCCGAGCAGCGTGACACAAACGGAGATGTGATTGTGTCCGAAAGCGCCGAACCGTCCGACCGTTCTCCCTCTGCCCACTACCGTCTCAGTCGGCCATATGAGAATTACCCCGAGGAAAGGCGGCAGCACAACCTCACTGCCGGCACCTTGCGCGGCCCGGGTCTCTTGGCCACTGCGCCCATTGTGCTCACCAAGACGGCGCATGGGGCGGCCGTGGAGGGCGGCCATGCTGGCGACACGACGGTGCTGTTGCATGGGTCGTCGCTCGCTGTGTGGACACGATGGTGTGGTCCATGGTGGTCTGATCGCAACCTTGTTTGATGAGAACATGGCCCGATCAGCCTTCCATGTTCTTCCCGCCCACGTTGGCGTGACGGCCAAGCTCGAGGTCAATTACCGCTCGCCTACGTTTGCCAATCAGAATATTGTGCTTCAGACCACATCCAGCAAGCCAAGGGCCGCAAAGCGACGGTCACTGCGACGATGCGGACGATCGATGGCACCATCTTGGCCGAGGCTGCGGGGCTGTTTGTGCAGCCCAAGATGGCCCAGTTCCTCAACACGAGCTTGGTCAAAGAGTTTGTTAGCTTGGAGGACGAACCTGCCGCTTCGCCTTCCTCCTGAGGCCTGATGTCGTTATCGGAATGCGCCCTAGTCTCGTTTCCCCTCTTTTTTGTCTCTGCACCATGTCGCCGCTACCACCTGCCAGTACATTACAAACATATTATGCGAAATCCTACTCGTCTGCGCTGGGGGGGGAGTTGGATGGAATTTCAAGGGGGAGGCATGCGGATCCGTCGAGGGCGTGTGGTGTGCCTGGTGCGCTGAGATCGATGGCGAGGGTCGGCAGTGGCAGATTAATCAGCTGGCTGAGCTGGCGCGGGGATGCGACCGGTGAGGCTGCAGGTGCGCCACTGGCGCTGCGGCGGACACGGCCCAAGCGAGCGTGATGCATGATGCATGGTGGCTTACGATCGCCTGGATGCTGACGTAAGCCTCCAGCCCCAGCTTATCTCGATCAACCCTACTCATTAATCAACCCCCTCGGCGCCTCCAGCACCCCCAGCACCTCCCGCCCCCTGACGCGCGCCCCCACCACCATGCTGCCCTTTGGCCGCCCAGACCCCGCCGCCGCGCCCCTCTTCCCCCTTCCGCCTCGCCCCGACACCGACCCCGACGACCCCGACGACCCCGACGACCCCTCTGCCCCCGCCGCCGCCGCCACCACCCTCCCTGCCCCCGCCGCTCCCGCCGCCGCCCACCCCGATGCCGACGATGGCGATCTCCTCGACCCCTTCCTCGACACCCCGCACGACCCCCCTATCCACGCCCCGCATCCGCCCCGCCTCCACCCTGCCCGCGTGCGCGCCGGCATGCCCACCCTCGACCCCGCCCTCTCCTCCCCCTTTTTGATGCCCCGCGCCCCCCCTCCCCCCGCACCCAGGCTGCCCAGGACGCCCACCGCTCCATCTTGCGCCTGCAGAATGAGGCAGCACAGATGCACTCTGTCGAAGAGTATTCGTCTGCGTCCTACTCGGGCGACGAGAGTGCCGGCACGGCCAGCCCTGTGGGCTCCAGCCGCCACCCGCGCCCACACCAGCATCAGCACCAACACCACCACCATCATCAGCATCAGCACCGCCTCCGACCCCCTGGCCGGACCAACCCCTCACACGTGGCCACCGAGAGCAGTGGATCGTTCTACGACTCGACGCCCTCGGCATCGTTTGGCGGGCGATGGGGCAATCCTCTGCGGATGCACAAAGCCCAAGTTCGTGGCTCGTACCTTGCCCCCCCGCGCCCTCCCACCTCCTTGTCCACCAGCAGCGCTTTCTGCAACAGGACGTATACGACGAGCAGGTCCTAGGCTTGCAACCTAGTATCGCCATTCCCATTCCTCCGCCGGTGGATCAGGGCAAAGCGCTCCGTCCAAATCAGGGGCCCCGCCCTCGCGGTTTGCTGGGCCCACACAGAGTGAAGAGGAGACAAGTGAGCAGTCCGATGCTACAGAGACTGTGCCGCGGCGGAGCAAGCGCCGGTCCGATACGGGTCCTCACTCTACGTTTTTCCGTGCGCTGTTTGGTTCGCCGCCCCGACGAAAGGACGATTCGCACCACGCGGGCCAAGAGAGTATCCCCATGCTGCGCAGCACGACCGGCAGCTTCATAGGCAGCCCGGCTGCTCCTTCTCGTCCACACCCCCGCTCAGGGACCCGACGTGCACTGCTGGATCCTACCCGGCACGTCCCCTTCCGCGCCTTGCCCAGGGAGCAAGTCCAGCGGCAGCGACGTGGTTGCGGGAAAGGCACGATCTTTGGGCGTTGATCCTGTTTGTGCTCTTTGTATTTCCTGTGTTGGTACTGGGTGTGCTGGGGGCATGGGAGGCACCCTCACTCCCTGCGGTACCGGGTCTCGGAGGTGGGAAGGAACCATTGCACGATGCTATGTTGCGAACGGCACCGCTGCTAGCGTTGTCGAGTGTGCTGGCAGGCGGGATGGGCGTCTTTTTTTCTCGGTGTTCCAGCGTCTTGCTAGAACCCACACCTCGATTCGTCGCTCCCGCAAATTCGCCACCATCCTTGCCCTGTTTCGGGTGATGAGTGCAACTGTCCCATTTGCCCTGGCGGCCGCTTCGATCGCCCTGCTGGGCGGATCTTTTTCTCCCTCCACGCCCTTTTCTTGGCTTTTGCCGCTCTGTGCTGGGCTCTGTGCTGTAGCGGCGGTACGAACGGGGTCGAGGGTCTGGGCCGAACGTAAGAAGCTACCGCAGGCAAGTCGGACGGCGATCTTGGCCGCTCACGTGGTCAGGACCCATCTTCACTTGCGTTCGTAGCGTGTGTCACCAGCCTCGCCCTCGTGGCTCTCGCTGTCTTTTGCCTCGTCCTCTCACTCGTCTGGCCGCGGTAGCTGCCTCTCGCGCACTACCACGTCCTAGCCCTGGCAAGCGACCTAAACCTCCCCCGGTGCCCGCGGATCCATTGGGACTCGCTCCGCTCCCGCTCAGTCTTGCCCTCCTGCTTGCCGGGGGGGGTGACATCAACAGGACTTAATGTGCTGAAACTCACCACGTCAGCGGCAGTGAGCTATTGGTACTTCTACTCTTCCTCCGCGTCGGAGGCGAGGCAAGCGTCGAGCGAGTCGGAGTCGGAGTCGGAAGCGAGCTTGACCGGGTCCTCGTCGGGCATGTCGACTGATGCCGATCCGAGGACGAAGATGAAGACGAAGAAGAGGGAGCGGTGGGCACAGTGGCTGAGGGGGACCACGTGGTTTCGCATGGCCTTCGTCGCGCTGGGTCCTGCGTTGGGAAGTGTGATGGCCTCGTCGCTCTTGCGCACCGCGTTGGGCTTGGCCCGGATCCTGATCCTGTTTGCTCGCGCATTTGTGCAGGGGGTATCGTGGATGCACCATGTGGCCTTGGTGCGCCTCGCCGCTACCGCTGGCCAAGCCGCGCTCCCGCCTGGCGCTGGCGCATCGATGATGGTAGGGGGGGCCTGCTCAGTCGGCTGTTGGGGGGGTGGCACGTCTGTTGGATCCGTTGGCCTACCTCGCCTCGCTCATCGTGGGGGTGGAAGCGGTGGTGGAGGAACATGCGTCGAACGCCATTCTCTACACGGGCATCACTGGTGCGCCTATGGGAACGGCCTCGCACCGTGCGGCGGCACTACGAAGCTCAGTACCGGCTGAGGTGCGGTAGGACGACCGCGGGCGCCTGTCCATGCGGCGCGTGTTGCGCCGCTTGGGGCGGGCGCGTGACGTACAGTGTAACAGTACTGATTGCAGCGGTTTGCGCGAGCTATGTGGCGGTGGTACGAGACGAACCGGGTGGCCATGCGCTTGTCACGGCGGCAGTGTGTGCGGTGCCGCCTTTGTTGGTTGGCACGGCCTTAACCGGTCTGCTCACCGATACGGCAGATACGTTGGTACTGTGTTACCTGATGGACTTGGCTGCTGGAACGAAACATTGCGCTCTGGTGGAAGAGACGGTACGTCCCCCTCCCCCTACACTTCCTTCGTGCTCCCTTCTGGTGTGAGAACTAGGAACTATCAACTAACCTCTTGGATTTTGGGATTTTCGTCGTAGTTTGCCTCGGCGCCTGGCCTGCCGCACCCGGCTACTGCGCCTGAACCTGCGTCGTTGTGAGACCAGAGGCGGAGAGTTGGTACTGACGTTTCGTCTCGTCTCTGGGCCGGGGTGGCTTTGTTGGTCCGTTTTTTTCGATGTTTACTACCCTTGTTCTTCCCTCTGATGTTTCCCCACTTATGGAGTCAATGACACTCATGTCGTTTCACCGATTCGTGGCGCATGATGCACGATGCATGATGCATGATGCATGGTGAGACCCCCTGACCCGGTTGTGGCGAAGTATCGATGCGAGCGAAAGATCAGAGACGCAAGAGGAATCGCCAGATAACAAGTGAGATCGATTGCAGGCTCCGGGTGAGGCCAGAGTAGCGGGAAGTGGAAGGTGGGGGGAGAAGAAGAGTACATGACCAAGAAAGGCAGACTACTAACAGCACAATGTACGACACTAGCTAGGCTCCTGCCACAATGATGTCACGTGAACGGAAGGGCGAGTTGAACCCCGTTGCATATATAGAAGAGGACTGCGCTGCTGCTGGTGCTGCCAGACCTGGAGTCCGGTTACTATATGTCCCTTCATGCTTCAAGCTTCAAGCTTCAAGCTTCAAGCTTCAAGCTTCAAGCTTCATCCAGCGAGACCGGCAGGGGACCAGCCCCGGGCACCATGACAGTCTGTCGGCAAGACGGACCGTTCGGCATCCCCGAGAGGAGAGAGAGGAGAGAGAGGAGATAGAGGAGATAGAGGACTATAGTAGTAGACAGCACGCCGAGGCTGTTCGTGAAGCTTGAAGCGTACCTGTTGAGCCACACCGCGGGTGGCTTGTGTGTTTTTTGGCCTTCAGTCCTCCTCAGACAAGGAGTTCCGTCGTTTTCGTCCTCCCGTTTTCCTTATTGCTCCAACCACAGTCCAGCCCCTGGTGGCGACTGGGTGCTCTATGTTCCTCTGTAGGCGTTGCTGGTTGGCTTAGTTTGGCCACCATCAGGACCAGTGCGAATGCATATTCCCTCGAGGACCTGGCACATGATCAGGAGACCCCAGGTCTCAGATCTCATCAATGCCCACAACCGAGACTAGGAGTAGGCCCGTTACGCGGTTTTTTGACGTTGGGGTAGTCAGTGCAATGTGAGGCAAACCCCGGCCGCATGACACGCCTAACAAAAACTGTTGGTACAAACGATGGATGAACTCGATAAAAATGATGAAAGCGATGGAAAACGACGGAGATGTTCACCGCTACAGTACAGTACTAGTAGTGTGTATCGATGGTAGAGATTTTAGACCCTCTCTCATGATGCATGATTTCCACAGCGGTACATTATGTTGGTCAGCGTGGGGAGGCTGCTTACGCGCTTACGGCTTGCATGTGGACCGAGATTAGTTATTGCCGCCACAGCCTGTCTCTCTCTTCTCTCTCTGCTAGTTGGACACACGGCGACGAAGATGGGTATGATACTGAGTACTGAGTACTCTCTGGTCACCGTTGTCACAGGCACATTACGGTTTCGAAACTGCATGGCATACTATGCGTCGGCAGTGTAGTAGGCATTGGGTCGTCACTGCATCGACTGCTTGCTCATCACTATAACATACGTAAGCATAACTCACACCCTATCTAGTGTGCACATACTGGCACATCACCCTTTCTTACGCCTTATATTATACCTGCCTTTTCTTCTAATGCAATCGCTGTGCTTTTGGGACCTACTTAGCTTCTGCTACTCCGCCGCCTCTGTGTCTTTGTTATGTTCGGAGATCTGAGGATCTGCCTTGCCTGGGAGAAAGACCGGTGATATAGCGAGACGGCCGTGAGTCGCGTGAGTATAAGTTTTCGTGCTTCTCGGTCGGGGGGTGCTTCTCAGCAGGAGTACACTGCCTGGTGCCTCCTGGTAGTGGGGTGAGTACCTGAGTACTGAGTTCCAGTAGTGATTAATGTGATTGGCCTGACGCGAGTGAATATAGTGACGCTGTGCTACTCTAGTGACTCCTTGTGGTGCTAGATGTGTTTCATCGTGTGGCGCACAGCGATCACTATTAGTCACTCTGTGAGAGATGCTGGGGTAGAAAGGGGTGGCCGGTGGCCGGTCCGGTGGCTAGGCGACTTACATGTGCCATGCATGTGACAAGAGGTGATCGATAATATTTACTACAGTCGCCAAAAAAGGAGACAGAGCGAAGTTGTGAACAGTGGGGAGAAGAGTCGAGCGGGGGTGAGATCTGTGATCTGAGTTGCGCCGGTGAGATCGATGAGTTATGCATTATGAGAGGTGGGATGCAGGCGCTGAGAAGCAGAGGATAATCGTTGGTGTGCGCGCGCAGCACAGCTAGACAAGTTGTTTTGTGGACAGTCTATATAAAAGCCCTATTCACTATCCTTCTTGTTGGCCCGCGGCCCCGGAGTAGTCCCTATATATAAAACCAGCTATCTGCATGGCGCACGCCACAGTAGCGTGCAAATCCCAACACTTACCATCTAGAGCGTGCCCACGCACCCAGTCCACAGGGGATGACAACGGAACAAAACGGGGGCGACCGGGTGGAAATGTGTGATGGATTCCTGACTACTGGATACGTGTTTTGTATAGGCACAGACGATGGAAGGGGCGTTCGATTGGTTCTTGGCTATCGTTGGTATCACAACAGGAGCACACAGACCACTTCCAGCTTCGGTGACATGTGACGACAGTACCACACCCTTGCTTACGCTCATCAGTACAGTCCAAAGAGGATTCAGTACACGAGTTACAGCAGTCAGTTAAGCCAATACTCAGATTTTCCTGGCAGAGGATATGGCCAGGGGTGTGACATGATATCCAGCAAGTTTGACAGCCGAATAGCAGATTTTTCCATGCTCCCACGTCGCATCCATCATGGAATCGGCTCATCGACTCTACCTCTAGGCTTCAGGCCTCAATGCCTTCAAGCTTCCTGCTGTATCCAAATGAAAAGGTAAGCGCTGAGGCTGAGCTGAGGCTGACACGCTGAGAGCGCTGACCGGCAGCCGAATGATTAATGGGCGGTGCCCTCAGCCTGAGGCCTGAGCCCAGGGTGAACGGTTGCTCGCCGTAGGGAAGACAGGGTATAAATATGAGCACAGATTGATGCACACTGTCCATAGTCACTAATCACGAGTCACTAGTCACATGTGATATGCCCGAGTGTACCTGCCGTGGTGACAGTAGGGCGGCTAGGTGACTGACTGGAGTGACTAACAGTAGTACTACTGAAGAATACTGATGCGCGCATCGTGCGCGTGTCCCGCAGTACCATCTGCATGGTTCGCTCGGTACCTGCATGGTCCTGCGTGCCCCAATACTTCTTTAGACCCACGTTGAAGGCAGCAAAGGGCAGAAGATCACTCCTCATCTGTTGCGGGCAAAAAGGTGCAACCTGGAGATATGACAAAAAGAGAACATTTGGGCGCAGTGACCCTTTTGCGCCGCCACCTTCTTCCGGTGTTTCGCGTCTACCACCACCACTACCACCTCGCTCAGCCACTCTGAGTGAACTCGTCCATTCTGTTCACCCATACACCGTACCCCATCATGCGCGCGCATCAAACATTCCCCCTGCTCAAGGAGAACGGCGTGACGATCAAAATGACCACCCTCGTCTCCTTGCCCGTCAGCACCACCGTCTGTCCAACTCATTGGCCAGCTCGCTCCCGACTTTATCTTGCCCGACCACGAAGGACGGTTGCACCGTCTGTATGACTACCTAGCTCACGGTCCGTCTGTCTCTTATTTTCCCCCTCTCTGGTAGCCCGTTCTGCGTCAAGGAAGCATGTGCCTTTCGCTCTGTTCAAGAGCAGGCTCCATCCGCTTCCTCAATGAGCCCTACCATTATTGGTCTCTCTCAAGACTCACCGGACCGGCTACGCAAATTTGTCGAGCAGCACAACTTGACCTACCCCGTTTTGTCCGACGTTGAACGCACAGTGCACCAAGAATGGATGTTGGCACTCATTTGTTCGGAATGGTGAACAGTACGCGCTCTTTCTCCTTCTCTCTTCATCCCCATTTCATTTGTCTCTTGCCTTTCAGCTATTAACCCCCCCCTGCTACTATCTCACTTGCTTTGATGAAGAACGCGTCCCTTCATCATTGACTCTGACGGCGTGGTCCGTGGATGTGCTGAAGGGGTGATGAACTACCGCGGTCACTTGCGTTATGCCAAGTCCTGGCTTGCGAGGCTCGAATCGGAGAAGGCGCTCCAGCAGAAGAAAGGAGTAGATGCGCATGCGGCCAGTACCGAGGTTGACCCCACGGCGTTTCCCCAATGTCTTCTTCTCAGGCGCAAAGCACCAACATGGAAATGGAGGAGGAAGGGGGCCGGCCTTGCATTCCGGCATGCGTACCCGCGCATCTTCGATGACAGGGTCGCCACGTCATTCATACCGCGGATCGTTGGAGGACGATGGAGAGGAACAGGCAGCAGCAATCAAGGACTTATGAGGATAGTGGTTGCCCCAGAGCCACCATCGTACCAGAACGTGGATCTAATCAATCGGGCTCATGCAAGCACAATAGGGTCCCAGACCTCTGTGGTATCTTCCCCCGATGACACGCGTCATCTTTCGCACAATGGACCAGTGCCACCTTGTCCCCCCAGAGGGATCAGCGCATGCGTTCTTCTTCCGTCGGCCAAAAAACGCCGGTTCGACAAGCTTCCTTGCCCCTGTCCTTCCTTCGTTGGTCGGGCCACCTTCTATCGGGACCACTCGGTGGATCCATCCTCCGACCCCCTTTTTCCCTTCTTCCAGTCTCCAGGTACGGGGAAGAGGAGTTGTCCAGCACACCGCAGAGCACTTCAGACAAATCGGTACCACCATTGTATTGGATCAAACCCTTCCGGATCCAGCGGATGCCAGGAAAGAAGGCCAGGAGAAGAGGGGCCGTGCCGCGACCCACTTTTCTGGTATGCCAATGAGCTACTCGCCGTTTCAGGGGCAGACCTTGTCCCACCAGCCTGCTCTCTAGCGCGGACACTGAGTTGGCATCCAAGGACGAAGGCTCGTCCTGTGTACCTCGCACCGAGTCTCATCTGTCCCACGAACCCGATTCGCCCGTTTCGGTTGAGTCGCGAACCACGCAGCTCCCGCGTCCCAACCGGATCAGCACCAGCAGCAATTCAACTCGCACCACGCCGGTTCCTATTACTCCTCACACCCTACCCCTACCTCTGTCGACGAAGCTGGGCCTGAGCTTGACCCCTCCCCGTCCCCTACGGCGCGCTTCCCTCCATCGACACGCCTCGTTCCAGTGACCCGTACGATCCGTACGATCCGTACGACTCACCCGACCCTGCGCCGCTTCGCCGCCGCCGGAATCCGAAAGCAAGGGCATGCCCATCTCTACCATGCCACTTACCGTACCCACCTTTCGTCCTGAAGACTTTCGAAGTCCGCGAGCCCGTGCCCGACCTCGCCCCCCTCCCTCGATTCGTACGGATGCGAAAGGCAGCATGTGCTTGGGTACCGACCCGCGTCCGTGCTGCCTGACAGAGCAGACACCCGCATTGAATCACACCGCTCCACTCCCAGCTGGGAGAGTATGCGCGACGCGCGCTTCCCTCAAGGTACCGTTGATTTGCAAGGGAAACTTCCGTCGCCCCCCCACCTCCCCCTCGACCGCAACAATACAAGTCCACTGGATTGTCCCCCACCCAGTGTCCCACGTCCCCCCATGTCCTAGTTTCATTCGTTTGCGTGTTTGCTTATGCACGCACCTTTCATCCATCTACAAATTGCACTCGGCTGCGCTGCTCTAGTTCAGTGCCTTGCACACTATCCACTTACAGTCCATCAGACTGACTTGGGCGGGATTCCTGCCTGGACCACAGGATGCTACATGTCCCTCGGTGCCCTACGAGGGGTGCGCGGACTGTTTGAATTGAGTTCGTAATTTAGCAAGGGGGCGACACGATGCATGAGCCATGAGCCTTCAGTATGCGTCGATGTAGCCGGGAGAGGGTTAGTACCGTGATGCGGGGGATGCGCTTGCTTTTTTTATTCTTCCTTACTTGCGCCCGAGAGGAGTTGGAAGCGTGCCTTCTCCGCCTCGGTTTCCCTGCGCTGGAGGTAGCGCGCGTAGGCCACGCCCGGGCCGAGCAGAGCGATGGCCGGTAGTCCCACCAACAGCTAATCGACACAGGGGTTAGTACTTCGTTGAGCCTCTGGTGCTGAGCTTAGAGGCAGGGGAGGGGTGCCGGACGTACATCTTCCGCTACAAAGCGAGGCGCGTGGATCCGTTGTCCCTTGTTCCGAAGCGAGTGGTGCCAGTCGTCGATGTAGGCATCGATGAGGACCAGGAGGTACTGGGCCGTGACAATGCCAAAATGTCAAACGCCAGCAACCACTCGCCATCGTGACCACGCCACCGTCCTTGACAAGGGTGTGGACACGAGAGAGGTAACTGCGCGGGTCCGCGACGAGCAGCGGCGCGTTCAGTACGTCCGGTAGCCTGTGAAGAGGGAGGCCAGAACGGGTTTGGCAACCGGGTACAACAGCGCGAGACTGAACCAGTACCCTACCAACAACAGGAGCGAAATGCCTTGGTACAAGGAGGCGGCCTGCCGGTTCGCAAACACAATCACACTGCCGTCATCGGTCGGGGTGGTGTTGGTCACCTTGGCTCCGGCCGGGCCGAGGCGGGTGCGAAGCCAAGGCCAGAGTGCGAGGGGGAGGAAGGCAAGCGGGTAGAACTGGAACAGTATGTTGGTCCACACCCATTCTGTGCGGGCCACATTGATAAAGGTGGTACTAAATGTGATACCGGCTACGGCCAGAAGCACGAGACGGAGCCACAGGAGCGAAACCGACGGTGGCGGCGGCGAGGGATAGATGGCTTGCGGGTCCGAGCGCACTTGGCGCACCCGCTGCCACGCGTAGTACGGCACGTAGAACAGGGTCAGTGCAGCGCCAATGGTGATGACTTGGCCCAGGGAGAGGACCAGGGTGCCGACCAAGACGGCGGCGAGCGTGGCACTGCTGTCGCGCAGTGCGTCGACAAAGATCGACGTCACGACGGGGGCAGCAGCCACCGTCAGCAACAGCATCTCCCCGCGTGCGAGACGGGTGCGGAACATGTTGCGAAAGACAACAAGAATGGACCAGAAAAAGTCCATGGCGGCGTCCCAGGTGCGCTGGACAGGGCTCTGGGCGCCGAGCGGGCCGACAAAGGAGGCCCAGGTGCCGGCCGTGGGGGGCAGGTCGAGGAAGCGGCGGATGTGGACGGGGCCCATCATGGCGATGAACTCGGACTCCTGCCAGGGCCCGTTGAGGGGGCGGAGAAAACGAGGGCGCTGGCGGCGACGCTGAGCAGCACAAGGCCGGCCAGGCCGAGGGGCGGGCGCGGCATGGCGGTGGCGGTGCGTCGTCTGGGGGGGGCGTGGCCGGCGTCTCCGGGGGGCTCGGGGCTCGAGCGGCGCATGCAATGTTGCAGCAGGGGCGGCGGAACAGGCGGGCGGAAGACAGCCGCTGACGTAAGCCAGCGAAGGCGCTGCGAGCGGATGGGCTGCGCGGGACGGTGGCGACCACCCGGCGAGGCCAGAGACCGGAGCTGCTGGGCGCACGCTGGACAGCCACGCGCCGCGCCAGCCCAAGCCCAAGTAAGTGCCCGCGCCCGTGTCGATCGTGCGCCCGCCATGGCCGCAGCCAGCGCCCCGCCCGCCGGCATTCAGCCCCCGCATCCTGCCACCACCTCCTCCACCCGCCCGTCGCCCCTGTCTGCTCCCCCGTCTGCTCCCCCGCCTGCGCCCGCCCCTCCGCCCCCCGTCCACAGCGCCCCACGATGGACCCCGAGCAGGTCCGCACCATGGTAGCTGTGCGTCCCCCCTCCTCCTCCTGCCCGTGCCCCCCGTCTGACCCCCGCCCGCGTCTTCCCCAGCGCCTGCGCGAGCTCGAACGCACCGGCGATCCGGCTGGCCCCGAGTGCACCGCCTTGCGCACCGCGCTCCTCACTCTGCGCCACATGGCACAGGCCCGTGCACGCGACGCTTCTTCTGCAGCGCAGGCGCTTTCGACGCAAGACGGCGCTGCCACCTCGGCTGCTGCCCCGCCCCCCGATCGCACCTCGCCCTGCCTCGGCTGAAAGCGGCGGCTTTCCCAATCTGCTCGCCCCGGAGCAAGTGCGGATGGTGCAAGCGCAGCTGCAGGCGTACAAGCTGCTTGTTCGGGGCGTACCCCTCCCGACCCAGGTCCAGAACGCCATGACTGCGCCCACTGCGGCGCTGGCCAAGCTGACGGCCCAGTTGCCTGATCTGTCCCGCCTTGGTGCCGGGGCAAGGTGGCCGAAGTGGCGGCCGAGTCGCATTTGGCCGCTCGGCTGGCCCACGCCATCCAGACACAGGATATCTCGCTTCTTCCTCTGGGCGAAGACGGCAAGCCGAAACAGGTGGATGCGTCCATCCTCACGCGTGTGGGTGCACCACCCGACGCGGCTTACCCTTCCGATCCTCGCACCTATCCGTTCACGTACCTCTCCACCCCTACCCTCCCCCCGCCCCACAACGCCCTGTTTGAGAACATGGTCCATACTGCTCTCATCACGCCCACCATGCTCCCGGCCGGGGTAGATCCGGCGCTGCTACTTCAAGAGCGAGACGCATGTGTAGCGGCGCGGATCGAAAGAAGGATTGCCGAATTGGAGGCGCTGCCTTCCATCATCACCAGTGGCTCTTCTTCTTCTTCGTCCTTCACTCCCGTGGCAGCGGGAAGCGGGTGACGGCGGGGGAACAGCAGATGGTTCGGCACATGCGTTAGCAAGTTCCAAGCTGCGCGCCTGATCGAGCTCAAGTCGCTCCAGCTCTTGCCCAAGCAGCGGGAGCTGAGAGAACAAGTGGCGCAGAGCATGGATCAAGCGGCGACCTTGGTCAATGACCGTTCGGCCTTCCGCAAGTTCCGCAAACAGACCCTGCGCGAGGCTCGAATGACTGAATCGCTCGAGCGCAAGCAACGTGCCGAGGACGAAAAGAAGGCAAAAAAAAACACACCACTTACCTCTCCACCATCACCCAGCACGGCAGCAGCCTCTTGTCTGCGCATCGCAGTGCTCAGTTAGCCAACACGCGCTTGACACGCAGTCTGCTCAAGCTCCATAGTGACGCGGAGCGGGAGGAGGCCAAACGGATCGAGAAGATTGCCAAGGAACGTCTTCAAGCCCTCCGGGCTGATGATGAGGAGGCGTACCTCAAATTGATTGACACGGCCAAGGATACCCGCATTGCTCATCTCTTGGGCCAGACGGACAAGTATCTGGACAATCTTGCGCATGCCGTACAACTTCAGCAGTCGGATGAGGTGCACCAACAGATCGGTACGGATGGAGTGGACGAGTTGACGTCGCGTGCTGCCCAGCCAGAGGAAGATATGGACGAAGGGGAGGTGCGGGCAAGGTGGACTATGGTACAGCCCATCGGATTCGCGAGACGGTGACGAAGCAACCTTCGATTCTGGTCGGTGGCGAGCTGAAGGAGTACCAGATCAAAGGGTTACAGTGGATGGTGTCGCTCTACAACAACCATCTCAACGGCATTCTCGCCGACGAGATGGGGTTGGGAAAGACAATTCAGACCATCAGTCTGATCACGTATCTGATTGAGCAAAAGCGGCAGCCGTCGCCGTATCTGGTCATCGTTCCCCTCTCTACACTGCAAAATTGGGTCTCCGAGTTCCACAAGTGGGCGCCAAGTGTGAGCGTGCTGGTATACAAGGGTCAGCCCAACCATCGTAAGGAGCTGGCAACCCGTGTACGGGCAGGCAATTGGCAAGTACTCTTGACGACCTACGAGTTTATTATCCGCGACAAGAAGTTGCTCAGCAAAGTCAAGTGGATTCATATGATTATGGACGAGGGCCATCGGATGAAGAACGCTTCCTCTAAGCTTGCTGTTACTCTTACTCAGTATTACACTTCGCGGTACCGCCTGCTGTTGACGGGGACACCACTGCAAAACAATCTACCGGAGCTATGGGCGTTGCTCAACTTTGTCCTGCCCAAGATTTTTGATTCGGTCAAGAGTTTTGACGAATGGTTCAATACGCCCTTTGCCAATGCTGGAGGCGGGGATACGAGCATTCAGCTCAACGAAGAAGAGCAGCTGCTGATTATCAAACGTCTGCACAAGGTCCTTCGCCCCTTCCTCCTACGTCGGCTCAAGAAGGATGTCGAGTCAGAGCTACCCGACAAGGTGGAGAAGGTAATCAAGTGTGCCAAGTCGGCCTTGCAGGCCAAGCTCTATACCCAAATGTCCAAGCACAAAACCCTCTTTACTGGCGCTGAGTTGGGTGGCTCTCGGCCGGCCGGCACAACAGGGGGAGGACTGCGTGGGCTGCAGAACATGTTGATGCAACTTCGCAAGATCTGCCAACACCCTTATGTGTTTGAAGAAGTAGAGGCGGCCGTCAATCCCACCAAAGCGACCGGACCGGATCTGTACCGCGTATCGGGCAAGTTTGAGCTGTTGGACCGAATCCTTCCCAAGCTTCGCGCCACGGGCCATCGGTGCTGATGTTTTTCCAGATGACCCAGATCATGGACATTATGGAGGACTTTTTGCGCTACCGTGGATTTACCTACCTTCGTCTGGATGGAGCGACCAAACAGGACGAGCGTGGGGCGATGCTGACCGAATTCAACAAGCCCGATTCGCCCTACTTTATGTTTATTCTCTCCACCCGTGCCGGCGGGTTGGGACTCAATCTCCAGACCGCCGACACGGTGATCATCTTTGACTCGGATTTCAACCCGCATCAAGACTTGCAAGCGCAAGACCGTGCGCATCGAATTGGGCAAAAGATGGAGGTGCGCATCTTTCGTCTGGTGACAGAAAAGTCGGTCGAGGAGAAAATCCTCGAGATTGCCCATCGCAAGCTCGACATGGACAGCAAGGTGATTCAAGCGGGCCGATTCCACGAATCGGCAACGAACGAAGAGCGAGATACGCTGTTGCGGGCCATGTTGGAGGCCGGAGAGGAGGAGGAGGGCGAAGGCGAAGGCGAATTGTCCGACGAGGCAATCAATGCCGTTCTTGCCCGCTCGTCGGAAGAAGAGAGCCGGTTTACCGAGATGGACGCGGAGCGGGAGGAGGCGGATCAAGCCGAATGGGTGGCCCGAGGAGGCCATGGTGCCCACCCGCCCCGCCTGATTACCGAAGCTGAGTTACCCAAACATTTCCAGCAAGCGTTTGAAGACGAGTACAATGCATCTGTCGCGGCGGCCAACGATCCTACCTTGATGGACGACTTGGCGCCTCGCCGGAGGGCGGCCGCAGTGGTCCGCTACGACGACAACTTGACCGAGTCGCAGTTCATTGCGGCGGTTGAGAGCGAGCAGGACCCAATGGCGGTGGCTGAGGCGAAGCGTGCGCGCGAGGCGCGTGCCCGACCGCGTCCGAGCAAATCGGAGGACCGATCTGGCCTCTGGCTCCCCTGACTTGGGCGCTCTGTCCCGGACTGGCTCTACGCCTTCTTCGCCTCCTCAAGGGGCGGGCAAGCGGAAACGGGAAACGCCTTCGACGGGAGCTAGCCCTAACTTGAGCGTGCCCGCACCAAAAAGCGCAAGTCGGATGCGGGCAGCAAAGGCGAGCGCGATCTGATTCGGCGCGGTCTGGCACAATGTTATGCCGCGTTGTTGCAGAGCAAAGACGAGACGGGCCGATCGAGGGCGGCGCTGTTCATCGACTTGCCCAGCGCCAAGCTGTATCCCAACTACCGCCTCCTGATCCGCGAGCCGATCTGCATGCGCCAGATCAAACGGCGGATCGACGGGCGTGTGTACAAGGACCTCACGTCGGCAACGCAAGATGTCCACCTGATGGTGCGCAACGCCCAGACTTACAACCAAGAAGGCAGCTGGGTCTGGGAGGACGCGCGTATACTGCAACAAGCGTGGGACGAGGCGTGGGACAAGATGGTACACCAGTCTCCGTTTGATCATTGCCAGGCGCACCGGCGCACACGGTCCCCTACCTGGACCGGACGCGGGCGGGAACCCCTCGGTGCGCAAGGCAGATTCCAAACCGGTCGCCCCGGCTCCAACGGCCTCTCCGCCAGCCGGGACAGATGGCACGACGGATGGCACGACGCGTGCCTCTCCCCCGGCAGCCCAGCGCTCCGGCTCGGGTTCGGGCTGGGGCTCAGGATCGGGATCAAGCTGCGCCTGTCGCTGGGGAGTCGCAAGGTGACGCTGGCACGCAAGTAACTGGGGTGGTGACGGTGTAGAGGGAGCGGAGTTAATTTGGATGTGGTTCGCGCTCATCATCGCTTGGTCTGCGTCGGGTGCGAGGAGGATGGGCGGCGAGGGGCAGAACAGGGAGGAGGGCATGGCCAGTAGACCAATAAACGCGAGATGGGCAGGTACGAGTGGGAGGTTCTCCAGCCAGATGGGCTTCAAGTTTCAGTCTCTTTAGCCCCCACATGAACGTTCAATACATCCCTTGGCCAACAGGCGCACGTGACAGTAACCGTGCCCTACTGTCACGTGCCACCCGGCCCGGGGGCTGGGGCATGTGACGTCACATCCGGCTGGCGCCGGGCCGGCGGGGCCGTGCAGGACGCGTGTGCGTGGGCTGCGCCACGCTTGAAATGCGTGCCCCGCGTACTTGCGCCCATTCCGCGCGGGGCATTTCCGCCCGGGTCGGCGTGAAACTGGGCCCAGGAGGCTGGCGCACCGGCAACCGGCCGCAGGCCGTAGCACCCGCCGCTCGGGGCAGGCACACTGGCGCTGTGGCTCGCCGCGTGCGAATCAGATGGGGCACGCGCAAGCGTGATGCGCAGGGTGATGCGCCGACCGGCTGCTGGGCCGCGGCGTGCGAGGCAGCGCCAGTGCTTTTAAGAACCACGCCGTCACGCCGCCTTGCCCCCCCCACCACCCCACCTCCTCCCCTTCCCACCATGTCGCCCATCCCCAAGGAAGACTGCCATCCTCGCCAAGAACGACGACGACGGTGCGTAGTCCCCGCACCCGCGCCGGTGCTGCTCCTGGTACTGACCGTTTGTGTTCGTGTTCGTGTCTGTGTTGGGTCTGTCTTGGTGTCCTTCCCCGCAGTCGTCATTGTCTCTGCCCTGCGCACGGCCATTACCCGCGCCAAGAAGGGCGGCCTGGCTCAGGCCTGCCCCGAGGAGATGCTGGGCAATGTGTTGAAGGCGGTCATTAAGCAATCGGGCATTGACCCCAAACTGATCCAGGACGTTGCGGTGGGCAATGTGCTGCCGCCCGGCGGTGGCGCCACGGTGGCTCGCATGGCTACCCTCTGGGCTGGCATCCCCGACACGGCAGCCGTCAACACGGTCAACCGCCAGTGCTCGTCCGGCCTGGCTACGGTCAACCAGATTGCCAACGAGATTGCCATGGGCCAGATTG
The DNA here is from genome assembly GCA_003971905.1 of Moniliella sp. 'wahieum'. Classification (NCBI taxonomy): domain Eukaryota; kingdom Fungi; phylum Basidiomycota; class Moniliellomycetes; order Moniliellales; family Moniliellaceae; genus Moniliella; species Moniliella sp. 'wahieum'. The sequence goes on along the minus strand of RSEE01000003.1, from coordinate 1,084,728 downwards.
ACATTGGCATTGGCGCCGGTGTGGAGTCGATGACGCAGAACTATGGCGCTGGGGTGATGCCGGAAAAGATGTCGGACGCGGTGCTGGAGAATGAGCAGGCGAGCGACTGTCTTTTGCCCATGGGCATCACGTCGGAAAATGTGGCGAAAAAGTACAATGTCTCGCGCGAGGTGCAAGACGAGTTTGCGGCCAAGAGCCAGCAAAAGGCGTTTGCCGCCCAAAAGGCCGGCAAGTTCGAGTCGGAGATTGTGACGGTCACGTATGAGGATGACGATGGCAACCAACGCACCGTCTCGGCCGACGATGGCATTCGTGAAGGTGTCACGGCCGAGGGCCTCAAGAAGCTCAAGCCGGCGTTTGACAAGAACGGTGCCACTCACGCGGGCAATGCGTCGCAAGTGTCCGATGGCGCTGCGGCGGTGCTGTTGGCGCGCCGGAGTGTGGCCAAGAAGCTGGGTCTTCCCATTCTGGGCAAGTTTGTGACTGCCGCGGTGGTGGGTGTGCCTCCCAATGTGATGGGCATTGGCCCGGCGTTTGCCATCCCGCGTGTCCTCGAGCTCACCGGGCTCAAGAAGGAGGACATTGACATTTACGAGATCAACGAGGCGTTTGCTTCGCAGGCCATTATGAGCATTGACACGATTGGCTCCCCTACGAAAAGGTGAACCCCAACGGTGGTGCGATTGCATTGGGCCACCCGCTGGGTGCCACGGGCTCGCGTCAAATCGCGACGGCGCTTGCTGAGGCCAAGCGCGAGAAGGCCCAGCTGATTGTCACTTCCATGTGCATTGGCACGGGCATGGGCATGGCTTCGGTCATTGTTTCGGAGCAGTAAGATACAAAAAAACGAGGCTACTAATTGTCAATGAAGCTCCTCTGTACCATTCTCGTCCTGGCGATTTCTATAGATGCTGGCAAGCTGTGCTTACTGGGTCTCTAGAGAAAGGAAAAACGTATCAACTAAGTATCTATTGGTAAGGGCAGCGGCGGGCAGGTGATCCCCAATTCATATATGGTGTTGAAAAATGGACATGACGAAACAAGAGGGTAAGCTAGCAGCTAGGTGCTGGTCATCGATCATCATGCATCATTACTGAGCAGTGCCGATCACCGGCACCGGATCGATCAGGCCCGGTCATCAGGCTCGTCACAAAGGTTCCATTGGCAAGTGTGTGCAACACAGAGAAGGGGCGCAATATTAATGAGCGGCGAAGCGAAGATAGGCAGCGGGAGGGTTGGTTTCAGGGTAAGCCTTCGGGTCTGGCTTAAGACGGAGGCGGAGTCTCCGTTTGAAGGCTGAGCAGGGCAGTTGCCTGGGCTAGTTCGTCCGGTCCAGCGCTGGGAGGAGCAGGACTAGCCCCGGCCTGCTCGGGCTTGGCGATCCAAGCGCCCACCGCGCCCAAGTACCCCTCGTGACGAAGGAAGAGGGCTCGCTTGGTGCCCTTGGACCAGAAACGAATGGCGTACGATAAGGTAGAGATGGTGCTCATGTGGGCACGAATAAAGTACCCGCCAAAGTAAATCCGATCCAGCTCGTACTTCTCGCGGCATTCATGTACCTGCAGCATCGATCCGGGTTAATCATCAAGCGCTTATTTTGGAATGGAGAGGCAGAGGAAGAGCAGAGGCAGGTCAGGTAACGTACGCAATCTGGCCAATGTTGTTGGAGATGGCGTAGAGCAAGGAGAGGCAAATATCCTCCTGGGCAAAACGGCGCCTCCTTCGTTCTGCCAAGGGCGCAGGCGAGCCCGCAGTGGAGGCAGGCAGAGGGGAGGGTCGGTTTCTTTACGAAAGACTTTACCAAAGGAGGAAGCAATCGTGGTGGATTTGAGTCCAAACGCATTGTACCCAACGTTGCCATAAATATCGCCCACCATCCATGTCGACATTAGCATTGTCTCCCTTTTCCGACAGGGCGAGCATTTCGTCAAAGTCTTGCGCATCGGTCAAAAGGCTGAGTAGTCCCCACAATGTTCCTCCCCCCAACGACGTGCCCGACACCCGCTCAAACTTGCCGTGATCATCCACCTTGATGATACTCACCCAGAGCCAATGTTCACTACAAGCAGGGCAACTTGGGCGAAGGGTGCGAATCGAACACAGGTTTGTACAAGGGCGGGTTGGCCGACGGACGCGGCAATGGATCCTGTACCGGCGGGGGGGGACGAGCGCCGGCATCGGCTGCTGCCCCCGAGGCAGAGGAATGTTCCCTGGTGAGCGTGGGCGTGGATGGGGTGCATGGAGGGCGGAGACGAGCTCGTCGAGTACCAGTAGACCTCATCCGGAATGAGCGTGATGAAGTTCAAGCCAGTGATCAGGCACGCCATCTCGTCCGCCTTGCACACTTCGACACCAAGACGTTGTTGGAACAGGTGCTCAAATTTATGAGCCCCTCCCCTGGCCATTAGGCGCACTCCGTTCCGCATTTGCTCAACGGGAATGCGATGGGCCTGTGCCGAGCGCTCCAGCAGGTCATTCAGAAAGGCAATGCACTCATCAATCCTGTCGGTCTCAAACTTGATAAAGTTAAGCCGTCCACCCGGGAGGGGGGCGGGTAAGCTCCTCCTCCGCAATAGGGAGATCCATAGAGGAGCTCCGGCTGGCTCGCCGTTTCAGGCCCGGGCGAGGCGCTTGGGTTCGAAGGAAGCAGTGGGATCGTCGTTGGACAGGTCGGGGCGGGGTGAGACAAGGATGGCGCTTCCGGATAACGACTCGACTGCTTTGAGTGGGGGCTGGCCTGTCGACTGCGAGAGGGGGACGGAAGAACAGCCCCTGTGGCACGGCGGTGGGTGTGGAGGTGGCTGTGGCTGCAGCTGTGGCTGTGGATGTGGAGGGCACAGGCTGGGGCAAGGGCTGGCTGGGGGCGAGGGCGGGGAGTGTGGGTAAAAGACGACCTTGGCCAGCGATCCACCCACATCAATCGCAATGTGCGACACATTCTCGACATGGTACGGAGGTATATGTCGCGACCGTCGCGGAGGAAGAAAAAGAAGGGGCTGTCACTGGTGCCCAAGGAGGCCGACTCGGCTCCTCCTCCTTCCTCGACGATGCGCGCGTCGCGCGTGTCGACGAAGAGGTCGACAGGCGCGGCGGTGGGGTCTCGAGGGTGCTCGCACGGCTTCGCATGGCGGGAGCAGGGGTCGGCGCGGTGGGGCCGGGAGGGCCGGGTGGAGATCAGAGAGCAGGGTCGGCGCGGCGAGAAGAAGCGATGGGCGGCGCCAAGGCCGGGCGGCGGGGATGCAGTACGTAGTGGCCAGCCCCATCCCAAACCCTCTGCCCCAGCCCCCCAACCAAGAAGCTGCAACTTTCATTTCCCGCCGCGGCAACCGGCAATGCGCCGCTACGAGGTCCTGAAAGTACCCACCACCGCGGCGATCGCTTGCCCTTCCACCCAATCCCATCCCATGCCCTTGCAATCCTCCCAGTCCATCCCATCTTGTAATCGCATATAAGGGGCGGTTGCCAAACCAGTCGCTCCCATCTGCCTTGATGCGCTCCACCTGATAGCAAAAATCTCTTCGGAAGATGGCTGGGTCGCACACATGGTCTTGGGCCAGGGCATGAAGTTGGCATTGGAGGCGATGCGATAGCTGTCCACACATCGTCCGAGGGTGGATGCGGCGCTCCACACGGGGTCTCCTCCACCCGCAGTAGTTACAAAGCCAAAACGCACACGGGGTCGTTCCATCGCCCCCTCGTCATCCTGGGCCTTGGAAATGTTAACGCGATCACTGCAGCAGCATTTCAATGTGAATGGAGCGCGGAGAATCGCAGCGGCCATTGTTGATACCAACGATGTCGTTGTGTACTAGTTACAGCAGATGGACTGGAGCATCTTGTTCATTCCCTTGCGGCCAAGCGCTGCCATGACCATACCCCCCAATGGCAGTTGCTCTGACAAAGCTGAAAGGCGCGCATTCTCAGCGCGCTCTTCGGTTGCCTCGACTTGGCGAAGATGGGAGCAGATATGGAGGCAAGCAAGCGAGGCCTGGCTGGCAGCCCGACTCGGTGAGTCCAATGCTTCGCGCGCCGGTCGCCCCACATCCATTCCGCCCGGCGCAACTATTTTTTTTCCAAGGACGAATTCCGCGCACCCGACAGCAGGCTGCAATTAGTGGTTGGACTGCGTCCTGCCTTGCCCACCACAAGCGACGTGTCCAGCATGGCCGCAGCCGCCCGCGTAGCCGAAGCGCACGGCCGGACTTCCCCCGCCCCTCCGGACTTGGCGCCCAGCCATGCCTCCGCTCCGCTCCGCGCCTCCGACAGTCCCGCCGCGCTGGGGCTCCAGCTGCTGAAGATCGTGCCTTACTGGCACGACTACGCGACGCATGCCAAGGCCCGCTGGATCGGCCGCGAACTGCTCGAGGTGTACACCAACGAGTTCCGCGACCGCACACAAGGAATACTACCTCTGGGCCATCCACAGCGGCATCTGCACCGTCAATGGCCAGAAGGCAGGCCCCCGCCACATCATCCACGGCAACGACCGTCTCGTCAACCGCGTCCACCGCCACGAACCCCCCGTCACCGCTGCCCCCATCCGCATCCTGTATCGCAATGACGCGGAGGGCCGTCTGGTGTCGTCAAGCCCGGCTCTATCCCCGTTCACTCGGCGGGGCGGTACCACCACTCGACGTTGATTGAGATGCTGCGTCACCAGCTTGGCTTGCCCAAGGTGTACACGGCCAACCGTCTGGATCGGCTCACTAGTGGTGTCATGGTTCTCTCCACTACCACCAAGCGGCCAAGGAGCTTGCAAGCGATTTTAAACAGAGTAGGGTGCGCAAATTCTACGTGGCCCGTGTCCGAGGCGAGTTCCCTGCCGAGCGCATCGTCTGCACCGAGCCATCCTTCCTGTTGATGCTCAGAGCGGCGTCAACATCGTTCACCCATTGGGAAGACCATGCGAGACAATTTTTGAGCGCGTCTCGTACCACGCCTCTACGGATACGAGTGTTGTGCGCTGCCAACCCGTCACGGGGCGCACACCCAGATCCGTGTTCATTGCCATTTCTCGGGCACCCCATTGCTAATGACCCTGTCTATGGGCACGCGATCTGGGCCGAACAGCCGGCTCAAAAGATGGGGGGGAAAATGTGGACCCTTCCTTGGCACTGCAGGCGGGTGGGACGGGTTCGACCGGCTCAGCGGCGGTGGATGCGGTGATTGCTGCAGTCAAGAAGCAGCGCGATGGAACGGAGGATTGGGCGCGGTGGAAAGATGAGGTGATCTTTGGTCGGTTACTGCAGGAGAACGGACACGAAGTCCCTGCTCATCTGCCTGGAGTCAATGCCATGTCGGCCATCCCGAGTGATGCCACAGAGACGAGGAAGAGATTCTTGCCCAACTTGGGTTCCACATGTCGGACAACCGGTTTATGGATCGGGTTAAGAATGACGAGCTCAAAGGCCTGTGTCCAGAGTGCAAAGTACCCCTTTTGCCGGACCCAGATCCCGAGAGTCTGTTTATCTTCCTCCATGCATTCAAGTACGAAACGGATCAATGGTCCTTTGAAGATTCGTTCCCCTGGTGGGCCGAGGACGACTGGTACGACCAGATCCTTCGCGCAAGGGAAACTAGGCAAGCCGCTGCTCAAAAGGGGGAAGACCACTCTGTATTTTTCCAAGTCCCCGATGACGAACAAGTCCCTGCCCCACAACGCCATATCGCTGGCCAACCTACCAAGGACACCGCTACCCCGTCCGACCAGCGGGACGAGATGATGCGCACTTACCTGGATCCTCTTGCCGCTGAGGGCATTACGGGTACCCAAAGGGAGGAAATTGGGGTTTAAGCCAACTCCGAACGGGACCCGGCTGGACTCGGCTCGTGGCCCGTCCGCTCCTCCAACTTGAGAATGATTCTCCTAGCCGCCCTGAACTTATCCCTTGTTCTATGGATCTGGCTCTAGGGGTGTTTGAAGGGCTGGAAGACGTGGCCGAAGTGGATGTCCGGCGTGTCCTGCAGGCCTACCGAACCAAATACGAGGCTGACCCCGGTCTTCCCCCGCCACAACGGTGGGACACGGTAGCGTTCCTGCATTCGGGCCAGGTCTTAGTATCGGGGGGAGAGGCGGCCACCCTCCTCCTTGTGCCTGGCTGGACGGAGCTACGCAGTGCGGACCAAGCCCATCTCGTCCTGCACCAAGCGGAGCTTCCGCGCGTGATGGCCCGCGCTCTCTTGACGGAGCGTCATGCTTTGGGAAAGACGGGGGCCAGTGGTGGCAAGCGCAAAAACCCTGCAACGAAACAGAAGGCAACGCCTACCCTAATGGAAATTGTCGGTGGCGTGCACGACGTGAACGTACAAGACCGCCCATCTCTGCTCGACCCAGCGCAAGTCGAGTCCATTGAGGAGGACCTCAAAGGTCTGCCGGTATCTGAGGGTGCTCTTCTTCAGAAGATGCGGGACGTGTGGAACAGCGCGGAAGCCGAGGGAAGAGATGATGCGTTGGAGATCTGGAACGACGCCCGTCTTGCTCGGGATGGACAGAAGGTGGAGACGAGCAAGCCCAAGGCCATGGCAGGTCAGGGCACTTCTTTCAAGGTATCCTTCGACCGTGGGGGGTATATGCTTCCCTCGCTCAAACCGGCCGAGGTAGAGCCTTTTCTGGGAGAGACAGTGTGGACTTGGCTCAATGGTTCGCTTGCGCCAAGCGACCCTGAAGTGACCTGGCCCGTCAACCTGCGCACCGCACAGATGACGGTTGCTCTTCGCCTTGTCCCTTCTTGGCTCCAAATGCCGGAACAGTGGACGTCTGACCAAGCTGACGAGCTTCGCCGCTTAGCTGCCGAGCCAATTGATGAGACTGCATCCGCAGATCCTCCCCCTGGGACCATATTCGCTACGATTCAGTTGCCTTACCCCTCCAACACTCCTGGCCGTCCCACCTTGCCGCCCGATACCTTTGGCGGAGGAACCCTTCTCCGGCCGGATCGTGCTTACACACTCTCCTCGCTGGTCTGCCTTCCGGTTGAGCAGCCGTCCAAAATACTCGAGCCTTGCGTGGGCTGGGGCCGGATTCCAGCCGAGCTGCGCGAGGCTTTGAGAGCGACCAAAACTCCTGCGCGCGTGTACGCTAGCGACGTGGATCCCCATGCGGTAACCATGGCCTCGGATCTGCTCTTACGTGCTGGGGAGGGACGAGGTTCAGATCCGATTGCAACCAAGGTGGTGGATGCAACCGACGACGCGACCCTCCGCTCGTGGCTTGGCTTGGCCGAGGACACAGACGAAGGGGCGGATGCGGTGCTAACGGAACTGCCATGGGCCAAAAGACGATGAGTGCATCCCAGTTGCGAAAGTTTTACAAGGACCTGTTGCCCTCGCTCCTGGGTACCCTTCGTCCTGGGGGCCGGGCTCTCGTTATGACGGTCCAACACGGGCTGTTTGACCGCACCCTCAGTGATTTCCAACTGACCCAAGCGGGCAAGGAGCCAATGTACACCCCCAAGCCCAAACCACGACCTGGAGTGCCTCCCCCTCCTCCAGAGATCCGCACGAGGCAAGAGTGGACGCTGGAAAAGACGCCTTTGGCCTTGGCGCCCAGCGGGGGGGCAAGGCGGCACCACGACCGAGGGAGGCGGCGCGAGCGCCGAGCCTACCTTGGTTCATTACGCTTCGTCCGAGGCTGATGGTCTCGGGGTCCATGCGATTGGTCACGATGGTCGCCGGCACGCGCTCAGGGCGTACGGAACGCGGAGCAGCACGGCGGTCATCGTACGGCTCGCTCAGGCTACACGGTGGGCGTGTTTGAGCTTCGTCGGGTCAAGCTCGAGGCTTGAGGCACCTGCAGCGAATGACTCTTTCGTGTCCGTTCCCTTGTCCATCTGAGCTTTTGCTCCGAAAACCCTTATCCTTACTGCTACATTTTACAGTTAGAGCCAGAGTCGGAATGGTGGATGTCATTCATTGATTGTCGTTGGACACTGTAGACGGACTGCCGAACATTGTCGCTGCCGGGAACGTGGATTATGTCGATTATGTCAATGGATTTGCACATGTGCTGGCATACATGGCGCGTGCGTCATGACGCCGGCGCTAGGACTCATTAGCTCACATGTTTGCCCTTTCTCAGCAGGAATCGGATACGGGCGACAAAAACACATATGATATCTGTCGGTCATACTACCTAACAGTGAAGTAAACGCGATATAGACAAGACGGTGGCACATGCAACAAGAATGATAGACCATGGAGACGTGTAGATCGCTGGTAGCGTCCAACAGATGCAAAGGGAACATAGACTGAACAAAGAGGTGGCGCAAGGATAAATAAAAGGTTCGCCATCAAAGCTAGAGAGGTCAGTACCAACCATTCTAGCACTGAGTCGACGTCTCGGAGAGCGGCGGTGCCATCTACCCCCCCCCTATTACGGGGAGGCAGGCGATGGCTCGAGAGGATGTTCCAACAAATCCCATAGAGTGCGCGCCGTGGGAAAAGCAGGGGATCGGTGCCGGTGAAAGAAGTATGGCGCCGGCGGATTTCATGGTAAGTGTGATGCATGTTCTCCTGCTCGCGCAGCACAAGATCAGGGGGCAATTCTTGGCTTGTGGCCACTCCGGGCGCAGGTGTGGCATGGCGTCCTACTGCCTCGGCATCTTGGTTCTGACTACGGGAGAAAGACATGCGTGCCCTCGCCTCGGCGGAGAGTGGCCTCAGCCTCGGTCACTCGGTCCAGTTCCTCGCCAAACACAGCCAAGCGGGCCGTCGCCTCGCGGAAGCGGTGGATATGGCCCATCGTCGGTTCGCCTTCGGTCGCAACGTGCGCAGGAATCAGGAGCGCCATCCGATTGCGAATCTGAGCCAACTTGGACTCTGCCTGCGAGCCGTATCGTGAGACGGCAACCCCCGCCGCTTTGGCCGGGTTAGACACCACTTCCGGTGTAAATAGACCAGCCGAAGGGTCTGAAATCTCATTCAGCGCCTGGTTGGATGGCGACGCATACTCTCGCTTTTCAGGAACAGGTTTGGGGACCTCGGTGAATTTGCCCTCATGCACGCGCTTTGCTACTTGGTCCAAATATTGATCGTACGGCGATAGAGGATCATGTCGGCTCGGAGCACGGTCCAAGCCTCCCCGCCATGGGGAAGGGTGCGCAAGGATGTTGCGCACCATACCGTCCATGGCATACAATGTATCCACCATGTCATCCAACAGCATGTGCTGGGAATAGATCAACCGTTCCAGCGAGTCGAACTCCAGCTGCCCGGGACCGGTCGTCGCGGGTGCGCTAGGCGGAGGGGGAGATGTGGAAGGTCGCTGGGAGGAGGAACTATGGGGGAGGGAATGCTTGGAAGCCCCAATCCTTGCGTTTAGAGTGGGGCGGGCGCGAAGGTTCCCCATCAAGGGTGCCTGAATCGGATACCGTGGAACCCGACGAAACATGAGTGGTGTGGACAGGATGATTGGTCTCATAATTTGGCACGACGTCGTCCAACTCAGGGAGTCCATCGGGCTTCTCTGACTGAGGACGAGGTGGCGGGTCTTGGTCAGGGCCGGGATCATCAGGAGGGGAATCATCTTCTTCATAGTCCGGGTCATGTTCCACTGTGAAATCACGCTCACCGAACAAGCGCTCAAACTCGTGGTTGAGTTGATGGTGAAAACGGTTAAGGAGGGTGCCCTGGCTAGCGACTGGAGCGGGGGGGGGGGCAAGCCGTTTGCTTGGCGCATGACTTGGACCACTTTCAAATGCTGAGCGGCCGAAAACCGTTGTGCAGCAGAATGCACCAGATTGGCCACAGTCTGGACAACAAACGAGGTGACAATCGGGACGGCTGTTAGCGCATAGATGAACCAAACCACCCTCCCGGCCGCCGAGTTGGGAGCAAAGTCGCCAAAGCCAAGGGTCAAAACGGAGATGTACGAAAGTAAAGCGCATTCCCAAACGACCAATTCTCAGTTGTATGAAAGATACCAGCACCAATGACGAGAAAGGAAGCCATGAGCATAACGCTGAACGCCAAGTCAGTTGAAGCCAGTTCGGCGTTTTCTCGGTCAGTAAGAGCGTTGAGATGGCGAATCTCGCGCTGCATCAACTCCTCCTCCCGTGGGCTTGGTGGCCACTCATCTGGCAAAGCGGGATGGAAATGGACAGGGTTCGCCCCATGGTTAGCCCAGAATTCGTGCCACGCCCAGGTTCTCCAGAAGAGGTGGGTTGGGACGAGGAGATCGACTTTTCCGCTTGGATCGGGTCGTCGCTATGATGACTCCAGTGATCATACAAGGATTGGCACCAGCGAAAGAAATGCAAATCAGGGGCTGGTGGTGTCGGTTCCGGCAGCTCTGGAACGGAAGCCCCATGATCTTGTGAATGATTTTGTCTTGGTCCCTCTCAACTCGCAGCTCAAACGCTTGTCGCCACTTCATTTCCGATTGCTGCGCAACCGGTCGAGAACACCAACAATAGTACCGATTTGGTTGTACAGTAACATGGTCGAAATGAGGACGGCTGGTAAGAGCAGTACTTTGGACGCTGTTTGGGTCGGATCCGGGTTGCCATACCCAACTGTGAGCGTGGCGGCGAGAAAAAAGTAAACGCCATTATAGAAAGTCCAATGCTCGAGGCGACTGAACATGAAGCCAAATATCCCCAGCGAAAAAACAAGGCCGCCTGAGAGACAAGGAAGGTCCGCCCTCGGTCGACAGACGGGTATCCCGCTCACGCTGTTGGAGCTCCCATTTTTCCATCGCTTGTCGCTGGATGAGGCGCTTGTGGTGCAGCCGTATATAATGGGTATGATGTGTTCCGGGATTGACCTGAGGGTCATGAGTGGTGCCTGGTGCGAATGAATTTGCATGAGCATGTGGTTCGGCACCGTTGGCGGCAGCCGCTTCGCTAACACGAACCGCTTCTTGGCGAATTTGATATGCCATCAGTCCAAAGCGAACCGTATAATGAAAAAGAAGTAGGAGCGTCACGGCCCCTGCAGCGATGCAGGAGAATACTGCCACCAGAATCTGGTGAGGGATGATTAGTTTGCAATGAAAGGAGGCAAAAGGGGAATGAATAAGCATACCCTTCCATGAACTCGTACTTGTCCCTATTGCGGTAGGATCCACTGGAGAAGACGGCTAAGTTGGCAAGCGCAAAGCCCAGATTCACTATCCACAAGAAGAGGGAGATGCGGATGGCGATCTTCCAAATGTGGCGATCAATGACAGAAAAACGGACGAGAAGAAACGCGTTGGCAAGGGTGTTGGTGAACAGGTTAATCGCTGACAGGACCAAATTGACGGCAGTGTCGGGTACTTCCGAGTGAGTGCCATGGCGGAGGCGAAACCATGGCTGGGAGAGGGCTGGGATGACGAGTAGCGTCGAGACGGGGGCGATGAGGGCAGCAAGTAGCTGGGATATGTTGCCGGTAAAGATAACGACACCAATCAGCCAGCGTACAAAGTAGACACGGAAGCAGTGCCACGGCCCCTGGTCCCGGTCCTTGGAGCTGGTGGGCTCATCCATCATGGCCGAGGAAATCCCAGGAATGACCCTGAGGAGGAACAGGCCAATGGAATGGATCAAGCTGCTCACGAAGGCCACGGGGGCGGGGCGCGTGTGTGCCCGGGCGGGAGCGGCGGGAGGGGCATGGGGCGCGGGTCGCGCCGAGGGATGGCACTGGGCATAGCTACCGCGGCGCCATCTGCCATGTGGAGGGCGGGTGGCGGCGGAAGGGGCGACGGCAATGGCGGCGAAACAAGAGGAACCGAATGGGAGAGCCTTAAAGCTTCACGGTTCGCGGCAGACGCACTGGAATGCGGCGTGGTGCCGCGGAGACTGGTTGGGGTTACCAAGCAAGTGTCCGCGGAATGCTGGCTCGCTCCTCGGTCATCATTTGAGTGCAGCGTTCAACAACGTCCAATTCATTGAACGTGCAGCGTTCAACGTTCAACAACGTCCAATTCATTGAACGTGCAACGTTCAACCATTAACGTTTAACGCGTAACGTTTAACGTCATTAACCAACGTTCAATGGTTGTGCTTACGTACACTGCCATCGTACGTTTTTATGCCGATGCTGATATTGCTCGCTCTCAGATCTCAGTCGAACGTTGAACGTTCAAGGTTCAAGTTGAACGTTGATCTCAGGCCGCGGCAGCTGGCCGCCTCCCCTTTTGAAACATGCAAAAAGATACAACTCCCGCCCGAGTCTTTCCCGCCATTTCGCTTGCCAGCAGCTCCATCTCATCCCGAAAAATCTCAGTGCCACCACGCCCATCCTACCTTGCGCATCGCTCAATCACCTTACCGCTCCGTCGCAGGATGGACGCTGGAGCCGATGCCGATGGATCATCTGCCGCCTCCATTTCTTCTCAGGCCCCGGAAGCGTTATCATCGTCCCATTGGGATGCCTCTCTTCCTCACTCCCCCCCGTCCCGCGTCCCCGCGACCACACCGAAAGCGGCGCGCCGTCTCACCTTTGCCTGGTGCCCGATCCTCCCAGCTCATTCGCCCTATCGAGCCATCGAATCAGGGTCATCAGTTGCCCTCTTGTTCCAGTCCTGCTCCAAGTGCGCCGCCCTCGGCAGGGTTGCCCGCCCGAACGGCCCACCCAGTTATTGCCGGATGCCTGAGCGTGAACCGGTACCAGCAGCTTAACAAGATTCAAGAGGGTTCCTATGGTGTTGTCTTCCGTGCCCGGAACCGCAAGACACGGGAGATAGTGGCGCTGAAGAAGATCAAGTTGGACGAGAATGATGGGAATGGCTTCCCCATTACGAGCCTACGCGAGATTCATGCCTTGACCGAGTCCCTCCATCCCAACATTGTCCAGATCCGTGAGGTGGTTGTAGGGGAGCGGCGTGTCCCAAATTTACCTCGTCATGGAATTCGTCGAGCATGATCTATACACCCTGTTGCGCCGGATGCGCACGCCTTTCCTAGTATCGGAAATCAAGACGATGATGCAGCAGCTCTTGTCCGCCTTGCCGCTGTGCATTACAACTGGCTTATTCATCGCGATATCAAAACCTCCAACATTCTCCTGTCCAACCAAGGGCAGATTAAATTGGCTGACTTTGGCCTTGCACGACAATTTTCTGACCCACCACCGCCAAATGGATGACGCTCAATGTCGTTTCGCTTTGGTACCGAGCTCCAGAGCTCCTACTTGGTGCACGAGAATATGATACTTCTCTTGACCTTTGGAGCGTAGGATGCGTATTGGGTAACTGTTGCTGCGGGAACCATTGTTTGCGGGATCCAACGCGACGGACCAAACCAGTCGAATATTTCGGTTGCTTGGACCCCAACCCCATCTACCTGGCCTGGTTTTACACGATTGGCCCATGCGAGCCGGATCGCCCCACAACCTGCGACTATGGGGAACCAGTTACGAACAAAGTTCCGATCTACCCTCTTATCAGACAAAGGTCTGAGTTTACTCAAAGGATTGCTTACCTACGATCCTGCTCAACGTTTGACTGCTGAAGAGGCTCTACGCCATCCTTGGTTTCAGGAAGAACCCCTCCCTGCTCACCCAGATACATTTGGTTCCTTCCGTCTACCGCAGCAGGCGAACGGTACGTGCTATGGGCATACCCTCCCCCATGCGCCTGATTGAAACCTGACATCCACTTACCTTCTTCTTTGGCTCACCACCACCACCTCTCGCGCATTGGTGACGGAAGCGACCCCCCCGATACCCTCCCAGGCCAGGTATCTCCAGGTATGTTGCTTTTCATGTTGTCGATCGTCTCTATACACCTGACAAATCCTTGCCTTCAGGACACCTGCCACATGGTGAAAAGTCGAAAGCGTACCAGTTTGAGCTGGATATTGAATTGAACCACTTGCAGTTCACGCAGCTTCTCCCTTTGCTGGGTCGAGGAGGTGGGACCATGAGAAACGGAGCAATGCTGCCCATTCCTCTTTGGCTACGCCTGCCCATTCCTCTTTTGGCTACGCCTCCCCCAGCCACTGTCCTGTCGAGTTACGCACCTGATATGTTCCTGGGCACCTGTTGGGTTTCAAATTTTTGAAACCAGGTGCGATTGAGTTGCGGAGAGTTGAGTGATGCAAATGAACAACGATGGTCGAAGATGTTAAACTTTCACTCGCAAGGATGGCGGAAAAGGCATATTTCCGCCCGAGGGGTTACGCGTTGACTTGCCCAGTAGACCATTGGACGGAGGAGGCCTGCGGGCCTGCTTGACTACCAACCGCCTCCATCCCTTGCCATGTCTGATGCTGTCCAGCGCAAACAAGAAGCCGACTTCTCCAAGGAGGTCGATGCTCTCACCCTAACGTGCGCTCTGAGGCCAAGGCTGGTCGTCTGAACAGCGCACTGGAGCAGATTGGTGCCTTGGAGAAGCAGGCGCGCAATGCGGCGGACTGACCAGCACCACCCGCTTGCTTCTTCTTTCGCTCCTCTTGATCCGGGAGACGCCCTCGCCGAGCAACACGGATTGGGAGCTGCTGTGTGAAACGGCTGTGTCCTTGAGCAAGAAGCATGGCCAACTCAAATCTGCTATCGCCCGCATGGTCCAACTCGCCATGGCCTTTCTCAAGCCAGCGTCGGAGCAGCAGGTGGAGGATGTCAAAATGGTCGAGGAGCCCAAGGAGGAGTCTCCCGCTGACAAAGCGGACGCAGACGAGGAGACGAAGCCAAAGAAGACAGGACTGCCTGTGACTCGGGAAGAAGAGATTGATCGGCAAGGCCAAGAGCACCCCAAGATCACTGAACTGATGAACGAAGGTAAACAGATTGGGGATGCGCATCTGGATGCGGACAATCGTCTCAAATTGGTCGAAACGCTGCGAACGATCACCGAAGGGAAAATCTTGTCGAGGTGGAGCGGGCACGGGTGACCAAGATGCTCGTCGATATTCTGCGGGCCAAAGGAGAGATCAACCAGGCCGCTGACACGTTGCAGGAGGTGGCGGTCGAGACGTTTGGCTCCATGGAACGGGGAGAAGGTGGAGTTTATTCTGGAGCAGATGCGGCTGAACTACGAGCGCAGCGACTTTACGCGTATGAACATTGTTTCGCGGAAGATCAACATCCGTTTCTTTGACGACAAGGACCAGCAGGATCTGAAGCTGGACTACTACCAGCAAATGGTGCTCTATGCCGTGCACGAAAAGAAGTATCTGGATGTGTGCAAGTACTACCGCGAAATCTACAACACCCCGTCAGTCAAGGATGACCCTACTGCTGCCGCCGAAGCTCTGCGCAACATCGTCGTCTATCTCGTCCTGTCGCAGTATGACAATGAGCAAAGTGATCTGATGGCTCGTGTGGAAGCGGGGGATGACTTGGACAAGGTCCTGAGCACCGGTATGTCACCCTTGCCTTGTCGACCATTAGAGAGGAACGTTGACTGACAATTTTTGGACGCAGAAACCTGCTCAAGTGCTTTACCACCCCCGAGCTCATGCGCTGGCCGGGGATCGAGGAGCTGTACAGCCCTATCCTCCGAGTCTCGCCGGTGTTTGGCCCTGGAGCCGATGGGACGGCGCGGTGGGAAATCCTGCACAAGCGGGTGGTCGAGCACAACATCCGCGTGGTTAGCAAGTACTACACGCGCATTACGCTCTCTCGGCTGGGCCAGCTGCTGGACTTGGAGCAAGCCAAGGCGGAAGAGGCGTTGGCAGACCTGGTGGCGAGCAAGATGCTGTTTGCTCGGATCGACCGGCCAAACGGAGTGGTGTCCTTTGAGCCTCCCAAGCAGCAGGTGGACATTCTCAACGACTGGACGTCGGACCTGGGCAGTTTGCTGGGTCTGGTAGAGCGCACATCGCACCTGATTGGCAAGGAGCTTGCCGTGCACCGTGCGGGGCTGGTGGTGCGGGAGAACTAAATGCAACCGATGACCTTGATAGCCTTTTCCTTGCTGCTGTGCCTCGCAGGCGCCAGTGTGTTTTGCTGATGTCGGGTCCGAGCCCTATATCGCGCGTGAGTGTGTGCTAGCAGCTAAAGGGTTGCGCGAGATGGAGCAACAGGCGAGCGACTTGAGCCAGCGGGGGGTCGAGCGCGACAGAATCGCGGCCGTGGTTTGCAAGCGCGGCCAAATAGCATCTGCTGCAAGGGTGACGCATGATGTATGTGTGATGCAATCGACAGGAAAATCGTAGCATGGGGCAGCACCCCAGTCTCTCTGCCTCCGCTCCTCTCCGCTCCAGCTTGGCAGGCCCCAAGGCGGGAGGGACACCGGGACGCTCTTGCTCGCGACTGGCCGCTGCTGACGCCCATCAGATACATACCCGCCCAGGCGCCCCGCAACGAGAGCAGCCCTCAGGTGCCTCTTTCGCCTTCCCTCGCTCCACAGACGGATCTGTGAGTCATGCTGACGCCTGGCTGGGACACAGGCTGTCTTGTTGGCATGCCGACAGGCACGATCGCCTGGCCTCAACAGGAAGCGAGTTCTGACAGCAATGTGTGGCGCTTCTGCACTGTTGCCTTCTGCTGACGGTGCATACCGGCGGTGCATGAGCGGCGGCGATGCCCCGGGCACTCTCAGGATTTGCAGTAGGTAGTAGCTGGCCCAGTTGCATTGGGGCATCTGGCGATTGCTCCTAGTGCAATGGCACATCGCCTCTGACGGACCATTTCGCTCCGAGCCATCCACGAGAGCAGAGTAGAACAGGACAGATCGCATGTGCTATAGGGGCCCACCGGCTCGTCGGCTAAAGCGAAAGCCACTTTCGAGAGCGAAGTTACGCGCTCATAGCGATGGTACACACTTGATACAAGCCAATCGCCGCTTTCTGCTCTCTCCCTCCTTTATACCACCCTCCACCTTACATCTCAAGTGACGCTTTGGAGGATGGAGACATCGTACGACCGCTCCCCGGCGCCCAACTCGATACGCCTCATGCCTCGCCCCGGTACCGGGACCAGCAGTGTGCCCAGTGCTGTTGGCTGGGGGGGCTCCGACTCGGTTGATTTTGGTCCCAACTCCAGCAAAATCGCACTCACGGGCGGGCCCAAATCGGAAACTCCCACTTCCATGGCATATGCGCCCAGCATCCCTATTCCCTTCCAGGTGGGCCCAGTCAAAAGCCTCAGTCCTGGCTGGCAGCTCACAAAAAGCTAGCGGGGACACTGGCCGGTGTCCTAGTTGCCGTTGGTGTAGCCCTCGGTGTTGGCCTAGGTGTTGGTCTCAGCAACAATAAGCACTCCCATGTAAGTGGAGGCGGCGACAAAGCACCACTCGACAGTAGCGGTAACGACCCCAATCATATTACTGCCCTGCCGTTTTGGAATTGGGCAGACAATACGCAAAAGGTCATGGGTGTATCACTTGGGGGTGGCTTATCCTCGAACGGTGGATCGACGAAAACTGGTTCACGCAGTATGCTCCCTCCGACTGGGATGAGTGGCACTTTACCCAGACGGTCGGCTCCAATGCGTCCCAGGTACTGAGCGAGCATTACGATCAGTGGGTCTCTGAGGCCGAAGTGGAAACAATGTTCCAGCATGGGATTAACCAGCTCCGGATTCCGATTGGTTTTGGCCGTTTATTCCTCTCGCAGCGGGCGAGCCCTACAGCAACTCAACCCAACTGCACTACCTCACCCGCATGCTTGGTTGGCTCTGGAAGAGGCGCATGTACGCCATCATTGACCTTCACGGTATGCCTGGTTCCCAGGTAAGTCATTTCCCGCTATATTCCATGGCACTATGGGTATAGTATATCCCTAACACTTTCATCTCTTCATCAACAGTCGGGGGACCAATCCTCAGGACTCAACACAACATCACCTACGTGGTGGACTCAGGAAAACCAAAACCGTTCAGACCAGACATTGGCTGCCCTCATCGATTGGCTTTCCTACAACCCTTACAAATCCGTTGTCAGTGCCATCTCCCCGTCAATGAGCCCAACGGTGTCTCCAATACTTCGCCAGCTCACTTGAACGTGACTGAGGCATTCTATGAGCGGTCGTACCAAACGCTCCAAAAAGCAGGATACAGCATGTTCTTCCATCACGGCTTTGCCTCCAATCCGGCGACGTACTGGAAACCCTTTGCAACAGGGAAGAATGGGTCCATGCTCGTGATCAATGACAATCCATACCCAGCCTGGTACCCTGCCGTGACCAACGTGACGGAGATCAATCAGCGGGTATGCAAAAAAGTTTCTGATTACGATGGCTTCCCCGTTCCGATGGTCAAGACGGAATATTGTGTCGTTTCCGGTCCGACGGACACGGCGTGGAACAAGCAATACTATGCTACCCAAGCAGCCGCATACTCTGCGGGAGCAGGTTCCTTCTTCTGGTCATTCAAAGTGATGAATTCCACCTCCATGGTCCAAGCGGAGCCGCCGTTGAACCAAATGCAGTTCTCTTTCCTTCAACAAGCTGCATTGGGGGTGATCCCGCCCATTGGCAAAAACCAGTCCGTGGCTCAGTACATTGCTCAACTTCCGAACCCAGCGTGCGGAAAGATGGCCCCAACATACAATCCTAGTTGACGTTGTGTACTCTAGTACTAATCGTTCTCTTCTCAGTGGAAGGGGCATCTCCGCTGCGCTCAGCGTTTGGATCCTGCATGGCTCGTGATATCATGCGTTCTCAATAACTTCTCTCTCTCTCTGTCTTTAACTGGCATCTTGGTCTCTTTCTTGCCCGATGACGTCCCTTCTCCCACTCAATTTTGCTCGGTCTACGCCCATCGCGACACCCCTGTATACTGCGGTAGCCCCCCTTCGCCATGTGCCTCTTTATCTAATAATGCACATTACAAGTACAACTCCAGTAAGCCCAGGTGTCCGCGTCAGTGATGGACTACCATAGGATCCTTGGCCCTGGGGAGTCGAGAGGGGATAGATTCCAAATGAATAGCTGGCGCTTACAGTGCCTGACGTGGATCGGGCGTTTCGGAAAGCACGTGTGGAGGGATGATTTGTTGATAAGGTCAACGGCTTATACTAGCGCCGAGCCCCACACAAACGTTGCTGGAGATCATCTCGGTGTGTTGATCCCCGCTCATATGGAGACATCCCTACCGGTAACACAGCGACTCGGTCTGAGGTGTACGAGTTTTTCCGCAACTCTGGAATCCCTCTGCAGTGCATCGAACACGATTTATCCTCTTCAATTCTCCGCGTGAAACAGACTACAAGGAGATCGATGGACGATCCTGTATAGAATTTGGGTTTTTGTTCCTGCGGCCGTGTTGAGCGCGACGTAGGAGACAGCACTAAACAGGCCGCCGCATTGGCCTCGTGTACTTCCCTATTCAATGGCGCTTGCGAATTTCCCAAAGGTACCACCGCAGCCCCCTCGCACACATCGATTTAGCATCTTCTGCTACCAGCTTGCCCCCTCCCCTGAGCCGTTGGGTGAAGTGTAATGAGATCCTTCTGCCACAGTCTCGGTATCTATAGTCAATATAAAATGGTTCCAGGCCTATGCCCAAGTCGATGAAAGGTATCATCATGCAGTACGTCTCTCCTCTTTTTCTCCCTTAGCCAAACAAGCAGACTGTATGCCTGAGCACCCAGAGAAGAAGTAATATGCTGCTTATGTACACCTGGGTGGGCGGGCTCGTGTGTTCAACGTTCAACGTGGATTTATATGGCCATCCACGATGTTTGGGAAAGCGAGATACAGAGCAATATACAATGAGAGGGGATATGCAGGGCAACGTTGGAAGCGTTCAACTTTGCTTAGGCTGATGCGGTTGACGCTTTCCAGTCGCAATACTGCTGATAAGAGCGGGTAATGCGTTCGGAACGGTAGCGTTCCACGCGACACTGGTCACGCAACTGGGGGGTGATGCGGGAATAGTAGCCAGCCTTGCGAATCGCATGGTCCACAGCTTGCTGATGATCCCATCCTTGCTCGGGCATCACATCTGGCAAAAAAGTGGCGGTAAGGGTGCCAGACGAGGAAGGGACGTAGACGTAAATCCCGTGTACTCCCACTTGCCAGTCTTTCCAATCCTTGCAATCCTCAAATCCAGTCAAGAGACTGACGGTGCATTCGAGCTCTGGAAGCTCGGCCTTGGTGATGGGGGGGAATCGCGTGTCACGCAGAGCGCTCGTGAGCGAATAGGACGCCAATCCCTTTTCCAATGACGGGTTGGAAAATGTACCGATACATCCGCGTAGTTCTGACTCGGACCCCACGACAGTGTCCCAGGTCACAAAAATAGGCCTGGGCGGTAGACCAAGGTTAGTTGGCAGCATCTCCGAGGCACGCTCGCCTTATATACGAAGGGGGGAGATACACGTACGACTTCATCGTGGGGTTCTTGAACGCAGGCTTTGGCTGAGGCTTGTTGTTCAGGTAGGCCACCAGTGTGTCGAAGCAGTAGTACACATGCTCAGGTGAGACGACCGACCGGACGTTGAGGGTTGCTGGCTCTTGCTCGTCATGGTGTTGGGGGGGACGTGGCCGCCGCAGTGCTAGACGGTCGCAAAAAGGCGCGGGCGAATCGGTTGGAGGAGGGCGAACTAGTGAAAAAGGATGCAAACCGACGCTGGATGGGTGGGAAAAGCGTGCGATGGACAGGGCGGAAATGGACGCTGTCGCGCAGGCTGAGCAGCAAGTACAATCTTCTGTTGCTGTTGCTAATGGTGGCGGTGGTGGCGGTGGTGGCAGAGGCCTGGCGGGTCACGTTAAACTTGAAGGTGGCAACCACAGCGTGGACAAGGGAACGGTGGCCATCCATATCAGCGCCTCAGCCGCTCAGCCTGCTCAGCCTCAGCCGTTTTTGCTGGGATAAAGTTGAACATTGGAGCAGAGGTGGTCCGTGCGCCCAGCTGCGTGTGCCGTCTGTATGCCATTGAAACATGAAATGTATCATCTGGGTGCCAGGGCGGAAGCCATCCGTACTCATTCCGCTGTCGAGGCACACGCGTCCAAAGAGCAACCCTACAGCATCCACAGGCCAGAGCCCACAGCATCGCCTTGCCCTCCGCTCCACCCCACCTGGCCCTCCACCTAGGTTCCCACCACCAACACCTCCATCGCGTCGCCTGTGGCTTTCCCCGCCATGGCCGCACCTGTCTCGTCTGCGCCGTCGGCGTCCTGTCGCTTCTGGATGAAGACGATGTCGAACTGCAGTCCTACGCTCTCGAGAAGCTCAACAGCATTGCCAGCCACTTCTGGGCCGAAATTGCTGACTCGGTATCGAAGCTGTGCGTCTTCAGTCTCTCTCCCCCTCTCTTCTACCTTCTGCCCTTGTTTCCCAGCTGACCCTGCTTCAGTGAGACCCTCTACGAGGATCCCTCGTTTCCCCACCGTCAGCTCGCTGCGCTTGTAGCATCCAAGGTCTACTTTCACCTCGGCGAGTTTGATGATGCTCTCACCTTCGCGCTTGGAGCTGGCCCTCTGTTCAAGCCAGCTGAGGACCGCGATGACGAGTACACTACGACTGTCGTCAGCAAGGCTATCGACACCTACATTGATCTGTCGCATAAGCCCTCGGTCCCCACAGAGGACAAGACGTACCGCGCGGGTCTTTCTTCCATTGTTGAACAGATGTTCGACCAGTGCGTTCAAGATAAGGAGTACAAGCAAGCTGTCGGCATTGCTATCGAAGCCGAGCGGATCGATGTGATCAAACGCGTATTCGAGACATCGCGTGACGTGGCTCTCCTCACGTACATCCAAGACGCCGCCATGGGTGTCGTTCAACGCCTCGACTTCCGTAAAGAGCTGCTCAATACACTTGTCGAGCTCTACAAGTCTCTCTCTCTCTCGCCCGACTACTTTTCTGTCGCGCAGTGCTTCGTGTACCTTGCCGAGCCACAGAGGGCGGCTCAGCTGGTGAACTTGACCAACAAGGCATTTGACCCCCGCCTCAGCCAAGTTGGAGAACACACGTGACGATCCCTTGTTAATCGCCTATCAAGTCGCGTTTGATTTGGCTGAATCGGCCACCCAGGAGTTCCTCGAGTCCATCCGCACCACACTCAAGACCCACATCAAGGACGAGCCAGCCGCGGCCGCTCCCGCTGCAGTTGCCTCGACCGATACAGATGGCGATGTTGCAATCACTGAGGTTGCTCCCTCCGCCCCAACCGTTCCAAAGCCATCTCCCTCTTCTGTCTTGGAACGAATCCGCGCCATCCTCAAGGGCGAGGAGAGTATCCAGTTGTACCTCACGTTCCTAAAGACGAAGAACAACACCGATCCCTTGATTCTCAAGAATATCAAGGATTCGATTGATGGACGCAACAGCGTGTATCACACTGCCATGTCCCTGGCCAACGCCTTTATGAACGCAGGCACGGCTTCAGATGACTTCCTCCGGAACAACCTTGACTGGCTCATCAAGGCAACGAACTGGTCCAAGTTCACCGCCACTGCTGCACTGGGTGTGCTGAACCGGGGTAACCTTAAGGATGGAATTGAGATTCTTCGACCCTACCTGCCCCGCAGTACTGGCTCCAACGCCTCAGTGTACCAAGAAGGAGGTTCGCTCTATGCCTTGGGTCTCATTCACGCTAACCATGGCGGCGAAGTGCTTGAGCTCCTGAAGGACAACCTGCGGACAAGCAATGAAGTGGTTGTCCAGCACGGCGCCGCACTGGGGCTGGGTGCCGCTGGGATGGCTACGGGCAACGAAGATGTTTATGACGAGCTCCGCACTGTTTTGCTGTCTGACAATGCCGTCGCTGGTGAGGCTTGCGGGTATGCCATGGGTCTGGTCATGCTGGGCACGGCCAATGAGGCCAAAGTGGAGGAGATGCTGGAGTACGCTCGGGAGACGTCACACCAAAAGATCACACGTGGATTGGCTATTGGTACGGCCATGTTTTACTATGGCAAGCAGGAAGCGGCTGAGGGTATCATTACTGAGCTTCTGAACGACAAGGACGCAATCTTGCGTTACGGTGGTATCTATACCATTGCGCTTGCCTACGCGGGCACAGGCAACAACTCAGCCGTTCGACGCTTGCTCCATGTGTCCGTGAGCGATGTGAGTGATGATGTCCGCCGTGCGTCAGTGACGGCACTTGGTTTCCTTCTATTCCGCAACCCGACGCAGGTCCCTCGCATTGTCGAGCTTTTGGCCGAAAGCTTTAACCCGCACGTTCGTTATGGTGCGACCCTGGCACTGGGCATTGCATGTGCTGGCACTGGCTTGGCCGAAGCAGTGGCGTTGCTCGAGCCTATGACCAAGGACCCGACCGACTTTGTCCGGCAGGGGGCCTGCATTGCCTTGTCGATGGTGCTTATCCAACAGAATGAACGCTCAACCCGGCTGTGGCGACAGCGAGGAAAACATTTTCCAAAATCTTGTCCGACAAACACGAGGAAATTATGGCCAAGTTTGGCGCGGTTCTCGCCTCGGGTATTTTGGATGCCGGAGGACGGAACATGACCATCTCTCTTCAGTCTCGCGGTGGGTCCAACAACATGCCGGCGATTGTATCCATGGCCCTCTTTACCCAGTTCTGGTACTGGTTCCCTCTGGCTCACTTCGCTTCCCTTGCATTTACCCCTACGCCGTTGATTGGCTTGACGCGTGACCTGCGCGTGCCAGACTTTAAGTTCATCTCGAATGTGCGTCCGAGTCTGTTCGCCTACCCGGCGCCTACCAAGCCCCCTGTTCAGAAGCGCGCCCAGAAGGTCGAGGTGGCTGTGCTGTCCACGACGGCTAAGGCGCAAGCTCGCCAGCGGACCAAGGACAAGGCCCGTCGCATTGAGGAAGGCGGAGACGAAATGGAGGTTGACGACGCGGCCGCCGACGGCGCAAGCGGGGAAGAAGGTATTGAAAAGAAAGAGGACGGACAGGGACGCAGCAAGAAGCGCAAGCCCGAACCTTCGTTTGAAGTGCTGCACAACTATTCGCGTGTCACTCCAGCTCAGGCCAAGTTTGTTTCCTTCCCCTCCGACGGCCGTTTTGCCCCCATCCGCAGCTTGGCAAGCGACGAGAACGATGTCTATGACATCAGCTCGATCCTGGCCAACCGTCGGCTACTGGATATTGGGGAGACTCCCAGCGTCTCGGGCCGGGGCACGCCCAGGCCTTCATCCAATGCCGGCGACAAAAAGGAGGAGCGTAAAACGCCCGCTCCGGGCGAGGAGGCGCGTGCGATCCTCGGCGCTCGTGCGATTACTTCCGGCGGTGGAATTGTGCTGCTGATTGACCGCAAACCAAGCGAGCCATTGGTCGAGATGGACCTTGGCATTGACGCGGGCAGTGCGCCTCCTGACCAGCCTCCTGCTTTGGGCGATGCGGCTCCAGGGGGCAATGCAGCGGATGCTGCCGCGGCAGAGACAGTGCTCGACGACTCAGAAATTTCACCCGAGGATGCACTGGCCATTGCGCGTGCGATGGAGATGGACGAGGAGGATGGGGACGATCCGGATGAGCGCATGGGGGTGGACCAGCCCGAGAAGAAAGACAAGAAGGACGACAACCCGCCACCGCCTCCGCCCGGTGCGGGCGACGGCACTGCTAGGTAAATGCCAGTGATTTGAGGACGTTGTGCGGACCTGTCTGCGTGCGATACAACCAAATGGAATCGCATAGTGATTGGCTCCCTTGTAGATGCATTGGTATACGCCGGTTCTGTTACCCATTCCCCTGCAGTGTGCATCAGGTGTACGGTAGTCTCACTCATCTCCCGGGACCCTTCGTCTGCGTTTTCTTCAAAGTGTATGAATGGAGAGAAGATATGCGGTAAGTGGATGCTGGGGCCCAATGGAGGGCCCTTGGGTCAATCTGTTTTGCCACGGCTGGCTAGGTCTGGTCTTCAGTTAGCTTACCTACTCAGAAGGGTTTCCTCTTGTAGCATCGCCTGTATTTGCCTCAGGCCTCACCACCGCCTATATCTTGCTCCCGTTTATACTCGATACTCCTCTCTCTCTCCGCTGTATCCGCTCAGGTCTGCACCGAAGAGACTGATGCGGCGTGTCTCGTTTGCGTTCTGGTATACTTGCGTCGCTCCCAATATACGCTGCTGCACCAAACGTATAATATTCCGCCGTGTAGCAACGTACTACAGCAGGCAGACGGCGCGGTCTGAGCTACCAGAAGCAGGTGAGGGAGAACGTGGTAACGAGTTGAGAGAAGAGGTGGCGGTGGTAGGGAAGAACAAAGGAATGCGCCAGCGGTGTCTACTACACGAGCGGCTTATTACAATTGGAACAATGTGGAGGCGCTACGGCTAGGACGCGGGGCGCAGGCTACGCCTAAAACAAATCTCTAACGAGGGCAGTGCCACTCACAACAGCAGCCAACAGCCGCGCTGAGCATGCGTCGACACCTCGACAACAGTGGTGCTCTGATCGACCCTGTTGCTTGTTGCAGTCATGAGCTAGTCGTGTATCATGCACATCATGTCTAAGGCTTGCTAGCTGTGGTCCTTAGTCCTCGTTCCAATGTTTCCATTCCTCCCTCTTCCACCTTCTACCATGCTTACGAATTTCTGACTCACGTTGATTACACTGCTAGCCGCGGAGTTACTCTCAGCAGCGCTTGCTCCTCATTAGTAGGACTCTGTCTGATTCCGCCTATTACATGCTACAGCTCAGCTAACCCACTACCCCTGAGCTCCTGTGGTGCATGTGGACCCCCTCGACGGGGCTGACGACCTAGGTACGCTGTTCCTACTACCTCGGTGGATCTGAGCTGCGGGCTGCGGCTTCAGGCCTCAGGGGCCTCAGGGCCTGAGGCCGTCTCAGCCACACAGGCAGCCACCCAAACTAGAGGGTCTCTCCTGCGCCTCTCTACACCCGCTCGGTTCGACCAGGATCTGAGGTCGGGCGCATACCCTAGTACGTTGCTCCGATTGGCCGTCCACGGGTCAGGTACCCTAACCTACAGGGGTGGGTCCCACCTCTGGACCCCCTATGGAAGTAGGGGCGCAACGCCCTGCCACGATGGCGGTCTGAGGGGCAACATTCAATAAGCTTCAAGTGTCGCACTTGATAAATGGTTGTGCAGCTAGCAGGCTGGAGGGCGCACTGCAGGCAGGGAGCAACGTAAAGAAGAGCGAAGTAGCGAAGGAGACGGAAGAAGGCACTTCACATGTCTCACATGCGCCAAGGCTGAAATTGGGCGGAGAAAGAAGCAGCCCAAAATGCAACAAAACAAGGCAAACGATCATGCTTGTTTACAGACCTCGTCCCAGCTTTTCATTTATTTTCATGTTAAGCTTGCTCATTTCCTCAGTCAATCCTGCTATACTCTACCTGTATCGGGGACTCTGTGCCAACCCAACGTATTGTGATGGTCGTAAACAGGAAATGTCCTTCCAAATCGGCGTTTTGAGGCTCGAAAGACCTCTTAGGTCTCCTTCACGCCCCACTTGCACTGGAAGGGATGGCCCACCGTACCGTCGGCGTAGCCTTCCTTGATGCTCTCGGCCGCAGAGTACATACCCGCACCCAGAACGACAAGACCCAGCAGGATGATCAGCACATTCGCGATTGACAAGCAAATGTTCTTCCTGTTGGCGTTCCACTTGCCCTCCTTGAGCAAGTAGAAGTACATCACTGCCAGCAAAACAGAATTAGTATGGACAAGACGGGCGGGTGCACAGCAGAGGAGACGTACGCGGTGGGAGATAAAGCGTAAAGGCCGAGATCAAGAAACTCGAAATGACTGAGAGGAGAGAGGAGAAGAAGGGAATAGCTTCGGCCTGAGAAAAGGATTAGAATGTGAGCAGAAGCAAGGGGGGGTTCTCTGGTACGTACAATGACCCAAGAAATGACAGTGAGGAAAGCACAGAGCGCGACCCAAGTGGCGATACCAAAGGGTGTGTTGATGTAACGATGGGGAGTGTTCTTAAAAACACGGAGGTGAATGTAACGAGCGGCAGTGGTGTGTTGATTGCACCAGAGATGAAAATGACAGGAATCGCGACACCAAAGGCAACACGCGAGACAGTGTGGCCAGCAGAGCAGCGCAGGGGACTGAACGTCGCCACCAACGAACACGTACACAATCGAACCAGTCAATGTGTAGATGAAAATCTCAGCAAGACCAAGGGTCCAAATCGACTTCATGTACTCCTCCGGCTTGCGCATTTCAGCTTGGAAACTGGGCTGGCACACGGCAAATGAGAAGGCAAAGACAATGTCCGTTACAGCGTTAAACGCGTCGGAGAAACTCGTGCCGGGAGGGGCGGTGTTGCGCCAGTTTACCCCGTCGAGGCCGCCGGGCCCATTGTGAGCGCGAATGCCAGTTGCAATCATGGTAATGAGAATAGCGGCAATGATACTGATGAAATCGATGATGCCGAGCAAAGAAACCTTTTCGAAAGTGGTGGGTAGGGAGAGGACAAACTAGGACGCAGAGAGCGGTTAGCACAGGTCATGCGCGCAATGAGGAAATAAGAATAAATAGCGTACCAGAACCACCGCAGACACAATCGACCAGACCAATGTGCAAGCACGCCCGTCAGAGATTGTGTCGAGCGCAATCGAACCTGTCAGGGCATGGGACCCGGTAACGAGGATAAGGAAGAGGACAAAGGCGGCACCGATGACTCGCGGCCCCACTTGCCCCACATAAGGAAGCCAATGTCGGAATAATGGAGGACCTCGATGTCCCATTCTTTGTTGCATACTTGTCCCAAAAGATACGAGGTGTAAATGGTGATGAGGCCAATGGTCACAGTCAGCACGACACCAGCGGGCAACCCGACTTGAGCGTAGGCATTTGGTAGAGAGAGAGCACCCAACGCAATGGCAGTCACAATGAGTAGAAGTGCCATCCGGAACCAGGAGACGGTCTTGAGAGAAACTTCTTCCCCGTCGTAGTCATCCGAGGACACAACGCCATTGTAGTCCTCCGAAATCATCTTCTCTTCCTTCAAAGAGTAGGAGTGCTCGTCGGCACGAGGCGTGAGAGACCGGTCATTCTCGGCCCCTGCGGCATACACGGTGTCGGCCATGTTGTGGGTGAGGAAAATGAAGAGATAGAGGAAGCTGGAGGTAGCGCAGGTAGTGGTGGCGCAACAGTGCTTATGCTTGTATGGTGTCCACAAGACGGAGGGAGTGGTGGTGATGGGGATGGAGATGGCGTTGGGGAGGATCTGAGAGGCGCTAAAGGGGGTTGGGTGCAGCCCAGCCAGTCGAACTAGGCCAGCCACAGAGTTTGCTTGCAAAAGTGGGCAGGACAGCAGGCAAGCAGGCAGGCCGACTGGGCGTTTGTGAACGGCGGGCGCCCTCTGCGGCGAGGGAAGACGGCGGCTCACTGGCCCTGTGCGGGCGGGAATTTCATGGGTCCTCGGGACATCTCGACACTGACGCAGTGCGGCGGTACAGTTTTGGTACTCGGGGGCAGGAGGCCTCTCCGGTGGATCAAGGAGGGCGCACATTTGAATTGCAGTTTGGGCCAGCACGGCGCCAGCCCTTGCGCCCACTGAGATGTCCGTTGGTGCGCAGCATATCTATCGGAATTAATCATGGGCTGTTCTCAAGCTTCAAGCTTCCAAGCACTCAAGCTCTCAGGCTGCCGCATATCAGGCTTCTCTACCGACAGCGCCAGAACACTGCCAGAGCCTCACCACCTCGGTGGCGGAGTGGGGTTGGTCGATGATCGATGATCGCTCCCGTGATATGTGACACCTGCGACAGGGTGCGCCAGAAGCTATCAGCGTTCAGCCGCTCACCACCGCTCGGCCCCTATCTGTCGCACAGGAGCCCACAGCGCGGGCGACCCGTTTTGCCATGCATGATGTGACGCGTGACGCGTGACGCGGATGGCGCATTGTATCACCGAGACGAGTGACGTCACGCGTGATGCAGAATGCAGCGGGACATGGGGCAGTAAGTTAGTAGCTAGTAACGGGTGACGTAGCCGCTGACCACTATTATTATAAGGGCTAAGGTGCTAACGGCGCTAAGGGCTAAGACGCTAGGGGCTAGGGGCTAAGGACCAAGGGCCTAAGGTCTAAGGTTAGTTTTTTCAAGGCCTAGGAGATGCGGTTGTTCGTTGGCTAGGACCCAGCGCCCCCGCGCCCAGCGTGCGCCCTACAATACTACAATTGAATTTGGTAGCAATTGGCGATGTTGGCAATTGCGGAGCACTCCCAGTGTGACTAGTATTTATCATGGAATCATCGATCCTTGAAGTTGGCAGCTTGAAGCTTGAAGCTTGAAGCTTGAAGCTTGAGGAGGGGCCGGTCACGGTCACAAGCGGTGTGTCGTTGAACGCGCTGTGGCGCTGAGGCGCTGAGGCAGACTGAGGCTGAGTGCACTGGGCGCGCTGGGCGCTGAGGCACAGCACCTATTTTGGTATTGAGGGGCTGAGTAATGTTATAGACTTGGAGGAAGATGCGTTCTTCTAGGCTCAAAAAGCCACAACAAGGCACAACACCAGACGTACCTCTCCTGGCCCCATGATGGATGACGGATGATGATGACCTGCATGGCTTCCGTTGGGTCGCTGGATCCAATAGCAGCAATTTGGTTTGGGCATGGCGGCCGTGGCCTTGTGCTTTGGACTTGCCTCCGCTCCGGCCTGTACAAGCCCCTACCTAGGCGGATGCCAAATCGTGATGTGGGTAACATGAACAAGTGACCGTCGCTAGGTACTAGCAGTGACTAGTGACTGGTGGTGTAGGTATATGACGCGTATGAGACGTCTACGTTGGCGCCGTGCCCAGCGTCCAACGTCCAACCTCGAACCTCGATTGGTCAGTGTGGCTGGTGACCGGTGACCGGTGAGGGCCTCAGCCTGAGGCGCACCCCCTGAGGTCGCCGGCCACCGGCCACCGGACACCGATCACCGGTCGCATCGGTCACCTGAGGCCTGCAGCCTGCAGCCTGGGCCTGACCAGTGACTAGTCACTAGCTGACTAGTGAAGCTAGTGACTTGGTAGTGACTAGAATGACTAGTGCCAGTGACCAATGGCTGGTCTCTGGCTGGCGGCCCCCAGACAGTCCGAGGACCCCACGATCACTCGGGAAAATACGTATGCCCGTGTTTTTCTGTTCGCCCGGTTTGCGCGAACCCCAGACCTCGGCCATATAGAAATAGGACCTGCACGTGACATGGGGAATGTAGCACCATCCGAGACAGGCCGTGGTTGTCCCGGTGCCGCGGATGCTGCGAGGTGCTGCGGTATGCGTCCCTGTGCTTTCCCGCCGCAGCATTGCGCCTAGTGCTAGTGAATATTGAATAGTGAATATTGAATGGTGAATAGACTGGATGTGAACGTGAACGTTGAACTTCAGAGCACAGCATACAGCATCGCCCTTGCCTTCTTATCATTCCCAGAGAGGTTAATATCTAGCATCGTTGGATTAAGGCTGGGACAACGAACCGCTGGGCGCCTATCAGGCTCGCTCGGGCTTATCTTGTGAGTTCAACTAAACGTTCAACGTTTAACGTCAAGCGCCTAGCCTGTACGCAGTACGCTGTATACTCCGTGGGAAGCGGGAGACTGTACGTAACAAGTCTGGCTGCATTCGGCCGCGCTCGGCTGAAATCATTCAGGTCTCGCACTCATTGGGAGCCAGCCCCTCAGTGCCTCAGTGCCGAACCGTTGAAAAGGCAATCGATGATTCATCGATCATCGACGAGATAACCGATTGAAGAAAAATTATAACGGTGAGATAAGGTCGAATGGATAACGACAAAAGGCGAGAGTAAGTATTTCTCCACCAAGTGCACACGAACACGGATCCAACAAATACGAATCCAACATTTATCACACGGTCACCCAATCAGTCGCGGTCGAAGCGAATCCCCCTAGACCCTCCTATGGCCCGCAAAATGTGCCCATGAGTACTGAACTCAGTTACTCACATCTCGACTCTCTCTCACAGTCATCACAACATGCATCACAGTCCTGAAAGTACTATCGGTACTCCAGGAACAGAGCATACATTGGGTGTATTTTGATAATCAAAAGGGTTAGGGGGTCTAGACCACCAGAGATTGCTTGCTTTGGTCGGAGTCGGAGTCTCTTCTGGCTCCTCTCACGATCTCACCATCCATCAACGGCTTGGTCGTCGAGTCGACCAGATGTCCAGTTTCAGTGGAACTTTCCTCCTTCCTTCCCCTCCCCACTAGGAGCTACCCGCCTGGAGCTGAAGCCGTCGAGGTCTCGAGAAGGACGCTGTCCTCACCACCCCTCTCTCAGGCTTGGCCTCAGCCCCCTTCGACATTGGCATTGAGCTATCGGCATGAGTCGGCCTTATTGACACTGTTGCATAGCGTAGGGGCCCAAGGAATGTTGTGTCGGTGTCTCCGGTGCGTAGGCTCGCCTTTGCCTTGCCAAAAAGCTTCCCCCACCCTGAAAAACGGGAGTGGACGCACGCCTCGCGGCCACCGGAGACAGCTAGTTGTTGGCCGCCACTAGTCACTGGACTAAACAACAAGTTGGACGGTTGAGGGCCCTTTGGCACGGATGATCGCTCCAACATCGATGTACACAACAAATTCAAACCCCTCAGAGCCACTAGCTGACATAGCGGAGGGAGTGACTCTCGCATGCGCAGTTACGAACTTTGTGGTCTCCTGCCTCTGCTAACGCTCCCCCTTTCCTACAAGTCGAACAGAGTGCTGAGGTTAATCTGTTTTCCTCTGCATGGCTACGCGCCATTGTATGTGTCGTCGGCACCGTCCTGGTTACCACACCCCCGCCCCCTTCCAACTGGTACGACTTGCCTTCGCCTGTAACATCGCAGAGTGGGTTCTGTGCCACCTGATGGGATCTTTTCTTCCAAAGCGAAGAATCGGGAAAAGGATAAGGCTATCGCAAAAGTCCTACTACATCTGACATGGATGTTGGAATGGACAAGACGGGTCTGGCCTTTGCCTCGTTCTCAATTGAAGTTGTGCTTCCGTCCGTCTCCCTTTGATGTTTGCTTCCAAGTGCCTCCCACCAAATGGAAGCCCGTTTAACCCGGTAAGTTTGGCCGCCGCCCTCTCCCACCCGGTGGGACAAGTGAGAAGAGCCTGGTTCCTCCAAACGCCAGATTCGCGACCAATAAGCGCTTCGCCTTCCCCTTGGGCAAGCGCATGCGGAGGGGAACTGCCACATCGCATCAGAACCTTGACGGGCAGACGTTGCTGCTTTCCCTCCATGCAACCGACTCTATATTCCTCTCGTACGATCGGGATGTAAGTCTTGTCCTCGCCCTTTCCCTTCCTTGCACCCCGACGGCTGTTTACCGCCCGCTCTAACAGGAACTCGCGATGGGGGAAAGGATGAGGAACATGTTCATCGTATGGAAAGGAGGGTCAGGTATACATGCCTCGAAGAAGAGAACATGCGACCTGAGTCACACGGAAGAAGAAGGGGAGCATAGTCAAAGGGGGAAACAGGGTCTAGAACAAATCAGGGGGCCAGAGTCAAGTTGGTGACAAACGGTGACCAAGTGGGTCTGTTCCCGACAAGCACGTGCTACGAGAATGGTTGCTCTTGGCACAGGGCTTTCCACGACTTCCCTTTTCCCTCTTTCGGGGGTGCTGGGAGACCTGGGCCCAGCTTTTCCTTACTGTGCCTAGGTGGACATACGGGCAAGGCCTAGCCGGGCTGGGCCGTAAGGCAGCACCACCCTGACGTTGCGTTACGAAAGCTACTCTCTTTCTGGAAAGGGGAGGATCGTTTCTTACTTTCTACCTTTCATGTCCTTCCTTAGCAAGCAACCAGACTAACCAACAGAGATACAGCGCACAAGTGGATGTGAATGAGTGGGGTAGACACCTATTAGGAGCCATGTGAGCGATTAACGTTGAACGTTGAACGACGGTGGACGTCGAACGTCGATAAATCTTCTCTCGTGAGATCTGAGATGCATAAGACTCTTCAGGCAGTTCTCCTTCCATTAGTCAAACATTTTTGTGGTAGTCGTTCACATATATCTGTGGCATATGGTACCTGCCTGACGTGATGGTATGCACAACTAGGGGAGGAGAAACAGCAGGAACCGAGCTGTTGAGTGTCTCCCCTCTCTCCGGTACACCAGTGGCGATCTTGTCACATTCCCAGTAGTTTAAAGGTTTGGGTCTATAGTAAACAGGGAACCGAGAGACGAAGAAGTGCTGTCTCTCATCCAAAAGAACCCGATTGGTGGGGGAGACCCATTAGGCAGAGAGTGTCGTAGACAGAGCAGAAGGAAAATTCTTATCACTCTGCAACAATGCGTCCGTACGCCTGTCCTTGTTCCCCCATCCCATTTCCTTCTCCCCAAGCGGTGCCGGCTCTTCTCATGAGAACATTTCTGGGTATCCTCCATGATGCACATGATGTGAGCAATGTTGAGGATTGCC
Source organism: Moniliella sp. 'wahieum' (assembly GCA_003971905.1). Lineage (NCBI taxonomy): Eukaryota > Fungi > Basidiomycota > Moniliellomycetes > Moniliellales > Moniliellaceae > Moniliella > Moniliella sp. 'wahieum'. The sequence continues at coordinate 1,051,584 of RSEE01000003.1, read as the reverse complement.
TTCCGCCTGGCCTCGCACAACATGCCAAACTTGGAATGGGTGCGAGTGCCGACCACGATGTGCTTAAAAGCGGTGACATTTGACCCCAGGTGCACTTGCTGGGCGGGAAATGGCGGCTAAAATGGTAGAGAATACTATGGAGCTATCTGGAGATGTGCCTTTGTTGGTGCGCTCGGGTCACTTGGCTGCCGACATGGAGGAAAGCCAAGCGTAGTTTGAATGATTGTTAATGATGGTCTTCAACGAATGACATTACGACTTTCCGTCTCGTTGACTTTTGTTCTTGCGTGGCTTTTGGCAACGCTTTCCTACTACATATGCCTACAACGCTGGCGCTGCATCGAAAACACTTGTGCGGTGTACGAACCAGAGGAGTCAGTGTGATAAGTTTGTCGTTCACCCCGTCGGGCGCCGCATGCGCATGAGGCTTGGGGCGCACGGGGGGCGAGTAGAATGGTCAGCCGCATTCTCCCACAGCCAAAGGAGCAGACTCAAGAGCCAGTCGAAGTGATCGTCCATACTAACTGTAGACTGTATACTCAACGTGGTCATCGACCAATCCTTCAGGCCTCAGGCGTTATGCAGCATGGTGTTCCATTCAATGCGTTTTGTTAGTCAACGCCCACTGCCCACACCTCGAGAGCGATGCACTCAAATTTCTCCTCCTTGCGCTCCCCTGCCGGAAAGGCAGTCGTGTCAGCCAAGGGGTCGTTGTCAAACGTGACTGACACATCCGACACGCCATTCTCCAGCTGGTCGTCCAGCCACAGGCCATAGCGTCCATCTGGGCCTCCACCAAAGGCGAGGCTAGAGCCTTGGGCCAAACAGGCGTACATGTTCCTCCCTACCCACGGAAAGAGTTTGAGCATGCGTCCCGCCTCAAATACGCCCTCGCCACTACTCCGACCCGGAACCTTGACCGTCTTCCATAGGAACGATTGGCCCGAACCAAAGTAATGCGGCTGGGGCTTGATGGGCTCATTGAGAAAGGCACCAAACACGTTGCCTTCGGCATCCTGCACCGCAAGAATCAGACCGGCATCGTGCATGGCCAGTCCTGAGCGGGACATTTTGTCGGCCGCCTGGGCAGCTGCTTGGGTTGCTTCGCGCGAGCGTAGCAGACGTTGACAAGCTGCTCGGTCCCTCGTCCGCGGCCAAGGCCGATGCGGTAGCCGACGACGCACCGCGCAACCATCCTTCCCGCGCAGCCGAACGCGAGGCGGAAGTTTGACTCATCGCTCGTCCTACCCGATCGTACAAGGTTTGCAGACTGATCCCATGTTGGTCCGTCGAGTAGACCAAGCGCCAGCCGCGACCGAGCTGCAGACGAGCCGGAAGGACACCCTGCAATTGGCCGGCCAGACCAGGACGGACTAGCTGCCGCGTGTCGGCGTACCTTCCATGCAGCGTGACCGCCTGAGCGCGACGATGGGCAAAGCGCGACTCGGCAGCAGCCTGGGGCGAGGCGCCGGTCAAGACGCGCACGCGTTCCAGTGGGTCAACCGCAGTGGGATTGGCAGACGAGAGAGAAGAGTGGGAAGAAAGAGCTTGCGCATCGCGTGCAGGCAACGCGGACGTAGAGGTCGAAGGCGGGGTAGGCGTGGGCGAGGCCTGATGGGTGGGTAACGTCCACCCACCCCGGTTCCAATTTTGGTTCTCAAACCGGTCTTGGGCCACATTGAAACCCGGCGCGCCGGAAAGGATGGGCATCGCCTTGGGCGGAAGAGGGGCGGATGCGGTTGGGGGGTGGTGACGCACGGGGCCCGGAGAAGGGGAAGGCGAGGGTCCTTTGGAGGAGACCGGGAGAGTTTGCTGGTACGCTTGATACTCGGGGTCGTCGGCTGTCATGTCAAACAGGCCGGTGGGAAGGTGGGGACGGGGGAGATGGCTCCAAGCCTCACCGGCCGCTCCGCGGGCCTGGCCGCCAATCTGGCGTAGATTGAGGTTGCCAAACGAACGCCAAAGGCTACCTGACCAACTTGAATCGGACGGGGGTTGTTGGCCGAATGGGGGGGTGCCGCCCCCATCGGGATGAGATGCGAGAGGAATGGGCAAGTGCGAGGCCTGGGCATGAGCATTGTCGGCAAGCTGCTGGCCATAAAGGCCAGAGGAGTGGTATTCTGGGTCAGCCGACTGACCCGCTGCGTCGTTGCGCTCCTTGAGCCGCAACCGAGCTTCGACGGGCCGCAGATCGCGGATGGGCGGGCTGGGGGGCGCAGGAGGCGTGGGCAAGACAGTGTGGAAGGAGCCCCAGTCAGGGTCGGCTGCATCGGCGGCGGCCGGGGCGGCGACAAAGTCGCTGAAGCCAGATGTGGCGGGATCAAAGTCCGAGTCGCTGCCGGGTGGGGCGGGCGCAGGTGCAAGAGCCGCATGGGGCTCGGGGATGGGGGAGAAGCTGGAGGCGGCGTGGGAGGGGGCCGCGGCGAACTCGCCAAAGGACGATTCGGACACGGAGCGAGTGTGCGGACGGGCGGCCATGCCGGAAAGAAGGCGGGGGGCTGAGGGCAATGGCAATGGCAATGTCAAAGGGGCAGCACGCGGTGGGAAGTGTGCTGCGCCACCAGCAGGTGCCCGCCAAGCTCCAAGGGGGATCTGACTGGGCGCTGGAGAATGGCGACCACAGACGGCTGTCCAGCGGGCCTTCGCCCTCTTCGTCTCGTCCGCTTGAACATTCAATCTTCACAGTCCCACGTGGCGCTGCAGTTTGAAAGTTTTCCGTTGCCTGCCAGTGTTCGTTCAGTTCATCGGTTGGTGCCTGGCCTGCGTTCGCTATCGCGTATGCCTGGCCGCTGTCGGCCGCCCCTCGTCCCCTCGTCAGCTCAGCCCCGCCAGTAGCGTATCGCCCTGGTTTCGCCTCCATCCCTCCCCGCACCCTCTCCACCACCCACACCCTGCCACCATGGACGAGCATTATGGTGCGTCTCTTGGGCTTCCTCGCCGTCTCCTCCGCTGTGCTGGCGTGGCTGACCCTGCGCAGACGCCATTATCCTCGGCACCGGTGTGACCGAGTGTGTGCTCTCCGCCCTGCTCTCGGTCGACGGCAAAAAGGTGCTCCACATGGACCGCAACGAGTACTATGGTGGCGACATGGCATCCCTCACCCTGTCCCAACTCTTTGCCAAGTTCCGCCCCGATGCTGCTGTGCCCACTGGTCTGGGCCGCGACCGCGACTGGGCCATCGACTTGGTGCCCAAGTTCACCATGAGCAATGGCGAGCTCACCAACATGCTCGTCCACACCGATGTAACTCGCTACCTCGAGTTCAAGCAGATTTCTGCCTCGTATGTGTATCGCGATGGGCGCATTGCCAAGGTGCCCGCTACCGAGATGGGACTGTCAAATCGCCTCTGATGGGTCTGTTTGAGAAACGTCGAGCACGCAACTTTTTCCTTTTCATCCAGAACTGGCGCGATGATGACCCGGACACCCACCAAGGTACATGTTCCATCCTTCCTGTCTCTGCCACATGCTCATCGGCTGCCATTGCTGACTATAGAAACTCCCCCTGCTAGGCATCGATCTTGACAGTGACTCGATGGACCAAGTGTACACCAAGTTTGGTCTCGAGAAGGGCACCAAAGACTTTATTGGGCATGCCATGGCGCTGCACCTGGACGATTCGTATATCAAGCGACCTGCGCGTGAGACGTACGAACGCATCATTCTCTACACCACGTCCGTGGCCCGGTATGGCAAGTCGCCGTACATTTACCCGCTGTACGGCCTGGGTGAGCTGCCACAAGGCTTTGCTCGCTTGTCGGCCATCTATGGCGGCACCTACATGTTGGCCAAGCCGATTGAGGAGGTGGTACTGGACGACCAGGGCAAGTTCAAGGGCGTCACCAGCGAGGGGGAGACGGTTACAGCAGATTTGGTGATTGGTGATCCTTCCTATTTCCGTGGCAAGATTGGTGGTAAGGAGAAGGTGCAGGCAACGGGCCACGTGGTGCGAGCCATCTGCCTACTCAAGGCCCCCATTCCCAACACGGGAAACGCCGATTCGCTCCAACTCATTATTCCTCAGGCGCAGTTGGGCCGCAAGCATGACATTTACGTCACCTTGGTGGGAAAGAACCACAATGTGGCCCCTGAGGGTCTGTACATTGCCTCAGTCACCACCATTGTGGAGACCGACCGGCCCGAGCTGGAGCTCAAACCCGGTCTCGACTTGCTCGGCCCCATCCTTGACAAGTTTGTCTCGATTGCCCACAAGAGGCCCCGCTCGAGTCCGGGGGCGATGACAACATTTTCATCACTCGTTCGTACGACGCCACGTCCCACTTTGAAACGGTTGCTGAGGACATCAGCGACGTGTGGCGGCGCGCTACGAAGGGGAAACCGCTGGTGCTCAAGCGGCCTGAGCACAGCGAGGGAGCCCAAGTGCAGGGCTGATAGGTGGTTGTTTGCCATCGTTTCTTTTGATTGTGTTAGTTGGATCCAGAACCCCACAGCTCTGAACTTGATCATGTACACCCCGTATGCGCACTGGCCAGCCTGGAGCCAGTGTACAGTAAACCTTGCGTTGTTGTTGTTGTTGCTTGGGTGGTGCAGACGCCAGAGAAGGACACGACGGGATAACGGCGATCCATCAATCATCGGGCTGAAGAGGTGATACAGCCAGGGTTGTGTGTTGTTGTGGCTGGGCAACGAGTACGCTTTGAAATTGCAAGAGGCCGGCTGGTGTTGTTTGTGTGAAAGGGTCGCGCTGTGCGACGCGCGATGCCCCCCCGAGACATGGCCTGGCATGGCGCCAGTGTGCGCTGTGGAGCCGGTTCTCTCCAAGCGCCCAGTAGACTAGTAGACGCTCTATTAAGCGTTGCCAGGAAACTCTGGCTTGGCCACTTGATTCGCTCCGCCCCCCCTGTTCCGCCTCCCCCACCACCCTCTGCTTGTCGCGCCCAAAAGAGATCCGCCTCCACCCCCTTCCTCCTGCACGCCACCACCCCCTCCGCTCGCCATGTCTATCTCGACCGAGTTCACTCCCAACAAGGGCACCGCTCCCGGGTCCAACCCCAAGGACTGGGCGTATGAGATGGGTACGTCCACCGTGCAGCGCACCGTCTGCTATTGCTCTCCTCCCACTATGTATGACTGCTTCATGGTGAAAGCGGGGTGTTGACCAGCCTGGTTCGGTAGGTATCTTGCCACAAACCCACTCGATTGTCTTTTCCAAAGCCGGGCTGATCGACTTTCTCAAAACCAAGGGAGTCGAGGTCGGACCCAACTTTACCGAGCTCAACCGGCTCCCCAATTACGCCACGGTTGGTTCCTTTTCCAATAGCCTCAGCGGGGAGTCCAACAAGGCCCCTACCGCCGTCGCCGCTCCCTCCCGCACCGACCGCCGGAGCACCGAACATGAGGTAGTCGATCCCTCGGGCCAAGTGTTCCGACCTTCTCGCAGGGTGCGTCAGGACGTTGGCGGATCCAGTGGCCAGGTGCGATCTCTCTTTGCCTCATTGGATTCGGAAGAACCTGCACCTGTGCATACGCCTGCACCTGCGCCTGCCGCTCCTGTCGCTACCTCCACCGCGGCTCCCTCCACAACCGCCCGGGTGGTCCAACCTCCGACAAACCGGGGTGCTGAGACGGAAGTGCTGGATGCGTCGGGCCAAGTTTTCCGGCCCTCTCGTCGAGTGCGACAAGACGTTGGTGGTTCGAGCGGTCAAGTGCGGGCTCTCTTTGCCTCGTTTGAGGACGAGGAACCTATTCTTCCCGGCAACGCCGCACCGCGCTGGCCGCTGAGAAAGCGGCTTCCCAACCTAGCTCTTCCAGCTTTGCCGAGGAGGAGGAGGAACAAGTGCTAACGTTGAAAGGGCGCACCCGTCCCGCTCAGACCGAAGAGTTGCCCCCGGCCCAGAACACGTTTCGCCCTTCCCGCCGGGTTCGGTACGTGGCCAGTCCCCCTGTTGGTCGCATCTACTGACTTTTTTGCATTCCCTCTTCAGAGTCCCCGGCGGTACGGGCGGCAAGTCTTCCATCATCTTGGGTTAAAACCCTGCATTCTCTTTCTTTGTTCTTCCCATTTTCTCCATCTTTCCCCTTTTTCGTTTCCAATTCGGGTCTGTTTGTCTTGACCTGTTAGCTTCACGGGGTCTCAATGACCATTTTCTCTTTACCCAGTCTCCTTGAAGACTATGCCGAACATGGGGCGTCTTTCGCGCGATATTAGACGGGAAACAAATGCGGGCTGAGTCCTGCATTGTATAATGGCATTCTGTGATTGAAGCTTCTTCATAGGTGGGGAACGTGTTATCTTTGTGGGGAAAGAGACACGACACGCATCAAGCAAAGTTGGCCTGGATCAGCAAAGGCACCAACTCGGGAAGGACTTCATAAAAGTCTAGGAGGAAGAAACAATGGAGTGAATCCAAGCTTTGCCCCGGTTCCAAGCATCGGTCTCGGTGCGCATGGGCGGCATAGTCACGCAAGCGCGCGTTCAGTCCTTTCCACCACCAAAGTCCCAAGCTCACATGGTGTGGGTAGGCAAAGGGAGAGGTGTTGGCGCTGACATAGTTGATAGCGTAGGCGTCGGTCGGGCCAAAGGTTTGTGCCAAGCGTTGGACGAGGTCCCACTTGTGCGGCACGGCACACAAGTTGCGAATCTTGTACCAGTCTTGGGTCGCGAACGTTTCACCCTTAGGCAGCTGGTAGGTCCATCTTAGGTCATGTGTCAGTTTTGGCATCAAAGTAACAGGAACTGCAACATACAGTCCATCCAGATTGTCGGGCCACACAGGCGGATGAATTCCCATATCAGGTTCTTCCGTCTTGCCGTAGCGTGAAAAGAGAACGATCTTGCCTCGAGCTTCACCCAACGTGGGTACATGGGTCTTGAGCCACCACCGATGCCGTGTAGGTGCAATGTAAACGCGTTCCAAGCATTGTTGCATCGCCACGGAATCGGCCTCGGACTTGATGCTCATCACCAACGTCTCCTGTGCTCCAGGGCCATCCAAAAATGCCCAGATCTGCTCCAACACTTGGTCAAACATGATGCGTTCGTCCACCTTGCCATGATAGGCATAGAGACGATCCTCTCCCTTCTCCCCCGTGAAACCGGAATCAACTGCAGGCTTGGCAACCAGCCGTATGTCGACAAAACGAATCCCAGCAGCAAGTTGAGCCGCCACGGTACTCTCTACGTTTTGACATTTGGCTTGCGGGTATCCGTAGCGAGCCAGCGTCTCATGCGTACCAGGTACAGCGAGATGACTCAAGAAAGTGTCATCGGGGAGCTGCCCCATCCACCGACTTGGGTCAATGTCGTCAAACAAAATAATGTCCACATTGTTGCTTTCCAGATGCGGTCCCGACTGAGCAGGGACGAGCTTCCAGTCAGCGCTAATCGCCAGAGATCCCAGAACGCAACAGGAGAGCAACATACTTGGAGCCCCCAATACGAGCTGGAGTGGCCACGTCCAGTTTGGCATCGAGAACCGAAGGAATAGTAGAGGACAGGCTACTGCGCTTGTCAAAGCAGGGCGGGAGAGACGTCTGCAAGCGGCGCCAGGTATCGTCGTGGGCGGGATGAGCAAGGTCGAGGTGCAAGTAGGTGTCCGGGCCGCCGCCATGGATGGGACGGACTTGGAGAGTTGTGCCGGATGAGTGGGTTGTGCTGTATGGTGGTGCCCAAGGGCGTGCAGCCAGGGCAGAAGAGAAGCTGCTTTCTTGTCGACAGTCAATGCTTGCTCTTTGGCGACCAAGAGCGGGGCAGGCTCCAGCGTCACCACAACAGCACTGGAAGTGTAGTTGAAGATGCGCATCGTTGGGTCCGATGCACTACCAGCATCCCTGCAGCGCCGGGGCGCAGCGCATCCGACAAGACAGGCCATCGGAGCAGGTGCGGGCAGGGAAGGGTGGTGGCGCGAGCAAGGGCACAAGTCGTTGTCGAATTGAACGTAGATCGGCGCTCGGCGCTCTCCTTGGGCGTGCGCAGGCAGTACTAACCGGTAACCCCACTGCTCAGATCCTCCGATCGCTGCTTGAGGCTTCAAGTGGTCTTGGAGGCGCACGGCCCTTATCGCATGGCAATCCCCACACCGCCGCTGCTGCGCCCCCGTGCCCAATCCCTACAGCGTCCCCTTTTGAAAGTTGGCATTGCATTTGATGGGTGGAAATTGAAATGCGAAACGAAATGTGGCGTACCCCAGGCAGCAATCGAAAAGGACGTGCATGTAGCATTTTGCCATCGCACTTTAACATTTCACCCAGCCCGGTCTTCGCGTCGTCCCTGCTGCTGGGACGCGTTTCCCATCCCTCCCCATTCCCATTCTGCCAATACCATCGCGTATGCTTGCCCAGCACGTTCATGGCCACCCCCTTCGTACCGACTAGCGCGACAAACGTGCCCCATGTGAACGGAACGGCCCACTTTGGTCGCTCCATTGCTTATCCCTCCATGCCCGTATATGCCGCTGCTCCCCCATCCTGGCCCCAAGGCCCGTCGGCCCAGCCTCTGCCCCCGTTCCGGCCTATCGCGCCTGGCACGCGCCGCCAAGCATTCTACACGTCCTACCCCAGCCGCATCAAGGCGGGAACAACGACCCTTGTTACTCCGAGTGGGGATGATGCGTCTGCGCCTACCGTGTATGGATCGCGCAGTGTCCCTGAGGCCGATCTCAGTCGCGTCTCGACTTCGCGTACAGGCAGACGCACTGGTCGGGTCGTCTATCGTGAAGCATCGGACGAGGAGGACCTTGACCTTGATGCCGAAGCAAATGATATTGGAACCCAGGACGATGACAGTTCGACACAAGATCAAGATGTGCCAGGCGCTAATCTTGGTCTGCCCTTGCCGGCAAACAAGACGATGATCCAGGAAGTCCGTCCGCTGCCTTACCCGGTCTGGAATGAAGACCAGCGCCTTGCTGCCTCCCGCGTTCCGGAGGTTTTGTTCTCCATCAAGGTGGACTTGGAGGTGGGTGGACACCTAATCCATGACGTGTTTACCTGGAACAAGAATGAGACGCTTCTCACACCTTTGGTGTTTGCCCAGCACTTTCTCCGTGATTTGGATCTTCCCGAAGAACATGCGAGACCCTGGCGGCGCTGATCAAACAGCAGATTGATGATGCGATGAGGCTGCAGTTGTCGCCGGGCCACCGCCGGGAAGTCATTGGGCATCCGGACAGGCGGCTGGGTCTGAAGAGCATGCTGCGCTGCCCGCCAAAGTGAAGGGTAAGGATGCGCGTCCATGGGACTGGGGACTGGACAAGGGGATGCATGCGCGCCCTTGGAAGAAAAGGAGATGCGGCACGTACCAGGCATCCTCTAGCGTGGTCGACGAGCCACGTATGCAAGGTACAGACGCAGCCTCGTCAACGATCGAAATGGAAGATGACGTGTGATCGTCGGTGAGTATTACATCCGGTTTTAGCAACACGGTATGGCTAACATTCTCTTCCAGTATGAGGTTCAGATCCTTCGCGAAATGCTTAGGGACCGAGTAGAGTGGGACTTGTCCTCTCCTTTGACCCCCGAAGACTATGCTGCGGGACTTTGCCAAGATCTCGGGCTAACCGGAGAAGCTCTCCCGTTGATTGCCAATGCTGTGCGGGAGGAGTTGTCTCAGCACAAGCTGGCTGTGATGGAGCAGTACTTGATTGGATCGGGGGATCAGTACGAGCGTGCGTCCCGTGAGCTGGAAGAAGCAGTGGAGGATGAACGGAAAGAAAGGATCGAGTGGGCGGCAGCCAAGAAACGTGCTGAGCCTTTGGTCTCCCTCCTCCGCAACTGTCGACAGAGGTGGCCGTGTCACAGGACGCCACCCCCACCCCTGGCCCGGCCAGCATTGACTCTCCTGCATTGGGAGCGGCTGTTGCAGAAAAGCGGGGGCGAGGGCGACCACCCAAATATCCCCGGCCCTCGGGGCTGGATGGTGACACTGCTGGCCAAGGTGGCTCGGAGCCTTTGCTTGCGGCCATGAAACGGCGAAAGGAGGGCGAGGCAGCGCTAATGAGCCTGCTCAATCGTTCTGCCAAACCAGTGCAAGATATTTGGCGCGACTGGACGGATGCCAAGGAAGCGGGGCCATCACTGGAACAGATCAGCCCTGAGGAGCTGGAACGCTTGGCGCACGAACAGCTACGTGCAGCTCGTCGGGGCAAGCGTGAGCAGGCCCGAGCAGCTCCCACCCGGCGCCGCCGATGAGCAACGCATGCGCCAATACCAAGTGGCTAGTGAGCGGATAAAGATAGACGGCAGTCGAGAGAAATCGGTTGTGTGTGTTTGTCTGACAAGCAAGTTAAGAGCGGTGGAGCCATTCAATCGGGATTGGGCACGGGCATGATTGTGCTGCGGGCAGGGCCGGATATGAAACGTTTCATCTGGCGCCGGCGGAGGCCGAGGCCGCCGACCGAGGCTGCTGAATGCGCTGCATGCTGAAGATGGGATGGCGTGGAATGCATGATCGGGAGGGGGCGACCAGTGATGCTGGATGGCCACCCACCCACTCAGGCTGAGGCTGGCGATTTGGCACTCGGGTCTCGGCTTTACTCGCCTCGCTGCCACCCATTTGCACCTTGGCCGTCACCGCCGTCATCGAGCATCTGTGCCCCGCCCGCACCCTCACCACAGGCAGCATGAGCGTCTGCCACGCGCACACTGTTTCCGACCCACCGCCAGGCGCTGCCCCCGACCCAACCCCCTCTGCCTCGCCATCGTTCGATCTGGCCCGCTGGTCCCAGTCTATTGACCGCGTGTACGCCCTGTTCGAAGACCCAGCGGTTGCTGCGCAGTACCCAGTGCTCAGCAAACGGGTACAGTCGGCCACCCTTTTGACCGAGCAGATTGTCCGCGACTTGGGTCCCGGCCGTATTGCTCTCAGCTTCAATGGCGGTAAAGATTGTGCGTGCACTTGGTCCTCCACTCTTCTGCTCGATGGGCAAACTGACCCGCAGCTTCCAGGTACTGTTCTCGCGCACATTCTCGCCGCCGTTCTGAGGCGCTTGAGCGGACTTTCCCCCCTCCACGCCAGACGGACAGCCGGGCATCCCTCCCATTGATGCAATCTACATCCAATGCCCTGCTCCGTTCCCAGAGGTGGAAGATTTCATCCGCTCCTCGGCCGAGCGGTACAATATGGATGTACGATGCATCAACGGCGACATGAAGAAGGCTTTGGCCAGCTACCTAAAGGGGGAAGGCAAAGTATTATCTCCCGCGCATCCGACTCGTCACCAAAGTCGGGGCTACGTTCATCGGACGCTTGCCAGCCCAAACCGCTGGTTGAATCTCCCAATGGGCCCCTCTTGCCTGGTCAAAGGGTGACCGCCATGTTCATTGGCACCCGTTCCACTGATCCCAACGGTCGCGGTCTTTCCCCGCGCGCCTGGACCGACCCTGGGTGGCCCCAAGTGGAGCGGATTCAGCCCGTGTTGGATTGGGAATACAAGGACATTTGGGACTTTCTTCGCTGCCCCTATCTATCGGACGGAGAGGTGTCCGATTCGCCAGGTGTGCCGTACTGCTCGCTGTACAATGGGTGAGTTTTCCATGTTGGTCTCGTATGCTTGTGAATGGAGACTGACTCGCTGTCCAAGGTATACATCCCTGGGAAGCACATACAATACCTTCCCCAACCCCGAGCTCAAGCGCTCCAACCCCAAGGAAGGGGAAACAGCGTATCAACCAGCCTATCTACTAGCCAGTGGAGCGCTGGAACGGTGCGGACGTGGTACTGCGCCCAGGAATTGACCTGCTGCTGATCGGTGTCAAAGTAATTGAGCATGATGAGCATATGCCAAATGGGTTATGGATTGAGAGGCACGTGGGGAAAAACAGAGGGAGATGGGAAACGTATCGTACTATCATACCATAGAAAATGAGACACCCACGATCAGGCTGAGCGAACCTTTTTACGCCACCAGAGCAGGGCCACAGCAGAGACCGCAATCATGCTGACACCGATCCCGAAGCTCATCTGAAGCACGTGGGAAGGCATGCGAGCGTAAGACCGAGGTCGACGGCGGCGGCAACGGCGATGAGAACGTATGATTTCGGACGATGAGGTGGACATGGATGCAGCCGCGTTCGACGACCTTTGATTCCATGGGCGGGCAGTGCCAGAGCGTGAAGGCCGTGCATGAGATCCTTTTCGGCGGGGCGTGCTCGGCTCGCGCGAACAGCCGGATCCATCGCCTTCAGCGGCCGCCAGTTCGGACAGGCCCAGTTCGGCTAACGGGTCGGGGAAGACCAGTTCGAGACTAGGCGGGGGCGCCAGCGTTGGGGGGAGCGGCACAAAGGGAGGACGCACAGCAAGAATGGTAGCGCTGGCTTGACTCCCTCCAGCATCGCTGTCACTGTCCTTGGATGGTCGGCACGTGCGAGACGGAGGGGGTACATTGGAGCGGGATCGGGCAGTGCGGGAAGGGCGACAAGGGCGACAAGGGCGGTGATGGGATGGCGGGGTGAACTCGTCCCTCACAGCTTGCAGGTCTGCAAATGCCTCGACGATCGCGGTCTGCAGTTCGGCCGAGTGGACCGTTGCCGGGGTGAACTGGGGACTGGGGGAAAGGAGAGATGGGAGGACCTGGATAATGGGCTAGGACTACCAGAGTTGGGGTAAGTACAGTCCCACTCTGTGTCGAACGACCCAAGGGCAATGTTGAGTTGAATGCCACTAGAGAGCAGGTCGGGCGTGGGCAAGTGCAGTAGCGGGCCGACTATGGGGCCATTCCAAAGCCCAGGAGGGTCTTTGGACAGGTACATCTTGATTCCCATCGTAGACGGAGCAGTGGGGGAAACGATGGCAAAGCTTCCATCGGACGAATGGCTGGAAGAGTCAGATGGACTCGTGTCCCGATGGCTAGCCCGTCTCTCGGACGGACGAGGGGAGACAATGGCGAAGGAAGACGATGGAACAACAGTGCCACCGAGGCCCAGCAGCACAATTGGGGTACCGCTGACCGACACCGACACCCAGTCGGTGCTACACACAACGGAGACGGAGGCAAGCAAGTGGCGGTCATCCCCTGGGTGTATGCTGGTGGGGAAAGGGGCAGGACAGTGGAGGACAATGACCTCGGCTGTTTCCACCCACTCAATGTCGGCGGAGCAGCCACAAGCGAGGCGGGACAAGCGAGGCATGGCGCAGCCGGCTGGGGGACATGGATGCAGGAAGGGGCGGTGCTTGAGGAGGGATGGAGCTGGAGGCCAAGGTGGAGGGAGGGGCGAGAGGAGATAGGAGGCGACGGCTGTGGTATGGATGTCCAATCGGGAGACTGTCGTGGGGCGCGTGAGGCGTCACATATGCTGCGTGCTCGATAAGTCGGTTTCCCATGCGCTCCAATAGAATAGGAACTAGGGCTGGTTCCCAGAGAGACCGGTGAGCCTCACCACTGAGCCTCAGCGGGCAGGCAGAGACCAAGGCGATGTGTGATGCATGTGTGATGCCGATGGGTGCCACCCGGCTGCTGCCGATAGTCGGCAGGTGCTTGCATGCGTGTGCTTGCTGTGGTGCTCAGCCCAATGCCACTCCTAATCGATAACCATCAATCCGGCCTGCTGTTTAGGCCTTAGGCCGAAGAGGCGCAACGCCCTGCGCTCAGCGCCGCCTCAGCCACCCCGCATACTCAGGGTTTACTTGGAGCTACTCGAGCAAAAGGTTCACCGCAACCAGAGGTGCTTGTCTCGCTCTGCGCTCTTCGCCGCTTCTACACGGCACGCCCTTATTCTAGTTGTCCTCGCGCCTTGCCTCGACAGGACTTTCGAGCGCCCTGTAACCCTTGCCTCCACCTGACTTTCGAGCGCTCTGAGATCTTACGGGCGGCATCCTCAATGATATTTACTGCAGCTATTGCATGGCGGCTGTTTCAAGCCGGGTGCTCTCCGTTCAACCCCACATTGATAGTACTCAAACGAGAAGCATATAGATCAAAGTGCCCAAACCGTTTTGTGACAGAAGAAAAGAGACAGGGGGGACACAGGCGGTGAAGATGAATGATTCACAAGATTGACCAGAATAAAGTAGGGGAAACGCATAGAAAGGCCAACAAAGCAAGCCGCACGAGGCGTTACATGAGGACAATCTGAGGCGTGTCGTACAGCAGCTGGAAGTCGGTCCACAGCATGGCAAAGCCTTGACGATCTTGCTTATGCCAGAGACGGTACACAAAGTCTCTGTATCCTTGGCGACACCGTTCTCGTTGCCCCATCCGATGCAGAGCTTCCCAGCAAATCCGTCGGTCTTCTTCCGACACGGCTACAAACGCCGCCAGGAGCAAGGGCAGTGCTGGGTTCCCACACGCCGTTGTAACCGCCGGCACGGAACGACCGTGATCCCAAAGCTTGAGGATCGCAGTGCACGACACCCGATTGGCCGGTGCCAGTGGGCCCAGACCGAGCAAGGTCGTGTTGAGCAAGATTTGTGCCCCGTGCCGCCACATTTCCTCCATCGCCGCCGTTCCCAGGGGAGGAAGACCGCGAGCGGTAGCCGCACGATCAAAGGACGTCGTCAGTGCCTCTTGGTACTCATTCGTAAGCTGCATGGCCCATGCCGTTAGCCCATTGTGAGCGCCATTGGCCTGAGTCGAGGTGGAGCCCGGCATCGTGGCGAGGGTGGGGCTGGTGGGACCCGAGCCCGCACGGGACGCCATGTCGCCGCCTCGGGCGCTGGAGTAGGATGCGGTATTGGATTTTGGGATCGTACGTGGGCGGCGGCCCCTGCCGAGAGGGCAGTGCCGGTAGCCGCCAAACGGGCTTGGGACAACATAAAGTTCAAGTTGGCGATTGCCGCCAGGATGGCCAGTACGTCATCCGGGCAACCAAAGCTGACCTTGAGCTGACTTGTCCCGTCCGCTCGCATGCTGGCATTCGACCCCGCTGAACTAGCTCCCGAGCCGGACGGGGGCGGCCGCTTCCGTTTGGGCACGCGCGCGGACAGGGTGGTGGAATCGGGTGGGTCGGCCCGTTTGGAAGCGCGTGAGCGCGACCGCCCAGCGCCCCGGCGCAACGAGGCGGAACGGTCACGCGCCCTGCGGAGAAGGGAGGAGGGAGGACTTCCTAGGTTGTACCCAGCCTCGCTGTCATCCGATGCGAACGATGCAAAGGCGTCCAAGCCAGTGCGGGGGGAGAAGTGAGGTGTACCAGCTGGAGACCTTCCCCGTGGGCGCCGCTGCACGTAATGTAGTTCTTCTGCCACACGTGCCGCCGCGTCCCGAGCCATCTCGCCCTGGTCCGAGTCAAGCGGGAGAGGTGTAAGGGCAAGGGGTATCTCGGACCCTGGTGACAAGGATCGAGGTGCCATAGTCCTTCCGCGAGGGGGATCGGTCGTGCTAGCATTATCCGACTCGGAATCGGACGAATAACCGCTTCCTCGGATTCAGACTCGTCGGAAGAAGGTCCCTCATCAGCATCATCTTCATCTGATGAAGTATCTGTTGTGGGGTCCTTCTGCCCCGGAAGGAGGTAATGGAGTGCCGTAGGTCGCCCCGTGGTTACCGCGAGTAGAATGTCGCCCCAGGCAAGGTGCGGAACCCACAAACGTTAGGCCCATTGATGTTCTCAATTCGGACACGGCAGCTGGGACCCACGAGACTGGCCAGTAAGGAAGACGCTGCATCCATCTTGGCAATGTAGTCGGCGGGTGTCTTGCGGGCATAGTCAAACAGCGCCAAGTTCATGGCCGAGTGCATAAAGTCATCAATCACCACTACCGCACCTTTGCGCAATAACGTGGCTTCAGGGGGGCGGCTGAGGTCATCCTCACGAGCCAAATGGCTAATCTTGTTGAGCGTCTCAGCCACGCTGTCGACCAACTCTTGTGGCTCGGGAGGGTCGGGGGCCCGACCTGGTCGCTGCACAGTGCCCGTCCCTCCTTCGCCATTCCTTGTGTCCCACCAGGGCGACCAAAAGGGCTAGAGTCCCGTGTGCCCTCGTGGACTTGCTGTCGTAGCGCACGGGGCAGGTAGCGCCAATTTCCTCCGTCGCGGTGGCCACTCTTGTTGGCTTTGTGTCCCTCTGTCTCTTTGCGAATTGAATCAAAAATTTGGCGCCATTTGGCCTTGAAGGTCGGATTGCTCCAAGCGGGAATGTCGAGATGTCATCAAACACATACCCCGCCGTTACGCCGCTGCTGCCGAGGAGCGAACCAAGGAAGATCGACGCAGAATCCTCTTGACCGCCCGCAGGGTGGCCCGAAGCCCTCCCCCTGTTAGCACTACTTCCCCACCAACCCCAGGAAAACGCCATAAACCGCATTGAGGGCATCGACCAACTGATCCTCCTCTTCGGCCGTCGGGATCGGAGTGTCGGATTGTGATTCGTACCCTCCGATCTCACTGTCGGACCCGGAGAGAGAAACCGAGTCGGCGTGTCTTTGATCAATGGGGCCTTGAGATGGGGCGGCATCCAAACCACGATGAGGCGCCTCGTGCTCCACCAGAGGCGGGTGGTGTGCAGCCGTGGGTGAGTCGACAATGGGCGCTGACTGCCGCGGGGAACGGTGTCCGGTGGAGGTACATGTGCGGACAAGGGGCAAATGGACTGGAAACTCGAACGAGGGTGCCAGAGGGGCAGATCCCCATGGCGCTCGTTGGGTTCCCGCCAGTGGAGGGGGCTGGCGAGGCGCCAAAGAGGGAAAGGAAGATGTCTTCGTCCGTCAACCCTTCGGGAATGATACCAGGGCCAAGTTGGGAAGACGATTGGGCATGGACAGTAGTGGTCACGGGAGGAGCTTCCGTTGGAGGCCGAAGAACGACTTGAGGGGCACCAGGAAGAAGCTGTGAATTAGGAACAGGAGGGGAGGTGGCCCTGGCGGCATCGCATGTGTTGGTGCGAGCGGCACTGTCGATGCAGGGAATGGGGGAGGCGGTCGAGACCCATTGCCCGTTGGTGCAGTGGTCCCATCGTCCCCCAAGCCTGCGATGGGCAAGACGGGCGATGTACTTGCCGTTCCGGGTACAGGGGGTATGTTAGGCAAGCCTGGGACAGAAAAGTGAAAGCGAGCCAAACCTGGGGCACCATGGCTCCCGGGATTCGGGGAGGGAGAACGGCTGGGAGGTGGGAGGTAGGACAAGGACCCTGCGTTTGAGGGCATCAAAGGGATGGGAGGTGGAAGAGGAGGTACCCTGCTTGCATCGTACTGCCATGGTCGAGTACCGGGGGAAGGGGGTAACGAGGTATTGCGGAAGGTGGGAGCTTGGGTAGGACCACACCAAAGGTTGTCCTTCGGGAACGCGGCGTAATGGATGGGCGTCCAGGCGGAGGAAGTGAAGGTAGCTCAATTTCTTGCCTTTTGCTTTGGTCTGGCGTGGACGTTTGCGAGGTGGTGGGCCAGTAATGCTGCCGTCGCTCACGGCGCCAGTGGAAAGTTCGTTTGGGAAGCCTCTCCTTGTGCCTGTGCAGCCAGTGCAGCAGCAGCGCGGGCTTCGATCTGTCGGCGACCGTGCCAGGCGGACGGCCCCGCGGTCGCCCTCGGCCACGAGTGGAAGACGTGGATGCAGATGCGTCAGCGGAGGCACTTGTGCTGGCTTCGAGCGCCACGGGAAGCCGTCTTTCCGCCACGGAAGTGGGCACGGTAACGACCGTCTCTGAGGGGAACCCTAGACATTCAAAGCCAGCACGCCGGCATCGCATGCACCCCCCCGTAACCGGGTCGCGTTGCTAAGCCAAAGATCAGTCAGTCTTCAAACTCCAAACCAAAAAAGGGAAGCAGACACACCTCCTCGTTCTCTCCATCGCACTTCTTCCGCCTGCACGACATGTGAAGCATCCTTGTCTACCGCGTGTGTAGCGCTGCTTGCGGGCTTTCGGCGGCCCGTTCCGGGAACAGAGGTGGAACCGCCCGGCGGTACCAGGAGTTTCAGGCTCGTGTCGGCCCCAATGGTTGACACAGAGGCAACGCTACCCTGGCGCTCATATGGAGTGGTAGCCGGCAGGCTGGCATCGCCAACAGATTCGGGGCGGGCATCAGTAGCTGGGAGAGGAGTTGGGGGAGCTGGGGAAGGAGCTGGGGAAGGAGCATCGCCAATGGGATGGTCGTGTTGGTGCTGAGGTCCATGTTCATCCCCCCGGGTGTTGGTGTTGATTTCGGGATCAGTCTGGGGGCCAGGCTCGTGTGCGTGCTCGACTGTGGGGAGTGGAGCTGGAGAGAGGATAGAGGAGAAGGACAGCGGGCCAGATGATGGCTGGGTTGATGGGAGGAGGGGGTTGGGAAGCATGTCAGCGGAGTGGCGTCGAAAATGCTAGGCAAACAAGATCACGCAAGTTGGTGCCATCGGCTCATTGTGGCCGGACGGGGGATGGAGTGGAGAATGAAGGGTGCAGCGTGGAGGGCGAGGACGCAGCAAGCAGAGCAGGCAAGGCAAGTCCAGGCAAATTTGGCTCTCAAGGGCTCGGCGCTCGGCTCGACGCGCTCCGCGACGGGAGGGGGGAATGGGGGGAAGAAGAGAAAAGTGGGGTGGCGGACAGCTGGCTGTGGGGCCGACGTGTTGCTGGCTGGTCCAAGCGCACCCACGAGGCTCCGCGGGCCGACTCGAGGCAGTGAGATAACGGAGCTGCTTCTGGTCTGTCAACAACTCGGTATTCGCGAGGCGAGTTCTCCCGCCAGCGTCAGCCCGCCTATCGCAGATCCCGATCCTAAGCTTGATCTCAATCCTTAATCATTCCCCGTATCGATATCGCCGCCCAATCAAAATTCCTCCGCACGGTCCTTTGAAATTTCACGCGTGCTACTCCGTTAACAAGGAGCACGGCGAGCATGGCTGGATTGTCTCATCATGTCAGCCTTGAAGCGTTGACCACAAAGCTTGACCACAGCTCTGCCATCCATGCATCCCACCGCTTCTGGAATACATCTCTGAGGCTCTTCTATCCAACTTCCTTCTGTCCAGGAGGTTGGGGGATGTGGAGGCAGCTGGAACCGCCTTCTATCTGGCCATGCCGCGGATATTCTTTTCCAATGTCAAGTAGCTTATACTCTTCTGTGTTTTTTGTCACAGTACACCAGTGCGGCCTATAGCCTTCTCACCTCCGGCGAACGGATGTAAGAGACACGACCCGTGTACAATCGGCGACTGCTGAGCTCAACCCCTCGGGCAACACTCGCCGCTATAGATAGTTCAGAGATGGCTGATGTACCCGTAGGTGTCGTGTATACTTGACTGCGCCGATGAAATTATCGTAGCAGAAGCCACATTGCATGGGTATAGCATGGCGTCGAGCAGCATCAGGCAAGCGTCTGGCTGTGTTGTTCATGCAGTTCATCCAACGTTCATGGGCCAGAATATCCCTGCAGGGGACCTGAGGATACGAAGGCTGCTGCTATGCACAGCACAAGCAGGCGAGTGGCTGGTGCTGCCGGTGATGGAATGCGACGAAACAGCGATGGCTGTATTGCAACTTGCTCGGTGCTTGATACATCCTGCGCGCTTGCAAAATAGGTAGCGCCTCCCCAGCTCCGACTATCTAATCTTTAATCAATTACTGGTCGGTCCCATGGGGGCAGTGTCAGGGCGCTTAACCCACTGCGCAACACGCTGGGCGCTTGCGAGGAAAAAAATGTGCCTCAGGTTGGAGGTTGGTGCTATGCTACAGTTGCGCACCAGACCAGACCGCACACCTGTGCGTCACCGTCGCGACCGCAGCCATGTCCTACCTACCCTCACACCCATGTCTCCTACGGCGGCACCGCGCTAGTACCCCCCCTTCCCATCAGTCTCCCGAAGAGAGAGCGCATCGACTCGGCCCGCGGCTGCAGAGTCGCCGCTCGTGCACCACCGCTTTATATCATCCTGGGGTTCGACACCGACCCCTCTTGTCACTGAAGACCATCCCCATTTCTCGCCTCCTATGGTCATCTTCCTTGTCGTCTCTCGTCTCTTCCTGGTGGGTGGCAACGACCAAGCCTGGTCGCCAGCTGGCCGGTCCATCCAGCAAGCTTTGGGTTGGACCCCACGGCCCCACCCCCACTCACACCGTCCGAGAAACCCAAGAGGCTCTATCCTTCTTCCAAAACGCTTGCCGATGCCCCCACCTTTTTCGCGTCTCCAGCCCTGAGCCCAGCTTGACCCTCCACACTGAGCACACATGACACGCGCGACCACATCTATGTCAACAAAGTCATCCGCTATCCTTATCACCAAACCATGGCCCACCAGCCCATGGCTAGTGAAAACTGGGTCGAGCCGGACAAGTTTTACCTCTCTGACCTGGACTACAAGAAGAAGCTGATTGAAGTTCAGGTGAGTTCTTCTGTCTCGCTTGTGTGACATGACGGGAAACTGATCATACCCAATCATCAATCCTACAGGGTGGCGCCGTCCTAGATTCACTACCTCAAGTGCAAGGCTCCTGCACGGAGCTCATGGAACATCTCAGTGACTGGTTGCCAAGTCGGTACCCAAATCTATTTTCTCGGATCGATTCCAACACGATTGACAATCTCGTCACCAATGAGCGTCTGACCCTGTTGATGAGACGGGCAAACGCAAAGCAGGAAATGAAGCAATGAAGGTCGTCTCTCGTTTGGTACAGGATGACTACTTGATCTCCCACCCAAGCGATAAGAACGACGGGACATGGATCTGTGCCGGTGGATTGGTCTGCTTCCCTGGCTTCTACCTCATATCCAACAAGATTGGCCAATCGTTGTACGATGCGCATGCTGTAGTGCCCCAGTTCAACGAAAAAATCCTCAAGAGTGTTGAACGCAGCTTGACCCGTCTCCATCCTTCGCAGCCGATCGAGCGGACCAGCTGGGAAATCGTGGACAACCCGGACAATCTATTTTGGGCCCCTCTTGCCGGTCCGCTGCCCACCCCTGGACTGAATGGCGCGGTGGCCAAGCCAATGTGCCCAGAACATGTGACTGGCCGCACACCTGCTATGGCGCAGGCTGAGGACCCGGCGACTTGGTTTTGCGCCTGGACCATCAGACGTTCGTCAAGATGCCCAAGAGTGGATCTGTGTTCTTTGGTGTGCACCCCATGCGGCGCAAGTTGCGCGATTTGGAGGATATGCCGCTGCTTCCGCAATTGATCTTCAAAGTCATGACTGAGTCTTCGCGGGACCTACTCGTTTACAAAGGCACCCCCGCCTACGAGGAGACGGTCATCCCCTACCTCAAAGCTATGCACCAGCGACAAATTGATCGGGGCCTCATTTCAGGTGAGGAGGACGTCAAGAACTTCCGCGAGGTCAAGGCAGCGTGCGATGCGCGCCCATCCCCTTCGGCTTGATGCAACGGTCGACCCTTTCATTGACATTACGGCGGATTGGTTCTCTTTGTACATATCCTTTCCCTTCTCTTTCATGCACACCATCATGCATGTACCACGTCCACCACCCTTGTCCGAATGAGTGGGCATGCATGACATGATGACATTTGATATCTTCCACAATGACCGCCTAGGTGTGAGGGACTGCGAAAACCTGAGGCTATAGTTATGCGGATCATGCAGGGCGTGGGCACTCGAAATGTTTTAATGGCACAAAAAAGCAAGGTCAATCCGAATGCATACCAGTAATTGATGCTGTCTGTGGCCCCGCGACTGCTTGTTGCCATTCTTCTGAAAGCGGTAATGCCATAGCGACGAGCGGGACCTCAAAGGCAGGAAGATTAAGATGGATGCGGATTGAGTCTGTCGACGGAGAGGCGGTGTACAGTGGGGGAGTGGTGCGCAACTCAAATGCAATGCTCAAGTTAATGACACTCGTTTATGAACGTTTCAGTGCAACCCTAGCAGCAGCAATCACGTGTTGATGCCACTTCTTCCACGTTGCACGCCCGTGGCGGAGGCGGAGCGAAGACCACGAGACACCCAGACACCGCCTCGGGCTCTGCGGCCTCCGCCTCCGCCTCCTCTCTCGCTCCCCTCCAGCACCTCGGCATCGCCTCCAGCCCACCATGGCTGGGTCATACAAGTACGACGACGAGGGGACCCAGTTCCTCACCTTTGTCATCAGCGTCCTTTGTCTCGTGCTCGTGCCTCTTACCTGGTCCGCCGTCTCATTCCGCCGCCGCACCAGCTCGTCCCACCAGGGTTCTTTTGACGCCCCCGGCCAGAAGATCCCCCCCGTTGCGGCGCTGGGAAAGCGTCTGGCTCCCCGAATTAGCCTCCGCACCCTCTTTATCCTGCTCGGATGGTGCGCCGTGGGTCTGCTCGCCCACAAGCTCTCCACCACCACCGCCTCATCGCCCAATAAAATATACGACCCCTTTCTATCCTCGGCATCGGCGCCTCCGCGACCGAACAACAAATCCGCAAGCACTACCGCAAACTCAGTCTCAAGTTCCACCCCGACAAGCTTGTTCTTGGTCCCAACGAAACGGCTGCTGATGCCGAGTCACACTTTATCGAGCTCACCAAGGCCTACAAGGCCTTGACTGACGAAACCATCCGCAAGAACTTTGAACTCTATGGCCATCCAGATGGGAGGCAAGAGATGAGCATGGGCATCGCCTTGCCCACCTGGGTCATCGAAAGCCACAACAACGTTTGGGTCTGGGCGCCTATGGCCTCGTCTTTGGTCTGCTCTTGCCGATGCTTGTAGGCAGGTGGTGGTATGGATCCCGGTCACGTACCAAAGATGGTGTGTACAACGCTACTGCTCAAGCGTATTTCCAAAACATGCGTGACGATACGCCTGCCTCGCGCCTTCTCTCTCTTTTGGCCATCTCGGAGGAGTTCTCTCGTCCTGGTCTGGACCTGTTAGCCGAACGTGCGGCCAAGTCGGGCAAACCGTATGCCGGGCAAGCCGCCCTGGACGCTCTCGAGCGTCAAGTGCGTGAAGGACTTAAGCCATTCGGGCCCAACGCCGACTTGCCCTCTTCATTCCGTTCAGAAAGTGTGCGCCGCGCTCTGATTTTGCTCAATGCTCACATGCTGCGCATTACAGCTTCGGATCCGGAACTTGAGAAAGCCAAGTACCGCGCCGCTTCCACTGCCCTGCCCTTGATTCAGTCACTCTTGTCAATTAGCCTTGGGCACAATTGGTTCCAACAAACGGAAAGTGTGTTGGCGCTGCAACAGTGCATTGTGCAGGCCGTTCCCATCCAAGCCCCTCGTGCTGTAGCTGGACTCCTGCAACTTCCCCATATGACACTCGCGCTTGCCGAGAAGCTTGTACGTGGCACCAATGGACGGGCTGACTGGGGTGTCCAAGGTCTTTTTGTCATGCCTGAGCACGAGCGGCACGCGCTCCTTACCGATGGCAAGAAGGGTCTGAGCGAGGAGGAGTACGATGACTTGATGAGGACCGCCAAGACCTGGCCCCGAATTCAACTCTTGGGTGCTCAGTTCAAGGTTGCCGGTGAACGTCTGTGACGGCCGGAGCCCTGGTTCAGCTCGTCATCAAACTCCGCCTCTCCCCACCTGGGGATAACCCAAAGGTGCTCAAGTATGGCGTTGATGGTGATGCACGGCGGACGAAAGATATTTTGGTCGCTGAAGAGACCGGCGCTGAAACCAAGGAGGATGCTGTCCCTCCTGAGGCAGACGATGGGATGCTGGCCCAGAGGATACTGGCTCTGTCCCATCGGTTCGGCTCGCGCGCCTTACCTCATCGGCGAGCGCAAACCGCATTGGGTTGTCTTTGTTGGCGACTCAAAGGTGGACCGGGTCATGGTGCAGCCTACGCGAGTGACCGATGTGGGGAGTTCGACACGCACATTCACCCTCTCCTTCTCGGCACCTCCTTCCCCCGGTGTCTACACGTTTAACGTGGTCGTGCGATCCGACTCGTTCCTTGGTTCGGACGCGGAACAAGCATTGCGGCTGACTGTGGAGGACCCCGCTGTGCTCGATGCAGAGGATGACTTTGAAGACGACATTTCTGAAGCGGATGAGGATACGCTTGCGGGCCAGTTGGCCATGATGCGTGGGGAGAAGGTCAAACGTTCCCCTGTCCATGGCGATGCTGGGTCGGGCGAGGATGAAAGCGAGGATGAGGACGCTTCGGGCGGGAGCGCAAGCGAAAGCGATGACGACAGCACAGACACGGACTCGGACTCGGACTAGATGCTCCGTTTCCACTCCCTCGTTTTAAGCACTATCTCGTACTGTCTTCAAAAATTAGCTGCTCTCATGGCCCATTAAGCATGCACAAGATTAGCTCGTGGGGCAAGAACTGTTCGGGTTTGTGAGTTAGCCATAGCGTGAGGCGGGAGGCGGAGCCTTGCACACAGCCCATGCGTGTGAATACTCGAATAGGGCCCTGTAGTATATAGTAGGCGCTGTTCGATGATACCGAACTGGCATTAATAGCTTACAACGATTGGCGTGTGTACACCACCATACTGGCGACGTGTTTTTGTATCATGCATCAGAAACTTCGCTACGACATCTGAGCTTGTATATACCGTGCTACGTGGCTATCGGCTCCTGAATGGTGTGAGCGTGATAAGCGTGCAATGCAAAAAAATGCAAGGTTATGGTCGTCGGCAGGCAGGCGTGCGGATGAGGGAGAAGAGAAGGTATTGAGAGAGGAGACAGAAATTTTCAGTGAGGTAAGGCCTGCCTGGGAGAAAGTTACTTTTACAGGCCGACAAATGAAAGAGGCGTTTACGGCTGGGCAGGCGTTTCCAACGTCCTTTGTCTCCTCCACGGGGGTGCTTTCGATGTCCGTCGAAGAGGCAGGAGAATCGGCTTCCTTTTCGCCCTGACGATCGATCTTGGCACGGTGAGCGCCACGAACAGGGCCTCCAACGCAGTCCCCGTCTGGACAGCAGCGTAGGGGGAGCGAGCACGGATGGTCTCACCCTTCCAAATCAGGATGAAGGGGAGGGGGATGGCAATAGCGATAAGAAGACTGAGCAAGAGACCAGCGTATTGGTACCCCATGTTGTTGAACATCTGGTTGGTAAACAGCGGGAAGCTAGCGGCCATTAGGTTACGGATGAAACCTTGAGCGCCAATGGCAGAGGCACTCGATTCGCCGTACGCGTCGGTCAGGTAGGCCTGCACTGATTGGAAAATCCACACAATTCCGATCAGAAGAAGGACAAGGCCAATCTCGGGCGCGATCCAATGCACCCATGTGAAGGGGGCCGTAAAGGAAAAGATGAACATGCCGATGGTGCACACGATACCACCAGCGGCACCGTAGTACAAGCGAACCTCGGGAATAGCGTGGCCGCCATGAGCGTCTGCGGACTTCTGATAGAGATACGAGTCGTGGAAGAGGAAGACCCAACCAATAAAGGTGCCAAGAATTGGGCCAATGTACGCCAAACCGGTGTTGCCCTCGCCCCAGCCGCGGATAGTGGAGAAGGCGATTGGGATGCACTGAAGAGGGCAAAGATCAAACTCCACACGTATGCCAGCCAGAGAGAGAAGAAGAGGACGACAGGCTCTTTCACAATCATTACAGCCGCGCGAGTCGTCGAGACCTTGAGAAGCTCCCTGAGGCTGGGTGTTTCCAATTCGTCGGGGGAACGGTAGCGTTCATCTCCAGTCTCCTTGCGTAGCTTCTTGGCCCGACGGGAGAGAAGGGCACTGCCACGGGGCTCGCGCAGGAAGATGATCTCGAGAATAAGCACAGTGCCATTGATCGCCATTTGGATCCACTCGATCGCACGCCACCCAGGTTGTGAGCATCGATGTATCCAGCATATAGAGGTGAAGCAGTTGTACCCAGTACAGCGACAAGAGTGAAGAGAGCGACAGGCAGCCCAATCTCGTTAGGCCGCCAGATTGATGCAAGTGTACCGGGAATGATTGTCGTTCCGGCTGCACCAAAGACGCCCGAGAAGAATCGACCAATGACGATGGTCCAAATGTTCTGGGCCTCAAAGAGGGAAATGAACCAGATGACAAAGCCAGCATAACAATCAAGTAGACAGGTTGCGCACCGACGAATTCGGACACGGGGCCAAGGATGGGAGGAACCTGCCACCACGAAGGATTGTCAGAAACTCACTCCGGGCCAGAACACCGACGGGAATACGTACCAATGCAAATGCGACGTTGAACACAGTAAAACCCAGACGGCCCAGTTCGATGGCTGTGGGTATTCCAGGATTAGAACAGCTGCCCAGGAACATCAAACAGAGAGAAAATACGCACAAGCATGGAGTTCCTTGCACATTCTTGACACGCCAGAGCCGTAGGCGGCAGTGGCCAAACCAATAAAGAGGCACATGGCACAGAGGAGACTAGTGTTGATCCACTTTTTGCCGTGGGACCAGTTCATGGGATTCTCAGGGTCGTCCGGCCCATCCCAATCGACAAGGATGATTTTGCCCTCCGATACCTCCTTCATGATCTCTGGGCTAAGCGTGGTCCCAGGGATTTGATCAATACTAGGAGATACAGACGGGTATCTGCCTCAGCCGTTGCCTCATGGCCGGCATCTGTTGTAGAGTATTGCTCCTTGCCGGGGAAAAAGTCGGCGCGGATGTTGGTGTGCTTTTTTAGCACCATGGTAGGCAGAGAGTCGACAGAAGTAGTGAAATGGAAAGATGTGGCACTGAGAGTGGGATTCCAGAACTGCGCGTAACGAGAGCGGTGCCGGGGGACGAATTAGTTGTGCTCGATGGAAGGGAAGATGGAGGGCGTGAACGTGGAACAAGACTAAGCCCCATGAGCGAAGAGGGCCTCTTTTATACAATGGTTGGCCAATGTTAGCCACTACGTAGAGAACGGGATTGGGTACCGTTGTACTGCTGCCCGCAAGCGCCGGAAGAATTACCTTCATCATGCAACACTGGCTTTGAGCCTTGGCCTTCGGCATCGCCCCTCCCACCCCATCGGTTCTTGCCTCATGCGTCACGTTGGACCCCTGAGATCGGAGATCTAAGAAGCAGTGCCCCCATCGTTCCTACCCGGGGGGCCCCAGTCGCCCCGGCAAGGAAGGGTGAGACCGAACTTTGCTGGCGCGGCGTTTGAGGACATGGCATGATGGATGATGCATGATTATGATATTTGCAATGCTACGGAACATCATGCATCATGCATCATTCTATGTACGGCCACTAGACTACTACTCTGCTGTCGTTGGTCAGTACTCGTACGGCCGCTGGTCAGTATGACGCGATCCGACGTGTGGCGTGTGATAATGTGATGCATGATGCATGATGGCTACGTTTGAGATCTGCGGATGGATTCTGATGCATGATGTACACCGAGGTGGCGTGTGACATGTGGCATGCGACGCACCTAGGGCCGCTCTGAAGGTCTGAGATCTGCCATCTGAGATCTACCGAGTCGCGCCCGCGCGTCATCGATCAATTGTCTGCAATTGCACATCAACAGCTCCGTGGTGTGCAACAGTGTGCATCTGAAGAATTTGCCCGTTGTTCAACGTGCAACGTTCAACGTTCAACGTTCAACTCCATTGGCGCCTGTCGAAGCTGCTAGCACTGGAGGGGCTATGGGAGTTGCCACTGAGCGGAATTGAAACTGAGTGACGACGTATTTGGGCCCACATGCAGATACGGAATGGAGAGACAGTGTGAAGCCGGTTACACGTTCACTTGAAGCTTGAGAGGGGCCATCGATCATTGATCTTACGCCTATTTCCTTTTCAGCAGACACTTTAGAGCAATTGCGGGGGCCGCCGGTTGGCCCACTTGGTCAATACCTTTAAAACTTTGTGTGGCCCTTCCTCCTGCAACGGTTTCATTCAAGCTTCAAGCTTCAAGGTTCAACGGTTCAACGTTCAGTACTAAACGTATACGGAGTTTACATCCACTCTTCCAATGCACCACATCAAAGGAAACGGAAGAGCGTGGAGCGTCAGCGCGTCAGCGCGTCAGCGCGTCTGCCTCGGCGTTACGTTCAACTTACACTCAGGCCTCAGGCGGCCTCAGGCTCAGACCCAGTGGCTCAACATGTCAGTGGTGGGCGCGCCCAAGTAGTACCGTACGCGATGAGCGGCTGAGCTGCTGAGCAGGATGGACTGTGGCCTACTGCGGCTAGTGGATTGAACCCTCGCCAAGTCCGCCACATGTCACACTGTGTCGTTGTTGCCTTTCGCTCGTCGGCGTCATCGAGCCGGCAAAGACCGACCGCCGATCGATGGTTGCCGGTTGCCGACTATCGATTATCGATCACTCGATCACTGGTACACGAGTAATCGATCACCGTAATTGACATCGGCCATTAAGCTTTAAGCACTACGTATTTGATCATCAATTCACTCAATTGGCATGCATCATGCATCAAGCTTCAGACTCATACTCTCGCAGTACTCCGTGAGTACTCAGACTGAGAATTCAGTCGGTACTGGATACTGTGTATTATGCACGTCGCTTATGCTCGAGGCTCTGGGAAAGCACAGCTACCAGAACATATCTGTCGAACTTCCTATGTCTGGTGCGTGTGTGGAGACATACATTGGTGTTGTGGTGGATGGTGCTGTTTAGTAGGAGTTGTCGGGCCAAAAGCTGGTTGGGAACGTCCGACACGTGCATAATGCATGCAGCAGCCAGATTGGCGGAGTAACTCGATCATCGATATAACTAGCTTAGCTGTCATGCATGTCACATGGCATTGTCATGCATCCTGCATCCTGCATCATGCATCATGCATCAGGCCTCAGGACCACAGGCCCCTCCGGGAACCCTGGAGCGAGAGGAACAAGGGTGCGGAGAAACTGAGACCAAACTACGAGGCGGTCGGCAAGTTTCGGCTGCTGCTGCCGCCATTGCTGCAGTGCTAGCAGGGCATCGCGCTGACCGACTGAGCCTCAGGCCTCACATGTCACACGCCTCACCGCCTCACCGCCTCACTGCGCTCAGGGCGCTCAGTCCTCAGGCGCTCAGGCTGTCCCACCCCCCCCCAACACCCAACAGGCTTGTGAGCTTGAGGCCCTTGAGGAGCTTGAGGCTCAGCCTGAGGCTTGCCTGAGGCTTGAAAATCTACCTAGGTGCGCTCTATAGCACCACAGCTAGCTCTTGAAGCTTGAAGCTTGAAGCTTGAAGCTATAGAAAATGTGAAGCTTGACGACGCGGCTGCACCCTCCTGTAAAAGCGCACAATGGATACGTGCGGGTGCCTGGCATATACGGGTGTTTGACTACTGTATTTGCAGCAGGACTTGCACCACATGCGCCCCCGATCCGTGTGGGGGGAGAAGCAAGGGAAGCAAGAGAGGTGTGTGACGCACATCGCTTAAGCTCAGCGCTCAGCATGCACTTAGCATGCACCATCTGCTCTTGTTTCGTGTACCTCCACAGGCCCGAGTACCTTTTAAAGGTCACACACACGGTGGACGCGCCAAAGTCTCCTTGCCCCCCGACGCATCGCTCGCTACTGTGGAGCAGACGCGGAGGCACTAGGCACACGCCCCTCCTGTTTGAAGAGTTTGCTGCGTTTATTGCTATAGCCTGACTCCCACGTATATGGCCGATATGCCCGATTTTTCTTCGCTGCGCACAAGCCTTTGGCGCTCCCCTCATGGATCTCTTAATAAGCTATAGAACGTGCACTGTGTGTGTTGTGTGGCTAAAACGTTCGACTATTGAAAACCTATACGAAAACCCACAAACAACGCTGAAACGATTTTAACATTTAGTAGTAGGAGAGATATTTGACGGAAGAAAAGGTCAGACAGAGACTGGCCAAGGAGGGTGTTGGGCGCAAAACTGAGTATGAGAGTCTCCTGAGTAGGCACTGAAGGGAATGTTGGGCCATACGATAAGGTGGGAGAGAAGAGATGCAATGATATGCCCAGTCTGTTCGGTTCTGCTACCTTTTCAGCCATAATTTTTAATGCGTATCGTATAATGAGAATCATGAATGATGTCTTCGTCCTCTCTGTCTTTCCTCAATCGCAAGGCTTATATATACGCCGTGTATATTCAGGCCAATACCGCCTTGGGTTAGTCCAGAGCCAGGAATATTATGCCTGGCCAACCCGGCCATTAGTACCTCCCTCTCCCCACCACCCCCGCGTCCGAAGGGACCTATCCCTCTTGCACGAGGTGACTGGGAGGGAGCGTCTTCTATATGTTGAAGAGAGAGCCATCTTGAGACATGACCTTCACGCCATACGTCCACCACCCCTCATCGTTTCGTTTTTCCATACCAACCAAGTGGGGCTCTGTTGGACCACATGCCTAGCATGACTCCCTTTATCGTACTCATACCTGGCAGCTTGTGGCCTGCATACTATCCGTCTTATGGTGGTGCCTCTTCGTGGAACCTCCTTTCGGCATGGCTCTGAGACAAACCCCTTCTGACCCGCCCAGGCGTTCAACCTGCGCCGCATTCTACGCTTGGCTCTATTATAAGGTCGGCCTATTCTTCTTATACCCTTTACCGGTTACCCCTCTCTTGGATACCACGTCCTCCACATCTTCCCATTGACAGTGGCATCCTGAAACACAGTCTGCACTCTTAAAACGACCGTCTGTTGCACGCGTTTAAACGTTTATTAGATATGATAGCGGGGCACGATATATAGTTTACTCGTAACCACACGCCATCATACATGCTCCCGCGTACATCATGCAATGAAGCTTGTGCACACATTTGGATTTGATGGCTCGTGCCCACATGTCCCAGCTCCTTGTCCCCGGCGTCTCATAGTTTACCGTAGCCTCTACGTACTGAACACAACTATATCTCTCAGGCCCTCAGACGCCTAGTCCCTCAGGCCTGACCTCTGGCCTCAGGGGGAATGTTGGCGGTCTGTTCGGCTGAGATTCTGAGAGAACAAATAGGCTCTTGCGACTTATTAGTGTCTTCGGCAGCACCCAGTGGGCGCAATCTCTATCAAACCCCGCAACATCACCATACCGATTGTATGTGGCGCATGCAACCTCTCGGCCTAACTCTCCATCGACATGTATCGGCAAATGTTGCACAGAATATACTTCGTGCATAGGGATGGTCGATGATGGGCGTTCTTGCCGAATTACTTCAAGGGGGTTTTGCTTTTATTCATGCTTTTCCGGGTCACACCGCGATGGATTTGCAGAGCCCTTTCTTCGCTGCAGTCTCATAATCATGACGCCATACATTCAACATCGAGCTTATATTCCACATCGAGTGCACTGATGTTTTTAGCGCAATCAGTGAAGCGACACCTTGTCCACCGTGGCTATACTATAGAGAGTGCCGACAATATATATATTAGAGAAAGAGTATCAGCGTGTGTAGGACACAGAAACGTGCAGTGACTAGTGATCGGGCAAGTCATAGAGCGGGTGAAGGAATTAGAGAGGAAGAAGTGTATACAAGCAAGTAAGGAGGAGCAGACCATACTATATTATGTTTTCCGCTACGGTGTATACCGGAGTCATTGTGATCCCAGGGTCAGAGCAACACGAATTCCACATGAGAGGACGGAAGTGTTGTTGGACAAAGATGCGATGTAAGGGATTGACATCAGCCGTTGCGGCGAATCGTGGGCTAATGGTTCAGTCGGTTTGCTATTGATCGATCACATCGGCACGTGCGAGGCAGTGGGGAGATTCCATTTCCTCTATTAGCACTGCTGCTTCCCCCATTTTTGGGCACCTTTGCTGGTGTGGGTATGCACCAGTAGTACTGAGGCTATAGGACGGGGTGTAGTTCACTATAACTGCTTGTCTCCGCGGACTACGTTTTTATCCCGGAACAATGCTATCCTATAGTGTGCTCAAAGGACGTCGACCATCAGCTCTTCAGGAAACCATATGCAGCTTGGACGAATCGTGCGGTCAGAAGGCCACCTCACAACCCGCCAGGAGGAGCAAGCAGTGTTTCCATGACCAACGCGTGTTTACCTTTCTGATTCTCAAAACCACATGTGAGGCAGCCATACATTTTGATGGTCGCTCTCCTTCACTTGGGGATATACATTCAAGGGGGGGGATGTACCCCCCGCCCCTCCTATAATGACGGAAACCATGGGACTTGGTTGGGGATCTGTTCTTGCCTTTTGCTGGAGGGGAAGGTCCTTCTAGAGCTTGTGCGAAAAAGAAGAGGAATGGAATACGCCTTCCATGAGGAGTGCACAAGACATCGAGGAAGGTGATTCGGTCAAAGGGATGGACACTCTAGTTTCCGTACCAAGCAACCGGTAATACAGTGTGAAGAAGCCAACAACTCATTCATTGACGTTTGCAGTCATCATCGCGTTCCAGGACGCAATAGAGATGACCTTTGCCGAGAGAATAGCCCCGGAGAACGTCATGAAACTTCGTACGGGTGCAGTGCGCGATCAGAAAAGTCAACTAACTTGTGGTTGAGGTTATCAGTACACGCGCTTCTAGCTTTGATACACGCTCCTTGGCACATATAGCAGATTTTGTACCTCCATTACACATCCCCTTATTTCATCAACAAGTCAACATAGGGCAGAAACGATTAGTGGTACAACGATACAGTGTGGCTACAAATGTGGATGGTGATACCGGCGAGAGAAACGGAGAGAATAAACCGACTCAATCAGTCTTCTTCTTTTTCTTGGGTGGGCCCCCCGCTCCTTTTCTAACTTCGCCTTGCACTCGTCACAGTACCAAGTGTCCGGCAACGGGTTCGAGAGACCGACACAACTGATGTGAAACCATTCGTACTTGCAATCTTCCCCATCACACCCATCATCATCATCGCCGTAAGACACACGCTGGCAAAAGCAGTAAAGAGCGTCCTCATCGCCATCTTGCTGGCCACCTGAGGGGCGGGCAGGGGCACCCCCTGGTTGTGCTGAGCGGCGTTCGCGTGGTGTTGTACCCCGAGCAGCCGGCGTCCCCGACCGGCTGGCAACAGGAAGAGAGGATCTTTGGCTATTGGCGCCGCCGAATCGGGTGGGGGGGAGACAAGGTTCATGTTGGATGGTCGTTTGCGTCCGGCAATCCGGACCGAGGGTGAATTGGCTCGCCCCGCCTGTCCGCCCTGCTCTGATGTAGGTGTTCCTTGGCGTACCTTCGTAGGTGCATTGGCCGAGGTTCTCTGGCTGGAGGCAGCCAGGGGTACCGCAGCCGCGCTTTTACGGCGTTCGGCGCCGGGTTGTCCACCACCTGAGGCTGCTGCCAAAGCCGGCACAATTGATGTGATGGGTGTCGGTGTACCACGGGGGTTGGCGTTAGGCAAAAGTGGGGGCTCGATCAGCCCCTCTAGCACATGTGGTGCGATCTTCTTGCGCTCGATGGCAAGGCGTTGAGTATGGCGGTGAATGAGGCGCCAGAGCTGGAGAGCCAGATGCTGCTTTTGAGACGAGAGTTCGGCTATGCGCGCATTGCTGTCCGCAACTTTCTTCTCCAGACGTTCGGCCTTGACGCGGTCGACATCAGGTAGCGTGACCGCCTCGTTTGAAATTTGAGTGCCGCCCTTGGTCAGCAAGTCGCGCAGTTGGGACTCGAAGCGGGCAATACGAGGCACCATGTCAGCGATGCGCTTGTCCTTCTCGCGGATTTCGCCAAGAAGAAAGTCAACCTCTTGGGGGACATTGTCAAGGGTGCCGATAAACTCCTGCGCAAGGGCTGCGATTTCGGCGGGATCTTCCATGGAGGGCAGCAATCGAAGTCCTGGACGGGACGGGGAGGTGGTGGTTGGTTGCGATTGTGGCGAATTGCTTGCCACACGCCAGCTCCAGCGCGCTCCAGCAAGCGATGGGCCCTTTATTCCGCTGTTCATTCCGCCCCGTGGTCCGCGAAATGCGGAGCATGCACGGGGCCCCAATCATTAATCATTAATCATGCATCATGCATCATGCGTCGATCATGCTCAGGTATCGTGATATTGACACCGGTATACTGCGGACCCACAAAAGCACTCTTCTGCTCTCCCCCACACTGTAAATGGGGTTCAGCTTCTTTGGCTTCCTTCAAAACCACATGCTAGAGCAGGGCTACATCTCACCTGTATACCAGGTCTGTAACAGCGCAGTGCGCCATCACGCCCTCGCCCATCGCTACGAAGACCCGGCGCACCTTCTCCCTCTGGGCCGATGTGGTTCTGTGATATGCTCTCCCCGCCCAGCTTCGGGGGTTTTGTTTCGGATGGTGGGGGGGGGCACGAGAAGGGTGTCTTTTGATGGGATCGAAGAGACCTCTGGAGCCCTGATGATCCACAATAGTTGTGCAAACAGGAACAGTGTGTTGAAGGACTGGGGAGGAGACTGGAGGATGCGGTGGTTCTGAGGAAGTTATAGGAGGCTATGAATAGAAGGGTCTTTTAATATATAGCCGACGTTACCGGGGAGAAGGAGGGAGCGTTCGGGCGGATATATTGCTGGTCACGAAGACTGTTTCCTCGCACAAGGGAGAGGAGGAGCACGCAGGTGTGCACTTGTACCTGTCGTATTCAATCCCAATAACGGTAGAC
This sequence comes from Moniliella sp. 'wahieum', assembly GCA_003971905.1. Classification (NCBI taxonomy): domain Eukaryota; kingdom Fungi; phylum Basidiomycota; class Moniliellomycetes; order Moniliellales; family Moniliellaceae; genus Moniliella; species Moniliella sp. 'wahieum'. The sequence continues at coordinate 1,017,392 of RSEE01000003.1, read as the reverse complement.
ACTCAGAAGCCCAATTCTGGTCGCTGCATCCGGAGTTGAAGAAGTCTCGCGCAGCTTAAATCATTCCAATTCATCCCGTCCGAGACCACGACAGCAGTTAGCCGTTACAGAACTGCTTCCCCGGTGTACTCACCCTACGCCTCTATGCAGACCTACTTCCTGTGACGGGGGGTTAGCTCACACTTCCCCGGATGGCAAAACCCCCTCCTCCCCGTTCTATCCATCTGCAGCAGAAAGAGAGCTTTCCTCTGTTGCCCAGACTGCGATTTCATGGTGCAGTGGGCATGATGCCGATGACTATTATATGATGACATACTTGAACAGACAGAGAAAAATGCGATCAGACATGAACCGCAGAGATGGCTAAAACGAAGGAACGTCTATATGAAGACCATCACATCGATAGAGGCATAAGGTAGATCAAGGCACAATGGTGCCAAAATGCCTGATTCAACTGTATGAACACCCACAGGGGTAGTAAGGAAAAAAGGAGAGAAAGAAAGAGTGAAAAAGTCAAAAGAGGCGAATCAACAAAAAAGCAAAACATATTTGATGAGACGATGAGGTTCATCGACGACGCCTGTATATGGGCAATGAAGAACATGTGCTGGCACATTACGGTGAGGACCACTGTGGCTTCCTCGTACGAACCAAGTCCCAAAGAGTTACCAAAGACCATTTCGACTTGGATATTGAGGCAGAAGAAGCGCTGCAACCCAGCGATTGACAAGATTACGAGACAGGTGCCTTGCATCCAAAGCTCGTCCCGATCGCCCCGCCCATCGAGTAGGTTTGGCGTAGTGTGATTGCCGCTCCGTACAGACCCAGCGCACACATGCACACTCCTCCCAGGAAAAGCACAAGACCACATCTTGACAAACCAACCTGGAATGGCCAGGCGACCTAGACGGTACGTGGCAGAGAACAGCCCGCGCTGCCAGCGGGACCATTGGGTCCACGAGTCGATCCTGCGTTGCCCTCCTTGCGGGGACCAAGGTCCATCAGCTGCCATGGCATCTTTATGCACCAGCCAGACAAAGACAAAGAGGAAGGGGAAGGTGTACCTGTTTTCGGCGGATCAAGTCAGGGTCAGCTTCTAATAGTGCACATCAGGTATATGAGAAAGAAACCCTTACGAAAAGTTGACGATTGCCACACTGGAGATGAGGCCTGAGAGCGAGTTGACTTGAGGGATGGCCGAGCCAATCACAAACGCCAAGGCCCAGAACACGACCGCCCAAACCAGCCACAACAAGCGGCCGAGGTGCGAGGAGTTGTAGGAAGGGCCATGGAGCAAGTTCTCCACCACTTGGAGATAGGACACCCGAAGCCCGATGTTGGCATAGCTTGGTACGAGCGTAGCACACATACGTGCATGTGTTAGCAAGCAAAGCATCCGTGCATATCGGGTCATACACCGAAGGGGAAAGGAAATAAAACGTACATTGCCGCTCCAATGATGCCAGTGAGAATTGAGAAGACGTTGAGGACTGTCAACGCGGTGGAGACAGGCATGATTTGGTACCCGATCGACAATGCGTACTGCCCCACACGCGAATAGATCACAGACGCATAAATCATGTAGACCACGTAAATTACAAATTGGGCTAGGATGCATCCCTTCCAAAACGACTTGGGCTGCTTCATCTCCGACAGTAACTCGGGGAAAATCATGGCCCCTATCATTGCACGCATCATTGGGGCCACCGTTAGTCAACAAACCCGGCGAATGTTCCTGAACTAGGGGAAGAAGAAACGTACCACCGTAGGCAAAGACAAGCAGATTCACCCCTTGAATTTGATTCGACAAGGGCAAAGGTGACCATGCGCTTGTCTGGGCTGGGTGATCATCAACCCAAGAAGAGCTTTCCCCAAGCTGAAGCGCTACCGTCGTTACGCTGAATCCCTGGGTTTTGATGATCACCATGCTGAGGATAGAATGTTATAGCTCGCCGTTTTCCAAGGACAGTGGGAGAGAGGAGAGAGGCACGCACCTTACGATACATACGGTCCAATTGAGAAGGACCGAAAAGGCCGACAAGCCTGACAAGCCCCGGAGTGTTCGAACTGGAATGAGGAGGAAGAAAAAATGAAAGAGAACAAGGTGTTAGAGGAATAAGCTGCGGATCGGGAGGGGTGCAGTTCTGTTCCAACGTACTTTGGGATAGGACCATACCAATGCCAGCGAAGATCACAACGCATACGGCAAAGCAGAGTGTGTGGGGGGATAGGTTGTGATAACTTGATACAGACTCTGTCCATTTCCAAGGCACAACAACCCGCAGTTCTGTGGGAAAATGAAAAAAAATTACCGGTGTAAGAGAACTGCTGTCGTCCTTCTCACACAACAGTTGAATGAAAGGAAGAGAGGGGACGTACAAAAATGAGCTGGATGAATTGAAGAAGGGAGATGAGGTGGCGCATCCATGACCCCATGAGACGGTGCCCGATGTCGCCGTACGTTTTAACCGGGAGCGGGACGAGTCGAGACGGAGGAAGAGCCACTGGATAGCGTAAGACGCCGCCGAGGCTGCGACACCAAAAACAACAAAAAGAATGTGACCTTGGATCCATGCGTTCTGGCTCATACCATACGGCGCTGAATTCGGCCCGAGGATACTAGGGGATGGCACAGAAGTCAGCCCTCACGAGCATGGGGAGGAGAATCTATATACCGGTGAGGGGGCAATATTCGGAAAAGCAAACGACATACTCTGTGGTGATCAAGAAGAAGACACTAGCAGCCCCAGCCACGCGCATGGTACGCGCCTGGGACAAACTTTCGAGCGTCTTTGGTTCAGTGATCCCATTCAGTTGAGGTGTTGACACGGGCTCCATCACAGCCATCTTCTCCCGCAGGTTCGTTGGATTTGTTGCGACGGTTGCGAAGCCACTGGATCAGGGCTTCAACCCAGGTTGATGCCTCGGCGCGCTCCCCACGATCCTCCGCGCGCCTGCTCTTCGTCCCGCTGCACCTGGGCCCAGTACAAGTACTCCTCAAGGCATGCGCCATAATGGCCGGGGTAATAGTCCAGCTCGGCGACGGTGTGCGTGAAGTCGACGTCGCCTTTGAACGACCCATCGTCTTTGGCGGTGAACGGGGGGGGCGGAAGCTCCTCCGAAGAGGAGACGGGCGGGTGGGCAGGCTCAGTGAGAGCGAGCTCAGCGATGTTGCCTCCGAACATTGCACCAGAGAGGAGAGAAGGAGGGAGGGTGTAGGTGGACAGGAGGAGAGCAAGCAAGAGATATGACAAGACGGAGGATGCTGTGTACCTATTATTACTTTTGGCCAATTATATAACGACCACCGGCTGTAATATATAGGAGAGAGCGAAGAGGCAGAATAAGGCATGCGTTGGCGAGCACATAGGCCCTGTGCCGGGGATGTTGGCTGAGCGCATCGCCGGAGCGTTGATAACAGCATGAGGTTATTGATCGAGCGAGCACCAGCCGTTGACCCCAAAACACAATATCTCTGTGGAGCTTAAGCTTTAAGGCAAAAAAGCAGTCTACAGCAAGCACGGCGGTGGGGGCAATCATTAATCATGTGCCCTACTACCCCGCCCATCATACATCGTTCACGCACCAGACGCAGTGCTCAGCAGCCCAGGTTTCAGATCTCACATGGCCTCAGGGCCTCGGGCACTGTGACATGTGACGAACGCGAGCGAGCGCGAGGAAGTCATGTCGTTACGTGTGGCGGTGGCGTTGCCATATTGTATTTTGCCGGGGTGTCCCTGAGCCGCCCGTTCTGCCGACTCGTGCCGTAACTAGTAACTGCACAATGTGTGGCCCTGTGCCATTTTGTACGCCCACAAAACTCCGCCGCTCCCTTCTCAAGCAAACGAAAGGCGCACCGGGAAATATGAGCTGTATGTATTACCCCCTCTCCCACCCCTCCCATATGTTCCACAAAAAGTAGCCAATACAATACTACACAGTACATGTGATGCCCGAGACAGCGAAGTTGCGCTCTGACGACCACATGGATTAGCCATACTCTTCTCTAGCAACATTACTCGTTACGAGAGCAACAGTCATGACGCTGACAGAGCCCTCGTAGCTTAGAGAGCTTAAGGCCTAAGCGTTAACCCCCCTCTAGGACGACCAGTCGGAAGCCATGCATATGGTTTTGTTATCTGGCTTCACACGCATCCTGGCAGCTAGAACTGAACAGATCTATTGAGACGATGGGGAGGCCTTCTACATTTTGGTGGCTGCCTGTGAGCAAAGGATACAGTTCAACGTTCATGCCGCCCGCGCAAATAACGGAACGGAGTGAGTATGTCGTGAAGATCCCTTGAAAAGGTACATGAGTTCCGGGGTAAGCGGAAAAAACAGTGCTTCATCAACTTTACCACGCGCTTATACACCTCTAGTAGGCGCGCTTGGACGGGGTTCTAACTGAGAAGCCAGCGCCACCTGCCAGCCACCAGAGGTATCCCCATCTCGCTGTGTAACAGAGGCGAATCGTGCGGGTGTGTAAGCGTGATGAGAGTAAAGCTTTGAAGCATCGTAACGTTGAAGAGAGTCCATGTGGACGTGGGCGGAGGTCAGTGCCAGTACTCAGTGTGAAGAATACCCCCCCCGCTGACGGGTTTACTATTAGTATACAGAGAGGCTACCGACACCGGCACATGTATTTCGATGAGAGGGGGCTACGAAATGTGGGGCTTTCTGTCCGCACATAGTACCTCTGGATCATCCGGTAACAAAGAGAAATATGCATCTGCCCAGAGGGTGACCATAGTATCTGTGCTATTAGCCACAAGGAGACATACCAGCGGCCTTTAATCGCCTGTGGGACAAGCTGACGGCGACAGAACGGCGCAGCGATGGAGGGCGCTCTGTTGCGGAAGAAGCGCATGGGTACGTTGGACGAGCATGACTAGTGACTGTCACTCTAGTGACTCGTAGCCACTGGAATGAAAGCGACGAACCCCCATGGCCCTGATGAGGCTCTGACATGCGGTAGAGTGGCTGACGCCATATAGCGATCCAATGTGCAGAGTATTTTCTGCGTATAAAATCGGAGTAATGATCCAATCTTAATCCTGTCCAGTACGCCGGCTCTGGCATCGGCTTATAGGGTTACCAGTACTATTGCTAGCACAAGGTCATGTGATACAGGTCATGTGACGGGCCATGCGCCCAACGCGCGCCAGCTGGCCACCGGGGCTGTTCCGCGGCGGAACGACGCTGCGCGCCCAGCGCGCCTTTCCTTGTTCCTGCACCAGCATTCATCAGCAGCACACCACCACCACCACCACCACCGCCCTTGGATCGCCATGACCAGCGGGTCGCTGGCGCTCCGGTCTGACGACGGAGATGATTCCTCCGCGTACCTTCCTGCTCCCATCCGCTGGCCCTCGCCTGTGCCGCCGATTGGTGCCGGCCGACGCAGTACCCCCGCCCCCCGCTCGGCTCCACCACCATGGCCGACGCGTCCTTCGACCAGGCCTACGGCGCTTTTTATCCCGGCTCGATTCCTGCGTCTGTGCCCGGATCCTTACAATTTGCCGCCCAGCCACCCACTCCCTCCCGAACTACTCTCTTCACCCCCCTGGTTCGCCCGCCGTGCCTCTCGGCGCGGCCCGAGCGGAGACCGTCTCGCGTTGATCCGCCAGCGCAATGCCCTCACTGCTCTCCGTGCCGAAGACCCGCCCAGCTCTCCTAGGCGTGGAACTCCGCTTCTTCGTCTTCCAAACTCTGCTCCTTTGCGTCTGGTGGCGCCAGCACCCACCCACCCACACCCGACCCCCGACGACGAGCTTGATGGCCCCGACCCTGAGGTAGAAGACTCCTTTGCTGCCTCGGCCTCGGCCGCCTCGTTACCCCTGGCTGCACGCGTGAACCAACTGGAGCGCCAACTGTCCGAGACACAAGCCCAACTGGGCGCCTTGACCCTCCAGTTCTCTCTTCAACTTGAAACGCAAGCGCGGATGAATGCGCAGATCCAGCGGCTGGAGCGCAGGTGGGCCTCCCCCCGCTTACCCTCTCTACCCACTTCAGACTGCGCGGGCCTGGGCCCGGGCCGGCACCTGGTCCTGGGCCTGTGCCCGCGCCCTATGCCGGCCCCCCTGCCTCAGCGCCGCCCACGGGCCCGCGGCAGGCGCCCACCATCCTCCCCACTCTGGCCCAGGTACCTCCAACCCCAATCTCCCCTCCGCCAGGACCATTTTTCCCTGCTCCCACTCCGCCTGCCATTTTAGCCTCCCACGTACCCGATCGTGCGCGTCTCTCCCCCCTCGGTCCGATGAGGGGAGATAAGCGGCACTCTTGGAATGGCGTGGGTGCCGGTGCCGGTGCCGGTACGGGTGCAGGTGCTGGCGTGGGTCTAGGTGCGGGTCCGGACCGGCCGCTATCGCGTCGTGCACGACGCGAGCTTGCCGCCCATCAGCACCACCAAGAGGACGAGGATCTACAGCGCCCTTATTCGCGTGCAGGGGCTACCAGTCCGCACCCGCTGGGGCGGTGGGAGATGGCCAACCTGGTACCCGAATTGTTGAAGGCGGTGCAGGCGTACGGACTGGGCCCACCGACGCGCGTGCAGCAACGTGCGTTGCCAGCGCTGTTGGCAGGCAAAGATGCGCTGGTGCAGGCACCCCCGACACAGGAACGGATGGCCACGTACATTGTGCTGTGCTTGGAGAAAGTGTGCTTGGGCGGCGTGAGGCGGGGGGCTGGGCGTTGGTGGTGTGCACGACGGCGGACCAGGCAAGTCAGGCGGCGCGATTGGCTACCGGTCTCGGGCGCAGTGTGGGGGTGGAGCCGCATGTGCTGGGTGCTGCCTTGCCCGATCCGCGGCCCGAGTTGGTGATTGCCACGCCTGCCCGCGTGGGAGCTTTGGCGGGGGCGCCAGCCCCCCGACTGTGTGTGCTGGACGAGGTGGATCAGCTGGTCGCCCGTGGACTAGCCGAGGGCGTCACGACCCTCCTACGCGGGTGGGAGCGGCAACTGGCCTTGTTTTCCAACACGGTGCCCCAGGACGTGCTGGCACTTACGCGCACATTGCGAATGAAAGATCCGGTTCGTGTTTTGGTCCGGCGCGATCATTTGGACCCACCGTCGCCGCCGCCGCAGGCGCGCTCCACCGTGCGCCTCTCTCCCCTTCCGCGTAAGGAATTTTATCTCTATGTCCCCTCGTCGGGGGAAGGTGCCGGGGTGAGGCAACAGGCCAAGGCCGAAGCGGTGGCCGAGCTGGTGCATGAGTTGGATGAGGTACGGACGATTGTGCTGGCTGCCGAGGCGCACTTGGACCAAGTTAGCGCCACCTTGCGCACCCGTGGTATCCTTCCCTCTACCCTCTCCCGCTCGCATCCGGTCAACACGCGTGCGGCAGCGCTGGCGCTGGCGCGGCAGGGCCGGACCTCGTGTTGGTGCTGTCGGATCCTAGCTTGCTCGACCGCATGGCTGGGGACCTCGTCCGTTTGTTGTGATCTGGTTCGACCTGCCCCGGTCGGCCGAGGAGGTGGGGAGCAAACTTGCTCTGCTGCCGCCCGCGGTGGGGGCGATCTTGGTTCTCTCCTCTGCCTCGGGGCCGAGGGGAGATGTGGAGCTGTTGCGACGCTGGAGGCGCAGTTGGGGGTGCGTTACGCCGAGTTGCCGCCCGATATACGCGGCGTGTTTACCCGCTAAGCGCTAGCCGTCTTTGCTCTGTCCGGTGGGACGCGCCGCGCTGTCAGTTGTCAGTGCGCTGATGGCCATGTGTTTGCCCACGGTGCAATGATTGTTGTGCCATGAGAGTTCTGTGCTGGAAGGAGGGGTCGTAGAGGCGGTCGGGCGGCGTGATCTAAGTATGATATGGACACACCGCCCTTGTGGCCTGAGTCCGCGAGTGCTGGCCGCTTTTGTACTGTCCACTCTACGACTAGGATAGCCCCCAGCTGGGTGGGGCGGTGGCCATCGAACGGGGCAACCGAGGCAGACTTGACTTGTGCGCGCGGAGCGCGAAGACAGAGGATGCAGGCAGGAAATGAACCACATCGTAAGCTGCTCTCACCGAACGCGGGCGCCCATCTGTGTTTCTTGGGAGGCTGTCCAGACTGGAGGTGGCACATCCAACCGGGCAACTCGCCCGCCGGTCGTCCTAGCCCCCACACGAGCCAGCTAGGGTTGAAATTCCGCCCTGGTCATTCCGCCTCTTTTTTTTGCCTTTCGTGCTAGTGGGTCCTGTTTGAGTACCCCACCGCCTCCATCACCATGCCGCCGACCCGCGCTTCGTCCTGCCCCCGCTGACCCGCCTGCCGGCCCTTCCTCTGGACCTCAGAGCGACGCCGGGGAGCAATCGGATTCCGGTCACCATCCATCCCGCCTCTCCGAGTCGGACCCGAGGCCGAGTCCGAGTCCAAAGCGCCGACCAAGGTGCTTGCCCCGCTCTCTTCTGCAGAGCTGGAAGCGTACAAGAAAAAAGAGTCCAAGCGCGGCATCATCTACATCTCCCATATTCCTCATGGCATGACTGTCGCCAAGGTTCGTCATCTTCTGGAACAGTTTGGCCCCACGGAACGCATTTACCTCCACGACCCGCGATCGGATGGTGAAGCTCCGCGAAAACGTATGTATTTCTCTCCTCTCCCCCCGCCCGGGGCCCGGCCTCACTAGGAGGGCATGAATGCGCTAACTGAGGCTGCAGGACAAGGGTACCGCTCATTTTGAGGAAGGATGGGTCGAGTTTACTTCGAAAAAAGTGGCGAAAAGCGTGGCAGCGTTGCTGAACGCGCAGCCGCTCGGTGCGGCGGCGGTGACCAAGAGCAGCATGAAGGCGCGCAAGAATGGGCCGAAAGGACTCAAGTTGTCTCGTCGTTTTACGGACGAGGTGTGGACCATGAAGTACTTGTCTGGGTTCAAGTGGCACATGCTCACGGCCCAGCTATCGTCAGAACGAGCATCGCGTGCGGCCCGTTTACGTGCCGAACTTGCCCAAAGTCAGTTCGAACAGACGGATTATTTGCGCAAGGTGGAGCGTGCGCGCGTGGTGGACGAGAAGAAGGCACGCAAGAAGATTACCGTCGACCCGAAAGAGATGGAGACGAAGCCAACAAAGACGGAAAGCAAGGAGGAAGACAAGAAGAAACGTACCTTCCACCAACGCGAAGCGGTTCTCCGCGACGTGCGCGACCAACCCTCCCAGGACGAAGGGCCGAAACGCAAGCGCTCCAAGGTCGAAAAGGAGCGCAGCCAGGCACTAACCAGTGTGCTCGACAGTATCTTCTAACTGCTCTAATCTCATGTCATTTACAGAACACACCTGCTGAGAAACCAACGAGCGTGGAGAAATTCATATAGACAGCAACTTGAACCAGGTCAAAACGAATGGTGCTAGGCAGTTGGCTGGGTGGATACAATGATCGGTTCGGCATCCGAGGCAGGGTCCTCGATGCCGTCAAGGATAATGGTGCGGATCGGCGCTGATGTAGGGGACCAACGAAGGGAGAGGGGGGGGTGGTCGGGGGGCGGGGGTGGAGGGGTTGCGCGTATCCGAGAGAGGCGTTTCTTGGGCAAAACTGGTCTCAGGACCCGAGGCAAGCTCTGGCGTGGCGGGCCTCGGCTTGTCGGGACACACGCTCCGCAGCATCGGTAGACTGGTCCTCTGCCGTGGGCGGCGAGCCCGACAAGGTCGGTTTCTTGGATCCCATGTGGGCCGGCCCAGGCTGCCCGGAGAGAAGAAGCAGTCGCGATGGCGCCTCCTGCGGTCGGCCAAACACCACATCCGAGCCAGGCATGTATTCGTACCCGGCCTTGTTGGCGTCGAGGAAAAAGTCGGGTCGGCGGTAAAGGCGCCCTTTCCAAACTGCTCTGCTTCCAGCAATTCCAGTCCTTGCAGCGGCGGCTTGGCCTCGTCAACCGTTTGGCGTGCAGCCTGCATGTGCTTCCGCAGGCGTTGCAGCGTGTCTGCTTGTATACTCGGAAGCGGCTTGGACGATTCGTAGGCAAATGCCTGTTCGTTCACATTGCCATCCAGGTATACTGTTGGCGTCGGTACCTTTACCTGGGCGAGGAAGGCTTGGGCTTGCTCCTCGTCCCATGTGCTCGGCAGTGGGTAGGTCCAGATTTGATGGACAATCGCCGAGCGAGGAGGTGCGCAGCTCCTCGCGCGCCTCGGCGGCTAGTCCGGAATATTTCTTGCTGAGCTCGGCTAGCTGTTGCTGGCGCATCAACGACCGCTCTTTTCCCGTCCCACATGGTTAATACACCAGGTGGCCTGGGCAAAGGAGCTCTCCAGGGTGTGGTGTAGACTGCCTTTGTGATGCTCGGAAGCCTTTCGAGTGGGAGCTTGTGTAGCTCCACAATCGTCATCTCGGGCAAGGCGGCCACGCCAATGTTGGCCACTCGTGCTTGGGCCATGATGGTGAACAGACGGCCGCTGAGGATCTTGGCCATCTGGAGAATAGGGGAAATGGTGCGGGTCAACTCGTACTCATGGCCATTAAGCATTTCCTTGAAGGTGGGGATGCGGGACTTGATGCGAATGTCGACGGTTTTGGCAATTGCCTTGCGCACGCACGCCAACAGCTCGTGGGCTGTATTCTTGGCCTTGTCGAGATAATCACGGCGCATGTGCTTCTCCCGCTCCCTTCGGACTGCAGCTTCTTGGCCAGGTCCATAAGCGATTCCAGCTGAAAACGAGCTTTCTTTTCACATGCGTGCCACAGGCCTGTGATCTGCGCCGAGGAAGGTGGCAGAAAGAGGGAAGCATGGAACTCATCCAGCTCTTGAACCAGCTCGCGCCGCTCCATAGCCAAATGTTGTAGACCGCCTTGGTCTGCTCTGCATGTTCAATCGCCTGCATCAGCTGGGCTGTGCACGGTTGCCCGCCTCGCGCTCCGCGCCCGCGCCAACTCCTGCTGCAGCCCCGCGGCCTTACGCCGTTTGGCCGGCGAGAGGCGCACAGGGCGCGTTTGCCGAGATGAGCAGAGAGCTGGGAGTGCTGCAGCTGACATGCCTGCGCGCTCCCACGCAACGCCCGCAGTTCCTTGAGATGCACACACAGTCGCCCCCGGATCTGGAAAATAGCCTGGTCGGCGGCCTCCAGCTGAGCGTCCAGGACGCCAATCGTAGCGAGCCGCGTGCTCAGCGTCTCGTGCCGCGCCCCCGGCGGTAGCCAGGGCAAGGACAGTGGCTTGGGCCAACGCGGGCATGGCTTGTCAGCACGGCGCTGGTTGGAAGGGGACGATGAGGACCAAGGAGGGCGATTCAAAGGTCCGCTTGTCGGCACGTCCCAATGTTGGCGAAGGAGGCAAACGGAGCGAAGGGCGAACCAGACGAGCAGGGCTGCGATGACAAGCAGCGTGGCTGGCCCGGCGGTGTTGGTATTTCATTGGCCACGAAAAGCCTCCGCGCGCCAAATGAGACAACGAATTGTTCTCATGCATGATGATCGGGGCGGATGATCGATGACGCGCACCTACGTCGGCCTGATACAAAGGAAGTTATTTAACACGGCTATATCCAACTCAGTCGAACGCACCGTTGAGTTGGTTGAGTATGACGAGTATTGCGGAATGCGCTGAGTGGAGTACTCGGTAGACCCAGGACAAGTCGATGACGTCAAAACGGGCCGAACAGCGCCAAGCGCCAAGCTTCAAGGGGTGTTGGATGGGAAGGTTGGGAGAAGGTGTATAGGGAGGTGTAGACTTTTGTGCAGCTCCGGCTCTGTGTGTGCCATGTGTGACGTATGTGTGATGGCCTGTTGGGCGATTCGATGCGGTTGAACGTCGTGACGCGTGACGCGTGTCCATCATCCACACGCCCGAACTCAAGACGGAGGCACGTCGGACACAGGGAAATTCAGATCATCGATCACCGAATGGGTGTGACAGTGCTGTATGGGATGAGCGTGAGCGAAGGGACGGAATCTTACTCAGACAGAAGCGGAAGTCGACGATTCCGGCGTCGTTACATAACCAGCACGACGCGCCTCGAAAGTTACGTACGCGCACTTTAACCAGCCTATCGCAGACGGCAGGCCGGCAATTGGTTCCGCCGGCCAGAGTGGCGGTCCGCCACCACACTCTGCGCCTTCGCTCGCGAGTATCGAGTACGAGAACCATGTCGAACGTCCGCGGCCCTACCAGTGCCCTGACCGAGTTCCTCCGGGTGCGCACCTCCCGCTTCGCTCCGTTCTTTGTCTCTGCCGCTACTAACGCTACTCGCACTAATAGGAAAAAGGCATTACAGCCCGTGGCAACCTCAGTCGCTTTTCCCGACGGGGCGATGGCGAACAAGTAAACACGTTTAATTTGGATGGCGACGGCCAAGATGGTGCTACGGACGTGCCCTCGTCTCCTGGATCCCGGGCAAGTGGGACAGAGACGACGGCGGAAAAGCTCGCTCGGATCCGGGCAGCGGCACAGGCACGGAACCGTAAGCGCAAGACGTTTGATGAGTCGGATGGCGACGAGGATGAAGACGAGGAAGAGATGAGGATGAGGGGAGGGTGGCCAAACGGGTACCCCCCTCTAAGGTCAGAGCAGTTGAGCGCGGGACTTCGCTCGTCAAAATTCGCCCACCGGCCTCGATGATCAAACCGAATGGTGCGTTGGCCTACTGCGCCGGATGCAAGAAACGGTTTTCCGTCACGGCGTACACTGCCTATGTTGCAAAAGGTCCATCTGCCATGCGTGTGGAGCCAACGCCGCTGAAGACGCTCGTACTTCCACGACGGCTAAGGCGAAACCTATGCGCCCCGCGTCCCGCGGCGGCACGACGAAAGGCCATGCTCGAATTGAAAGCCGAGACGTTGCCGACGCTGCAGGAGATGTGCATCAATGTCTTGAGCCGTCACATTGAACAGGTCGACGATCTGTCCAGTGTCAAGGGGGAGAACAAGGATAAGATTGCCCAGGCCTTGTGCCGAAACCGCCGACTGGACAATGAGACGGTGAAACTGTTTCTTGCACCTGACGTTCACGACCTGCGACTGTACGATTGCAGCGACTTGTCTGCACTTACGCTTCGTACCTTGCCCGACTTTTGCCCCCAGATTCATAATATCAACTTGCAACTGTGTGGGCAGATTGACAACTCGGTCCTAGCTTCATGGGGGACCAAATGGGGAGAAAAGCTGACCGATGTGGAGCTTTACGGCCCCTTTCTGGTTCGGCAAGAGGCATGGGAGACGTTTTTGCTCAAGTGGGCGCTGGTCTGACCAGTTTCAAGATCCGAGAGTCGGCACGATTCAACCTGCCCTGTACCCAGGCTTTGGCCAACCACTGTCCGAACCTGACCCAGTTGGGCTTGGCCCAAATTGGCCCCTTGGACGCCAAGGCGCTGCAGCCGCTGCATGTCTTTACTCATTTGACCTATCTTGATATCTCTGACCCGGGCGTGTCGGCCCCTGGGGTACCCCCCAAAAGTTTGCAGGATGAAGAGGTTCTTGCCCTTCTGGATCATGTGGGCGCGGGCCTTCGTTACCTTAATCTTTCGGGCAATGCAGACTTGACGGACCAAGTGTTGATCGGGGTCAAGAACAGCCGTGAACTAGAATCGCTCAACTTGTCCCAACTCCAACAGCTTACCTCGGATGGGTTGGGGGAATTGTTTGATGCCTGGACCCCTCCCGAGGGCAAGTCAGCAGGGCTTCAGAGTCTCGATATCAGTCGGATTCCGGGAGTGGGAAATGACGTTCTGGCTGCGATTCTATCCCATTCGGGCAAAACATTGACTTTCCTCAATCTCAACTCCGATGATGCCTTGACCGAGGCTGGGTTGGCTCTCCTACGGCCCGAAGCGATCCCAAAGTTGCAGGTGCTGGACGTATCCTTCGTACGGTCCGTGGGAGACAACTTGCTTCTCCAGCTGCTCCAGGGCAGCTTGAAGCGGATCAATGTTTTTGGGTGCAACCGCGTGGTACGTCTCAACTTTCCTTTTGGTTTGCGTCGCTGGTTGCGGGAACATGAGCTGACGAACGACAATGGACCAGTCGATGGGGGTGCGGTCCACAAGGCAAACAAAAATTGTGGGCAAACAACGTGAATTTTAGCTAGCCCCTTCCCCTTTCCCCTGTGCCTTCTCACATCTTTTTCTGCGGCGAATGTAATGCAATTGGGAGTAGCGATGTAATGCGCAACCAATGAAAATCCGCAACTTGCTTCTCTTTCACGCGTTCTGTCTGTCGCTCCAGAACTTACTGGTATGACCAATGTATCGAAGATGGGCTATCAACGTGCGGTAATAGGAGGCTAGGAAAGATCAAACCATTCGTGTCGAACTGGGATTCCGGACATTTGCACACGCTTTCTGCTAGTAGTAGTTTTTGTGCCTCCGGCGATGTAGTGGAATCGATCCGTGCTGGAGGAGCCTGGCTGTTGTCGAATTGCTGCCCAAAACCACTGCCTGTGCTGTGGTTGATGGGTTGACAAACAAACGAGGACCGAGGGGGTGGCGATGTGTTTTCTGAGTCGCCATCGTCCTGAAGAGGCGATGCGCCGTACGATAAACGCGGCTCGGGTGGCTCCCAGTGGCCGCCAGCCGCCAGACCCAGGGCTGAAAACGGCAACCGCTTGGAACTGAACCACTGAACAGGCAAAGCAGGGCTGAGCCGGGAGGCAGTGTCGCCCTCCCCCGATACTAGGGTTGGTCGCCGCCTGCCACAGCGCCAGTGTGTAAATTGGCCGCGCTGGCGGCGCCTGGCTGGCGTGGATTAATGGATTGGACAACGTTGGACATGAGGGTGTCCACGAGGGATGCGTGACGCGAGTGACGTCAGATTCCAACGGGGAGCGCCCGAGCGTGTGACAGCTGGATGGCGCAAAAGCGTCAAGGGGTCAAGCTTCACGCGAAGCTGATGCTGACGCTGGCCGCAACGACCAAACCCACGCCCACCGCCGCCATTGGCCTCCCGTTCCCGTTACCCCCTCCCCCCGCCCGCCTATGGACACACCCTTCTTTGATGCCTCCAGCCCTGTGTGGGCCGACGTTGTGCCCACCCCGCAAGCAGAGACGACCGAGCCCCTCTGCCTCATCCTCTACCCCCCCGACTTTGCTCGTGCCATGTCCCTCTTCCGCACCTTGTCGAACCAGGGCGAACTGAGCTTGCGCGCGCTGGGCCTTACCAGCTACCTAGCCCAGCACGCCAGTAGCAACTATACCGTCTGGGCCTACCGCTTCCAGCTTTTGTGCGCTGACTTGCCTCCCGCGCCCGAGCAGTCCGTGACGATCCCTCCCTCCCTCCCGTCCTGAGCGTCGAAGCGCGTCTGGCGGCCGAAATGACCATGCTCGACCACAGCTGTCTGGTGCACATGAAGCAGTACCAAGTCTGGCAGCACCGCAAGAACGTGGTCATGGAACTGGCACGACGCCTTGCCGCCCGTCTGCCCCAGGCAGGCACGGCGGCCAGCGCGCTGTGGGCCCAACTGGCCCAGACGGAACTGGATCTGACCGCCTCGGTATTGGCGGAGGATGGCAAAAACTATCATACCTGGATCCACCGCGAGTGGGCCCTGGTTTACTTTGCAGGCATGCCCGGGAAGCAGGACACTAGTCCCGAGAGCGCGTTGCGCCAGGAGCAAGCGCGCGCCGTGCCCTCGCTCTGGGACAGGGAGGTGAGCTTTACCGAGACCATGATTGCCAGTGACGTGTTCAACAACAGTGCTTGGAATCATCGGTATTTCGTTCAGTTTGGCGCAGGGCTTCTGCAAGCGTCTTCCGACCCCCTGGCTAGCGTGTGCGGCGAGATCACCTACACCAAGAACAAGATTGCAGTCACCAAGAACAACGCGTCTCCCTGGGCGTATCTGCGGGGCGCGTACGCACAACTGGAGAGAGAGTCGAATCGGTTACTCGGTTCCGACGATGCAGACCGGGTGGCGTACGCAAGGTCCAAGGGCCGCCTGGCCCAGCAAGTGCGCGACCAACTCGACTTGTTTGCTGCCAGTCTCAGTCCATCAGAGGAGGACATTGTGGCTTCGCCGGACGCCGATATGGGCGGGAACGGGACGCCGCATGCGCTCGAGTGGAGACTGGACAGCTTGGAGGCACGCTTGCGTGACCCAGATCTGCCGGCCGAGGAGGCGGAATCGTATCGTACAGACGCTTTACTAACGCCTGCTCACCCGCCTGGTCAACGCCGATCCGATCCGTACACGCTACTGGCTGGGAAAGCGTAAGTGCTTTGGCCCTGTAAGAACGGATTAAAGCGGTTATGGAAGCCGTGGATCCTTCTCTCCCCGTTCCCCCAAACACCGTGTTCCTATCTCCTCCTGTCCCATGCGATGTACGGTGATACCTAAACTTGATAACATTTCTCATCTTTCCTCCGTCTTGCCCCGTTGCCACGGCAGGGGATGGCCTTGCCCTTTCTCTGATCTGCGACCAACGCCCCGTGCTAGAGAGATCACATAGGTCACCAAGTCAACGCAGAAGAGACGTGAGCGCAGAAGGGAGGGGGGTTCGGGGGAGGGGGGGCATTTACGCCTCAATCGGCTCTTCAGCAGGCTGGTTGGTAGGCTCCTTGGCAAGCTCCTCGGCAGGCTCTTCGGCAGTCTTGTCCGTCGTCTTGTCTCCCGTCTCTTCCGTTTCTTCCGGTGCAGCCACGGGGGGCAGAGAGGTGGGAGGGGTTTCCCCTTCTCCACCACCGCCGCTTCGGGGCGGGGAGAGACCGATCGCGGGCGGTCGTCACGGGGCGGCCGCTCGGACGAGGGTATCCCTCGGCACGATCCCGAGACGGGGGCTCGCCACGGTACCGGTCGTCAGGGTAGCGGTCATCACGGTAGCGGTCGTCGCGGTATCGGTCGTCGCGGTATCGGTCGTCGCGGTAACCGTGGGGGGAAGGCTCCCTGCCATCGCGTGGCAGGGGGGACCTCGAGCGGCGCGGCGAGTGCGAGCGGCGCGTGGGAGGCGGCAGGAACGAGGGGTCTTCCGGCTCGGCACGGAGCGTGTTACCGCGGAGCACCATTCCGTCGATGCGCAACGCTGCCTCCAGGTCTTCAGGCGTTTCAAACTCCAACATGCCCTCGTCGCGACGGTAGGGATCAATGTCGGCAAACTGGACATGGCCGTACTTGCGTCCCAGATCCTTGACGTCCTGCCATGACGTGCCGGGGGGCAGGTTGCTCACGAACAGACGGAATCTGGGGCGACGGGGGCCACCGCGCGGCCCACGGCCGGGCCCGGCCGGGCCAGGCGGGCGCTTAGCGGGCTCGACAATAACGGTCGCCCATAAACATGCGGCCGTGCAAGTCCTGCGAAGCGGGACGAGGCAGTGGTTAGGAGTAGGTTACAAAGAGCTGGTGCTGCAGCACAAGGGAGGGGGGACATACACGCGGCATCGTCAGCGTCGCGAGGGTCGTCAAACTCGACAAATGCGAAGTTGCCGTGGCCCATGATGCGCACATCAACCAGGCGCTGATTAGGACGACGGGAGGTGTTAGTGTAGTACAGAAACGAGCAAGCGGCCGACGTACCCCATAGCGTCCGAACTCGTCCTCGAGATCGCGAACGCGCACGTCGGGCGAAAGATGGCCGACAAAAGACGCGTAAATCCAGCAGGTCCCATCATGATGGGGGCAAGCGACTGGGTCGTTGGGAAACAGAACAATTCGGTTGGAACAAAAGGCCGGCCGGATGGGTTGAACGTTGAACATTGAACGTTGAAGACGGCGGAACCATCCATTCCGCCCGGTGATTTGCTTGCTCCGTTGGCTGCTCCTCGGGGCCGAGCCTCGGCCCTCCTCTTCCCTGCCCGGGCCCTCGCCCAGGCCACACCCTGCTACACCGCTGTCGAGCGAACCGATGGGGGCAAGCATGCCCTCGGTCCTTATCCGGGATAGCGCGGAGGGGTCGAGTTATCTCTAGCCCTCGTCTGTTTCCGTTAGGGGGCAACCGGGCCTGTTTCGAAATGATTCATGTGCCAGGGGGTCGCAATGCCCAACTCCGCTCGCCCGGTCCAACCGAGGGACACCAACAAAGAACCAGTGTGGCCGCATTGAGCACCGTCGCTGCCGTCTCCTCTGAACGATGTGAACTTCGGAAGAAGCGGGGAACCGATTGGAGCCTGCTCGGGGCTGCTGGGTTAGCGCGTAACGTTTAATGGCTACCGGTTATACCGGCCACGTATTGCGACACGGGACGCTAATGTTGATGGTTACTCCTAGTGGCTACTTACTTGACATCACATGTGCCACACGTGTGTCACCTGTCATCACCTGTCACCTGACTGTCAAATGCATGTCAGCATGCCAGCCGAATCAGAAATCAGACCACACTCAGTACGGACCGGCACCCCCGGCACCTCCTACTCGCACTTGAACGCCTCAACTTCAAAGGGGAGGATGGGAGAGGCCTGTCGTCTGCTCCTTGCTCTGGAGTGACCAGTGGCTAGCCATTCGACTATCCCACCAGCATTTCGTTCAACCATTTTGGCCTCTCCACTAGATCCGCCGCAAGGAAAAGGAGTGTGACGCCACACTGGTGTAGTGGCGCCGGTAGCCCAAGTCCGGAACCTTCTGGTTTGTTCCGTGCAATATTCCTTCCTGGCTGGCAGGAATATTCTCTAGCCTCTGTAGCTCATGTGCAATGCAATATACCACCAACTGCCTGTCCTCTGGTCTTT
Source organism: Moniliella sp. 'wahieum' (assembly GCA_003971905.1). Lineage (NCBI taxonomy): Eukaryota > Fungi > Basidiomycota > Moniliellomycetes > Moniliellales > Moniliellaceae > Moniliella > Moniliella sp. 'wahieum'. The sequence goes on along the minus strand of RSEE01000003.1, from coordinate 998,839 downwards.
TACAAGGAGGCGCGAGCCAGTCACCACCGGCTTCTGTTGCACAGATAGTCGATCATTCAGCCCACACAACCGTCCCAATGCCAGATACACCGTGCGCGCGCGAATCATTCACCCCATGGACTCATTTACCACAGTTGCCTCAGGCCAGTTCCCGCTGCCCATCCCTCCTCCAACACAAACCACTGGGCTGATCCTCAACAGCGCCACAGCATCAGTATATTACTGGTGTGGCCTGCGGAGCCCAGGATCGCGAGCAGTACCCCCTCACATATCCATATCAATCCAATGCCTCCCACCGCCAGCGCCCACATGCACACAGGCCACACCCGCGCTTGCCGAAACAAGCCACCTTAGACCTTACCGGTTACGCTACATATGACCAGGTGTTGCAGGGGCGCTAAAGCTCAAGCTTCAAGGCCTCCTCTCTTGGGCCTGGGTACTGTCACAACGACGTGGACACGGGCAGTAGGGTTGGGCCACTCCACGGACCCCATGCTGGACCCACCGCAACAGCTCCACTTGGGGCCCTGGTCCGGGGTCTCTCGTGCCGACAGAGGTGGGCTGTGCGGAGCGTGCTGTGGGATTTGCTCGGATCTGCCCCCTTCTGCCCCCCATTGGCCAATCGCGCACGCTTGCTTGGCTCAGCCTCAGCGTGAGCGCTCAGCGTAGGCGGCAGCGTCAGCCGTCAGCCGTCAGGCGCGTCAGGACTGTGTTGGGTTACTCGGGTGGGGAGAGTTGCAAATGGAGTTAGTCAGGTAGATGTGCGTGCTCAGTCCGAGGCGTGGTTGACATGTTGACACCCAACCTTTCCTCAGGCCTCACACCACCTGTCCTTGGCTCCCTACGTGTTCTGGCTCCGTCTGCATCCTCTTCGATGGGCTGGTTGGACCAACTGCGCCATCGTTCCCGACCGTCGCCCACCTCAGCGTCGTCGACGACGGCGACGGCGACGGCGGCCGATCCCTACGCCCGAAGGCGCTCCACCAGCTTCTACTCGGTGTTGCACCCGGGCAAGGCGTGGCATGGAAGGTCGTCGCTCGCGTTGTCTCTCGCGCCGTTGGCTTCCTCGCCTTCCATCCCGGCATCCACACCTGCCACCACCCCCCTGATCCACCTGCACCCATCCGGCGCCGGTGGCCAAGCCTACCTCGCTCCCCGCGTCCCAGCAACCTCGGGCGTCCTTGGTGCCAGCCAGCTTGAAGCCAGCTGCCGCCCCCGCTTCCAACGCCTCGGGGCCATCCGCTTCCCGGCCTGACTCACCTTCGAAAACAGAGGAACAGGAGACGGAGGCGCGCGTTTCGGTGGGGGCCGAGGCGACACGTACCCCATCGGTCCACGACCCGCCTTCTCCCGAGGACGAAGCAGCGGCTTTTCACGGGTGCTGCGGAGCAACCTCCGCCGCCTGCTCAGGTCGTCGAGCCCGCGGCTCCCTTCTCGGGTCAGGTGAAGGAGGAAGATACCATACCGATTGAGCCACTTGATGGGGACAGTCCCGTGCCGCCAGGGGGGCAAGGGGAACGACATCGTCGGGCGAAAGCGCGAGGAGTGCGGGGGGCGACCAGGTGGCTGCGTCGGTCGTTGATGCCGGGACGGAATTGGAATTTGGGGCGCTAGTGGACTTTGGTACGACGGGGCCTGACTTGGCTGGCTCGTTAGTTGTGCCGTCGGGTAAGCCGAGGGGACGACGGGTGCAAGGTGGGTCTGCTGGGCTTGGCTTTAGTGGGCGCCGTGCCGACACAAGCACAGGCACAGCACCAGCACCAGCGCCCCAGTTGGATCAACTGCCCAGTGTGCAACCCCTGTCGCCAGAGGATGTGCTTGGTGCATGGGCACCGTGATACCCCTGCTTGAACTTCTCATCTGCCCGTCCATTCTTTTTTTCTCTTCTACCATCTACCTACCCCTCCCCTCCCCTTCCCCCTTTCCCACTTTTTTTATCACACTCATCCCCCCTACCACCTTACATTGCTGCACTGCAATGAGATGGAGGGGAGCAATGAAGCAGTTCAATTTCGATGGAACAGGAAGGGGAGCGCAGCTTGCTTCGCACGTCCAGGTCCATTTCCATGTCCATGTCCAGGTTCAGTCCAGGTTCAGTCCAGGTCACATGCGCCGCCACCGTTCCAACGTCTGACAAACGGCGTGCACTGTGGCCTCATCGCCCTCTTTGATGGGCAAGTCGAGCGCTTGGGCCGCATCGCCCAAGAGGCCGACTTGAACGGTATGCCAAAACGTGTAGCCACGGCGAAGAGCAACGTAATGGGCCAAGGCGGCGAGCAGGATGGCAATGTGAAAGAGCTGGTGGGACGCACCGATGTAATCGAACCGGCCTGGCCAGACACGTTCGGGGAAGCGCACAAGGTACGTCAAGGCGCCCACGACGTAGAGCGCACCGGAAAGCATGATGTGGTACATGCCCATCGTGTGCGACACCGTCGCTACGCCGTACATGGACATGAGGTGGGCAGTGGGCACCACCGCGCTGAGGCCGAGCGCAAGGAAAATGTTGGTGCGCAAGGTGCGGTACTCCAAAGTGGCGTAACGTTCTTGGGCAACGAGGTAGATTGCGACAGCGCCCAGGAGGGAGACGCTGCCGCCATAGAGCAGTTCAAGGTTGGGGTGGCAGTGGAAGCCGTAGTGCAATGCAGGCAGGTAAGAGCCTACAATCATGCAGACAATACCAATGTAGTCGAGACGGTTGCTGAGTTTAGAGACGCGGTGCGAGTGTGCGGTGAGTGTATGGAAGGTAGCGCTAAAACCAAGACAAATGAAAGCGCCGACGTAAAAGGAAGTGAAGGCAAGCTTGTCGCTCAGCGAGGGCGGGCGCGGGGGCATGTCGCGTGTGGGGCTGGGGGCGCGGAGCAGGACGCGGAGGGGCAGACGAACTTCGGTTGCTCATGGCGGCTGCCACGGCTGCCAGACGGGCCGCATCGGCATCTGGCCCCATGTCGAAAGCCTCAGAGAGGATGTGGTGATGGAAGCCGCAGAAGTGGAGGAGGACGAGGGTGATGATGACGACGGCGCCCCACAGATGGGTGTGGATGTTGACCGTCTCATTGTGCCAGTAGGCATAGATGGAGCGAACACACTTGGCAATCGAGCCGTGGTCGTCGGGCTGGGAGGGAGCCTTGCCTGGGTCGGGGCCAGGGCGGCGGTGGCCGTGGCGGATGAAGGCGTTCTCTTGGGCCCAGGCGGGCAGCTGGGCGTAGGAGCAGAGGAGGGGGTTTGTGGAGGGCTCTGGCACGGAGGCGTCGGTGGTATCGGTGGGGTCGGCGGTGTCGGTGGGGTCGGCGGTGTCGGTGGGGTCGGCGGTGTCGGCAGCGTCGGCAGTGGGGGGACGAGGCGCTGGCGGAGGGTGCTGCTGGGAGGGGGCATGGTGGGTGTGCTGCAAGGGGCAGAGGGCGCAGCAGAAGCGCCAGCATGCAGGGGCCACCTGTGGGTTGGGGTGATGCAATGGCCCTATTGTCCCACACCCACAGCCGCCCTGCGTCACGTGTGCTGCTGAGGCAGTTCGCACTGGGGCGCAGCCGCTGAGGTAAGCCACGGCGCCGCAGGTGAAATTGAAACGCAGCAGCTGTCGCATCTGCGAGCATCCATCCCGCGTCTCATCAAACGCCTCCTCGCTCGCAACATCAACCCCAACGCTCAGGTAGGGTTGCCGCTCCCACACAGCACACTCCGCCCCAAGAAGGCCGCCGCCGCTTGAAACGCCAAGCCGCGCCCCCCCACCACCACTCCCATCCTCTCCCCGCAGATGGCTGCACCCGCTGCCGACGCTGGATGGGTGCCCGACGCTGCCGTCTACAGCGGCTTCGTCCGTCTCCTCGACGCCACCCTCTCTCCCGACAGTGAGGCGCAGCAGCGTGTCCACGCCGACGTGGCCCGTCTCCAGGCCAACGTGCCCGACTATGCCGCCTACCTCATGTACGCCTTTGCCAATGCCCAGCCCGCCGGCTCGGCCGCCTCGGCGATCGCCGGCATCATGCTCAAGAACCACCTCAACCAACACTACGACGCCATCCCCGAGTCTGTCCTGAGCTATGTCCGTGGCGCCGTCTTTCCCCTCCTCGCCTCCCCTCTGACATGGCCCGCCGTTCAGCCGGCGCGGTCCTCACCTCGCTCCTCGAACTTGGCCTCGATACCTGGCCCGACGGCATTGCCCAGCTCATCCAGCTCATGAACAGCGACAACCCGGACCAGATGGAAGCTGCGTTCAAGGTGTTTGCCAGCCTGACCGAAGACATTGCCCCCGCCCTCGAAAGCTTGGTCATCAATGGCAACAAGCCCATTGAAGTGCTTATTCCCGGATGGATCCAGTCCGCCACCTACACCGAGAAGAGGGTGCGTGTCCCTGCGCTCACCTCGCTCAATCGCATGGCCGACCTGCCCTCCTTGACGTTTCAATCCCATCTGGACCCCTTTATCAGCGCGCTCTTTGTCTTGGCCACCGACGAAGACCCCTTTGTCCGCAAGGAAGTGTGCAAGGCCTTCTCCATTCTCTTGCGTACCCGATTCGACAAGCTCGAACCGCATCTGGATGGTGTGGTAGACTATATGATGTACTCGATGCGGGAGAAGGACGAGGCGGTGAGCCTGGAAGCGGCCGAGTTTTGGCTCGAGTTTGCCGAAGAGGAAACGCTCGTGCCCCGCCTGCAACCTTACCTGGGCAAGCTAGTAGGGAGCTTGTTGGATGGCATGGTCTATTCGGAAGAGGATCAGCAACTGCTCGGATCCGCCGAGGACGACGCGACGGTCCCCGATCGTCCAGAGGACATTGCTCCCCGACTTCTTCGTAGTACGGCCCACACGAACGAGCATGTGGAGCCAACCACGACAACGCAAGCGCGCTCTCGCGCAGCCATCGATGCGCGCTTTGCTAATGACGACGATGACGATGACGACGACGACCAATGGGACGAAGATGATCTGGAGGATCTCGATGAAGAAGAAGCCCAGCGGTGGAACCTGCGCAAATGCAGCGCGGCCACCTTGGACGTTTTGGCGGTCCGATTTGGAGAATCGTTGTTGGAACCGTTTTTACCACTGTTGAAAGAACGCCTGTTTAGTGAAGACTGGCTGCAGAGGGAAGTGGCGTTGCTGGCGCTGGGCGCGGTGGCCGAAGGCGCTTTCGGCGGGATGGTCCCGCACCTTGCTGCCCTCGTCCCACTCCTCCTCACTACCCTCTCTGACAGCAAGTCGTTGGTCCGCTCCATTACCTGTTGGACCCTTGGCCGGTACTCGCGGTGGTATGTCATCGATGCTTCGCCCGAGCATTTGGCCGCGTATTTTGCGCCCGTGTTGGAAGGCTTACTGGGCCGGACTCTGGACAATGTCAAGAGGGTGCAAGAAGCTGGCTGCAGTGCCTTTGCCACCCTTGTAGAGGAAGCAGGCCAAGCAATCGTCCCTTACCTCGAACCCGTCCTGCACACCTTGGCCCAAGCCTTTCGCACGTACCAACAGAAGAATCTGTTGGTCCTGTATGACGCCATCTGCGTCCTGGCCGATGCGGTTGGTGCCGAGCTGAACCGTGCCGAGCATCTGCAGGCATTCTTGCCTGTCCTGATGGACCGCTATTCCCAACTGGATGACGACGACTTGGACTTGATCCCCCTGCTGGAATGCTTGTCGTCGGTGGCGATCGCGTCCGGAACGGGCTTTGGCCAGTACGCTCCTACCGTCTACGCTCGCTGTGTGAAGATGGTGGCGGACGTGCTGCAGAGGTACGAGGGAGCGGAGGTGGAACTGGAATGGGATGAGCGCGACTTGGTCGTCACGTCGCTCGACCTGTTGTCGGGTCTGTTGCAAGGCCTGCAGGCGCAAGCGCAGCCCTTGGTAGGAGACCCATCGCACAACCTGATGCCGCTTCTGGTGCGGTGTCTCCAAGTGGCTGAAAGCAACGTTCGTCAATCTGCGTATGCGCTGTTGGGTGACCTGGCCATCTTTGCCTTCCCCCAGCTGGCGCCCTCCCTCCCCTACATTTTGCCTGAGATGGTGCGGCAAATCGAGCTGGCGTCGCAAGAAGAGACGGTTCAAGTGTGCAACAATGCCGTCTGGGCCGTAGGCGAAATCGCACTTCAACTAGGCGAGGACAAGCTGAAGCCGTGGATCTTACCTCTGGTCCAGCGGCTTGTCCCGCTTCTGCTCGGCCGGACCAGCAAGTCTCTCACAGAGAATGCGGCGGTCACGCTAGGTCGGTTGGGCTTAGTGGCGCCCCAAGTGGTGGCGCCACATCTCGAGATGTTTGCCCAAGCGTGGTGCACCTCGTTATGGGATATTCGGGACAACGAAGAGAAGGACTCGGCCTTCCGTGGCTTTTGCCGTATGGTCGAGCTCAATCCCAATGCCATCTCCAAGTCATTTGGCTACTTTTGCATGGCCGTTGTGCGTTGGCAAACGCCCAGCACGGAACTTAACGACCACTTCATCAGGGTGCGTATTTCTCCTTCCCGCGCTGTTGTTTTGTTTTTGGTTTTGGTTTCCCTGAGTGATGCGTCCTAGGATCGGACGACTGACTCTGCTTCTCTTGTCTCGCTCCAGATACTCAACGGATTCAAACAGATGATTGGTCCCGCTGACTGGGAGGCCAGCAAGCAGCAGTACCCACCCCTGATTGCCGAGCGGCTCGCTTCTCGCTACGGCCTTTGACTTGCCTGCGCCTCCTGGTTGGTGTTTTTGTTTGGACCAGTCCCTGTCTTACGACCTTTCATTCGCACTTGCATCTTGGGCCACCCCCCAATCACGCCCGTTCTTCTCGGCCTCGACCTCAACTTTTGCTGTAGACCATGCAAAGGTAGGACTATGGGACGAAGGTTAGACAGCCGTAGATGCCAGCATGGAGTGAAGGGGTGTCTCTGGGGGGGTTGCGTGGTTGCTGGTCGCCACAGGAGAGTTAAACTCAATCGGGAAGAACGCTGACTCGCTGACGTTGAACCCAGGCACAGAGCAGCAACGGGGGGCAACGCACCGTTGAACATTTCAGGACCAGGTGTTGGTTGTGTTGCTGGTCTGAGATCTTCGGGTTGTGCAAGTCGATCGCACCCGAATATCCCTCTTGAGAATACGTTCATTGAGCGGCCCATTCTAACCATGTCCATCACTATCGCCATCATCCTGGCTTCTTTCTTTGGAATCCAGCGCGACCCGATCTCAAGCCCAACCTCGCCGCCAGCGCCAAGCAGAAAGGCTTCCCCCCCGTCCCACAGAAAAAGACGAGAGCCACGTGTTGGCGCCGCCGCTCAATAAAACAGCCTCTGTGTGCTCAAGCACTATGCCGAGGCCAATCTGAGCAGCGACAACCTCCACAACGCCGTACAGCCTCTCCCCAGGCCAAGACTGCGTCGTTTATATGGGTGGCCTTGCCCCGTACGTCTCACCTTTCTGTTGAACGCGCGCAACTATACTTCTGTTTTTGTCCCAGCTTTCTTTTGTACCCTGTACCCTATGGAGTCTTATAAGGATCAGACTCGAGCCAACAGGTCGTCGCCAGTCAGTGCATCTGCACATCATTTCCATCTTCACTCGTCACAAAAAGAGGGTGAGGTATCGCATCAAAAAAGGGAGGTATCAAACCAGCAGAGCAGCATGGGGGACAGGGCAATGGAGTGCGATCCTGTCCCCCAATAAAACAAACAAACAAACAAACAAAATGGGAGCCCAAGTCCCTAGCCAAGCTTCAAGAGCTTCAACCTTCAAGGTTAAAAGGGCAATCAACCGTTCAACGTTGGTTCAGCCATGAACATAAACCTTGAACCTTGAACCTTCACCCTTCACGCCAGTCCGCTTACCGTCACTTCGGAATCCAGCACGGCCACAGCGTCATGGAACTGGTCCTCGGGACTCGCATCCCGTTCCCGTTCCCGTTCCCGTTTCCGTTCCCAATCGGCCTGGGCGGCACCGGCAGTAGCCAGTGCCGTCGCGGTTTCCAGGGCCGAGGAGAGGTCGGGCTCTGGCGCTGTAGCAGCGGCGGAGGCCGGTATCGCCGTGGCGTGGGCAGGGTCCAAGGAGGGGGATGAAGAGGCCGCAGCCGAAGCGGAGGCGGAAGCGGGAGGGGAAGCAGTGCGCGTCACGTCCAACAGCTGCGTCAGCACACGTGCATACACCCGAGGAAAGTGGGCTTCGAGCATGCCCGAGCCAAAGAGGATTTGACCAAACGCGTTGGAACGATCGCCTGTCACTTCGTAGATGCGAGCCTGCACCGATGCGGGCGGGTGGCGGACGCGGCCGAGGTGGCGGATGTGGCCGGCAAGGTTTCGGTGGGCGAGGCAGCAAAGCTGTCGGGCGGGATAAGCAGCGCGTTTCGATCGTACGCAGCAAACACGCGGCCGGGAATGACGAGTTGAGGAACGGGGGCCTTGGTGCGCAGCGCATTGTAGAGGGTGCGTGTCGACTTTTCAAATTCCACTCGTGCCTTGGTAAGGGGGCCACCAAGGCGGCCGCTTTGGTGTTCCAACGTTTGGCGCAGGAGGGTCAGGGTGCTAAAGTTGGCCACGGGACAGGTGGCTACCGCAGGAGTCGCTCCGCTCGTCGAGGTGGGAGCATCCTCCGTCTTGCTCCACCGAGGGAGAGACTGTCGATGCGATGGAACCATCGAACGACTGGGCATCGTCGGGCTCAGTGACGATGGGTTCCGGGGTGGGTTGGACAGATGTCGGTTGGGCCGGGCGGTTAGCCTCCGTGTCCCAATAACTGATCCAGGCAATGGCGTTGCGAATGCTCAGAACCGATTCGTGGCTCAGGCGCGGCACAAGGTCGTGGTTGCACACAAACGCCGTAACAATCGGTTTGCAGTACTCGGCCAAGACAGGATCAAAAGTAGGTGGGCAAGCGTAGGCGAACGCATGGATCGAGCGCGTACGGATCGCCGCCTCGGTTGCGCCGGGAATAGGAGCAACCACGTGCCGCCCTGCCCGCTCGATCGAGAGCAGCGTCTTGCCCGTGCTTGGATCGCCCCAGAGAACACTCAGGGCCGCCACCACCGCTGCCCCGAGCGAGTGGCCCACCAACTCAATGTCGTAGTCGGGATGGGCTTGGAGCTGTTTCCACACCGCTGCATGCAATGGCCGTCCGGGCAGACCGAGCGCCAAGGCCGTATTGAGCACGCCCTCGTGCGCTTTCGAGTTGGGCGGGAGGTGAGAGCCCAAGCGGGAGGCCGGTACCGCACAACAGGTCAAGTCGGTCGCCACGTCGCCCGCGGTGACGGTGCCACGAAGAACAAGGGTGATCTTGCGGCTATGGTCGCTGGTGATAACATAGTACCGTGGACGACTGGTTGTCGTCGGCACACCATCGGCGCCCATGGTTGCATCCAGCTCGGCTTCTTGGTCCAAGTCTTCCGGGGCAATTTCCACCATGGGGTTGTCCAAGGTATCGTACGACCCTCGTACCGCATTTGACGCCTCCACGCCCGCCGCGACATGCAGAAGACTGTCGTCCAAATCGCCACGGAGGAGTTGCGCGTACGGGATGCCGTCCATGTTCCAGGAAGAAGGGTGAGAAAAGTCACGTGGGGCTCGTCAGTGTAGTAGCTTTCCCCCTCGGCTGCAGCGGCGGGCAACCGTGGCAACTCGTAGGTCCGGCCCAACACTGCATTTCCACGGGTAAGGCAGTCTCGAACAAACAACACGGCCTCGTTGGTTTGTTCGGGAAGGGTACGGATCCCATCGGGATGTTGGTCGAGGAGGAGCATAAATGCGCCTCCGTACACTGCTAACATGAGGCGCGCATGCGTGACCAGCCGCTGAACCCGGTGCGCCGCACTGAGAGCCCGCACGTCGTGTTCCGACATGTCGGTTTCCACCTCCTCGCTTGACTTAGAGCTGGAGGAGCGGTTAAAATCGCTTTGCCGCACCAACGTCATTTCGGCCAGAATGTCACGTTCCACTTGGGGTCGGTTGACGGTCTGGATGGAGATCCAACAGAGCGCGCGCCCGCGCAATGGTGACATTGTCAAACGCGGGAAGCCCACCAGGAGGGAGACGCTCATCGGTCGTGTCGTTCCATTCGGATCTGCAAGGTAGGGGAGAGAGTAAGTATGGGAACAAGCGGCAGGACGGTGCGAGGGGGTACCCACTTGAGCAATCGAAAGGTGGCTAGGGAGCGCACCACATCGCTCGACAAGGCGGTTTTGATCTGTTCCACACCGCGCTGGGTCGCCGCCAGACCCATATCAGACACGCTTTCCCCCAGGCCAATCGAGCCATGGGTAATGGCATCCACAAAGTTGAACAGAGCGTCGACACTGGCCCCTGCAGCGCCTGACACGGAGACCCGCCCACGACTGGAGGGATCGCTGGACCAAGGATTGGCAGGAACGGTCCCCATGGCCGCATCAACAGCCATGGCAGGCAGCGTAAGCGATGCCTTGGTCGCAAAGCGCGCAATTCCAAGCCCAGTCTCGTCCCGGCCTTGGCAGCGATAAACCCAGCTTGGTGGGTAAGTGTGGCGGCGGTAAGGCCTTTGGACGCCTTGTCGGCCCACCCATGCGCACGCTCGATGGTCCATCCTTGGCGCGGAGCCAGCGTAACCGCATTCTCATTTGCAGTTTCAGCTTCACCTGCATCCCTTACGACGACTGCGTTGGCTGCCGCAGGCACACTCTCATCTTCGGGAGGGTCAGCGCGCAAGAGCGAGTCGGTGGTGGTGGTGGACGAGTCGGGATAGGAGGTGGTGGTAGAGGCGATGGTGGGATTGAGAGAGGGAGTGAAAAGTCCGTGTGGACATGCTGGGGAGGAGGTGTTGGTGGGAGGGGGGCAAGTCGAGTGTGTGTGTGCGCCGCAGTCGAGAGTGTGTGCCCCGCGCGTGAGCTGATGGATGGAGCGATACATGAAAAAGAGGGCTGCGTGAAAGCGGGCGGAGCTTGAATGGGCGCCTGAATTGGATTGCAACACGCAAATGGCCAGTCTGAACGTTCAACTTCAGCTCCAACGCTGGGTACGTTGGGTTTGAACATGCTACGTACTCCCACACAAGTGAGCCTCCTCAGGCCATCAGCGCCAGTACGCAACCCCTGCCCAACACAAGTCTCCAGGCTCCATACCGGCAACCCCACAGCTGCAAGCCGCAGCGGGTCAACATTGGGGGGGATGGCGCAAGATGACGCCTGAGAGGCGAAGTGGGCAAGTGCCAGAGAAGGGTGCCGTCCAACCGCAATCAACGTAATCAGATACTGGTCGAGAAAGAGTCCGAAGGGGTTGCGGACCAGATGCCTGGCACCAGGACGGCTAGATCAGCATCCTAACCATTGTCAGACTTCCCTTACATTTGTTTGTATCCCCTCCTGCCAGTGCCTCTGCTTTGGGCCCCGGTCATGTTCAGTGTGGGTCGCACGGCTCATGTACTGGATCCTACCAAAACGGATCGGTACACCCTTGCTTGCATCTCTCTTCTTACCTACAACAGAATGAGAGGGCAGAGGGACATGCAAGCCACATACCATGCGAAACGCAGCATCCACCCTAGATAATAGCTCTACTCCTCAGCATCTAGGCCAGGGTCCGAGATGATAAGAAGGAGCCACATGAAAGCACCGCATCACCGTCTTTATTACTTGGACAACCTCTCCATCCCCGCCCGCACCCCATCCACCACCACAACATTATCCACCTCTGCCTCGCGCGCCGCCGCCTGCACCGCCTCGTCGGCACCCGACATGCCTGTACGGAGGAGAGGTCAGTTCGCACTTCCCTAAGTGTGCAGCACGAAGCGCGAAGCGCGAATACGTACCACTGCACCCTAGGATCAAGGACCTGGCTCCGCGATCCAGCAACTCGTGTGCGGCCTGCTTGATCTTGGCCTGAACCTGGTCGCGGGGGAAGGTCTTGAGTTCAATCGCCCGTAGCCCCGTAGGCAGGGTGCCGACAAACGGAGCCGATGCCGTATCGGTATACTTTTTCAGGATCGTGTTCACACCCGCATCAATGTCTTCGACCAAGTCGGGGGTGGTAGTGATGACAGCAAAGGGCGCGTGGCGTTCCAGTGCATCCAAGACAGCGGCGTCAAGGATGGTGATCGCCCTGTGGCCCTCGCCCTGCAGCATGGGCGCCAGGGGGTGATTCGAAAAGCACGCGACCAAGACCGCTTGGGACTCGGCCAGCAGACCGGCTCCCGGCTGGGACGTGAGATCGGCAAAGCACACTTTGGCCGACAGGTGCTCCTGCGCCTCATTGTCAATCGACGGCGGCACGTCGGGAGGAGCAGTGTAGTACACAAAGCTCTGCCCGGGCGGGGCGAGGGCTCGCATGCCCTCGGTCATGAGCGTCGACGAGTTGGGGTTGACTACCAACACCGACTTGGGTGCGGGCGCCGATAGGCGCCACACTTGGCCGCGCACCGAGTCGGGCGTGTGGGTGGACGACATGGGCGCGGGGGGGGAGGAGCGGAGAAAAGGAGGGGCGACGCTCTGTAGCTAGGGATAGTCATCCTCATTAACCCCGTTGGTCGATGCAGTCACCGGTCATGATCACCGGCCATTGGTCACGAGATTGGCGATGGACTCCTTTTTGAAACCAACACAACCACAGGCTGCCGACCAGCCAGCTAAATCAGGTGCTACCACCATGCTTCCGGCCAAGGGGACGTGCACGCAACCCTAGCCCCGCGAGCGGAGGGCCACGCGACCAAGTGGGTCGGGTGGCTGGGGCAGGCGGTGGCCCACTGCCCCTCTGGGCTGCATGTGCTGCGCCCCAATTATATACTCCCTCTCAGCACTCGCACCACCCCCGGGGTTTTTTTGCCACCAGCCGCACCTCCGACCCTCGGCTGAGGACCCACCGTCTGTGCACCTGCCACCACCCCTACCCTCCTCATGCTCCCTGTCCCCACTCCCCTCTTCATCAGTCTCCTACTGGCCGCCGCCCATATCCCCTCCGGCGTGCTCGCCTCCCCCGTCCGGACGTCTCGCGGGCTTCACAAGTACGTCCTCTGCATTGTCGTCGTCCCTCGCGCCACGGCTCACCTAACCCCCCTTTGCCACAGAGCCAAGCTCGCCAAGCTCCCCGATGCCGGCCCCTTGACTGCCACGATGCTTGAGACACAGGCGCGTATGCTGCGTCGCAAGTACGGCTGGCAGCAGACCGTCTTTGGTCCTCCTGGGACGGATCAGGTGACCATTCAGCCCATTGAGGAGAGCTTGCGTGTACTTGATGCCGAAGCCGAGGCTGGGCATGGCGTTCCCTTGACCGACTTTATGAATGCACAGTACTTTTGCGATATTACGCTCGGCACGCCACCTCAGCCGTTCAAGGTGATCCTCGACACGGGCAGCGCCAACTTGTGGGTGCCGTCCAAGGAGTGTTCTTCGATTGCGTGCTTTTTGCACCACAAGTACGACCATGCCGTCAGCGACTCCTATGTCCAAAACGGCTCCGCGTTCAAGATGCAATATGTATCCGGTGCGATGGAAGGGTACGTGTCGCAGGATACGCTGGGCATTGGCGATCTGCATCTGCAAACAAGATTTTGCTGAGGCCACGTCGGAACCTGGGCTGGCGTTTGCCTTTGGTAAGTTTGATGGCATCCTCGGCTTGGGGTATGACACGATCAGCGTCAATGGCATTGTGCCCCCCTTTTATCAGTTGGTGAACCAAGGCTTGCTGGACGAACCTGTGTTCTCCTTTTACCTCGGATCGTCCGAGGTGGACGGAGGCGAAGCTGTGTTTGGCGGTGTGGATCCAGCGCACTACCGCGGAAAGATCACCTATGTGCCCGTACGTCGCCGGGGGTACTGGGAAGTGCCGTTGGATTCAGTAGCGTTTGGAGACGAGGTGCTGGAACTGGACAACACGGGCGCCGCCATCGACACGGGAACGAGCCTGATTGGTCTTCCGTCGGATCTGGCCGAATTCTGAACAAGGAGATTGGCGCATCCAAGTCGTGGAACGGACAGTATACGGTGGATTGTGCCAAGATCCCTTCCTTGCCCGACTTGACATTTGAGTTGGGCGGAACCAAATTTCCTCTTTCGGCGACGGACTACATTCTGAATGTGCAGGGCACCTGTATTTCCTCCTTTACCCCGGTCGACATACCGCCTCCGCTGGGCCCAATTTGGATTGTGGGCGATGCGTTCCTGCGGCGCTACTTGACAGTGTACGATTTGGGACGGGATGCGGTGGGCTTTGCTCCTAGCCAGCTCTGAACTCTCCTAGAGCATATGCGTTTCCAGCGTGTGGTTCGTTTGTTTTTCTTCAATTGCTTGGTGCGTAGCAGAGCCTCTCTCCCCTCTGCCTGCACCGTAATGTCTCTCCTGGGGTGTGTGTTGTGTGTGTTGGTTTGGAAAGCCGAGGTACTGCGTTGGTGGGGAAGAGGGGTTGGCCGACGCTGCGGTGACCTGGAGACCCACAGGAAGGATCCAGGGCGGTGCGCACCCCCCCGCATGACAGTCGTGTCCTGACTCATGCGCTGTAAACAGCCGCCCTGTCAGTGGGACTTGCCCTTCTGGGGAATGATGATAATGCCGCCCACCTGTGTATGATGCCTGTAGGTGATGGTCATCGGACTGGGGTCATGCGGTGGGCCTCGGCATGATACAAAGAGGGATGGGGGTGGGTTAGGGGGCACTCAACCACTGGCCCCGTGCTTCTCTGGGCTGGCGGGGCAGGCGGGGTTGAAATATTTCGACCACACAGGGGGCTGGCCAGCCGTCTCCCCCAAAAAAGATAGCAGCGCTGCATCAGCATCAGCGCTGGCTATCATCCATCATGCATCACCCTTGCGCCTGCTGCGATGCGATGGCAAGACGCAGTCAGTGCTCGTCAATAATGCATCGCTGCCACCTCCCATCCCCCCTCCTCTCCCTCTCCCCTCTGCCCCACCACATCCCCCCCTCCTAGCCGCTGCTCTGCCCGACGATGCTACTGCTCCGCCTCCCCATTGTGGTCGCGACCTCGGTGGCGGCCTACGTCTACCCGCTCTATGCCTCCTACAAGGCCATCACTGCCCCTCCCGCCCCGGATCCACCGCCACCCAGTACTCCTGGCGCATTCCCCGCACCCCTGTCCAGGCCAGCAAGGCCCCCACCGAGGTAGCTGAGCTCGAGATGTGGCTCATGTACTGGTCTGTCATCGCAGTGGTGCAGACATGTGAGATGTTCCTCGGCTGGTCGTGGAGCTGGTATGTCCCCCCTCCCGCGCGCGCAGCCCATCCGACTCTAGGCACTGACCACTAGGCTAGGATGCCCTTTTACGAGGAGAGCAAGCTTGCATTCACCCTTTGGCTTATCTTGCCCCAGACGCAAGTACGTATCTGTACCCTCCTGGCGATGCCATGTGCCATGCTGTTCTGTGTCAAGTGCTGACGACGCCTGCGTACCGTACCAGGGTGCGGCCTACCTGTACACCACCTACCTCGGTCCCTTCCTGGCGGACCACGAGCGCGAAATTGACGCAGCTGTGGTCGAGGCCCGAACCACTCTGAAGCAGTCGGTCCTCACTGCCGGGCAGGGAGCGTATTACAAGGCGCGCGAGGCGCTGTGGAACATTGTACGTCTCCTTGGGACCCGAACCCGAACCCGAACCTGCCTCCGAACCAACGGCACGAAGACTGACCTGTCTTGTAGCCCCCCCGCCTGCGCAGGAAACCTCAGCCCTCTTTCTTGGGCACCAGCTCCTCCCTTATGAATGCTGTCCGGGCCTACGCACCCTCGGCCATGGACAAGGCCAGCACGATGCTCGGCGCGGCCGGGGTCAGCTCGATGGCCGAACAAGCCCGCTCCGCGCTCGGTGGCATGACGGCCCCCACCGCACCGGCGGCACGTGCAGGACCGAGCCCAGCAGCTACGGCATCGGCTTCCTTACCTAGCATCCTTGCCGCTGCTCCCGCTCCACCCATCACCGCATCGGGCGAGAGCTCCGGTTCGGCACCCCTCACCCCGCTCACTCGCTCCGCCGCTCAAGAACGTCGTGGGGCGCTGCAGCGCGAATTGGCTGAGCTGGATGCCCAGTTGACCCAAGAGACGCAGCCCCCTTTGTTCCCATGGATGCGCCCCCCTCGGACCCGCAAGCCATCCCCTACCCCCCCCCACCCCACCCCCGACGGGCTTCCCTTTTGTCCCGGTGGTTCTCTCGCTCTCCCCCGAGGCGGAGGAGACGGTTTCGGAGCCATCGCCAGCGCCCGCGTCATCCGCAGCGTCCGAGACCGAGATGGACGCGCAGGCCGAGGTCGAGGAGGTGGAGGTGCCGGAATCGGCCGACTCTTCTGCGCTCGAGGGCGGGTACGCCGTGTTGCGGCACACGTTCGTCTCGGACACTGAGTCGGAAACGAGGGTGACCGAGGACAAGTAGACGCTCTCCTCTCCCCCATGGAACTTTGTCCTGGCCCCTTGTTGGTGGGTTTGTTCTTACTGGGTACTTGGTCCTCGACTCGACGGACCCCATTCCCCATTCGCCCATTCGCCCATTCACCCATTCACCCATTCACCCATTCGCCCATTCGCCCATGCGCCTCCCTGCGCCTTCCCCCCCCCTTCGCTGTAGTATACAGCGCAGTGGGGCGTGAGAACGGCCACGTTTCTTGATCGCGTCTCCCTGCTCCTGTGATCGACGCTCTGAGTTTTGCCTTTGTTTTGTTTTTGTTCTGTGACTATCCTCCGCCTTGTGAACTGTACCATATCCACGCGCCTACATCCATTTCGACTTGGGACTGGGACACCACTGTCCATACCGTCCGCACCCGTATCCGTATATCCTTCCCTCCCCGAGACGTGCGAAGCGATCGAAGCGAGCTAGCTATTCACACCGATTCGATTCCATTCGTACCGCTTTACCAGTGCGACCGACCCCCTACTCGTCTTGGGACGTAGAATCGGAGTGTGGGGGCGGCGGGGAAGGAAACGAAGGAGGTAGACAGGACGTATAGGTCGGAGGCTGAGTAAGAACATCGCCGAAAACCACATTGAAGGCGTTGCGCGTCGGTGGGCCTGGTGTGGCTGGCAGGTCAGCCGTCGGGGGGTATTAACCGGTACCCGGTAACCGGTAATAGGGAAAAGGCTAATGACACGGCGGCCATTTAATGACGCGGCTTACGTAGGTGTCAGCCTGACAGCTCAGCCGGGCGCCTAAGCACCAGGGCTGGGCTGGGCGTGGGTGGCGCCATGCGGGCCCTACGTCATGCCCCACGTCATGCGTCCGCCCGAGCTGCAGGGGGGCGCCGCACACTGGGCCACTGCGAGGGGGTGCTGGCTGCAGGGGGCCGTGACGTCAGCCTGCATGCCAGGCACGCGCACGCGGGCAGAGGGCGGAGGCGAGGCGACGCACACACTGGCCCCGCTGCATGCGGGGGATCCGTTGGGTCGGGGCGGGGTAGGGTTGCCCCGTGTCCGCACGGGGCGACTGTGGCTGGGGCAGCTGGAGCCCCGGCGCGGCCGCAGTGTCGGGGGAGTGTGATGCATGATGGGTGTGATTCGGACGGGCGAGGGGCCACGGGTGATGTCGACAGCGTGATGGCTCGTGACCAATAAGTGACGCTGCCGGCCCGTTGACGCTTCAATTGAAGCTTGAAGGCGCAGGACGCCCAGCAGACGCGTTGGGAGTAAGCCTACGACGGACACCGTCACCCGTCTCTCCACCACCACCGCCTTTTCTTCTGTTTCCTCCTCCTCCTCTCCTCCTTCGCCCCTCCTCTCCTTCCTCCCTTCCTGCCTTCCTCGTTTCCTGCCGTGTGCTCAGCCTGAGCACCAGCAGTGCGCCGCGCCCGCGTCCCGCCCAACCCCCTCTCCTCGCCCTCCCTGTCCCCACGCGTGCTGGAAGTGGGTGCGCGTCTTGATGCCCTCCAGCCCCTCTCCCCGCTCCGTTACTCTCGCCTGGCTCCCTTTCCCCTACGCTCAAGCCATCATCGCCACCCCTCTCGCCGTTGCCCCACCAATCGCGCTCCCGGCCCCTCCTTCGGAGCCGCAGCTGCTCGTGGGCCCCGCTGCCGAGCCGGCCGAAGGCGGGCCGGGCCCCCCTGAGCTCGACGCACCCGACGAGTGCTCGCCCACCCCAGAGCCTGCCTTGCCTGCTGCTGCTCTCTTGCAGTCCAATCCACCGCCTGGGTCTTGTGAGACTGCGGGGCCCTCGAAACACATGGGACACCCTGCGGGGCCCGAGCCCGAGCCTAGTCCTGCTTCGGATTCGGCTGGGCCCTCGCTCGACGCGCCTTCCGCCTCAGAGCTAACTTGCTCCGACGTGCCTGCCCACGGGTCTCCTACATCTTTGATTTTCACGGATACCCAAGCCGTACCCAATAGCTCGGACCTCGTCCCTACCTTGGCCGAACCCCCGCTGCCGGACCGCGAACCGGACGGGGCAGAGGTCGGCGGGGACAACGCCCCTAATCGCCTGAGCCACCAAACGACCTTTAGCTGTGGCTCGTTCCACCAGTGTGGTTCAGCTCGGCGGGTCAAGGTGTACGAAATGGTGGCCGGCGCATGGGTCGATTTGGGTACCGGGTACTGCGCCGGAGTCTATGACGAGGAATCGGACCGTGCACTGTTGGTTGCCAAGCATGAGGCTGCCTGTTCCACCCTTCCTATCATGCCTCGGATCAATATGGGTTCCAAGACAACCTCGCCGACAAGGGGGATCAGACAGAACGGCCAGGTCAGACCCGCTGTCAGCCCCTCCCGCATCCTGCGCCTGTCGAGCCGGGCAGCCCGGAGGACTGGGAAAACCAGTACATCATTCTTGTCTCTCCCGAGTTTGACCAGAACGATATGCTGCTCTTTTCTACGTTGCTCAAGGAGGATGTGTACCGACAACAGCAGGGTATGTCTCTGCGCCCCTTGCTGAATGCGTTGACCACGGACCTGCTGACCAGCCTGCCAGATACGCTGATTGTTTGGACCGAGTCTTCGGGAGCGGAAATGGCTCTTTCGTTTCAGGAGCGGTCGGGCTGCCATGAAATCTGGGACTTTCTTGCCGAGGTGCAGAGACAGATGCGGTCGTCAGGTACGTTCTCCTTCTTATCTTTGAGCACTGTGCTGAGCGTGCTGTCCATGTTACAGATCCCGATGCCGATCCCATCGACTCGTCCTCTTCCCCCCGCTTGGAGGCCGCCGTGGACGAAGACAGGATTTTCGAGACGCACAACTGCTGACGCTCGTGGAGCGGGTGGCGGGCCTTCCGGGTCTAGCGGATCTGACGAACCACCAGTTGCTCCCCGAACCACGATTGGAGAACCTGGCCAGCATTGAACAGACGATCAAGACTGTTGCCGATCGGATCGCGCGTGTGGTACAGACGAGGGCTGGGGCAAGTGCATGAGCTCGCCCCTGGTGGCATGGGGCGATCTTGGGTCCGAGCCAAGGCGCACGGATCGCATCCGTGTTTCGCGAACGGTTTTCCGATGCGATGGTGCAGTCTGGGTATCTTACCTCGTTGGGACCCATCTTTGCCCTGGCCGAAAGGCAAGAAGACCTGTCTGGTCTCCATTCGATCTGTACCATTTCTCAGCACATTTTACTTCTCGGGGACGCACATCTGTACGAGCATGTGGTGCAGGACGAGATCTATTCTACCCTGGTGGGCATGCTAGAGTACGACCCGGCCTTCCCTCGAAGCAAGGCTTCCTATCGAGCGTACATGGCCCACTCGACCGAGTTTAAAGAGGTGGTGCCCATTTCCAATCCCGTGGTCCGGGCCAAAATTCAGCACACGTACCGCCTCACCTTTTTGCGCGACGTGGTCTTGAATCGTATTTTGCCCGACCCGCTTCTCAGCCTGCTTCAGTCCATCATCTTTATCTGGCAACTGGACATTGTGTCTTGGTGCTTGAACCACCCTTCCTTCCTGCCGGACCTGTTTGGGCTCTTTGCCCCGTCCGCCTCGGCCCGCGCGCCGACGAGACGAGTGAGACGAAACGGATCGATGCGGTTCTGTTTCTCCAGGCGCTCTGTGCGATTGGCAAGACGATGCAGCGGGCAACCGGGCACAAATGTGTTCCAGCTGGTCCAGCGTGGGTTGCTGGACGTGATTGCGTTTGGGCTCGGGGTGGGGTTGGAGCTGGGTACGGGGCAGCAGGATCGGACGCGTACCGTACCCGGCCTTCCTCTTTCTCTCTCTCCGTCTCCCGTGGCCTCTCACTCCGATCCGAACCCGGACCCGGACCCTTGCTCAGCCCCGGAAAGCGACTCGAGCTCCACTGTGCCTGAATCGGTCGCTGCTCGAGCCTCGATGCCCTTCTCGCCTACTGTGTCCCCTACCGCGGCTCATACGGAGCTCCATGCGGGACAAGGGGAACAAGGGAGCGAGGTGGATCCAGAGATGGCGGCCAAAGTGCGCAACGCGGCGGCGGACATGCTGTTGATGCTTCTCGACTTGGACCCCCTCGCGGTGCGGCAGTACATTGTGCATCGAAGGCACCTGCTTTCCTTGGCCTTAGCGACCAAGGCCACCGCCGCTGCTGCGACCGAGACGCGGGTGCGATCCCAGCCCAAACACACGTATGGTAAGCCTCGCAAGGTGATCCCACAAACAAGAGAGGAACCTGTCGAGCTGCCTCGGGGCAATGATCTGCTCCAGGTCATCTGTACCCTTCTGCGTACCGGTGAGGGAATGGGAATCCAGTCGCAAATGATGGACGTGCTGCGCTCCTTGTTGGATCCCGTTGCAGAGGGCGCAGCGACGGGTGAGAAAGCGTCGCTGCTCACCGTATTTTACCGGGATGATGTCAGGGGCCTGTTTGGCTCGCTGGAGGGGGTTCCCTCGCTCTCGTCGTTGCGTCGCATGGAGGCGGAGGGAGCGTCCGGCCCGGCCGGCTCCACCCACCGCGCCTTGCCGTCACTGGGACTGGAACAGTGTCCTGCTGGCCCACCTGTGCGACTTGTTTACCTATCTGCTCTATCGCACCCCCGACCGAGCCGAGCAGTTCTTTTCGCTGCCGAGCTGGCGGGAAACTGGGTGCGCTGCTCTTGGCCAAAAAACCGGCCCTTGGTCGCGGCCAATGCATGCGATGCATCAAAGTTGTGCACAACGGGACAATCGGCAGCTGCATGAGTACCTATTGACGTGCGACTGATGGACCCGTTGCTCAACTTGGTTGAGACTGAGCTCGCTTCGGGCCGCACGGGCGTGGTGACCAGTACGGCGCTGAGCTTGTTCCGTATCTTGTGTGTCTGAAGACCGGTTGCGCTACGTGGCGCTCACGTGCTAACGCGCTACGAAGGCAAGGTGCGCCGCTTGGCCATCGATGCTAAAGTGGGTCGTGTCTTTGCCGAACTGACTGAGCTCACGCTGGTCGCGCCCCGCTGGAGCGCACCCAGCATGCCGACGTTCCTATGCGTCTTGGCCTCGCCCGCTCCGCGCGAGGGAGGAGGATGCCGACGATTGGTCCGACGACGAAAGTGCGACGCCACCGCCGCGTAAGAGAAAACGGTTGACCACCAGTTCGCCCCACCCAGCTGGCTAAGCGAGGCCACATGCGGTCGCCATCACAGTCGTCCAAGCGGACTCTTGTCCCGTACGACGACGACGATGACGACGATGATGAAGACGAAGACGATGCAGACGGAGACGACGATAACGAAGGTGGGGAAGAGGGCTTCCTGGCGTCAGAAACTTACATCGTCCCTCCCTGATGGGCCGCAACCGACGAAAAAGCGGAATCGGCTGCGTCGCCACTGTCCAAGCAGGTCCTGGAGACCTTACCCAGCCTCCTCCTCTCCCGCCCATCGACGAGCCCAGCCCGCCTTTTCCCACCGAGCACGCTCCCGCTCCCGCTCCCGTGTGCTCCGACCAAGCCACCGCTGCCCCCCCCCCCTGAGCAACCTTTCGCTCCTCTCTGCGCACCCATGTGCGCGGGCTTGGTCTCGCCTGTCCCGTCACTCGTCACCAATCCCTGGCGATGTGACCCGCACCTTATGCTCGCTGAGGTTGAGGTATTGACCCCTCCCCCCCCTCCTCACCCTCAGGTCTCCCCCCTTATGTGGACCATTCCCGGATGTGTCGCAGCCTAGGCTAGCTATAGCTTTCTGTTCCTATATGTTGGCTGTGTCCTGCTTGCTCTTGGCACCTGTATTGTATATCACTGAGCGACCCCGCTTGGAGCTTAGGCGGCGGACGTGCACGCACCATAGCTTGTTTTCCAGGTGAATCGATCGATAATCGACGAATCGAGTACCATCACCAAAGGGGGGATGAAGAATCCCGCACCTGAATAGATGGGACCCGGCGGGGGAGGCCGAACCACGATCCAAATCGTCGATTTTTTTTATTGTCTCTTCAATCCACCATTAATTGGCCTGGCCGATGCCGAAGCAAGACGCGCCTTGGCTGACCCTTTGGGGGGAAGTCGCCCCCTGCTCGCCATCGCACACGGCCGACGTGCCGGTCCCGCGCGCACCCCGCGCTCGGTTCTATGCAGCTCGCACTGGTCCTGACGGGCGTGCGACGAGGTTATTTGCTCGACTACCCTTTGAAGCCGGGGAGCGAGGCACGCCTCTCCCGCGCCTTGGCCAACACGCACCAACATCCCGTCTCCCTTCTCCTCCTCCGCCCAGGGCAAGGGCAGGGGGTGATCAGCAACAGCAACAGGAAGAACAAGTCATCATAGTCAATCGGCAGCTGCTGCCCCCGCTCGATGCGGCACTACCGCCGGTGATTTTGGTGGGCAGGGGCGCGCGTCCGCTGTGCGCCGCGCCGGAGGATTGGGCGGTGCAGCGCCTAGCGCAGTTGGTGCGGCAGGTCCAGCTCGCCGTGCAGAGGGGGGGCGACTGGGTGCTGACGGGGCAGGGCGACTGGTGGCCTTGGCTGGATGGCTGCTGGAATACGAGGTGCTCTACTCGCTGTCTCCACGAAGAAAGAAGTAGGGCAAGCAGGGCCGCCAGCAGCCATTGAAAAAAAAGAAGGCCGAACCACCGAATCCACGCCGTGGCAGCTGCACCCATTGTCCGGCCTGCCCCTCCGACTGCACGGCGCCGCAGACAGTGCGCCGGGGGCGGCGGACAGGCGGGGCAACACGCTCGGGGACGAGGTGCTGGTGGTGCATGAGGTGCGGCTGGTGTCGGCGCGGGGAGCAGGCGCAGCGGCAGACGCAGGAGGTGATGGCGTTCAGCGTGCCGAGGCATTGCTGGGGGTGATGGAGGCGGGGTGACGGAGCGGCTGCGGGGGCGCTACGCGGCGCGTCTGGGCAGCTGGGACGCGGCGGGGGCGGTGGAGGTCAAGGTGCGGCGGGTGGCAGCTGCGCAGGTGGCGCTGTGAGGATGGCCCATTGGTCCGATCCGACGATACCCATAATAGTACTGGCATTGCCTCGTATTCAGCCCTCCAGCACATCTCGTTTAACCTCGTAATCATTCCGCCGGAACATATATGGCACAGCGCGAAGCCTGGTTGAGTCACAGAGCACAAGTCGATCGCAAGTGCTCAGCCCCCATCTGGGCCTCGCACGCGCGACCAGCCAACAAGGGGATGCGGCTGCCTCGTCCCCTGCCGCGTCTCCTGCCCCCCCCTCCCGCCCCTGCCCCCCCCCCTCCCCGCCCTCGTCGCCACCCCCCGCCCACCCCCCCTCCTGAGCAGCAGTCACGCACCCCCCTCACCCCGCTCCCGACGCTGCCGCCCTCTCCAAAAGGGTGCCAAGAAGGCGGCCAAGGCCGAGCAGCTCGCTGCCAAAAGGCCGCCAGGT
Source organism: Moniliella sp. 'wahieum' (assembly GCA_003971905.1). NCBI lineage: Eukaryota > Fungi > Basidiomycota > Moniliellomycetes > Moniliellales > Moniliellaceae > Moniliella > Moniliella sp. 'wahieum'. The sequence continues at coordinate 975,247 of RSEE01000003.1, read as the reverse complement.
AGCCGCCGCCCAGCCCACGCCGGCCAATGCATCCGCCAAGAAACCAGCAAGGAGCCCAAGCCCAAGCTCGTCGGGCCAAAGTCCGTCTGGGTACAGGGCACGGGGGAGAAGAAGGATTTATCGGCGCCGATGGACAGTGCGTACGACCCCCTCAAGGTCGAGTCGTATTGGTACGCCTGGTGGGAGAAGAGCGGCTTCTTTGCTCCGCGCCCAATCACCGAGCAGGACCCGTACAAAAGGAGACGTTTGTCATCCCCATCCCGCCGCCCAACGTCACTGGCAGTCTGCACATTGGCATGCGCTGACCATGAGCATCCAAGACACGCTCTCTGTCGCTGGTACCGCATGCAGGGCAAACGCGTCCTATGTTCCCGGCTTTGACCATGCCGGGATCGCAACTCAGGCCGTGGTGGAGAAGCGGCTGCTCAAGTTTGAGCACCTTACCCGGCACGACTTGGGGCGGTCCAAGTTCTAGAGCGCGTGTTTGCCTGGAAGGACGAGTATGCGGCGACGATCGGCACGCAGCTGCGCCGCCTCGGCTCCTCCTACGACTGGTCGCGTGAGGCATTCACCATGGACGACACGCGTTCGCGTGCGGTGACCGAGGCCTTTGTCCGTCTGTTTAACGACGCATCATTTATCGCGCCAACCGCATCGTCAATTGGTCTTCCTACCTCACCACGTCCTGTCCAACCTCGAGGTGGAACAGAAGGAACTGGCTGGCCCCACCTTCCTCTCCCTTACCTGGGTACGGCAATGAGAAGATTCAGTTTGGTGTGCTCTTCCACTTTTACTATCCCATTGCCGATGCCCCCGCCGACGCGCCGGTGGAGCAGCGGTTGCTCCGGATCGCCACCACGCGTCCCGAGACAATCCTGGGCGACACGGCCGTTGCCATCCATCCTGACGATCCGCGCCACAAGCATCTGCACGGCAAGTTTGTCCAGCATCCCTTTTTCCCCGACCGCAAGTTACCGATCGTGTTGGATGCCGAGGCGGTCGACATGGAGTTTGGTACGGGTGCCGTCAAGATCACCCCGGCGCACGACCCAAACGATTTAATGTGGGCGTGCGCCACCAGCTGCCGTTTGTCAACATTCTCAATGACGATGGTACGTTGAACGAAGAGGCAGGTCCGTTCCAAGGCATGAAACGGCTGTCGGCACGTAAGGCGGTGGTCGAAGCGCTCAAGGAAAAAGTTGTACATTGAAGAACAACCCAACCCGATGAGCGTGCCCATCTGCTCTCGCTCGGGCGACGTGGTGGAACCGGTGCTGAAACCACAGTGGTGGGTCAAGTCCAAGGTGCTGGCTGACGAGGCGGTGGCGCTAGCCCGCCAACAAGGGCTGACCATCCGCCCTGACACAAGCAAAAATGAGTTTTACCAATGGCTCGACCACATTCTCGACTGGTGCATCAGTCGCCAACTGTGGTGGGGCCATCGGATTCCTGCCTACTTTCTCGAGGTGGAGGGCGAGGAAGTGGATGAACTGGACAGTGCCAGCTGGATTGTTGCTCGCTCGCCTGAAGAGGCCCAGGCCGAGGCGGAGAAACGTGCGGGCGGCAAGAAGTTTACGCTTCGACAAGACGAGGATGTACTGGACACGTGGTTCTCCTCGGGTCTGTGGCCGTTTAGCTTGATGGGTTGGCCGGACCAGACGCCCGATCTGGCCCACTTTTACCCCAATTCGCTTCTCGAGACGGGGCGGGACATTATCTACTTTTGGGTGGCACGAATGGTGATGCTTGGAGCGCACTTGACCCACACGTTGCCCTTTCACGAGATTTTCTGTCATGGTATGGTGCGCGACGCCCACGGCCGCAAAATGTCCAAGTCGCTCGGCAACGTGATTGATCCGATTGACGTGATTGAGGGCATTGACCTGGCCGCATTGCATGCCAAGTTGGAAAATGGGAATTTGGATCCCAAGGAGGTGGCCAAGGCCCGGGCAGGGCAGACCAAGGATTTCCCCAAGGGCATTCCTCAATGTGGCACCGATGCCCTCCGCCTGGCTCTGGTCGCCTACACCACGCCCAACGCGGACATTAACTTGGACATTTTGCGCGTGGAAGGCTACCGCAAGTTTTGCAACAAGATGTGGAACGCAACCAAGTTTGCGCTGCTCAAGCTCGATGGGTTTACCCCTGCCTCGGTCACCGCCGCGGCGCAGCCGGGCAACAAGAGCGCCAGAGCCTGGTCGAGCGCTGGATCCTGGCCTCGCTGCACGAGACGATTGGCAAACTGAACAAGGCGTTGGCCCAGCGACATTTATGGAGGCGGTCCATGCCGCGTACCAGTTCTGGCTGTATGACTTTTGCGATGTGTACATTGAGGCCATCAAGCCCATCACTGACCACCCGGGTGCGACGGTGGCTGGCTCGGCCGAAGCCCAGGCGAAAGCTTCGGCGCAAGAAACGTTTGTACACGGTGCTGGACCAGGGATTGAAGTTGCTGCACCCATTTATGCCGTTTGTGACAGAGGAGCTGTGGCAGCGTCTGCCGCGCCGCCAAGGCGAGACGGCAGCGACGATTGCGCTGACGGCCTACCCGGCCCAGGCCGCCCACCCCGAATGGAAGGACGGCGCGAGCAGGCGCGACTTTGACCTGCTGTTCGAGTCGGTCAAGACGCTGCGTGGGGTGGCGATGCAGTATGGGGTGATCAAGCAGCTGGAAATGTACCTCGAGGCCGAGTCGCCCAGCCTAGGCGCGGTGCTGCACGAGCAAAAGTCGGTAATTGAGACGCTGATCAAGGGCGCCAAGGGCGTCGAGGTCCTGATTGGTCCGCCCGAGCAAACAGGCAAGGCGATCCCGGGCGGTGCGCCGTAGCGTCGATCCAGGCCGGGCTGCGTGCACATGTGCTCGTGCGCGGCCGGATCAACGTTTCGGCCGAGGTGGCCAAGCTGGACAAGAAGCTCACCCTCGCTGAGAGCAACATTGACCGTCTCACCAAGCAGCGGGAGCGCACGGCCCAGTGGGAAAAAACTCCAGACCAGATCAAGCAGCAGGTGGAGACTAGCTTGAAGAACTACGAGTCGGAGCGGCAGGCGCTGTTGGATGCCAAGGCTTCCTTCGAGCAATTCCGCGAATCCGCGAAGTAACTAGGATTGCATTGCAATGGATGGTGACTAGCTACCAAGCTTGCCACAAAGAGTGTGTGCACGGATTCGAGGGCCTCTGCGTCCGTGGTTCCCACCCGGTCGCCCCGCGCTCATATAGTCTTCCGCATAGCCATCATGCCCGACCTGCCAACGTCTGCTTGGACTTACATTGCCTGGAGATTAAGCGCTTATTAGCATTCGTATAGTATACTCTCAGCCCCCCTCCCTCATCATCGCCAGCACGGGCCACACGTCTTCGAATTACTATTGCTTTTGTGCTCATCTCCCTCAGGCCTCATGCGTACCATGCATCATGCATCATGGAGGGATCAAGACGTTGACGATGAGGGAAGAGGATCGCTTGAAGCTGGTCAAGACAGCTGCTGAACCGTTGAGCGTGTTGGAGATGAACGTGGGCTACGTTCAAGAGGTCGATCCAGATCCTGATCGATCCTCTCGATGCTTGAAGCTTTGATCGAGATGGTGCTCCCGGGTCTCGTCTTTCGTCATCGTGTCATATGCACATCACGTGTCACATGTGATGCATGTGACATGTCACATGTCATGTGTGTCACGTGATATGTGTCAGCGCCGCGGAGGGTTTCTGGTTGCCGGCTGAGCTCAGCGCCAGAAGCGTCACACGTCAGCGTCAGCGCTGATTTGGAATCCGAGTCAGCCGCTGAGCCTGGCTCGGCCACCCATAGGCGTCTGGCTTATGGCTTATGGCGCTTATCGCTTATCCCCAGCTATCGCCGTTATTCGGGGTCCATGTCGCCGTTACCCCCGTGTTCTTCTTGGGCCTGCCCACCAATGCATCATCCACCCATGGGCATCATCTATCGCTCATCATGCATCACGTTCCCCGTTCCGGGTTTTCAACCTCAGCGATCAGGCTGAGGCTCACCCTCGGTGCACCGGCCAACCGTCCCCGACGGAAAAACAGATCTTAGATTTGTGGACGTTTTATGCTTAGGCGCCGAAGAGGCCGCGACCTGGAGCGAGTCCTTCTAGCGTCCTTCTCAAGCTTCAAGCTGTCGGCGCTTCCTGAAGGCTCCTCGTGCTGGCGGACGCGCTGGCGGCGGGCGTAGAGATATTGGGAACGTCTCAACCGCTGAGCCTCACTAAGCTGTGGCGCAGAGACGAGTCGAACCGATGACGCCGAGAGATACTAGGTATTTGAAAAGGGCGGAGCGAAGGTCAAGCTTCAAGCTTCAAGGGTGTTCTCGGGAGGCTCGTGATACGTGTGATAGGCGCTCGGCGGCTGTGGAAGCCGAAGCAAAACCTTGCGGACGACGACACCTTGCCAGCACAGGAATACACTCCGCACTGAGTGAGTACTGAGTCTGGGTACTCGGTCATGCACATGCGTCATGCGCGTCATGCACATACGCTCAGCGCTCAGCGGCTCAGCCAGCGCTCATATACAAATAGACCCTGAATCAGCCCATCATCGATCATCCATCATCCATCAGATCCATCAGACCGTACCTTGCAGTACTTGCCCCCCGTGTGTGTCGTGGGTCGCATGTGCCCAATTGATCGTCGAGAGGGGTGTCGTGTGCCGCAAGGCCCTGACCTCAGGCATCAGACAGGCCTCAGGCCGCAGGCCCCACAGGCGCCGCCTCCAACGTTAAACATCCGCGTCAGCGCCAAACGCCATCATTTCCATGGAGTCTGTCGTTCGGCCCAGTATGCCCCAGTACGGCGAGCAGCTGCTACGCCAAGCTACGCCAGCTACTAGCCGTGGCTTCAGTCCAGAGGCGTCGAACGCGTGACGAGAGCTACTAACGACCTGCTATGGCAAGAGCCAGTGCGCTGTGGGAGGGGGTTGGCAGGGTTCGCGCGTTCAGACAAATTGGTGCCGCGGTGTTGCGCGGGGCCCGTTGGAACGCCCCGACAGGGGCGAGTCGCTTCAAGTTTGTGTGACACCGCTTCGAAGCCCTTGAGCTTGACCTTCCGGGCAAGAGCAAAGCAGAATGATCGATTGATCGATGAATGGCGGGGCCGCTCGGTGACCGATGCATGTGCACGATGCCTGATGCACTAGTGATGCATCCCGCGTGCGCGTGATGTGGGTTGCCAATTGGTGGGTGGGCTGAGCGCCGAGACTCAGCGCTGAGGCCCTCAGTCGCTGAGCGCTGGCTGGAGGTGTTGCGGCAGGAGGGGAGTGTGTGGGTCGTTTCTAGGCTGACGATCTGAACCAGATTTCCGTCCCTTCGGTTCGCTGCTATACTATCTCAATCAATCCTGCTGGCACCCCCCAATGCGCCGCCTTATATAGCCCACCATGGACCAACAGCCTTGCTCCCCATCTCTCTCCACCGCTCCTTCCTATCTGTGTGTACACAACGGTCGCATCCACTGTTTGCTCCAGCGACTGACTGGGCCCCGTCTCTTCAGATTCTATTATGCCTACCACTGTCGACGTGTACCAAGCATGGAGCCCAAGGGCCCCTTGGCCCCGGCAAGATTGAGCGCCGCGACCTTCGGGACGGGACGTATCGATTGCCATTTCTCACTGTGGGTACTGCATGTCGGACACGCACTCGCGCGACTGCGACTGGGGTCCTACTCCGTTCCCTCTGGTGCCAGGGCACGAGATTATTGGGCGGGTGACCGAGTCGAAGGACCCCAAGTTCAAGGCGGGCGAGTTGGTCGGTGTTGGATGCATGGTCCAATCGGGCTGTGTAACGGATAGCGAGCTCTGTGCGTTTTGCCAAGAAGGGGACGAAATTCATTGCGTCAAGGGCCCCGTGCTCACCTACGCTAGCCACGACAAGATTGATGGATCTCTGACGTTTGGCGGGTACTCCAAGAGCATCGTGGTCGACGGCAAGTTTGTGCTCAAGGTGCCTGAGAACCTTGACCCTGCTGGGGCAGCGCCTCTGCTTTGCGCTGGTATCACCACCTACTCACCCTTGAAGCGCTTCGGTGCCGGTCCGGGCAAGAAGGTATTGGTGGCCGGGCTGGGTGGCCTGGGCCACATGGCGATCAAGTTGGCTAAGGCCATGGGCGCTGAAGTTTCTCTCCTCGCGTTCGATGAGCAAGGCGCAAGAGGCCAAGGAGCTGGGTGTGGACAAGTTCTTGATCACCACCGATGCCGCGCAATTCCAAGCCGCCGCCTCTTCTTACGACATTGTGATTGACACGATCAGTGTCGACCACGACTTTGGGCCGTACCTGTCGTTGCTGAAGCCTTACGGTGTGATGGCCGTGGTGGGCCACATTGGCCCTACCAACCTCAACACCGCCCCGCTCGTCTTTGGCAACCGCATCCTGGCCGGCTCGGCCATTGGCGGAATCAAGGAGACGCAAGAAATGCTCGACTTTTGCGGGGAGCACAACATTGTGGCCACCTACGAGCTGGTCAGCTTTAAGGACATCAACCACGTGTGGGACCGGCTGTACAAGAGCGACGTCAAGTACCGCTTTGTGTTTGACACGGCTACTCTTTAACCTATGTTTTGGTCAAGCGGGAACGTATCGTTGTTGCTAACGTCGACCGTCAGATTCCATAACCGTCCAAAGTACTTTTTTTTCTTCTCACTTGTGCTTGGAAATAGTATGGAACGCCCCTCGGGTTTCCCTGTTGCTTTGGTGCAGTGAGACGCGACTGTCAGTGACAGGGGCCGAGAGCAACCTAGTACGTGATGAGGATGACTACAAAAGGATCCATGCGGCCGAGCGAACGAGCGAGGGGATTTGAGAGGAAGCAGTGAGCTATGATAAGAGGGTACTTTGCCTGTGTGCGTGCATGCCAGCAGCTTGCTTGGCAGGCTACTGTATCAATGGCTCCCGTTGCAAAACGTATGCCCCAGGCGGGGCTGGCATGAGAGTCAAAAAACAGTCAAGCAAAAGGAATAATAGACAGCACTGCTCGCCCCCCGGCCCGTCGCTGCAGCCGATGGGGCAGAAGAAATGCGGCTCGATGGAGCTGAGGAGCGTCGGGAGGGCAGAGGAGGCAAGGGAGAGGACGAATGGCAATGGAGGGGGGCGAGCGAAGGAGAAACAGTGGGTAATTTGTGCTGCGTGGCCGCGTGGCGCAGGCGGGAAATGAACACGTCGGCGAGGGCAGAATGCTGGATTGAAAGAAACAGCGGCGGTGCGGTGTTTGGATTTGCTTGCTGGGGACACGCGACCATCACGCATCCCACGTGCATCAGCGGCAGCACCCGCACGTGACACACCCGGGGGGCGGCACGGGGCTGTGTGGGGCGGGGCGTGTGGGGAGGGCGGCTGCGGGCAGGCGGCCGCAGCAGCGCGTGCGGGGCGAAGCACAGCCAGGAGGCGCCGGCATTCTTCCTTCTCGCTCCTCGCCCCCACCACCTCCCTGCCCGCCATGCCCATCGGCCACGACGGGTACTACCGCCGCGCCGCCCCGCGCGCCTCTGGCCATGGCCACGGCAACACACACACCCGCACCCCGCAGCCCCGCCCACGTCCCCACCCGCCTCGTCCGCCCCGCCCCGCCAGCCTTCGTCGCCCGCCCACTCCGCCCGCCTCATCGACTTTGGCGACGACGACAGCACCGCCTCTGCCCAGCGCTCGCAGCCCAGCGCCCCCAACCCCTACCAGGCCGCCCTCGCTCCCCTCGACATGGTCGACGCCTCGGGTTACCCATCCGACTCCGCCCGCGCCCCCGCTCCTTCTCCCACCACCGCCCCGCCCCCTCGACCCCTCCTCCGCATGCAACGCCAACGCAAGCAGCCGCGACGACGACCAAGACTCCCTCCCGTCCCGCACTGCCCGCCGCATGAGCAACAGCAGGCTCGGTGCACCCGTCCCCCGATCCCCTCGCGCTCCAACTCCGTCATTGCCCGGCGCGCAGCCCGCCACGCCTCCGCTCTTGCTGCCCAGCCCATCACATCGGCCCCAGGCAGGCACCAGGACGCCTACGATGACGACACCTCCTTCACAGCCTCTCCACCTGGCCCCGCCGCTCCCCTTCGCCGGAACCCGTTCGTACTGCGTCCAACATGCGCTCTGATGCGTACCTCGACGATGACGACTATGACGAGCGCGACGCCAACCCGCCCAGGTGGGATCCCTCTCCCGACCATGAGGGAGCCCATGCCTCACTACGCTGATGAGCCCCTGACCGAGGAGGAAGAGGAGGAAGAGGAGGAGGATGTATGTATGGTTTCCGCTTGGTATGGATTGGCTAATCATATTTGTCTGTTTGTTTATTTGTTTTTTCCGTGGCAGGATGTTCGCGCCCCTATTCCCGGCTCTACCAAAAGATCCGCCGCCCCTCTTCCACCCTCGTTCGAAGAGGCTCTTCACCTGGTGTGCCCACTGCATCTCGTGGAAGAGGTCGCCGAAGTCCCGAAGATGATCAAGACCCGGACTTGATCGATGAAACATCAACTACTCCAAGCACACAGCTGGACGATGAGTTTCCATTCCCTCCCGCGACTACCCGATTAGCCCCTCGTCAAAAAACGGTGGGTCTCAGCCCCCGCTGGCGATCGATTCAGTCAAGAAGATATTTCTTCTGCAGTGCCCACTCGCCAGATGGACGATCTTGCTCTCGATGAGGAGCCCGAAGATATCGAGCTCACTCCACAGCAGCGGCATTATCTCGTGCGCGCCCTGGTCGCGCTTCAACTGGGCCATGAAGCGAGTCAATTGGAGAAGCTGAGTGCCTTAACTGTATATGGTCCCCCCTTTAGCTCCCTGCGACCCGCACTGGGCAAAGTGGGCAAAGACCTGATTAACGAATACACGAAAGATCTCCCCCGGGTTCCTGCGGCCGAAGACCCGTATGCGACCGATGGCCTGGCTGCGGGAAGCAGGGGCGACGATGCGGTGGTGCGTCGAACGGAGCGGGTGACCCAGCCGGTCATCCTCCGTCATTTGTTCCACACTCATCTGCGCACCTTCCCCGGCCTTGACACGGCACCTAGCAAGTTTTGGCAACAACGCGTCCAAGTGCTGCTGGATGAGCTGGCCGCACGCAACTTGAGCACGTCGCTCGAACGCAGCGAGTTGACAACGTCGTATCTGGGCTCTCACGATGGGATGGTTTGGGCAAATTCTTTGCCCGTGGCATTGGGATCCGCGGAGAAGGCGAATTGCGCGGTCCCGGCCCCGGACTCAAGGGGACGGAAGAGTGGGGTGTGGGAAAGCAATGGGGCAAGGGAACGGTGAAGCGTGGCTTGGCCAAACCCATCGCTCTCCCCGAACTGCTGGAGGACATAGATGCCCTCTTTGCGCCCGGCACCAAGTCCAACTCTTCGGGCGATGCGGATCTGGAAGACGCAGTGATCGGCAATGGCGCTTGGCAGGCGAGCGCGCGCGGCAAGAGGCCAAGGACGCCGCTGCCCTAAAGGAGAAATTGATTGAGCAAGAGGATGGCCTGGAGTCCATGTGGGATGTGTTTCTGGGTGTGACGCGGGTGCAGGATTTGCCACCGCGTCTCCAGCGTGCCTGGGCGCACTTTCGCCACTCCTTGGCCACGGCACTGTACGACTTGTTCATTCTCTCACCCGAGGCGGACCAATTGGGTGAAAAAGCTCAAGTCGGTTCATGCCCTGTTCCTTACTGGGGCGCTAAGCAGCTTCTTCGTTCCAATGTCCACCCTCCCCATGTGATGGTGCAGAGTCTGCTGAGCTTGCTCTTAGCGCGCCCCTCGGCGTCCGAGAAAGAAGAAGGGACAAGGCCCAGAGCTTGCTGCAACGCATCCTCGGTTTCATGCTCACGCGCGAGATGGACCAAATCAAAACCACACTGGTTCGTCCGCTTCGCACTTCCTTGGCCGAGGCCGGTCAAGGCCCGTTGGCCAACCGTTTGATGGACTATGTCACCTTTGCCGATCGTGTGGAGCGGGCTGCGGTCGAACGCAAGACGCTCGAGTCGGGCGACGATGTGGTGACCGTCATTCTGCTCGACTCGCCTCCGCTGGGTCATGGGCCGACGAGGAGGCAGCACGCACGCTGCTCAAGCCTGTCGACAGCGACTTGGTACTGGATATGCAGCGCGCGTTTTCTCTCAGCCCCTGGCGGGGCCACGTGGATGCTGCGTACCCCCCGAATCGAGCCGATACGATGAGGTGATCGTGGAAGATGCGGAGGATGCGTTCCGGGAGGCACGTCCGCCCGCTACGGCGGACGATGCAGAGGACGAAAGTTGGACGCTGACGGAGGAGGAAGAGGATATGGCATACGACTTTGCCCAACTGAAACTGTTGCTCCGCGAGGCGCGTCGTGCGCGCGACAGGGAAGAGTTGTTGGATGTTGCGCTGGGTCCTTTGCTGCCGACGATGGTGAAGGACCTGCTGGAATACGTCTTTTATGATGGCTTGCGCGCTGCCACGTCGGCCAAGGTGGATCTTTCCCGTGCGGTGGGGGATGTGAAGGACTTCATTGACGACTTGCTCGCGGTGCGACAACGTTCGGTTTCCAATCCCGATGAGGCGGGGCCAGGTGAGTGGGTGGCGCTGCTGATGCGGCACGAAGACCACTTGCTGGAATTCATGCACGACCTGGCTCCCGTGGCCGAACCGTTGTTGGAGTGGGTCCAGCTGGGCACCGATTACCTTGCCCTCGCCACTTCGGACCCGATGCACCCCGCCGATCGCACCCGAACCAACATTGAGATCAACGTCGACACCCTCTTGTCCGACGAGCGGATCAAGCCTGAGGACCGCAAGCGTATCCTCCAAGAAGTGGACTCTCTTGCCTCCTGGACCATGTGGCAAAAAGTGCGCGAGGAGTTGGAGGCGAGGCGGGAACTCTCTTTGGCCTTGCGCCTGACGCCGATGAGGAGGCGGAGAATGGTGGGCGGAGCGCCGTGGGGGGCAAAGGAAAAAAACGTGCCTACTCCCCCGACGAAGAAATGGCTGCATTGGGGGTGGAGAACCTACCGCCCGATCCAGCGTTTACCAATGCGGCCAGCGACGTGGACCGGCTTCTGTATCGCTTGATGCGTATGCACGGGGTACGTGCCGACGACGGTCTGTGCCGGAGCGAAGCGCGCGGGACCGAGGCGCAAGTCTACCCGAACCTGTGGTACGACGAGTTGGACCCGACGGGCCAACAAATGATGGCCGAAGAACAGGTTAAGGAGTTACGCTACGTGCCCTTGCGCACGGACTATCCGCCGCCGTTCATGCTGCACACCCGTCGGCTGCTCCCTGCCTTCCGACAGCAACTGACCAACGTCCTCCCTGACTGGTCGGTGCCGCGTCGCGAACAAGAAGACGTGGCCAAGGCCAATGATCGTCCCCGGTCCCAGTCCTACCGCCCACATCATCCGCGCTCCGACCCGGGTCGGCCCCCTACCCCCTCGGCCCTCCCTCGGGCCCGCGTCCCAGGGCGACCCGGACGCTGTCGACCCACAGCGAGGCTGCCCCAGGAGACCGTTACCTGCCCCCCCCTCGTCGCCCCATGTCAGAAAATGGGGATGGGAGAGGGATGGGCGCCGGGCGCGGCGCCTGGATGTCCCCGGATCGGTCTAGCTTTGCACATCCGCTTCCGACGGACCGGGACGCCCCGAGCAAGCCGGGCAAGAAGTGGGGCGAATGGACGTCGTCTTTGGCACGCAGCTTCTCTTTGGCGCCCTCGTCGGCCCATTCGGTCCATTCAACCCACTCGGCCCGGCGCGAAAATGGGTGGGACGGAGCACGCGGGTCAGAGGGGACGGGCGCCTTCGTACCCAGGCGACAAGGCGTACCGCGTGCCCCCGCCTCGGATGGGCGGGTTGCGGGACCCGTACCCGTACCGCGACGACCCGCCGAGTCGGGACGATGGCCGTGCGCGTCCGCCCGGATTCCCCATGGGGAGGGGCGAGGGGCGCCTGCCGCCGCCTCGCGAGCGTCGGTACCCCGGCGACGACCGCGACGCGCGCCACCGGGTCCGCCGGGGCGCGGCGATTGGCGCGAGCCGGCTGGGGCGCTGAGGCACGCGACGCTCGAGGGTACCCGCCCCCGCGTGCGCGTGCGCCCAGGGACGAGCCCGTGTCGGATCTGAGTGGGCTGTTTGCGCCGCGCAAGTAGGCCAATTACAACAGGCGGGGCTCAGTCTTGAGCCTGAGCCCTGAGCCCTGAGGCTCGCGTTGCCTGTCAGTGGCTTTGGATGCCGTGAGCTAGCTGGCTACACGTACCCGCTGCTGTCCACTGCCCACTGCCGATCGTTCCCTGTCGTCCCGTTTTCCCTTTTCTCCCCTTTGGGCCGCCGTTCCGCTTGGTTGATGCCTTGGCTGTGTTCTCGCACGTGCGGCTGCTTCGTGCATCGCATCGGATGGGCGTCCCAGACCTCCCCCACGTTTTTCTGCGGAAGAGGCATGCTACTGGCCCTGGTGTCTGTAACTGCGCCATCTCCTCGTGCATTGTGCCTCTAGAGCTCTGTCTCTCTTCAAGCTTCATTAACATTCTTCTTTTTGACGTTTGACGTTTGATGTTTGACGTTTGCCGTTTGCCGTTTTTGCCGTTTCCCCCTCGTTTTTGCGTGTTTGTTCCTGCCTGCTTGGGTTGCACCCTACCCGTCTTGCTCGGTTTGTTCTGTCTTGTTCGCTCGTTTGGACGTCGTTCGTTGTCCTTCGCGGCGTTGTGCCAAGCCAAAGCTGGATGAATTCATTTTTGTCTGCCCCGGCAGCGCCATCACGCGTCACGCACGTAGCTAGTAGGTGATCACGCACCATCTTCGATGCTGGTCTTATCTCCGACTCTCTCCCCTATGTTCTGCCCCTGTCCTGACGCGCCTGACGGGCTCCTCTCTTGCAATAGTACAGCTTGATGAGACCTGGAGTCCTGATGGTCCTCGAGGGTGATGCAATCGCATGGTGGTGGTGATGGTGTGGCAACCAGCAATGTCTACAGAGGAACATCAAGCAGCGAGTCGCCATCGGGGGCTAAGCTGCGGGACGAGGAGGAAAACAGGAGAGGGAAAACAGCGGAACTCCTAGGCCTGAGGAGGACCTGAAGGAACATTGGCCAAAGCATGAGCCACCTAGCTCATCAACACAACTCTCTATACGCCTCTTTTTTGTCTCCCCGCCCCCGCGTTTTGTAAGACCCGAGGAACCCAACCGATTTGGGTGGTCATGCATCATGCATCATGCACATCATGTACTGAACCTCTGGAAATCTATAAGCCTAACGCGTTGGTGATGGTTGCGGTCTTAACCTGATGCATGATGGTCGATGAGACCCTGAGCCTGATACAGGCATGATGGACCTCGAGGATGACATCGATGACACAATCGCAATAGTGCCGTGGACTAAGACGTACTAAGCAAGTCAGTACCGCCTACTTACAGATGAGGAACATCAAGCAGCCAACAGTCGCGCCAACAAAGTATATCTAAGGCTGGGGAGCAAGGAAAGCAGATGCGACAAAGCAACGGAACTCCTAAGCCTGCGGAGGGACTGAAGGGACGTTGGCCCACACACCGAGACGTTGCGCGCGTGGCGACTCCACATCCTGCTTTCTGCCACAACCGGCAACCCCTGGAAGAGACCGAGTTGTGGAACAAGCCGGAGTGTGCACGTCGAGGCTTTCGAGGTCAAATCAGTCAAGTTTTAAGTAGGGGGCAAATGGTGATGTGTGATCATCAATAAGGCGCTACCTTGGCATGTATGGTGGGACTGCTGGCCCCAACACGCGTAGTGGTTATGGTGTGTAGCTCTCCTGTGGCGTATAATCCGATCCACGGTGGCACAGCGCCAAAGATTAACATGGCCGGGGGGCGCTGTGGGTTTGACAGCTCGATGACGTCGATGACGCGCGAGCAAGTGCGGAGGCCGTGGCGGCCGTGGCTTATGGTCGTCTCTCCTCCGAGTGCTCGCGGTGGAGTCGTCGCTTTACCGAGTGCTCGCGCTCCAAGTGACAGAAAAAGTGGGGCCGAGGAGAGGTCGAGGGTGCGAGAAAGCTTATTGAAACTAAGTATAAAGGACGTGATCTGATGATCGCCATGGACAAGGACGGTGTGTGGTTGTGGAACCCAACCCCGTCTTTGTCTCCCCCCGCCATCCACACCCCATTACCATGGCGTCCCAACCCCGACTGTCGTATCGACCGGTAACTCACGCTGCTGCCTGCTCGGCGTGCTGGCCTTCTTCTTGCCGCCCTTGGCTGTCGGTCTGGCCCGCGGCTGCGGTCGCGACTTTTGGATCAACCTCGTGCTCTTTGTTCGTCGCCTCTTTCCCCCCTCCCCCCTCGTACACCGAAGACGGCGCTGGTTGAACTGACCCCATGTTTACCCCCCTTTTTTGTACCCCCGCGCGCGCAATGCTTGGTTGGAGCACAGATTCTGTTGTGGTTCTTTGCGATGATCCATGCGATGGTCATTGTATGTTCCGATCCCCCGTCTTCTGTGGTGGTGGTGCCAGCTACCGCGCCCGTGGCCTCCACCGATCCTAAAGGCCCCGCCGGCCACGACAACCAAGGCAATACCTTTATGGGCCAGCATGTCGAGACGGCGCAGGACTATGGCGTGCATTAAGCATAGTTACCTGCCCCCGTCTCGCTCTGGGGTCCCCCCGTCGCTCTGCCCCCCCCCCCCCTATTGCTCGGACCTTGTTCCCCCTTCTTTTCTTCGTCCTTTCGTACCCCTGCTCCCGTCTGGTGTGGCGATGTCTGGCCGGATGCTGCTGCTACAACTGCTCCTGGGTCGCCACCACCGCCATCACGAGACCAATGGCACGAGTTAGTTGGATTGCATCCCCCACATTCGATGGACCGCAGACCCTCTCTCATCTCACATCAGGTGGGCTCAGGCGGGAGGCTGCATCGCGACAAAGACGGAAAGGGGCCAGTGCCAGGAGACCTGAGCCGAAGGAAGGGTTGGTGAATGCCCCCATGGGGAGAGACATGCTTCAGCCTCCTATAGCCCTATTGTTCCCCGCATATACAAGGAACATGACATGGCCAATCCGCATCTGCTCCAATCCCCATCCCACCATTGATGCTGGCAATACAGAGCGGCACTGCAAGATGTCAGATCGATCATTCGCGCAAAATTGATGGAATCAAAAGGGAAGGAGGGCTAGGTTGGAAACCAGGGTGGGAGAATTGCTGGCCGCACCTAAGGAGGATCCTTACCGAGTTGGGTCGGAGGGGGAAAAGTATACTTGGCAGGCCCACTGGAACGTGAGAAAAGAGGGGGTAGATGAGCATGCCAGTCGGTCTATGTGTGCGGTGGATCGCAAAGGAGAATGAGAAGGCTGTCGCACGAAATCCATATCCAAAGCCAAATGGAACAGGTGGGGACAATAGGATTGAAGGCATGCGGTCGGGGACAACGTTTGGTGCCTTCTTCTCCCCCCCATCCCGACCAAACAGTGCGTCCACCACCTCCACTGCAGTTCACCCACCCTCGCTCCGAATGCGAGTGGAAGTATTGCATTGCAGTCGCCTCATGCACCCCATATGGGAAGAAATGAATGATGTGCGAGAGTAGCTCCGGCTCTAGTCCCACTTGCCCTACCGATCAAGTTTGGTCTTCTTCGACGTGGCCCTCGCCTTCCATGCCTCTATTCTACACCCCCGTTTCACCAATCCCCCCTCCCGGGCTGGGTGGCTAGGCACATTCCAAGCCCAACTACTGCCCTTCTCTTCCGCCAATAGCATAACTGACTGAGGGCAACCATGCCAGCACAGGATGACGCACTACTAGGCACACATCTTTACCCTACTGTCTCATCCGGTGCATCGGCACAATGATATGGATGAGCAAAGGAAAGGCAGTGTCATGAGCCCACACCAGTGAAGTCATGCATCATACAAGGGATGAAACCTCCGTACCGAGACTCCATACTCGGCACTCACGAAGGAGCCTCATTCGCTTCTACCCGCACGCAACGGCGCAGCCAGCGCCGTCGGCGAGTGAGTGCTGCGCCATGTTTGTCCACGCGCCAGCGGAAAGTCCGAGCCATCGACCCGAGAAGCAGACTGGCCCCAGGCAGAGGGGACGTAGCTGCGTCGTCGGAACCCAATGACGGGTCCTGGGCCTGGACAAGGTCCAAGGTTGCCTGAGCCTCGGAGGGATCCAATGCTTCGTTGGGCTGGTCGGTGTGGCGATACGCATATGGCGCAGGCCAATGCCAGTCGCGGTCGGTGTACACCCAGCCATGCTCGTCCGCCCCGACGGGGGACCAGGTACCCTGCCTCATCCACCCTCCAGTCCTCGCCGGGGAGCCAGGCCCAGCCATGCGGGAGGGCAGCAGCGAGGTGCCAGGCGCTGATACTCTCCGACCCCGGAGCCACCGTGTCGAGGCCCGGCGGGACCAACCGTCTTGGGAGCGGGTCCAGGCGCGCCGGTCGGACTTCAGCAGGTACTCGCCGCTCCATTCTCGTTCTTCGGGCTGCTGGGCGCCCTTGCGTGGGGTGCGCGCAACAAACCGCTCGTTCTCATAGATCTCCACGTCACGCCAGCCATGGGACCAAGCTTGGTCCGGAAGCTGGTCCAACTCGAGCCAGGTCCGGGCCACATGCGCGGCTTCCGATCGCTTTTGTCGCAACACTTGGTGGGCAGCACGAGCCTTGCGCGCCGCAGCGGGCGTCAGAGCCGTCTCTCCCTTTTCCTGGTCAGGGTGGGTGAGGCCGTGCGCGAACGGCTTGACCCAAGGATGGTTCGCCGCCAATGCCACCCCCCCGCCCACAAGGAGCAACATCCGGATCGGAACCAGATGGCCGAAAATCAGCATCACTACCGTCCCCACAATGCTGATCCTCAGTAGCAACATGGACGTCGTGGGGTCCGACCAATTCAAGTAAGGCACCAAAAGCGAAATGGCATCGTATCCGTCCGGAATCATCTTCATCCTGGGCGCAAGGAAACATCAGTCAACCAAGGGAAGGGAGCAGAGAAAAAGAAGGAGACATATGTACATGTTCTGAATATCACGTAAGTTCTGGAGGAACTGCATGCTTCCCTCTGCGGCAGGGGTGGGCGTGAGCGGGGGCAGGGGGTTAGGGTCGTCCATATGAGTCGGCTGGGCAAGCAGCGAGGCCAGTGCGTTGGCCGGGGGCGAGAGATGCCAGGAGCCAGTGTGTGGGTAGGCGTTGGGGAAGCGAGAGCGATGCGTCTTGTAGAGGATGATGGTCAAGATGGCGGGGGCGCCGCAAGCAACAGGCTGGGCCGGAGCGCGATGGCAGCCCAGAGCGCCATCCACATCAGCGTCCAAGCCCAGTCATCCCACAGCAGCGTCGCCTCAACGTGGTCTTGGAACCAGAAGAAGGCCCGGCTTTCTGAACAAACGCGCGGAAGTTCTTGGTGGTGATGATGAGGCTCAGAGGATCTTTGTGAGCGGCCGCAGGCAGAGCTTCAGGGGCCGCCCGAATGGCCGCAAGCGAACCGAGAAGTTTGCGGGAGAGGGCAGGGGAGGCAGTGGAAGCGGTGGTGGAAGCGGTGGTGGAAGAGGGGGTGAGGGAGGCTACGGATGCGTCGCTGTCGCGACGTTCGGGGTTGCGCCAGGAGCGCATGGCGAGATGGGGCCAGACGCGACGGGGACGGCGAGATGGTGGGGGTGTGGATGTGGGGTCTTTCACATTCTGGCGTTGTCGCGGTGTGGGGACAACCGGGCGTCCACTGTTCAACGTAAATGTTTCAATGTTCAGTCGACCGGTGGGCCGGGCCGGATGCAACATTTCCGAACATTGCCTGAGCCGGTGAGGCTCACCTCGAGAAAATCGGACAAGTGAGAGAGACGGGAGGGAGCTCCAATCTCTGTGGCCATCATATCATCCCGCGCGCAGAGCAGATCCCAAATCCCCTTCCACTTCTCCATCGCGAACTCCAAAATAATATTAACCGCTTGAGCCCATTGTGTGCGATGGTCGACCTTTTGTTTCTTTGTGTTTTAAAAAAAAGGGCGGGGGTCGAGCGAAACGGAAATAGGAGGGGAGAGAGAAAAACTAGCCGGCAGGAACTGTTTACGACGCTCAAAGATGCCAACGGTCGCAATTAACTCAGGCACAGCAATGCGCTCAACCACACCTGGCTCTCCTCAATCCCATATCACACAGCTGTGTGCCTTCGGCTCGTCGACAAAATGAAAGCAGGTTCAGATTGGTCTCCTCCTCATCCACGACCTTGTGCCATTCCACCCTACGTATGGGATGATGCAAGTGTGGTTTAATGTCCTCGCTTGGCCCAGGATGGCTCGCACCCGCACCAAGTCCGCTCTAGCACATTGCACGAAGCGGTGCGGGAGTCGCTCCATTCCCGACACCCATATTATATCCACAATAAAACGAGAGCCGACTGTAGAGGAAAAGGATGGGACGAGACGGGTCTGGAGGAAGACAATGCGTAGTACAGACTATGTATACTCTATTTTCTCTTTTCCTCGCCGCTTGTGACCAATCTCCTCGCTCCTGTCCATACTGTGAATATTGTGTCTGTTGTTGATTCTATAATTGATGATGGCCAAAAGCCGCCAACCATTCCCATCATGGACTCGTGAGCAAACCTTCTCTTCTAGCCTGCTACATTCTGATCCAGGCCTATTCCTCGCCCTACCTATAACTCTCTGCCGCCTCTACTCCGGCAAAGCCCTTGCCTTACTCAGCGGCGGTGCTACTCGTTGTCAAAAGTCACTTTAACACTGTGACTTCACGGTAGCTTTTGGTCTGCTCCCCATGTACGCATCCCTATGGTGCCACACTGGTGTAGTGGAACCGGTAGCCCAATCCCGAAACCTTCCGGCTCATTCTTTCGAATATTCCATCCTGTAGGGCAGGAATATTCTCTAGCCTCTGTAGCTCATATTATGCGATGCGATACACACCCCTCAACTGCATGATCTCGGTTCTGTACAATCCCCGCTTGTGGGTTGTTGGCCACAGACGTTATTATCCTCACGCTCGTATGGGCAGGGACGATCTCCAGTCGGAAAGCTACCCCCCGTCCCCCCCACGGTCTTACAAGCGGAGACTACGAGCGATATGCCTACGACGGAAAGATAATATATAGAGGAAACGGAAACAAGAAGAATATATAGTGTGCCTCAAGTGGGTCATGTTCTTGGATGTTACCGTTAAGGTATAGGATGAAGATACAGTACGGAGAGACAAGTTGGATACGAGGAGATGAAGGTTGGACTTTTGTTGGAGTCCTTCAAGTGAGGTAAAGCGGAAAGGAATGTTATTTGCATCAGTGAGACGTTGCGATGTTGACGCCTATGACAAAACTAACGGAGACGGAGGTGTCTCAAGGTACATATAAAACGGCATCGTATCCCCGCAAAATGCTTCTTTTCACCCGGCGGTCACCTCTGAGAACTGCTCTCTATACCGCAGAAGAAACACAATGGATCGGGAATTGAAGACTTGTACTGTTATCTGTGACCACCAACAACATATCATCACAAAAAACATTGCAGGCCTAAATCCATTCACTTTGAGCACCCACTGTCACGGGCGAACCCACGGATGAGGCCCAACCATACAAATAGTATGAGGGAAGGCCACTCATGCGGGTTATTGAGCCAGAACGGGATTGTCGGATCGGAACAGAGCTGGAAACGAGGATATGCCCACTTGAGGCGGGGGCGCCGCTTAGGGTGACAAAACGTATTAGCTTTGTATGCGCCCGGTCAAGCAAGAAGGTGATTACTATTAGCGTGTAGTATATATATATCTCAGTACTCCCTATAAGGTTGACTTCAAGGTAGGCAGGCATGAGAAGAGAGGGTCACACCCCTGGCAGGACATCGGATCAACTCAACTCTTGCATAGGATTATGGTAGAGGGTCCGTACCGAGAGGATCGTAGATACTGTGGACTTTGACGGAAACGGGGATGTGCAGACCAGCAGAGAAAACTGCCGAAGATCAACGAGAGCTGTGTCGGTACTGGAACATGTGGTCTGGTACACAGCTAAGGTATACAGGATAAAGGACGAAGAGGAACGGGGCGGTGCCTGTGGGTCTCAAAAGGCTGTAGCTTTTCTGACTGACGAAGGAAGGACACTCATCTTTTACCCAAAAGTGTCGACAAAATGACCCGTTCGGCAGAGGAAAGAGCACTACGGGCCAAGAAGAGGACTGTCATGGAGAGGTTCCCGAGGTGGGACTCCCCCCTGTAGTTTAGGGGTATAACGTACAAACCCTTGAACAGCCAATCGGCATCTCGTTCGTTAGGTCCTGCTTCAGATCCTGGTTTAACCGAGCGGGTATATAGAGGCGAGGGAGAGACCCTATAGTTTGGGTAGCTGCGTGCAAAGGCCGCAGCTCAGACCCTCCGAGGTTTCAGCCGCGTACGTAAGTTGTCAGACCGGTTGAAGGGGTCCAGGAACTCCGAAGTTACTCTGTTCCTCGCAGCGTCACCACACTCAGTACGCTATACTGTAGTAGGCGAAAACAGACAGAGTCCAAAAAAGAGCAAGCGCTACTGATGAGAGCAACCGCAGCTTGCAGCGTACTCAACGTAAGTCGTAAATTTGGAAGCGTAAGGGTTGTAGAAGGTGGAAGGGCGAGAGGTAGTCGGGGAGACCAAAGACTCGACCAGGACCACAGCTATCAAGCCTTCGACATGGCTGCTTTTCTACAACAGAAAAACCAGGCCCAAGTGCCTCGTGACAGGTATATAAACAGGATGCGGGGCCCTTTCCAGAGAGGCAAAGACTAATGCACAGCCCATGCTCTCAAAGGCTCTGACGCTGCGTAGTCGGGCGCAGCAAGAAGGGTCCTGCCAAGACTGGTGTAATGTGCACAATGGGCACAAAGCATCGTACCGATGAGCCCATGCGACCATGGCGGGCCGCGGACGATATCGGCAGCATGGATAATCGATAAGGTGTCGTGTGGCTCTCTCTCGCTAGTCCAATAGGACTGATGCGTTGGGCTGAGATGTCTACGACATGCGGGACTCAGCGTCCGGAGAAAACCGGAGCGTCCTGTAACAGGGACAATACGCAGGGGCAGGATAAAAAACAAAATAGACAACCCAAGAAAGGAGGTAATAGGGCACACGATGACACCTCCGCAGGCCTCTCAGCAATTCAGGAATAGCGAACACCAAAAGAGGAAAAAGGAACTCTTCCCTACATACCACCACTACCGGAACAAGAAAGTCAGAGGAAAGCCTAAAGAATAATGGCAGGTGCTCTCCGCTCTGAGCCACGCAGGAAACGATAAATACACATGAAAGAACCCACAGGGAAAATGAGATGCATCGGTTAGGAAGTTCACCTCCGACCGAGACATCTTTTTGGGTACAAGTCCAACTTCAAAGCAATTCAAAGCAGGATACAGGCAGGATTTAAAGAAAGCAAAAACACATGGATATGCCCTAAGCCGTACGAACAGATCCCGCCTACATTGTGCACCACACATAATCGACGGTGCGATCCTTCGTTTTCGACGCATCATTACGCAACAGAGTATTAATACACGAGTATAGTTCATCGTTCAGACCGTCGTGGACACAACATATAGCACGCGAGAGAGACAAAGCGTGCTTACAGGCTGACGGGCAGGCTCGCCCACCCCCGTTTTTGTCCGTGGTCCCTACAGAGTGCACACGGCGAGAAATTCGTGGGGAATAAGCTCCGTTCAGGAGGGGATTGCCTTGGATGCCCACATGGTATTCATGCAGGCTGCATATGGAATGGTGCCTTATATACCAGAGGCAAAGGAGATGCAACCACACGGTAACGACGCGCGATGAGGGAAGGAGACACAAAAGGGTCAAGGAAGATCTTTAGAACAGGGTCATACCGCAGCTGGTGGATATGTGCGTGTGACCCGTCGCTAGTAACAAGTAATCCGGGTTCTCAACACCTCGTTTCCTATCCCTTTTAGTTTATATGTCCGTCCCCAAGGATCTCCAATCTCAGATCTTCGAGCGGACACCGACCGGGTGACCAAAGAGGGGTACGAGATCGGGCTCTCATCAGAAGCACAGACCCCACTCCCGAGTATGGACCGCCTTCGCTCTTCCGTCACCCTGGGTTACTTATTCGTCGTGTGTTTTGCAGGTTGACGTTGATTGTGGCGCCTGGTACAGTAGGCGATGATTATGTCGATGATGGATCATGCATCATGGCCAACCTTCTGGCTGATGCACCACAGTAGACGCTGTGGTGTGGTGAGAACAACAAACAATGAGACAGAGGGCAAGCACGTCTCTGTTGCCTTCTTTGTCTGGTCCGGCTTCGACCAGACAGACCAGTCCAACGTTCTGGTTATTGCCTTGTGATGAAAGGTGAACCTATGGCGATCATGTAATGCATGTAACCGGTAACCCCAACGCCAGTGCCATTGGCGACTGCAAGGGGCTTATCTCGCCATCGGCTGGTAAGATGCTAACCCTGCTAATAGCCCTGTTATACTAATCGGTACCCCCTGAGAGGAAGTGCTGCTAGTACAGCCGATACGACCGAAGGGTGAGCGTCAGCGCTCAGCTAAAGCGGCTCAGCTCAGGCCCTCACTGGGCACTGGGCGCTCAAGTTCTCAAGTCTTAAGCTTCAAGCTTCAAAAGCACGGGTCAGGCCTCAGGCCGGCCTCAGGTCCTCAGGCCTCTCAGGTATGCTCAGCGCTCGCTCATGGATCTTCAGGCAATCCTGGCCACTGCTGCCTCACGCGCATGCTCACGGTTCCTGTGACCTGGGGAGCGCCTTCTGCCGTCGCGTCTGGCGTTCGCTCCTCCGCGGCGTGGCCGGAGACTGGAAGAACGCCAGGCAAAAAGGGGGGGTAGAAGCAAGGAAGTAGATGATCGTGGTCATCGACATGATGGTCATCGAGATCGGCATGCTTGATGAGCTTGATGACTCGGCCCCTCAGCGAACGGCCCGTGGCCGCGTGGCCGCAGCCGCGCGCTTCAAGCTTCAAGCTTCAAGCTTCAAGTTTCAAGCTTCAAGCTTGCCAAGGTGGCGCTTGTATGTGATGTCCGTGATGAGATCGGTGACATGTGACATGCGACACGCGAAAGCCACATTGAATACGAAGTACGAAGTACTCAGTGAGTACTGACGCGTGACGCGTGACGCAGGACGCGGTGGCAGGGTGCATGTGACACGTGCATGTGACGTGCGACGCGTGACGTGCGACATGTGATGGGAATGCGACATATGCATCCGCTTTTAATTTGAAATTTGACGAGGGAACAGCGAAGGTGGCGTTCGAGCTGTGCAGTGCGCAGCACTCCTTTCAGAAAGAATATCAGATCCTTCCCTAGTCCCTAGTCCCTGCCCTTTCTAGTACACACGCCGTCCAGGCCCGCCCCAACTCATGCTCAAGCTGCAAGCTAGCTTCAAGCTCAAGCTTCAAGCGCTTCAAGCTTCAAGCTTCAAGGCTGCCCCGGCCCCCAGGCCGACATCTACGGAACCTCAGTATTGGGCCGATCATCGGTGATCGTTCGATCAGGATGCGGAACGAGGCCATGATGCATGATGCATGATGCATGATGCATGAGGCAATTACCGGTACCGATCATCGATCCATCGATCACCACTCACGCACATTTGTTCAACGTTCAACGTTTCAGCGTTCAACGTTCAACGTTCAACGTTAAACCTAGTAAACGTTAAATTCGTTAAACCGCTAAACGCTAAAATTTAAACGGCAACTTCCGGAGGTTTCAAACCACGTAGGAACTTGAAAAGCTTGAAAGCTTGAAGCTTGACTAGCTAGTGACCGGTGACTGCAACTAGGTAAGAAGCCAGTGGCTGGGTACTGTCACCATGTCACCGGTGGCCTCACAGGCCACCTGCAACCTGTAACCGTATCACGTAACGTGTAACCAGCAACCGGCAACCGGAACTCGTTCAGTAACTTGGTAACTAACGACGTAACGATCTCAGGCTTTGGGGTGTAAACATGTGATAAGGTGTGCTTGCACAGCGCCTGCATGGTTTCCTCTAAGGATGTCCTCAGGTGCAAGCAGAGGTAGCCGCCAGCTCCCTGTAGAGGACCAGGGAGCAGGCACTTGATGGTGTATTGCATGGCACGTGATGCAGGAGCTCCAGAGGCTAGAGAATATTTCTGCCCTCCAGGAAGGAATCTTGCGAGGAATGCAAGGAATGAACTGGAAGAAGGTTCCCGCTGGGACTATCGGCGCCACTACACCAGTGTGGCGTCACATGTCACATGTCACACTCCCAAGCTTCCCCGTTCCCCTTTCGGCCTTAGGCCTTAGGCCTTATCGAGTCATCGAACTCGGTCGACTCATTTGGGTACTCAATTACTCACCACGCACTCTTCCTGCTGTTGGCGAAAACCTAGTGAGAGTGACTCGTGAAGCTTGAAGCTTGGAGAACACGAAGAAGCGGGACGAGCCTTGGTTGGTTCGGTTTTGTTTTTGGTTTTGCCCTGCGTAGTACTCGCTGCTCCAGGCTGTTCCTCGTTGCCTCGTCCGATTCAGAGCGGTTTGCCGTGCCACGGAGCAGCCAAACCGCCCGCTGCGGCATGGTGGACCGATAGGGCCATGCGCAACGGCGGTGATGTGTCGATTGCGATTGCGACTGCCGTGATACTACCGTCTGAAGAGTGCCTGGAAAAGGGGGAACAGATGGGGCCGCAGAGGCGGCATGGCAGGCCACAGCAACTTGGGAGCTTTTGCCACACCCTGCCACACCACACTCGGCAACCTACTCCCCGGCCGTAGGGGGGGCACGAGAGGCAGGACAGCGCGCGGGAGGGCGACAATTGTAAGGTTTGAAATTAGGCGGCGTGTGCGGGTCTGACGCGTGAGTCGGGGTGAAAAGGGGCTCCGTCTGAGCGGAGAGGAGAGACTAGTGATAGTGAGCCAGTGAGGCGCGTGAGGCCGAGCGGAAGGCGGAAGCGTGACGCGCGAGGAGGGCGAGTACACAGAGCACTGCTACTGAGTACTGAGTGAGTATGGCGGGTGCAAGAAGATATGAACTGAATGGGTGCTGCTCAGCGGGGAGGAGCGTGAGCCAGCGAGAAAAAAACCTGCGGGGCAGTGGGGCAGTGCCAAGCAATGCATCCGCAGCGCCGCGGGATTGGCGGGCCGCGGATGCCCGCGGGCGGGGGAGGCGCAGAGGCAGCGTTGCAGAGCAGCGTGTGACGTGCAGGGGACGCGTGAGAGGCGTGGAACGTAGAAGCTGCTGCGTGTTGGTTTCACGCCACGGGGCAGGTGTCGGCGGGCGGCATGGAGGCAGCCAGCTGCCCAACCGAATCGGACGGCTGCGCGGGGGCGGCGGCGGGGCGCTGTGGCGGCGGTGTGGCAGCGCAGAGGCACACGGGCTGCCTGACGCGTGACCGGGCCCGCACGGGGGCGCAGGTGTTGTGCAGCCGATGCGCGCGGGTCGCCCCGGGCGGTCCATGGCGCGGCCGCGTCGTGCAGCACGGGCAGCACAGCGCAGCACAGCGCAGCCCGCAGCACAACGCCCCGGCGGGTGTTTTGGCTGCCGAATGCGCGCTTCTGCGGGCGGCCCGCTCCCGTATATAGCCCACGCCCTCGCCCGCACTCCGGCCCTCGCCGATCCCCTTCCCCCCCGTCGTCCCACCCCGCCTCTCCTTGCCCCTCCCCGCCCCAACCCGCCACGATGGGTGTCGATCTCGCGCCCGTCTCGTCGCGCATTCACGCCGAGTCGGTCAACGCCGCCGCCCGCGACCGCGACTATGGCCACACCCACCCCTACGTTGACCACAACGCCCCCGTCGACGAACACATGTCGACGTTGACGCCGCCAAGGCCGAGCTTGCCCGCGTCACCTCGGCCGGCGGCCGCACCACCCGCACTCGTCGCTCCAGTAATGCCACCGCCCTCGAGGAGAGCGAGAAGAATGTCAAGGCGACCGATGTGGAGAAGGCGGCGGGGGGCTCTGCCGATGCGGACGAGTATGTCCCCTTCGACCTCCGCGAGTTTCTCGGCACCGTCCAGCCCGAGGCCGAGTCGGTCGGGTGGAAGCGCAAGTCGCTTGGTGTCAGCTGGCATGATCTTGCTGTCCGCGCTCCGAGCAGTACCGACATGAACGTGCCCACCATCCCTTCGATGGCTCTGTTTGAGGTTATTGGCCCCGTTGTCGACCTCTGCAAGGTTTGGCTACGACCCTTTTGCTCCCAAGGAGCGTTTCATTCTCCAGAACTTCCAAGGCTGTGCCCGGCCGGGTGAGATGTGCTTGTCATTGGTCGCCCCGGTGCTGGCTGCTCCACATTCCTTCAGTCGATTGCCAACCGTCGGGAAGGCTTTATTGCCGTGGACGGTGAGGTTTCCTATGGTGCATTCCCGCCAAGGAAATGGGCAAGCGCTACCAAGGTGAAGTCCTGTACTCGGAGGAGGATGACAACCATCTTGCCACCCTTACTGTCGGCCGCACGCTTGACTTTGCGCTGCGCCTCAAGAGCCACCGCACCCCCCTGCCTGGGTACACCAAGGCGCTGAGTTCCGCGCCATGATGCGCGACACGCTCCTCAAGATGGTCAACATTCGCACCGAAGGATACCCTTGTCGGTTCTGCCACTGTCCGCGGTGTGTCGGGTGGTGAGGAAGCGTGTGTCGATTCTGGAGGTGTTGACGGCCGGCGCCTCTGTCATGGCTTGGGACAACTCCACCCGTGGTCTCGACGCTTCGACGGCGTTGGACTACGCCAAGTCGATTCGTATCTTGACCGACATGACTCAAACCACGTCGTTTGTAACGGTGTACCAGGCTTCCGAGGGCATCTTCAACCAGTGTGACAAGGTGCTTGTCATTGACGAGGGCCGTTGCATGTACTATGGCCCACGTGACGAGGCCCGGCAGTACTTTGTCAACATGGGCTTCCTCGACCGCCCGCGGTCCACTTCGGCCGACTGGATCACGTCCTGCACGGACCCCCAGACCCGCGCCTTTGCTAAGGGCGTCGACCCGGCCACTGTGCCCACTACGCCCGAGGCGATGGAGGCTGCTTTCGAAGCTAGCGACATCTACAAGCGTACCCTGTCTGATCGGGATGACTATGATGCTCAGGTTCAGGCTGAGCTCAAGGTCAACCAGGACGAGTTCGCGCTGCTGTCAAGGATCAGAAGCACCACGGTGTCTCGTCCCGGTCTAAGTATGTCGTCTCTTACCCGCTGCAAGTGCATGCCATCTTTGTTCGTCAGATGCAGATGCAGCTCGGTGATCCGTTTGATATCTTCATGTCGTACGTTACCTCGACCATCATTGCTCTCATTGCCGGTGGTATGTTCTTCAAGCAACCGGACCTCACTTCGGGCATCTTCACGCGTGGCGGTGCACTGTTCATGATGCTTCTGTTCAACTCTCTCACTTCGTTTTCGGAACTTCCGGTCCAAATGCTCGGTCGTCCAATCCTGGCTCGTCAAACTTCCTTTGCGTTTTACCGTCCGTCGGCTTCGTTCGTGGCGGTCTGTGTGCAGACATGCCATTTGGTATCCCGCGTGTGACGCTTCATCATCATCATCTACTTCATGGCTGGTCTTCGTACGTCTTTTCTCTGTTTTGCTTTTTGTGTCGACCATCTACTGACGTTTTTGGTCTGATTCTAGGTTTGAATGCTGCGGCTTTCTGGACGGCGTGGTTGACAGTTGTTGTCAGTTACTACGCATTCCGCGCTCTCTTCTCCTTCTTTGGGGTTGTGAGCCGTAACTTCTTCGGTGCCGCCCGTCTGGCAGCTGTCATCATCTCCATGCTCGTCCTTTGGGCTGGATATGTGATGCCCCAGAACAAGATGCCACGGTGGAATTACTGGATCAGTTACTTGAACCGTACGTTCCCTTCTCTCGTCGTGTCTTACTTTCACCTACTAACCTTGCATTTTCTACTTTCTCTCAGCCGTGTACTACGCCTTTAGCGCTCTGATGATCAATGAGTTCCGCCGTAAGAAATTCACTTGCGCTGGCTCGTCCTTGGTCCCTAGTGGCCGTGGCTACCCCACCAGCTCACGTCCAACCAAATCTGCAATGTGGCGGGTGCTGCTCCTGGCAACCCGATCGTGGACGGCATGACCTACCTCACTGCCCAGTTCCAGTACAAGGAGGGGCAGATGTGGCGCAACATTGGTATCCTTTTCGCCTTTTTGGTTGGGTTCGTCGCAATGGGATGTCTGGCCGTGGAGGTGCAAACTCAAGGTTCGTTTGCTGCTGCGTTGACCGTTACCAAGCCCCCTTCGAAGGACGAGAAGGCCCGTGACGAGCGCTTGAAGACGCGTAAGGAAGCCCGTATGGAGAGCAAGGAGGAACAGGACGACTTGGTTCTGGATGTGGAGGGTCAAGCCTTTACCTGGTCCAACCTCAAGTACACGGTGCCTGTCAAGGGTGGCCACCGGCTTTTGCTGGATTCGGTCGATGGATTTGTCAAGTGGTACCATGACGGCCCTGATGGGTTCTTCGGGTGCGGGTAAGACGACTTTACTGGATGTTTTGGCCGACCGGAAGACTATTGGTGTGATTGAGGGCGACCGGTTGATGAGGGCAAGCCCATTGATCTTTCGTTCCAGCGCCAGTGTGGGTACGCCGAGCAGCAAGACATTCACGAGCCCATGTGCAGTGTTCGGGAGGCGTTCCGGTTTTCGGCGTACCTGCGTCAATCGTCGGATGTCAGCAAGGAAGCCAAGGACCAATACGTCGAGGACATTATCGAGATGCTTGAGCTCAACGACTTGGCCGATGCCATCATTGGTTTCCCTGGCTTTGGTCTTGGTGTTGGTGACCGCAAGCGTGTGACGATTGGCGTTGAGTTGGCGGCTAAGCCTTCGATGCTGTGCTTCTTGGATGAGCCTACCTCGGGTCTGGATGGTCAGTCGGCCTACACGATTTGCCGTCTCTTGCGCAAGCTGGCCGACAACGGTATGACGATTCTCTGCACGATCCACCAACCTTCGGCTCTGCTGTTTGAGCAGTTTGACCGTCTTTTGCTGTTGCAGCGCGGTGGCCAGGTGGTCTACTTCGGCCCCATTGGTCACGATGCCCAGGACATTTTGGATTACTTTGCTCAGCGTGGCGCTCCCGCCCCGCACGACGCCAACCCGGCCGAGTTTATGCTGGACGCGATTGGTGCTGGTTCGCAGCCCCGTATGGGCCCCAAGGACTGGGCAGAGTGGTACAAGGAGTCGGACCTCTACCAGGACAACCTGCGGCAAATTGCTGAGATCAACGCTGAGGGCGCTGCCAAGCCTGCCCCGACGGTTGCGACACGTGAGTACGCGGCTTCGTTCAAGACCCAATTCCTGGTTGTTCTGCAGCGCACCATGCGCTCGACGTGGCGCCAGCCCAGTTACCAGTACACGCGTATCATCCAGCACATGGCGTTTGCGTTGTTGACTGGTCTGCTTATGCTTCGCCTCAAGCACACGGTCGAGGCGGTGCAGTACATGGTGTTCGCTCTGTTCATGCTTGCTGTCATTCCGGCCATTATCATTGCGCAAATCATGCCCTTCTGGATCACCAACCGTTCCGTCTGGATTCGTGAAGAGAGAGTAAGACGTTCAGTGGGACGGTGTTTGCGCTCACGCAACTCATTTCGGAGATTCCCTACGGCATTGCCTGCGCTCTGGTCTTCTTCCTGCTTCTCTACTACATGGTGGGCTTTGACCCCAACAGCAACCGTGCCGGCTTCTTCTTTGTCATGTCGCTTATGACGGAAGCCTTCTCGGTCACTGTGGGCGCCATGATTGCCTCCTTCTGCCCTTCGGTGTACATTGCTCAGCTTTTGTGCCTTTCCTCACTCTAATTCTCTCGCTCACTTGCGGTGTCATGGTGCCTCCGCCCCAGATGACCAACCGCATCTTCTCCAAGTTCCTCTACAATGTTAATCCCATTCGGTACGTGTTTTTTCCTGGCGCTCTTGTGGGGGTTTGGATTGAGCTGGGGACTGACCTTTTTGTGTTTGTACAGCTTCCTCATTGCTTCGCTTATCTCGAACCAGTTCCACAACCAACCTGTCCACTGCAGCGCGAGCGAATTTGCCGTGTCAGCCGCCAGCAACCAGACGTGCGACATGTGGATGGGAAACTACATCAAAGAAGTTGGTGGGTACCTGGAAAACCATTGGCCACCTCGGACTGCCATACTGTTCTCTCAAGGTGGGCGACGAGTTCTTTATTCCCCTGACCATCTCGGCCGGCAACCGTGCCGCATACTTTGGCTGTACGTTTCGTTTCCCTACCCCCCTTACCTTTTTGACTCCTTGTCTCCACCTACCAGCCACTGACTTATGCCTCCCCCTTTCAGACGAGTCGGCCTTCATCGTGTTCAACGTTGTTGTCTGCATGTTGTGCACCAAGTACCTCCGCTTCTCCAACCGCTAAAGGGAAGCAACCAAGCAACCATCATTGTTGCCTTCCCTTTTTAATCCCCCTCCATGCACTTTCCCTTCACTCTTTTTTCTCCCCTCACACCCTCCACTCTTTCCTTACTCTCCTCCTGCCCTATGCATCGCAAATCGTTGCCTCACTTCGCTTATAACTTCTCCTTCGTCTCTTCGTCTCCTTCGCCTCTTCGCCTTCACCCACTTCGCCCCCCATGCTTCTCGCTACCTTCCTCCCCTTGTCTCCACCCCCATTCTTTGTGCCTGTCCGTTTCTGTTCCAGATGGGTTTCTGCTCTCTACACTGGACACATCGTATGGGCCTGTACCTTAGCGCTTGGCTGGGTAGATGATAGCGGCATGGGTCCGCGAGGTGGTGTGTATAATCCGAAAACCTAGCTTTCGTGTCGCAGCTGTATAGTAGCCCTTTTAGTTATCTGTAGTCACTGCCGTAGAATCTGGATTGGCAGGAACGTAGAGGGTAGGTTGGGTTGTTGGGCGTTGCTTGCTTTGTTTCGAGGTGTCATCATGCCATCGATCATCAGGGTTTCTCCCCATGCTCCCACTCCGTTCGTCTACTCTCGCTACCCCGACCCGGCACAGGCACCAACACGGCAAACGGCTCATTCACGCTTTCTCAACCCGTTCAACATTCGAGGGATTGTAGTACAGAGTCCAATCCTGGTACAACACAGTAGGGAGTCGATCCAATCCGCATCCTATCGCCTGCCTCGGCCCTCCAAAGCGGAAGGGTGCTATAGGAAAGTAGCTTGGCGATGGGCCGTGGCGCCCTCTCCCTTCTTCACCTGCCGCCCTAGTACGCCGACAGCGGTCGGGAAGGCGAGAGAGAGAAGGCGGGGGAGGGGGTTCTGCGTTAGGTGTGAGCCTCGGTGATGGCCTGCGCCAACCTAACCGCAAACCGTTCGACCTACATCTCCACAAAGAAGCACAGCATTCAAACATGCCTTGTTAGTGCGTTACCCCTGCCCTCGTTACCACACGCACACACCCACTCTCCGTCCTCATGCGCTTGGGAACCAATCGGGGCACAAGGGACCAACGTACCAAGTACTCAAACTCGCTTCCCAACACGTCCAATAAGATCCACGGCACCTGTTCCCGGTACCCCCACCCCATACCTACCAACGGCCGCCAGTCCCCCTCGATCGCTGAGCGCAGCAGAATCACAAAAGTAGCATACCCACAGTGTGCTGCGCCTGGTCAACCGTCATCTGGCCTTGCTCAGTGGCGCGGAGTGTTGTCCCGGTTGCCCCGGGACTCGCTACCGTCGCCACAGTCTCTCGGTAGTCCCAGTAACCCCCGTAGGCACTACAGCCACCACGGACGGCACAGGCGAAGGTTGGCTCGACGGCCTTGGTGACGACCGGGCTGGTAGCACAGTTGGCGGAACCAGCTCGCTCCTCTCTTCCTCCACCCCGGCCAGCACATAACTCGGGCACATACGGCCACGGATCCATGCTCGGGTCCCAGCCCAACGCTAGCAACAGTGCCCGCAGCACCGTTGCATCGTCCAGCCTCGGCTCGCAGTGTGCCTGTGCTGCGGTACGCTGTGCGACGTGGGTTGGACTGAGGATGTCGGCAGAGGAGGCACACACGTGGGCGTAGGTCCCACTGAGGGGCAGGCGGCGAGGGTGCCGGCGCGTTCGTCTCTTACCACAGACCCGCCAGAGGCAGAGGGGGCGCACTGGCCGGTACAGTCAAAGAACGGGAAGAGGAAGGACACGCCGCGCTTGTTGTTTCTTGCCCGGAGGCAGTAGTGTCCGGTATGGGCGACGGGCGTTTCTGGCTCCCGTTGGTTGCTCGGACTAGATCAGCGCTTCGTTGAGAGGTGCCTAGGTTTGGGACGATGTGCCCACGGGCAGCGGTGCTAGACATGGTACAGCAGAGGTGGGAGCGGTAGGAGCAGTAGGAGCAGTGGGAGCGATGGGAGAGGAGGTAGCGCAGGGAGCAACAATCGGAGCGACGGGAACGATCGAGCGGGGGGAAGAATGGGAGCGGAGGGAGCAGAGGCAAGAGTGGGAAGGGGCCACGCACGTGGGGGTAGGTCCCGCTGAGGGGGGAGGCGGCGAGGTTGCTGGGCGTTCATCCCTTGTCCCTGGTCCGCTAGGGGCAGAGCGGGGGGCACTGGTTGGTACAGTCAACGAGGGGAAGGGGAAGGACACGCGCGCTTGTTGTTTTCTTGCCCGGATGCAGTAGTGTCCGGTACGGGCGACGGGCGCTTCTGGCTCCCGTTGGTTGTGGGACTAGATCAGCGCTTCGTTGAGAGGTGCCTAGTGTTTGTGACGATGTGCCCACGGGCAGCGGTGCTGGACATGGAGCAGCAGAGGGGGGACCGATGGGAGCGTTGGGAGCAACGATGGGTGCGATGGGAACGATCGGAGCGGTGGAGCAGTGGGAGCGGTGGGAGCGGTGGGAAGGCTGGGTACGGTGGGAAGGGTGGGAGCGGTAAGAGCGGTGGTGGAAGCAGTAAGAGGGGTGGGAGCGGTGGGAGCGGTGGGAGCGGTGGAGCGGTGGAGCGGTGGGAGCTGTGGGAGCTGTGGGGGCGGTGGGAGCGGTTGGAACAGTGGGAGCGGTTGGAACAGTGGGAGCGGTTGGAACAGTGGGAGCGGTTGGAACAGTGGGAGCGATTGGAAGGGTTGGAAGGGTGGAGCTCGTCGAACGCGAATCGCGCAGGTCTGTCCCGGTTTCTCCAAGAGATGAGGGCCGCAGTGCGTTAGGTGGGCCGCAAGGGGCCTCTTTTGGGATGACGGCGCGACGATGGCTTCTCCCACTGTGTTGGGATCATGCACCACAGAAACCCCTGCTCTTTCCGCCGAAGGTGGACGAGGCCGTTGAACTGGGAGATGTGTCATGCCCGTATTGAGAGGCAGAGCCGGAGACCCTAGAGTGCTTGGTGCACGAACGGGAGTTGCAACTGGTACGCGGTGGGGCAAGAGCAGGCTTGACCCGGACGAGCAGGCCGCAGTTGGACCAGAGGAGTTGGGCACTGTTTTGCACGCCCTGGGGGTCGCTGCAGGACCGTCGTGTGCGGGTACAGGCTCTACATTGACTGCCCCACAGTCTGCTTGGGGAGGGTTCGCACCCGTGCCCAATATCGGTGCTGGGTTCAGGGTTTAATGGGCGTCCTTCCTGGGAGGCAGGCTGTGGAAACCCGGATTGTGCCGATAACGCATGGGTAGCACAACCTCCGTGCCGTTCTGGCATAGGGGTCTCTGAAGAGCCACGATCCGTCACGAAAATAGGAGGTCGAAATGTGGAAGGCTTATGATGTGTCGGAGGCATTGGAATGGTCTGTTTCACGGTCTGTTTCCCAGCCTGTTTGCGGTCTGTTTCCCAGCCTGTTTTGCGGTCTTTTAGCGGTTTGGGAAGCAGGAGGCAGAGGAAGCGCAGAAGACACTGGCGCCGACACTTTAGGGACGATCTCAACCTTCGGTCGTGTCTCTTGTCTCTGTTCAAGGGTCTTTACATTCGTCGTAGCAGAAACCCGCAGAAGGGGAGGCACAGGTCTCGCAATGGCGGGCGCAATCTTGTCCCGTGATTGAGGGAAAAGCGGTTGGGCCGAGGGCGGAGGTTGAGGTTGAGTCTGATGCATTCGGTGAAGCCAAGTGACAAGGTTTGGCATGCTGAGGTGTGTGTACTGCGGCCTGAGTCGGGGTGGGAAGGTGACCAAGTTGTGAGCCGCTGGGTTCTGCTTTGGATCCGGCGCGGTGCAGATCCAGGGCTACGTTCCATAGCGCTGAAGAGTTGTGTTTGGTCTGGGGGGAAGGCGCGGTCGGTGCGGGGAGTGCGGGGGCGCGGGGGGCGCAGCATGATGCGAGATGAACGCTGCTGAGGACGGTGGGGGAGAGGGGCGGGTGAGGCGGGGACCTGTGTTGTTGCGCGCTTCGGCTGCTGGGCAAGAGGGGGCGGATGCCTGCCTGCGGTTGCTGGGGCGAGGAGGGATGGGGCATGAGAGGGCAGCTTTCCACGTCCAGCATCAACAGCGGCGGCGTTCGGCGGTCGGGGTGGACCGTTCCATGCGACAGAGACCGGCCGGGCGGCGGCACTGGCGGGCTGGCGCGCGACTGGGCAAAGAGGTCGCCTGCGCCCCAGGGCTCCTGGCTTCCCCAGGCGGCCGAGCGGGGGACATGGGCGCTCTGCGTGGCTCGCGGGTACGGCAGGCCGGCCGGCTGCGAAGAAGAGAGGCCGAGGCTGCTGGCCGCTGGGCCAGGGTGGCGGTCGGGGTGGGCGGTGCGGGCGCGGGGTGAATGCCGACTGCGGACGCACCGGGGCGGCGCTACGGGAGCGGACACGGCGGGCCTGCTGTGCCCTCAGCTGATCGTACCGCCACGACGGCACCCGCGTCACCGCACATGCGTCCTGGTGTCATGCAGAGCAAGCACAAGCCAATCCGTCAGTGCTCGGCTCTCACCGTCCAGAGGCCGCAACCGCATCCGCCACTGCGACCAGGCCTCCTGTCGCATGCCATGGCTTGCATCTGCAGCGCCGTGACAGCGCATTGGAAACAGGACCTACCTGGATGCTGGCCAGAAACTGATCTGCGTCCTGGGGACTGCCAAAGTGCAACTCGGTCCGGCGCTGCTGGCCGTCGTGCTGGGTG
The DNA here is from genome assembly GCA_003971905.1 of Moniliella sp. 'wahieum'. NCBI lineage: Eukaryota > Fungi > Basidiomycota > Moniliellomycetes > Moniliellales > Moniliellaceae > Moniliella > Moniliella sp. 'wahieum'. Next base: position 940,373 of record RSEE01000003.1, on the reverse strand, counting down.
TAGCGGAGGGAGACGACATGCGCACAGATCTTGACCACAGCCGGTGATGCGCGGCGCGCAAGAGACGTGGTTGGTTGTGAGGCAGACATCTCCACCGATAGCCGGGGCTGCGATTCGCGCAATAGCAGCTGGAGGTCTACGTGCTCCTGTGGCTCTGGAGGGTCAGCCATCAGCCTGGGCAGGGGCCCGCGTCTGGTAACACGGCGGGGGGGGGGGGACGCACAAGCTGCGCAGGCACAGCGTCCACCCGAGACTCATCCACAATCCAGTGCACATCCACCACCAGCGATTCGCACTCGGTCCAGCCAGCTCCCAGGCTGGTTCCCACCGCAGGCGCGGCCGCGGACGACGCCAAACGCCGACGGTTGGGTGCAGGTGCCGGTGCGGACGCGCACCACCAGCCGTGGGCGGCGGTAGACGGCCATCTCACCGCGCTGGCCAGCACACACGTCGGTGGCGGCGCAGAACTTGAGCAGATCCCACCCACGCGTCGTCTGCTGCCGCTCGATGTGCTGGAGGAGGGGCATGGCGGCGGCGGCGAGGGCTGTGACATGTGAGGCCTGAGGGCAGCGCGGGTGACCTGGACGAGCGCATCAGAGTAACCCGCATACACTCGTGGGGGAACATCGGTGCAAGGAGGGGGCGGCATGCCATGTGCCATGCCAGGGCTCAGCATTCGCGTGAAGTGGGGTGATCGCTGATCAGCGATCAGCTCAGCGCGCTGAGACTCAGCCTGGGCTGTGCATGCGATTAGATAAGCCCACCTGCCTGTCACATTTCAAACTTTCGCCCTGGCCGGCGCGGAGAGAGAGCGGCGGGGCAGCGGAGTGGTGGATGATCAGCGGTCACACAGCCGCTGATCGGTGGCCTCCTCAGTATTCAATCAGCGCAATCAGCCATCAATCAGCGCTCTGCTCACTCACCGCGTGGATGCGGCGTTGGCAGCGGCGTAGACGTTCACAACGGTGGGGCGGGCGGCGATCGCTCTGCGTCGCCATCTCACCTCCATCTCCGTCTCCATCGCCGTCGCCATCGCCATTGCCATCTCCATCGCCATCGCTCCCCCTTGCTCCGTCCGCCTGCCGCCCCTCCTCCCCCCTCCCCCCCGCGCTCGCCATGCACACGGCACACAACGACCCTCCTCCCCTGTCCACGTGAGCGCTCTCGATGATACCAGCGTCCCCGTTGCCCCTTTCGACCAGCCGCTCTTTTGGGCCCAAGTGGACGACCTTTTCCCCCTCTCCCCGCCCATGCCCGATCCTGACGACGAGGACGACCGTGATCCAGTTTCGCGCCGCAATATTGCCGCCACCTTTGACGTGCTGTATGAGTTGCTCGACCAAAGGATCGAGGATACACTGCCCACACCAGCTGCGGCCGACCTGCTAGCTGAGCGGATCGGCAGCTCGTATTATTGCCAGTTGCGCTGGCACCGCGTTGCCGATGTGCTTGTCGATCTTCTGCGCAAAGAGGGAACTCCAGGGCCCTTGTTGCTAATGGCCGTCACCTCCATCCTTCATCTCGCTGCTATGGACCACAGCGTGTACCGAAGGATAAGCAAATGCCCCGATCCTCAACTTATTCGCTCCTTGGGCGCTTCCATCTGGCCCATCTCAGCCCCTTGCGCATGCCCCCAACCCGTGTGACCAGGGACTCGGGGACCTTGACTCGCTCTCCTCAACTGCCCCCTCAGAACAACCTCTGGACACTCTCCCTGCTTGGCCACACGCCTCACTACCATCGCAAAACAGTGAGGACCCAGCCGGTTCTGACCCACATCCGGAAGTGCTCCCTGCACACGTTGCAACACTTCAGGCTGACTTGCGCGTCAAGGCAGTCCAGCTGTTTTATCTTCTTTGCAAGGTTCAACTTCTGCACCCGTCCCAGCTGGCATGCATCTCGGCCTCGTTCATCAACCATTTGTTTGACCTGGTCGAGGAGACCCGGGACCAGCAAGACGAGTTCTTCAACTACCATGTCATTCTTCTCATTGTGCGTCTCTCCTTGCTTTTATTGTAGGCGGCACCTTCTGACCCTTCTGTATCACAGCTTGCGCTGAACGAGCAATTCATGGTTGCCTCTTTGGCTGACCCCCCTACCAAGTCGAACGGGTCCATCGCCAGTGGCCTCAGTGGCGTGTCGCAACAGAAGCGCACCAAGTCGGATCAGCACCGTCCCAGGGCCAACCTGGTGGTGAATGTGCTTCGCCTACGCCTGCACGCCAGCAAAACATTTAGCGAGAACATTATCTTTGCTCAACCGCACCTCCCACGACGTGGAGGAGGACATGTGCATCCAGCTTTTGATTCTCAAGCTTCTCTATGTCCTCTTTACCACCCCCGATCTTGCTCTCTTCTTTTACACCAACGACCTCAAGGTCCTGCTTGACATTTTCATTCGCGAAATCCAGGACTTGCCGGACGAACGGGATACCCTACGTCACACTTATCTTCGCGTCCTCCACCCGCTCATGCTCAACACTCAGCTCCGAGCCAACTCATACAAACAGCCCGAAATCCGTGCTCTGCTTCTCCGCATTCTAGCCCAACAGCAGTTTCGCGAGATGGACCCGGCCACGATCAGGCTGTGCAACCGTTGTCTTTCGTCCGAGTGGTGTCTCCTCCTGGCCCAGAGTGTCCCCACACCCGAAAAGGTCAATGTCCGAAGCAACACTGCCCCTTCCGGCTTTGTCCCCTAAGCCAGCCACCCGTACTGGATCAACGCCTAACCCTTCTTTCTGCCCTCCGCTGCCAGAAGAGGTGACGCTAGACCAGACGATGCATCGGGTGCAGGAACTGGTTCAGGTGGTTCGCGAACGAGCTGATTCCAAGGGCGAGCTACGCGAGGACGATCCGTTGGCCCAGGCGCATGCCCAGGCCGATGCAGCGACACAAAAGATCGCCAATGCCAACTTGCAAGCAACGGAGGACCAACAAGAGGCGGCGACTGAGGGTCGGCCACGTGCTGTGTCGACTTCGGGCCTGCGGCCTAGTGATGCTGATGATTCCACGGCCCTTGCTCCCAATGAGGAAGATCTGATGAGCCAAGTGGCCCCGGCCCCTGCCAACTTGGGACGGCGGGCGAGCGTACTGGCGCGACAGGCATCGACCCGGCGTCGTCGGGCCTCTGTTTCTTCGGTCGCGGAAGACCGACCCGGGGTAGTGCGCCGTTCTTCCCGTTCTGCTCTTCCGCCCATGGTAAAGGACGGGAAAGAGCGGAGACAAGCCACCACCCGGCCTGCTACGCCTCTGGATCCCGAGGAGGAAAACACAGAAAAGGACGTGACCGACGCTCCTCGTTCGGCTGCTGCGTTCCTGCTTGCAGAGCAGAGTGTCGATCGTACCGCCTCTCCCTTTCCCCCCTCTGTCTTCTTCCCCCCCACACCACCTATGGACGCACGAGCGGTGCGCGGCGCCGGGGCCCGCCGCCCCCGCCCAGCGACCGGCGGACAAGCGGCCAAGTCAATCTCGCTAAAGCTTTCCCTCCCCCCATCAATCGGAGCAACAAACCGTCCCGCTCCCCTTCGGGCGGGTGCATCCCCTCGGTCCTGCCCCCCGGCCCACTTCGTCCTCCGCCTCGCCCTCCCAAACCTGCGAAACACAAGCCGCACCGCCCGCCTCCTGCACCTCCTACCGTCGCCTTGTCCAACCCCGAGGAGGAGGAACCACTGTCTGCTGGTCAGGACGCCGTGGGCTTGGCGTGGGGCACAGGTACACGCAACTCTCTCTCGGCTGCCTCGGTGGCGTCGGTAACTTCCAATGGCTCGTTAACCTCAGGCTCCTTTACCACCGCCCCTTCCGTTCCGCCGTCGCCTACGCCACCACGCAGGAGCTCCCCCCTGCCCCCCGCTCGACGCCCGGCAGTCCCCCCCCGTATCTGCTGGCACCTCGCCTGGCTTGGAACCCATGGTGTACCGCGTCGGATCCGACACGTCCCTCCTCGCCCCGCGGCGACGACCGCCGCCCCGCCGCCGTCGACGCGCAACTGAGCGATGGGTGCCACAGAGCAATGTGCCCGGCTGTATGTATGCATCTCTATCCATATGTAGCCCACCTTTCGTCTCGCAAAAACATAGAAATGGCATTGGATTGGTGTGCGCTGTGAGCTGTGCGCTGTGCGCTGGGAGCAGAGTCCAGAGTGGGCGTTAGCGTTGGGGGAGACACTGCAATCAGGTAGGCACGAAGCGCGTGCCAGGCTGGGACGACCAGTGGGAGCCGTTGGGCAGGTCGACCCAAAAGGTGGCTCGGGACCTGCGGGGCACGACCTCGGCGCGTTCAGCGCCGTTGGACTGCCACGTCTCGCACGTGGGCACGTCGGAGCGTGCGCCCAAGGCGGCCGAGGCCGAGGCAAGCGCCGCCTGTTCCGCATGCTCCACGTCGCCCCCCATCGGTTTCGGCGTCACGCTCACGCTCACGCCAGGGAAGAGGAGCGCACCGTGCTTGACAGGGACCAAGGTCAAGGGGATGGTATGAACCAGGACTTGGTTGCCTCCATGCAGGTGGCCGAGGTGCGGGAGCGGTAACGTGCCCCTCGCCTTGCCGGCCATAAGCCAGGTATCGTACCCGCCCAACACTTCGTACGTCAATTCCCAATGCGGGTCTTCCTCGCCCACTGTCGCCGGCAGTGCCGCCACTTCCTCGCCTTTGGGAGGGAGCAACGCATTGCCCTTCCAGCCGGTCCAGGTGCGGATCGTCACCTCGGCCTTCCGTGGCTGGCCCACCAACAGCGGAACGGGCCCAGGACCCAACTTGATCTCCACGGCGGCCACTACCGAGGTACGAGGTGGATCGACAGACAAGATCAAACGGTGCCACGTCCCCTTTTCTCCCGCCGACGAGCCTGACGCAGCATCCTCCAACGCCCGCTGCACCACCGACAAGATTGCATCTCGTTCCGTCTCTTCCTCGCCTCCCGTAGCGGCGGCCACGCCCCATCGATCACACGTTACCTCCCATGCCCGTAGGGAGAACTGGCCAAGCAGAATCTCGCCTGTCAAGGCGTAGCGGGACGAGTCCAAACGGTCCTCCACGAGCCGCCCCAGCGCGCGGCGGAGACACGTTCGTCGGGCAGGGGAGAGCAGCTTGCCCGTCGGGTCGGCCTCGTCAATGCGCTGCTCTAGATGGGCTAGGGTGGTCAGGCGAGCTTCCTCGGCGAGAGAGCGGAAGAAGAGGGTCAACTGGAGTGCGCTTCCCGTTTGACTCGTATCGTCTTGGCTGCTTTCGGCTCGGCGTCGGCGTCGCCATTGGCATCGGCATCGGCACCAGCATCGGCACCGGCATCGGCATTGGCATCAGTATTCGCATCGGTATTGGCAAGGGTATTGGCATCGGTATTGGCACTGGTATCCGAATCGGGCCCAGGCTTTCCGGCCGGGTCCAAGCGGAAGACAAAAGAGGCAGGTTGGGGGGGGTCACGACCGTTGGTTGATCCGCTGGGGGTGCATGCACCGTCAACTGGCCGTTGGGCGACTCGAGTTGGGCCGAGCGCACACGCAGCGCGTCGTTGCCGCCGGCCAGAACGGCAAACTTGGAGAACAAGTGGGTGAGCAGGAAAAAGTCCTGGACACTTACTCCGATGGGCAGAGCCGTCCTGAGATCCACCCTGCGGCGTAGCACGCGTGCCACCTCGGGCCGTACCTTGGTCACATAGTCCACTTGCAAATGCAGGTGCACCATGCCCCCTCCGCCCTGGGCCGGCGAGGCATCCAAGATGGGATCGAGCGGGACCAGGACGCGTGCGACGGTGCGCGGAGCCAGGTCGTGTACTTGTACCCGGGGTGCATTCTCCACCGCGGTCAAACGGGTAGCGCCAACCTCGCTGACGCCCGCCGACGGCGCATCTTCATCCAACGTCGCCTTCTCCCCGGCCAGACGGGCGTCTGGGATGGGCACGCTGTCTCCCGCCAGAGTCAAAAGGGCGAGCTCAGCGGTCTGCACATGGTTCCGCCCGGCATGGAGCGTGATCTCTACCATGCGCTCCGCATCCAGCACAATGTCCTCGGGAAGGGACAGCGTTGCATACAACGCATCACCATCTTCAGGAATGTTGATCAGCTGCGCCGTTTCGCACCCGGTGCCCTGGCCCGGGGAGAGGGTGGGTCCCGCCACGGGGTCCAACGGCCCCACAGGCAAACTGTACTCAAAGGCAAAGGGCCCTACCAGGACTTGGGCCCGGTCCACCACATAGCGTCCCGTGGGCGGCGCCGGGGCAAAGAGGTCCAGTTGGTTCACGCCGGGACGGAGAAGCACTTGAGCACCATCGCGCGATGGCGCGTCCGATCCGAACCAGACGGCGGGACGATGCGAGTTGCGCACCCTTAGTCGAATCCCGTCCACCTTGAGCTCTGCCGCGAGACGCGCAAGCAGTTCCACACGGAGCACAGCCCCGTCTTCTTCTTTGCATGTCGTCGCCGCATTGGTCGCAGCCCGTAGCGAAAATGCAACAAACCCTTGATCACATGGTGCTCTCCTTCCTCCTCAGGGGGCTCGACGGAGCGTAGCCGCTCCCACCGTATCGTCCTACGCCACGGGCTGGCAGAGCTGATGCCCGTCTTGGGAACGGGCAACATCCGCACCCGCTCCTTCAAGAGCGAGCGTGCATTCACAGCCGTACCGCCATCGGAATCCAATCCCCTGAGCTGTCCCCCTTTGTTTCCAGACGATCAAATGCGGTCAACCACAAGACCAGCTGTTCCTCCACCAGCGCATTCATACCTTCTTCCGCATACGAATCGGCGAGGGCAGCGAACGTCTCCAGCGATTCCTGGTACCAGCCCGCTAAAATGCGAGGCATCCTACGCGGTAGCGTAACCCCATCAGACCGGCGGTCTTGCGAGCTTGCATCCACGCCGCCATCTCCGTCTCTACCGCTGCGCCGTAGCGGAGGTCAAACGCATTTTCTCCTACCAAAGCAGCAAGGAGATCCTCATTGGTCACTTCGACCTTTGGTCTTGCTCGTCGTTACCGCTTGCTCCTCCCCATTCGAATTGGGGAAGGCATAGACCCCTACCGTGCAAACGGGGCCAGGGCAGGCAAGAACTTGTGCTCCACCCCCGAGCACTTCTAGCTGCGCCCGCGCCCGACCAAGCAGAATGGCCTTGGCCGCCTGGAACGCTGACGCCGTAAGCTGTCCTCACCTTCGGTGTTGCAGGAACGCTGTCCCGTCCGAGGCGCGGTCGAGTCGGCTGAGACAGAAGGAGGCGGAGGTGGCTTTTCCATCTTCTTCGCTTCGTGTTCACCCCACCATTCGACGCATGCTGAGCAATGTCAAGGCTGTTGGTGTACTGCCATGAAGCCAGTAGGCACGGGGCATAGTCTGGAGGAGGGATTACGGGGAGGTTAGGGGAGAGCACAATAGGCCGGAGGAAGGCAGCAACGTACCTGGCGTGCGGTCAGGCTGCGCACGAGGCCGGAAGGAACGTGTTCTGCGTCGCGAGGAGACGAACGAGTGCGGCGCCACCCAGCTGGGCCAACAGGCGCGTGCGCGCCGCAAACACAAACACGCGTGCATCAAAGAGAGTCATTCGTTCCCGCTGCAGCATCTCGCGGTACGGTTTCCTGCGAGGGTCAATGATGGGTTCCGTGTCGTTTCCCTGCTTCAGGCCGCCCAAGGCAAAAAAGTAGGGATGGCCCCCAACTCCGCCGAGAGACGGTCATGCGAGCCAGCGAGGATGGTCGTGTCGATATCATCGTAGGCAAGTATGCATCGTCCAACATACCCAAAGCCTCCAGCGTGCGGGCAAGGTAGTCCTTGGCCAACATCCACGAACTAAAGTCCCACATCTTGCGTGCACCGAACCGGTCCAGCCCGTCGCCGGTGGCATGCAGCAACAGCGTATTGTGCACCGCCTCGGCGCGCGCAAGGATGCTTTCCTGTGCGCGCACCATCGTTTGCAGAGAAACGCACACGATCGTCGCAGTGCTGCCATGAGATCGGCAAACATGCCAGGGTCAACGCCAGGCGCAGGGCCCGAGCGCCCCATAGCCGCAGGCGGGAACAAGGGTGGAGGCGCGTCAGCTGCACGATATGGCCCGCGCCAAAATCCGACTTGAGTTTGTCAGCGACTGAGCCCTTTTGGAAGGAGGTGTAGAGACGCTTGGCGCCAGAGGAGGTGGCATCGGCCGTGCCGCTGTCAGCCGGAGCGATGAGCACAATGAGCCATCGGGCTCCTCCTGTCCATCCAGGATGGGCTGGAGGCATCGACGTCCGCAGCAGCGGCGGTGGCCGCCGCCGCCGCAGCAGCCGAGGGCGTTTGGCCGGAGGCGCAGCCGGAGTCCGTTGTGCGGGATCTCGGCGGGCTGGAGGCGGAGGCCATGGGTGTGGCGGAGGACGTTGTGCCAGCGGTTGATATCGTCGCGGACCGAGGTGCGGTAGTGCTCGGCATCGTCACAGACCAGCAGGTAGAGGTGGGCGAGCGGGAAGGAGAGGGCGTGGAAGGAGAGATGAAGGCATCCTGCTGGCTTGGACGCGGGTCAGGTGGGTGCCGAGCTCGACGAGCTCGGTGTGGAGAGGCGGGAGCTCGCTGGCCGCGGGGGCGGGGCTCCAGACGCCGGCGGCAGGGGGCGGTGGCGCGGTGCGGGCGACGGCGGGCGGGGCGATGCCGGTGATGGGCAGCTGGGTGGAGATGCTGGAGAGGACATGGGCGCAGAAGGGGCTGGCGAGCAGGGGCTCGCTGCCGGCGTAGGTGATGAGCGCGGGGGGACGGGGGCGGCGGCGCCGGTGGGGGGGGTGTGCTCGGCGGGGGGCGGGAGGCCTTGCTGGGGCGGCGGCTGTGGCGCTCGCGCATGGACATGGCGGCGACGCAGCGACGGTGGGGCTCGGGGGGAGGGTGGGGTGGGGCAGCGGCCTCCACGTGGGGCTGGTCGGCTGCGGCGGCTGCTGTGTGCTGCTGTGCCCCGCTGGAGGCTGGATGCGCTTGGATGCCCCGCCTGCCCCACCGGGGCGGAATGCGGCGCGGGTTTGCATTTGGCGCCGCGTTCCGCCTGGCTGTCCAGCAACACAACCCACACCTGCTAGAGTAACCCTATCTCGTCGCCTGGAGTAAAATGTACAAAGCCCTCCTTCGCGGCTACGACGGCCCTGCCGGCACCCCCCCCGCTGCAGGACGGGTCGGACAGAACGGCGCCCACACCTACCCCCATCTCGTCCGCACCGCCTGCCCGCCGCCACCGCCGCCGCATCATCGCCCTCCCCGCTGGCCAGCTGCAGCAGCCCATCCGCAGCAGCCCCTCCAGCCCCTCCGGTAGAGCCCGCGTCGCCGGCTCGCGCTCCAGGGTCGCCTCCGCCAGGTTCTCCGCCGCCTCCAGCATCGCCTTGCCTCCTCTCTCGCGCGTGCTTTCGCGCCCTCGCACGCACAGCATCCGCAAGCAGAACCAGCCCCGCATTGACCAGTGCATGACGCGCCGCACGCTTGCTACGCAGCAGCAGTACCTCCTCTGCCGTGCTTCCTGCGCCAAGTCGACCAGTGCCATCGCATGCTCCCGTGCTTGGTCCCGACCATCCGGAAACAAGGGCATGTGCACCCCCAACAGCAGAAGTGGAGTGTGCTCTTCACATGCACAGCTTGCACAGCTTGCACACTTGTCCCTCTCAGCCCGAGTGGCAGCCCGTCCAGCACCGCCCTCGCCTCCTTGGCCACGGCCTGCCCCGTCGCTTCCCCGTCCTCGAGCCAAAGGGCGAGACGGGCAATGCGCAGTTGGTCTCCCACACTGCAAAATGCCTCCATATGCTCTGGGACACGTGCGTCCTCCCACGACTGGTGAAGGTGTTTTCATAGACCATATGGCATCCCTGTGATAGCGACACCCACCAGTCTAGGTAGACCAGCATGGAAAGCAAGCAGCCTGGACAATGTCCTCCTTCCGGTTCATCCTCTGCACCGGGCCCAACCGTCCGTCCATGTGCGACTGCCGTGCAGCGCGTAAACACGTGTCTAGTACACAACCACCTCAGCCACGAGGCTGAGCCCAATCCCGGCCGTGATGAGAAGCTGGACGATGGGACAGCCGCGCATCGGACCGCGTTCTGTTCTACCTGGAGAAAACCTTGGTGGAAACACTGCCTTCCCAGCCCCGAGAGGCGGGCCGGCGCGTCCGTGTCTACTCCCACTCAAGCAGGCGCGAGGAGGGTGACAGATTGTACACTTTGGCTGCCACGGCACAGAGGAAGGCGAGCAAAGGCAGCATCCCGCCCTGCTGGCTGTTGAGTGGCTTGTCGGGCAACCGTACAGTGCTCTCTGCCTTGCCCCGTACCTGCGCCGCGTCGTACCATGGGAAACAACGGCCACTTGGTCCCAGTAGATCTGAAGCAGCTGGTCCATCTGCTCCCACTTGGGAAGGGCGGCCCCGCCTGGCCAGCCAGCTCGGTGCACGGTCCGGGGTGGAGGTAGTGCAAAGCGGGCCAAGCGGCGCAGACGGACAGCAATGTTCCTCCACTACGGATTCAAGTGGATGCAGTGCCAAAGACTGGAGGAAGGAGAGGAGAACGATGGGCAGATTGGGGGCGGGGACAAGGCAGGGATAGTAGGCGCGAAGGGGGTGGGGGCATTGGGAGTGGAGCGAGGCGGGTGGGGTAGGGGTGGGAACAATGGAGTGGAGGCGGTGGAGGCGGCGGTGGCGGTGGCGGTGGCGGCGATGGGTGGAAGTTGGACGGCGCGATGCCTCCTCCTGCCCGGGGCCGTGGCGGGGGGGCTACGGCGACAGGGACGCCGTGGCGAGTACACTCGTGCTCTGGGCGGCCGTGGGCGCGGCAGGAGGAGCAGAGGGTGCCGTGCGGTCGCACTTGAGCTTGCCGATGCGGCACAGGTCGCAGAGAGCTGTGCACGCTGGCGCCTCCGCTTGGCCCGCTGGGCGGCACAGCCGGTGCCAGCGGCGGCGGCGGAGCTGGCGTGCTGGGCGTGTCGGGCGTGTCTGGCGTGCTTGCCATGGCCCTGGTATGATGTAGCAGACATCCCATGGCTTCGCCGGGCCAGAGTAGTACCAGGGCTGCGCAGTTGAACGTTTCACCCTTTCACTTACAACATTCAACATTCAGTGGTGCAATTTGAAATCGGATGCTCTCCGCGGTAAGCGCCGGTAAGCGACACGTGTCGCGTTACGAGCCCTCTAGGAGCCATGCCTGCCACCACCCCCCGGCCAACCAGCACGGCGGGGCTGACCGTCGATGTAGGCGAGCATACGGCATGCTGGCAATGCCAACCCACGCGCACATGGTGGCCATCTGCGCCGCAATCCAACACACCCCAACATGGCCTCTTATGCGTAGACGCTGCTTGCCAGGCGCGAGCCCCCGGGCGGTGGAGGAAGCAAAAATGAGCACAAGTTGGTTGAGTCCGCCTACAATTAATCCCCTCTGGGGGCGTCTCGACAATCTAGAAGAGATGATCAGTGACCCAAGGGGGGAGAAGCCCCAGGCTAGAAAAGGAGGAGGATGCACCGCGCCTGCTTTTGTCCTAAGCGGGAGGCGAAGGGACGGAGCGCTCATGCGGCGCCAAGGTTTTGATCACCTTGGCCGGCACACCAACCGCGACGGAAAAGGAAGGAATGTCGGTCGTCACCACGCTCCCTGCGCCAATCGTGACATTGTCCCCAATCGTCACGCCTGGCATGACCGTCGTGTTGCCGCCGCCCAACCAACAATCGCGACCAATGCTGACAGGTGCCGCGCGTTCCCATCCCTTTGCCCGCTCCGCCGCACTGATAGAGTGGGTACCCGAATAGACATGCACACTTGGCCCAAACAGCGTCCCACTCCCGATCCGGATCTCGGCCGAATCGACAAAGGTGGTGTTCCGTTGGCATAAAACGCACCCTCCAGCTTGATGTTCGTCCCAAAGTCCACCCACAATGGCGGCTCAATCTCCACCGTTTGCATCTTTTCCGGTGCCACGTCGAACAGTTCGGCCAGCATCCCCCGTCGTTCCGCCCCAATCACGTCCAAGCCCGCCTCGGCTGCCGCACCGCCCTGGCTGCCTCCAATCCCGGACGGCTCCACCCCGGGAGGAAGGTCAGGTGGATCCGTTGGATTGGGGAGAGAATGGTTGAAGCGGTGGTAGATCCTCCGGGCGCGCAGGCGGCCCCGCACCAAGGCCGGCTCATTGGCCAAATAGGGCAGGCCGGCAGTGCACTGTGTCCCATGAGGCAGTCAGCAAAGTCAGCCTCATCGCCGATATTCCGTACGGGGAGTAAGCAGTGGGGGCCGGAGGGCGGGATTAGGAAGAAGGACGATCGATGAGGGGAACGTACGCGTTCTAGCTGGCTCATCTCCCGCACCTGCTCGGGCGTGTAGCGCGCATCAATCTCAGCCCATTTGGCTGTGGTCGATTTGCGCACTTGCGCTCGACCTGCTCTTGGGGAGACGGTGTGGAAAGGTAGCCGCCCATGAGTGGCAAGGAGGACAGGCTGGTAGAAACGCACTCGGGAAAGCCACTCTACCGAACAGATTATCAACTGGGCAAACGGAGGACGTGGAGCATCAAGTAACGGAGCTGTGTCACTTGGTAGCCGGGTGAACCGTACTGATACCACCTAAACATTACGTCGGGTTAGCTCAGATGGGAGAGCGTGAGATTGAAGTGTGCTTCAATAACCAATCCTCCGGATTCCTCAAGGTCCCCGGTTCGATCCCGGGACACGACAATTTTTTGCCTGTGGAAATGAGCCTTGCCTTACTCATTTTGTGGGCAGCAAGAGAAGGATCGTCAAGCTGGTCCAGCTCTCCATGAGGCTGGTGTTCGACAAGATGCCTCAGATCGATCGGAATGGGATGGAATGCCAAGGCCATGAGAAGCAGGAGAGATCGGCCTATTAACTGACAGGAGGCCGTCGACCTTCGTTTCGGCATTAAAAGTTGGGGAGGCTGAGCTGTACATCAACTGACTTTGGCTGAGCTGGTGCAGCATCCACGCCTCTTTGGCTCAATGGTAAGGCGTCGCACTCGTAATGCGAAGATTAGTCGTTCGATTCGGCTAGGAGGCATTTTTTTTCGAGGCTGGTGTTTCCGCTGATCCCAGCAATACTTTTACCTGGGGCAAATTAATCTACTTAGTGCGGGCTGCGATTCCTACGTCCGCCCCAGTTCGCGTCAAACCCGAAATCCCTAGTCACTACTGCGTAGTTAGCAGCGAACCGGTACATAGGAGCTCACACTGAGTACTTAGTGTATACAGAGATACACCTTCGTATGCAGACCGTGCCTGTCTCTCGCGGTTGCCCTCAGAGCTGGGGGGCAGCTACCCCTGTCTGGTCGTGGGCTGGGTAGATCACTCAAAAGGGAATCGGTTGATCGTCTCGTCGCCAAACGGTTGATGGCGGCCATAAGTCATGGATTGACATTATAGAAGGAGGAATGTCCCACCGCGTATGCATCACTTGTTGAATCCTATAATCCGAAATTGTGGCCAAGGGGCGTGTGGGGTGGGATGAAGCAGTCCAAGAGGGGACGCAAAGAGAGCCGGAAAACGCCAAAGGATCAGACGGCCAAATTGTGTCCTGCGGCAGAGCTGAGCCGAGGGGATGGGGCAGGGGGAGAACCATTGGATGGAGGAGATAAAGTAACAGTGAGCAGAGAGACCAGACCGATCAGGCAAATGGAATGCGGATGGAGCGTTGGAAGCTTGAAGCTTGAAGCAAAAACAAAGTTGAAAATGATGAGAAATGATGCAGTGGATGGCCAGGTGCATGCGATCACATGGAAAATTTGATGGTCACGATTCGATCCACGGGCCAGGTTTTACTGTTTCACCAGGGAAACCAACCCGGCCCCAAGCACGATCAGCGCCCCCCCTAGCAGACCGAGGGGAGGGAAGTGGTGCAGGCGTACAGCCTGAATGAGAAGAACAAAAAGCAATTGGAAGGGCAAAACAGCGGTGGCCCGACCCGCCTTGGAGCGCTGTAGCGCGAGCGCCATAAGTGTTTCTGACGACAAGGTCAAGATGCCCAGGAGGAGGAGCACGACGGCTTCCTTTTCGCTGGGCAGGCGCATTCCAGCACCAAGGATGGAAGCAGAACAACCGTGGCTAGAAGGGTGTAGGACCATACGCTCTGAACCGCCGAAGCACGCGTCCCAATCCTGCGTACCGTAATGTAACTTGCTGCCAAACCGAGCGTACTGAGCAGAACCAGACCGATCCCCGCCTCAGGCGAGGCCCAGGGACCTGAAGGCGTCGTCCACGGCCCCAGGGACCAAGGGCAAGGAAGCCCAGGAATCCGGTCGGGCTCTTCATGGAATAAAGACCAAGTGTGTGACCAAGACCACCCCGGCCAACGTCGTACTTACCCCAGTACTTCGCGCAAAAACAGGGGCTCGCCAAGCAGGGCGGCACCGAGAAATAGGTGAAGGCCGGCGCGAGAAAAAGAAGGGCTACCGTGTCGCTGGTATGAAGCGAGGAGAGCGAGAGGGACAGACCAAAGAGTGTGACTACGCCCAGCGCCCCACGAAGCAAGAGAAGTAGACGGACCCCCGGAGGGCCCAAGACCGGGTCAGGGGTCCGGCTTACAACAAGAAACAGCAAGGCTCCAAAGGAGGCGACACTCATCTCTCCTAGAACAATCTCGGGAAAACTAAGTTGCACCAGATCGAGGAGCGGTACGCACGCTGCGACAAAGACTTGGGCCAGCGCAAAGAGGAACATGCCTTCAGAGCGGTGGAACCAGCGGACAACCCGCGCTGGGCCTTGCGTTTGCGGTAGTGTCTTGGCCGCAGGGGCTTGGAAGGGTCAGGTTGGCTCGGAAATGGCACTCCAGGTTCCGGGGGGCGTTTTCTTCTCCGGGTCTTCTTTCTCCGTCCCTCGGCCCGCGCGCCTCCCATGACAGACGACTCGGCGTCGACACTGGAAAGGTGGAATAGCCCGTGAACGTCAGTCCGCTCTCCCCGGCTTCTGTATCGGTTTCGAGGAGCGAACTAGAGATGCTCGAGCCGGGAAGACTGGATCCGTAGCTGACCGGGTCGGGGAGGTGCGAACGGCCTTCCTGTGGGCGGGGACGGGGGGGCGGAGGAGGCAGCCGAGGCTCCTCAACCGGTGGCAGGTCCACATCGAGGCTGAGGGGGGCTGGGGCAGTGCGGCTGGCAACGGCGCGCGAGGTGGAAGGGGAAAGGATGCGCTGTGGTGGGGAGGAGTGTGACGGTGGACTGAGACGATGTGGTCGAGCGGGCAGAGCCAGGCTCCGCGTCGTCCACGACATGCGGCATGCCCAGCACAAGTGGAGGCGCTCCAGGGGCTAGGGCGAGGTGGTGGCGGCCAGGAGGTTCAAGTTGAACGTTGAACACGTCGAACCAACTCGATTTAAACTTGCAGCCATGGCTGGCTGCTATAAATATCAGCACTCGCGCCTCACGCGTCACGCGCTAACCGCCAACCCCAGCGCGGCACCAGGCTGCACTCCACCCCACGGGTACCTGTATAATTCCTGTGTCCATTCCCGTCCAACACCGTTCAACCCCCTGTACCTGCGCTCGCACTTGCCTTGCACCAGGGGATACGCCACAGACTGGGCAGACATCCTCAACACGAACAGCATGGCTGCGCCCCGTCTCCCTCTCCCCCCACCCCGTTGGGTTCTGTCGCTCATTGTCGACGACGCGGGCTGCCAGCTTCGTAACTCGCCTGCTCTCTCCGCATTGCGCCACTCAGCACGTTCTGACTCAGCTTCGGCTGCAATCAATATAACCACAGCGGGGTTGGGCCGGGTGGCGAATGCGGCCTCAGACTTGCTCTGTGAAGCTGTGAACGACCCAAGGAGGGCCAAGGGCCCAAGCACGCCCGGGACCGGGCGGTGGTGGATGGAGTGAATATGGGACGTACGGGGGTGGGGATATATACTGGGGGCATGGCTTTGGCCCCCCGACGGGCCTGCCAGGTATATCCGCAATCAGCTCAGGTTCTCAATCAAGACAAGTTGGCCAGATGCATGTAGGTGGGCAGGCTGGTCCTAACTAGTCGGGTGGGATGCGGGGAATCGCAAAGGGATAGAAACACTGATCGCCAAGCAGCTTCTGCGCCCCGCACACCTCCGTGACCGGGTCGCCACTCCTGGGCTATCGTCTCAGGCTCTCCATAGTTGTCTCCCGCTGTCCCTCTTTGCTGTAGCCTCTCCACAACCGCGGTGACCACTCGGTCCTGATTCAACAGACGTGGGGAACTTCCACCGAACAACCCGTCCTCTTTCCCCCATTTTCCATAAAGGGCCTGTATGGCTTGGGAGGGGGATGGGGAGGGAGACGTCATATCCTGTGTGGGAAGTCCCAGCCGATGGGAGTAGAGCGGTACTATGGAAGTATGTCAGGGTAAATGCTGGGCGGACTGCGAGCACAGCGGTAACAGAATGAACGTTCAGCTCGACAGACCGATATGAAAGGGGTTGCGTGGCATAGAACATGGACGGCCACAGGTCCTAGCCGGGCACGCCAGGGGCGCCACCCAGTGGGACAGGGCCAGGGAAGTAAGGTGCTCTCCAGAGGGAGACACTTTATGCGGTGGCATTCATGATGGCATTGATCTGGCATATACAAGCAAGCCTCGTTAGCAAACCAAGGTGGAGAAGGGGGGGGGGGGGAGCGCACGGAAAACATACCAGGTCACCATCTGCCTCTTGCAACGCCTTGATTGCACGGTTGCGCGTCGTATGAGCCTGAGTCATAACCAGCTCAATATCGGTCTCGTTCACATCCCCGGCCTCGATCCTCATCATCCTCGGGTGCCTCGGGTTTCTTGGAATCGGGGAGCAGCGCCTCGGCTTGGGCCGAAAAGTCACCGCCAGCCCCCTCGGCAGCGGCGGCCTGCTGCATCTGCATGAGCTGCTGCTGTTGCTGCTGGGCAGCCTGGAGCGCAAGCTGCTGCTGGTTCGGGTCCTCGACCTTGCCCTCGCCAAAGATGACATACGAGTCGGCAACGGGCGACTTGTACACCTCTGGGTTGCTGATCACGTACAGGTGGCCGCGGTTGCGCCGCATGGCAATGCGCGCAATACCGGGCACGCGCACCAGGCCCAAGCCCTGGAGCGCTTTGCGGCTCTTGCGCTCGGCGCGGTTGGCCACCTCCTCCGACACGTGCACGTCGTGGAGCGCTGCGGTAACGTTGTCGATGGTAGCCATGGCGGGGCGGGGCAGAGGTGGGGGAGGAGCAAGGCCGCGCCGAGCCGGCTGGTTGCTGTAGCTCATCGATCGCTGGGGGGCACGCTAGGCGAGCGGCCTGGGCGAGGGTTGCTGCCCCACCCCGCACGAGGCGAGTATGGGCCTGTTTCGCCCTGCTTCGGCCCGCAGCAGGCCGTCCAGTGGGTCACGTGCAGGTGTAGTCAGTCCATCCCGCTGCTCCCAACAGCCGCACGGGCCTGCCTTCCTTCGGCAGACCACGCTGGCTCTCGCTGGTCTGTCTGTCGCTGCCCCCGATCTACCTCCCCTGCTCGCCCCCCGCCTGCTCTGAGGCTATGGACCAGGCAGCGCAGCCAACCCTCCCGTGATGAAGCCATTGTTCGAAATCGTGGCTGTTAAAAAGGGGGGAAGGAAAGAAGAACAGGGTAGTGGCTCCTTCCCCCCAAGATGGAGCGATCCAAACAAGAGGTCCAACACTCCCCCGCCACCAACCAACCCCAAGGACGCAGAACAGAGACAAAGAACAAAGGAGAACCCATCCCGCGCTCACCCGCCCGCCGCGGGCCCCACACCAAACTCATGGCCGATCGAATGGGTCGTGCTCGACGTCCGAGACATGGTCCACATTCCATGGTCGTTCGACCCAGGACACAACGAAGGAGGGTGGTGCCTTCGGTGCTGCCTGTGGCCCACGTGTCTTCGACCAACAAGGCTCGGCGGCACACGAGGCGGGTGCAGCTCCACCACAGGGCCGCCCGGCCAATCGGCCACATTTTGACGGCGATAAGGTGGGCCCGAAGGGGGAGCCGGCATCGGGAACGAAGGCGGCAACGGGGGAGGCTGAGATGACAAGGATGGTAACGTTGAGGGAGGCAGCATCGAGTTGCGTGGTGAAGCCGTCGTCCGCGTACCCGTACCCGTACCCACTTCTGCAACCGCAGAACCGCCCGACCCACCCGATACCCCCGACCCCGGCTTGACCCCAGCATGGACCAAGCATCGTGTCCTGACGAACCGGAGCACCCGCCGGATGAAGGCCCCGTACGGGGCGGGCTGAAGGGGAGATGGGGCTTTCCCTGACGGGTGACTGTTGCATGGACGAGGTCCCTTGTCCCGGCTGAGGGGCATAAACGTTTCAGGAACGGTCATCAGAATGTCATCCTTAGGCACAGGAGGGGAGGAACGCAGGGATCGCCGTGTACTAAATGGGTCGTCGAGCTGACTCTAGGTGCCGGGATCGGGGCAGGCGGGGTGCCTTCAAGTAAAGGTGGTGTCGGTGCGCTGTTGGATGGGTGAATAGATCGGTTATGGTAGCTTGCCGCTGCACTGAGGGGACGGGGGCGTCAGCACCTTGGGATGCGCAGGCCGAACCTTTGCCTCTCCAATCATATCCACCGAGGATCGACGGGTTTCTCCCCCATCGGAGGGAGCGCCGCCCGGGTTGCCATCATGCGGGCTGGAGTTTCATGCAACGATTGCGTCTTGGCATGCCCCGTGCGAATGAGTGCTTCGGGTCCTCCGTGCGCGGCGATTGGAAGGCACAGACATAGCAGATGCTTTGACTCGGGGCCGACGGTGGCCGAGGCCACCAAAGGTCCCCCTCGATTGGCGGGGACGGAAAGAGCGTAATAATTCGGCGGTCCTTTGCGTCACGGCAACGGCTCCTCCAGCCGTGGGTGGGGTAGCAGCTCCTCCCGTGGGAGCTTCATATGGCGGTAAACCAGACAGGGCAGGCTGAGGTTTGCCTTTGATTCGGCTTGGTTGTGGGGAAATATGTGCTTGGGCACTCAAGGGGGCATTGGGCTGAGAAGGGGCCGGTAGCGCCGTTGCAAGGGATTGTGGAAGAGCCGGAAAGAGAAACTCGGTGTGGCAGATCATGTCTTCCATGATGTTGTTGGCCGTATCAAGGTTGACCATCTCGTGTTTCGAAGCCACTTCCGTGGGCGGCTCGTTTATTGGCAATTGATATGAAGACCCGTTATCCGAACGTTCAGACTGTTTATTGGTGGCTTCAGGCTTGATCCCAATAATCACGGCCCAAAGATCCGAGCGAGATTGTGAGCATCCATTTTGTTTTGGCGGCATTGGCCGCGACAAGGCCAAGATGCTCCAGGACGGCGCGGAGTGTGACTTTGTGCACAGTCAAAAGGTCGTCAATCTTCTTCTTGAGAAGCGTAAGGTGAGGATACAAATCGCGCGATTCTTTGAGAGAATCGGCAACCACCTTCTCAGCATTGGATGCCGAGCGGTATTCCTTGTAATCTTTGATTGTCTTGGCCGTCAAACTAACGAGTGGAATGGGCAGTTGCCGTAGGTAGAGCTTGAGCAAACTCGCCACGACCACTGTCTGAAGAAGGGTAAAACTGGAACGCCTGCTCATCTCGTTCCACTGCGCTAGCCATGGCTTCAACCGCCTTGCGGTTGCCCACCGTGCGGTAGAGGCCAGGCGTGTCAAGCGCGTGCTCGTTGAGAAAGGCAAGGCACTTGCGTACCATCACGGGCGGTCGATCAAACGCATTGTGGTTGTACGCATAGTCGGCAAGTGGCACGCCAAACTGCAAATCACGATACTCGCCGTGCCAGCTAGGGTAATGTAAGTACTTTGGGCTTCAGCAAAGCAGAAAGAAGAAACGTACTAATTGGAGTAGTATACAGGAGGTACGTCCAAATCTTGAGGGAACTTACTTTGGAACGTAGCGGCATCCGTGTCATCATCCGTCCATGGAGTGCGACCATCGACAGGGTATGTGGGTTCTTTGCGGTTGGCGCGTTGGCTGCCCACCAAGTCGATCCATGCCTTCTGGGCGTTTTCAAGCCCCGTCTGCCTCATTTTGTATAGAAAGCAGAGCATGTCAAGCGACGTCTGTTCGGTACTGCGACACAAGGCGGCGACGAAATTGCCCAGTCAATGTGGAAAAGAATGCACTTCTCGCGGGCTGTTATCAGCTCGTTTTGCCGCTGCCGACGAAAGAGCTCCAGTTCCGAAACCTCGCGGCGGTAGAGCGTATCGATACGGTCCTTGTTGGGCCGTTTCGCCTGCCTCATGAGCGGTGTATCTAGCAATTCCGCCCCAGTCCCGCCGCCCCGTGCGGGCAATCCTCCCCGCTCTCCTGCCGCGTGGGAAGTGACCGAATTGGAGAGACTAGCGGTATCGGAATTGAGGCCGAACGCCGTGGGAGCGATGGCAGACGAAGTCAAAGTGGCTCCCATGCCAGAATCGGACGGCTTGGCCTTACCCCAAGAGAACGGATTGGTCTTCTTGGCCGCTTCGCGACGGGCCGAGTCACGGCCCTCCTTGGTGAGGAGGGTATCCAAAATGTTACGAGAGCGCGGGTCTCCCTCGTCGACCAAAGTTTCGGCATCGGGCATAACTCCTGTCGGACGAGCTTCGGATGCAGGAGGGGATCGGCGAGGGGAGGAGGACAAGGGTCGAGCGGCTGCAGGTCATGGTGTGGGGGGTTGGGGCTCTCTTCTTGGCGATAGTCATACTTTTGACAGATCTCTAGGTACCGTTGGCGCACTTGTTTAACATGGTCGAGGTGCTCAGCGTACTTGAGTATGGAGTCCTCGATACGGGTACCAGTGTCACCATGGCGCTGGTGTTGGGCGCTAATCCATTTTGAATTCTTCACTTCTTCCTTCCAGTTGTGTGGCACGCTCCCGGTGCTGTTTGGCCTCGGTCAGATCAAGCTGGCGCAGCGGCGTCCAGATGGACCGCAAATGACGAATCGCTGATGGGCCGGTCGGGAAACTGAGAACAAGCTGATTTAGGTGGCGCTTGGGAGTTAGTGTCGGACGAGGGTCGCTCAAACGTACAGCGATTGAGCTCAAACACTGGTCGGCGTAGGAACGGTCAATGCGAGCGCGGGCCTCAAAGTACTGGGTACGTCGTGGCCTCGGTGCGGGTAGCTTCAAAGAGGGCCATGATGCGGTTTTTGATCTTGCTGCCAGAGGACGTTGGGGCGTCCGGGGGCGGGTCCTTGGCATGTCGGCGGCGCGGAGGGGCGAGAGTGGGGTCACTGTGCTTGTGGGCCACGGCCGTGGAGGCTGGAGGAGCGGCGGGGGGAGAGCGGGGGTAGCCGAAGTGGAGGCAGGGGCAGGAGCCGCGGAAGGGTCAGCGGCCGCGGCGGGGTGGGACGATGCTGGTGCGAGCGGGAGCCCATGGCGGCGGCGTGGCGGCGGCTCAGAGCTCAGATGCAGAGGCAGCACGCAGGAGCAGTGCAGCAGAGCGAACTGGTGTGCGGGCGGGGGGGCGTGGTGGTGGTGAGGGTGGTGAGGGTGAGGGAGGGCGGGGGGGGCAGTGGCGATGGCGATGATGGTGCGGATGGACGAGGGAGGAGGGATGTTGTGCTCCGGATGCCCCCTGACGAGCGCTGCGTGTGGGGCTGCTGGCCTCCCAGCTGGGCGCTCGGCTGCGTCGCCGGACCTCCTGAGCATGTATGTCTTGGATGCGTCGCAGCGCGAAGAGAGCCAGCGCAGTATCCCATCACCCATCGCCCTCACTGCAGCCTGCTTATTGCTTATTAGCGCCGCACGCATGGCGGGACACTGCAGACGGACACCGCAGACGCCCGGCGCAGCTGCCCCTCTGCCCCCGCCGTCCCCGCAATCACACTCCCATCGCAGACAGGCAGACGGCTCTCCCATCCCTTGCGCACCCCATCCATCCAGTCCTCCCATCCTCCACCGTACGCCACACTTACATACATGCAGCAGATGGGCAAGTGTTGGGCACGGCCCCATCGTCGTCATCAACATCAAACTAGCCCCTGCGAAGGCCGCCGGACACGCTGCATATCATAAGGGTCGCAGGACGCGCTCGGGAACAGTGCTTCTCCACGCCGCAAGAGCAAGGGTGATGTGTAGCGTACCCAGTCTATGCAGGACGTGAGCGGGTGTCAATGTCACCGCCTAATGCCCTTCGTTCAAACGGTGGATGATCGATAAGGCCAACTTAGCGCTCCCTGGCCAAGCGCAACAAGCTCTGTCGACACCCCCCCGTGTCAAAAGATGCATGCCTGAGATTGTCCGTGTTGGACTACCGCGTCCACACGTTCACCTATGCTGGCCATGCTTTAGGTAGCCGCGAGAAAGTAATGGATTGTACACTCTGAAAAAGCGTATATAGAGACACAACAGGAGCGAAACGCATATCAAACGATCGATTGCGGGGGGAGAGCAGCTGCAGGGGACGTATATGTGGCCACGCGCGCCTCACTGCAGGCAGAGGTACACCACACGATAGGCAAGTCATTTGTCCTCGTTGCAACAAAATTCCGGCCGAGCGAGACCAATATATATAGTGTGTGGGCGATAAAGCGTTTTCCTATATGCCATTCCTATATGCCCCATTTTGCCGTTCTATATAGTAATAGTATAAGCTTTACCTATGCGCCTCCCTCGTTAACCTCATTCTATAGACGCAGCCGCAGAAGCTCGCGGCTGCGTCAATCTCGATGATCTTTTGCTGGTGAAGGGTCACCGGTCAAGCCCAAGGAGTCGTCCTAGGTTGTATGAAATATAGGATCTATATAGGTTCGTCACCTCTATCAACGGCACGCCAAAAGGGGTGGTCGTCTTTGCTTCGCTCGCCTGTGGAGAAGCACAAAACTCCTATACTACAGCAAACGGTGTGACATGTGAGCAGCAGCCGATTGAAGGCAGCGAGAATATTAGTCGAGAGGCGCAGGGCCTATAGTACTGAAACGCCTATAATTTTTGCTTTTACCCAACGAGTAACTAGTAAGGGGTGAAGCTTGAAGCTTGAAGGGACACAACCGCACGGACGGTGGTCCCTGCGGCCTGAACGGACCCTGATGTGGTCAACGTCATATGCCACACGTTTTGTGGTGGCAAAGCGGTGGTTGATAACGGATAGCGCGGGTTTACTAGTTACTAGGTACTGTTCTCCATGCATCGTCAATAAACTGAAAAAGAGGCTTTTGGCAGTCAGAGAGTATAAACGCACATGCGCTTCAGCGCTCCTGTGTGGCTGTTGAAAGCGAATGCGGTATACTCGGGATGGTCATCGTCACATCCCCAGGTTGCGACGGTGGAGCGGTAAAAACACAGTCGGAAGGGACTTTGCGGTATGCCCAACACATTATAGTCAAGCCGCGTCTTCACGTTCAGCGGATGGGGGGAGGGTTAGCGCTTAGCATGGTAATGTTGAGCTATAGGGTTGGCTCGTGCTTTGGCCAATGTCCCTTCAGTTCCTCCTCAGGCCTAATAGGAGTTCCGCTGTTTCCCCTCTCCTGTTTTCCCTCCTTGTCCCCCCGCATAGCCCCTGATGGCGACTCGCTGCTTGATGTTCCTCAGTAGGTATTGCTGGTTGCCACACCACCACCACCACCAGTGCGATTGCATCACCCTCGAGGACCATCAGGACTCCAGGGGTCATCAGGTATAGAACGATGAACGTTCCAGTGTATCGTACGACGACGATGTGTGTGGTGCTGATGCGGTTGCCTCATCGGCATCTCTGTCGCTCCAATGCCCCGTCGCCGTGTGCCGGTCGAGCAGAGGGCGAGGTGCCTCTCGTCTGTCATGGGGGAGTTCCGAGGTGGGACCCCCCCTGTAGTTTAGGGGGGTATAAACCCTTGGACAGGCCAATCGGTATCTCGTACGTTAGGTCCTGCTTCAGATGCTGATTGAACTGAGAGGGTTAGAGACGAGGGAGGAACCCACTTCTTTGGGCGGCTCCCTGTGTGCAAAGGCCGAGATGCAGCTCAGACCCTCCGAGGTTGGAGCCGCGTACGTAAGTCGTCAGACCAGTTGAAGGGGTCTAGGAGCTCCGAAGTTACTCTGTTCCTCGCAGCGTTACCACACTCGGTACGCTGTAGTAGGCGGGAACAGACAGAGTCCTAAAGAAGAGCAAGCACTATGATAAAAGCAACCCCGGCTTGTAGCGTACTCAACGTAAGTCGTAAATTCATAAGCATAAGGGCGGTAGAAGGTGGAAGGGCGAGAGAGGACCGGGGAGTCGGGAGACCGAAGACATGATGGTCGACCAGGACCACAGCTAGCAAGCCTTAGAGACACGGCTACTTATATATAACAGAAGGAATCAGTCCTCAAGTGTCTTATGGCAGGAAATATAAACAGATGAATGCAGGGCACTTTCCAGAGCGGCAAAGAGTAATGCACACCATCCCATGCTCTCAAAGGCGCTGACGCTGCGTAGTCGGGCGCAGCAGGAAGGGTTCTGGGAAGACTGGGTGCAATGGGCACAAAGCATCGTACCGATGAGCCCATGCGACCATGGCGGGCCTTCATAATGTTCCTTTTGCTGAGATCTCGTTGTTGCAAAGCAGTCTGTTGTGTTTGTTTTGTATACTTGTTTGGTCTGTCTCGACTATGAATTGATCTTGGTTTCTACCTTTGACCTCTGTCATAGGATCCATAGTATAGCAAGCCATGGCATATGCAAGGTACATCGAGTCATGGCCGACAGTACAAAGGCAAGGCGGATACTTGGATCCCATTTTTCTGCTGAATTTAGCATGCGTTGTTGTTCAGTTTAGCGCATACAACCCTAGGGGAATGAGGGATATGATGTAGGCTTCACATATCACACAGCAGAGGAAATTATACGACAGAGAAGAGAGGGAGAAAAGCCAGAGCAGTGCCCATTCCTTTACTCAACAGAAGTGTGTGCGAAAAAGGGGACTATAAAGAAAGGGACTATAAAGAAAGTATACATGTCGCAAGAATAATACCCATTCAATCGGCACAGAAGAGAAGGCATGTGCACAATGGACTGTTTAAACCAATACGGTCAACACCAGACCGAATCATAGTATACAAAAGGTAGGGGGGTTCAAGGGCAGCGCGAAGCAATGCCCAAGAAGCCCTTTTGTTGCCTCTCGGTGGAAATGCCAGAGAGGGGAAGGGCCCCAGACGCAAAAGATAAAGCCAGCAGTTATGCTTCAGCTCAAGGAAGAACCGAAAAGGAACCCGGACGCGGTATGTAAACGAAAAAGTCTCAGCTTAGAAGAAAGAGACAACGTGCACGTCGCTCAGGACACCGACATCAAGCAGGTCGAGAGCCTGGAACACGCCCTTGGTGGCGTCCAAGTGGAGCGGGCCGCAGCCCTCGCAAGTGTCCCGCACTTGCGCAGGGATCATCTTGCCGTTGTAGTGGCTAACAAGCGGACAGTGTGTCAGTACGGAAACGGTTGGCGGGGAACAAGAAGGGGGAAACATACAGATGGACCCACTCGTTGCACGAGAAGGGAGAGTCGGACGCGACGGCGACAACCAGGTCCGAGTCGTTGGGGGCAGGGCCACCGCAAGAAGGGCGGCAAGGGACTCGCCAGCGTACCAGGTGAGGGAGCCCTGAGTGAAAATGTTCTTGATGCCCCAGTCACGACGAACAACCTCAACGTCACGGTTGTCAACCTTAGGGATAACAGCAGCGGAAACGAAGGCGGCAGCGGCGGCCACAGTAACGAAAGCGGTAGAGAACTGCATGGTGAACGAGAGGAAAGAGAGGCGACAAAGGCAAAGGAGGGAGGAGGCCAAGTGTGCAGGTGGGGATGAGGAGAATGGCATGTGGGTGGAGCCCTGTAGACTATATACACGTTTGGACCAGGCAATGTCCTTCCTGAAGGGATGTTGCTGTGTACTAACTTCGACATGCTATCTTCGGAAGAAAAAAAAGGGGGTTGGCCAATGTACATCTTTGATTGATGTGCTGCATATGGTCACACGATCATCATCACATCCGAATTTTTCGAGGGGGATGCATATGTGGCCGTAGGTAGAACCAACAGCAAACATTTCAGTCCTTTCTTGGCTTTCAACCCGTCTCAAGAAGGTGACGTAGTGACGATCACCTTCCCCCTTTTCAACGACCCATCCCATCTGCACACAGCATGCAAAAGCACACCCGAATTCTCTTTTACTCAGTATATAAGGCCTGCCTGAAGCCTGAGGCTCAGGCGCTCAGGCCTGAAGTTCATCACTCTTTCATCACATGATCTGTGGCCTAGGGAGCCGGACGGGCAGAAGGATGAGGAGAAGGTGATGGATTGGAGCCAGAGTTGGGTCTGGGTACAGAGGCATCTATATAGGAGGCTGGACTAGGCACAGGGACAGTGAGTCACACAGGAGAGAGTGCAGGGCACAGGGACAGTGACACGCAGGGACGTCAGCGTGGAAGCCGATGGAACCGAGGCGAACCTGGTCTACCGACTGGGAGCCAGAGGATCACAGTCAACACCCCCGCTGGCCAGGGAACCCGGAGACATCGGTTGTGGGATGAGCTCCTGCCAGTGGATGTAGAGAGGGGAGGACTTGAGTGGCAACCGGACGAATGGCCTGGAGTTGCATGGCCACACTGGCCTACACCCCGCTGTCCAGGATGACACTGAACGAGCCGAGCGCTTGTGGTTGGTGTATTGTGCGACCGCCAGATGCTTGTAGAAGTCTTAGAAGTAAAAGTGTAGGGGTTGCGCCCCGAAGCGATTTGTGGGCAAAAGTAAAAAGCACCAGTTATAGGTGTAGTGAAAGAAAATTGGAAACTTGGAGTAAATGCGGTCCAAGGTCGTTTGGCATCAAAATTGGATGCGTTTGGGTAGTTGTTTGGTTCCGCATGCCTGGTGCCAGTGGGGTCCATTGGGCATGGGAAATGAACGGGCGCTATGCGTCAACCGTCTTGATCTGTTTGGGTTCTCTTTGTTTTGAAAAAGGGAGTGGAAGAAGTTGGGTGACCACCCCCCCCATCCTTTCCCCAGGTGCCCCGGATGAATTGGCAATCCGGGGCGTGTAGCCGTGGGTGGGGCACTTGATGAGCAGCCACCCCCGCTTTCTGCGATTCGCCTGCGCCGTTTTGTCGTTGGAGGAATTTCGTCTCGTTGACGATACCCACACGTTTTGTTCCGTCGTGTGTTGTCCCTAAAAATCATTGCCCCATCTGTGGGGGACGAGTGTGCCGATTGTGGCGGTAGTATGCCGATTGTGGCGGTAGTATGCCGATTGTGGCGGTAAGGTGCCGATTGTGGCGGTGGTGTTGTTGGGCGGGAGGAGGTGTGTCTTGTGGGCTTGGCGGCGCTTAGCTTGGGCTTGTAGGCTTGGGGGTGGGCTTGCTTGAAGAGCGCTCCCCTTCCGGGGGGATCAGATTGTAGCTCTGTTGGCCTAGGGAGCCGGACGGGCAGAAGGATGAGGAGAAGGTGATGGATTGGAGCCAGAGTTGGGTCTGGGTACAGAGCACTATATAGGAGGCTGGACTAGGCACAGGGACAGTGAGTCACACAGGAGAGAGTGCAGGGCACAGGGACAGTGACACGCAGGGACGTCAGCGTGGAAGCCGATGGAACCGAGGCGAACCTGGTCTACCGACTGGGAGCCAGAGGATCACAGTCAACATGATCATTTATCGATTACCACATTGAGAGTGCCACCCCAACCCCCCTCAAACGGCCTGGATTGTCGCATATGTCACCTGTCATTAAGGATCTGCACGCACCCTCGTTCGACCTGCTTAAGACCCGTCGACATCGATCATCGACCTCATCGGCACACGCGGATCCCGTGTCCCGGTTACCGGCCTTCTACTTCCCGCAGTTATAGTCCGGTTAGTACTTAGTACCCTGGTTACCTCTGGCCATATACGGCAATTAATGGATCTGGGATCTGACTAGCAACTGCCTGTGCTGACTAGGTTGAACTCAATGTTGACTACCTTCATCGACAAAAATGGGTCGGCAGACATCCCAGTACAGCATCCCAGGGCATCTCGCAGCTACATCCTGCCCGCGTGCCTGCCCAAATTGCGCCCCCCCGTTCGGAGCTGAAAAGATCGTCGCATCGATCATCGTTCCGATCATCGATCACAACAGCTACGGAGCGAACGCCATCTATCACACACCGGAACCGAGAGGAGCATGTGGGGTAGGAAGGAGGGAAGAGGAAGACTGCCGCAGAGCGCCGTCCACCGACTTTTTCAGACGCACACAAACACTTTGCCGAGATGCCTTGCGCCAAGATGCCACCTGTAAGCTCGTCGTTTGCCAAGACTGTAAACCCTAGTCACCAATGGCAAAACGCATGATTTGCGCCAGAGCGGAATATTGTGAAAATGCTGCATTAGAGGCTGTTGACTAGATGGCATGACAATCACAGGAAGGGAGTAGGGCCGGTAGATGGCGGATGATGCCAACATGTCAATGTCAATGACCTCACATTCTGAGCGCCCACATCCCACAGCCCCACCCACACAGGAGCCAGCAGCGTATTTGCACAAATGTCAAAGGGGGGGGGGCAGGTACTTGGAGGTGCTGGTCACGTGCACCCGGGTTACAGGTCACATGCATCACATGGCTACGCCTGGCATCTGAGCAGTGTACACGCGTTTTCTTGGCAAATCGATGCCCAGCACTAGGGGAGTCAAGCCTCAAGCTTCAAGCTTGCGTGCCTGTCTGACACAAGACCAAGGAGGAGGCAAAAACGGCAACTTGCAATAGTGCATAGTGGTCGATTGTGCCGCCGTCCGCCAACCTATCATTGATCATCGATCATCATCGCACTGGAACGCACACAATCATGTCGATCATGATGCCATCATGCATCATGAAACAGGCCACGCACTTGATGCTTGACGTTTTTGAACGTTTGAGCCTTCGAGCTGGGGAAGGCTGTGGAGAGGGGCGCCGCTGTACAGTCGTGCTTTCAGATTTGACCCTTCCGACTTCCCTACCCCCACCCACCCCTAGAATCCAATCAACCTTGGCACCCCCCCCGTTTTGGGCGTCTTCTGCATGCGGTCGATGTCCAACTTGAACGTTCAACGTTCAACGTTCATGCATCATGCATCATGCACATGGCACATACCATCAACGCAGTTGGTATATGAACCTGGTGGGCTGTTGAGCGGCTGACATGTGCTCTGCCAGCGTTGACAAAACAGCCTCTCGCGGAGAACAAAACATGGAAGTGAAGCTCTGAGATCTGAGATCTGAGGCCTCTGAGGCCTGATAATACATTGTGCGTGGTTACTACCCCGCGAAGGTACAACACCGCACCTCTCTATCGTCGACTACGGGCAATGAATGAGGTGTCTGAGAAGATCGAAACGAGGAGAGCTGCACCATATCTACTGCAAAATCTCCACAGCGCCGGGACGAAGATGCCCATCGCTCACTCTGCTAAACTAGGGTCGCTCATCCGGCGTCTGCTGTCAGCTTTCGCCCTCCCACTGATCAGGATGTCAATTATCTTAATGACGTTCCGTCGCCAACAGCACACACAGATATCAACACCCTCTCTCTTGGCTCACGCCATTCTCTCATTTCCAAACAAAAAGGTCGTGTGAAAAAGTGGGCATGTGAATGACGATGAGATCTGAGAGCCATCGCCACAACAAGGTCTTTTCCGCCACACTGTACAAACTGTTCCCCCAAGACGGACCGGGAGGTGATCATGAGCGCGCGAGCCCCTGGCGGAGTCCATAGTCCGAGTCCTCTTTTTTGACCTCTCTTTTCGTATTCCCGCTCGGATTCACCACCAAACCCAGTTAAAGTATACGTAACTGTCGCAGTTCGGACCTTTGTTCGCTGAGATACTCCTCCTATAAACTCCACGGGGGGACCACCATCAGGCTACGGTCCGGCATTGGCACCGACATATTCTTAACAGTTTTATGGGTTCTGTGGTGTCTGCAGCTTGCATATATTACTAGTCTTCTTCATATGACGGAGGCGAAAAAACGGACCTTGGGTGCTCCCCGTGATACTGTGTGGGGGATGATTGATGATCGTCCTCTTTGTAACATGTAATCGGCGCTTGCTAGAGCACAGCCGAATCTGCAAAATCTGACGTTAAAACTGCATCTCCCCACATTGTGATGTTCTTTGAATGATTGTGGTGGTTAAAAGTGGCTGCATTGAATATTGAAGTGCTCTCAGATCTCAGATCTCATTAGATCTTAGACAGAAAAGATCAGAGCCTGCGGCTTACCCCTCTGGACCAAGAGATCTCTACTTGTGATCGCCACTAAATTGGGGAAGGGACGCACAGTACTCTACGGTCTGGACCAATCTTGCCTGACCGGTATCTAACCGGCCTGATCTTCCTAGTATCCTTCCAATGTTGACTTAGTACTTACTCGCGAACACTACACTGTGTGCTCTGTCACGCACGCCATCTTTGTGTGGACGCGCTATGTGGGCATGTGAAAAAACCGTGATGCCTGTGATTTGCCAGACCGAAGTGGAGCAAGCCCACCCATCCCTCAGTTCTTCCAGTCCCTCCTTTAACGTTCACCGGAGTGCACATAGCAAGGCTCCCAACTTGAAGGCAAACTCTGCTCATGAATCAGGGCACTTTTGGGAAATACGTGGCATTTCCAGTGGCACTCGCCTCAACCTCGCCCGCCGAGAGCCATGAGAGAAGTGTCCCGCGCCACCCCCCATAATGCATAACATCTTCGTGACGCCGACAGTCCCTGTAGTCTCCAGTGTGGCCTTCAAGTATCTCCCGCATGAACCTTACCTACTACACCACACGTATTCTCCGTCTCGTTTCTCTCCGATCCGTCTTCCGTTTGGTGCCAAATACTATATTGTGCAATGGAACACTACTCCCTCCACAGCTATATACGCCCACACATGCTTCAAAGTGGGTGCCACACTCTGTCTCTTTCAGCAAGGAGTCCCACGGACTTACCCCTTCTTCCTATGCGATGCAAGTTTCCGGAGTCGCCCGGGAACAGCGCCACATCATGCTACTGATGGCTTCTTCATTTTCGCCTATAGGGTGTTTTCCCTGGCGTGCCCTTTGTCTCCGAGAAGAGAGACGCCATATATATATGTCAAACGCTATAGTATACACACCCTTCTCCTCTGCCACCGCTGCAGAGTCCGTTTGGATGTGTTTCCGAGGCCAACAGCAGACGCAGTACCAGCTACTAGTTGAAAGAATGAGGGCTATAGGGGGAAGCTCTAGACTGGAGAGAGATCAATGGGTGAGCGCGATAAATCGGTCACACCAATGAAGAGAGCCCAGAACCGCGGTTGTCCATCAACTGAGAAGTAGCTACCTTACCAGCTAAAGACGAATGCACTGTTTCTCGTAAGCTACTCACGTTAGTTCGACCTCGAATGCAACAGGGAGAAGAGGAAGGAGGGGAACGAGGCGCGACGGTAACCAATCCAGAGCGGGCGAGAGTCGTGGATGAACTCTGTAGATAGTTCCGCTTGCCAACAGCGACATGGCTGATCAAGTGCCACATGCCACCACACTCCAACATTAGTGACTAGTGGACAGCGTACAAGTACTCGTGCGGAGGACCACCCCTAGTTATAGAAGCAGGTGCATGTATATAGCCGCAAAAAAGTGCAGTAGCGAAGATAGTAAAGACCAGCGCCAGCCGATATGGCGCCGATAGTGGGATATTTGAAACTTCAAGTTCGGCTGGCTACGCCATCGTGACACGTGACATGTGGCATGACAAGTGTGGCACGTGACCCGTCATGTGCCAGCGCTCAGCCTTTCTCGTGGTGCATCGGTGCAAAAAAATGCACCTGAGACCAGCCCTTTTAATTTTCTTTAGCTGGACCAAGTCTCCAGCGTGACGTTGCACCCACCACCAGCAACAAGATGGACAGCGCTGAGAAGCAATTGGCCGCCCAGCTGGCCGCCGATGTTGCCGAGGACGAACGTCAACAGGGCAGCTCTAGTACGGGGGAAAAGTCCTCCGAGGAGCGACCTCCATTTTCCACGCTCGATTTGACGCCTGCCACGGCCAAGGGGTTGGACGCGATGGGTTTCAAGACCATGACGGAAGTGCAATCGCGCTGCATCCCTCCGCTTCTGGCTGGGCGGGACGTATTGGGAGCAGCGCAGACTGGCAGTGGGAAAGACACTTGCCTTTCTTGTTCCCGCCATTGAGCTGTTGCACCGGCTCAAGTTCAAGCCCCGTAATGGGACGGGCGCCATCATCCTCTCGCCAACCCGTGAGCTGGCGCTGCAAATTTTTGGTGTGGCCAAGGAGATTATGGGCCGCGGGGCCTAAGCCAAACGTTTGGGATCATCATGGGCGGTGCGAACCGAAAACAGGAGGCCGATAAGTTACAAAAGGTCTCAACCTGATCATTGCAACCCCCGGGCGGTTGCTGGATCATTTGAGGAATACCAAGGGCTTCGTCGTGTCCAACCTCAAGGCACTTGTTATTGACGAGGCCGACCGCATTCTCGAGATTGGGTTTGAGGACGAAATGCGTCAGATTATCAATCTGCTTCCCAGTGGTACGTTACTCTCCTCCTTACACGTTCAATCCCCACTTGAAACTGACGCCCTTCTCCGTCTTGCCTCAGAAAACCGGCAGACGATGCTCTTTTCGGCGACCCAGACAACCAAAGTGCAGGACTTGGCTCGCATTTCGCTGCGTCCTGGCCCGCTGTACATCAATGTCCACGCCGACAAGTTGGCTTCAACCGTGACGGGCCTGGAGCAGGGTTACGTGGTATGCGATAGCGACAAGCGTTTCCTGCTGCTCTTTACGTTTTTGAAAAAGAACAAGGGAAAGAAGCTATTGTTTCATGTCGTCTTGCAACAGCGTCAAGTACCACGCCGAGCTGCTCAATTACATTGACGTGCCTGTGCTTGATCTGCACGGCAAGCAGAAACAGCAGAAGCGGACCAACACCTTTTTCGAGTTTTGCAATGCTCCCGAAGGCATTTTGCTGTGTACAGACGTAGCAGCGCGGGGGCTCGATATCCCCAAGGTCGATTGGATCATTCAGTTCGATCCTCCTGACGATCCGCGCGACTACATTCATCGCGTCGGACGTACGGCACGTGCGGGTAAGGCCGGCAAATCCCTCTGTTCCTTCTTCCATCGGAGCTGGGCTTCCTCCGTTTCCTCAAGCTGGCCAAGGTGCCGCTTAACGAGTACACCTTCCCACCCAACAAGATTGCCAACGTCCAAGGCCAACTGGAGAAACTTATTTCCAAGAACTACTTTTTGCACGAGAGCGCCAAGGAGGGCTACCGAGCCTACCTGTCCGCGTATGCCTCCTACTCGCTCAAGCGCATCTTTGACGTGCACCAGCTCGACCTTGCCAAGGTAGGGCGGGCATTTGGGTTCAAGGTGCCACCCAAAGTCAACATTTCTGTTGGTGCGGCGCTCAAGGGTCCCCCCAAGCGCAAGAGCGAGGGCAATGCTGATGCTGACGCCGAGGAAGAAGAGGAGGCGCAAGAGGCCAAACGGGCTAGGGTGGCTCGGCGCAGGGATATAAGGGGCCGGACAAGAAGGCGGGACACTACAAGCCCAAGCCGGCTTCCGGCGTCAAGGGCCAGTGGAGTCGCTGAGAACGCCATGCCATACGCATCCATGAGTTTTGGTCTGTATAGTAGGAGCGTCCTGGCCGGCTCTTCTTTTAGAACGCGCGAGAGATCACTCCGCTGCTGGTTAGGTGCGGAGGAAGCTGTCTGCCTCGGGACTCAGTACAATCGATAGAAGTGCGTACCGCTTGCCCGATTGGCGCGCATGTGCCGTGGCAAGCCTGACATGTGACAGTGGTGGCGGTGGTTGGTGGGTGTAGATTGATATGCAGATCATCGACCAGCGAGCAGGGTCACATGGGTCACAGAGGTTGCAACGCTGTCCAAGTCCAACGCGTGGGATGGCAACCTGTAACTCCGAGGGGTCGAAAAAGGCAGCGAGGCGATCCGACTCGGCGAGATACAGCCCCCGAGCCTTGCTTGGGGCGGCGGCAAGAAGCGTGACGTGTGATGCGTGACGCATGATGCATGCATGCGAGCTAGTTCCACTTGCAGCACGGGGTGGCGGAGCGGACGCTGCTCCAGTGCGAGGGGTGCTCGTGTATTTTCTACGAGGCGCAGCCCACCGGTGCTCGCCAGCTCGCTCGGTGGTGCGCTCCGCACGTAAGGATCGGCTTCCGGCTTCAGGCTCCAGGCTGAATGAAGCTCCAGGCCCCGTGCCCTCCCCGCCACCACCACCACCCCTCCCGTGCACGCTCTTGGTCGCCGCCATCGCCATGCCGAGCAACACACACAGGCCCCCACCGGCCGTGCGCCCACCCTCGCCCGCCCCCTCGAGCGCCGCATCCACAGTCCTCCCCACCAGGAGCGATGTGTCGTCGGTGGCCCCACCCATGGGATACTCACCTCCCCGTCCTCGCGGCCGCCAACCCCCACCTGAACCTGTGCGCGTCTTGTCCACGCCCCGCCCACACCTCAATCCAGCCTCGTCGCGCTCTTCCCATTCCCCCGACCGGAAGCGTTCGGGTGCGGTTCCGGGCGCACGCATTGCTCCGCCTCCGGCACCCGTCTCGGCTGCCAGCCGGTCTTCTGCCCGTATTGCTCCTCCCGTGGCCACATCTTCGCGCACCCATGCTCTGCTTCCCCGCCCCTCTTCTCCCGTGCGCCGTCCAGTCCCGATCCGCCCCACCCCTTCCTCGCCTACGCGCACGATCCCAACTCCAACCGGGGATATGTGGGCGTGGTTCAAGAAACAGTGCAAGCACCCAAGCCAGCCCCCCCTGGAACTGCTAATCCGTTCGTTCCTGTGGCTCCACTACCCGGGGCGATCAGTTCAAATCCCTATCAGGCACCTCGTACTCCGCCTCGCCACTATTCGCCTGTGCGCAACCAGGGCTACTCGCCCGATCGCCCTTTGCTTTCATCCCCGGAGCGTCCTCTGCTTTCTTCCCCGAGCGCAGTGAGCGCGATTCGTCCGAGCGCCCACTTCTTCCTTCTCCCGAGAGGAAAGGTCACACCCGGGGCTTTAGCTCGGTCGACATGTCTGCCCCACCTGTCCTCGCAGCACTACAGCGACATTCCCATGTCCGCTGCCAATCGCTCGCCAAGCCCCAAGAAAGCCGTGCAGCGCAAACCCCCTCCCACCCGCTTCAATGGGTCTGCTGCCCCATTCTCCCGTACCGGGGCTCAATGGCGCCCGAGTCACAAAGCCTATGGTTCCAATGTCAGCATCCCCGACGTGGTGGGATCACGACCCCCAAGCGATGGAGCGGCGTCTGCAAGCGGCATCCGGGGCATCCTTGATTGGCGCAGGTGGAAGGGCCGGAGTCAGAACAGGTGCACAGCCTCTGGCAAGCTCCGGGCAGGCTGGCCCGACACCGATGGAGCCGCAAGTGTCCCAGACCACGTTGGTGGAGGCGCGTAAGCACCCCAACCAGAACGATTGGTACAGCAACACGACACAACCCAAGACGGAGAAATCGGCGGCTGCCAAGGCATCTGTCCACTCCAGCCTCGTACCGAGAGACATTGATAACGATCCGGATGATTACTTGCACACAGTGGAAAAGAAGACGGACCGGAACCACGGCATCTCAATGGAGGGGTTGCTTAACGTTGGGACAATGGTTTTTATTGTTGTTGCGCTGTGCTTGCTGTTTGCAGGTTATCCCATCATTGACCAGGTCTTGTCCAAACACAAGGATTGGGGCAAGTATGGTCTCGGGGTGGGGGGACGAACGCGACGGGACAGGTTCCCCTCCTTGGTACCTTGCGCGCATTGGTCGACTCGGATACTCCGCAGAGTGCTATGCAATGGAAGAACGATGCGGGAGATCGGTTCGATCTTGTATTCAGCGACGAGTTTAACGTTGAAGGTCGCACCTTCTACCCTGGTGATGACGTGAGTCCTGCTTCCTACTTTTTTTCTCTTCTGAACTCCACTGACTCTGCCGGGGTATAGCCTTTTTGGGAGGCAGCCAACATTTGGTACGGTGCGACGGGCGACTATGAGTGGTACTCGCCCGAGGCAGTTAACACGACGGGAGGTTCTTTGGTTCTATCCCTGACCCAAAAAGCAACACACAACCTCAACTTCCAATCGGGTATGCTTCAGAGCTGGAACAAGTTTTGCTTTCAAGGCGGCTACATTGAGTTTAGCACGCTCCTTCCTGGTGGGCCGGCTCGCAAGGGCTACTGGCCCGCGGCCTGGCTGATGGGCAATCTGGGCCGCCCAGGCTACCGGGGTACCACCGATGGACTGTGGCCATACAATTACGACCAATGTGACACGGGCATTCTGAAAGGTCAACACTTTGTCAATGGCACTGGCCCCCAAGGCGCGCTCCACTCGACGGCTCCGTATGCAGCCAAGGGCAAGATCAGTAAACTGCCTGGTATGCGTAGCCCCGCTTGCACCTGTGATGGCGAAGACCACCCTGGGCCCTCCAACAATGTCGGCAGAGGCGCCAGTGAGATTGATGTCTTTGAGGTGCAAGTGCAGAACAAGCACACCTATGCGTCTCAATCGCTCCAGGTGGCCCCCTTTTCAGAGAACTACTATGCTGGAAATACGTCGCAACAAACCGTGATCTACAACAGCACCGCCAGTGAGATCAACAGCTACCACGGGGCCCACTGCAAATGTCAGCGTCGGTTGTGACTCGGGTGTCGGACGATAACTTTGAAGAGACGGGCGGCCAATATCCGGTATGGGTTGGAGTACTCGCCCGATTGGGACGGCAATGGCAATGGGTATGTTCAATGGTGGAACGACGGTCAGCCTTCTTGGCGCCTCAATGGCGACGCCCTCGGGCCCCAGGGAGCCATGGACATTGGCCAACGCTTAATTCCTACCGAGCCCATGTCGATCGTACTTAACTTGGGGTGCGTATCTTGTCCATCCATTTGTTTGTATTCTGACTGACTGACTGATTGGGTACCTTATTGTGTAGCATCTCCTCTGGATTCCAATGGATCGACTGGACCTCCCAGGACAAGGTTGTCTTCCCCGCTCAAATGCGTTTTGACTACGTGCGTGTGTACCAGCCACATGGGCAACCGAACCGTGTTTCCTGTGATCCGCCAGACCATCCGACCGCGGCTTACATTGAGCGCCACGCCGACCTGTACAACAACCCCAACATTACTAGTGTGTTACTCTTCTATTGCCTTCATTCGCCCCGCCCCTGCGCTACTAACCTCACTGTTGTGGTCCCATAGCATTCAACAAACCTTGGCCTCGCAACAAATTGACCGGTTGCTCCTCCTCTTCCTCCACCGACTCTTCGTCGTCTTCCGGGAGCGGGTCCAGTTGAGTCGGAAACTTCTATGCAAAGCCACCTATTTTCTCGCCCCATCTCAGTACTTTCCTCCCACGCCTTTTTTGTTCGACTTCCTTTGTTCAACTTTATTCGACTTCCTTGATTCGACTTGCCCTCTTCGGCTTCCTTTCTTCGGCTTGCCCCTTTTGGAAACCCACTTAATCCCTTTTGCTATCTCTCTCTTTCGCATCTCTCTTGTGCCGTCTGTTGGTGCCTTGCTTTGCACCTTTTGTTGCCTTTGAAGAGCCGTCCCTCAGTGCATAACCTGTATCATGTTGTCTCGGTCGATTTTGTGCACATTTTTTCTTCGTTTTAGAGCCATTGCTTATCGCTCATGCTGTGCCTTTCAAAGCAAGCGCCATGCACCATGCACCATGCACCACGCACCCGCATCATGTCGAAATAGATAGTCCCAGATCACAGGAGCAAGATCGATGGAGACTACAAGGTCCCATCGATGCCTAGGTGAGCGATTCGAACTCCACATCCCGTATGGGCTGACCGACAACCTCGGGGGGCAGAAGACCCATTACCACCTTATTCTCTCCGCTTGGGAGGTCAGTTGCGCGTGCCCCATACGTCCGACCATCAGGATCTCTTGTCGTACGCATGGGGGTGAGACCGGCAAGGAGCATGACCCGTCGACTGGCTTGGTTATGCTCCATTGTTGCTCCGCAAAATAGCGGGCGTGGATGCGAGGGGGAATCTGGGAGCTGAGGCGGAAGACCTAATGCTTGACGTATCGCGCGAATCAGAGGTCCATT
Source organism: Moniliella sp. 'wahieum' (assembly GCA_003971905.1). NCBI lineage: Eukaryota > Fungi > Basidiomycota > Moniliellomycetes > Moniliellales > Moniliellaceae > Moniliella > Moniliella sp. 'wahieum'. Next base: position 902,478 of record RSEE01000003.1, on the reverse strand, counting down.
TGTGCCCGAAGCGCCGCTTGCATGACTCCCTTTCCTCCGTGATCTGGGTGGATCGAGTAGCCTATACACAGCCACGGCACCGTTAGCCATGCCCCCAACACCACGCCCAGCCAGAAAAACGAGAAGAATGAGGTGAGAAACGTACCGATGTGCCATGTTTGTTCGGCAAAGGGTGCGCCTTTGGTACTCCCACTCAGAGTCACCGTACCTACCACCTGGTCGTTGTACCGAACTGAGCCGACCGGGCTGTATCCCGGGAACTGGTGCGGATCAACCGAGTTGCGCGGGACGAGAGCGCACGCAGGGCAGCGAGCTGCTTTCGGCGTTCGAGAGTGGACCAGACCATGGCATGATCAGTGAGGTAAGGTACGGGCGGGTCGCGCAGGGTGGGATAGACCATCGGGTGACTCATCATCTCTGCAATCTTCTCGTATTCCTCTGCACTTGCCCGGTTCGACGTGAGCGTGTAGCCGGCCACGGGAAGCACGATGACGACCAACGAATCCAGGGTGGTGGCTCTGGCACTCGTCTCGTCAACCGGCGGCGCGTCGGGGTCCCAGATAGGGGGTGCGCCCGGGACAAGCGGCAGACAGGGTTGTACCGCTGGGTAAATTTCGCGCACAATGTCCAGCAGTGTCCTGTCGTCCGCCGAGGTCGAGGTCGAGGTCGGGGTCATCAGGTGCTGGTGGCGGTCGAGTAGAAGGAGCGGGGATAGACAGCGGCGGCCAGCACTGGGGTGCCAATGGAAGTTTCTTTTGTGTTGGAAACCCCGCTCGCTGTGGCGCCGTGAGCGTCTGGGGTTCAGCAGTTCTGATGAGCAATTGACTTGTTGGCCCGCGTACGTACATGACAGCAACACTCCAGCTGCGCGTTCAACCTTTCAATCCTGGACATGTTCTCAGTATAATCCTGGGGTACAGAAAAGGTTCGGGCGAGGCTGGGTTACCGGTTACCCGTTACCGGTTACGCGTTACGCGTTACAGCGGGGTTGCTGGTTACGCCGATTACGACATTACCACCTGGAAGATTGCCCCGGGGGTTGGCCACTTCGTCTCCCTTTGGATTCGCGTCGCTCCGAGCGTGGGAGCGACTGCTCTATATATGTCCGCAAAACTCCCACAGGGGAGTTCGAGCTATCGCTACACGTAGTTGCATTCCACTGATTTCAATTCAATTTCAACATAGCCAGCTGGACGCGCTGGACATTCAAATTGAACAGTGAACGTTAAACGTTCAATTCAACGTTCAATCAATTTCAATCTTCGTTGCTGCGCTCAGCCGAAGTACCATCCGCACTTGACGAATGCCGCCCCATTCGCACCGGCCGCCGCGCTGCGACATGTGACCGCTATGGCCCCTGCGCACGGGTGGGTTGGCGCCGTGCTTCCCATATGCATGCGTGTAGGCTAGGCGAACATCTATATCAGGCTACCACATCAGCGCATTGGCCTACCTCGACTTGAGGATCAATGAGGTTGATTCATGTTTGGCGCTGAGGCGAGGCTGAGTGACTGAGCCTCAGCCTGTGGCAGCGCAAACGCTGCCACGCGCCACGGCCCGAATTCTCATCTCTTGAAGCTTGAAGCTTGAAGCTTGAAGTTTGAACGTCAAGTTGAACTCAACTTGAGTGCGCTCAACTTGAGCGTTCGTTGTTGAGCGTTGTTGAGCCGATCGCGGGAGCCTTGCCACTCACTTGCCTTTTGCCTTGCCTTGCCTTGCCTCTTCCAGCGTTCGTGTGACATGTGACATGTGACATGTGAGCGTGTGAACATACGAGCTCCACCAGCCCACCGCCCTACCCCACCTGCTCTGCCTGCCCTGCCTGCTTGCTGTGAACCAATCCTGCTGGCCCCTGCTGGCCCCGTCGAACACGTCAAGCCAGATCCGGGTGCGATCACGCGGTTACGCACCTTCGCGCTTAGCCTGAGGGTATCGATTACGTGATGCATGATGCATGGTGTGAGATCTGTAGTCCCTCGCCCGACGATAAGTGTTGCGCCGGATAAGATGCACGATGCTTGATTAAATGATTAATGATTGATGCCGGTGCCAAGACAAGGCACCAGTGCGCAGTACCCCGGGCCGGCTGGCCTTTTGGCCCGGCGGGCAGCATTTCTGCACGGTGCATACGCGCAATGCGCGACCGGACACCGGCAGGTGCCCTGTCCTACATGGGATGATGAATGATGAATGATTAATGATTGATGCAGCGTCCAACGGAGTACCGGCGAAGACAGACTGGGCTGGTGCAGACGGGTGCGTGCTGGGGCCTGGCGAGCGGCCGCATGCTCTCTGTCACGTGTCACATGTCGGCCTGTCAGGACTCAGTGCCAGCCATTCCAATGTGAAATCGCACCTGCTGCGGCCCCGAGCCTATGCCAGGCCAAGGCCTGGAGTGGCAGTGCACCAGGCACAGGCTGCATGCATGACATGCACATGACATGCCCAGCACACTGCCAATCTGCTGGGTGTACGTTTCAAGTGGGGCCACCGATGCGCGCTAGGGTTGCACAGTAGGTTGCCCGTGTTCCAGGCACTAGTCACTCGCTGCGAAAGCCAACGACTGTGGCTGGAAAGCGCAAATGAGTCGGAGTCTGATAAACAAACGTTCAACTCAACCACCCACCCGTGCAGCCGTCCTCAGTCCTCGGCACTCTTAGGCTGCCCAGCCCCGCCGTCCCTCGCTCGCCTCTGCCTCCGCCTGATCCGCCTCCCCAGCGCCATCGCCCGCGCAATCCCACTGCATGCACCCGCCCATTGGTGCTAGTGCGGCTGCCCTGCCCCGCTCTCCACCCTGCTGCCCCGCCCCGCTCTCCCACCACCCTCCATCTCCCCGTCCCCGTCTCCGTCCCCCTCCTATCCCCTCCCCGTCCCTGTCCCCGTCCCCCTCGTCTCTCGCGCCATCCCCCGACCAGTCCCCCGCCTTCCATGCCACTCCCCACCCCCAGCCACGCCTCCCACCATGCGCCTGCCACCCCGACCTGCACACGTCCGCACGCTCGTCTCTGTTTGCCACCGCATCCGACTCGACCTTCGACACCTCCGTCCCTTCCTCCTTCACGCTCCCGATTCGCCCTCCCAGGAGACCTCAAGGCTGATGCTGCGCCCCCGCCGTCTCCTCCCCGTCTCCGTCCTGCTTGGTTGTCCGATGAGCGCCGGCGCACCAACCGCGTCAGCGTCGGCCGCCGGGTCCGTGTCATTGCTCCTGCCTTTGAGCCACAGACAGAAGGGGGCAGCGGCCATGCCCGTGCTCCCAACCACCGCTCACACTTGCTCCCATGTCCAAGGCGCGCTGGCGTGGCTACGGCACGCTGTTGCTCGAAATGGATTCGGGGGTTAGCACAGGCGGGCGGATGGATCCGAGATGGCAGATGCAAGAGGACAAGTACCTGCGTCGCCGTGCGCTCTCGGTTCTAGGGACGGGGACACTATTTGTTTCTGCTCACCATATTTCTTCTGCGTGAACTCTTTTGGCTCGAAACGCCGCCAGTAGAAAAAATTGTGGTTCCCAAGCCGTATGCGCTGCCGCCATCGTACAATGCGACTGTCCTCCGCACCCTTCCCTTTTCCGCCCCCCTCTCGGCCACAGGAATGGGAAGCTTATCTGGCCCGGAGACCCGTCTCGGCGCATTCCCAAGAACGACTGGTGGATCGAAGCACAGTACGAGTTCGAACCCCCTGCCGGACCGTTGGCGATGGACTTCCAGGCCGACACGCTTCTCCTTTTCCATTCAGTGGGAGTCCGGCACCGGGGGCACGTACATGTCCACACGTCTTCCGAACCGGTAGGTCCGCATGACGGAAGTGACGCAGGCAATGCAGACGAGGAAGAGATGGTGCTCCCCAAAGCTACGCAGGACAAGCACGAAGGATGGGCTGTGTGCGACACCAGACCTCGTGCTACGGCCCAACTGTATGCCTACGGCCCGCATCGAAGCCAGCTCGCCTCTCCCTCGCTCTCGCTGAGGTTCGCACCTCGGATGGGCGCCTGGGTCTGACACTGGCGTCGGATGTGACGCCATGGTTCGACATGCGGAACGCGATTACGGTCCATGTAGAACTTACCCTCCACCCAGGCCGACAGTGTGGGGCTCCTTCCCCGCCCGAGGGAGGAGGTGACGGGAGCGGAGAAGAATCTTCAATATCACCCGCATCCCATGCCATGATGGCCATTGATGTGGCGTCCTCCCGGTTGGGTGTGACGTTTCATGGGACACCTCAGGGTGACGTGCAAGGTTCCGATGACCAGGATCCAGCGCCACCATTGCCTGAGGCGATGCTGCTGCGTACGCTTCGACTCTCCTCGTACTACGGAGCAATCAGCCTGCTCGACTCGATCCAAGTGCAGGAGCAGGTGTGGGCGCAAACGTGGTTTGGCACCTTAACCTCGACAGGCGCCTGTTTGCTCCAGAGGCAGAGATGCTGCTCCATGCGCCGTATGGGCTGATGTCGTTGGGCCATGTCGTCGCTGCCTCGGCCACAGTGACGAGTGGCGAGGCCGACTTGCACATTGCTCGTCTGCAAGCGGACAGGACGGACGTCTCGGCCACTTCAGGCCGCATCCAAGTTGCGCTCAAACCTACCGGGCCAGTGTATCTTCAAACCCTTCAAGGCGACTTGGACGCCGACATTGATCTCGACCTCTTGCAGGTAAGTCAGGAGGAGTCGGATGAGCAGCCCGCCCCTGTCGGGCCCAAGTGCACATCACAAGCCACACTGGCCGCATCACAGCGCGGTACCGTGGCCAAAAACCGGATGTCCCGCTGTGCTCGTACGTGGCAACAGGCGGGGCCGTCAGTCTTGCCCATCCCGCTCTGTTCCAAGGGCACTTAACCTCACCGCCACCCAGGCCGTGAGCATTTCCGCGCCGCGTTCCAAGCAGTGGCGAGTAGATTCGCCCACGCTTCCTGCGCTGGCCGCGGGGGTTTTGCCGACGCCTGGCGAGCTGCCTCCACCCGGCCGTGGAGATGGGAAGACTGATCTCTGCTCAAGTCCAAGCGGCGGGCCAAACCTGTGTTTGGTCGCGCTTGGCTCTCTGGACGTTCGCCCTATGGCCTGGACGAACCCGGCTGGGGCGAGAGCATCGTTTCGGCCGCCCAAGGCCCTGTCATTATCGCCCTCTAAGACTGCTCTGTCTATTCCTTCCGTCCCCTTTGTTTGTGAGCGGGGGGGGGGACTGTTTCTGTACCAAAACCCCACGCTTCACGTGTGGCTGACCTTGTCATTGAACTGAACCATTTTTTGTATTCCCCTTTGCTTCTTTTTCGTTTTCGTTTTCGCTTTCGCTTTCGCTTTGGCTGTCGGTTTTGCTCCCGTCCTCCCGGCCCCTGTCCGTTTCTAACTCCAGGGGACTCGGTCCAATCCAACCCGTCCCCTCTTCCCGGCCCTCTGCACCCGTACCTTACCTCTTTGCCCCGCGGCGAATATGGTTTCCCCCCCACCCCCCGAAGCCATGCCCGCCGTCACTTTGTTGTTCTGTACCCCATGCCCCCCCCCCTCCCCCCCGCTCGTATGGCCCAAACTCCCTTGCCCCCTCCCCTTCCCCTCCCCCACCCTGATGCATCCTGCTGATCTCAGATGACGTCGATGACGCAGGGAGAGCAGGGGAGGGGGAGAGACATCCAAGTTACTTGGCACCCTGGGATTTTCTTGCATGCATAAACGCATTGATCATGGTCCGAGATTAATAGCAGGCGCAATGGTGTCGATGCTGGAAGCAACTTGAGCGGGCAGCAACCGTTGAATCACAGAACCGAGCCGAGCAGTCGTAGTTCCATCCTCACTCCAGCCCAGCACTAAGTACTAATAGGAGCCGCTAAAACGAAAGGGAATCCACATCCCGGCTTGCCTTGGTGTGCCCATCGCAAATGTATTTGGGCGCTAGGTGGACAAGGGGACTACTATAAATGTACTATACCGGCTTAGCGTTGTTTGTGCGGTCGATGGGCTATTGTGTCTCTGGTCTCTGTGGCCACGAGACCGAGATTGGCATCGAGGCTGATGCAGATGCACTGATGGAGCGAACCGGTTAATTATTCTACCTGCTTTCCATCCTACTCTTCTAGCCTGATGGGAGACGGCTGTTGGCAGAGGAGGCAAGGAATCTTTGCGTCCACCACGCACACACGCTGCTCGTCGGAAGCAGCGTCCGGTCCGCGACGAGAAGCACGAGGTCATGTTAAGAGGGAAGCGAGGAGAGGCACCGGGTATATAATGCACTAAATGCACTGGTAGTACTAATATGCGCCATCGAGCCAGGTGAGCAGTGCCGATGCAAGCGGGAGCAAGGGCGAGGCTTCCGAGTCGACATTCGGATGGCTTCTACCCAGCAGTTACACCAGGCTGTACCGTACCCCCGTGTGATCGAGTATGGCTCAAATGTGGGAACCGGGGCACCCCACAACCGTCCAAACACCGGCCGTCTACTTTTCGAGTGAATACAGAATGTTGAGCGGATCGTATGTCAAGTATTAGACCATGCCCTTTAGTCACCCCCTCGTCCTGGCCACAACACGCTTGCGGAGTATGCAGTGGGTATGCTGAGCGCTGATGTGGATGAGGGCCAAAAGCCCTCAGGACCTCAGAGATGGACGACTAGGCAAACACTGAATTGCGAAATCGCTGAGATGTACGCGAGTGGGTGGTAGATATGCACACAGTTTTGCCAGCGAAAAAGATCTCGCCGTCGTGACCAATGACCAATACGACGGATCACATGGATCACAAAGTAGGGCAGGTTTCACCAACATGTATCTCCATGGCCTAGCGCCTATCCTCGCTCTGTCGTTATCCTTTCGCAAACACATACCAGCTGTGTGAAGAGTGCTGTGAATAGTAGAGCAGAAACAGTGCAGAGATTGGAGCCTGTGTGACCGATGGTGTTCTGATCGTGCAGTACCTCTTGTGTGGGGGGGTGTTCCTTGTTCCTTGAGACGAATGTGACATTTGTGAGAGGTGATGGAGAGGTCTCTCTTCGGATGGGCTGTCAGAATAGTATTCCGTAAAGCAATAGGCGATCTCGCTGCGTGAGCGTTGCCCCAACATCGCACACCTTTCACGGAGGGGTACTACGATATATGACGGTTATAAATTGACAGCTAGGGTGTTGCCGCCTTTCATGCATCAAGTGGAAAGCGGTGTGCCTATACACACACCTGCGTTCGCGGTGGCTTCGATTAATGAAGATATCAACGGGGACTGTGGAACGATGGATAGTAAGGTGTGTTGGCAACGATGGAACGGTAGCTACGGCGGCCTATTCTGGCCAAGAGGAGCACCAGAAGGGACTCCCAGAAAGGAGGAGAGCAACCAAGGGTCAGGGCCTGCCATCCATCGACAACCCAGGCTTCCCTCTCCACCTGACGACACACGTTAAGCTTCAAGTACGAAATGCGCTCTGAGGCTGTGAGTATCACTCCAGGCACGCGTTCCTGCTATTGATTGCCATTCTTTGCCTACTGACACCGCAACAGCATACTATATGCCACCAGTCGCGAAAATAGGATGGAATCTTATAACCCATGTTTTGCATGCTGGGTCGGTGGATAGCGTGGGCGATGGAACGGTAGACGATGGAACGGCGGACGAAGGAGGTAAAGATAGCCGTGGGCCGTCGCCGTCAGCACGAGGACACAGACTGGGGCGAAGCCGCAGCAGACCCAGATGTAAGCCCGGTGGTCCCCTCGTTTATGGTAATCCTCTGTAGTCTGTGTGTACTCTTAGGTGACTTTGTCCTGGGCTCGGCACACGAGACGGGCGGCAGAGCCCTCGTTCAATTACTCTACTGTAGTAGGGCCACATAAGGAAAGGCGTCGCGGTCCCCACAGGAGATATCAGATAATGCATAATGGGTCAGATGATGATCGAGATCATTGATCGTCATGGAGCCTGTTACTAAAAGGATTGTATAACATTGTCCCAAAAGTCAAGATAAGGTGTGAGAAAGAACAGAAGCCTGTATGGTATGAGGGGAGCTGATTTTGTAATGTCTTCGTGAGGGAGCGAGATACATGTCGCGTACTTTTATATTAGTTGAGAGCAAAAGACATAATGCATGAGACAAGAAAAGAAGCGAGGGGGCGGGGGAAAAAGGTCTGTCAGACAATATTGGCCAGACGATTATGAACAAAGGAAAGCCGAAGAGCAGAGGCGCAACCATTTGCCCTTTCGGCCTAGTATTAGTAGCAAGTTAGTATTGAGGACTCTGCCAGATGCTCACAGTGCCAATACATTAGTAAGGTTATATAGGGACGTGTTTCCCAGGATCCACATGCTCCACACTCACGTTGTAAAAGGGTTTCACCTAACATGTTCATGGTACTTTTCGTATGTCGAAATAAGATGGGGACATGTGCATTTTGGTGCCGAGCGAGGGAAAGACATCCAGAGCGCGGAACCTGATCGCTCAGCTGAGCTGAGTGGGGAGATATGCTGCCAATGTGTAATGTGGAGCCGAGAGGCCGTTGACGGTGACGCGCGGTGACGATGGTATCCAACAGTAATCGGTAACTCTCTTCAGAGGAACACTATAGAATACTCGGAGATGTTCTCGCATCTCCTTGGAAATGGTACCAGGGGCGCCGGGGAGCGATGCACAGCTTGAACGCTGATGGTCCGCTAAACGAGAGGATCTCGATGGTCTGCGATTTTTTCCCTGGGGCCTGAGGCTCAGGCCGCTCAGGGTTCTCAGGGTGCTCACAGGTCCCTGGGATGAGGCCGATGAGGGCAAAATATCCAAAGTAACGACGCAAAAAGAGGCGACAACTGCGCAGTGTGTGATCGACCCATGACATGTGACATGGACGTCGGTCGGATCCGTCAGACGCAAAAGCATTCCGACTGACTGGCGGTACCGAACAAGGTGAAATGGTACAATATACTGTGTGAGCTGTGCCCCGTGCGAGAGCGGTGGGAGCTATTGAATACCGACTACAGCGCACAGACCACTGTGCATGTCCTGCATATATGGCGTGGGTGTGTGTGCGCGCGGGGGGGGTTATAGGCAAAGAGGTGGAGCTGGTGGAGCAGTCAATCAATATTCCGTGACGGTCTGAGTGTGAGCCAAGGCACTACGGCTTCCGCCGGTCGTGTACCCACACAGAGAGAGTTTGTTTGTGGGACGCATACTTATGTGCGATGACAGTGGGAATGAGCGGACAGATCGCTAAAAACGTGTCGCGATCTTCGCGCCTGAGCCGGAGGGATGCATGACGGGGAGATTAAGCTGTCCGGATTCCCCCGACCTATAGTCGAAGTACGCAAAAGAAGAGATGTAATTTGACATGAGGTACTCCCTGTTGCCGTCCAATTGGATGTCGGTGTGATGCTGTGTGGGAGACCGGCACACGGGTTCCATGTAATATTAAGCACTGCTTGGATGAGAACGTGGACGAGAGGGCAGGGGGTGGGGTGGTGGGGTGTGTATTTGACGGAGAATGTGGAGGCGCGGCTGGGTAATCGCCGTCTGTGGCCGACTATGCCAACGCGGAATTGGCCGCCATTGCATACTACGATTCTCTGCCTCTGGCCAGCGCACCTTCTCCCCCCGCATGGGCCCTGCTCGAATTCCAGTGTTAAAATGTACACACCCACCACAACGTGCTGCGTTGTTGCACTCGCTGATGGAGGCAACATAAAATCTGGAACAGAACCGCAACTTTCAAGCTCTACGTTCCCACGCCAACTTCAGCCGGCGCCACCCACCCGAAGGCTGTCGGGGTGGGCCCATTCCTCCCGCTGGCGGCAGAGGGCTATTATCACTTGGTGTGGCAATCCGTTGCATGTATAAAAAGTTTATACGGGCGTAAGGCGAAGCGCATAACGCGTACGCATAACGCCCCAAGCGCAAGGCCTAAGAACCAGTGAACACCCTAACAGGGCTAGTACTCAGTACTCAGAGAAAGTACTAAAAACGCCGAAGCTCCGAAGGTTTCAATTGAAATGGGGCGAGTGAGCGCCCTGGCTGCGCTTCGGCGTTGTAATGAACCCAATTTGGCTTTTGGCGGGCAACGTCGTTGGCGTGCGACGCATGTGCTGCATTTGCGTGAAGCTTGAAGGAAGCCATCTGGGACATGGAGCCACAGAACAAGGGACCCGACTGGCCCAGCGCAAGGTACGTCATAGCACGCCCAGCACGCCCAACTGGCTCCACCCCAGCCACGCAGAGGCGGAAGGCGGGGTGCAGTTGCAAAGCTTAGAGGTGTGACATGTGACATGCGACATGTGAGATCCTGGGATCTGAAAGCAGCTGGTGGATTGTCCCGCTGTGGCTGGGCAGCAGGACTGTCACAGGCTGCCACAGGCTGCCACAGGCTGCCACAGCAGCCCCAGCCGCCGCAACACGCACAACGGGCCGCAACAGGCCGCAACGCGGTACTAGCATGTCATATTCAATGCTCGGCTCGCGCTCAGTGTACGTACCCTGTACCTAGTAAGCAAGAACTAAGTACGCACTTGCTTCATGTCATGCATCAGACATCAGACATCTGCTTCTAACGCAGGCCTGCCATACACCAATGGCGGCAAGCTTTTGTGCGTCTTGGGTGGGTGGTGTGAGCGCATTTTTAGCTGCTGCCCACTCCTAGCTCGCGCTCCGCTGCGATGTGACATGTGACGTGCAGTAGCAGGCAGTAGCTTTCCTGCGGAACTAGTCGGAGCTAGTAGCTACTAGGCAAGCCTGCCGTCTGGCCCATCCCATGACCGTCCCCGGCACCGGCCAATGTCCGGACCATGCTCCAAAGCAGGCGACCAAAGAGGCCGGGCCAGTCACCGGCAGCGACCATCGAAAGTCATCAAAAGAAAAGCGCCATGGCCCGCACGTCGCCCACGCAGCAGCCCTGGCTGGGGTCTTGGGTGCCTGGGGGGAACAATGCGGCATGGAGGCGCTGTGCCGTGTCGCAGCCGCAACGCGTCTTCAAATTTCGTACTCATATTCATCGAATCCACACTCCGCTGGGGACGGTGTCTCAGTACTGAGAGACTGCGTCCTGGGCGCTGGGCACTAACTGGCGATACGAAGCAGTACTCCGACTGCCTACTGAGTCACTAGTTACTAGCGTTACTAGACCGAATGACTGAGCAGCGCTCCGACTGAGTACGGAGCGCAGCACGGCGAGGCCCTGGGCCTGATCGGTTCTGACGATCTGATCGATCAATCACCGATCATCGGGCTGAGATGTGCATTGTTGCCGTCGGGGCACCAGCCCCCTCTGCGATCGCCCTTAGAACAGCACAAAGCATATTGCCCGTCTTCGCATCTGTCTTGCCCTTCGCCACGGACGGCGGGGGTTGCATCTGTCACGGTGGGCCGGCTGCAATTTGATGCATAATGCACGCACCCTACGGACACTTCGCCTGCCCTGTGCGCCCAACCGGGTCCCACCAGGTCCCGCCCCCGGCGTCTTCAAGCTTCATACCGCTCCTCTTCCAGTCTGGCCCCTGCCTGCCGTGTCCCCTCGCTTGCTCCCATCTTCCAGCCGCTCGTCATCCTCTTCCCCGCCATCATGTCCAGCCCCCCAGATCCCCTGACCCTGGGCCAGCCCCCGGCCCCGGCCCGGGCGACGGCGCACCCGACCTCGTCTATGCTTTGTACGACTACCACCCCTCCCCGACGCAGGCCAACTGTCTGCCCATCGTCGCTGGCGCCCAGATCCTCGTGTACAACCGCCACCCCAGTGGCTGGTGGGACGCGAGATGGATGGCCAGCGCGGGTGGTTTCCCAGCAACCACGTAGCCTCTTTTGACCAGATGCTCTCCCACCTGGCCCTTCGTCTTCCCCTCATCCCCGGCCTGCCCACATACGCATTCCAAGCTACATCACAACCGCCGCCACCCTTCTCATCTCCCACGTCCGTGCGCAGCAACGTTCCCTCTACCTTGCCGATGCTCGCCTACTCCGTGCCGGTGTACGTGCCACCCTCACCTCCATCAACTGCCTCCATGCCGACGACAGTGGTGTAGTAACCCCACCGTCGCCGCCCGACGCAAAACGCTCCTTTCCTTCGTCCAGTGCCTGCTTGACCTCGCTACCGACTTGGGTGAGACAACCGCCCCACTTGCTCCTCCAGCCGAATCGGAGAACAAGTTGATCAGCTGTGCCTACCACATCATCTCTGCCATCGGGGACATGCTGGACGTGACGCCTGTTGAGGGAGACAAGCCAATGCTTTCCTCCCCTTCTGACGTGGAATCCCCTGCCTCCAATGGATCCAGAAGCGCTAATACCGTTTCCTTTGCGTTTGACGAAACATCGCGTACACTTGGCTGGAGGAAGCAAGTATGCGAGTGCAGGGGATCAAGGAGGCACAAACGAATTTGCTGGTTGCCTGTCCCAACTTTCATCGTGCCATCCACGCCCATGTCCAGGCCCTTATGCACTCCCGTTCGGATTCGTCCGAGCTACCTCTCTCAGAACAAGCTGCCTCCCCTTCGTCCGAATCGGTGGTCGAGGCCACCTTGGCCGTGTACGATGCGATCAACGTGATCATTCGTGACTTGGACCAGCTCTGTATCGATCCCTATCTTCGCCGTGCCAACAGCCGCGCACTCACCACACTCCGTTTGACTCGGTCCGATTTTCTACAAGCCTCCTCCAAGCTATTGAGCGCAGTGCGCCAGCTGACCTTGGCTGATTCTGAAGATTCCGACGTGAAAGCGCCCAGTGTCGCCCTCATGGCCGCACCTGCTATCTCGGCAGCATCCGACCTTCTCGTCTTGGGGAATGTTGACTGTGATCCTCTGGCTCCCAGTCGGTAGACCAGGTTCGCCTCGGTTCCATCGGCTTCCACGCTGACGTCCCTGCGTGTCACTGTCCCTGTGCCCTGCACTCTCTCCTGTGTGACTCACTGTCCCTGTGCCTAGTCCAGCCTCCTATATAGATGCCTCTGTACCCAGACCCAACTCTGGCTCCAATCCATCACCTTCTCCTCATCCTTCTGCCCGTCCGGCTCCCTAGGCCAACAGAGCTACAATCTGATCCCCCCGGAAGGGAGCGCTCTTCAAGCAAGCCACCCCAAGCCTACAAGCCCAAGCTAAGCCGCCAAGCCACAAGACACACCCGTCCTCCCGCCCAACAACACCACCGCCACAATCGGCACCTTACCGCCACAATCGGCATACTACCGCCACAATCGGCATACTACCGCCACAATCGGCACACTCGTCCCCCACAGATGGGGCAATGATTTTTAGGGACAACACACGACGGAACAAAACGTGTCGGGTATCGTCAACGAGACGAATTCCTCCCCAACGACAAAACGGCGCAGGCGAATCGCAGAAAGCGGGGGTGGCTGCTCATCAAGTGCCCCACCCACGGCTACACGCCCCGGATTGCCAATTCATCCGGGGCACCTGGGGAAAGGATGGGGGGGGGTGGTCACCCAACTTCTTCCACTCCTCTTTTTCAACAACAAAGAGAACCCAAACAGATCAAGACGGTTGACGCATAGCGCCCGTTCATTTCCATGCCCAATGGACCCCACTGGCACCAGGCATGCGGAACCAAACAACTACCAAACGCATCCAATTTTGATGCCAAACGACCTTGGACCGCATTTACTCCAAGTTTCCAATTTTCTTCACTACACCTATAACTGGTGCTTTTTACTTTTGCCCACCAAATCGCTTCGGGGCGCAACCCCTACTACTTTTACTTCTAAGACTTCTACAAGCATCTGGCGGTCGCACAATACACCAACCACAAGCGCTCGGCTCGTTCAGGTGTCATCCTGGACAGCGGGGGTGTAGGCCAGTCGTGTGGCCATGCACAACTCCAGGCCATTCGTCCCGGTTGCCACTCAAGTCCTCCCCTCTCTACATCCACTGGCAGGAGCTCATCCCACAACCGATGTCTCCGGGTTCCCTGGCCAGGGGGTGTTGACTGTGATCCTCTGGCTCCCAGTCGGTAGACCAGGTTCGCCTCGGTTCCATCGGCTTCCACGCTGACGTCCCTGCGTGTCACTGTCCCTGTGCCCTGCACTCTCTCCTGTGTGACTCACTGTCCCTGTGCCTAGTCCAGCCTCCTATTAGATGCCTCTGTACCCAGACCCAACTCTGGCTCCAATCCATCACCTTCTCCTCATCCTTCTGCCCGTCCGGCTCCCTAGGCCAACAGGGAAGATGTGGTGATCCAAGTGTCGACTCTGATGGAAAAGTGCCATACGCCCTCGTCTCTCCGTTCGGTTTCGTCACCTGTCCGTCGTCGACCGCTGCCCAAGGGGGACGGGGAGGCCAGCTCCCTGTCGGACGATGGCGGGCTGCATCATCGAATGAAAAGGGACCGTGGCCTGTCGCGCCTGTCGTTGATCTCTAGCCCCGGTCAAAAAGTTTCACCATGCCGCCGCTGCGGCACCGCCTTTCTGCCCGGGCGCAGAGCTCCAGCCCTCTCGCATCGCCCTCTGGTACCAGCGCCTCTCTCAGTGTCAGTGGAGGTGGAACGGCTTCCACCACTGTCCTTGACCCGATCAACTCGCTTCGCCATAAACTCTCTATTCGCCATGCCCGGCCCAGCTCCACCACCTCTTCCCTTGTGTCTCGGGGGCCCAGTGTAGAAAACCTGTTAAACCGGATGAGACGACGTTCCGGCTTTCCCTCTGAGATGCCCAAGCCTTCCTCACGCGAACTCAAAGTGTCAAACGAGCCAGAGGCAACTCAAAATGAGGCGGAAGTGCCTCCATCTGAGGAAGGCGTCACGTACAACTCCGAAGGCGTTCTACTGGGCGGCAGTCTGCAAGGGTGTGCGCACACTGCTTCCGGTCGCGGACCGATAAGACCAAGCTGGCGCAACGGTTTTGTTTGACGCTGCCGCTGTTTTGTCGTGCAAGCCAGTTGGCTGAACTGCTTGTCGACCTCTGGACCCAGGCCGGCGAGCAACAACGAACCAACATCATCAGCTTTGTTCGGTTGTGGATGTCGGACGCATACTGGCGTCCAGACTTGGACGATGCCTTGTTATTGCCCACGCTGACCAAGCTCGCTACGATGACAGGAGCAGCCGATGTGCTGGCCCTTGTCACCCGCAGAACAACGGCAGGGGGAACAGTGCAAATGCGGCTTGTGGGTGATGGCATCCAAACCGACTTGGTCCGAACCATTGAGCCACCTGACCAGAGCCAATCCACCGACGCGCTCTATACCCCTGGCTGGTCCACTTCGGGAGCCCCCACCCCAAACCTAAGCCGCTCGCTCCTGGCTCGGTTGCGCGAGGGCACAGCAAGTGTGACAGAGGTTAGTACGGGCGAGATGGCACGTCAGTTGACCGTGTTGGTCAGTCGTGTGTATGCCTCCATCACACCCGAGCAATTTTGGGGCAAATATGTAGCCCCCAAGAAGACCCCTTCGTCGGACACGGTGGGGTTGGATGTGGGGGACGAAGGCACGCCCGCGCCCATCAAGGTGCTCTCGGACCTCAGCAACCAGCTTGCCAGTTGGGTCCAGGCCACCATCTTGGCCCTCGATACGGTCAAGGAGCGTAAAGATGCCCTGATCTATTTTCTCAAACTCTCCCGCGTATGTACTCCACTCGCTTGTTGGCATTTATAGTTCCTACTACTGCCCATACTCGGCGAGACGACGGAAGATATTGACCTTGCCCCGCTACAGAAATGTCTGCTGCTGCAAAACCTGCATGCCTTCTTCTCGCTTCAGAGCGGGATCGGGGCGGTGGCAGTACGTCGGCTGCACAAAACTTGGCAAGCATTGCCGGCCAAATACAAGGACTGGGCCAAGGCGTACGAGGCCATGACGCTCCCTGGCCACAACTTTACCGAGTACCGGCAACGATTCCAAGATGCCTTACGAACCCGCTCGCCGTTTCTGCCCTTTGTCGGCATTGCGGCAGGGGACATTGTATTTACGTTGCAGGGCAATGGCCCGAGCCGGCGGCCATCCGGGTTGTCAGGCGTCAAAGATGGTGAACGACTCAGATATGATCAATTGGGTTCGCTACGATCGTCTAGCCCGGCTCGTGGACGACTTGGTGACGGTCCAAGGTCAGCTGTATGCGCTCCAGGCCGTGCCCGAGATCCAAACCTGGCTCGTAACATACCTTGAGGAAAGCCAAGAAGCTGGTGATCTACTGTATCAGCGCTCGCAAAAGTTGGAACCACGACGGACCGCGCCCCCGCCCTTTGCGCCCCTGTCGCCCTGTTCCACAGTACCTACTATCCCTAATGTGTCCAGCCCCTCACATTGGATGATTCCAGTGGCGGGACCGAGCCCCCCTTCACTACCTTCGATCAGCATGTGCATTCGGTTCTTCGGTGCCTTTGCACTGACCGAGCTTTCTTATTGCCTCTACAAGGCTCTACTGGATCATCGGTCAAGCACCTTTCCTTGTCTTTGTCTTCTTCCACATCCCTTCATCCCCTCTCGACCTTTCCCAGCTACGCCTCATACTCTCATTCTTCATTCCCGTCATTGCTTATCTTACGACCCCACCCCGTTGCCTGCCATGGCCATGGCTTACGATCCTTCTGCTTGTCACCTGACGCATGTGACACCCTATATCCGTTCCATTCTTCGGCTACATATGTACTTCGCTGGTTCGACAATATATCCCCTCCGCCCCCATAAGCGCTAAGCATCCTATTGCAATGCCCACTGCCAACCTATTGTGCCATCGCGTAGCCGCAATACAGAGTGAAAGGGTCTTATTATCATGCTCAGTGTCATGTGACAAGTAAATCGGTGCCTGTAACCGTTTTTGCGGAAGCATCCTAAATCTTAGCGCGGACAAGGATCGAGTATGCCTACGTATCTTTCGGGCACACGACGAGCCATGCGAGCGATTTTGATTTTGGTCCTGCATCAACAGGGCGGAAGCCTACTCCTCGTCCTCGTCCTCGTCCTCGTCCTCCTCAGACTCCTCCTCAGACTCTTCCTCGGCCTGCTCTCCAAGCAAGCAACCGCAATCCGGTCCAAGTCACGCATACCATCTTGCGAAATGCGGCGTCCGCCCTTGGGATCCTTCTCGAGCACCCCAATGCTCTCCAGCGCTTGGACCACTTTACGTTGGACAGAGCCGGAAGCGTCGGCGTGCTTGGAAGGCCGGTACCCGCGGTTTTGCGCACCGCCCTGGTACTTTTGCAACGCGCCAATGCCCACCGACTTGCGCAGGTAAATGTGACGCGCGACCGCGGCCGCACGGACGTAGAACCACGTCTCGTCGTACGGCGCCAGCTCCTTGTACGCCCCCGTCTTCACAATGTCCACCCACGTCGGCAACTCAATCTTGCCCGACCGACGCAGGTGCTCGGCGTACTCTTGGATGAACAGGTCGGCAGCCACGTCACGAACGTTGGGCATCTGCAACGTCGCACCAGTCCGGGAGCAGCAGCAGTGGCCGTTGTCAGTATCGGGCCTGGTTGGATCCCATTCCCATGGCCAGCCACACGGCGGAGAAGGCAAGACGTACACTGGGCAAGGAGGCAGACGCTGGTTGAGGCCTTCGCGCTGGTCAGCTCAGTGGCCGGCCAAGTCAGCGGTGGGGGCGAGGGGGTAACCCTAATTGGCGAGGGACGTGATGGGCTTGCCGCAGCCACGCTGGCACAGCGCTGCTGTGCCGACCCAATTGCAACTTGGGCCAAGACCCCGGCTTCCGGTGTCCACATGTCGGTGCAACAGGCCGCCCTCTCATTTCATTTCCTTTCATTGGCAAGATTGTTCTTCTGCGACGGTGATTTGTTAACGGATGCCTCTCCCACGGTGCAGCTTCCCTTTCCCGCCGCAGTACGAGATGCGGTGCGGGGGATTGGGGTGGGGATGGGGGGTTGACGATGCGACAACGACAGAAGAAAGAACAAACGGGTGGCTGGAACGCTGATTGACCTGGGATGGGTATACGACCTGGGCAGCGCCTCTAAACTTATAATTGGGGCGGCTGTCATAGTTTGGCTGATCTCGCTCCCATTTCCAATTTCTTCGTCTCGAGCGTCTCGCTCCTTCCCTGTTCCTTCCACTTCGCACCATGTCCTCTGTTCTTGCTTCTTCCCCACGAACGATTGCTACACCCCTTGGCCTAGTCCGATCCTGGTCTCCCTCGCCTTAGCCCCGACTGTGACAGCGGCTGTCTGCTGAACATATGACACGACTGCATTCGAATGCCACAATGCATGTTCAAGCTGGTGCCCCCCCCCCCCCCCCTCCCACCTTCCTCGCCGAAGAGGACCCAACTTAACCGGACAGTAGGAGCCTGGCATACTACCGGTTTCCACGCGGATGCTCCATGACCTACTATATAAGAATACTGAACACCCTACTGCATGGACTCGGTAAATTCGCAGGCGCACACGACATTCCCCTCCACAGATTGGTACCCATGGAAGAGGAAGACCGCCCATACGTTCCACTTGAACTGGGTGTAGATTAAGAGGTCTGATGTCAGCCCCGTCCCTTCTCTACAAAGGACGAAGCGGTGGGATAATCTACCCCAAAATCGCACGATCTCACAGCTTGGTCTATACTTTTGTTTTGACTTGCAGTGTATACAGTAGGTCCCGTACAACGCGCATGTCATTGTACTAGGTCTGGATGAGGGCAGATGTTGGTGTCGCTTTTGACCCTTTCGGCTGGGGTTTCGATGGAGAATCCAAATCCTTCCCTTATATATATACGTCTCAACTCTTTTTCTACCCGGATTTTACCTAATAACAGGAACAAGACCGTGGCAATACCCCTCATCCTTTGTCACATGTCACCTCTTCTTTCTCCCCCTTACGCCCTATATCAACTTCTGTTGTGGCTTGAAGATTGAGGCTTGAAGCTTGATCATCAAGGTCATCGAGATCATGGTACAGAACTGCGATCGACCTTTTTGGCGCAAGACAAACAAACACCATATATGGCTAACGGGGTCAACGACACCGGTCATTAATGAAGTCATTGGTCACACCGGCTGCACGCCTGCATCACACACCTCCATCGATCATGTGGTTGTTGCTTTATACAGCCAACATATGATCGTGTTGAGAGTGTGTGCCGAGAGGTGTGCCCTCTGATGTGTCCTCACACTGCTTGAGGTGCGAGATGATAGTGACTATAGTGAACACCCCAGATTCATGACGACACTACAAACATACATCCAGCATTCATGTTGGCAATTGTTTGATGCCTGCTTGAAGCTTGAAGAGAGAGGATATGAAGCGAGAGTAAAACACCCAACATCCCACACCATATGATGCCTCGTCGCCCACAGCATGCGAATTACGTCTGTGCAATATGATGCACGAGTGTATGAAGCGGTGTCGTATGCACGATTATCGATTGTAAGACGCAAACAAGTAGGTCGGGAATACAGGTACCTTAGCAGGGGAGAAGGGGGGGACTACATATCAACCGCCTAGGGCGAGCCAAAAAGCGAGGCCTAGAGGGGCCCGAGGTTACTAGGTACTAGGTACTCGTGACTCAGTAGTGATTAAGTGATTAACCGTTCAACGGTGAGTTCACCCGTCACTAGTCACTACAGCGGCCCTGCGAACATCTCAGATGCGGCAGTGTGATACCAGCAGTGTGTGATTTGGCAATACGTCATGTATGTCATGCATCATGCATGCATCATGCATCATGGAACTCTGATGGACAGACGCGGGAGAGAAGGTGAGTGGGCGAAGAGCACGGGTACCTCACAGTCTTCAAAAGCGCTGCATAAGTGTGAAGCGTCAGGCCTCAGGCGTCAGGATAAGTGGCGCTTCCACCCGCTGTGACACATGAGGTAGTGCATGAGACATGCGAGGCTGGACATGGCTGGACAGTCCAGTCGAAGTTGGGTGTGGTGGTAGCCGAAACACGCACCCGGTAATACAGCGAATCATAGAAGCATGGATCAGAGATTTGAGATCTGAAGCGGTCTCAGGTGCAGAAGGGCAGAGGCAAACACGGATGCGTTACGCTCGTTACGCGTTACGCGTTTCGCACTACTCTTCCATGCTACGTCATCAGGTCACCTGCCACGCGTCACCCGCGTCATTGACCATTGATCATCTTCTTGATGCATTGAATATTGATGGGGAGGGAACAAAGGTGATGGTGACCTGTACTGGTGATGGTGATCTGGACTGGTGATGGTGCCATGGATGTGCGGGACGCCGACATATGATGCTGAGCGATCTTGAACTTCAACGGCACACTCAGTCCACCAGTACTGAGCGTAAGCGCGTAAGCGCTGAGCGCCTCAGCCTGCCCAGCTCAGTCCACCGGCCACCGATCATCCCATCGACATTCGGAGCACCGTTCCCGATGATGGTGAAAAAGATCGTTTCAGATCTCAGACTCAATCCCGCCGCCTCCACGACACACAGCACTCCCCACACTGCCACACCGTCCAAGAAAAACGCGCTACTTCACATTTGCCAAGCAAATCTGGGGTCTCTCCTTATATTCGGCACCTCCGTGTTGGCAGAGTGCCAGCTGGCTATCATATGATTTACCGGCTTCTCCTCTTATCTGCATCGCCTTCCCCTTCGACCACACCACCACCACCGTCACCATCGTTGCTGCGCTATTCGCCATGGTGTTGAACCCTTCGTCGTCGCCGGATTCATCTCACCCCCCTCCACCGCACCTCCGCCGCACTTCTGGCCTCTCTCGCTTCTGGCGCAAAAAGTCCATTGCCCACACTGATGAACCCCCACTTGCCTCGGACTCTGCCCCTGTCCAAGTTCGCAAGGGCCGCCGTTCCCTCTTCCGAAAGCGGTCGCCCCTCAAAGACGCTACCGAAACAACTTCGCTGTTGACTATGCCTACCTCCACCACAGTGACCCAACCCGCCCCCACATCATCTCAAATCTCTTCTTTCTGCCTCCTTTCCTCATCGGCGTTGGCCTCTGAGCCCTCTGTCAGGTGGGATCGCTCTCACTCTCAAGCCGAGCCTCTCAGGTTATCCTTCTCGACCAAGCTGCCCGCCTCGGCCAGCGAAACCTATATCCGTTCCAATCCCTCCAGTCATGGTGGTACACCTCTACCCCCTTGGAACCATTCGGCAAGCGAAAGTAACCTCTCGTCATTGACCGCCACTGATCCTCTGGTGCTTCCAGAAGTGGCCCCGACAACTTGTTGGGCGGCAAAACAAGATGCCGTGCCGTGCTCGCAATCTCCGACTCACACCACTCGCAACCACCAGACAGAACCCCTTGCCACCTGGCCGGACAATAACGCTGCTTCTCAAATGGACAGTCATCAATCTGTCTCATCTGGCAACAGTGAAGAGCAAGAGTCTCCACCCTCGTCCCAATCTCTACCCAGCCTTTCATCGATCCTCCTCGATCAAGCCTCTAGCCGGGCCATCACCTCAACGGCCCCTTCCGACTCGGCGTCAACAAAAGGTTCCCTTCATTGCAGCTCAATCAACTCTTCAGCGGCAGAACATGAGAGTCCTTGGCCCAGAAAACCTACCTGGAGTCCCTTTTCCCCTGGTGTCCTTCCGGGGAAGGAGAATGCATTGCCTGCCATGGCCTGGACAATAATTGAACTAGCGTTGCCCAAGTTCCACTATGCTACTCAGCGCAAAGAGGCGGGTTTTGCTACGTTTGATCGAGCCAAGCTCTTGCGCCACGTACTCCAGCCCTTTTTGCGCATGGAGCAAGAGCGTCCGTTGGTTCATCCTGATTTACCCCCCGCGCCCTCCACTCCCAAGAGCACGACTGCAAGTCGGTCTGAGGTTGCCTCCAGCACACCGTCTTCCCCTTCAGGTTCAGCCATGGCCATTTCGCCTCGTTTCCATCCGTGCCCCTCACTGCATTCGGAAGGGAAACCAAGCCCGACTGCCCTTCAGTCGTCCGAGCAGCGTTCAGTTGACCAGGCATTTGTGCGCTACAAAGACCCCCGTGCCCGGCGCGCTCTGCTGCTCGATTGGATTTCGGAAATGATGGTGTCGGTTAAGACTGCACAAACGTCAGCTGACCGTGTGTCGATGTTGGAAAGCCTCAACCTCCTCCTGGAGGCCCGTAATCTGAGCATTGACGCACTCCAAAGCCAAGAGACGCAGCAGGGAGAGAGAGAGCGGTATGAAGATCTACTTTACGACTGTTTGGAGTATGCCATTGGCGAGATGAATGGTAAGGGCGTATACCACACCAACCTTGTATTTGGTGGACGAGTGTTATCGCTCGCTCTGGTACGCCTTCCCGGTGTGGCGTGCAAGCTACTTTCTGCGCTTCCCATCCCGCGTCCCTTACTGCACCGTGTGGCCAGGGAAGCCAAGTGGGATGAACTTTGTCCATCGGACGCAGCTTGGGAGGAGTTCCTTGCGTTCTTCCCGAAGCATCTGCATGCGGTCTGCTTTGATGACGCTCGTTCCTACATGTCCCGTGTACACCCTTTGCACCGTCCTCAAGACCCCGAGGAAGAAGGGTCTGGTTTCCCCAATGCCTCCGACAGGCCCGTGGACTACTTGATTCAACGCAATGGTCAGCGAATTACGATGGGGCAACTGGTTCCGTCGATTCCAGTCGGACGACTCGGAGGTCGTCTTTTCCTTTTTGCGCAATGTTCATCGTCAAATTGACCGTTTGGTGCGCAGTCACTTGCCGCCCGAGTGCCATTGCCTTTTCTTTGGAGCACCGGGGATTGCCCACGTCACCGCTGCGATCCACCAAAAGAACCTTGCGTTGGTGCATCGCTCGCTTACATATGTTGTCACGAACCAAGTATCCGATGGTGGAGTGTTGTGAGTATCATATGTCATCATGCTCCTGTAGGGTACTTTATACTGACACGTTATTCCGTTTTCCAGTGCCCCCAACGGCGAAGCAACAGCGATTGCCCTGTTGGGCAGTGCTTCAGGCAAGCCCCAACAACTAGAGATGGCAACGAGTCGTTGTGTTTCAGCTGTGGTAGATGCGGTTACCTTTGGAGACTTGCCGTCACCGAACCCGCTCACTTCCTCACTGTTTCTTGCTAGCATCCGCTGGCAGATTTCCCTGCTTATCAAACGCACTTCGCTTCATGATGTGCAAGGTGTGTTTTGTCTCTTTGACTGGCTTGACACGCTGATGGAGACACTGGGTAAGGCGCGTTTGCCCGTTGCGCTCGTTGTGGATGTGGACTTTATCCAATCCGTCGTTCGTCGTATTCTTCTTGAGACTGATCACCTTGTGGCACTGATGCGGACAATCGCCTTTTGCTACACCAATTTTGCCATACTCATGTCCACCCGCCGCCACCGGCATGGGCTGCGGATGAAACGCTGCTCTCCCACGAACTGTTCACTAAACTCTTTCTTTCTTGGTCGCCTACCATTCGTTCCTATTTTGTCCACATTCTTATCTTCCGTTTTGGCCATCTCCCTGAATTCGCCTTGCCCCACGACGATCCCGACGGTCACTCCACTCAGCATATTCTTCGCCTCCTACACCGTAGGCTTGAAAACGTGCGGAAACAATACGAGCAAATGTGTCGAGAGACGGACCGTTTTAGCGCCGGCTCCCGTTCGGACGCTGCTCCTCTTCCCTACCAAACCAACCGCCTCCATTGCATCACACCTGTTCCTGATCCGCGGGTACCGCCCACGGACGAGGCCTCCGGTCGCCCCACTCCAGCTCGATCCGAAATGGAAACAACTTGGTCGTCCAAGGACACTGGCTCGGTCTGGTCTCGACTTCTCCGTCCAGCCACAGCCACCAACGCTTTCCTCCACCGCGGCAGCTTAGTTACCGAAGAGACCGCCGCTCGTCTGGTACCTTCCGCTTCCTACACCGCCCCGGAATTCACTTCAGGTCCTCTGGGTTGCAGGACTGATTCTTCGGTAGACTTCACTGGTCTGGACGAGGTGGAGGAGATGGGCTTTGATCGGAGACTGCAACCGTACGCAACCCAAGCATTGCGCGAATACGATCAGACGATCCTCGTACGTTAATGATGTGTCCAAGTCCGCTTTTCCTTGTTTCTTCTTGCATTTGGGGGTTGCACGAAGCGCTGTTTACTGACTGTATTCACTATTCTGCTCTGCAGGACCATGATGCCTTAGTCGCAACGATGCCTTCGTCCAAATCAGAGGAATCGACCCTGATTGAAATCCCTTCACTCGCTGTCTCTTGGCCCGCGATGTGGCAAGGATAACGATCTGTTCTATTCCCACATCTCGCCAATCCCAGCGCTTAGTGTTGCGTCTCTCGTCAACGTCGTCAACTATCATCGTACCGTCAACGGTCGGAGTTCAACGATCCCGGTGCACGTTCGGCTGTACTACTACGCATCTTTCAACCTGCCAGTTCTCTTTCTCCTACTGTGGCCTCCACGCACCCGATCCACCATAACGTATTGTCCCCTTTTCATGTCTGCACGGCAAAAGCAATCGCATACTACTACTACAGTACTATTACATACTGTCGAACACACCGTAACACCCCCCCCCCCCTGCTCGTCATCATGTCCACTACAGTTCCCCCGGATTGTTGGCGACAAACCCGTCGCTCGAGATATTGCATGCCATGGCCAGATTTGTTGATGGATTGTACATCGTTGGTGCCCACATCAGTCGGAGGCCCAGTAGGAGCACTGCCATTAACACACTCTTCCAAATCATCATGCAGTATGCCAGTAAGCTGAATATAGATAACCTGCAACATATGAGGCATGGATAATCGATAATGAGAAAATGAGCGCTGAGGCGCTGAGGATGCAGAGTGCAGCACAGGTTGGTCTCTCCAACCGTTCACCAAGGCGTCCGCGGTACCAACCACCACGCCTCCCCCCGAAGCACTGGCCTGACCATAGGGTATATAGGGGAGAAAAGGGGCTCGCAAGATCCTAACACCGATTCGTGGCATCCACCATATTTCCCCCGCATTAGGCGGTCTGGACAGCAGGAGCAAAGGGGGACGTAGGTCGGGAGCAGTCCGACTCGGAATCAATCGCCGACGACAGCGGCGCCGACAACTCGGAACAGTCAAGTCGCAAACTACGCACCATCGCACGGGGGTCCTTGACCGAATCTGTGCGGGCGGCACTAGCATTGGCTGCTGCCGCCGCAGCAGCGGACAAGGAGCTTCGTCGGTACGCCAACGCATGGCTTCCGAGCCCCATCGCCCCAGAGGCGAGGCAGGTGTCAGTCCCGAAACGACCGCGCGGCTCCCACCAGCCGACATGGAGGCTGCCCGTGCCTCCCGTTGTCGTCGGGCCGCCGCTGCAGCTGCAGCAATCGATCCACGGCGTTCGGTCTTGTTCGTGACAGGAGGGGGGAAGGAGAACAGGCATTGGGAGTGGGCACCACGGCTGTCAATGCACCAAAGGAAGCACTTCGACGGGAAGGCACCTGGCCCGGTACAGGAGATGCCCGTGACGACCCGTTCGGAGACAGCGGAGGCGTCGGGGTCAACGGCGTCAATCCGAGACCCGATCCACCAAACCGAGTACGTGCGCGTCCAATCGAGCCCGAGCGTCGAGGTGCTATCCGAACGGAAACAGAAGACGAAGTGTGGGATGACATTGACTCGGTGTCCGATCCCTCATCCTCCGAAGGGGGGTAGGAACGGTGGGCTGCCACTCTCCGTCGGGCTGAAGATTTGGCCTGCATCTGTTCAGCGTCCAGCCCAAACCGAAACTGTCCGGGCCCCATCTTGTGGAGATAAAAGCAGTCGTCGCCAAAGGGGCAAAACGGACCTTGAGATGTACGCAGTGATTTGACAAAGTAGCGGCAAGGGATTCCCTTTTTGGGTGCCATGACCGCATCGATCTGGGCCTTCTTGGCATCGTCTGTGACAAAGTCGGGGGATCGGATGCAGAGAAGGGATGGAGTACGACACATGGGGCAGCACTTGAAGTTGCTAGTGAGCTCGTCCAGATCTGATGTGGTGCCCTGCTGTCGCCATTGGCGCAGACAGGAGACACAGAAGGGGTGATCACAGTTTTGGAGCAAACCATACGCCTCGGGCGTTTCCCCACAAATGGAGCATGCCGGCCTAGGCAACGATGGGTCCGAAACTTGTTCCGCCACGGGCGGGTCGTTGGCCAACGGAGGCTCATGGACTGGACTTTGGACCACGCCCAGGTGGTGCTTGGGCGTAACGACAGGGCCCTGCCCGTGGGAGCAAGAGGACAGATGAGGTCATTGTCACCGTGTCCCTGTGACTGGGTCTGAGGGTGCGCCGCGCACTCGCAGTGGGTGTCGCTCAGGAGAAACAATGGACGGGGTCGTCTGGCGGCGTGGATCAAGTAGATGGGGGACCGAAGTGCGTTCAACGCCACGCTTGCGTTCATCATTCATACCCTCGGCTATCTCCTCTTCTTGTCCGCTGGAGGTAGCGGGACTCGGTTCGGCGCGCAGACGGTCGAGCGATGGGTGGTGGACGAGTCGGGCGGGCATTCAACTGGGCCTGGTGACGCGGTCGGGGGTGCTGGCGGCGGTCATGGTGAGCAGCGGGTGGAGGGTGGTGCGCATGGCAGAGGCAGACATGTGGTGCGAGGTGCGGCCCAGGCCTCGCAGATGGCGGGCGAGAGCGGGGGGAGGGAGAGGAGGAGGAGGAGGAGGAGGAGGAAAACTGAGCATGAGCAGACGGCGGGGGCGGGGGCGCGTGGGGGTCGTGCTAGCGAGCGCAGCGGTCGCGGGGGCTGGCTTGGAACGACGGCTGCTCCCCAAGGAACACGGAATGCGGCAGCGCAGCGCGACGCCTGTGCCAGCGCAGGCGATCCGGAGCAGCACGCACGTCATAGCCCGCAACCCCACACAGTGCCCCCCGGCCACCAAGGCACAGCGCGACCGTGCCATGGCCCAGCCCAGTGTTGCCTGGGAGCCATCGCAGCGTCTCAGATCATCGATCATCGATCATCGATCATCATCGACCATGCATTGATGGGAGGTTGGTTGGTTGGTGATATGGTGATGCATGATCTTGGGGCTTTCACACATCGGAGGCTACTAGCTACTGGTCAACCCAGGCGTACGCGTATACACACCAGAGAAGAGATAAAGATGACCTGGATGGCATGGCCGTGTACTCCGAGTCCTGCCGATTCCGAATGCACAGGTGCCTGACCGGCTTGAAGCATGAAGCGCTCGACGGAAGCGGAGAGGAACGGGGCGGAACTGGATGAATTATAGGGGCACACGCGTATGCAGCGGAACGGAGGCTAGTGACTAGTGACTGGTGACGTCACTAGTCACTCGTCACTTTACTTTAGGGCTCCCGTTTGTAACGTTTAAGACTCGTGCCCCAGTGGAAAAGCCCAAGGAAACAAGGAAAGGCGGGAAGCGCACAAGTTGCCCAGTACCATAATGCTTGACCCACTCTTGAATCGATGGTAGCTAAGCTTGGCTAGGTGCCCAAGCTGAAGCTGCTGAAGCTGAAAAAGCAAGCACAGAAGAGCAGCACTGTGGCTGAAGAGTTGGATAGCAGACCGCAGCAAGCCCTGGGCGCTTGGCCCAGAGACACATGTCGGACATCACATGGATCACATCACACTTCCAGGGCTGTCGTCAGTTTAATGATGCCGGCGTAAAAAATTGAAGCGCTGCGCAACATGAAGCCACTCTTCGAGTCGAATCAAATGCAGCGTGGATAAAATATGCACTGTGGCGCACGGGGGCTCTCTAGAGGTGTATGGGATTTGGTTCCATGGTCTAATTCATCACCATCGCCACCATCTGTCGGCGCCACAACCGCCCTGCCGCCACAGTGATATATCGGCGCTGAGCGAGCCTGAGCGCCTGAGCGTTCTCAAGCTGGGCGCACCATGTGACGTTAGGCCTACGCCCTCCTACGCGCTACGCCTCACAGGTCTTGGTGTGGGCGCAAGTGGGCGCAGGGACTGGAGCAAGTGCAACGAAGCGCTAGCCGCCATCGTAGTCGCGCGAGATATGAGCCCCTACGGATCGATAGTTTGGATCAGAGGCCAGAGGCCAGAGATATGAGCCCAGGGCATGATTACATGATTG
Organism: Moniliella sp. 'wahieum'; assembly: GCA_003971905.1. Taxonomy (NCBI): domain Eukaryota; kingdom Fungi; phylum Basidiomycota; class Moniliellomycetes; order Moniliellales; family Moniliellaceae; genus Moniliella; species Moniliella sp. 'wahieum'. Next base: position 874,613 of record RSEE01000003.1, on the reverse strand, counting down.
GCTTACTGCTGGGATATGAGCGCACCACGAGGCCCTGAGGCTGAGCGCGGATGTTGTACTGAGTGATCAGGCCGATCGTCCCCCGTGCCTGCCCCCTAACATTCACGCCTCTGGCCAAAACGCCTGAAGAGCAGAGACTGGCGGAGGCACAAACCACCGCCAATTTGAGCACCTGTTCAGCCACGCCATCTTGGACCACTCTCCTCGCGGAGCCCCCCCTCATTGTGCTTCAATACTCAGTCGGGATATCCTTCTTCCCCGACTCACTTTTTGCGGCTGAAGCATGAAGGCAGCTGCGCTCTCAGGTGAGATTCGGTTTGGTTGGCGCTGTCGCGTGTCAGCCCTCCGTCAGTGGAAATGGGCCGTGCAGACGCACGGACCTGCCATGGATCGGTGTCATGCATCATGAGCTCGGTTGTAGGTGCGGGCTCAACTGTAATACGGGGCTATATATCGCGGTGTTTTTGTAGATCGTTACTCTTCTCCCCAGCAGCTTTGCTTCCCCCTCTTTCTCTGCAACCGTTCCTCCGCCTCTCCAACCTATCTCCCTATGACCGACATTCGCGAACAACAACTCGAGGTGCCTACCACGGCCACCAAGGCCGTCTTGACAAAGTCGGTGGCCCGATCAAGTTCGTCACGTACGACCCGAGCCAAGTTGAGCTCAAGCCTGGCGAGGTGCTCGTCCGCATTACCTACACTGGTGTCTGCCACACGTACGTCCTTTCATCAGGTCCTATCAGGAATTCGAACTGACGTGGTTATTAGTGACTTGCATGCCATGCCGGCGACTGGCCCTTGCCTACCAAACTCGAAGCGACAGGAGCCGCTGGTTGGCGGCCACGAGGGTGCCGGTTGGTGGTCAAACTTGGCACGGGCTCGGACGAGTGGATCCAGAAGGGTGCTCGTGTGGGTATCAAGTGGGTCGCCTCGGCGTGCCTCAACTGCGAGTACTGCCGCGTGGGCTTTGAGCCGAACTGCATTCACCTCGAGAACTCAGGGTACACTGTCGATGGCACGTTCCAGCAATACGTCGTGGCGCCTGCCAAGTACGTCACGCCCATCCCCGATGCGCTCCCGCCTCATTGATGCCGCGCCAATTCTATGCGCTGGCGTGACAATCTACCGTGCCCTGCTGGAGGCCAAGCTGTTCGGTGGGGGACTGGTGGTCCTTCCCGGTGCCGGTGGTGGACTGGGCCACTTGGGTGTACAATACGCGGCAATGGGCTACCGTGTGATTGGCATCGACACGGGCGCTGAGAAGAAAGCGCTGGTGGAGCAGCTCGGGGCTGACGCCTGGATCGACTTCCGCGAGTGCAAAGACATTGTTGCGGAAGTCAAGGCGATCACCGGTGGACTTGGTGCCCATGCCGCCGTAGTGGCCGCCGCATCCGAGGCGGCGTACACCCAAGGACTGGCCTACCTCCGCCCACGTGGTACCCTGGTCGCTGTCGGTATGCCTCCCGGCACGTTCATCAAGCCGACGTGTTTGACACAACTGTCACGGCCAAGCGCATCGTTGGCTCCATCGTGGGCAACCGGAGGATGCCATCGAGGCCCTCCGTCTTGCCGAGCGGGGCAAGGTCCGTGTCATTACCACACCCGTGGTCTCTCCCAGCTGAACGAGGTCTATGCCGAGATGCACGAAGGCAAGCTTGCTGGCCGCATCGTCCTCGATGTGGACAAGTAATGCTCTCACAGTAGTGCAAGCTTCTGGTTTCCAATACCCCCCTCTATATATCAATGATGATGATGAAACATGCCGATCTGTTTTTTCATTCGCATGATTCCCATAGAGCCAACACACAAGCCTCCTGTAGACGGTTTTGGTCATGATTCGATGGTCAGGATCACGTATATCCTCGCAAGAGACCGCTCTCGTCGCTTTGCTGACAGTCGTGCTCCCAAACCATCGACATGACATGCATGATATGAAGCTCATAATCTGTTATGGGCGGTTATCGATGTCTTCCGAAGGGCCAAGCCTGATGTATTAAAGCTACTTAAGGAATGAGGTGTGTTGGAGGATAGAGCGGAAGGAAGTCCGGGCATATCTCGCTCAGGGGGATCAGAAAGACGGATTGGAAGAGTTGTGGAGAGAAGGTCGTGCTTCCAATGAAGAAGCAAACGAGGAATAGTGTAGAAGCAAAATGAGAGTGTAAGAGTTGGGAGAAAAATCCAAAGCAAAAAAAGCGTGTGTGGTTTCGTCGTCTGGTAGAGATAGAAGCACCTAGGTTGGATAGGGAGGACGTCCCGCCGACGAGTTCTGGATGTACAATCGCCCCCGTCCCGGACCCTGCTTGAATTTTAGATTGCGATCCGGATAAACAAGACGGGGGCGTCCTCATAGTCTGCTCGTCGAGCTGTGACGGTAGACCGAAAGAGACGGGTAATGCGCTTGTTGGTCTCTTCTTTTTTGGTCTTACTTGTCGGTAAGTCATTGTCCCCAGCATCGAAAGAAGGAATGGCAACACGGTCGCTGCTCGAAACTTTGGCGCGATGCATTACCCATCCGATCCCGCAGGGCCGCGGTCAGACCTTTACGATGGTGCGTACTTGATCCGTGGGAAGAGCTCTTGTCGGAGGAGGTGCAGCTCTCCGATCCAGAGTCGTGTTGGAGCCACTTCCCTTGGCCCAATCCTCCGCTTAGTTCCACCGAGCGAACGCAGCTCGCGAGCAATACAACTTGGTTCATGGCTCTCGTCCGCCGTGCCGGGTGCACACCAAGGCGGACAGGCTGCAGCTGGTGTGTCTGCGTTTTTTGCTCCGAAAAGAAACGGTGGGATGAGCATCGGTAGGTGTGGGCGGGCCATAGCTTGAAGGTTGCGTTGAAGTAGATAGACGCGAGCTCAAGTCCAGTTCATAGGGAAGGTGGGGGTGCTGATAAGTGCCTCCGATTTGTTGCTGGGACGATTTTTGCTGCTTCTTGAATTGTTGCTTAGCTCGCAACAGGTTCAACTGCATTTCCAATGCTTGAATCTGGGCGTGCATTTGCAAGTCTTGCATCGACGTGTCGCCCATCATAAACCCGTTGGTAGAATCGGCCGAGGGGTTTGGGGGATACGACGGTAAAAACATACCAGGGTTGGTTTTCGTTGGTTGTTGGTACTGCGCCTGAGCAGCGAGCATTGCCTCCAAAGCAGCTATCGGAAAGGAGATTGCATCAACAAGTTAGTATCTTTTCAGTCTTCAAATGAAAGTGGGAGGGGAAATGTAAACGAACCAATCTTTCCGGTAAGTTCATTGAAGCGTTCTTCGTGAAAAGAAGAGTGACCCGTACTTGAAGCGTGCTCCGCCATGACAGTCGTCGCTTCATCCAGCCCTCCCACGCTGCTGTAGGTATCGTCCACCTGACTATGAAGTGGCCAAGGTTTAGACGGTGACGGAGGCCAAGATGGGAGTCCCGTTGATCTGGGCTGTGAATGGCACCCCTTGGTCCCTGATCTTCTCCGTGCCGCTGCCGATCATCTTCGTTGATAGAACCGAGAGCAGTAGAGCGTTGATCCGACGCACGTAAAGCAAACTTGGGACTCTTCGGGATGTTGAGGGAACTCGGTGTATCCTTCTTGGAGGAGGAAAGGGCGGCGTGCCCATGTGTATCTGGCTCACCGTGGTATGGCGCAATGTTCAAGCGTGGAGGGCGTTTCCGCTCACCTTTTCCTTTGCCGTACCAATTGGAACTTGCCGCGGGGGACTGAAACCATCCATAGCACTGGATCCCACTACTGCTGAGGAAGAAGTGGACGTCCCCGTTCGACCGCCAGGATGGTGTTTGATCTTTGAACCCTCGCCATTTTCGTGGACAGACCGCTGACTTGATCTTCCATGTGTGCCCACAGAGTGCTGCAATGTTCTGATCGGGGTAGGGGGAAGAGGCTGATCAGGCGCAGTCGACGAACTGGACGACCAAAGAGAGGGGGCGTGAGGGGCGCTGAAGAGACCGAGGTTGATAGATCAATCGACTCTCTCTGCTTGAGCGCATTTTGTAAGTGCTGGACTTGAGCTCGCAGTGCCTCCATTTCAGAATTGGTAGAGGCGGTAGTGTTGCCGGCCTGAGCCTCATATGGTTGCTTAAGGCCATGTCTCCCATGTGGGTTCACCTCAGAATCGGAAGGAACGCCAAGGACTGGCGACGGGGCAACGAACGAGCCGCGTGACTCTGCCAGGCGGAAGGAGGCGCATCAAATGGCTGAGGTAGCTTTTCTCCCTCGTCTTGTTTGAGCGGGGCAAGGGAGGGGGTGAGCAAAGCAAGGATACGAGGATCCGTCAGGTCAAGCTTGGCTAATTGGGCGGCCACATCAGCAGCGGCCAAGCGGCTGTTGTGTTCAACATCCCCCCATCAATCCCTCGCGAAATGGATGTTGTTTTTTGGTGTGTGCTTTTTTCGGATGACGAGAGGGTGGAGCGCATGCTGGTCTCTTCGGGGATGCGCTGTGGCGGTTCCAGCGGAGCAGAAAGCGATTGGGATGAGGCCAGATCCAAGCTGCTCTCGTCCCAAGCAGGGGCAAGATGAATGATCGCCGAGTCGGCGAGGCTACTGTTTGGTGTGTGGGAGCTTGGGGGACTCATATGTGCCAGGGACGTAGCGCTCTGCCGATGAGCGGGACGCGTGCCAGGGTTGGGTGTACCGGCAGGTGTACTAGTACTACTAGTCGACGGTGTTGGAGGGACGAGGCCGCCGTGGGGGTGAGGGAACTGGGCGAGTAGGGGGCGGTGGCGATGGTGGCAGTTGACATGTTGAGCGCAGTGGTGTTCGCATCAACACCAGCGGTGGTCTGCTGCACGGGGGGGTGGGGGGCGGCAACCACAGCAATGTCCGTGCGGACCGCTGGAATATATATAAAGCGAAAATAACGAGACAAGACTATTTCTTGCTTGTTATATAATCACGCATTTGCCCGTGCTCCGCCACCTTCGCACGGGGGCAGTGTGCCACCTGCCTCGCCTGTTCAATTGTGCAGTGGCAGGCAGGTAAAACGACAACAATGTCATGCTCTGCGCTCATAACACAACAGAGGGCAGCCGACCTTCCACATATCTAAGGCCTAAAATCTCACGGGACACAACACAAAAGATGTATGTACTTTTGGCGGACACGGTGCGTAAGTTCCGCGTGTGCCGATTATGGAGTGAAGCTAGTGACGGAGACGTCTAAACTCTGAGAGAGACCTAGAGAGTAACACTGACATATATGAGGTTGTGCGTGTATGGAACTGTGGCGGTCAGTGACCTAGTGACCGTCATCGATCACCGACGGCCATATGACGAACACAGTCTCCTCAATGCTCTTTTCTATTTTCTCGCGCTTCTAAAAAGATCTTCACAAAGTTCTTTTTTGAACGGATACAACATGCTAAGATTGAAACAACTTTTTGGGGGGTTGTGTGTGTAGTGAAGAGGCCTAAGGCCCTGAGGCCCCTGAGGAGAAGCGCTATCAGAGGAATGTTGTCCAACTCTGGTGGCATGTTGAACTTTCCTTATTGGAACCACACAGACTTTGAAGTTGGCTCCCATGTCATACGCGTCACGCATGACTCACTTGATGGTTTCCCCGCCCACTTCTGCATGGCATTTTCCCTTATCTGAACCCGTCCTCGCTGCATCCTTCCTCCAACACTCCAACACAGTCATCTGCGCCTCGCGCTTCGTGCCTTCCGCTTCTCGCTCTTCCACTTTGACTTCATTCCGGGTATACATGTCTCAATTAAGGTTTCTCTCTCTCCTTTATCCCCGCGCGAACCACAATTTTGCCACAATCTGCCGTTTCTCCTCAAATCAGCATCGGGCCTTAGGCCTTAGGCCCCTTAGGCCTTAGGCCCCTTAGGCCTTAGTACTTAGTAGGGAGTCTTAGGGTTTTTAAACAGCTTAAACGTAAGCCTCATTCCTTGGCCCTGTTCGCACCATATAGAACCGAACGTCACATGTCACACAGGACATGCTTAAAAGACAAGCACTTAAGTGGTTGTAGAGGCTTCTGCCGTATTTGTTTTCAATTGTAGCAGTGGTGTGAGACTATACATGCAGATGTACTTCTAGACATTTACTGTTTACGGTCTTTCTGCACATGATTGTTCCGGGGGCGGACAAACACAGACCACATATATGGCAAAAGGGAAAAGCGCGAGAGAAGAGAAAGAAGTTGATCCAGGAATGAAGACTGGGTTACACTCTGCTCGGACCACGGCATCCCTGCTGGTGCCCATTCTTCTTCTTCGCCTCGTCCCTACCCAGTCCTGGTGGGCTGTTGCGGCGATGACCCCAAAACGCCACATCCTGCGTGATAATATCTATTAGACACACATCTCTTATCACTGCACCCCAGTCGTTCTTCTGTTCCCCGGTACCCTCATTGGCAATATAAGGCCCCACCCTTCTCATAGCCTGTACCTCTCCTCAGTACCACATTCCCTATTCTCCACCTCATTCAGCACACGCCTTTCGTAGGCACCTGCCACTGCGGAACCGAGGAGGAAGGTGCGCACAATGTAAATCTCCGTATAGTCTATTTAGAGGCTCATACTACGAGGGCCTGCTCTTCTGACTCGCCGCAGTGAATCCCAGGCAAAACGAACGTGTGGAGCGGGGACCCTTGCCTTCGGCCTGGATCATTACAACGTATGTGGATCTCTCTCAAGACGAGAGCCATTCTCTACCTATCTGGGTATCATGCCCGCGTTAATCCGTTTGCGTCATGGGAGGGCCCTGTCAACTGCTTCGACCCAGCCGGGGGGTTAGGGGTACAATCCCTTATAGAGTTCCAAATCTCGCCCGTCAACTGCTTCCAGTTGGTGGATCGGAGCGGAACTAGGGACAAGGAGCGGCCTCAGCTGGGACTGCGAAGGCCGCAAGGCTGCCCGCACCGGGGGCCGTAGTAACGCGTCTGAAGCCTTCGGGCTCACAGAGACTGGGTGCGTGGAAGCGAAGAACCAAACTGCTACAGCTGGAACTGGGTCGGGACTAGATTCGAACGTGGCTGGAGGACCCACGCTACAAAAAAGAACGTTGGAGCATGTGTTCCCTGTGAACCTGGTACCTGCCGACCTTGGTCCGGCACGCGAGGCCCTGTGTTACTACATCGTGCATACCATGGTGCATGACGCATGGCCCATGGCCCATGGCCCATACTGACCGCCCTTCCCCCGTCCAACAAACACTCGGGACAACGATACGCACCCTCCAAACATCTATGTCATGGGTACTACTGACGTGTGGGGTTTCTGTCCATAGAACGCATCCATACGGTGCCAAAGGAGGAACGATGAGATCGTGCTCAGACAGAGCGGGCAACGACAGACACCCTACCTACCAGTAGACACACACAAGCTGCGCTGCCGCCCGAGACAAGGGCAGGACAGCCAGAACGAACGGGTAAGCTCAGTTCCCGGAGGCGATAATGAAAACAGAGGTATCAGAGCGCACAGGGGTGGGTTGGACAGGGAGGAGCAGGGGGAACACAGCAGGGTAAGGGAGGGTAAAAACAGGGTAAAGGCAAAGCAGGCTAACCGGTACCTGGCACGGCAGGAACAGGAAGACCTATAAAGCAGAAGTTAAACGCGCGAAGCTTGGGTCGGATTCTGGTGGGAGCCAGGTTGGGGGTGCTCCCGCAGCCGATTCGCAAACTTGGCCCGAGCTTTGAGCTGCAGTCGCATGGCGACTGCTTGCATATCCATCTCCTGATTGGCTACCGTACTCGATGTAGAAGGCGCAGCACTGCAAGTCGTCGTAGTAGAGAAAGTCCGTGGGGCATGACGAGAGGGAGGGATCAGTTCTTCATCGATATCGCGGATCGCGGGCCAGGTCGTTAATGTTGGGTCCGAGCCGCCAGGGGCGGGGTCCGACGTAGCCAGCACCTCGCTCACATCTTCCTCCGATTCGGGACGGAGGAGGAGTGAGTCTCCAGCCCGCGCGGGAGGATAGGACCGAGATCAGCATCCGACTCGATGTCGTCTAGGTCTGACCCTTCCGACCCCCCATCCACCGACTCATCCCATTCTCTTCCTCCTCCAGCGCGTCATGCAAGTCCCATGGCCAAGCAGCACCGGCGAGCAGAGCTGAACGCGTCGCTGCTTCCTCCATCTCGGTCGCCGGCGCCGGAGGAGCCGAAGCAGGTGACTTGTGCCACGCCACTACCCAATAAACTTGTACAAGTTGCGCGAGGGGGTACGCAGCGTCTCGGTGCGCAAAGCCTTGAGGCGATCCTTGCTCTCCTTGGCGCGTCGCGTTGCAGATTCGGCCCCCATGGACTCTGAGCCAGGGGACGAAGGGCAACTGAGCTGGCCATTGGTAATGTTGTGACTCCGATGCGTTGGCAGCGTAGCTCCACATCGGAGAACTTGACGCTCCAAATGTCCCGTTTGCTACCCAAGGTGGGTGTCTTTCCCGCCCCACTCTCCGTCGTCAAAAACGCGCCCAGAAGGCCTTGGCCTAAGGCGGGAGAGAACGCCACCGCCACTTGAATGGGTGCAGCGGGACCGGGTAGGCTATCTTCCCTTTGACGCAAAGCAACAGGAGCAGGATGATCGAGCAGATCAGACAAGCGGCGGAAGGAGCGCTTGGTCTTGATGGTGGAACGTAATTGGGTTTGTAAGCTGCTTGTAGCTGAATTGGAGCTGGAGGGAGATGGAACTTGTTTGGAGTCATTCCGGGGAGGGATGACGGGGGTTGAGGAACCCGTCGATTCAGCCCGAGGGAGAGTGATAAACAGGGGTCTCGGTAACTAAGGTCCTAGTGTCCGAGGGTTTGAGCAGTTTCCGGTCCGTGATCCCTTCGATTCGGGCCATGGCATCCAATGTGGCATCTAACGCATCAGCCGAAACTTTTTGGGCTTGGACTTGGCGCGTACCAAGGCCTCGATATCAGTCACCATGTCGACTGTTGCTTCAAACTCGGCAGTGCTTGGATCCGTTTGAAAAAGCAAATTTTGAGCCAAAAGAGGGTATTTGAGCAAGCGTTGCAATGGCCGAGCTAGTGCAACAGAAAGACTAGGTGCGGTAGTAGAGATACCGTTAGGACTACCAGGGGCCGCGGATCGCCGCTGGCCCGCTGCAGCAGCTTCGAGTTTAGCCACCGCCCGACCCAATAAGACAGTGTCCGTCAGAGCCTGCGCTTCCTTGCGGAGAGTTTTGCCGCGCAACGCACGTGCCATTAGCCGTGCTTCGTCTAGCTGGGTCAAGGCAAGGCCAAGGGAGACAGCGTAGGCAGTGTAGGCGTCCAATAGGGGGCGTGCATGCGAGGTGAACACATCGGCCAAAGAACGAACAAGAGGGTACTGCGCTTCGTACCGTTGTCGCAAAGCCGTGGCAAGAGAGGTGTGCACAGCGACGAGTCCGTCCGGTCCGGAGATGGCTTCCAGTACCGAACGCACTGCAGATGGGAGGGGCACAGAAATGCCCAGTTCGAATGGGTCCTTGGGTGTTCGCGCTTGGGACGAGCGCCCGGCTGGTTTCTTGGGTTCAGTCTTATCGCTACCCGTGCAGATCCTGCTGATCTTCGACCAAAGAGGCGTTTCCCACCCGGGGCTGATATGGTCGTGGACAAGGACTGGGGATGAGGCTGCTTGGGGGAAGGAGAAGGACGGGAAAGTTGGGTGAAGCGACGAGGATGAAGCAGAAAGAGAATATACAAGTCCTGGGCACGAAGAAGCTCATCAATATGCCTGATGCCCACAATCGTAAGTCGACTTAGTCAGCACATCGGATTGAGCCTATAGAGGGCGGAACAGGGCAGGAGCGGGACACATACCGTTGTTCACTCGCAACAATTTCCCAAAGGACTTCTTGGCGTGTTCGTTCGCGCGTGCCAATGTTCATGACAAGCTCGGCGTTGGTAATGTTGGCCCAAGTAGCACCCAAAGGGAGCACGCGTATCGGAGAGCCAAGGGGGGGAAGAGGTGGTGGTGGTGGCCAATGGTGGTGCTGGGTGCCAAAGAACCGACCAAACTGGATGCGCTGCGGCGAGCACTGGGCAGGCCGCCAAGCCCCGCGCTGGCGGATGAATGCGGCCCCGCATTGGGAGGTATCTGGGCATGGCTGGGGGTGGAGAGCCTTCTTCGGGTGGGGGCGGGGGCAGGTGGGGAGTGGATAGGGCGGTTGGCGGCTCCGGGATGGGACGCGGCGGGGAGAGGGGCGGGGGGGAATAAGACGGCGCGGAGGCGACAAAAGGGACGGTGCTGGTGCCGTTGGCTTGCTTCGCGCGTGCATGCGAAGGTGCAGGTGGAGGGACGGAGGCAGAGGCGGAGGCAGAGGCGGAGGCGGAGGCGGAGCGCTTGCCCTCAGCACGGGGAGCGGCCGAGGCAGGAGGGGCGCCAGAGGGCGCAGAGGGAGGAGGAGGACGGTGGGGGGTGGATCGGGTGCTGCTGCAGCGCGCGACGACGGGGGTGGCAAGGCGGGGGGCGGGGGGGCAGCCGCTGGCTGCGGGTGGGTAGGAGGGGGAGATGCCGTCCACGCGCCCGGCAGCGGCTGGTCAACGCTAGCGCGCGGGGCGGGGCGGGGGCAGGGGGGCTGTCGGGCGGCCTGGCGGGGGGCTTGTCGTGGTGCTTGTCCGAGGGCCCGCTGATGCGCGCCACAGACGGCGCATGGAGGGGATGTGGAGGGTGGTGGGTGTGGGTGCAGCGAGCGCCGCCGAGCAAGTCGCGTGGGTCTGCGGGGGGGCTGTGGGTGGAGCTAGTCGGTCGGCCAGCAGCCAGCAGCCTGCGCTGGTTGCCCAGCATGCTCGATCTCGCATTGCGGATCCTGGCTGTGCCTCTCGTCTGCCTCGGACGCTATACCCGCCCACCGACCACCCCACCGATCAGCGACCAGCGATCAGCGCTCCGCCGCCCGATCCGCGCTCAGCCACCGCCTCCGCAGATCGAAGCGAGGCGCGGCGCTGCCCTCCCTAGCTCTACCAGCGCCGCTACCACCTAACCACACCCACCCACCGCAACCACTGCCTGCCTGCGCCACCCCTGCCCCACTGGCTCCCCCCCCCCTTGCGCGCGTCGGCGCAGCGCTTACCTCAGCCGTCCCGCCCCTCCACACGCCCATTGCAATTTCAATGTCTTCAAGGGCCACTTTAACTTTGGTAGCTTGATGCCACAACCCGTTTCGTCCCTCTCCACATCACCATCACCAGCCCCAAATGCACGCCGGACCAACTTCTCCACCTGGTCCAGCCACCCGCAGGCCTCCTCCCTCAATCAATGCACCTCAGCACCCGACCATCCAGTCCGCCTGCCACACGCCGTAGCATCCGCGGAAGAGGATGATGCGCTTTCCCTGGCGCTGAGAGCTTCGGAGCTGACGCGCATGCCACGGCGACAGCAGCCACGAAAGCAACAAAGGAAGGGGGGGATTCATACAGATTCAATCCGGAAAACGCCGTATTAACTACCACCGAACTACCGCCAGACCCCAACGTTTCCCGCGACAAAGGGGATGTAAAATGAGCTGACTGAATGCAGTAATGGCTGTCCACTGAGATATATAATGGTCCGTTTCCTCGATCAACTTCGTACTATATGGGTAGGTGCACTATATGTATATCCGTGTCATTAATTATTCCCGATGCGGTTCGGTTCGCAAGCTTTTATTTGGCCCCCTATAGGTGTGACTGTCAAGGGCGGGCGACGGCGGGTGACCACCCCGTAGTCCGAGCCTCCTGTCCCCTTTTTGTCTTCCTTACCTGAATGGGCTATAGGTCTACATCGATAGAAGACTACGCTGACTTGTCTGAACGGTGAGCGAACACATGCACTCTTCATTGCGTCTAAACGGAGCATCCTCAGTCCCATGGATCTTTGCACCTATAGGATCTCGAATCACTGTCGTACGGCCGATAAGGGAGGGGCACAGTCCAGAGTGGACACCACAGTATATTAACCTGATAGGATCCCACGCCACCATATGGTGCCAATCCGCGGCCTAATAGTGGGTCAAGCCCCCGCCTAGCACGACGTGTGAGTCTGACGAGGGCCACTGACTTATCTCTTCCCCTTTCTTCTTCGTTGCGTTCCTGCCTTTCCTTATATAGGTCCTTCTTGTATGACCCTTGATTCATGTCCCCTTTCCCCCTCTAGCGGGTCGGTTCGTCTTCTTTTCCTGTTTCGCCTTATCTTTTGCCAATCCATCCTTACCCCACCCCACCAGCACACCGCGTTACTCTTAGTTCACCACATCACTGTAGAGTTCCACAGAGGCCAGCTTCCAGCGACCACTTCTTGTGGTCTTTTTCCAGTATCATTTCGAGCGGCCATCCGTTGTTGTCGTTGATATCCAGTTAGTTGAGTTGCTCTGTGTAGGACCTGTCCCATCATGTCTTTTCCTGCGACAACTTTCCAACCAACCGTTCAGGTTCTGAGCCTATATTCCAGCTCGTTCCGGTGCATGCACAACACCTTGCCACGCGAGCCGACGCCCCCAATATTAAGAGGCCTCACACCTCGCCACTGCCTCTCCGTTCGGAAGATGCGTCAATAGCGCCCAAGCTCGATAAACCGTGAGTGGCCTCTGCTCAGCGCTCATCATCCAATGGAAAATCACTGCCCAGAGTAACCCACTTGTTCCCACCAGCATATGCCAGAATTTCGTAATCATGCATTCTTGTCCGGCTCTCTCCCCTCTGTATTCTTCTTTCTCTCCGTTGAGACTCTTCTTCTTGGGTGGGGATCTGACCACACGCGCAGTCGCCAGGTTGGCGGGACCCTTTGATTTGTTTTAGGCCCTGTTTCCCCTTTGTATATGCCCCCTTTCTTACTCCAGAAGGTGACTAGGTCTCTTCTCTCCGAGGCATATATATACCTCAATCTCGCCTCCTTTCGCCTCGTCTCACAAATATGATCTGCATCCTTTGCCCCATATCTCCATCTCCTGTCACATGTCACATGTCATCTTGGAATACTAATCCTTTTGGAATACTAGTACACCAACCATCTCTCTCTTCCTCATTTTAATCATTTTTCTCTCGTCCTCCACACCGCGGCGACATAAAACCCCTTACCATCAGCTGCATCAGCATGACCTTTTTATTGCATGTCCGCATGACCAGTGACTAGTGGCTAGGTGACCACGATGCATGGTGCATGACGTGTGACATGTGACATGTGACATGCGACATGTGGCGTATGGGTCACCGGTTACAGGGTGCGACGGCAGGGTCTTTCCCTGTCTTTCCGGCCTCAGGGCCTCGGCCCCACAATAGAATTAGATGTCGACCCGGTTACCGAACCGGTCACCGTAATCACCGTAACACTTGATTGCCGGGCACGGGAACTGCGAGCATACCACGCCCTATCCGGCCTCCTCCCTATACGGTCCCCGGTGGCTGGTGCCCCCCCTGTACACGACATCTCTCAGCTGCACTGCCCTGCCGGCGCGCAGTCAAGCTTCAAGCTTCAAGCTTCAAACGAAGTAGGTCTGGACGTTATTGGGGTTATATCTTAGAACAGCTGGTATATAGCCGGCAAAAAACCAAATGCATAGCCTGTATTGCGCCGAAGAGACCCCGGTGTTCAATGCCAAAACGGGTCCCAACACTAAGAGTACAATGTGATCGAGATCTCTCTCCACAGAGTCTCCTTCGGCCTCTTAACGGATCAGAAGTAAAGCCTGGTAGTATAACAGGTATACGCGGCAAGCGGTAAAGGCGTCGGTAATCCTCTTGTAACGCGTAACATATAACGTGTTGGGCCAAGCAAGGGATAATAAGATGATGGATCCATTCCAAGAGAGGGGAGCCCGCCAGGGTCAGAACATATAATAGGGGTAAAGCCGGATCGAACATAATGGTTCTTTTAGGCCAAGTTGCCGGTCAGATCTTACATGGGTCTCGATCCTCTCCTGTTTCGAAGACGGACAGGCGGCCGGTGACCATAACCTCCCTGACCGAGAGATCTGAGATGTTCTTCTCAAAGTATATCAGCCTCTTGACCTCTGCAAAAAGGGTTATAGGCATAAAGTCTTTTGATATGCGCAACAGGAGCTTGACTTACTTCTTCGCCCTTTCTCCGCTGTGTGAATATTCGTAAGCGTGTGTGTGGACGAGGGAGCTGCGCTCGGCTTTCTCTAGTTTCTTTGATCCACAGCCCTACTTAAGCTCTATGAATAAAAGTAGTTTATCGCTTGGACCGGCTTTCAGATTTTGGCACCTGTCACGATGTCACAGTGACAGGTGTCACATGTCACCATGCCACCCTGTGTGGCGCCTGTCAAACATGTCAAAGAGAGAATGATTTGAGTCAAGGTGTGGGGGCAGTAGCGCCGGCACATTCTCGTATACTGTCCGCGGTGATGGAAAGGCGGGTGCATCATTGATGCATCCACATCCCATGATACATTGTTGTTCATCGATGGTCCCTGGTTGCAAACGAAGTGTGCCCTTTCAAACATCAGAGACCAAAAAGGGTGAGTGATTCAGTATTTAAGCTGCCCACGATGGGGGGGGAGGGGGCGAAGGGGACAGGGCAGGGCAGGGTATATGGAAACGTCGCAAACGGCCGAAACGTCCGAGACGCACCACTCGCAACAGTGGTCATTGATACATGATGCATGATATGGCCACATGTACTAGGGTGCTTTTCCATATCTTTTCTACACACCACACGGTACTATATGCCACTACTATATCGTAGTTACTAATTGCTAGTAGGGGCAACATATAATACTGTTTTATGCTGTTGGCAAGGTTGCCGAGACTAACGCGTGCCTGCGCCGCACACATGCGGGTCGTTGCGTGCCTGTGAGCGGGCCTGAACGAGACAAGTTTCAGGCGTTCTCATCCTTATCCACTGCCTTGCATATGAGATCTGATATGAGAGAGCAAACCGGGTCACACCGCACCGGGCAGGGCTAGTACCATACTAACCAAAATTACATTTTTGTGTGGCAAATTAATCACGGGTCTATGCGATTCTGTGGCATGCTCTCATCTTCTTACACATCCGCATGTGATAAGTATGGCATCCACACACACTTCAGCATCCGTCTCCTGGTATGGCAAAGAGGGATATAACGAGGTGTCTAGTCTCTACGGAATACCTAGCAGATCTCTTAGTCGAGTGCAATGACATGTGACGACATCGGCTGGGCGGCATCGTTATGTGGTGTATATATACACTCTCTGTACAAAGAACGTCTTGGACCCGTGTGTCTCTTCCGTTTTGCATATAGCTCACGCTCATATCATCGATCATCGATCAACGATCATCGCACGCTTTTTTGAGACTATAGTACCTTCGCCGCAACACTCCTCCATGTGTGCCTGAAGGCGAGACGTATGGTGCGGCAACACAGCACAGGCCACACGTATAATGCGCCTTTACTTACCATTAGTACCTGTTACTTGCATATGCCATCATACAAGAAGAACGCTTATATCCCCAACACTCCCATCCTATACCGAATTCCATGGTCGACATCCACTAATTAATAGCTCACCCTCTACTTCTCATCAGTTTCACCACATCCCGGTCGTCCTCCCCTCTCTCTGCCCCATGCAGCAGTAGCCTCTTCTTCCCGTGCCTCCACCATCGCGCTTCTGACGCGCTCCCGCTCTTCGTAAGCTCTCCCCTCCCCCACCTCTTTGCTGTATTTACTCCTGATTTGATCCTACTAACCACATTGACCCTGTTCTTTTCAGGCAGCAGATATACGCTTCCGCATCTCGCGTCACCGGCCACTACCCTTCCTTTGCTTGCTGGGCACGATTTTCCGCACACCACCTGGAGAGTTACTGCTGGTAATATAGCAGCTTGCAGATTTTTGCTATTTGCCCCTCACTGGAGCCATTTCTGTTGGTGGGTGCATATTCGCCTCTATATCCCCTCCCGGACGTTTCTTTTGTCACCGAGTGCAGCTATATATCCCCTTTCCCTAACATGAGCAACGTGGTCCATGTTCAAGTTTGGATCGTGAGTCAGCGTCAAGCGGCTGCCGTACCCACTCGCTCACTCGAATGGGCAGACAACGTGGTACAAATGAAGATGGTACGAGGCGTCACGTTTTCAGCCTCAGGCAACTCGGGCGAATACGTGGTGGAAGACGCAAGGGCGTTAGCCCGGTTTGCTATTGCCCTCCTATCGTAATGACCGGAGAACATCAAGTACAAAATGACGGGTGGTGTATGGCCTATGTGGCTGGCTCAGTCAAGACGCCATGAGAAGTCGTCCATCCACACACTACACCTTTTGTTTGCCACTTTCTTTCCACAGCACGACAACTTTCACGACGACTTGCACACCTTATATCTCTCGGTTATTGATTTGTCCATCTCGGTATGCATCCCTTATGTTGTGGGTGTATAAAACTACGGGCTTGCTGGCGTTGCCAGGTGTAGCCGAGCAACCCGTGCCCTGGCGCATGCGCATCCTCTTCTCCTCGAACTATTATAATCCACAGTATACTATACCAGTAGTAATCATGGGAACAAGTCGGGAGTAAGAAACACAGAGATAAATGGAGAGGCGAGACGGAAAAGAGAAGTGGAACAGCTCGCTTTTCCCCCCAATTGACAGCAGCACTGTTCTCACTGTTTTCACATAATGGCCACGTAATGTACTGGGTTACCACGGCCCGTGAAACCGGCACAAGGATCCTTAGCTCAGTGGTAGAGTGTTACTTTCCGGCTTCGCCTGAGAGTCATGGTAATGGTCGTCGGTTCGACCCCGGCAGGATTCGTTTTTTGTCCCCCTTGATATCCCCACACAGGTGATTCACCCCTTCCAAGGCCTACTGTTAGGTTATGCCTACGTCTATGCACCCATTTGCTACAGATAGAACGTGCCGGAGGGGAGAGCAAGGCAAATTTCGCCCCAAGGGCATGCAAACACAGATAAGGATAAGCACATCAACAGCAGCAGAAAAGCATATGTAACGGGAACAAACCATAAGCAAGAGAGAAGAGGTGATGAGGCAAGTGAGGTATATATCGTAGCAGGTGGTGGTGGTGATGGATGGGAAGGAGCAAGCACAAAGCTGAGCTGGGGGAAGCGTAAATAGCGCAAGCACAAACGTCTTTACGCAGCGCACACCAGTCACTAGTCACTAGTCACTAGTGAATCCCCACAAAAAATAGGCATCGTGCCGCCCCGGGCCTTCGAGAGGTATACAAAGGGAATGATACCAGAAAAAAGAGCAATACGCAGAAAGTAATGACAGAAGTCAAGGCAAAGCGAAAGGATGGTCCCGCGTGACCATCCTGGCGGTACGGTAGAAAGGGATGAGCAGGCACCTTGGTATGGCAAACATCCACGTTCACGGGACGAGGGGCACCCAGGGGGAGCGCCAGAGGGGGGAATGGGGAAGACGAGGCACACGTTGCTCCCTTCCTCCATTTCGGGCACGCTGTAGGGGCAGGGATGCAGGTCGCAACCAACATCTCCGCGGCTGCAGAAGAGAAAGCCAAGGGAGACCGTAGAACTTCTGGCTCTGTTCGCAGGGGTTGGGTCGGGTAGTAGCAATGGCAAGGGAATGCATGTTGTCCGAGAAAGAGCGCAGCAGGGCTGATGTAGGTTCCACGTCGTGCCGTTTTGTCACCTGGGGCGAATGTGAAGGTCGGGACGGCGGCTGCGACCCATGAGACGATTGGGCATGTCGTGGCGAGGAGGAAGCGCGCGCACGTCCCGGGGCGAGGGCGGGCTTGGCCAGCCCTAAACGAAGGGAGATGAAGGATGTGCGTCTAGCTGGGAACAGGGAAACACTGTGCGGTTCAAACTCGGCACCTTCGAGGACCAAAGGTCGTGGGTCGGTCGAGGTGGGCGAGGAGAGGACGAGGGAAGGCGGGGTAGGACGGTTTTGACGAGCTGAAATTGGCCTCGGTTGAGCTGTGGACTCGTTTTGCACTGTAATGGGGAGGGCATGCTCGCTCTCTTCGTTGGTAAGCGAGCCCTCGGGGGACCAGTTGGCCAAAGCGGCACGGAGGACTTCGACCGAGTGGTACTTGCGCAAATGGGTGGGGAATAGGCAGGAGCTGTTGCGTAAGGCGACGGCCTCTTGGGGACTGAGCACAGGGTCAGCCGCAGGCGAGGAGAGAAGGGAATGGATCCGCGTCTGTTCCCCGCTGAGCGGGCCGACGAAGGTGCATTGGACGGCATGGCTTGGGTTCCACCTGGGGGTATGGGCTTGGCGCTGTCACTGACAGGTCGGGGCTGATGGTTGGCTGACGCGTGGCTCAGCACATCCACGGGCCCTTTTCCCAGCAATGGAGGAATGCCTTCTTGGTCTTCGTGCAGCACCACACTGGCACGCCACAAGTTGTTTTTGCTCCCGCGGCGCTGGGGCCGGGGATGAGGAAAATTCGAGTGTTCCAAGTCCAAACAGGGCTTCATCGGTCAAGACTGGGGCCGAGACGCGGTGTGGGTTCCAACTAGGGGGAGAGGAAGGATCATAGGATGCAGACCGTCTGGCTTTGGGACTGATGGAATGACGCAAGCGAGGCACTCTGCCGGGGGCGCGGGAAAGGGGGGCGCTGGTCGTGGGTTTCCATCAGAGGGTGCAGGCGAGGGAAGACTCGCTTGACCGGGACTATTATCAGGGCACCAGAGATCCTCCTCATGCAGCGACCCGCGCTTGCGCCTGCCTTCCGCGATACTGCGCGAGGCAGTCTGGGTAGCAGCGGAGACGACGAGAGAACGATAAACTTTCAGACGTGTTTTGTGGTCGCGGAGCATTGCGGCCTGAGGCTGCTAGATCCCGGTACTGGGTCCAAGCCAGCACCTCCCGCACTCAACGGTCGGGGTGGTCCGAATCTCCTCTTTGCGTCATATTCATACCAGGGCGCGGGCGAAGTGTGCTGAGCGGCGCAGCGATAGGGTCGAGAGATTTGCGCCGCCACCACTCGGATAGGCGACGGCCCAGCCCCGGGGGGTTGTCATCGATCACACCAAAGGCCGGACGGGAACAGTGTTCGGCCAATGGGCAATGCGTATCAGAGGTGACTTTGGCTGACATGGTAGAGGTATCGATGCAAGTGGTAGCCTCGTTGGGCTCGTGATCTTCATTGTTGTTGGTGATGTTGCAAGGCTCGTCCTGGACAGGAGGGCTACCAGGATCTGCACGCAGAGTAGATGCGGTGGGGGTGACGATGCGTGTCTCTTTGTACCCAGCCTCGGCCAGCAAGTCATGGAGTGAATCAAAGCCACCAGGCTCGGTCGGCGGGAGAGGGGCGCGACGGCGCCGGAGGTCGAGGCGGGGGAGGGCGGGCGCAGGTGGCTGGGACATGATGCCTCAACAGGGAATGACGGTGTTCATGGCAGCGCTGAAGGCGCGATTGGCCAATGACTAGTGAGCGTGGTTGGGAGGAGGGGCAGAAGGCGAGGAAATACACAGGGACGATGTGGGAGATATCCATCACCACCCAATAAGCGCTAAGCAATCAATGGGGTGGCGCCCAGGCGGTGCCAATGGGTGATCGTGACCGGTGAAGCTGTGAAGCTCGAAGCTTCAACTGGACATTAGCTTGAACGTTGAAGTTGAACGTTACGTTGAATGTTCAACGTTCAACGTTCACTATCGTTGCGATCTGAAAATGAAAGGGAGAGCGGAATCTATGCCCTGTCCGCGCAATCTACCATCCGTCTCGCCAGCCGGGGCCAAGGAGATAGGCCCCTCTCATGCATGAGATGCACATTGAGAGACTTGGTTTAGCCGGGTTACTTATACATACCCAGTCAGTCCAGTTAGTCGTCCGCACCTGCCAACTTTTTGCATCAATTCTGATGCACAGGAATGTGGAGCGACGACGATCGTCATCATGACATCATCCACAGCCCCTGTGCCTGGTACGATAGAGCAAGGCGATGCTCGTTGCCCCGCTGCACTGGAGATGTGGAGTCCGGAAGCGGCTGCCCACCATGTGGATCTCTGCAGATATCGGGCAGACTTCACTAACACCATCAAACGTCCCAGCCCCGCTAAGCGCGCGGCGCAGTCAAACACGAAAACGAACTCGCGCTACACGACTATACGCGCCCCCGTTCCAACGCACCAGTTGCACCCCTCAGGGCCCCCAGTGCATGTTCGTCCCTGTGAGCCCACCTCACCACTTGCTCTACTTATTTTAGTCCTTCATGGCGCGCTCCCTCGGCCATCCTACCCGCCCACCATGAGCATCCTCAAGAAAAGCATACCACCCAGCGCCAGTATCGCTGAGACGGCCCACGAGCCAGACGCTCTGCCGCCGTACTTGGCGCCAGGCACACAAGACGTCCCCCCATCCTTTGACGCCTCGACCTCCCACGCGCCCTTGGATCCCGCGGGAGCAGCAGCTGCCGCCGCCGCCGGGACGCGGGGGGACGTCAAGCATCATTCGCCGCTCGTGCCGCTCGACCCCCACTTTGTCTCCTCAGAAGCACGCTCGCTCGAGATTTCCCAAGCCAAGGGCTTGTTAGGCGCACTTAACAAGTGGGTTGCTGTTGTACGTATCTGACTGAAGGAAAGAAGGAAATCCGGCTGGTTGTGCATCACTGACGACGACCACCTTGTACTTCTATTCACGGCGATGCAGGACCCAATCTCGCGGGAAGCGCAATTTACCATTCGGTCCCTCAGTATCAAAGAGACGATGGGCAAAGCCAAGCAAGCCTTTTCCCGTTCTAAAGGCAAGCAGCCCCAGGGGTCGACTGTGGCAACCCGGCTCGACGCATGTCTTGCTCGATGGCCAGGACGAGACAGTGCTCTGGGCTACGGTGGCCTCGCCTTTAGATCGACAAAAGTCCTCGCGGAACATGCTAAACAAAGAGACCGAGCTCCTCAATGCCACGCTGGCCTATGGACAAGGAAGAGCACGACTGGTCAGTCCCATTCCCGATCGAGTTCGTTGGGGTGCGAGCGATATGCGCCTAACCTGCTCGCCCTCTGGGAGCCCGGAGAAGGGCCCAGGGTCTACGAGGGATGAGGTATATTATCGGTTCCGTCGGCAGATTGCTACGCGACGGTGGACGGTGACCCCTGTGGATGAGTCCGGGGTGGCGCTAGGCGACTGGGTCGCCGAAGGTGGGTTCGACTACACCCAACCGGAATCCACAATGATGGTGCGTTTGGCTCCGGGGCGGATGAACTGGTTATGGTCCTGGTGCCCTTTTTCCTCTTACTCTTCGAAGTGCCCACGCCCCGTGAACTTCTTCGCCAGCGAAGCCACAATTCTGGCGCTATTATGTTTCCTGCAATGAGAACCTTACCTGATCCCCAATGGTGACCACACCGTTACCCCACTCCGAGCGGGAAAGACCGCTCGACCCAATGCAACTATCACCACGGTCCTCGTTCTGACCTCCAGGTATTTCACTGATCGACACCACAGCGATACCCTCGAATTCGGTGATGCACTGTGGAACGCTGGCTACGGTGGCGACCAAGCACCAAGCTGGGTTGAAGCCCCAGCTGACCGGGCCATAGGCTCGGTGGTCCTCTAGTTCTAATACACAACATAAGATATCTTCTTGCACTTGTCTATCTCTCATCTCGCGTGTTGTAAAGGGTGTGATGAATGGTTATTGCTTTTCCCTCTGGTATAGTATAAGGCACTATCCCACATACAACCTGAATGAAGAATCCATCGATATCCAGAGCAATATACGCTAACCCTTTCTGGCGGAACAACCTTCAGGTGTCAACAGTACGAATGCGCGGCGCACATCCCACCAACAGCTCTGCTGGATGCATGCCGGCGGCACGGAGCGGTGTTTGGCCAGGCGCGTCCAATACGTGTGTTTTCCCGTTCAAGCTTGACGCGGACGGACGAAGGAGAGAGCGGAACCCATCCCCTGTTCGCACACCTGCCATCCCTGTCGCCCACTGGAGCCAAAGAAAGAAGGCCTTGTCGGAGCAGCATGATGCATGATGTATGATGGATGACATCCTTGAGAGTGACAGACGTGGTTTAGCCGGGGTACGTTTGCATCCCAGTTGCAGTCGTCTGCACCTGCCGACTTTGGGTCAACTCAGACATCACTCGTCATGCATCATGCATCGTGCAGCGACGACGATCTCTCCATGACATCATCCACGATGCACGACGCCCCTGTGTGAGACGGCGGAACAAGGCATCTTGTCCGCTGCGGAGTCCTCTGCACTGGAGAGATGGGATCCGGGTGCGGCAGGGCAAGGGTGCGACCGGCTGTCCATATGGAGCTGTATCGGGCAGATTAATCCATCGCACCACCATCAAACGTCCCATCCCCGCTAAGCGCGCCGCGCAGTCAACACGAAAACGAACTCGCGCTACACGACTATACGCGCCCCTGTTCCAACCCAGTCGCAGTCCCTCAGGGCCCCCACTGCATGTACATCGTCCCTCCGAGCCCACCTCATCACTTGCTCTGCCCCTCTTAACCCGTCGTGGTGCGCTCCCTCTCGGTCATCCCACCCGCCCACCATGACCATCCTCAAGAAAAGCACATCACCCAGCGCCAGTGTCACGACCCCTCACGAGCCAGACGCTCTGCCGCCGTACTTGGCGCCAGGCACAGAAGACGCCCCCCCATCCTTTGACGCCTCCACCTCCCACGCGCCCGTGCATCCCGCAGCAGCAGATGCCGCCGCCGCCGCTGGGGCGCGGGGGATGTCAAGCATCATCCGGCCGTTCAGCTCGCGCCGCTCGATCCGCGCTTCGTATCCTCGGAGGCACGCTCACTCGAGATTTCCCAAGCCAAGGGCTTGTTAGGCGCACTGAGCAAGGGGTTGCCGTTGTACGTCTTGACTGGACGGCTTAGAAGGAAATCCGGTTGTTGTGCCACTAACTGATTTCTCGCTGTGGTGCAGGATCCAATTTCGCGGGAAGCGCAATTCACCATTCGGTCCCGTAGTATCAAAGAGACGATGGGCAAAGCCAAGCATGCATTTTCCCGTTCCAAAGGCAAGCAGCCCCAGGGGTCGACTGTCTGCCTGGTTCGACGCACGTCTTGCTCGATGGCCAGGACGAGGCAGTGCTCTGGGCTACGGTGGCCTCGCCTTTCGATCGACAAAAGGTGTCGAGGACCATGAAGCAGGCAGAGTCCGAGTTGATCAGTGCCACCCTCGCCCATGGACAGGGCAGCATTCGGTTTGTCAGTCCTATTCCCGATCGAGTGCATTGGGGTGCGAGCGATATGCGTCTGATATGCTCGCCCTCTGGGATCCCGGAGGAGGGCCCAGGGTCTACGAAGGATGAGGTATATTATCGGTTCCGTCGGCAAACTGCTACGCGACGGTGGACGGTGACTCCTGTGGATGAGTCCGGGGTGGGCTAGGCGACTGGGTAGCCGAAGGTGGGTTTGACTACCCCAACCGGAGCGCACGATGATGGTGCGTTTTGCGCCTGGGCGGATGAGTTGATTTTGGTTCTAGTGCCCTTTTTCCTCTTTATCTTCGAAGGGCCAACATCGCGCGACGTTCTGCGCCAAGAAAATCCCAATCCTGGCCCTGTGTTCACCCTTACTTCCTTGACCTTATCTAATGCCCAGTGGTGAATCCATTGACCCACGAGAGCGAGAAAGGAGGCTCAACGGAGATGGAACTATCGACATGGATCCCCTTTTTCTAATTCCACTGATTTCCACGATACCCTTGGTTTCGCTGATGCTAAAGACCTTACTATCCTCAAATCTATGCTATCTAGCCCATTACATGAAGGGCTGTCTCATGCCACTGGTATAAGGGGTAACAGGTAACCGGTAACAAGGGTTCTAATGAGATCAAAACGGTTTTTGGCAGGTGTCAGTCGCCCTTCCTTTCCCCCTTCCACCGGACCCATTGGATCGATGGGAGGAGCCTCGCCGATGGCCTCTCGGCCATGTCGAGACCCCAAGGCTCCAATCGACGGGTGGGAGTTATGGGTCACACACGCGTACCCACTGGATGTGTAGATGACCTTTTGTTCCATAGATCTTTCTTATCTTTGAGATTGAGAGACTTGGTTTAGCCGGGGTACCCGTACTGTTGTATCCCAGTCGCAGTCGTCTGCACCTGCCGACTTTGGGTCGACGTAACTCAGGCATCACTCGTCACGCGTCATGCATCATCCATCATGTATCTTGCAGCGACGACGATCTCTGCATGACATCATCCACAACGCCCCTGCGTGACGCGTGGGACGGCAGAACTTGGCGTGTTGGGCGCTGCCCCTCTGCACCGGACAGATGGGATGCTCGATCCAGGTGCGTCAGGGTGCGGCTGGCTCCATGTGGATCTGTATCGGGCAGGTTAATCCATCGCAACCATCACCAGCCCAGTCCCACCAAGCGTGCCGCGCAGTCAAACGCGCAACCCAACTTCGCGCCGCACCACCCTACACGCACCTGTCCCCATCCAGTCACAGTGTCCTCCCCTGTGCATGTGCATCGTCCCTCTGAGCCCGCCTCATTACTTGCTTTGCCCCTCTTAATCCGTCGTGGTGCGCTCCCTCTCGATCATCCTACCCGCCCACCATGACCATCCTCAAGAAAAGCACACCACCCAGCGCCAGTGCCGTCGACACCGCCCACGAGCGAGACACTCTGCCGCCGTACTTGGCGCCAGGCGCAGAAAATGCGCCCCCTTCCTTTGACGCCTCCACCTCCCACGCGCCCGTGGATCCCGCAGCAGCATATGCCGCCGCTGCCGCTGGGGCGCGAGGGATGTCAAGCATCAATCGCCCCTTCAGCTCGCGCCGCTCGTGCCGCTCGATCCGCGCTTCGTATCCTCGGAAGCAAGGTCGCTCGAGATTTCCCAAGCCAAGGGCTTGCTAGGCGCACAGAGCAAGTGGGTTGCCGTTGTACGTCTCTGACTGAAGGAACAGAAGGAAATCCGGTTTTGTTGGCATCACTGACTGATTCCTCGCTGTGGTGCAGGACCCAATCTCGCGGGAAGCACAATTCACCATTCGGTCCCTGAGTATCAAAGAGACGATGGGCAAAGCCAAGCATGCATTTTCTCGTTCCAAAGGCCAGCAGTCCCAGGAGTCGACGGTCGTGCCTGGCTCGACGCATGTCTTGCTCGATGGCCAGGACGAGACAGTGCTCTGGGCTACGGTGGCCTCACCTTCCGATCGACAAAAGGCGTCGAGGACCACGAAGCAGGCAGAGTCCGAGTTGATCAGTGCCACCCTCGCCCATGGACAGGGCAGCATTCGGTTTGTCAGTCCTATTCCCGATCGAGTGCATTGGGGTGCGAGCGATATGCGTCTGATATGCTCGCCCTCTGGGATCCCGGAGGAGGGCCCAGGGTCTACGAAGGATGAGGTATATTATCGGTTCCGTCGGCAAACGCTACGCGACGGTGGACGGTGACTCCTGTGGATGAGTCCGGGGTGGTGCTAGGCGATGGGTAGCCGAAGGTGGGTTTGACTACACCCAACCGGAGCGCACGATGATGGTGCGTTTTGCGCCTGGGGCGGATGAGTTGATTTTGGTTCTAGTGCCCTTTTTCCTCTTTATCTTCGAAGGGCCAACATCGCGCGACGTTCTGCGCCAAGAAAATCCCAATCCTGGCCCTGTGTTCACCCTTACTTCCTTGACCTTATCTAATGCCCAGTGGTGAATCCATTGACCCCACGAGGAGCGAGAAAGGAGGCTCAAACGGAGATGGAACTATCGACATGGATCCCCTTTTTCTAATTCCACTGATTTCCACGATACCCTTGGTTTCGCTGATGCTAAAGACCTTACTATCCTCAAATCTATGCTATCTAGCCCATTACATGAAGGGCTGTCTCATGCCACTGGTATAAGGGGTAACAGGTAACCGGTAACAAGGGTTCTAATGAGATCAAAACGGTTTTTGGCAGGTGTCAGTCGCCCTTCCTTTCCCCCCTTCCACCGGACCCATTGGATCGATGGGAGGAGCCTCGCCGATGGCCTCTCGGCCATGTCGAGACCCAAGGCTCCAATCGACGGGTGGGAGTTATGGGTCACACACGCGTACCCACTGGATGTGTAGATGACCTTTTGTTCCATAGATCTTTCTTATCTTTGAGATTGAGAGACTTGGTTTAGCCGGGGTACCCGGTACTGTTGTATCCCAGTCGCAGTCGTCTGCACCTGCCGACTTTGGGTCGACGTAACTCAGGCATCACTCGTCACGCGTCATGCATCATCCATCATGTATCTTGCAGCGACGACGATCTCTGCATGACATCATCCACAACGCCCCTGCGTGACGCGTGGGACGGCAGAACTTGGCGTGTTGGGCGCTGCCCCTCTGCACCGGACAGATGGGATGCTCGATCCAGGTGCGTCAGGGTGCGGCTGGCTATCCATGTGGATCTGTATCGGGCAGGTTAATCCATCGCAACCATCACCAGCCCAGTCCCACCAAGCGTGCCGCGCAGTCAAACGCGCAACCCAACTTCGCGCCGCACCACCCTACACGCACCTGTCCCCATCCAGTCACAGTGTCCTCCCCTGTGCATGTGCATCGTCCCTCTGAGCCCGCCTCATTACTTGCTTTGCCCCTCTTAATCCGTCGTGGTGCGCTCCCTCTCGATCATCCTACCCGCCCACCATGACCATCCTCAAGAAAAGCACACCACCCAGCGCCAGTGCCGTCGACACCGCCCACGAGCGAGACACTCTGCCGCCGTACTTGGCGCCAGGCGCAGAAAATGCGCCCCCTTCCTTTGACGCCTCCACCTCCCACGCGCCCGTGGATCCCGCAGCATATGCCGCCGCTGCCGCTGGGGCGCGAGGGGATGTCAAGCATCAATCGCCCCTTCAGCTCGCGCCGCTCGTGCCGCTCGATCCGCGCTTCGTATCCTCGGAAGCAAGGTCGCTCGAGATTTCCCAAGCCAAGGGCTTGCTAGGCGCACAGAGCAAGTGGGTTGCCGTTCGTCTCTGACTGAAGGAACAGAAGGAAATCCGGTTTGTTGCATCACTGACTGATTCCTCGCTGTGGTGCAGGACCCAATCTCGCGGGAAGCACAATTCACCATTCGGTCCCTGAGTATCAAAGAGACGATGGGCAAAGCCAAGCATGCATTTCTCGTTCCAAAGGCCAGCAGTCCCAGGAGTCGACGGTCGTGCCTGGCTCGACGCATGTCTTGCTCGATGGCCAGGACGAGACAGTGCTCTGGGCTACGGTGGCCTCACCTTCCGATCGACAAAAGGCGTCGAGGACCACGAAGCAGGCAGAGTCCGAGTTGATCAGTGCCACCCTCGCCCATGGACAGGGCAGCGTTCGGCTCGTCAGTCCCATTCCCGATCGAGTGCATTGGGGTGCGAGCGATATGCGTCTGATCTCCTCGCCGCCTGGTGAGCAAGGATCGAAAGCGGAGGTATATTACCGGTTCCGTCGGCAGATGGCTACGCGAAGGTGGACGGTGACCCCTGTGGATGAGTCCGGGGTGGCGCTAGGCGACTGGGTCGCCGAAGGTGGGTTCGACTACACCCAGCCCGAGCCTACGATGATGGTGCGTTTTGCGCCTGGGGCAGATGAGTTGGTTTTGGTCCTGGTGCCCTTTTCCCTCTTTCTCTTCGAAGCGCCCACGTCGGGCGACGTTCTGCGGCAGCAAAGTGCCAATACCGGCGCCCTCACTTTGGGCGCCATGTCCTTGTCCACTGTTCAGCAGTGGTGACCTTACCCAGGAAAAGGTTCTTTCTTGCTCAACCCAGCTCAACGTGGCTAAAGCTTAACTTCTTCAACCCCAACACACAGCTCCCTTGGACAGGTTATGAAAAGCATGGTTCTAGCACTCCTGAGTTATTATAGCAGCACGTAGGAAGAATGGGGCAGCTGGCATTTGCACTTTTGCCCTCTGTACAGATGGATTTTGTTGAAGCCGCCGGCCTGCCATCCAGGCGAGATAGCGAAGTGGTTAACGCGCTGTGTTCAGGTTTCTGTCTGTACCGCAGTCCTCCGGGGCGTGGGTTCGAATCCCACTCTCGTCATCCTTTTCTGGGGGGCTTATCTGAGCGAATTGCCTGTCCATTTTTTGCTCGCCATGTGAGCTGCTGCGCTTGCCTGCCTGGAACCACGAAGACAATGCCAGTACGGGTCGCAAGGACCCCATATCCTGCCCATTAAAAATACAGATCCAGAGAGCCTGTAGCCTGACCCTGCTTTTTTCAGTTCATTCTCGTGCGTTGCCCCTGGTAACTTGGATGCTAACCTGATACTTAACATGTAACATGACACTTGGGGACAGCTTACCGTTTCGGGGAAGGAGGAAAGTGCGAGAAGAGAACCCAGGGCCCCTTCGCAGAATCGCAACCGGAACAAGCCTAAGCTGAGTTTGGAGGCGGGGGAGGGGGGAGGGAAAGCACGTGGGCCCCTGGCTGTCCACATCATTCTTGGTCCATCAGTTGGCCAAGTCAATGATGTAGCTTTGATCTCCCCTTCGTCTCATCCTCTCCCGCCATCCACAGGAGATGGCTAACGTCAAGGTACCATGTCGCCTTCTTGCCAAGCCAACTCTAGCAGTTCAGCTTCGAGGTCCAGGTGGGGCGGGGCGGGGCTCTGGAGCGGATCGAGGAGGAACGGGGAGGAGGTGGAGGCGATCGGTACGGTAGATGGGAACGAAGCTGGGGAAGCAGTCGTATCGGATACTTTGGCAGCCACAGCAACTGGCATCGTCGCCTGCGTCGCCATTGACGTTGGAAGCAGATGAGGCAAAGTGGCGGCGCTCTCCGTGTGGTCCAAGCCAGCTGCGTGAACAGGGATGGGCGCAACATGCACCGAATCAGGCGCGTCATCTGAATCTTCTAGGAGGAGAGCAGAGTGGGCATGCGCCTTTCGCCGTTTGGTCCGCCACCGCGCATGGCGTAGGTACCGCACCGTCTGCACCACCACCACAGAACGTAGTGCCAATGAGATCACGATGGCCAGCCAGAGCGGTGGGAGGAACCGATGACGCACCTTGCGTGCACATTCTGCCGACGCGTAGTCCAAACTCGTCAGTTCCGACAGCAAACCTAGGCCCAACGAGGCTGCTGACGGGGATGTTGTCGCGGATGTTCCTGTTGATGTTGATGTTGATGTTGATGTTGACGAAGCGGGGCCAAGCGGAAGACTGGGCATGCTGGGCGGCACAGACAGGGGGGGCACTGCCACCGTGGGCGTGGGTTTGTCCGCTCCAAAGGGAGATGAGCCCGAGGGGGAGAAGAGGTAGCAGACGTACAGTTGCATCGCCGGGTGGTACAGCGAGACAGCCAGGATGACGGCGACAACCATGACCAATGCAAAGTCGGCAGTTTGTTGTACCACATAGACCAAAAACAGTCGCCACTCGTCGTTTGAGTACGCCCAACAAGCCCGCCACCGAACAGGCGACACCGGTAAGAGCGTACATGCGCAATAAGTTTGGCCATAGGGTCGATGTATCCTTACGTACGCCCGCGTCGGCTTCGTTTTTCTGCTCTAGTGGCTCGGACCACGCGAAGGCGCTGGGTGAAAAGGGGTGCTCTTTCTGTATGGGAAAGGTGATGCTTGGCCTGGTTGGAACCAGACGGTCCAGAAGGGGGAGTACTGGGAAACGCAGGGGTACCAACAGTGCCAGTCGATGCGTCCGGCCCGGCACCTGCCGGCGAGCCCCACGGCCAAAGGCGATCCAAGGGCCAAATGCTGGGTGCGGAAGAAGCGGACTGTGCATCAGCCGGTAAGGGTCTGCCAGAGGAGGGGATGACTGACGCGGGCGGTTCATGCCGGCCGTTGAAACGAATCCGGGGGTATCTGGACCCTTTGGGAAGACCAGGGGGGTCGGGGTTGGTGCAGAGCAGGCAGGAGGCGTAAGGTACGAGCGGCCGAGACGGGGAGGGAAGCAGCGCGGACATCTAGCTTCCAAGCTGGGCGAACCGGTACAGCGTCCAGTTCCATGCGAGCGAGGCGAGGCAGATGATGACTACGACCCAGTGACGTTGCAGACGCGCCCACGGCGTATGAGGGCGCCCGGTGCGCTTAAAGGAGCGGCGCGAGCGGTGGCGGTGAAGGCGGGCGCGCTCAACGGCAACAGAGGGAGTGGTGGCCGAGCTGCTGAGCATGGGCGAAGAGGGGGAAGGGATGGGCGTAGAGGCAAGGGACAGGGGCCGGAGGGACGCACTGCGAGGGTGAGCGTGGGTGTGCCTGGAGGAAGGAGGTTGGATGCGAGCGTCGGATGGGGAGAAGGAATCCTGCGACGCACGGTGGGCGATGGGATGAACCAGGCGGGTGGGACGAGGGGCAGGGAAACGGGGAACACTGGCAGTGCCAGGGTCGGGATCGGCGATCCCCGCTGCATCCACTGCCTCGACCACGGCGACGGCGCCTGGGGGACGAGAGATGGACCGCATGCGCTGGCGCCTCTGGATCGACCCACGCACCAGTCCAGTCGAGAGAGACCGTCCGACGCGACGCAGAAGGGGCGACGGCAGACACCGATGGAGAGGCTGGCGCGGCCGAGTCGGGGGGAGCGGGGTGCTGGACAGCGGGCGTGGGGTGGATGAGCATGGTGCGTACAGGTCTACACACACGAGTAGGCTCTCAAGACCGTCCAGGACAAGCGCAACTTGAAGCTCACGTTGAAGCTCGCGTTTGAAGCTCGTGACCAGCACTCACACGCTCACATGCAGCAGCTGGCCAACGGCGGCCGGTGTGGGGGGTGGGGAGGCAGAAGGATACGGGCGCAGATGAGGCTGCTCAGGCCAACGCCAGCTCCACTGCACAATCGGGCAGGGCGGGAAGGACTCAGACCGAGTCTCTGGCGGGGTGGACTGAGCGCACTGCGACTCAGCATGGCTGTCACGCTTTCCTCACGCCTATATACGCTAGCCACTCATTCATCATTGCTGAGGCTCAGCCTGACCGCTGAGCGGCTGAGCGCCCACCCGCGCCGCATCGTCCGAGCGAATCAATTGAGATCTAATCGTCAGCGTAGGCCAGGGGCTGAGCTGCTCGGGCGCTCAGCCTGGCGCTGTGAGTGACTGACTAGATGACTAGCAGCTAGCAACTGCCAACTGAGTACTGAGTACGTGTGCCCAATGTCCATGTCCATGTCCATGCTCAATCCAGCCCACAATGCCACGGCCAAGCGAGTACTGAGAGGGGAGAGGGGAGAGGCAAGCGGGACGAGGTGGACCAGTGCGCACCAGCTGAATCGATCGGACTCGGCGTAGAGGCTTGCCGTGGCAGGCGGTGGCTTGGCCTTGGCCGTCCTATCCGCCTCGGACGGCGCAGAGAGCCTGTCCACACGCATGCCACATGTCGCGTGCCGCCTTACATTTCAAATGGCACCCGTGTGCTGAGATCTGAAAGTTGAAGCCACGTACGGGCGCACGTGAGAGCAGCGCTCAGCGGGCCGCATTAAGCATTGCGCATCCCACACGCGGCCGGAAGCGCAGGCCCACCCGCAGCCGCAATGCCGAGGGAGACATGGGTTGAACGTTCAACGAACGTTCAACGTTGATGCCTGCCAGCTGCGATCGATGCCTGATCAGTCGATCCGCTCTTTCGCCCATCCGTCCTCCCGCTGGCCCAGCTGCTTACCTCAGCCCACCCAATCTTCCACTCGACCAACGCACCCGTGTGCTATCCAGCCGGCCCGCCCCACCACCCCCATGGCACGTCTTCTTGCGTCTGCCCCGCGCTGGACCGTGTGCGCCGCACGGCCACTTGGCCTCCGCGCACTCGCCACCTCCTCCCGCCGCTGCTTCCCTGCCCCGCCCCCGCCCCCTCCTTCTTCCCCCGAGGCCGATGCGCCCACCACCCACTTTGGCTTCCGCACCGTGCCCGAGGAGCGAAAGAGTCGCTGGTGGGCCAGGTGTTTGCCTCGGTCGCTGGCTCGTACGACGTGATGAACGATACGATGAGTCTGGGCATCCACCGTATCTGGAAGGACCATCTGGTGCACGACGTGCTCGACCCGCGCGGCGGGCTGACCTGTCTCGACGTGGCGGGCGGGACGGGGGATGTGGCGCTGCGCATCCTAGACCATGCGCGGACACGGTACGCCGACCGGTCCACCTCGGTCACCGTGTGCGACATTAACCCTCCATGTTGCGCGCGGGACAAACGGCTCAAGTCGACCATGTACTGGGACACGCCCCAGTTGTCCTTTGCACTGGGCAACGCTGAAGACCTGTCGCAGCCCTTGGCCGGGTCCGAAGGTGCCACCAAGGGACCTAGCCCTACAGGGCGCAACGCAGGTGCTGCCCCCTTGCCCCCGCTCCCGCGCTATCGTTCCGTCCAACTCGGTCGACCTGTACACGATCGCCTTTGGCATTCGCAACGTCACCCATCCCCAGGCCGCGATC
This sequence comes from Moniliella sp. 'wahieum', assembly GCA_003971905.1. Lineage (NCBI taxonomy): Eukaryota > Fungi > Basidiomycota > Moniliellomycetes > Moniliellales > Moniliellaceae > Moniliella > Moniliella sp. 'wahieum'. Next base: position 842,470 of record RSEE01000003.1, on the reverse strand, counting down.
CAAGAAGCGTACCGCGTCCTCAAGCCCGGCGGTGTGTTTGCCGTGTTGGAATTTGGCAAGGTGGGTATCCCGCTCCTTGCGGAACTCTATCGTCTGTACTCGTTCAACGTCCTACCTCATGGGGGAGTTGGTGGCTGGCGATCGGGACTCGTACCAGTACCTGGTCGAGTCCATCGCTCGTTTCCCCGACCAGCCCACGTTTGCACGTATGATCCGGCAAGCGGGTTTCCTCTTGCCCGGTGACGCTGCCGCTGAGCAGTTGGGCTGGCAAGCGTTCGACCCGGCCTCGGGCTTGGCGCCGATGCCGTCGTTGGCCAAGGGCCCCGGTGCGGCGGTGGCCAATGCGGCTGTGTGTGCGTTGGAGCACCTGCCTGGCCTCGGCTCGGTCGTGGCACAACAAAAGCAACACATTGCCAGTCAGCGCGCGGCCAATGCCGATGTCCAGGGCGCCTACCAGGACTTGACATTTGGCATTGCGACCATTTGGCTGGGCATCAAGCCGGCCGGCGCGGCTCCGGCTGCTTCGCCTACTCCTGAGACTCAGGTGTAAGCGCCAAGCAGCCCTGGTCGCACTTGGTTCAGCTACACTCTGGTCTACGTTGTGCCACCGCGCCCCCGCTTGGGTCCAAGAAGAAGAAAAAAAAAAACACATTTAACGGCCCCCCGCCTCCCGTCTTTCTTTTTTTAGAAGGGCATAGCCCAATTACCAATTAGCGAGTAAAGTGCTTATCCATCGCGGCGCGAATGTCGTTGTAGACTTCATCGGGGGATTTGAGCGCCTCGACTGTACCACCTTACCTTGGCTGCGATAGTACTCGACGACCGGCATCGAGGTCTGCTCGAACGTACGAAAACGTTTCTTGATCGAGTCGAGATTGTCATCGGCTCTTCCGGAGGTTTTGCCACGATCCAACAGGCGGTTCAGCATCACCTCCTCGGTCGCGGCCAAGAACAAGACAAATGCCGAAGAACACACTTTGGCATCAAACGTCTGGCCTTGGTCCAACTTACGCGGAAGCCATCGACCAAGAACGGCCTTGACCTCCGCGCCACCCCGTAGGCGGACAAGCTTGCTCCGCTGCCCGATCCAACGCCGCTTGGATCGCATTGCGCAACAGAGCAATCGTTACTTGCTGCGGCACAATGTCCCATTCTTGATACAATCCGCAATCAGACCACCGTACAGACTGCCTACGCGACTCTGCTCCGCCGAAGCAAGTCCCCAGCAGATAGTGCACAAAGCCATAGTCCCGCACCAACTTTTCACTTTGCGTGCCCTTGCCCCCCCCCGGTCCGCCCAGGACAAACACAACCGTCACCCGCGCCGCGTCAAACGGGGTGCTGTTGTCGATTTGGTCAGCGGCCTTGGCCAAGGCTTCATGGACAGTTTGGGTACTCAGGTTGCGCACACCGATGGCGCTACAGGGGCAGCGACACGAGCCGCACGTGCCGCACGCAGAGGGGGGAGACGCAGCCTCGCTCCCTCGGACCCGACCCAGCCGGCCAGACACGGCCCGGGCGTGCGCGCGCGAGCGTACGAAGCGCGAAAATGGCGGAAAAGTCACACGGGAAGCGGGCCCACTAGCTGCTGTGCTAGGGCCCACCGCGCTAGTTGACGCAAGCCGTAAGAGCAAAGGGCAAGGGCGGGCCACGGAAGGGGGGGCTCAGCGCTCACGGCGGATGGTAGTCAAGTGAACGTGAACGTTGAACGCGTGGTAATTTTTTTTGTTCTTCCAGCTTGGGAACGTCGAGGACGTTGCCAGGCTCAGCGGACTGTAACCATCACCCGTCACATGCTATGCATCATGCATCATGCCCAATTGTGCTGAGCCCGGTTCGTCTCAGCGAGCTCAACGGCGGACGACTGGAGAACGTACAGAGGATGCTCCCCAGGATCAGTAGCACTATTGTCAGCTACACCCCTTATTCATTGCCATTCATCGTCATTCATTCATCGCCCCGAAAAAGTCACTGCATTCTCTCTGTCGCCTGGGGGGGCCCTATGGATATAAACGGAACCTCGGTTCTACATCACTTGACGAACTCGTGGCTTCAATCATAGGAACTTGAATGAATTCTCATCGTGTTGCTTGGAGCTTTGTGGCGATGGCGGAGGAGGACCAAGGTTTGAAATCGGGGCCCCACACTCCTTGAAGCTCGAAGAAGAAGGCGAGCCAGCAAAACGCGGGAAGAAAAAGAAGGAAAACGCACTACCACTTTACTTGCTGGGAGCAAAGCCGACGGCATCATTGCCCAAGTCGTACACCGTAAGGTAGCGGCGGAGGAAGGCATCGCCAATGATCCAAATCGGACCAAGAGGCGCAGGAATGTCACGGGAGTGAAGGAGGAAATGCAGGAACCCTGAACATTAAGAGTGTAATCCTCCGCCTTGATCGGGAACTTGTACCCACCAAACTCAAATGTCAAGTCGGGCAACGACGGAATCTTGGCACAGTCGATCGTGTACTGGCCGTTCCACGACTTGGTCGCACCAATCTCCTTGTTCAGGATCTCGGCAATGTCCGACGGCAGACCAATCAGACTCGTGCCCGTGTCAATGGCGGCGCCCGTGTTGTCCAGCTCAAGCACTTCGTCGCCAAACGCAACCGAGTCGAGCGGTACCTCCCAGTACCCGCGGCGGCGGACGGGGACGTAGGTGATCTTACCCGAGTAATGCGCCGGGTCGACGCCACCAAAGACAGCCTCGCCGCCATCGGCGTCCGACGAGCCCAAGTAGAAGGAAAAGACCGGCTCGTCGAGAAGGCCCTGGTTGACCATCTCAAAGAAGGGAGGCACAATGCCATTGACACTGATTGTGTCGTAACCCAGACCGAGAATGCCATCAAACTTGCCAAATGCAAAGGCCAGGCCTGGCTCCGACGTGGCTTCCGCAAAGTCCTGGCCCTTGATGGACAGGTCCCCAATGCGAAGTGTGTCCTTCGAAACGTAACCCTCCATCGCACCCGACACGTACTGCATCTTGAACGCCGAGCCATTCTTGACGTACGAAGCACTGGCCGAGTGATCATACTTGGTGTGCAGGAAGCACGCAATCGAGGAGCACTCCTTGGACGGCACCCACAGGTTGGCACTACCCGTGTCGAGGATAACCTTGAAGTCCTGAGGCGGAGTGCCAAGGGAGATGTCGCAGAAGTACTGCGCGTTCATAAAGTCGGTCAGAGGCACGCCGTGGCCCTTCTTGGCTCGGCCTCAAGGATCTGCAGGCTCTCCTGCACCGGGCGGCCAGCGGCGCCAAGGGCTGCTGGTGCTGGTGGCGGGACTCCGAGCCGTACTTGAGCTGGAGAAGCTCGACCTGGGCCTGGACAGCGGCAGCAGTCAGAGGGCCGGCATCGGCATGCTTGGACAGCTTGGCCCTGATAGGCAGACGAAGGGTCAGTACAGCTGCCAGAAGAGGAGAAACCAGCAAGAGACATACTTGTGCACACCCTTCTTCGCCGACACACTGGACGTAGCAGCGATGCCAAGGAGGAGAGCAGCGAGGAGCTTCATGGAGACAGGGGGTGGGAGGAGAGACGGTGGTGGTGGCGGTGCGGGTGGCGGGCCGGCTGAGCTGAGCTATCGCCCCAGGCGAAAGGAGAGCATGTGTTATCGAACCGGGCGGCTGGGCGGGGTTAGGGTTGCGCGACGCTCCAGGCGGCCGCCGGCTGTCGTATCGCAGCCAACTGGGATTGACCAGTGCTAGTGCGCACGGCCCGGTTGGATGAGGGTCACTGGTCAGCCGGGCCACTGGAGCACTCTGTACCAATTGAAACGTGAAGGAAGTTGGGACGGGAGGCTGGAGGCTGGGCAGGTGCGCAGGCGTGGCTAACTGCGCGGCGCCCTGCAGAGACCAGGCGCCTGTCGCATCGCCGCCGATCGTTCATCAGATCTCAGATGCGGGAGTAGTCCCCGGCGGGGCGGAATTACATTTGCATGGCACTTGGAGATGACGCCATGACGTAGCCCCCCACGAACCGCAGCGGCTTGCGCTAGCGCCTAGCCCCCCCAGCGGGTACATGCGGCCAGTTGCGTTGAAATGTTGTTGGCCACCAAGACTGCTTAGCGCTTACGCAACTCGTGTGCCCGGACAGGACGATAGTCGATGGTCGTAGTCGACAGGGGCTGGTAGCGACTAGGCGCTGTACTGGCCCGTGACATCACACAGTAGCGAGTACTCTAGTGTTGCGGACGCGTGATGCACGCGAGTACGAGGTTGTGCGACAGGTGGGTGAGGGTGTAGGCGAAGGGTGTGCGCCACCGCGAGCTGGCGCAGTAGGCAGGATGGCGAGGTAGCGAGGTGGCTCCTGGACTTGGGTGTTGTGGGGTGTTAAACGTGTTGAACATTGGGGCGGCTCAGGAGGGATCAGTCGATCGGCCGATCGATCTCATCGAGCAGCGCGATGATCGCGATCAATCCACCACATAGGCCAGCATTGGCTAGGGTACATGGCGGGGTTGGCGGCTACCGGCTACCAGTTATCGATTATCACTATCACTGAGGGTTTCGGAGGCTAGTAGGTACGTTTGTGGCAGGTCAGGTGTAGTGTAATAGGAGTACGTGTAGAGATGCTGTATGCGCAGTATTCCTTTTTTGATTGGCACTTCTCGGTACGTGTACCTGGCGGCTAATACCGAGTACTGAGAGTATAGATGAAAAGGGGAACAGTCTACTTGCGCTTTTCAGGCTCCAAGCTTCAACGTGAAGCTTCAGTCCTGAAGCTTTGACGCCCCCAAACTCAAACTCCCCACTCCCAGGCGTCGGACCAACCCATGTATAGCCGTCATGCATATCACTCTCATCCGTCCATCACGTACCATCCATCCATCCATCCATCATCATCCATCCATCCATCCATCCGTCTATCCATCCGTCCATCTATCCGTCCATCCATCCATCGCGTCCATCCCTCTCTCCTTCCCTCCCTCCCTCCCCTGCCCTCGCCTGCGCATGGGGACAATGCTGATGGGCCGAAGATGAGTGGCCAGCGCCCCTCAGCCCTCCCGATCGGTCGCATCCACGTCCACGCCGGATCCAGCTGCCCCGCCGCCCGCCACCACCTCTGCCTCTGCCTCCGCCCTTCGTGCTTACGGCCCCGCAACTGCACCTATCCTGCCCCACTCCCCCGCCGCCTCCGCTTCCCGCCCCGTTACCCGCCCGCCCCGCCCACCCTCCTCGCAGCAATCTGTGTCTGGCTCCTACCCGGCCCGCTCCCCTACGCTCCACGCAGACTACTTTTCCCTCCCGCATCTCAGCCCTGCCTTCGCCACCGGCCTCCACCTTGGCCTCGGCCGCCCCCATCCGACGCAAACACCACCCGACCTCCGCTTCGTCCGCCCCGCAGCCCTCCACTCCAGCCAGCTCGGCCAATACCGCCCGCGCACCGCCTCGCGCCACCTACCTGTCTCCCCTTCCTTCGTCTCCCCCCCGTATCCCAGCCGGCCGCTGCCCAAGCCTGCCCGTCCCCCACCTCGCCATGGCCTACCGCACTGCGCGGCTTGCCACGCTCCTCGTCCCGGTCCCTATCACCAGAGATGGACGTGACAGTTCGCACCCCCAGCCGAGGCGGCGTGTCATCCCCTCGGCCTCAGGCGCCGCCAAAGGCAGTGTGCAGCGCAGGACATCTTCCTGCTCCACCAACATGTCTCTGTCCCACTCCCCCTCTGATATCATGCCCCGGTCCCTTTCGCTCCATAGCGCCTCCGACCTCCAAGACCCCCCCCGCTCTTCTATCTCTTCTGCCGCCTCGTTCGCTTCCAGAACTGGAGTCATACGAGAGGGATCCCAGACCGCAACGGGCGAAGCGGCTGATACGCTAGGCGCCCACGTCGGTGGCTGTCATGATGCCCCTGGCCTTCATAGGCTAGGAGGTGGGACCCAGCTGGGCGCGGCAGTGCGCAGCAAAGTGGCTAGCACGCTGGATGTGCTGATTCAAGACGGCCGTTTGCCGCCGCGGGAACCAAGGCAGATCGTGCAGGTAGCCGAGTATGGCGCGGTTCATGGACGTGGCTATCCGTTGATCCAAGCCATCATCGCCCGCTTGGCGGGGGCGATGGCGCAACAGCCGCATTCGTCTCCTTCTACCTCTGCCAACGCCGACGCCGACGCCGAAGGTCACCCCGTCGAGGGTGGTACGGACACGGACTTTTGGGTCCTGCACTGCGATGCGCCCGGCGCCGATTTCCGCAGCTTGATGACCGCCCTCGAGTCCGACCCGGACTCCTACTTGGCTCCTGGCTGGGCTGCGCGGACACGGGGGGTTTCGTCCGAAGGGGTGCCACTCCTTTTCCGATCGTCCTTTTGGAGTGCGTGTCGCGCCCAGATCCAGTATCGACTTTGGTGTGTCGATGCTGGACCTCCACTGGGGTCACAATCTGCCTGCCCCGCCCTCTGCTTCGGACCGAGCCAATGCCCTTCTTGCCGATTCTGAACTCACTCAGTTCCTTCAAGCACGCGCGACCGAGTTGAGAAAAGGGGCCTACTTGGTGGTTGCCTACATTGCCCGAGGCGAGAGTTCATCGCATCCTACTTCCCTCCTCTCGCGGCGGCAGTCTACCACCATCCCTGGCCCAGACCACCTGGATCGCCCAGCGTCCACGACAGATGTTGGGCGGTCCTCAGCGGCTTGCTGGCCCCAAGCATCCAACGGCTCGTATCTTGTGACATGCTGCAAGCCGACGTGGCCCGCTTTATGCTTACTCTACCGCTTTACCCACGCACAACAGCTCAGTCGGTCGCCACGTTGCGCGCCTGAAGGAGTTGTGGCAGGTCGATTGGGCATGCGGGTTGGGCGACTACCCCAATGAGGTGGCCCCGGTTTGCTCCACTCGAGTGAGTGCTCTGCATTCGAGTCTGAGTCTGCAACGCCTGCCTGCTCTCTTGCGCCCGGGGGTATTGTGGCTGGGTGCCCGCCTTCTTCCCCCACACACGCTGCCTCGCCCTATAAGCGAACCTGAACCGCTGCGTGTGCCACATCCAGCCTGGGTCTCGTACGATGCGGGGGCCTTGTCGCGGGTGGCGTATGCAGAGCATGTGGTGGCCCTGATCAAAAACTTGTACGAGGCGCATTGGCGAAACTTGTTGGCTACGCGGCGTCTTAGCAAGGGAGCAATCGCGTTTACCCTCGACTCGATTTACGACGTGCTCCAAACCCGTCTCGACTCGCCTGATGTCCCGCTGCACCGGATCGAGTTTGAGATCTGCATCTACCTTCTCCGACGCAGGTGACTTCTCCAAGCACACAGCCTCCCTCCAAAATCCCTGCTTTATCAACGTCCCCTGCCTTCCTCAACGCGCTGACCCGATGACACTCAGTACTCATCGTTATCCCTGTCTGACACCATTCAAGCTAGCTTCACGTCCCCATTGATTCATTTTTACTCCGACTCATCTATGCTCCCGCCTCCCTCGTGCTTCGCTTCCTCCTGTTCCCGTGTTAAGAGACCCAATTCGGGTGGCGGACACCTTCCTGTTACTCATCCGTATATGGATGGGTTTTGTCTCATGATGGCTATTAGTACTTCCCCTTTCCACTAGGCTGCCCCCCCTGCCCCCCCCCACCCCCCCTTTCTGGCCCTGCTTCTCTCCCCTTCTCCCGGGTAAGAGCAGCCCCTAGCTTCTTGCCTCCCTTTAGTATTCTGTCCTCGGTTACGCTTGCCTCCGTGGGCGTGTGGCGCTGTGGGGTTCCCAGTGCGGCGTTCCGGGACGTGTTCTCATTGTTATGGATATCTTGCTACTACCCGCGCAACGGAGCACAGCATGCACTCTCGTTAATGAAGGGAATCAATAGCACTCATGTTCTGCTCCCCTAACCCTTTGAGTGGGGGAACGGTACCTTTCCCTCTGCCGCTACCATGGCCTGGCCTACGCAGCCACAAACTGTTTTTTTATATTACTCCCGTTCTTTGCATCAGGGAAAGGGAAGGGGAATGAGAAGAGAGAAACAGAGCGGCCGTGATGGGGAGATGGATGCCAATGATGCAAGACGCTCACCCCGCCCTCGGGACCCATTGTTGTGCCTCGGACAGCGTTCAGCCCCACGACCGACCTCGCGAGGGTAGATCATGCTGCTAGCCAGTGGCATAGGAAAGGGAAGATGGGTAGGACGGGAAAGTGGAAAGGTTGGATTCGTAGCTGCCAAAGAGGCGAAAGAAGGATAGCGGCAACAGAGAAAGGGGTGGTGTGGTCAAGCTTGCTTGCTCTCCGGTGGGGAAGCAAGTTGACTCTCCGTGCCGTTGGGCGTGTGTGCCTGCGCAGAGGAAGAGACGCGGCGGAGATGTTCTTCTTGGCGCTGCGAGGCGGCCTGTTGAGCATGAGCAATGATTTGCTTGCCTGTGTCCGTTTGCCACGGGCCAGCATTGGACAATGAGCACCCTCCGGGACAGAAGCATGTGCCGCCCAAGGCGGCCGGCAAGTTCTCCGCTGGAATCTGCTGGCGAAGTTCCTCCTCGTATCCGCTCCCCAAAATCTTGATCTTGTCAACAGTGACGGGGTCGAGCCAGCCGCGAACGACAGACCAAACTGTGGTGAAAATGTAAGGCGCATTGACGATATAAAACTTGCCCATCGTCTCGGGATAGTAACTCTGACCAATCTTGCTGGCCTGCTGCACGTACCCCGACACTTTCCAAAACTGGGACACGCCCACATTTTTCAAGTCCATAATCGTGCAGCTCGTCTCGATCAGCTCTCCCTTCTCGGCCGAGCAAACCGGAAGCCGTTCGACACGCATCCGCTCGTACTCGACCACCAAGCGCTGCAATTGCCGCTCTGGCGTGGTCACCTGATACAGTGCGTTCAGATCCAACTTGCCCAGCTGTTCAACATAGATCGGACGACCATCCTTATCGGTATTGTGGTAGTACTGCGGATAGTACTTGTCCACCTGCTTGGCCTCCGGATAATCAAAGTTCTTGTACAGCTCATCCACGCCAAATGACGTTCTCCATTCCTCAGCCTCAACAAACATGGCCATTGTCGCCTCCAGGTCCCACTTGCGTGCACGCAGAAACCGACACACTTTGGTCGTCAGGACACAGTCAGCCTCTCACCCACCTCTCACCAGTTTCCCACGCCTAGGTCAGCGCACCACTCACAGTAGGCATCGTCCATCCGTTCCGGCACATACAATCCGCGCGCCTCAAGCTCTTGGCGGAACTTGGTGAGAAGGTGCTGCTGGCCCGGGGTCAACTTACCGGGCCGGCCAGTTTGAGGAGCAGGCGGGGTGGGTGGAACAGGGGTGGCGGAGCGAGACCAGGATCCCCACATGGTCAGTGGCACGCAGGGACGGGCAACCGGGCGATCGGGGTCGGAACGGTGGAGGGGGTAGAGCGGCGGGGAAGCACACGCGGGCGCAGTGGCGGCGACGAGAAGAAGGTGGAGGTCGTAGCGGTCGGCCTCGGTGGTGAGCGGGAAGGGGCCTGCCGATCGGATCGCACAGGAAGGAGATGGTGTTGCAGAGCTTGGGCCAGTCACTAGTCACTCGAGCCAGTCACCAGTGAGTGAGGTCACCACGCGCGCCCATGCACCATGCTTTCCACGGCGGGGGTCAGCGGAGCCCCCCGCGGACACTGGCACGCTTCCTGCTCTCTGACGTAACCAGGCGATCGATGATATGATCCCGTCCAAGAGACCCCCCTAACCCTACCCCTCAAAAAGCACACGACCCCCTGGAGGCTAAGGTTAGGCCCAAGGCCCAAGGCCTCAAAGACCCAGCCAGTAAGGCCAAATAAGACCTAAAAGCATCCGGCATCTGGCCTCTGGCCTCAGCGCTTGAGCCAGCCTGAGCCTCGGGCTGAGGCGTCTACTAATGATGCTCGATGCTTCCAGTAGCTAGCAGGTATTGCCGCGATGCCACTGAGTAGAAGTACTCCGTACTTGGTGCAAATAAAGCAAGCGGCAAACAGTGAGCGCAGTGTCTCGTGACTCGCTCGCGTGACTAGCCCTCTCAGTACACTGGGTATTGTTGTGTTCATCATGCATCATGCATGATGTGAAAAGCATGACAGCAGAGAACCACCTCTCATAATAACAGGTTGTGAGCCCGTATGCCGGTATGACCCGCCACAAGGCACGTTCTGTGCCCCACCAAAGGCGAAGAAACGAGTTCATATCCCTTTCAACTTGGCGCTACCGAATGTCAACTGCACATCTCCCTCACGCCATCCATCTACCCCCATTTCTCATCCATAGAGATGATGAAATGGAGAGCGCCAGTTTAACCACAACACCTCAGTATTTTAGGCTGGGCTGTTGCATCCATTTTGCCACAGTTTTCTCTCCACACAAAAGTTGTACGTGTGGTATTTTTTGCCCCTGTTTGACGAGTAGGCCTACATGCCTCCTCTTCGATACGGTAGCCCTCACCCCGGCATGGTGCGTCTGTCTCTGCGTGCGCTGTATAGGAAACGCCCAGGGTGAAGCCATAGTAGCCCACAACAACAGCTGCGGTTGTATCATCATACACATAACAAGCCGAACCAAAATTGTGGAAACGGTGTTCATAATGGTGATGACCGCGCCCCCATGACGTCTCTCTGCCGGTCTCAGAAGGCTGAACTGCAGAAAAGACAGGTTTCCGAACCATTCTGTTGGTGGTACCGACGGACTATATAGGCTGTGGGTGATGCAGTGACAAAAAGAAACACAAAACAACCGTTGTGCATCAACGATCCTTCAGCTTAAAGATCACCTTTCGTCGGGGGGAGAGGTTGCTTGTCAGCGGGGGATCCTTTTCCAGTCCTTGTCCCAGTGGTTAAGGCTACGAGGGATGCGGAGGGTTCGAAAAAAAAACGTTCCATGTTGGGCTCGAACCAACGACCTCCCGATGCCAAAGGGCACAGGCCGTCTGTGTAACAGTCGGACGCTCTAGCCAACTGAGCTAATGGAACAATTGACAAAGGGAATCACACCCTGAGTCAATACCAATTCTGGCATACATTTTGTCGCATGAGGCTGTCTTTGCTTGCCCATCTTTGACGCCCTGCCGGATATGATTGCTTTACTGCTGTGGTATCAGTAGTGCAGATGAGTTCATATACATTTGGGAATGTTCATCCAATTAGAAACGCTGGCGCTGTTGCATCTGTACGCGTGGATCTCCCCGCTCAGCGCGTTTCTTCAGCTTTTGTTGGCGCTTCGAAAGTTGTTCATCCGGTTCTTGGACTGGTGGTGCAGGGGTAGTAGTGCCCTTCCCAGTTTTCGCAGACCAGAGGGATCCGATTGGGTCGTTTCCACCCAAAAAAACGGGACAATGACCTTGCGATAGACAAGAAAGATGCAGTAACAAGGCAGAAGCAAAAGAAGAAGCCAGAACTTGGTGCTAATCAGGGCAGTGGTCACATGAACAAACCAAACAAGGTAGACAGCGTCCCACATGACTTGGGTCAACCCCGGCTGGGCCAGGTCTTCGCCGGCTCGAGCCATGCGGAAGAGCACCATTCCAAGCATCTGTTCAAACAAGGCCGATAGGCCGAACAAGACCCAATCCCGTGTACGTATGGCGTGGGTCCCCGGCCACAGAGCCTTGATCACCACATGTAGTATGCCCGTGCCAACGAGCCGATCAGCAGGCGCTTAATCGCCGCTGTATTTTGGTAAGATATGCGTTTGGCTGATGCTCGTGCCTGATAGAGTAAGTTAGGACATCATCACCGGCGTTGTTATTCACATACCATGGCCGTGCCGAATTGAGCAATAGTTGGTGGTGCTGGTATAGTGGAACCGATGCAGGTGGCCATGCATCAACCATCAATGCATCAACCACCTCAGGGCCTTAGGTACAGTTTCAAAAATAAACGTTGCAAGCTTCGTTGAGTGGGGGCGGAGCCAACGCGTTGCCCATTCCGCTCTGCGAGTGAACTGAGACGTTTATAGATCTGTTCAGACTCAAGACGACGGTTTCCCCCTTTGCCATCACCATCTGCCGCATCGCGGAGACAAATGACTCCTGATTTCTGCCTGAAAAGTGCCCTACTGTTCGATCAGAAACCCTTTTTTACCTGCGTCGTTTATACCGACCTCTCCCCATCGCCTTTCCTTGCGCCTCCGTGAGTCGAGCTCGTTGCACTCCAGTGTCTTCTCTCTATCCCCGCGTCGCCCCCATTGCGGAATCTCTGTCGCCACTTACAGCCGGCAAGTAGCTTCCTTCTTTCCTTCATTACCGCACAGCCTATACTGCACCACATCGTCTAGTACTGTGATGTATGGGTATCTTGCGCAGTCTGTGAGCCTCACAGAAGTGGACACAGTATGGTGTAGCTGGTTATTGGTGCCCTCATGCGCCAACCATGGAATGGACCAGACGGACAAGAGAGTCTGCAACTGCATCTTTATTGGCATTTTCGACAGAACAAGGCGGTGAAAGAGTTGGTTATGCGTGGGCAGTGACGGCTTTGGTTCCCAGGTCTGGTCGACTTTATCACAGGAGGTGCAGACGACAATGAAGTTGGATCACAGTATGAGATGGGAGAGGCAGAGTTGAATCGGCTTATTGCTGAGAAACGAGTCAGAGCTACGTCGAATTTTCGTCCCCACCCGTCGGACCCGGTGGTAGCTGCGCTTCCATCTGCGATCTGTAAGGAACTGTTCAAGTCTGTGTACAACGGTGCAGAAGAGGAATGGGTGTGGCGCATGCCATCAACAAGGATGGTGTCTACACTCACGCTACCTGTGACGCTTCTCAGCGTGCCCTCTCGTCTGCCGTTCAATGCGACACGCCTGATCGGTTGGACTTGGAACGTCTCAGACGTGCCCTTGTCCTTCCAGCCTCTGCCCACCTAGTGCGGTACCCGTCAAAAGAACCGTTCAACAGAGCTCGAGAAGGAGGAAGAAGCTCAACGTCTACTATAACGGCAATCCCAGTAATAATACTGCAGTGCATTCTTGTAGTAACCAATTCAAGCCATATAGTAGAGCATGCTGCACTCACCTCCACACCCGTGTGGGCATTGCCATCTCTTCATTCTTGCTTCTTTGCCTCTTGCCTCTTCTTCCTTCTGCTACGCTTTTTGTACGACAGTGCGAATTGGACGATTTCTATGCTTCAGCCGAGCCGTTCGCGTCCCTCTCGTGCTATTATACCATCCTCTCGCATATCGGTTGGCGCTCGTCGTAGGCTGCTTTTCACTGCTATCAATGATGATTCCCCACAAACCGGCGGCGCCTATCCTTGGCGCTTCCACAATGTAACGCTTTTTTCGAAGCGTGCCCTATGATAAGGTCCCCAGCGGTAGCAATGGGGTAACTGGGATATCGAGAAACGCACGAAGGATTGCTCGTTGGCTTGACGATCATTTGGTCGATGCTGGTGCGACATGTGACGCGTGACGGACAGGAAGGTGTTCGACGCACAACCCTAATGTGCATGGGTCTGAAATTTGGCATGCAGCAGCTCAGACAGATGGGCCGCGCAGAACCACACGGGTGAACATTTCAAGAGGTCCGCGTAGAGTTAGAACGTGGCGAATGACGTCGCGGCTTCGAAAGGGTGCGAGAAGGTGGGGCATGAGGCCAGTGCCAGTGCGGGCAGCAGCGTGCCCACACTGCACGCATGCGGCGCTTCGGCTGGCTTCCCCTCCATTCGTGCTGTGGGCCATCTGCATCCAGCACACGGGCCGACACTGCCCTGCTGCCACGCAGCCCAGCCAGCTGCCCCGCGGCAGGCGTGCACTCTGCTCCGCGTTCGTACTCTGTCCCGGCGCACGGGCATACGCTCTATAAAAAGCTTCGCATCCAGCCTACGCCTGCCCTCTTCCACCATCCTGACTGGACTAAGCAACTAGTACTCATCATGACGAAGGTATGTGCCCAGCGCCCTCTCCTCCTTCTCCCTCTCTGCCCGCCTCCCTTCCCCCTCGACCTCGTCTCTGACCCCATCTTCCTTCAGGCTGTTGGTATCGACCTGGGCACCACCTACTCCTGCGTTGCCGTATGGCAGAACGACCGCGTTGAGGTCATTGCCAACGACCAGGGTAACCGCACTACCCCCTCCTACGTCGCTTTCACCGACTCGGAGCGTCTCATTGGTGATGCCGCCAAGAACCAGACGGCCATGAACCCCCACAACACCGTCTTCGACGCCAAGCGTCTCATCGGCCGCAAGTTTTCTGACTCTGAAGTCCAGTCCGACATGAAGCACTGGCCCTTCAAGGTCGTCGACGTTGGCGGCAAGCCGGTCATCCAAGTCGAGTACAAGGGCGAGACCAAGAAGTTCACCCCTGAAGAGATCTCGTCGATGGTGCTCCTCAAGATGCGTGAGACCGCCGAGGCCTACCTTGGTGGCGCTGTCAAGGACGGTGTGGTTACTGTGCCCGCCTACTTCAACGACTCGCAGCGTCAGGCCACTAAGGACGCTGGTGTCATCGCCGGCCTCAACGTGATGCGCATCATCAACGAGCCCACTGCTGCTGCCATTGCCTACGGTCTCGACAAGAAGACTGAGGGCGAGCGCAACGTTCTCATCTTTGACCTTGGTGGTGGTACCTTCGATGTGTCGCTCCTGACCATCGAGGAGGGCATCTTCGAGGTCAAGGCCACCGCTGGTGACACTCACCTGGGTGGTGAGGACTTCGACAACCGTCTTGTCAACCACTTCGTCCAGGAGTTCAAGCGCAAGAACAAGAAGGACCTCACCTCCAACGCGCGTGCCCTCCGCCGTCTCCGCACTGCCTGCGAGCGCGCTAAGCGCACTCTCTCTTCGGCCGCCCAGACCACGGTCGAGATTGACTCTCTCTACGAGGGTATCGACTTCTACACCTCGATCACCCGTGCCCGCTTCGAGGAGCTGTGCGGTGACCTGTTCAGCCACACCATCGACCCCGTCGAGAAGGTCCTCCGTGACGCCAAGTGCGACAAGGGCCAGGTCAACGACATCGTCCTTGTCGGTGGTTCTACTCGTATCCCCCGTGTGCAGAAGCTCCTTTCGGACTTCTTCAACGGCCGTGAGCTCAACAAGTCGATCAACCCGACGAGGCTGTTGCCTACGGTGCTGCCGTTCAGGCCGCCATTCTCTCCGGTGACACCTCGGAGAAGACCCAGGACCTGCTTCTGCTCGACGTTGCCCCTCTTTCGATGGGTATCGAGACGGCCGGCGGTGTCTTCACGCCCCTCATCAAGCGCAACACCACTGTGCCTACCAAGAAGTCGGAGATCTTCTCGACCTACGCCGACAACCAGCCTGGTGTGCTGATCCAAGTGTACGAGGGTGAGCGTGCCCGCACCAAGGACAACAACTTGCTCGGCAAGTTCGAGCTGTCGGGCATCCCCCCTGCTCCTCGTGGTGTGCCCCAGATTGAGGTGACGTTCGACGTGGACGCCAACTCTATCCTCAACGTCTCGGCCGCCGACAAGTCGTCGGGCAAGTCGCAGAAGATCACCATCACCAACGACAAGGGCCGTCTCTCGAAGGAGGACATCGAGCGCATGGTCTCGGATGCCGAGAAGTACAAGGCCGAGGACGAGGAGGCTGCTTCCCGCATCAGCGCCAAGAACGGCCTCGAGTCGTACGCCTACAACCTGCGTAACTCGCTCAACGAGCAGGGTGTCGGAGAAGCTCGACGCCGCCGACAAGGAGAAGCTCGACAAGGCCATTTCTGAGACCATCGAGTGGCTCGACGCTTCCCAGGAGGCCTCCAAGGACGAGTACGAGGACAAGCAGAAGGAGCTCGAGGGTATCGCCAACCCCGTCATGCAGAAGCTGTACGCTGGGGGTGCCCCCGGCGGTGCTGCTCCCGGCGGCTTCCCTGGCGGTGCTGCCCCCGGCGCTGGCGGCGACGACGGTCCCTCGGTCGAGGAGGTCGACTAAGGGTTTTATTCGGGAATGCTCTTTCCCTTCACCTGTTATGTCTCCCCCTCCTGCCCTTGCATGACATCCCCCCCCCCTCTCTTGGACTAGCGTGCCCTATTAGCGTGCTAGATGCACATGTACAAAATGCACAACCACGTGTGAGATGCACTCTTTTCCTGTGTTGCCCTCAAGTAGACAAAAAGTAGTTCAGTAGTCATTGACTCCTTCACTTCAACCATTTGTTTTGCAGGTTGAATGCTGGCGCGTCGAAAAACACTTGGTCCAACTAACACCCTGACGCATTGTGCCTGCTGCAAGGCCACACCATGTTGGGTGGAAAGGTTACGCGCCAAGTGCGCTTCGAGTTTGCTACTATGCTTCCCATGCATCACACGAGGGAAGGGGGATCTATTGCTGGGTAACGCCAACGGTGGGAGGGAGTGGGCAAAATAGATCGCGGTGATATATCGTGTCGGGTCGTGGGAAGTTGTGCTCGGTGGGGTGGAGCTGTGGGGGGTGGGTGGTGCGTGTACCGCGCACGAGACATCAGCATCAACAGAGAGACCGTGATCACATAAAAAATGCTGCACATTTGCCACCGTCATTGCGCAATCGCGATCGAAACAGGCCTGCCATCGGGAGACGACACAAGGCCGTCGATTCGAGGCATACCAACGGCCAAGAAGCGGTAGGTATGGGCGTATTATACGAATGAACGGGTTGGGTGGGTGCGAATAGGTGGGTGCACAAGTGGGGGGGTGTAAAGAAGAGGGGGCACAGACCTTACAAGTCACCATGCATAGATGACTCGATACGGGGGAGGGAAGCGATCAAGGAAGGTTCGGAAAAGTAGTTGATCAAGCGCCCACAATCATGCGTGCTACCGTTGAACGAAGGCCCGGGTCGGCGGGGCGAGTGCAACTCGCCGGCAAAGGCCTTTTCCAGGAACGAGACGGCTTTGGGCGCACCGAGGAGCATGGCAGCCAGGTGTTCGAGGTGCGGGAAGTAGGTCACCTCGACAATGTCCCCACCTCCTTCGCATTGCTCCTCGGCATATTGCAGGGCGGAAGCGTGGGCGACCATCTCGTCGCTACCGGCTTGCCAAATGTATCGTGGGAACTTGGGCACGGTCATGCCCAAGCTATCAGCCAGTTAGTCGCTAGGATGATGGAACCTGGCAAGGCAGAGGCGGAGGAAAGCGGACGCACCTGTTGTTCTTCAGAAGGGTCTCTCTGGCCATTAGTCGTTGAATCGGTTCAAACGTAAAGATCGACTGGTTCAGACGCGGCACTTGGAACAACGGCATCCAATCGAACCGAGAATGCTGAGAAAACAACGTTGAGAACACAAAAGTCCTTGGAGCGAACGTGGTCCACAGCTTGCAGCACCTCGGGATCAAAGTATTCTTCGAAGACGGAGCGCATTTGAGGGTACGCCGCCAGGGCCCCTGCAAGACCAGCGGCAGCAAAGCCCGAGAAGGGTTCCGTGTTGAGGAAGTGGAGCATCGCATTGAGGTCAACCGGCACACCCGTACGCCGACGCGATGATCGTCAGATCCGGGGCATACGACGCTGCTAGGTGCGAAGCCCATGCGGTCGCATGGCCTCCGCCGCTGTAGCCGATCAGCCCAACCCCGTGATCCGAAGGGAGAGCAAGGTAGTCAAGGCCGGCACGTACACCATCCAACGTAGCATACCCTTCTTCGAACCCGGCCATAAAGGCGGATCGGGGACCTTGGTGGTCGGGAACAAGAACAGACCTGGATGCAGATAAGCAGAGTGCTAGTGAGCCAAGATGGTCGATGTCCCGGGGTAGGATCTGCATCATGAGATGCACTAATGATGATAACGTACCAGCCACGGGAAAGTGCCATGTTTATGATCAGCGGGGTATCCAAGAGGTAGGTGAAGACGTTAGGCGCTCGAATTCCCCTTAGCAGTGTGTAGCTCGGAGCACAGTTAAGTGAAGCTGAGTCTTGCCAAATCTAAACGTTTAGGAGACAGGTGTAGACTTATGTCAGTGTGGCGGCAACCTTGGGAGACCGCCGACAGAAAGAGCAGCAAAGGAGAGAGACATGCCTGGAAGCTAATCACATTGGGCGGCGGGACGGAGGCGGGGCGATTTTGGGCGAGAAGATGGTGGTAACTGTAGCCGAAGGCTGAGGAACGAAGAGGAGGTGAGCCGAGCGAGCCGAGAGGAGAGGAGAGGAGAGGAGAGGAGAGGAGAGGAGAGAGAGGAGAGGAGAGGAGAGGAGAAGGGAGCAGGGCAGATAAGAGAGGGGTAAGAAAACGACGTACTTCGTGCTGTGTATTGTTGGTGCGATACAGCACTTGGCTTACCGAGCCCGCATGGCGGATAAACCTGCCATAGCTTACTGGGCGTGTGCGGATGATCTGACCCTCGGCGTAGCTAGAGAGAGGTTGGCTGGAAAGGCGTAGATGGATCGCGATCGGTGGGAGGATGTCCGACTTGGGATAGATGGCCCAGCGCACGACAGGCGTGGGACGCGGCCCATAGGAACCAGAGCGCACCGACAGAAAGATATCGGTAGAGCACGAAGCTGGTGACCATCAAGCGCGGGAGGGGCGGAAGAGGCGGGAGAGAAGGTGTTGGTCGTGTGGCAGAGAGAAGGGCGAGGTGGGACGGGGCATATAGCGTGGCTTGGCAAAAACCCCACATTGCATGACGGGCCTGTCCTGCTCGCTCGTCCTGCCGGCCGCAGAGTGGCAGGATGCCCGATTCCAACGCAGCCGGTCAGGGGCTCGGAATCACATGCAGCACTAGACGCGTGACCCTGCTGCCCAGTGCCGTAGCCGGGTCGGGCCGAGTGCACAAGGCAGCGCAGCGCAGCGCCTGAAAATGAATCGCACCTCCCTTTCAGCATCACCACTTCGCCCTCCGCCCCACAGCCTGTCCTCGTGCTGATGGCGACGGTCCAGGGGTATCATCTTTCCCCCCACATCCACCGGCTCATATATCATACTTCTCCGCTCGTCCGCTGGTCCATCGTTCCATCGTCCACGCTGTCCACCGGTCCACCGTCCACGCTATCTCTCGCTCCAACATGCAGATAACATAGGGTAACAGTTATTCACTGGCGCATAGTATTACTATACTGTTCCTCCACAGCCCGTAGGAGGAGAAAGCATGCAGCTAGCCTATACATCGTCTGTCCCCCAACACGCATCCTTTCAACCCTAGCCTGCAGCCTGTCCATGCGACATGCCGCATCACACGTCCAACGTCAAGTAGGGGAGGAGCGTTCAACGTGTTCAACTGGCCGCCCCCCGCCCGAGGCCGAATCCCCCAACCGGCTACGAGGTTGGGTCGGGTCATGATCATGACCCCAATCATTAAATCCATCGCCGCCGTACAGTGCTGCGTGTAATGTGCATGGCATCGATCCTGCGCGCGTCACCGTACAACCATCAACGTTCACCGTGCAACGTTCAAGAACGCGTCCATAAGTTCGTCAAGGTGCCCAACCCTTCCAAAACGGAGGCAAGCCGCTTACCACCTCAAGCCTCAGGCTTCATGCACCTCGCCTCGCCTCGCCAAGCCTGGCTGGTGCTCAGGAAAAAAAGTGGCTACAACCGTAGGGACCACGACGGCGCGTGTAGCCTGCCAATGCGCGTGAAGTACATTTTTTTGCCGGGGAACAAGTGACGGGGGTGCATGGAGAAGAGGGAAACCGGGGATGAGATGCAAACAAGGAAGTCCAATGTCCTAACAAGGAGGAGGGGGCGCACCAATGTGAACAGAGGGGGGTAGAGGCAGAGGGGCAGAGGTGCAGAGGGGAAGAAGGCAAGGGAAGAAGGGGAGGGAAGAAGGGATAAAAGGGACAGAGGGTAGGGGGAAATAGGAGGGGGGGGGGGGATTATCACGTCGAATCTCCTGCGCCTCCTCGGCAGGGTGCTCGGTAAGTTGGTCAAACCCGCCAATGATGGTGATAGCCTTGTGCGGGTGCGGGTGGGGATGGGGATGCGGATGCGGATGCGGGGGGGTGGGCGCCAAAGCACCTTGCTTCCGAGCAAACGTAGGTGGAGAACGGGGGGTTTCCGATGCCCGACGTACCCGTGGCTCCTTCTTGCCATCCAGGCCCAGCGCTGCGGTCCACGCATCATCGTACACGTCGTGCACAGGGAGCGAGCGCGAATGCGAATGTGACTGCGAATGTGACTGCGAATGGGAGTGCGCATGGGCATGGGGATGGGCATGAGCATGGGCATGGGCATGGGGATGCAACGGCGGCTTGGTCTCCATCGGTTCGGGACCGGGCGGGGGAGGGGGGCGAGGACGACGCCTCCCTTTCCGGCCAGGGTTGGGGTTGCCACGCCATCCCAGCCCCATGAGGGAGGAGGGCAAGGGGCAGGCGGATAAGGCGACCGTTCGCCCGTCCAAGCACCATGCCCGTACCCCGGCGCGGCCGGCTGGGGGGGAACATAGGACCGTGGAGGGCCCCATCCCAGGCCTGGGCGACGAGGGAGCGAAGTGGCTAGTTGCCCGGCTTGTCCGTACGAGCCAGGGTGGAAGCCTGTGACGACCGAGCCAGCGCGGGGGGGGGACGCGAGGCGCCCCGCGAGGCTGGTCGGGACGGTGGGCGGGACGGAGGACGCGAGGTAACTTGGTCACCTGATACCACGACCGAGGTACGTCGACTATGATTGTCCATCACGCCTGGGGTCAAGGTACGTCGTAAACTGATTCCGTCGTGCCAAGGGGCCGGACCTGGGCCGGGCGTGGTGGAGCGTGAGCCAGGATGGTGCGGCGTCGTGTTCCCGCTCACTTCGGCCGACCGATGTGCGGTACCGACGGGAGGGAGACGAGCGGGCTCGGCCCAGGACCGTCGCTGTAGTCGGCGCCAAAGTTGCATTGCATCTACCCCTTCCCCAGGGCCTAACGGGTGCAAGTGTCCACCATCCATCCCTTCCTCTCCTACCCCGGGAATGCCCGCGCCCAACCCAGTCGCAGTCGCGTACGCAGGCACCGCCCGCGTCCCATGCGGACGCACCAGACTCGTCATGGGCCCTGTCCGGCCCTTAGCCGGGGCCGGCGCAGGCTCCGCACCACCTAGCCTTCGGTCCTGTTCAGGCGGCGGAGGTGAGGTATCCGTACTGACGAGCGACGATGCCGAGTCCGAGGCCAAGCTTTGCAGCGAACGGGTAGAGCGGTGAACCGAGGGCCCGGCAGAGCCCCCCGCACCGGCGGTACGCGCCGAGAGGTGGACACTAGGTATGCTCCCACTCGGAGGGGGCGAAGGGGCAAACAAGCGACCACTAGTGCCGCTCGCTAGTGACTCGGGCCGACTGGCCCAATGACCCGGAACAAATGCGCGCCACCACCCGCCCGACTGGTCCGTCTCGACTGAACTGGTCGGCGCATCACGCGGCGTCGACAGCGGCCGCGCCCGCGGCGAGACTACACTCAATCCGCTCAATCCAGTCTGGATCGAACTGGGGGGGCTGAAGAGGCACGCCGGTGGGTCTGGCGAAGCGTTTCGAGCGCCGACATGGTGTGTGGTTGTGGGGGAGGACTGGGGCGTGGACCGACGGGCGACGGAGAAGGTGATGGAGACGAGTGCGAGGGAAGAGCAGGAAAGGGTACCCGTGCCACCTCGACCGGTGAACCATCGCTCTCATTCGGCACCAAATCTTCCGCGTGCTCCGAGAAGGAGGCGAGCGGAGCACGGGAGCACGATAAGGACGGCCCAGGACCCAAAGGAACACTGGACGAACGCGTAGCGTACCCGCCTGTACCACGAAGGCTGCGCGTCGCGCCTGGGGCCCGTGCCGACTCGGGAAGAGGGGAAAGATGGGCTGAACGTCCAGACGGGTGAATCAACTTGATCTGGCTCGTGCTCATGCTAGGGCCAGAGAGGGAGCGTGCGGAAGGGACACTAGTAGAGGAAGCGGGGATACGGATCGGTCTTGCCCAGTCGAAGAGCGTGGTGGGGACAAGGACAATTGGGGAGGCGCCTGTGCCCCCAGCACCGTTTGGTGGTCTGACTCGCCTGAACATCCCAACGAACAGGAAAGCGACCGAGAGAGGGACTGCGAAGCGCCCCAACTGGTTCCCAGACCCGCATTCGATGATCGTCCGCCCGAGCCCACCGCCCGGGCAGCCCGGGAGAGTGAGACAGGGGCGCAACGAGCGTGCGCGAAAAGGAGGACGCGCAAGCAGTAGACAAACTGGTACTTGGAGGTGCCACACGCGCACTGGTGGCTGTGCCCACACCCAGAGGGCCCGAGGCCGTACGTGGTTGACTGGGGCTGTGACCAAGGGGTGCAGTACCGCGACCTGCTCCGCTACTGCTCTGCCCAGGCTGTCGGACTTTCACAGGAGGAAGGTCCGACTCGCTCGTCGCGGCTTGCATCGTGTCCTCCCACGAGTTGGCCCAGGGGCGAGAAGGTGGATCTGTACCTCCCTGCGGGGTAGGCAACTCACATTCCCACCCTGGGCCAGTGTTAGCGACGTCTGGCCGCGCGCGTACCGCGTCGGCCTCTGCAGACTCCTCATCCGATCGAGTGCGTAACATGCTACCCGTGACAGATGGAGGACGAGAGGGGCGGGATCGGGAAGGGGAGGCAGCAGCAGAACAGAGCGAGATGCTAGATCGCGCCGAAGACGGGGAACGAGCGGACATGGTCCAGTAGTGGCAAATGGACCGATCCGTCCGCTCATCGGTGCCGACGGAGGACGCACATTGCCAGGAGCAGCACGGTCAAAGTAATCTGTTGCCACTTGCGCAGGTACAGGGCCAGGGAGAAGACTCTGCCCGAGTTGGTCCGTGTCCGGGACCCGGGCTGCAGACGGTAAGAAGGGGGGACAAGCTTGGTTGTTCCCCCGAGCCCAAGTGGGCCGACGTGGTGCTCCCGGCGCCATCAGAGCGGGAGGGGGAGGAGAGGTTCTTGGGCGCACCAGTCGCAAGAGGCTGGGGGTACCCGGCGTAGCGTGGCCATACAGCCCCGCAGAGGGCGGGGCAGAGTAGGTCCAGCTACCGGTAGCGGGCGTGCCTTGATGGCCAGAGTAGCTGTAGGCTTGGTTGTAGCCAGGGGTGGCAGGTGGATGGTAGGACTGGTAGGTGTAGGGCACCGCTGACGTTGAGGCAGTGTCCGACCAGGGCAAGTAAGCATGCGATCCATTCGGCCCACCGTACCCAGGAGTGGGCGCACCCGAGTACAGGCCCCCAGCCGGTCAAAGTTTTGCGACCCACGTACCTCCTCGTCCCGACATGCCTCGGAAATGAGGGGCTACGCGATGCGATTGAGCCGCGGCGCGCTTCATGTCGTGGGCCATGGCACGACGGACCGAATGAGATCCCGAAGCCGACGTCGCTCCGCCTGGGGTGGGAAGAGGGGAGCGGACGTGGAGCGGACCAAAAGGCGGAGTGGGACGAGAAGACGAACGTTGGGGTGGAGCGCCATTTCCTATGACGCTCTGACGCCACCGCGTCCCATTCCCACTTTGCGAAGCAAGTGCGCTGCTGTCCCAACGTGGGCCAATGCTGCCTCCAACGCCCGTCGACGGAGCTGGACATAAAGGACTGAGCCGAGGGCGCACGAGCCAAGGCTGGCCAACGCCGGTGCCAGCAACGTACTGACGAGACGCACTGGACTCGCGTGAAGAGCTGGGCGCATGGCGGGAAGGACGGGGCCGCGGGGCTGCTTCTTCCATAACGGCAGGGGATTGGGGCCGAGAGGAGCAGCATCGGCAGAGGGACTGAGGGGAGAGCTGGCGACTGGGGGTGGTGTGGCGGCCTCAGCAGGGGGGCGAGGGTGGGAGCGCGAAGGGTCGGGAGCCTCACAGGCCAACGGCGCGCCACTGGCAGGCACGCCCGTGCCTGGGGGGATCTCACGCTCACAGACACAGCAAAAGGCTTGGCTCCACACGTCGGCCGTCGAGCTCGATGGCGGCGGAAGCCTCGTCGTCCGAGGAAGAGGAGGTGGAGTCCGAGTCGGAGGCGGAATCGGCCTGGGAGGCTGTGGCTGAGGGGGGAGCGGGATCGGGGAGAGAGCGTGGGGATCAGGGTGGGGGGAAGGGCGGCGCGCTGGCGGCGGCGCTCCTCATGCTCGTCTTGGCGGCGCAGCTTCTGCTTGAACTGGGCGCGGAGGGCAGTGAGGTCGGGGCGGGTGGCGCGGGGGCGGCGGGGGCGGGCGGGGGCTCGGGATTGGGGGGCGGGTCGGGGTCGTCGTCCGAGTCGGAGGAGGCGGAGACGGACTGGGGCCGCGGAGGAGGGCGGCGGGGCGGCGGGGGTGGCATGGCAGCTAGGATATGCGCCGCGTCATCGTCTGGGAGGGAAGGGGGGGGGAGGGGGGGGAGGAGGAGGAGGAGAGAGGAGGAGGAGGAAGAGGAGGAGGAGGAAGAGGGGAGGAGGAAGAGGAGGAGAGGAAGAGGAGGAGGAGGCGGCGTGGAGTGGAGTGGAGTGGAGTGGAGTGGACGAGAGGCAGCTGGTGCTGGTGAGTGCTCAGCTGGGCGTGAGGGTGAGGTGAGCACAGCGTGAGTGCAGGCGACGCTGTCCTTTTTTTAGTGACTCGCGTGCAGCGACGGGCTGATGCATGATGCAGCATTTGAACATTGCATCTTCGCCGTAGCACACCGCGACTGGGCCGTGCCCACCAGGCGCCCACCAGTCGCCGACAATCCCGTCGTCACCGGCCACTGCGACTGCCTGCGTGCTTGGCTCGGCAGACGCCGGGGCGAGCAGACGGGTGCGGTGCTGCTGCCTCGCGCCTGTGGCTGGCGGCCAACGCTGGGGCTATGTGCAATCGCCGTCGCACACTCCCCGACGGGCCGGCGCCTGCGGCAGCCAGGCACACGCGCGCACTGCGTAATGCGCCTAACGTGCCATGCGTGACCAGGCGAAGAACAGCCAGCCTCCTCTGCAATTCCAAACACATCTCAGTCCGAGATCGCAGCCTGCCCGCGACCTTTTTCTCTCTCCCGTCTGCCCTCGTCTGGCGCGCACTGCCAAGCCAGCACCACACCGTCTCAGCACCGCCCGCAAAGCCCCATTCAAACCACCTGGTCTCTCCATCTTCCATTCCTGTGCGCTCTGATGCCAGCCTGGCATTCCTGGTGCCCATCCTCATCTGGTCGATGATCCAGATGGTCGATGTTTGATGACCCGCACCACGCCTTCCGGTGACGTGTGACATGGTGACAGGTGGAACGTCACCTGTGTCACCCGCTCGAGTAGATGTGCCGCGGCTGCCCGTCACATGTCACGTGACTCTTCGTGGTCCGGCTGAGTCCCACGAAAGGTTGCTGCCAGCTGCGGAGGAGTAGGAGGACCGTGCTGAAGCACTCAGCTTCCAGGGCCCGTCGGGAGCATATCCAGGTCCTACATCTCACACGCTCCCAACGAGTGCGAGCGGGTGCGAACCCCCCTTCCGAGATAGAGCTGAGAGAGCGCAGATAGAAAAGTAGCACAAGCACATTGTACTTCGTCCGCAATCGGAGTTCTGGAGAGCAGAGGCTATCGATATTCTCCTAGGTCGACCAGTGCGTGGGTTGAACGTTGACGCGTTGAACACGACACACAGCTGGCGTGAGCTTGTTGGTGCACACTGGCCACTCCTCCACACCACCCCACCCAACCACCGGCCACCCATCCCGTCCATGCTGCATCAGTGCGTCAGCAGCTCACACGTCTCACACGTCACACACGCATCTCAACACCCGCAGCGGTACCCGGTACCCACACTAACTACTACTAGTAAGCAGTAAGATAGGGAACCAAGAGCATGGAACAGTCGAGCCAGCTGATAAACCAAACGCTCAAGCTTCCTGCAGCCATCAAAGCGATGCGAAACGCTTGGCTCCAATTACCAGAAACAGAAAGATCGACCTAGATCGACGCATGCGTATGGGGCCGCCAGCGGCGCCCCACCGACAGCCATTCCATCGCCCTGGCCATGGGCGACCGGTTGCGGTGTGTGACTGATTGGCAGCGGACCAAAACACCAGCAGAGTAGAATTACAGCACTTCAAGCTGGGGTTATGCTTCAGCTCAGGCGTCTGCCGCCCCGGCAGGGCAAGGAGCTCGTCATGGAGAAGAATGACGTTGACCGTCATATCGTCCCGGTACCGGCACGACTCGGGGGACAGAATGGCCAGCAGCCCGGCCACCCGAACCCGCTGTGCACCTCCCAACGCATTGCCAATCAGATGCGTCGACAGGTTGTCGTCGGCAAAGTAAAACAAATCTGTTGGCTTTGGCCGCGGGGGACGGGCATTGTGCCCTTGCTTTTATTCAATGTAACCGCTCATGGGCACGCAGCACACTGTCCACCTCATCGGATGCGAGGGCGGTGACAATCTTGTGCCCACCCCCCTGCACCTTGGAACGTACTGAGGTGGCTGGGGATGAAGTGGCAAGCCCCCGGGCCCCCTCTGTTTGGGAGTAGGGTCTCACGATAGAGACCTGCTAAGGTCACACAGCCGGCCACAGCAGCATAGGCGGGCCAGTGAAGGCGTAGGTGCTCTTTCAGCACTGAGGCAGGGGCTTCTTGCCTGGGAGAAGGGGCATCAACGAACTGGATAGAGAGGGGGTGCCAATGGCTATGGATGAGGCAGCGTTCCCACCTGCCCCACTGGAGGGAAAGCAGCAAGACTAGCGTTGCGGACCAAAGCGGGGCATGAAAGTTGAAATTGCTGTCGGCAGCCGGCGGCGCTTGATTAATGATTCCGCCTGGCAGGAGGGAAGCTGCTCGAACACGCAGCGAACCAGCTTAAATTAGCCTGGCGGGCCATCCCATCGTCTCCAGCATCGCAGCGCACAGCGCCCTCCTCAGCCTCTCCGCCACCGCCACCGCTTTTCATCCTTACGCCACCGTCCGGCCTGTCGCCATGGCGTCTGCCCCCTCTCCGCCTGCAAACGCAGAGCCCAGTCCCCGCCCTCCCGTTTCAGCCCAAGTCCACCAGCCCACAGACACCTCCCTCTCCCCCGCTGCCCCCGAGCCGCCCGCCAGCGCCACTGACGCCCAACCCCAATCCCAATCCCAATCCCAGTCCCAGCAACACAAACAACGCGCTGATTCTCTGTTCAAGAAACGCCTCTACTCGGAAGCTCAATCGGAGTACTTGGATGCGATTGCGGCTCTCCCTGTGCGGTCAGAGAGCGATGATGCTGCGACGCGCGACCTCCGGGCCACGTTGTATGCCAACATGGCTGCTGCAGCTCGGGTGCCAAGCAGTGGGTCGAGGCGAGAGAGGCTGCCACGAATGGTAACTATCCCTTCTCCTCTTTCGTGGTCATTGAATATTGACTGACGATGGTGGGATGGGGCCACCTACAGCTTTACAGGACAAGCCGCTGTATGTCAAGGCGCTCTACCGACGGGCGACTGCGTGCGAGCAAATTGGTGGCTTAACCGAACTGAACGAGGCTCGAGCCGGTATGATCGCCTGATTCGGTCTGGTCTGGCTAGCTTTGTTCTGACCCAATATGGATGCTCATGCAGATTACGAAAAACTGTGTTCTTTGCCCGATGACCCGCCTTTGGTCACACCTGCCAGCAAGGTGCAATGGCAGGCAGCTAAGCAACAAGTTGATGCACGCGCCCAAAAAGCGTTGCAAGAGGAGACGGAGCGAATGAAAAAGCTGGGCTTGCAAGCACTGAGTGATACCGCCAATGCGTTCCTCAACCCTTTTGGCTTTTCTACCAAGGACTTTGGCTTTGAGCAACAGGTACCTACTACTCTCAGGACGGAAACGCTGTTTGTGCGCGCGGTACTGAGTACTGACCCTCACTGATTTGTCCTTAGGAAGGTGGCGGGTATTCCATCAACTTTAACCGCGGAAGGTAATGAAGGCATGAGGTAGCGTTGCATGTATATCCCCGCGCGGTATTCATCATCTCCTTATCAAAGCCGTAAAGAAGAATGGGCAGTTCATATTCCATGGCCCAAAGGAAACAGATGAAAATCCGCAACACTGCCACTGAGCAAGCTGAACGCCAGTCTCCGCCATACTAGCCTCCACCACAGGACGTGCTGTAGAATGCACGACAGCTATTGCGCATGCTCGCAATTGGTGAGTAAACGCCTTTGGCTCTCCCATGCCCAAGCCCACATGTTCGCGCTTCAAGCTTCCAGTTTCATCGACTCTGTCTCTATCAGTGCCTATACAGCTTCAATACTCAAATACATTCACACTATGGCCTGCATGATCCACTATCCTAGATCCCGTCACTGCGTCACCGGGCCCCACAGACTTGTGGAACGTAACATATGTTATTGGTCAAGTAGAAATGGAAGATGAAGAGGAAAAGGCACAACAGAATGTACTTTTGGAGGTCACTTTAAAGAGCCTGATGAGAATTACTGCGCAGAGGCCAAGTCAAAGAAGCGCGCCACCACTCGCGGCCATTGAATAGGTTGAGGATGCGGATGCGCTCGTCGGCTAGGTGGGCAGCATCGGAAGCTTGGCCCATGGGAAGATGAACCGCCGTTGCTCCCAACTCGTTCTCCAACATCGCAATGGCCGGGATCGAGCCACCCTCGCGAATGGCCACGGGCACCGACAGACCATCGGCTTGTTTCGCAGGGTGCCATACGTCTCCCACCGCCTGTCGAAGCGCAACAAAGTAAGGCGAATCGGTTTGGGCATCCCACCAATCGGCCGTGTGGTCCACCTGGATGGCCAGGTGGTTGGGAGAATGGAGTGCGAGAAACTGGTCATGCCAGAACTGCGTCAAGGCCTCGACAATCTTAGGCAGCGATTGGTCCGGAACAAGACGGACTGACACACTCGCCCGTACACGGTTGGGGATGACAGTGTTGTTGTTAGGCCCGGAGGCAGTGAGGGAGTGGACTGAGAGCGTGGGCGAACGCCAGCGCGCAACCAGGTCGCTAGCTACCACGTTGTGGGCGGTAGCGCGGCGCGGTTGAGGTTCATGCGAAGGATCGGGAGAGGCTGTGGTGCAGCGGGCGTAGAGGCACGGACCAACGCAGCAATCGAGGCGTAGTGCGCTGCTTCTTCCTTGCTTACAGGACGAACGTGGTCGTAAAACCCGGGCACGGCCACCTCTGAACCTGAGGTCGTCTTGGCCAAAAGACTGATCATGTCGATCATGGGTTCCCGCACGGCACCCCCTCGACACCTGAGTGTACGTCCGGCCGGCGGCCTTCTATGCAAAGACTGGCCTGGATCACGCCACGCAAGCCGACCGTAAGGCAGGGTAAATCCTCCCCAAGCCAATACGAATTGGCGAGCAAGATCACGTCCTTTGAAAATGGGTCAGCGGCGGTCAACCGATATGAAAAGAGGGACATACGATTTGGCCCACTTGGTCTTTAACGGACCGGACGGCTTCCTGCAGCCCCGGAGAACCACGTTCCTCCTCGCCCTCCACACAGACTACCACATCGACGGGAAGAGACTTGGTGGCGACCATGGCTGCTGCGGCGTAGATGGTGGCCAAGATGGGACCTTTGTTGTCGCTGGCTCCACGGGCGTAGAAGTATCCATCAGCCCCACGCAATTGGAACGGATCGGAACTCCAGCCTCCGGCGCCACGGTGCGGCGCCGAGATGACATCGTAGTGTCCATAGTAGAGGATGCGGCGTGGATTAGCAATGCCAGGCTTGTTGGCTCGGAAGATGGCGAGCACCACAGGGTTCCTGCCCCTCCCGGCAGAGACAAGACGGGCGCCGCTTGCCCCCAAGTCAGCGAGGAGCGACTTGAGCCACAAGGCAGCTTGGCGGCACGCTTCAGTCGAGTCCCCTGGGGCCGACGAAGGACTTGACGCCTTGTCCTCCCCGCCGACGCAAGTACCATGGTGAGTCGCTCCATGTGACACGGAGGGAAGGCAACAAACGCCGCTAGCGAGTGTGTCAGCTGGAGGTCACGGTACTCCTGGCTGTCTTGCTCGGCAGCAAGAGGCATGTCGGGCTTCCAAACACGGGGCCGCTCCCCCTCGGCTGCTATGGGACTGACGGGAAGCCAGACTTTCAAAAGAGAATCGTCTCCTCCCGTCAGAAGGAGTGGGGGAATGTGGCCAGTGGGCAGGACCAGATCCGCGCAAAGTACGGTGCCTTCGTGCGCCTTCCATGCTCCCACCAACCGGAAGCGGGGGTCAAATGCCGCACCCATCCGTCTGCTGAAGCGGCATAAACCCCAGCGGCAGCGGCTGTACTTGGCGTATGCTCCACACCCGGGGGTGCAGCGGTGAGAGCAAGTACGTCGCTTCCATTGGCGCCGGCAGGCAAAGAACGAATCAAGGTACGCGTCTCGAGATCCCAAACGTCCACTTTCCCACCTTGACGAGCAGCAAAGAGAGTTGTTGTCCCACTCTGCTTGCCGGTTGGATCGGGTGCAGGTGTCCACGAAGCCAAGGCTAGTACTGCCCGGTCATCCTCTGGGGGCTGAGCAGGCACAAACAGGGTGTGTAGGTACTCCAGCCCGCCCCAAGGGTGAGCCGGCGTGGGTGGCAAGACCGCCCAAAGCTTAACTTGCTCGTCGCCAGAACCAGAGACCAGAATCCAGTCCCCCTCGCCCGACGAATGAGGTCGAGAGTGTAGATGTACCCCATGTGAGCGGCGGGGATCATAGATTCATGGGCGAGGCGCAACGCTTGGGGAGCAGGTGCATTTGGAGACGCGACCGGATGTACAGGAGGCGAAGGGGGTTGGGAATCGAAGAACTTGTTCGGACGGCGTTCAGGAAGACCCACGTTGGGCGAAGGGCTGCCCGCACGGGGCTGGGAGAGTGCCAGCTCTTCCTCCTTGATGGGCCCGTGGGGCTCAGTGGCAGACGCGGTGCGGTCAAGTTGTTTGTGCACGCCCTGGAATTGGATCCAGTGGATCGACGTATTTTGGCATCCGAGAAAAAGCATCTCCATTGGTTCACACCAGCGCAGCGCGTAGATATCGCCCACATTGTCGTCGCAGGGGTGCACGACATAGAGCGGGACGAGGGTGCGTGCGCACCAGATCCGCACTGTGTTGTCCCCGCTCGAACTGAAAAGCCAATGGCGTGCGGATGAAGAGGATGCTGGAGCTGAGGCTGCCACAGGCGCACTGTCCTCAACTCTGCTGGCGGGCTCGGACGAGGCAAGCGCAAGTACGGCGGCCGTGTGACCATGAAGACGGGCGATCAGCTCGTATGTGCCGAGGCGCCAGACAAAGATGCAATGGGCCTGCGTGCCGGTAAAGACGCGGCCAAGCGACGCATCGACAGCGAGCGACAGGACCGAAGAGCTGCTGTGGCCAATCGAATGGACAAGTGCCATGGCGGTCGAGTCGGGCAGGTCAAAGATGGCGGTACGAACGGACGACATCGCCGCCTCGAGTCAGCTAGTCAATTGGTTGGCCAAGTTAATTCCGTAATCAAATTCTTATCCGTCTCGGCTGGCCTATCGTTGGCCAGCGTGTTGTGCACCTGGACAGAGCAGTGATTTGGAACGCTCAACGATCGCCATCACACCATCTCTTCGTTGGGTCCGGCCGGCGTTCAGCCTGAACGTTCAGCTTGCAGGGAGTGTTGAAGTTCAACCCTTATCGCCACCGATCAATTGCCAGGATGCCGCCCCGCTACGCCCTCAACCCGCTCGTTGTAGACGGCACGATCGAGCCGCCGGTGAGCGTCGCGCGCAGTTGGGCCTATCCCCGCCCTGCCGCGCCCCAGCCCCACCGCCCGCTCATTAACCTCAGCCAAGGCGTGCCTGGTGTCGCCCCGCCTGCCTCCTTTGTTGCCCGCCTTCAGCGGCAGCCTATTGACTGGGGGTATGGCGACAACTTTGGTGCCCCCCTCTTGCGACAAGCTTTGGCACGCGACCTGAACCACGTCTACCGCCCGCACTCCGTCGTCGATGCCAAGCAAGCCATCAAGGTCGAGGACATTTGCATCACTGCTGGCTCCAACTTGGCGTTTGCCACGATTGCCCAGGTTCTGGCTGCGCGCGGCGATGGCATCCTGCTGCCCCACCCTGGTACTTCAACCACTACATGACTCTAACCGCTTTGGGCATCGCCGCCATCCCCGTTGCCACACACGCTCCAGGGTTCGAGGTCGACCCTGCTGCCGTGAAGCAGGCCCTGGCTACCGCCCGCGCAGAGGGCACAGCACCTAAAGCGTTGGTGATTGTTACACCCAACAACCCCACAGGCGCGGTGTACTCTGCTTCGCTCCTCGCCCAGCTGGCTCTATTGGCACGAGAGGAAGCATTGCCCTCATCCTGGATGAGACCTACAAGGATTTCCTTCTTGCCCCTCAAGTGGGAGAGGGACAGCGGCACCGTGCTACGCCACACACTCTCTTTCAAGACACGCTTCCTGGCCAAGGCTCAGACGAATGGGATTGGCGAGAGAGTACGTCTACTGTTTTTTGTCGCGTGTTCCCTACTAACCCAGGACCTACAGCTGTGGTACAACTGATCTCCTTTAGCAAGTCATTTGCCATTCCTGGTCATCGGTTGGGTGCACTGGTAGCCCACCCATCTCTCATGGCCACCGTTGATCGCCCAATTGACCCTACCAAGGATATTCTCTCCCCCGACCAGCAATCCACTATCCTCACCTACGGCCCCGTGGCCAAGGTGGTGGATGATCTTCAGATCTGTCCGCCTGTCGGGTCGACACAAGATGTGGTGGCCTGGGCGTTAGCGGATGCAGAGCTGATCCGATGGCGGGCTGAGGAGGCAGCGGCGATCCAGGTGCGACGAGAAACTTTCGCGCGTGCCCTGGAGGAGTTGGAGGTTCACTCGACCCCCGGAAAATGGGCGGGGTAGAGTCATCGGGCGGATACTATGCCTACGTGCGCCATCCCTGGGCCAAGTTCCTTGACTCGGAATCGGTCGCGAGGGCTTTGGCTACCTTGGTGGGTGTCAAGACCCTTCCGGGTGCATTCTTCATGCCCCCACGGCAGTCGAGGCTCCCACTCTGGTGGGTAAGCCCACACCGCGTAAGGACTGGACTGAAGACGACCCAAAGGATCGTCTTCGCTTTTCGGTGGCCAATGTCGATCTGGCTACACTGCAGGAAGTGCCTGCGAGGTTGGTGCTCCTGGACAAGCTGTGGGCTGAGAAGGGGATTGGATTTGGCCTGTAACCTTGCCCTTTGTTGGTGCTAATTGCAGTTGCTCTACAAGCCTTGGGGTGTATGGTGGGCAGCAGAGTGTGCTAATTGCTCTCTGAGCTCTGAACTCGATGTAGAAACGCGAGCCAACTGTGGAAAAAGGCACTGATTGATGTCAATACAGGGTCGAGTCGCAGATGGCCGTTCTTGGAAAAAAACAAAATGATAGGTCCCACTGGGATTCGAACCCAGGTTTCAGGAATACGACAGAGTCAGAATCCTACTTGCTAACCAACTACAATATGGAACCTTCGAGCTTCTGTAAGCATACTTAGACTTGGATTTGGTATTTCTTTCGTAGGCATCTCCGATCTGTAGTATCTGGTGCGCCTAACTACTCACGTCGGATGAAGCTGATGAAGTGAGAAAGGAGAACGAGAATGCTGTATGTAAAAACACCATTATATGTAAGACACATGCTTATTACTACTCATATGCACAACCCGCCAGGGGTTAACAAGTAATCAGAGGCGACCCTTGACGAGGGAAGAGCCACACCAACAGCAAAAAAGCAAATACTGAGCATATACCAATAGCTCATACCACAGAGTGTGGCACTTCTAACAAAAAGATGAAGAGAAAAGGGAAAACGTAGATGCACTCGACCTAAACTTAAACTTGGTTGGTCTTGTTGACGTGCGCGCCAAATCCAATATTCCGGAAGGAAGAGAGTTGACCAGAAAGTCCAGCAAATGCTTGGACAATGTCGCCTCCCAAGATGGCGTCGACCGCCCAGGTACCCAAATTAAGAAGAGTCGGGGAAGGGAAGCCACAGACACCCTTTTTGAACTTGTGTCCGTTGATTTGGAAGACTTCAAGAACAAAGCGCATGGCATTCAAGTCGCCGCCGATCACCAGCTGGGGCGCCGTATGAGCGTTGGCGCTGTACACGTTGAATTGAATGTTGGCACCGTGAGCACACTGTTGTTCGACGTAGGCCTTGACCGCATCAAAGTTGATCACGTCGTCTCGGTCGCCATGGTAAATCATGCGAGGAAAAGTTGGGTAGCCAACTCCGACGGAGGATTTGTTGTTCCAAAGAGTTTCACGGTTAAGAACGTGGCGGATTGGTCCCCATTCATACGGCGATTTACCGTCCGGAATGTTGAGCATCGACATGTAGGGCTTGTTAGAGTAAAGGGGGCCACGAAGGATAGCGTGGCAAACAGGGGGATGGGTGATGGCGTTGAGGTCGTCGAGAAGCTCCGGCTGAGCTACACGGTTGATGGCGTTCTTGAATTTCTTGTATGCGGCCATCATGCCATGAATGCCACCAACGGTAAAGCCCGAGAAGGAGGTGCCGTCAAAGTGGCGTAGGGTGAGCTCCATGTCGATCGGAGTGCCACCATGGGTGACACCGACAATGTTCACGTCGGAAGCATAACTCGGCGCCAAGTTCGCCGCCCATGCTGTGACATGAGCGCCCTCAGAGTAGCCGGTCATGGCCACCTCGGCATCGACGGGCCAGTTGAGTAAGTTGCGCACAGCACGGGCCGAGTCGAGAATGGCATAGCCTGCTGTGAATCCTCCGAAGAGAGCTGATTTGGGACCTTCGTAGTCGGGCACTACTACCGAGATCCCATGCGAAAGCAGGAACTGGAACCAAATGGGCACGTCATCCCCTGTTGATGCGTAAACGAACCGTGTTTGGTCGAGGTCAGAATCGAATAAGAGCAGGTTAAATTTAAGGGCCTGGGAAGAAGAACATACCGACAACCTTCACGTTGGGGAGGCGTTTCCTTTGAGAACAGTGTAGGAAGGGGCACAGTCGCGTTGAGCAGCATCCTCCCAAAGATGGTAAGACAGCATCTTGGGAGGCCCGCCTTGCTTGGGGCGGATAACGGTAGTGACCGTCGAAGACGGGTGACCGTCGGCGTTGGTGGTACGGTAAAAGATCTGGTAGGTGTCTCCGACCTTACCTTCAATCCCCATCATGGTGGGAATGATCTTGCGGGAACGAATAACGTCACCGGGATGGTACTGGCTCAGGTTGTGCGGGCGATGATAGAAGGGGTCTTGCAGTGGTGGAGGGTAATCATCCCGTGGGTTTAGGAAATTGTGCCGATTTGCGCGCGACACACCTCTCTTGGTCATGGAGGATGCATCCGCGAAGCCCAGTGATGATAGAATCACGCCCGCAAGCAACGGGAGGAGAGAAAAGCGCGCATAGAGAAAACGTGTATGCGTGTCAAAGAGCGTGTAGGGAAAAGAGTGTGCGGGTACGGTGCTTCCAGCGAAGCAGGAAAGAGAGTGTGTTGGGAGAAGGGTAAAGTGGGGTTGTTCAAAAGAGGTGGACAAGAAAGGAAGAGGGCGCGGGTATAACCGAACTTACACGGCAAGGGAGAGCATTATATATATAACTGCGTCTCTCTCTGTAGCTCCTCGTCGGATGTGCTTTCGGAACAAGAAAGAGCACTATGGATGTAGTTGGCATATTATGATGATTAATGATTCATCTCTATATCTTGTGATCCTGTGGGCTTAACGAAGTGCTCTGTTGTTACGTGTTAGGTACGAGGTAGTTCCCTCGGGCCGAGGATGATCGAGGGCAGGCACAGTCATGCCTTGTAAAAACAGTCCTGCTGAGGCTTGGCATTTTGTGTGATATGTGATGCAGATGATGCATGATGGGAAAGGATACGATTGTTCTCTCCTCTCCTTGGTGTCCCAATGGTATGCCCTGGTATCTGGTATGGCTCAAGTGCAGCTGTCCCGACTCTCCCTGAGTGAGGCGGCAGCGTAAGATTACCTCGGTATCCACCATGCAGATCAATCACATCCAAGTCATCATGCACATGCCTAAGGGAGCCATCTATATCATTTGCGAGAAACATGTGCGCGTAATGAGTTCAAGCTTCAAGGTCCATTAAGGAGAACCGCATCTCGTTGCCGAGAATCGCTCTTCATCCGTAGGGTTCACCTATACTGTACTGCGTGTGGATTGGTTTTTTCAGGCGCATCGGAATGTCATACTGTTCCTCTCCAGGGTACCCTCCAACACACAGCGAGTATGAAGACCTAATAAGACCTAAGGACTGAGGTGAAGCTTGAAGACTGAGTAATGGGGACCGAGTGTGTCTGGCTATGTGCACAGGGGAAGTGTGTTCCATGCCGCTAACCCACCCGGCTTGGAGGCAGTGTCGGAATCTCCCTTCCCCGCATTCGCCATATTCCTGGCAAGAGCACAGTCTCTATTGGTCTTGGCTTCACCGATCATGGCCAGACATCACTGATAAGGGTGGCTGGCCAAGCGCCGGTGTTCCACCTCATCGATGGTCATCTATACCTGTCACAGTCGGGGCTCAGCGCTACGCGAGCTCTAAACGAGGGGGACGAGAGCCGAGACAAGGGAAGGGAATGTAGCAAGCGTTCGTGGGGAAGAAGCGAGCGCCGAGGACACGGCGCGAAGCAGAATAACAGGAAAAGAGCCAGGCGCTCGAGACAGGAAGTGGAAGTGGGAGCTCCGGGGTCGGAGAGCTCAGTCTGAGAGCTCCCGCTGATTCAGCCAAACTGTGACAGTCCCTGTCGATCATTCATCATGCATCCTGTGCATGCTATGTCGCATGATGCATGGTTGCATGATGTGTATGATGCATGATATATCACCGAGAACGTCACCGGCATCACGCGTCACGTGTCACGTGTCGACCACATCATGCATCATGGCAGAGGCAGTCGCCTTTGGACAGGGCGTTGCGAGGACGTGCCACATGTTAGGGACTAGTGACATGTGACAGAGGAGCTGCAATGGGTCAGCTCATAACCAACAGCACATCCGTTCCTCCATCCCATCCTGTTGTGCCTGAATCTCAGCGCTGCTCCTCAGTACCTCAGTACTCAGTGGATCCGCCCGGATATCCGCTTGTTGTACAAAAGAATGCATATATAGAGGCACACAACTGTGTTTCAAAACTGATCGAGGTTTCTTCCGCCACAGCCGTACTGATCCACAGCGGCCATGTCATGACGTTCCTCTATAATAGTACGTTGCAGTGTACCACATGAGAGAGGGAGACGGAGAAAGAGAAAGAGAAATTGAAGTTGGTCTTATATAGTCTGTCAAATCATGCCAAGAAAACCAAGAAAACGGGTATGCGTAACGCGTAACGTACGTCCCGTCACATCACATATTGTCCAAAATACATCCCCCATCGTGCGCATCCTCAGGCCTCAGGCCGCCTCATCGACATCGCTCCTTACCTTCTTTTCCTTTCCCTGTTGTAATCAAGATTGGATTAGCTTCAGGCTCAGGGGCGTCAATGTCAGGGCTCTCGGCGCCAGCTATAGTAGAGGATGCCCCCAATCATGTCATTCTGCGTTATAGGCATCACCGGCATCACCCCTCTCTTGTCGGCCCGGACGCTCCCGCGGCTCCGCAGTACCCTCGACTTTTCGGTATGAAATCTGAGAGGCCCTCCTAGTACCCTTCTGAGATAGCCTCTGCAGAAGCATCACGTCATCCATTCTCCTCCTTCTCCTTGAAAATCGATAATGGCCTATGTGCCCTCTCCACAGCCGGGATGCGCTCACCTCAGATTCGATCTTGATCTTGCATATAATTAACTTTTGACCTGCACCCATCCCATCTCTCTCTTGCCTCCACGTTGTATATGTGGCCTAGTGAGCCAGATGGGCAGTACAAGTCGATGAGGTCGTTGAGGTGTGACACAAATTTGGATCTGGGTACAGAAGAAGCATCTATATACACTGGTAAAAGGCAAGACACGCAGAGGAGGGCCCTTTACTACTCATGCATCATGCATCATGGGAGAATGGACCAGGGAACGGAGACAGCGTCACGCTAGCACGGTACCTCCAGCGTGGAAGCAGATGGAACCGCGAGGTGAACCTCTGGTCTACCGACTGTGAGCCGGTGGACCACAGTCAATAAGGTAAAACAGGATATGGGAGCGCTTTATACAGTAGAGCTTTAGCTGGCTTCTCCCCACCCAGCTGGGAGTAGCATCGCAAAACGGGGTGGAGCCTATCGTGCGGATGGTCGAGCGCATGACAGCGCCAGGCGGGGAGAACGATGCGGAAATGGGCGACTTCAGCCACGTCGCCATGCTCGACTTTACCAACGCGTTCAACACTGTGCGCCGTCGCACACTCGCCAAGGCGCTCCATGCCTACGCCCCCCACCTCCTCACCTTGGGCCGGTGGATCTATGGTTCCCCCACCCAGCTTTGGGTTGCGTCGGGCGGAAATGAGACCAGCGTCCTGTCGGCAGAGGGCGTGCGGCAGGGCGACCCCCTCGCCCCCTTTTTCTTCTCCATCGCAGTGCGGCCCACGCTAGAGAAGTTGAGCATTGCTCTGCCGCCGGGGCACCTGGTGATGGCATACCTGGACGACATTACCATTTTCGGTCCAGAGCCAGGCATTACCGGCCAAGCTGCCGAGATTTTGGAAGACGACGCGTCAGGCCTCAAGCTCAACCTGCGCAAGTGCGTCGAGCGGGACCGGGACCAGATCCGGGAGGATGGTCTGCAGGTTCTGGGCACGTGTGTGGGAGGGGTAGACTGTCGTCGATCGTGGCTCCGGGCCCAACTGGCCAGTCTGAGGGAGAACATGCCTAAGTTTGATGGCATCACCCGCCAGGGACGCCTCTTACTATGGCGGCTCAGCACTCAGACCAAGCTGCGCCACCTGCTCCGCACCATGCAGATGGAAGGAGAGCTAGACGAAGTGCTGGCCGAGATCGATGCCTTCATCTGTACGGAGTTCCGACGGATCCGGG
Source organism: Moniliella sp. 'wahieum' (assembly GCA_003971905.1). Lineage (NCBI taxonomy): Eukaryota > Fungi > Basidiomycota > Moniliellomycetes > Moniliellales > Moniliellaceae > Moniliella > Moniliella sp. 'wahieum'. The sequence continues at coordinate 803,875 of RSEE01000003.1, read as the reverse complement.
GCGACGAGGATCCCCAAGGTGCCAAGGACGACCACTTCGACATGCTCATGAGCCTGCCTCTCCGGCTAGGAGGATGCGGCAGCCCGCTCTACTCTTATATCGCGCCCCACGCCCGTGCCGCGGCCAACGAGGTCAACGACTATCTTATTACCACTTATGTTGACCGTTCGGGACCGCAAACAGCAGAGGCCAACGCATTTACGAAGCAACGCCAGCGCTGCCGCGAGATGTGGGAGAAAAGTCGACAGGAGCTGCTCCAGAAGCTGGACGCTGCCGATGGTCGTCACGTGGTTGAGCACAGCAACCCGCTGAGCCACAACTGGCTCTCCGCCATTCCGTCCGTCCCGTACCTCAGGCTCTCCGACCACCAGGTCCAGGTTGGTCTCCAGCTCCGCTCGCTGTGCCGCACCACGCGCAGCATGTGCAAGTGCGGTGTCATGTCCTCGCTGGAGCACATCATGTATTGCACTCGCTCCCAGGCCAAGTTTGGAGCGTTGCATGACGCAGTGCGGGAGCCCATTCTCCAGCTCTCCTACGCTCCATTCCCGACACCCATGTCCACAACGAACCAATGGTGGAGGACGAGGATGGCCGGAGACAGAGGACACAGCGCACTGACTACCGCGTGATGGGACCCGGAGCACTCGGAGGATCAGGAATGGAGTTCCACCACACGCTGCGCGACACGGGATCACTGGCAGCGCAGAGCGCGTTCCGGAGGGTGGTGCATGCGAGCACCGCAACCCCCTTGGAACGCCGGGAGAAGGAGCTGCTTCGGATGCTTGAACAAGCAGAATGCGAGAAGAACGCCAAGTACCAGGGACGCACTCAAGAGACGTTTTTCCCCCTGGTTTTGACGACGCGAGGATACTACGGCACCAAGACGGCGAGCAAGTTGTTTGCGCATTGGAAGGAGTTGGCTACTAAGTCTCAGTGGAAATGGTTCCTCGCTCGGATGTCAACCACGTTCCTCCGTGTCCATACGCGCTTCCTAGGGTACGGGACCGGATGGCGTGAGCCGGAGGGTCCTGATATCCTGGCGATCCCCCTGGTTCCTTGACCCTGGTGGCGCCCCTAAGTAACCCCCGCAAGATGAACGGTTAGGTTTAGATGTAGCGTTCCCCCTGTCCCAGCCTTCTTAAGTCTGCCAATGAAATGGACGTGCAGTAGAGCGTTTCTCTTGGTCCAAGCCTTAAGCTCTGTCAATGATATGGATGCAGAACAGTCTATTAAATGAGTCTAATGTAGGATTCGGACTGGCCGTAACATTTTCGAGATTCAGATTCCTACTAACACAAGCGCATAAGCACAAGCAGAGCTAGCAGAAGAGATGGATGCGATTGTTAGAATCCTGCAGCTCAGAAGCACCCCTGTGACTCTTATATATATGGTGGCTGTACGTCTCCCTCGCAGTGCAAGGGAGACCTGATGGAGTAAAAGGTGATGGATTCAAATCCCACATCCGAGCCAGTCTCTTTCTGATCATTTGAGGTAACCGCTATGTGGCAATGACCAACAGGATGAGGTCGATAAGGCTGGAGGCCCATAAAGGTCGACAAGGACATAATTGAAGGACAAAAAGAAAGAAGATGCCCCCGTAAACTATTCTTGAAAAGAGATGTGGGTCAGGGGCATCAGCATATTAGAAGGCCATATGCAGCGTAGAGATGAAGAACTGCAAGGTGGAGGGGGAACTGCCAGCAGTGCCCTTCCACCAACAAAGGAGAAACATAGGGGTTTCTTAGATAAAAGAACGGGGTAGGAGTGTATGTTGTTAGGCGACGGGGTTCAGAGAGATTGCCGTGTATTATGAGACCTGTAATGAGGTTTTCAAGGAGAACCGGGGGCCAATGGAGCATGGAAAAGGTCTTCCCATCAGCGTCTTAACCCAGGCTAACTGTTCGGGCGCCTTTAAACAGACTGCTGAAGTCGCCCACGTCCCCATTGTCAAAGTTCTTGTCAAAGTTGTCAAAGAAGCTCCCGAAGCCTCCCATTGAGCCCAGGCCACCTCCCTGGGAGCCTTGGCCGCCTCCCTGGGAGCCTTGGCCACCTCCCTGCGAACCTTGACCACCTCCCTGCGAACCTTGACCACCTCCCTGCGAACCTTGACCGCCACCATTGCCACCGCCCGAACCTGAACCTCCACCAGAGGGGTTGCCACCCGATCCGGAGCCAGGATTGGAGCCCGAGGCACCAGACAAGATAGAGACCAACTTGGACACCTGGATGGTACCAAGCCCTGTGACCGCATCATAGCCCTGAGTAGCAGGGAATCCAAGCTCGCTTCCACCTCCGCCACTTCCACCTCCACCACTGCCACTACCGCTACCAAACTGGCGGGCAGGGAGGCTGCGGCGGGATTGCTGCGTAGGGTCCCCATTGCACCCAGCGTTTTGACCCGAGGTGATGTCGGTAAAGGAGGAGGCCGATTGGTAGAGAGTAGGGTGAGCGTAGCCGATGGGTCCTTTCCCATTCTTTTGACGAGCATCGTTGGCTAGCGAAAGAAGAGAAGCAAAGATGGGTGCGCTGGCCGAGGTGCCGAGTACAGTATTCTGTTGGCCGCCTGAGACGATCACCTAGAGAAAAGTTGACAAGATAGGAAGGAGAGGGTCAGACAAAAACCGTTCAAAGCACACCTCTATGCTTCTGTCAAGGGGGAAGCAAAAATAAATGAGACGCACCAAGTTTTGGCCCATGGCAGCAACATCAGGGTACGCGCGGCCGGTGGGCTTGAACTTTCCTTGGTTTTTGCTCCCAAGCTTGCCGAGATACGTCTTGACGGCCGACTTTTGGTAGTCGGGGGTGGAAAATTCATTGGAAAAGCCGCCACCGCCCCAGGCGACGGCCGTTTCTGCGCCCACGCTCGGGTTCTTGGTCGCACCCACGGAAAGAACGTAAGGGCAGGTACCTGGCGCCGTGGGATCAAAGCCATTGGAGCAACTTTCGCCTGAGTACTGCACTCCTTCCACACCCGAATCGCCAGAAGCCGAGATCACTGTCGTGCCCTGGGCCGTAAGTTGTTGAACCAGCTTGCAAGTGTGCTGGTTTTGGGACTGGCCTGCCTGGGACTCGGAGTAGCCATACGAGATGGTGATCACGCCCGGCTTCAGACCCTTGTCCAGGACATACTGCAACGCTCGTCAAACATCCCATCCTTCTCGTTGTAGTAAAGGTAGGTGTTGGTCAGCGGGTAGTTGATCACAGCCGAAACCTGCACATCCAACGAAGCTTCAGTGCCCGGCTGGCTCGGGTCGTTCTGGCCGCCACCGCCACCCATGAACTTCACTTGGGTGTTTTCTGAGCCGGAAGGACCAAACTGCTGAAGGTAGGACTTGAGATCGGACTGGTTTGATGAAGAAGATGTCAGTATAAAACCACAGGAGTAGGTCCACAGATAGAGGAAATGATCTCCACCACACTCATCATTTAAGAGAGAATACTCACGCTGCTAGCATATTCGTTACTGAAGCCAAGAATCATGAGGGGAATGTAGACCCCTTACCAGAAGGGGTGTACTTGTCTACCCGTACAAGGAACGAAGCACACTTGCCCGTGACGCCCGACGGATCGCATCCCCTTGGGCGAGACGCTGTGCAGCAGCAGGGGAGAGGGGCGTTAGTTTGGCCCCACGGGTAGACGGAGCGGGCTTGAAGGAGGTCAGATTAGAACGTGCTCGACAATGCTAGACAGATGCGGGGGGATGTTGAGAGAGTGAGCCTTGATCGACATCTGGTTAACGGCGGTATTGTTGAATCGGTAGAGCGAAGGTTGGTTAAAAGCTTGCTGGTGGTGCCAGCAGTGGTAGTGACGGTGGCGTGGTCCCGTACTTGGACCAGGTGACGTCCTGACTTGATGCCGTGCTTCTGGGTAAGCGACCAGCGCTTTCTTGTCTTGCGTCGATGGGGAAGTGTACTTGGTCATTTCCTCATCCGAGAGCAGTTTCCCTTCCCTCATGGGAAATCTGGTTCATCTTGTCGGCAAGTTGATGGAAATTCTCTCCCTTGCGCAATAGTAAACTTGACAGCATCGTCGGGATGGGCGAGAGATTCCTGGACCCAGTTGCGGGAATGGCAGCAGGGCCGCCTTGGCGGCGAGCAAGATGAGCATGCAGGGGCGTAGAGGGAGCTGGCATCAGTGACACTGATGCTGGCTAGGCTACTAGCCACAGAGCAGTGTAGCCACAGCCTTGACCATAATGATGAATGGAAGAAAGGCGATGAGAGAGGGGGAGTGCTGGGAAAGAAAGGCGGTCCGGCCGCGAAGAACAAAGAGTGGGAAGGGGGAGATTGAAAAGAAGAAGGGTGGTGAGCAATAGCAAGGGGTTGCGGAGTGAATTGGGTATATATATGCAAGCCGGGGGTGCTAGGTCATTCGTTGTTGGTACGGGTCTCGACGAGAGGGAGATCCACATCTGCCCCCACAACGGGGCTAGTGAAAAGATCGCCAGGGCGTTGTACTCGATAAGGAGAGAGGGCGGACTGGAAGCATGTAAAGCAAACCGCAGCGCACCACTCACGTCTAGTAGTATGCTGTACCTCGCATATTCATTCCGAGCTCTGAATGCGGGCTCCCACACCACACAGCCCTATAGCCTGTGGCGCCCCACCCAGCGTTCCGGCTCTGCCGGCGTGCTCACAGCTCGCCATCCCTCTTGCATCAGTGATTGCATTGCATATATGCAGGAAGCCAAAATAGTTTGTAACCAAGAACTGTGCATGGGTTGTGGCTGTTATGGGCCTAATCTTCATTGCAGTTACACCTTCGCCGATATAACGTCAAAACTTATGTAGATACCATCAGTTTGTACTGCAATAACACACAACTCTCCTCTTATTGCATCCTACCATCAAAATGCCTCTCGTTGGTGGTCTGGCATGGTCGATTGATGATCGAATGATCAACATTCATCGTATCGAAAGAGAGATCTCAGATTTCACCAGCTCACATGTCCAAGTAATTACTATCACACGCCTCGGCAGAAAAGACGAAGACCTAGGAGAGAATAATGGGGAGCGTGCGTGGGGCGCGACTTGGGATTCGAGAGGAGTATCTTCTCGGTCTCGCTCTATTAAACACGTGCTTCCCTTTGCTCCAACCTGAGTCTCAGGTAGCTGTACCTCCCTCCATAGTTGTGGCTCCGAGCTGTGTCGTCAAAGCTGCGCTGTGCGTTAGTAGGCCGATCATCGATCAGGCCAGCCCGCTATGCACTACGCCACATTGATCTGTAACACTATTGAGTAATAACTCCGTGAAGACGAGAGAAGGCCGCGACTTGACCTTGAAGCTTGAGGCCTGAGGCCGAGGTGTGTATACACACTCACAACTCAACAATCGGTATAATTTAAGAAGGTATTGCATACACGCACCTCGTCAGTATCCTTCTTGAGCCATCGGTGGCTCGTGCTTTGGTGCCCTTCAGTTCCTCCTCAGACCTGTGGGAGTTCCGTTGTTTTCTCTCTCCTGCTTTTTCATTGTTCCGCAGCTTAGCCCTGGCGGCGACTCGCTGCGTTCCTCTGTAGGCGTTGATGGTTGCCTTAGACCACTACCACCAGTGCGATTGCTCACCCTCGAGGACCATCAGGCCTCAGGACTCCAGGTCTCATCAATCCTGACCGGTGACCCATGCTCACACAGCTGTACTCTCCCGCTACTCCATAGCTGTGCCACCCGATCCTCATCGGCCATCCTCTCCACAGCGGAATTTAGTGGCATGGTGCGTTGTAAGACTTGGCAACGTGTAAGGGTGCCTCCCCACACTCGGTATAATACTCTTCAGGATTTGCGAGTAGGACGATGGTTCAGCTCGTGTCTTGCTTCCGCTGTGCCTGCCGCTCAGCCGCTCACATGTCACACACCAGTGCTTGCTCCACACTCTTTCCCATCCCACATCGACGGTTTGATCGATAAGACTTGAGCTAAGCGTGAAGCTTGAAGCCTGGACATTCAACGTTCACACAGACGTTAAGCGCTAACGTTAGACGTTGAAATTTGAGGGAGGTAGTGAGCATCAAAAGCTATTCAGCGCCTGGCTTCAAGCGTTTAGGGCCTTCAAGTTCAACGTCTTCAATGCCAACGGAGCGCGAGCCCGACACCCTCCAAGACCATATGGCTACTGTTGCGCGTTACACACGGAATCGATAAATGATTATCGATTACATGTTCATGAACTACATTTAATACGTGTTACATCATGTGTTACACGCCTTGAGGCAACCAAATCGAAGCAGACTAACACCAACACTGACATGTAACAAGTGAAGGCACGTAACAATTGAAGGCAGTGACAGTCCACTTTTGATCCAAGTTGGAACGTTGAATGTGTTGAACTCAACGGCCAAGTTGACCTCTCCATATCCATGGCCATATATGGCAAACGTTGGAAGGTGGTACAGAGTTCGTGTCATGACGTTCATTCATGCACCCATTCTAGCAATTTGGCCCGGCGCATGCCAAACAACGATGTGCTTGCCCTCTGCGCCGTACCCGTACCGCGTGTTGTGTTCTGAGATCTGAGTTTGGCTCGCACCACGCATGCTGTTTCATATACATTTGATCTGAACAGAACCCCCGTTCCTTCTGGCGCGAGAATCGTGGTTACGTCCAATGGCGGTATGATTCAGCGCTGATCGTCTGCCAGCACCATCCCAGCTTCGAGCGCTAGGGGCTCCAGTCCGGTCGTAGCCTGGTCTTGGGCAATAGACAATGCCACCCGTCGGGCATGGTACACGCAGTCATTTAAACTTACACCCAAGTAGCTGGCCCCCACTAGCGCCAACCGACCTCCCCACCCCCTCATGAGAGGCTGGAGTAGTTGCTGATGCACCTGGCTTAAACGGTAGGCATGGCCCACCGTGTACCAAGGGATGCAGTCGCGCGCCAGAGCGTCGGATTAACTGGCCGGATGGTCGAGCGGCTCGCGAGGCATCCCTGTAATCTTTTCCACGGCACGCTTGCCGCCTCGGCCAGCTGTTCCATCGACGGAAGGTCCGAATCCGCCTTCCCTGCCCAATACGCGCCGCCGAGCATCACGGTCAACTTGACATGGCGTTCTTCGTCCTGGCTTGGCACCTCTGAATCAATCACCACCCCGACACTTGTCTGGATTTGCCTTCTCTCCTCTGACCGGGGTCAGTACACCAAATCCTTCAACGTCCAGGAGTCTCTTACCAGGGCGCACTGGGCTGCCACCCAGGCGGGCACCACCACATTCACTACCCCACACCGTTGCAGATGGTTCCACCAATGGGACGTAGGAATTGTGGGCTGAGCAAGGTGCCAGTTTGCCCGATGGAAGAGAAGCAATGACATGCTTTGCGAAGATCGACCCGTGGCGCGTAGACACCTGAACCCCGTCTGGCCGGGACTCGAGCAGATCACAAGCCGTCTCGGTAGCAATCGTCACGTTGGGGAGGGCGCCGAGCTGTTGCACGATGGCGTTGGGGATCTCGCCCAGTCTTCCGGGAAGGAGTAGATAGAATGTTGGCGAGCTGGCCAACACGTTCCTCACCTAGACCCTTCGAGCAAGTACGGTCCACTGTCTCATTGAACGCGCGCGAGAGAGCGGGCTTGTTCGACTCGAGCCTCCGTTTCCGACATGTGATGGGCGGGCAGGATACGGCGAGCACGCCCAAACAAAAGCCGGCCGTGGGTACGTTCCCGGTCCCACAACGAAGGCATCAGTGAAGAACGGAGAGGGTGCGAGTGTCCCCGGCCCAGATGCCATGCACAGCGCCGAGATAACATCTTCAGCCAGACGCGTGCGTCCCCCAAATCGCCGGGAGAGAAAAGTGGATACTTTCGTCCTGCATAAGACGGTTCCTCATCCGAACCCGACTTGCTTCGGCAATCGACTCGGAACGCGGCCGAGGCTGGGCACTATCTCGAGCCGGAGTAACCAGGTCCAGAGCGCATCCGTCCACGAGCGGCGTAGCACTGGAGCAGTAAAGACGCGGTGCAGATTCAGCAGTCCCGAGGGAAGAAGGTTGATATGTCCCCAGACCAAATGTAGCGTTTGCGCGCGCCGACGCGCCGAGTAGGCACACGCAGCATGCGCTCCCACAGACCCGATTGGGCTACTAGGTCCAGCATCGCCAATGCAGTTGCTCCACGCGACGCAGACTCCGAGGCCCGTTTTCAACCAGCGCAGTGGGAGTGCTGGTAGATCCGGGGGCGGCTGAAGGGAAATGCGCTCGGAATGGATCCAGCCGCCAGGGCGGGAGGTGGACTCGAGGACGACAATGCGAGCGCTGGGCGGGAGGGAAGAGGCCAGATAGCGTGCAGAGGCCAGGCCAGCAATCCCTCCACCCAACAACAACATCTGCTGCCGCAGGTAGAAGCGTCATGGCCAACAGAGAAAGGTCGTGGAGACGGTGAAGACGGTGGAAGCATGGGACAAGAGACGTTGCCCGCATGATGGTGGTTGTCTTCTCGCCCGATTTTCCTGACGTCAGGATGGAGCCATCCGCCAACCCTAGTGAAGGGTGAAATGTTGCGTCCGTCCGTGCATCATCACGCGTCACGATAATGGCCACTGCTTACTGGTCGCTGATCACACATTGATTCCTGGTGGCATCGGCCCGGATCGACCCTCTCGCTCTTCCCAACATGGAACGTACGCTCGTCGCCCGAAATTTACATCCGTCGTCGAACCACCCCCAGTACGATAATCCCATAGACAACCTGCGTTATGGATTATCGAGATAATGCCGCCTGTGCGCGCCCTTCAACGCATTCACCACCATCAACGTTGCGCTCCCTTTTTTGCTCCTCATCAGTCCTTAGTTGCCCTGTGCGACCACGTCATATCCGTCGAGATTGGTTGGCGTTCCATTGGTTGCGTTCCCGGGGCGCATGTGAGCGACATGCCCTTCGGCCATCGTCGCCGTATCGGTCCACTTACTGAACTGTGCCAACTGAGAAGAGAACCAGGCTTTCATCTCCAATTTTGGTGAGGAGCCTGACAATGATGTGCCCGTGGAACTTTTGTGGGTTGACGACTCTGGCAACCCAGTTGAGCTCTTAAAATACACCCAACAATGACATCGTTTCCGACTTCGAGAGCCTCTGCGCTATTTTCTTGCCGCCCTTCGCTTGGATGCTCAGCTCAATCGTGCTCACAGTTGTGTCGTTCATAGGCTTCGCCAAAATAATTTGAAGAGTAAAAAGGCCAAAAAAGGTCCCACTGGGATTCGAACCCAGGTTTCAGATTCAATGAATCAGAATCCTACTTGCTAACCAACTACAATATGGAACCTTGTTGATAGGGAAGACCAGTAAAGAAGAAACCTAAGTTTGGCGTGAGCTACATGAGGAACTAGCTGGGCTCGTGGTTAGGGGCTATGGCAAGGATACAGTGCTGTCGGCAGCACCAACGACTAAAAGAAAAACGGAACCGGTGCGCCGGCGTGGTCCATTGTGCAGGCATACGGCCAAGGAAGAAACAAATGGCGGTTCAGATCAAGCCAAGACTTTGTTGAAAAACGCAATCGTGTTTTCCGCGGCCGACTCAAACGCCTGCTTGAGGTCGGCCTGGAAAGGTCCGGGCGGCAAGTGAAGCCGTGAACAGCCAGGGTAGGTCTTCGACGCAGGGTCGAGTACGTTGTTGGCCTCAAGCGCTTGATCATTCGGCCTTGACCTCGGGGTGAATCGGGTCAGTCTCAGCCATGTTGAGCAGGGTGGGGACCTTGATCTCCTTGGCCTCGGGCGCCTCAAGCATGGACGGGTGGTTGAGCACGATGCCCTTAACAGGACCCGTGGCACACCGCCCGAAATGGCCGACAACGGCGAGCTTGGCCCCATAGCAGTATCCCGAGATGGCAACAGGGCCCTCGGGGCATAGTGCTCAATCAGCTTGGTGACCAACGGGAGCGAGTTGTCCGGCCCATGGTTGTTGCCAAGCCAGCCCATGAAGACGCCAAATGCCTGGTCCAACCTGGGGGTCGTTGTCGCCCGTGTGCTTCTTCAAGTTGAAGCCGCTGGGGCTGATCGGATCGCCGTTAAACAGGTCGGGCACAACCACCGTGTACCCGTCCCGGCACTGTACTTGTCAGCCAACAGGCCGGGTTGGGGGTGCGATGCGAAGATGTCGGTAGCAAGGATGATGGTGCCCTTCTTGCTTCCGGATTTGATGTAGCTCTTGACCCCGGCCACCGTCTCGTAGGTGCCAGTTTCCCAGGGATCTCCTTGAGATCCAGCAGTGCTCGCAGACCAAGTTCGACATGATAGCAGAGGCGGTGGTAGGAGAAGGGTGGGGAGACGGCGAGGCGGCGTTCAGTCTTTCTTTTGTCATTCATCAGCATCACCCATGAAGCATCACCCGTCGCCCTTGTAGCTCATCGACTTATCGTTCCCAACCCTCCCCGTTGGGGCAGAGGCGCTCAGGCGCTGAGCGGCTGAGTGCTGGCTGAAGCGCTGAAGCATGAAGCTGGCAGGCGCGAGGCACTGAGTACTGGGGCCCGAGGGCTGAGCGGCTCTTTGATCGGGGATCAGACGGTACTATTGCCCGTGCCCGGTCCGCTCACCGGCGGTGGCTCGCCGGTTGGCCCGAAGGCGGTGGTCTGTGCGCTCCTGTAGCGGCAACTGCTGTCCCCGCCCACGTCATCAATGTTTTTCACGTCAGCATCATCCATTACCTAATCCTCCCGGAATTAATTACGACTGGGCGGAAAACGATACTGCACGTGACTCGTCGATTCGCCAGACGCGGGTCTTTGGTCGATGATCGATGATGAATGAGACCGACGGAGGAATGATGCATGATGCATGATGCATGATGTATGATGCATCGATGATCTCATCCGCTTCGAACATGGATTCTCAGACAGGGTGCTCTGCAGCGCAGCGCGTAGGACACTGGCGCTGGGCCGGCCCGGACGCGCCCACATCCGGGGGATGTTGATTCACCCTCTCGAGCGTGGGCCGCGAAGGTAGGCGGCACAGGGCAGTGTTGCACTGCACGCCCACTATGCGCGATCCATGTTGAGTTTACTCTGTACCAGGGGGCTGTGTCGGTTGCCTGGGCCTGATCGTACTTCTTCATGGCCAGCACAACCAAACACACCTAGCACAACCCAGTCGGTTCGGAGCCAGCAGCGCTTTTTGGCTATTCTCCACCATCTTGTTGCTGACCTCGTGTCCACGTCCACCTCCGTCCCCCCCTACTCGCTCTCTTCATGCCCTCGCCCCCCAAGCGCGCCCTCCTGGGCGTACTCATCCTCAGGCAACCAGCCTCCCACATCCCTCACCCGGCATAGCCAGCCCAGCAGCCCACGGGCCAAAGAGAACCAGCTCCCGGACACACCGGAAAGGTACATTGGTTCGGACGCTCTCCTTCCCAAGGTGCTTGCTGCCGGCAAAGGAGTTGCAACCAAAGACGCCGATGAAGAAGACGACCCTCGCTCGTGGCGCTCGTGGAAGGCCGGCGAGCTCCTATCACCTTGGGAAACCAGGTGCTCAAACCAACCCGATGTTCGACGCAAGGCCAATGTCGCTCAACTCTACTTTCTCAACTACTACTTTGACTCTCTTCGTACCTCTCATCGCGCAAGGCAAGGTCAGCCGAGTTTGAGGAGAAGCTCGAGCAGGTGCAGCCAGCAACCGGCACGCCATTGAGTGAGCGGGAGAAGGCGAGCGAGCGCGCCTCGTATTTGGGTCGCGAGCGTGTCTCTCCGCAAGCGCCGCACCAAGCTGCGTTGGGCCAATTCCACATCATCACTCAGGTAGGTCAAGTGGGTACGGAGAGGTTTTTGGCGCGGAAAAAGGAAACGGGTGAAGTTTGCGCACTCAAGAAACTCAAGAAGAAAGTGCTGGTCAAGATGGACGAGGCCCATCATGTCCTAATTGAACGTGATATTCTTACCGCTACCGGTCGCCTTGGCTGGTTAAGCTCATGTATGCCTTTCAAGACGCCGACTTTGTCTACCTCGCCATGGAGTATGTGCCTGGTGGAGACTTCCGCACGTTGCTCAACAAGTCCGGCGTGCTGAGGGAACACATGCTCGCTTTATGCGGCTGAAATGTTTGTTGCGGTCAACGAATTACACAAACTAGGCTACTTGCACCGTGACCTCAAGCCTGAAAACTTCCTTGTTGACGCCTCGGGCCATCAAATTAACCGACTTTGGCTTGGCTGCCGGAGCACTTGACCAGGACGGATTGCTCGCTTCGGGAGCGTCTGGACAAGGTCAAGGAATCTGACTTTGTTTACCGCACTCCTCTCGAGCGCGGCACCTACTTCCGTGCCAACCGGCAGTACCAAGTCGAGGCAGCTAAATCCATCGTTGGCTCACCGACTACATGGCACCTGAGGTACTACGTGCCAAGGCTACCTCAACCTATGGCGTGGGGCGGATATTGGTCGTTGGGATGCATCCTCTACGAGTTCCTCTGTGGCTTCCCCCCTTTTCTGGACGAACCCCGGACGTGGGCCAACCTTAAGAATTGGAAGCGCGTCTTGCAACGGCCAGTATACACCAAGCCTGAGGACCTTCAATTTAACTGACTGATGTGGCGTGGGACGCCATTACAAAGTATGTTTGTCCTTGGTTGTGCTTGGATGGGATGGGATGTGATGAGATGAGATGACTGACAATGTCTGGCGTTTATTCTAGGCTGATTCAGGCACCTGAATCGCGTACCAGTCCTTGTCGGAGGTGAGCGGGCACCCATTTTTCACACCTTTATCATTCCACAACTTGCGTGAACGTTCCCCGCCCTACGTCCCCCAACTTGAGTCCGAGGGGACACGGCGCATTTCGACGACTTTGACAATCCCGAGGACATGGCCAAGTACAAAGAGGTCAAGGATAAGCAGCAGCGCGTCGAAGCGGTCCAAGAGAAGGAAATCACTGCCCAGGATCGCCGCTTAGACCGTGGCCTCTGGGTTGGGTTTACCTTTGGGAAGAACGGCGTGGGTGCCAATGCTCGCCTGTCCAACACGGCGGGGGGCGACATGAACGCACAAGATGCGTTTGCGACCATGTTTTAAAAAGCTCGCTGCGTGGCTCTATGTGAAACTAGTACTGTCTTCTGATTTCTTGTCTTGTATCTCTCCCGCGCTATAATCGCAAACCTTCCGTCGATCAATTGTCTTCGCTTTCCACACTGGGCACGGTTTGGTGCATGTGCGTGGCGTTCCCGGTGTTCTTCGTCCATAACATTTGGCACTCTCGTTCCAAGGCATATGAAAGGTACTGAAGCTCCACGATATGTCTCAACACCCTAGCTGTCTCTAAGTATGCCTTTACCGGAGTTACTCCCACGCGACCAGGATGGCTAGTATGACGGGGTGGCTGGCTTCCCAGGCGGAGACCTTCCCTGCCCATCGGAGACAAGACTCACGGAGGACTGAACCCATTTCAGATCCAAAGTCCAAGGCTCACTGGCGTGAACGTAGGAGGGTCGTGAGTGATGCTTTGCTGTGCGTCGAGCAGAGCCTGAGCAGCGGTTTGCGAGCAGAGGTTGCGTATGTAGGGGTTGGACGCGAAAGTGGGGAGCTCCGATGGGCGAGGGAGGGCGAGCGAGCTGATCGAAAGGTGTTCCTTCTAGAAGTGGAGTGCCTAGAAGAAGGGTGAAGGGGAAAGAATGGTCGGCGGCTTGGGCCATCATCATTGGATCTAAGAACAAGCAGGTTTTATAGAAGAGAAGGGGAACAAGGGGAGACCAAGAGGGTCTACAGTGCAAAAGGGAAACGAGTCAAAGGGAAGAAGGGGACCAAGCGCGAGAGGGCCGAGGCGACTGATGAGGCGGGGGTCAAGGACAAAGTGGACCCGAGGTGAAAAACGAGGCGAGAAACCGAGTCGAAAACAAGGTGTGGTGTTTTGGATTTTAGACGAGCGCGAGCGGAGAAACGATGATTGTTGTGGGTTTTGTAGATAGGAAGAGAATCTAAGTCACGATAGGGAAAGAAGCCGAGAAGCGGGGTGGCGACGATAAGGAAGTGGAGGTGGCTGTGCAAGGCGGCTCAGTCGTCGCCCTGTGACAGCCAGTATAGTATGCCTGCGGAAACCCTGGCCTCATCTGCTCTGAGCCCAATAGAAGAACCCCATTGAGTGTGTTAATCGTAGCCACTGGTATCGTAACAACTTGGCAATCATGTTATAGGGGTACCACTTTCGGCAGTACTAGTAGGACCAATGATTCTCATTTACTAATCAGGCGCAGTCTCTGTTTTCGGAAAATCATCAAGTTCATCCCACCTCCTCCCGTATCACCTCGCCCACCACCACAACATCCACCACTACCCCGACCATCACAGAGGGACCAAACCATGGTATCTCACCATGTCCAATGACCCGCTAAAGATGCTGAACTTGTGGCGTCGCACAGTCGGCCTGGGAGTGTTGAGACATGATCAGCCTTCACTTTCCCAAATTCAAAATGCGTCAACGGAACGTGCTGAGGGTAGCAAAGACATCGTCAACCTAAGGCAGGGGTGGCCGACCACAGGTTGCGGGCCGATTATGTCACGGGCGGGCCCCACTAGAGGGCTCAGCCAGGTTTGTGGAGTACAAACCCTTAGGAGACAGGAGGACGGCTCCGGTAGTTTCGGGTTTTGGCTAGTGGTGGATCCGAGCGGAGCGAGGGACGAGAGAGGTCTTTGGGCGTGAAGCCAAGGTGACTAAACGTGTGGAAAGGTTGCGGAGGACAAACACTGCCAGAGCTGGGACTGAACAGGGACGGCTGACGACGTGGCTGGAATGGAACCCAGGCGATGAGCTGGTGCGGAGACTCGACGCGGCTGAAGGAAGACTTGCGCGACTGGACGGATGGAGAGGTGAAGGACGATCGGAAGAAGAGGTGGGAGCTAAGCGGACTAGAGGAGGTTGTCTGTACTGAATCAATTGACTGGAAAGGGAAGGATTTGGATAGGAAAGGCGCGCGAACGGATGAGAATGGAAGCTGGGGAAAGGATCCCCACCAACCAGGGGTACTTACAGGCTATAGATCAAAAGGGAAAACGGATACAATAGGAGGTGTAGCAAGGAAGACGTGTCAAAAGCGGGATTGATCGATGCAGGTGCAATATGGAGCACAAAATAAAGTAATGAGCATGTGCAGAGCAGGCGGGCCTTAGCTTGGATCACACATATCATCGATCATTAACCCCGGCTCGTAACATGTAGGGCCCTCGTTGAAGCGCCCCTCTAGGGAACAGTATATAACCCGGGTGTCATCTGGTGGGTACAGAATGGTTTCGCAAGGAGAGATGCTGCTATAAAATGATCCGCTAGGGGAAAGACATTGAACAAAGTCTATTCAGACAGGGACTTTATAAGGAATCCACATACCACGTAGAAAGAGAAAGGAATAACAAGGCGAATGGATCTCGAAAGGTGAAAAGCAGGACAAGTAGGGATAGGTTCCCACGCTCGGATGGGAACAGGAACAGTTAAACACGAAAAGGGGCCAAAAAGTTCACTACCCTCAACAGTAAGAACGTAAAAGGCATGAGACCACGAAGGGAGAATGTCACAACCGGATAACGCGCGAGATGCCCAGATCGGGCAATGATGTCCAGTTCCGGCAATTCAACTTAGAGCTCACTTGGGTTCAAGTGGACCAAAGTTACCAAGGGCCATATATTTGAAGTAGAATAAAATCAGTAGGGACTCCAAGCTCACGCACAGATCTCCTCAGCCGCGTACGGAAGGGACTCGATCGCTTTATTGTGGTCTCACAGGTAGAAAGACGAAACATGCTCTGTTTAGGCGCAACGGAATATATAGGTTGTTTAGGCGAGCCGTGCACTGGTCCGCGGGGACCAGTGACAGTATAGTGACCCGTAAAACATGTAACACCGAGGGTCTGACTATAGCCACTATCGTACTGGGCTGGATTTGCGGGAGCGACTATAGCTCTGGGATCGTGGTTAGGGAGGCGAGGGGAGCGCGTACGCTCCGTTGGGCTTGTCAGCCCGTCTTCGCCCGTGCAGAAGCAGACTGGGTGAGCACACCTGCGCAAGCAAACGCTTGGCGCCATGACCAAATGTGGCGTAGGACATCCAACAAACCAAACAGTTGCGGGCTGGACGTTAGCCGATATTGGGACGCCACCGTCGTCGTGGATGGGCGAGCGTGATAAGAGGTCCCCATTTGTATGTGCATACCACACAAGTATTAGGCTCGATGTATAGAACTTGCCGAAGCACCTATTAGTTTAGGAACTTCGTGGCGGGATAGTATAGTAAAAACATTCTGGCAGCCCTTCGGGGCTGGGGTACGATTCCCTTGATCACTTTGATCTCTCGTCACGCGTCACGCGTCATTCTTTTTTGGCAGCTCGAGTCGACATAGCAATCTCAGTACCGTTGAGATCGATGAGATGCGTTATTAAAATTTTAACAATGGTGCGTGGCGACACCGTTCCGCCCGTTCCGCCCCTGGTGACCACTCCCTGGTGCGCCTCCGGGGTGCCTTCCCTGGTTGCATCCCCACCATCGACCATCGAGATCATCTCCTCCCCTGCCATGCTCGCTTCCGCGATCAATGTCCTGGCCTCAGGCATTGATGAGGTACGGGGTGTACTGATGGATGACGCATGTGATGGATGCCAATGATCGATGATCGATGACGCACCCTGACGGGCCTGAGGCCTGAGGCCAGTGTGCAATCGGTGATGGGTTGCCTGCAATTTCAAACCATTGACTGGCCAGCGCTCAGCAAGTCCGACAAATTTGGGTTTAGCTCCAAAACAGGGGTGCCACGTGTTCTGTACGTGGATCTGTCTGCTGTGAACACATGAATCACATGCTCCCTGCCACCTATTGGTATTCGCGAGTACGCGTGATGCATGGTGTGCATCCTGTGAGCATGTGATCTGGGGCGGATGTGTGACATGTGACGTGCCGCGTGTGCCACATGCGAGGGCGGACCAAGCTTGTTCGGGTGGTGGCAAGCTTTGCACCACACCGGCCCCGTCTCGGACCCCCGATCTCAGATTCTCAGACCGATCCCATCGGTGATCCATCTTTCGTCTCACCGGCTCACCCATCTCACCGCGACCCCCCGACGCTCCCGATCCCGCATCCGCCCCCACCAGTGCCCCAGCGCCGGAGCAGTTAGCGCCTTAAGCGCCCAGCTCAGGGAAGCGCCACTGCCAAGCGCCCTGGTCGCCCTCCTCGCTCGCCTTCACGCGCTTCACGGCTGCAAGCTTCGCCCGTTGCTTGCCTTGTTTTTGCGTGCAGGGCCCGGGGCCTGGCCCCACCCACACCGTCCATCCGTGGGCTCAGAGCTCAGAATCTCAGAAGCTTTCGACCATTGGATGATCGATGACTGGATTGAATATCGACTTTCGAGTATCGAACATCATGCATCAACTTTCAACGTACTCAACCATCGTCGCCCATCGCCGAGATTGACAATCGATCTGCGCCCTTTTGCGCCACCGGCCCATCGACTGTCATCAGGAGCGCCCTGTAGCGCCTTTTCCGGCACGCCCTGTCCAATCGTTACGCGCTACATGTTGATGCTACCTGCTCCACAGCTAGAATGTTGGACACGTTGACACTGAAGCGCTGAAGCTGAAGCTTGAAGCAGGCAGAGGAGTGGCCCTGTGGGCTGCAGCACAGGCCGCAGCTCTCGCCGCACCCTTGAATCTTCGCCAGATATACTTGCCGTACTCAGATTGAAGGACTTCATCTGAAGCTTAAGCTTTTTGTCAGCCACGCCGGCCTCGGTTACGTGGTTGCCGGTTGCAACTGTTTTTGCCCTCGCTGTGCCCTCTGTGCCCTCGGTGGGTTTTGCTCCATCTTTTTATAGGTAGACTGTTCCTCAAAGCTTAATCCTCCATTGCAGCAGTATAACCCAGTACTCTTCAAGCTTCACTAGCTTCACTACTCAGTTGAATCGTTGAGATCTGAGAACTCCACGTTGCCGGTTCTCAGATCTTAGTCTCTTCCTGTCACGTTCAACGTTCAACATACAACGTTCAACGTTCATTGGCATTGCGTTCATTAAGCTCAACGTTCAGACGCTCAGTATGTTCAGCACTACATTCACACCCCCGTTACATGTTCACACGTTACCCAGGTGAACTTTGGCTTTGGGCTTGGTGTCAGTGCAGCCAGTGCAGCAGAGCATCTGCTCGCTGAACCTCTTAGCACGTCTCAGTGCTGAGCATATGCCGTGCCATGCGAAAGCTATTATACGTCGGAGCCACCCTGCGGTTCCTTTTTGGCTTTGCTGTCCCAGTCATCGACTTCTGAGAATCTGACTGACTTACTGAGTACTCAACTGAGTACTGAGTACTGACTAGACTGGAGATCTGAGAGCTGTGGATCTGGGTCCAACTCAAGTCACTAGCGAAGTCACTCGTCAGCGTCACTCGACGCTTGTGCCTCCCTTCAATAAACTTGACGCGTTGGCTGTCATCCATACACACTGTTTACACTCTGCCCCAGCGCCGTGGTGCCAGCGCGACGCTTTCAATCCTACGTCCAGCCCACTGCCCAGCATCGCCTCCCCTATTGCTTTGCATTGCATTGCATTGCATTGCTAGGTGCTTTGGGTTACTTTACTGATTTGCTTTGTGCTTGGGCTTTGGCTTTGCTGTTGCTGATGCTTTTGCTTTTTGCTTCGCAGTGCTTCGCCTTGCTGTAGTTTGTTTCGCTTCCATCCTATTCGAGCCTGGCCGCAGCCGATGCCATGTGTGTCATACCTGGCCTAATGCCCCCCAAAACATGTACCCCCCATCTCCTGGCACGCTTGTCCGCATCCACCCACTGATAGGCATAGTATATCGATGCTTGATCTCAAGTCTCACAGGCTTTACTGTTCCTTTCTTCTACTTGTGCCTAGTCCATCGGCCGATAGACTTCCTCCTCCAAGCGGACCTCCTCCCAGACCCAAATCCCATCACCTCCTGTGGCTTGCCCTTGCCCTTGTGATTTGAGTTTTTGTGCCAGTGCCGTGTTTGGTCTGTTGCCCCTCTCCACTTATTGTCGTTCCCGCATCCTCCGTTCCCCACCGCTCTTTGAGCCGCCCCGCCTACCCCCGCTCCGCCTTCCTCTTCACTGCCACATCATCGCAGTTCCCCCCCCCCTCTCGTGCTTACTGCTCAGGCAGAGCCATCACCAAACTCCAAGGCCTACTTTTGGCTGTGCTCACGCTCACGAGTGTTCCCAGTCGCTATTCTTTTCCGACCACATCATCACTTCGCACGTGGTCTGCGCATTCCGGCCCCTCTCCTCGCACCTCCCGCCCCTCACATACTCTCCGCCGCATAGAGGCTAAAGCCAACTGGGGCTCTTTTTGGCGAGCTTTATTTCTGCCCCCCACACCCAGTATTACGCGACACTGTGGGTTTGACTTCCACCACGCGTGCCACCATTTCCACATACCCCATCACACCTCCGCCGCGCACAGCCCACCCTCGCCTTCCCTTTTGCCTTGCGCAATCTTTATTGCTGTGACCTTTGTTGGCGTTGCGGCCCACTCTTCTTCTCAGCCATCTGGACGAGACGACATGAACCTGCTGGCACCAGCTTGCCTCTCACACCACTCCCGTCCCGCCTCCCGCCTTGCTTCGCTTCCCACCCGTCGGCGCTAAGTTCTGCTCGTCGGCCCCGTCTTTCATCGGCCCGTCTTTCTATTCTCCCGACTACCTATCCTAGACGAGCCCCCCGCGCCTGCGGCACGACTGACCAACCGGCAGACAACCCCCTGAGACGACCACAACCATTGATCACAGGGTTCGTCCTGCCGTACGAAAGACATCGCCCCTCCTCCCTTTTCCGTTTGCTCCTTTTCTCTCCATGTCCCAACCTCCAAGTCGCCTTGACCGCCGCATGTCGGATGATGGCAACACTCATGATCTAACGCCTCTTCCTTCCCACACGACCCCTGCACTGCGTCCTGCGCTGCCTCTTCTGCCCGCCCCGCTCACGGCCGGGCCCGGTGCCGTTCCCGCGCCGTTGCAACCTCCTCCTTTGTCGGCCCCGCCAGGACCCAACCCTCATAGGGCCTCCATGGTTCGCAGCGCATGGGAAGGTTATGTGTCAACGACCTTGGATGCGCTCTTGTTGCTCGAAGCAGCGCGTCGAGACTTGTGCCCCTCATCCAGCGACGTTTGCGGGACGATGAGCGTCGCTCGCTTATCCGATCCGGACAGGTTATTCATCTTTAATGAGCATCAGACAGGCATCAAGCGGTGGACCGATGGCCTGCTCTGGAGCCCGAGTCGATCCTCCAGACTTTCTCGTGTGTCGAATTCCCTCAGATCCTCCTGGGACCAAGGTTCAAGGCCCACGTTTCTATACTTTGACACAAGCTAACCCCCCCCCTCCCCTCCTTCGTTCCAGTGTACCGCCAGATTGAACGCAGACCTTCTCACCCCTCGTTGTCGTCTTCCTGAACCTTCTGCTCCGCCTACTTCGTATCTGCCTCCTGGGAGGTCCGAACCCTCCTGGTCCCGAGCGAATCGACTGACAAGAAGACGGTCGACCTACACCATGGCCCGTCCAGATCCTAGCACACCTGTACGGGCCCATCCAAGTGTCCTGGCCCCCCAAAGCGGCCTGCGCCCCTCTCTCCCCCCACCGAGGTACGTTGCGAAGAGACACAACAGAAGACGATGCACCCCATTCCTATAACTCCTGGTGATGGAACAAGATGGCCCGTGGCGCGAGCGAACAGGAGCCTCGATTCAAGTCTTGACCGCCTCACTCCACGCCTGACCCGCGCTTCATCGGCCCCGCGACGACGGAACCAACGTCCCGGGCCATGGCCTATGTCACGGCCGCTTCTCCTTTTGTGGAACAGGGGCTGTGCAAAAAGGTACGCTGTTCTCCTTCTCCATATCATGTACATAGTGAGCACATGTGCGCTCCGGAACCCCACCCAGACCTACTTCCACGTACCGCTTTGGCAGACCATCTCTATCGAAACGGCTCAAGGGACCTGTCATCTCGTTTCGTACTACACAATGGAGTGTTTGGGCCAATCGTCTCCGGTGCCTTCCGAGACGTCGCTTCGTACGCTGCCACTGTCCCCGGATCTGCTGCAGCCCCTGTCCAAATTTCGAGTGCCGCCACAACACACGCCGTGCTGACGATGGCACTCTGACGTACGTGAGCGAGCCCGACGTGGGCCACATCCCGGCCTCGTTCTCGAGGAGCGCAGACCCGCTTTTGCCCCTCGTTCACCTCCCTTTGCCTCTCCCCACATCGACTCCTACCCTGGCCCCACAGTCTCATGGTACCCTCTCTTCCCTGGTCCGGAACATGCTTTCCCTGTTCCTCCGCCGCCCACCCACCCCCTCTCGTCCCAGACCAGCGAGGCCTATCTTGCCCCTCTACCGCATCCCATGCAATCTCTAGCGGTGCCAGTTTGTCTCTTGCTTCCCGTCCTCACGAGTGCGGGGATGGACGCGTACCCCTCTGGTTTGACCTATGCTCCGCCCAACACACTGGTCCCTGCCTCAGGCATGTCCCCCCGACCCCGTGTTTATCGCCCCTCAGTGCTTGCTCCGGCTTTCGGCCCGTCCTCTGGCTCACCGTATGGTCCCTACGAGCCTCCTTCCCATGCTTCCGACACTTCCCTCCCCCCTTCCCTCCCAAACCGCTCTGGTCCCCACACCACTTGGGTGCCCCCTCCCTCCCAGCCCCCTACCGCCCCCCTCCTGGGTCCCCGTCACGTGCATCAACACAGCCACTTGACCAGCTTCATCTCCTTGGTCCCCACCAAACTCTTCTCTCCCTTTGGTCGCCCCTCATGCTTCTCACCCCCCGCCTCTACCTTTCTCTCGTGCTCTCCCCTCGGTCCCCTCGGCTCCCTTGGCTCCCTTGCCCCCCTTGGCCCCCTTGACCCCCTTGGCCCCTTGGCCCAGGTCAGGGACGGCAGAGGTCTACCCCTCTTGGCGCACTAAACACCAGCCTCCCAACCGGAGCCACCGGGGGAAAAGTTGGATTAGGCTAGAGACGCAAGCACGAACCCAGCGATTCGACCCTCGGGACTGCAGTGGGCTCGCGCAAATATCTTGATCAGACATCTTGAAAGCCCCCCTCTTCACCCTTTCCTTTCCTTCATCCCATCCCCTCCTACCTATTTCCCTCCGACCGATCCCCTCGTACCTCCCCTGGACGCGTTGGGGTGAGCCAGTGTTGTGTTCTCTAGGACCTAAGCCTTTTCTTTCCTCGCTCCCTCCTCCCGCCCCCGATTGGGGTTCTTTCTCTCTCCCGCTTTCTCTCTCCCGCTCTTGCTCTATCCCGTTTGCTTTATCCTACTTTGTTCTCCTACCTCTTCTCCCCCCCCGGTTTCTCTCCCTTGTTTTCCCCCACTTGCTTTCTCGCTGGGCGAGAGAGGCACAGCTGGGTTGGTCTACTAAACTGCCGTCCCACATGGAGCCATGTGCCTCACAGTGTACCTCACGGCATGTCACGCAGCTTTCTCATGGAACGTGATGAGCTATCGAGCTCCGCTTTCCCTCTCTCTCCCTATGTTGATTTGGCCTTTCGCTTTCGCCCAGGCAATCCCGGTAAAGTGCAGTCCACTTTGAGCTCTTCCAAAGTTGAACGTTGGCATAATGCATCATTGCTCACCAGGCCACACGCAAACAACACAGTCAAAAGAAAAGGCGAACCCGAGAAGCAAATAGGGCACTACTCTCACTTGTCACTGGTACTGATTACACTGAATCGACGGCCTCCTACCCTGCCCTCCCCCCTCCCCCGGAGCGCGCTTTGGTCGTTAGATGACAAACAGTCGAGTTCGGCTCAATCCCTGCTTGCCGTCTCGGCCCCCCTCAAGAGCGGGGTACCGATCCGTTGCGCCCTGGAAAAGGCAGCTTGTAACGTCGGCAGTCAGGGGCGCCTCGCGACTGGGTGGGAGCGAAAAAAGAGAACACAATGTACCTGACGGGTCGAGAGGGTCTTGGTCTTGAGAAGGCTCAGCCCCACCGTCCTGGCTAGGCGATTGGTTACGGGCGCGTTTGCGGCTCGGGTCTTCATCTTCCTCCGAGGCTCGCTTGGTCCCCCCGACGTATTTCGCCCCACGGGGGCTGCAGGAGGGTTCTTTTGTTCTTCTTCTTCGGCATCGCGCATCGCGAGTGCTTGCAAACATAGTTCTCGTACCAATTCACATGCCAGGAAACCGAGAATGTCAATGATGTCGTCGTTGGGCTTGACGTCAATGTACGAGCCGGCATCGATAAACTCGCGGAAACGTTTGTCTGGTTCCGGTTGCGTCACATCAAGCACGATGAGCACCACACACACACATCCACTGCAGTGGTGGGGGGGGAGAGATAGGGGACATACTTTTGCGGTACGTGAAGGAAGCTTGACGGCAGTCAGAGTAATACACGTATTCCTCGGGCGTCATGCGCTTGGTCGCCTCGTCGGCTTCCTACAAAGGGGGAGTAAATGGGTTAGATATCAAGGCTTGCGGGAAAGAAGCGTACGAAGGGGACTTACCTTGAGCCGCTGCTGACTAGCTAGTTGGGCTTCAATGTCCTCTTCGTCGTCCTCCTCATCTTCCGCGGCGATCGCGGACGCTTGAGCCGCCTGGGCAATCGCAGCCACCGAAGAAGAAGCCATGTTGGTCGGCATGGCTGCAAGCGCACGGAGATTTTCCGTGTACAATGTGGTTACTTCCCACGGCATACGCATCTTGCCCTTTCCAGCGGGCGGGCAGCAAGGTCGGCCGGACCGGCTCCTTCGGTTTCGGGAAGTGCATCGATCTCTCCCCCACCAGCACCTCCCCCCGCTGCGTCCGCCCCATTCTCTCTTGCATTTTTCCGCACATCTTTCCAGCTTAGGTAGGTTCGTAAACGATTCACCTTGGCACGATCGTGGCGAATGAGGAAAATCACGTCCTCGGGGAAAGGGCTTTGCCTTGGCGCCGGCCGGCGAGGCGGCGGGCTTGAACAAGCTGGATGCTATCGGTCAGTCGGCTTGCTATTGGGATGAAGGGAGGGGGAGGGACGTACGAGCTCCACACACTGGGCACGAACAATGTCCTCGATGACCCAACACACGTCCTCAGCGACGTCGGACATGCCGGTGAAGACGAAGACCTGAGCAGCATGGTCAGCATCGTAGCGAGGCAGAGTGGGGCACGGACACGCACCATCTGGGAGATCTCATGGCTGTACCGGTAAATGCGTCCGGATAGGGATCGGCATCGGCCATTGTGGGTGTGCAGAGGGATTGGTGCTGCTGACGGCTCTGGTGATCGATCTGATGGGTCTTGACGCCACCACCAACGGTCAGCGCGCTGTTCAAGTTGCGCCTACAGCACAAGCTCTCTCCGATTGCGATCTCGAGTCGGGTTTCCAGCCGACGCGGGCTTGCCGCCAGCGGTCTAGGGTTCCCAAGTTACCGGTTGCCGTTTAATTGCAGTGGATCGGGGCGGAATGTAGGGCGAGGGCTTACTTGCACCGTGTGCTCCAGCTCCTGCAATTTGAAACCAGATGGATTGGTCCCTCTGCCTCTCCCACGGCCTGGAATCAATCTAACCCCCCCGCCTCCACTTCTTTCGCCATGGTCGTCTTCTTCACCTCGACGGGTACGTCCTGCCCCCGCCGGGTCAGCCGCGCCCCCTCGCCCTCTTCCTCACACCTTCACTCCCTAGCTGTGTCGCCCCCTGCAACGCTCTTTATGGGCAAGGACAAGTTTTGAGAATGAGACGCTGCTCAAGTACGGCGACGAACAGGACGTCTGGTTCCATGTCGACAAGCTCTCCTCGGCCCACGTGTACCTGCGTTTGCCAGATGACGGTTCGTACGGATGGGATACCATACCGCCTGCCTTGGTGCAGGATGCAGCACAGTTGACCAAGGCCAATTCGATCCAGGGCAACAAGGAGAATGTGGCTATCATCTACACCCCTTGGTCCAATGTGAAGAAACAAGGCGATATGGCTATTGGCGCCGTCTCGTTTCACAACGATCGTCGGGTTCGCCGCATTAACATTCCCGAACGTGAAAATGCGATTGTTAACCGACTCAACAAGACCAAACGGTGGAGGAGGTGGATCATGAGGCGGTGCGCCAAGAGCGTCTCCGCAAGGCCGGGCGCATCAAGAAAGAGGCATCAGTAAAGAGTGTATGTGGGACCCCACTGTATCACATTGTACTAATCTAATTGGCTCTAGAAAACGAGGATTGGCCGCCCGGCGTGCATACCAGGCCGACAAGGAGGCTCGCGACTACAGCAAACGTATGTATTTCTCTGGGTACAGATGCGAATGTGTCCCACCCTCCTCCCTCCCTCGGTACAGATATCTGACATGCACGGCATCTTGCCTCTTCCCTGCTTCGATTGTAGTGTTCTCTCGCCTGAGGCTATGGCGCGCATAAGAAGAGCAACAACGGAGGCAAAAGCTAAAAGCGCTTCAAAGAAGGAGCAGAACGAGGACGAATCGGCAAGTGGAGAGGAGCGACGATTCCTTCATGTAACACAAGATTGATGGATTCAGGACATCTGGTAGTGCATTTTCCCTCCGAAGGATGGGAACCATTCACTTTCCACTCAATGTCAATGATCAAGTCGCGGTTGTTACGCTGGTTGGGCGCGCAAGAGAGGGTGCCAGTGATTTTGGTCCTGAGCAGGACTGTAATGGTTTTCTGGTGTGTAGAAGACAGTTTGTTTCCAATGCGTCAGACGCGAGTGGGGGCCTGTGGTGAACCGAACGGGATTGGGACAAGCTGTAAAGCCAATGTCAAACCACCCAATGAACGCATGGACATAGTCGTTCCGTGCCGCCGTCAGTTCAAGGGAGCAGTAAATGTCAAATCCCTCCTTTGTACATGTGGTAAGGTCCAATGACTTGACAGCAAAGGGATGGGCCACCACAGCATTGACATCCACCGTGTCCACCAAGGGCTCGTGTAGAGCAATGTCTTTTATGCAACTGTAGTTAAAGCCATAGACATTGTCCCAAAACGAGATCTTTTCCTCTTTGTACTCCTGGTCTTCGATCGCCGAAAGGTAGATGGTGGCCTTGTCCGGGAACATGAGCCACCAGCTTGAGGTAACGATCGCGGGCAAGAAGAACAGTGTCGAGCATACTCTCATAGAGCAAAAAGTACCCCATCCACTCGGAGATGATAATGTCCACCTTTTCCCCGGTCCAAGGCCCAGGTCCACTTCCTCCATCTTGCCTTGACGAGATGAATCTGGTCGTCGAGAACCCGTTGGCAGTAACGATTGTCTTGGCTTGGTCAATGATGTTGCTCATATCGACGCCGATTACCTTTCGCGCGCCAGCACGGGAGGCAAGCATGGAAAGAATCCCAGTCCCACACCCCACATCGAGCACTACCTTGCCCTCGACACTTGGGGGTTGGTTTGGATCGCGTTGCGGTAGCTCAGGGTGCGCACCTGGTCCTTGAGCATCTCCTCATGGATGCCGAATGGGCATATGAGTCAGCATAGTAGTCCTTGGACGTCAAGGTCGGCGTGATCGACGGGGGAGTTGTTTGCTTCGGCTGGCATGGGAGGGGAGGCGGGGGTGGTAGTGATGATGCGGTAGTTTGGCGACTTGGTTCGCCAGCATGCCAGGTCTTGGCCCTCCACGCTCCCATCGTCACGCGCAGCCTGAAAAATGATTAATTGATTAATGATGCCGATGATGGATGATTGACACGCAACATTGAAACACTCAGCCATTATAAGTGCCATCCTGCGCACTACAATACATCGCCCTTCTTCCTATGGCCCAACCATGCCGCCAGTATAAACGGTCTCGTATACAGCACAACAGATAGCACTGGCAAGCATATATATTCTGAGGCAACTACACCTCCGACATGACCGACTGCTGTCGCCCCCCATGGCCCGTTAGGGTATGTCGTACTTCTCGCATGCGGTTGTGGAGCGAGTCTTTCGCCCAGACAGCCGTGCGCACCGCCCCGTAGCCATACGAACCACGGTGCCGCGCATGAAGCGCTTCCCTCTGGCCTGATGGATCGCCCGGCGCTCATGGCGATCAATCACGCCGTCGTCGGCAGCGTGCGAGTTGATCTCGGCCTGCTGCGGCATCCCGCGCAACCGCTTGAACGTCTCCCACTCATGGTTCATCGTCCGGCCATCCACCAATTTTGCGTGCGCCAGCCCAAACCCAGGACGGACCCGCAATCCAACCCGCATCTCCCCCACTATCCCATACTGGTGGGTCAAAGCTGCTTCGGGGCTAATAAAGTTCCCCGCTGCCACTTCGGCACCGGGACCGGCAAAGATGGGGATCGTAACCCAAGTGATCGGCGATTTGGATAGATCCTCGTCCAGTGAACCACCCACGACACCACCCTTCATCCCTTCGGGCAGACAATCGGGAATGTCTCCAAGCCACTGGGCCGCGTACGCATCACACTGTCTCCCAGGAGAGAGCGTGGCAATGCCGAGGTGAGGGTTGAGTCCAAAGATGGCGTTGGTCATGTAACGGTCAAAAAGAGGGATTGTCTTGAGTGATATGGGGTTGGTCTCGCTTGGGCTGGGCTTGTTGTTTTCGTTGGGGGACCAGGAGAAGCTGTGGTGCGGAGCAGACGGACCATCTGTCCTTTCGGTAGGTACTGTGTCCTCGTTAGGAAGGGAGGCAGGTGTAATTTTGGGCCCCTCCGCATCCTCATTGGCATCTTGTTGGCGGTTCATGTAGTTAGACCAGGCACCCGTCATGCCCTGAGCATAACGTGTGACAATGTTCGAGCCACCATCACTGGGGTTGTACTGGCTAACGTCAAAGAAGTGGGTAAGCTGCCCAACAGTGATCATTAGTTTGGCTGAATTGAGCTTGGTGTGCCACTCTTCATAACTGCCTCCCTCCGCTTGACTGAGGGGCGCTGAGCCACCCAGCTCCAACACTTCTTTACTGGGAGGGAAGAGAACGTGATGGGTCCAAAAACCTCGAGGGAGGCAACTTCGGCCCCACGCAGTTCGCGCGGGGAAGGTTGATGCACATGGAGCGGAACAGGAACGAGAGCTGTACCTTGCCAAAAGCCACCCCATCGGACAAGCTGAACTTGCGCGATACTTGGGAGCTGGTGGTGAAGAGGTCGGGCAAGTCAAGTCTAGCGCAGAGTGGGTTAGCTATCATGGATATGACTGGACATGGGAGCAAAAAAGGGATGGCGGATACATACGACACAATGCCCATAATGGGTCATGCTCACGAAGGCGTGCATCTCGTACACATATGGTCACGTTGGCGCTCCGCCAGTCGCGTACCATGAGCTCAACCCCAGCGTTGTAAAGGGCTCATTGGTGTACTGCTTGACGCGCGTACGATACCATACCTCCTCGTTGAGCAAAACTTCAACGTAGGCAGAAGGGATTCGATGACTAGCTTGCTCATTGTCAATATCCTGACCTGCCCCACCTTCACGGGCCCGACCCATGTACCCCCGTTCCACGTCTCGGTTCTCCAGTCCCGCAATCGACTCGACCAGAACAGAGAGGACGCCTGTGGGGTAGTCTGGGTTCGGAGGACGATGCATCGTCTCACTCGCTTGGAGCGCAAGCGCTTCTCGCTTTGCCCGTTCATCCCGACTCTTTTGCAGGGACAGTTTCTCCCGCTTTACTCTTCCGAGTCGGTTGGGACAATCTGGACCCGAGATGCCATCAAGCGGCGATTCTGCAACTCGGCCTTTTCTTGGTCACGCAACTGGGCCGCTACCTTCCATCTCCTCCACCGAATTGGCAGAATTTTTCGCCATGGCGGCTTCCTTGGCCGGTACAGCGACAACAGGGGCTCCGAGAGGGGCCTTTTCAAAGAACCCCACCTCGTAGGTGAGCTCACCTTGCATCTCGGTCCCCTCGTCGAATCCTCGCAGACCGTCTGTGTAGCGATGCCATTTGTTAGGTCGGCGCATCAGCTGCCGCACCGAGCGGGTCACACGACCAATAATGTCGTCGGCGCTGTGCCGGTCCCAGTCCCACAACTGGATGGAGAGCTGTTCATCGTTCTTCACATCGTTGGCAGTGATAAGAATAAAGGCGTACTCGTTCCAGACCGGGTTCAAATCACGACGGACAATGCGGGTATGGTACAAGGGCCGACCAAACTTGGCGAGCATCACGAGAATGTAAGGATCGCTAAAACCATTGGGATCTTGGCTGCTCAAGTTACGAGCGTAGTCGATGTGCACAGCAAGAATGCCGAGTGTATCCGTATCCTTTTGATCCCATCTCCCGAAAGAATGTCGGCGAGGTTGAGAGTCATGCTCTGCGGCGCAACATAGGCATTGGCCGCTGCCGCAATCGAAGATTGAACAAAAGATGAGATGAAGGGAATGTCAAGAATGTTGCCCAGATTCTGAATCATGGGTACCACACTGACTTCGATCCGTGGTACACCCATCAAGGTAAACGTCAAGTTGCGCAAGTAGGGAGGTTCGCTGACCAACTGCGCTCGTAGACGGATCGTTCCACTTAGTTTCTCGATCTGTACCCACACAGGGAACGGCACTTGGAACATGTCCATAGCGCCGATAAAGAATTGGATCATCATGTGAATGTTGTCGGCGCGGGGCGAGTGCGGGGCAGCAGAATAACTAAATGACGCTTCGAGGTGGACAAATCCACCCGCCTCATCTAGGATGCTAATCTCCTTTCTTGTGCCGATTCAGGAGGATGGGGTCCTCGGCATTGTTTAAACCCTTATCCTTGGATTCGGGCCTACCCGTCGATCCAACCGAATTTGGTTGCTCCCCTGATTCCTCGGCTGCATCCTTGGCTTTCTTCTTGCCAGCAGAGCCGTGAAGCACTTTGCCCAGCACACGCGTTCGAATCTTGTGTACAATCGGCTCCCGCTTGGTCAAAAACTCGGCCTCCTTGAGGTCGGCCAAATCCGTTTTGTTCAACGCTGTCACAGGACGATCCAGCTCGATCTCGTTTTCCCGGTTGACAGGCCCTTCCATCACATCGGGGTTGGTATTCTGGTCGGCAGGTACGCTCATCTGGTCAAGCAAACTAGAAGGGACGGAAGAGAGCTCTTTCGCGCCAGACTGGGTCGGGGTGGAATCCTTAGAAGCAGAAGACGACCCTTCGTAGAAAGAGCCGACCAGTTCGTTCGATGCTTGCGGGTCAGATGGGTCAGATGGGCCAGATGAGAGGTCTGGTTGAGTTTGGGGGTGGGGAGAAGGAGATTCCTTTGAAGTCGGAACGCCCGCATTGTCCTCGGATGTTTTGGCCCGCAACGAGCGCAAAGCGACCAATTGAAATGGATTGATCCCGATCCCAATGTCATCCACTTTGACGGCATCGATAAAGGTGGGGAGAGATGCTTGCATTACGTCCTCCACTTGATCAGCTAGGGGGACAAAGACTGAGGGGTCAATCTGCTTCCAAAGGGCCTGGATTGAAGCGTTGATCCACTCTACGCTTTCAGGCATAGGAGGGATTACCGTTTCGTTCCGCGCAGTGAAGAGAGCGTAGCGTTGCGATTGGAGTTGACGGATCAATTGTTGGCGGATCAACGAAAAAACAACGCACAGCAGTGCCGTCAGGACCGTGAGGGAAAGTGAACGGGCCACAAAGGAGTACGGGTGGCGCGAACCAACAGTGAGGTTATACCCAAGCACGACAAACAGAATGACCGTGCCGGCATACAGAAGGAAAAACGTCTCTTTGATTTTGGTCAGAGCCGGATCCTCCCTTGAGATGCCATGTGGGTAAGGGAAGGTCTTGGGAAGCGCTTTGTCTGTGATGACAGGGTGAATATGCTGGGCTCGGACAGTGTCCAGTTCGTCCACGCCAAGAAATGTGGTAGAGTAGCCAAGGGGGAAAGATGGATCTACTTTGTCCCAAGCAATTGCCTGGCTTTGCAGCGCTGCAGCCGCGGTGGATGGAATGTCACGGGCACGAAACCCTTTGATGATGAGCTCGATCGGGAGCAGTCCCACTGTGAGAGCAGTGTTACCGACAAAGCCGACGGTATCTCCAACAAAGCGAATCGGAGGCGGAGCACGCTGTAAGGCATCATGAAACGCAGCCCAACGAGGGTGTTTGTTGGGATTGGGGCTGTGCAGCTTGTGGATCATCTTGGGCTTCAGACCTGATTTGGTTGGTACCGAGGCCCCATCGACACCCTCGGGCACAGGTTGAGGTACGACATGCTGCTCCCCAGCGGGAGTAGCATCCTCAGACTTCTCGTCCTCGCTCTCGGAATCGGGAGGAAGACCGGCATGCTGCCGCGCGGTGCGCACAGCGAGCTCGATGCTGTCAGTTGAAGACTGATCTGAGTGAGAGCGGGCAAGGGAGGACGTTGGTGGTGCTGGTGGGGCTGCTGGCTGGGTTGGGCGTCATCGAGCTTGAGAATGTGGGCTTTGGCGAGGAGGCGTTCAACGCGGGCAACCCCGC
This sequence comes from Moniliella sp. 'wahieum', assembly GCA_003971905.1. Taxonomy (NCBI): domain Eukaryota; kingdom Fungi; phylum Basidiomycota; class Moniliellomycetes; order Moniliellales; family Moniliellaceae; genus Moniliella; species Moniliella sp. 'wahieum'. The sequence goes on along the minus strand of RSEE01000003.1, from coordinate 772,584 downwards.
CGTTAGACGACGGCGGCATGGCGGTGGGGAATGGGGATGGGGATGGGAATAGGAATGGTGACGATGATGGCTGGCCAGCTGAGGTAGACGGGAGCTTGCATCGGGCTTACCGGTGCCTTGCGCTTAGCCCAGACCTGGATCGGGCCTGCTGGGGGCAGTAGGTGCTATGGAGCGCAGGCACGGCCCCATGGCCTCATGTTACTCGTTGCTCGCATTCTCCATAGCCATGTCACGGCACCAATGACGTCACTACCATTCATCCTCTGTGGTTAACGACGCCGATTGAAGCTGAACTCAGCACTTTGCCAGGTTCCGCCCAAGTTGTCACGTGAGTACTGAGTACCCATTCCGCCCCTGATGCAGGCTAGAATGAACATCCAAACTTGCGAAGATGATCGATGATCCTCAGCGATGACCTTGATCTTCGATTCGCTCCGCTGTTGGTGCCACTTCAACTGATGAATACCGAGGAGGTCGGTATACCCAGTGGCCCAGCTACCCCAACACTACAACTCAAGTCCATCCTATCCCAGATCGCGTCAGCGCATCAGATACGAAGATGGATGGAGGTAGGAGCATGTCAAGCACCGCCCCCGACGGCCGTGGTCACAAGGCGAGAAGGAGTTGGGTTGGCGCAGCGCGGTGGCAATATGTACTAATCGAGGGAATGGATCACATTGGCAGCGGAGACATATAATGAACTCAACATCATATATGGAGCTGATGGACTGTGACTAAGGACGATGAAGTTGGACAAGGGGAGGAACACAGGCAGAGGGTAGGCACACAATCTCATGTTGCATCGTTGCTGCTGCCCTAGTTAGAGGTTTCTCGGTCTATAGACTTGGCCTGCATCCGGCCGTGCTCCCTGAGTGCGTGGCACATGTAGCGCCTCCACATCCGTTACCATGTTGTTCCAATTGTAAAAGCCGCACTGGCACGAGTAGACACCGTTGGCACATTACTCTGTTCTTCCTTACCACCGTCACCTCTTCGCTCAACTCATTACCTCGGTTCTCGTTCATCTGTGCTTCTGTGGTAGCAGTTATAAACCGCGCCATTTGCCTGCCGTCACTATAGTACGTCGCCATTTGGTTCGTAAACGATGGGGTATCGTGCTTCGCGACATTTTGCATGATGAGACAACGCGCACTAGCTCGAGTATGAATCTGACTAGTAGCCCATGAAAAATCAGTCGACCCATCCAAACGAGGATGTGACCCCATATCCCCTTCCACTCCCCTTTGCCCAACTTATTGACTGTTGATCGGATCGTTAGCCTACACCCCCCCCTGTCACCTCCGCACCTTTCATTGAGAGGTGAGGATGCCGATATGGGCCAGCATCTCCGTTTCCCTTTATGGGCCCTCTCACGAGCTCGAGGAGGAGGTGGGTGAGGAGGAATAGAGAGAGGAAGAGGAAGAGGAAGAAGAGAAGAGGAAGAAGGAAGAGGAAGAGGAAGAGAAAGGAAGAGGAAGAGGAAGAGGAAGAGGAAGAGGAAGGAGGGTACACAACAGCACCTGCTGGGCTCTGCGTCTAACAGTGGGGACTAAACGAGGGAGACCAAGGTCCTGTCAGAGGCGGGGGGAAAGGCAAGATCGTTCGTGGCAGGAAACAGGAACAGAAGCAAAAGGAAAGATGAGAAGAGCGAGAGGCACAGGGTGCAGAATTGGAAATTGGAGCGAGCTTAGTCATTCGGTGACATTGCCTCCTTTCAGACCTCACCTCCCCGGCGTTGGAGAAGGCGGGCAAGGGCCATACGTCGGGCGCGGGAAACAGACTTGTCGGGGTACATCGCATGGAAACGAACCATCGGGTCGGCGTCATGGGACATGTCCGCAGTTGGCACCCACTCCCGCTCATGGACAGGGTAGCCCGAAAAATGGACAAAATACTCCAGACATCCACCGCAACCCTTACGGCGGGAGTCAAAAACCTCCTGGACCTCGTGATGAACCGTCCCATCGTTGGCATAGTCGGGAAGGGGGAAGGGGGCTCGACGAAAAGGTCAGAGACCTCGTCGCCCGGACTGTATAGGCGCGCAACCGGGAGACGTGGAACACATCGTGGATATGAAGCCAATCAGGCAGGCGTACTTGATACGCAGCACGGACGACAGCATGGACGATTAGAAAAAGGGTCCCAGTTAGGGGTAATCCAACCCGTCGAAAGGATTTTGGGTGGATAAGTAGCCATCGCGACGGACCAAAACCGGTTGACCAACTTCAAAGGAGTCGGCCTCAGTGCGATGCTGTTCAGCGTAGTGCCGATACCGCTCCTGGGCGGCGGCCAGCGTCTTCCGAGCTACGGTTTGGGCCGAGCGGAGACCCTCGAGGTACGAAGCGGCGTCCGGAACGGCCGACGACGCAGCCGCTACTCTCACCGCGGGGGGGGGCGAGTTGTCATACGTAAGGAAAAAGGGGGACGCGCCTGTGCTGGAGTGGGGGGAAGAGTTGTAAGCAAATTCGGTCGTGGGGAGAAGACCAATCCATGCACAGGTAGCAACGAAGGTACTGCTCGAGAATCTGGTTCACCCTCTCAGTCTGTCCGCCCCATTGGAGTGATACGCCGTGCCGAGGCTCTAGTGGATACCCAAGTCACTGCACAGGGCCCTCCAAAAGTGGCTCGCAAAAGTATGACCACTGTCGCTAACCAAGTAGCGCGGCAACCCATGGTAGCGGAAAATGTGGTGAACAAACAGGGGCATCGGGATGGACATAGATCTGCTCACCATGCCGCAGGAGGCCATCGCGAACGGTAAGAGCATGAGGGGGAGGTGTCCCGGGGAGGTCGCAATGTCCCAACGGGGGTCGCGGGGCACCATGTCGCGGATGCGCTATTGGATCTCGTCGGCCGACAAATGCGCTACCAACGGCGCATCGGGCTGACCGGACATGAGCTCGGGCACAGCAGCGGAACGCTCAGAAACTGCCTCCAACAAGGTCTGGGAGCCAGCCTCGGCAGGGCGAGAGCCGATGGAAAGATCGGGGCGACGGGACAAGCCATTAGCAGCAGCATTCTTTGTCCCGGAGTGATACACCATGGGTAACCGGTAGGGCGACAAAAGATCTGACGCCACCGGCCCTGCCGGCGGTCCAGGAGGCGCGGCCGCCGGAAAGTAGCGTTCGCTTCGTGTGGACCGTAAGCTCTCAACATAGTGGCGCCATACCCGATGGGCACCACAATGGCAAGTACCTCCTTCTCAGACGTGGTATAGTTGAGTTTTCGGCTGCGAAAAGCTTGCGGGAATGGAAGGCAACAGGCCGCCAACGGCCATATATGTTCGTCCTGCTGGGCCAGCACTGCACCTAAGGCGGCATCCGATGCGTCAGTTGTAACGCGGAGTGGCTGACTGGGGTCAAAATGGCAAATGACATGGGGAGAAGCGAAGATCCTCTTAAGGTCGTTGAAGGCGCTTTGACAGGCAGGCATCCAATCAAACCGCTGGGTCTTGCGGGTGAGGTCGGAAAGGGGGGGCGGAAACAGGCATAGGAGCGAATGAAGTGGCGGTAGTACTAGTAATTGGCAAACCCAACTAGGAACACCTAAACTTGGCGGCTGGTCTTGGGCGTCAGCCACATGCTTTGATCGCTTCCACCTTAGCTGGATCCATCCCGATACGGCCTGACGGGTCAAACACACATTCCCACCGGATGTGGGTATGACCCTGTTCTAGATCTTCTCCTTTTTGGCCCCTTTTGTCTCTTTCCCCTCATCACGCGTGGTTTACCGTGTGAAGATTCTTCTCTGGTATGTAAGGCACCACTCCAAGCAGCCTGTGAATGAATGCCATTGGCATCCAAAGCAATCCCCTTCCTACAATCTCCGTGGGCGAAACGACGTAGCCCAAATACTCTGTACGGGATGTGTGGAACTGGCATTTGCCCGGATCAAGGTAGAGCCTGGCACGCTGCAGACGCCGCAACACCTCGGCATTTCGTCCGACGAGAATACCAAGATATCGTCCAGATATACCAGCACCGAGACGTCGAGAAGGTCCCGAAGGAGATCGTTTGTGGAAAGTGGCGGGCGCCTTACAGAGACCGAACGGCAGAACGAGAGGGACTCAAAATGACCATACCGGGTACGAAAGTAGTCCTGTACCCATCGCCCTCCTTGACCCTCAAAAGGTTATACGCCCGACGGAGGTCAAGCTTGGTAAAAACGCGGGCCCCGGACAAGCGGTCGAGCGAGTCGCTAATCAAGGGGAGAGCCATACGATTCTTGATATGGTAAATGGAGTTGAGGGCACGATAGTCTACACAAACTTGGAGCGAGCCATCCTTCTTCTAAACAAAGAGAACACCCGCCCCAAACGGCGATTTAGACGGGCGAATGAACCCAAAAAGGCCAGATTCTCAATCCACCGGTCCAGGACATCCATCTCGCCCGTAGAAAGAGGGTAGAGATGAGTGAAGGTGGGAGTAGCGCCGGGTACAAAGCCGATCGAATGGTCCGCCCCACGATGGGTGGGAAGCGTCTTGGCGCCAGACTTGGCGAAGGCATCGATAGGCATCGTAGCGCGAAGGCACTGTTTTCCGGAAACGTGGTCGACATACTCCGGGTGTCGAACTCGTCAGGAAACACTGGCTCCGGACCATATGCAACGGATACAGACGAGATGAAGCTGGGTCACTGGGATGGGCAACCCATAACTCGGTGTCGGGATCGTCGGCCACCTCTCAAACTGTTCCAAGGAAAGGAAGTCAATCGGCAGGCTATTAGGGGGGAGGGAGGACTGTAGGGAGGGGCGGGACCAGAGGGTGAGGAGCGGAGACGCGTACCTTGGGGAGGTGGGGACTGGTTGGGGAAATGCTGGGGCTAGGGCTGGGGCTGGGGCTGGGGCTGGGGCTGGGCTGGGGCTGGAGCTGAGACTGTGGCTGAGACTGTGGCTGATACTGGGGCTTTGAGGCTGGGGCTGAGACTGGGACTGGGGTGAATGCTCGCGACACTGTGGTTTGTCGAAATGTAACGTGTGCGAGGGGTACTTAGTCTGTGTAAGGGTTGTGGGACTCGAGAACAGGAAGGCCAAGAATCAAGGGATGGTGGAGGGAGGTGAGGAAAAATTCTTCGGTCGTCACATTATGCAAGCCGACCGCGACGGATGCCTCCACCGCCCAGGTCACCAGACCCGAAGAGACGGGACGTCCGTCAACTACGCGGACTGACAAGGGATACTCCAGTGGATGGGTAAGCAGGCCGTGTCGGTGGGCGAAGACACGATCCATGAAGATGCTGTTTTGACACAAGAGTCAATCAGGGCAAGAACCGGAATCGGAGCTGAGGACGGGGACGAGGACGAAGAACCAGGGCGAAAATGAACAAGTACCGTTGAAAGATCCAGGCGAAGGCCGACTGGGGCCGACGGCCGCCTCAGTGGCAGCACCAGCCGCGGGAAATTCGGACTGGCGAGGCGGGGGCGAACTGGCAAGCGGGCAGTGGGCAATACTGTGGCCGCACGGGAGCCGCAACAGTAGCAGGATCCTTCCACCTGCGCTCCCGATATCGGCTGCTCTCGCTGTAGCCTGCGCCTGGGCTGCGCTAAGGTCGATGTGGGCTCGGGTTCGGCCGCCGAGGGCCGAAAAAACTGGTTCCCGCTCGAAGCCTGAGAAGCCCTACTAGCACCGCGCATACCCAACGCCTGGGACTTGTCCATATCGATTGCCGCAGTGCGCAGCTGCTCAAACAACAGCCGCTTGACGTGTGTAGACTCTCACCACGAGCAGCAAGACCGTCCCGCACCTTGGGTTTCAGCCCATACAGAAAGTCCCAATAGAACTGCTCACATGAGGGGCATCGGTGCTCCAGCACCGCAGCACACGCACATATTGAGCGGCAAAGTCGGCAGCCGACCCGATCTGGGTGAGTGCCCGATACTCCACATAGGCTGACTGCCCCCCGGGGGTTACATTCACCCCATTCATCAGTCAAAAATGCAGTCCGAAAGGCCGGCCACGACTGAAGTTCAGGGGAGGTGCGCTGAGCCAACCCCTCAGTTCGGGCTCCAACCCGTATTGCTGGAGCCACCGAAGTGCCTCGCCTTGCATCAATCCCATGAACCGGTCAATCTTCTCCGCATCGTCGGCGTGGCGACCAAGGGCGACGTGGGAGTAGATCTCGAAGGAAGTAACGACCTTTTCAGCCGAAATGCGGTCACTCTTGCTGGGGTGAGCACTGGAGGACGGACAAAAATGTAAAGGCTCTCGAACGTCTTAAGGTCGCGAGACGCAGGTGCAGGCTGGGACGGCGCCCTCGGAGACGGAAAGGGCGGGGCCTTGCACTTTGGCGGGACCACCGCTAGCAGCAGCGCGCGCTTTAATTGCTCGGCCGTTTGTGCCAGCAGCTGCAACATCTCAACAGCCGCTGCGGCCTCAGCCCGTTTCTCCTCCAGTTTGCCCTCCCGCCGTAACTGAGTGTGGGCCCGATCGACTTGAATCTTCTCGGCCTCGTGGGCCGTTTCTTGCGGAGCTTCTCCGCCTGCAGCCGACGAGCCACGCGAGCATCACGCAACTCGTCCAGCGCGATTACTGAAGCAGGGGGCCCAGCCATGGGAGATGGATCTTGGGCCATCGGAGCGGAGGGGATGTACCTTTCTGCCTCCTCGCCACCGCCAGCAGCGCCGCCATCGCCGTCATCATCCGAGGCGTCCAATGCATAACGGCCACTGCGGCGCACGAGGGGGTTACTGGTAGGGTTGCTGAGATCCTGCTGTTCGGGTGTCCCGGACATCTTGGTTGGGCTCGTCTGTGATTGGGGTTGACGAACGATATGTAGCAGTTGGGACTAAACGAGGGACCAAGGTCCTTTCAGAGGCGGGAGAAACAAGATTGTTCGTGGGAGGAAACAGAAGGCATCGGGCCGAGAACAGAAACAAAAGGAAAGGGAAAGCGAGAGACACAGGGTGCAGAATTGGAAATTGGAGCGAGAGCTTAGTCATTCGGTGACACTGCGCTCCTAATGTATGTATAGGATAAGATGCCTTATCTCCTTGGGCCCTTATTTGACCTCCGAACTGCCTCCACGTGTATACTCTGACTTGTTCGAATCCCTGTCTTTTCCAAAAGGGGCAGAAGGCCTTGGCCTCAACGAGCTAACTGGAGATGATGGAGGTGGTAAAGTCATAGCATTCTCACTGCATATAGTTCCCTCAAAAGAGCAGAAGGAGAAATAAGAACACTGCTGCTGCAGTGCCATTGGTCGCATGCCACCAGTATAGCACGCAATTCATCCACACACACTCTCCCTCAAGAATAGGAATGGTCCTATAGACCAACCCTTGCATCCATTGGCATGCGCAGGACCACAGACACAGCCTTGGCAAGGAGATCGGCCCCAATGGACTGGGTGGGACAATACCCTCTGTAGTGAATTGTTCTAGCCTCTATACCCATTTGCCCATTTTGCCTTGAGCTCAATGTAGTAGAGTGCTTGTTGCGCCCATCACTTCTCAGTGCCCCCAAGTATAAGCTAGAGCACGCTGATTTTCCACTTTGGTATCCATGCTGTTTTGAATCATCTCCCAAAGCTCTTTGTTATCTTGAGCAGATGCTTTGCCTCGCGAAATCCTTCTAGGGTAGCATCGTCCGTCCATACTTAGATCAACTCGGTGGGTTGGGGGGTGTACACCAGCTTGAGTTGGTGACCGACCAGGTAACAAAGAATCCCGTTCACGACTTCCCATGACTGCTTGGTCGGCTTGGCATTTGACTGCCCCGCAAATCCGGCAGCAAACGCAATATACGGACGTGCCATACTGGATCGATCCCACCCCTGACTGGTACTCCACCACAAAGCGCTTGAGAATGGCCCCTTCCTCAGCCTCCTCGGCCCGCTGTACTGATCACCGATTTGTGGTCATAGGAAGCAAACGCGAAATCGCCTCCGTCACGCCCTGCTCCGCAAGGAGCTGGGCCACACCGACAGTATGGTTCAGACACAGGCGACCACCAACGCGACCGTATATTCGGCATTGAGTCCTACCATTTTTTTCTTCATAATTGTGGGCCAAGGTCCTCCTTGACTACAAAGAAATCATTCAGCGCGCGGTGAACACGACGGAAAACGTCTTCACTCGGAGGGGAAACAGCGAGTCGTCAACCCAGCACAACGGTTCCCAACTAACACCTTTTGGTCGCAATTGCATTGCTCTACGTCCGACTCCCGGCAGGAGGTTCTCCACCCAAATTCCTGGGTTACTCCACCACGGTCCCTCAAAAAGCATCGATGTCCACCGCAACAGTAGAGGGCAAGATAGAAGAAGGTGGAAGAGAGCAGGAAGCAGAGAGCATGCAGGGATAAACAGAAGAGTGATGCAAAGCGCCACGTAGTTCCGCGTTTTCTGCTTGCTACTTCCTTTATATATACTGGTCACTAGTAGCACGGCCTAGTTCTTTACCAGTTACTACTTGCGATCACAGTATCAATTTAAGTTAGAGTACAAGGGCATCTACGTAGTCGCTGGCGGTACCCACTACTATAGACCCGTTATGCGCGTTATGCATTATGCAGCTATGCATTATGCACATCGTATGTCATCATGCATGATCAGGCCCAGGTCACAATGCCGGCCTGGCGCTGGCCTGCAGCGACAACTCCGAAGTACCCTCTGTGTTGCGCCGGCCGCTGCGCCCAGGGACCCACACCACAGCTGTGCCTTACCACCAAACGTTTCTCTTCTCTCTTCCCGTTAAGTCCCGTTAAAAGAGGCGCAGTCGCATGTTGGAAACCCACATGCGTCTCACATGGTGAGCACGTGTTAGCGCCGTTAGCCCTCATCGAGTCTCCGTCATTCGCCTATAATAGGCGAGCTTAGTTTGATGGAAGATGCGGTGGCACAGAGCGTCATAATCTCTTGTCAGCCTCTGGGGGCTCCTGCTTCAGAGGCCTCTTTCACTTCTTCCGTTTCGCATCCACCTCGCTATCTAAACACGGCCCACATCTTTGCGTTCTGCCCCCTTTTGTACCAATCTTGATTTGGAGATCGATCGATCCGATGTAATCAGGTGCTATCGGTTGGCCCTTATTGAGCCAGAATGAAGGACGGTTACCTAGCGAGCGAGTCTTAATCGTATACGCCGTTTCCGCCCACTTTTTGCGTTCAGATATCGACTACACCCAATATAAGTTCCTGGTGCGGGCTCTCTCTTTTCCGGCAATTCCTGATACGGACATATAGCAAGTAATACGGTTGATGACGATATTCTACTATGCTTTTGTGGGTGCCGCCAGTCCAGACGTCCATCCGTCCATCACAGGAGCAGATCGAATTGGTGACGCATTATACCAAGGGTCGAGCAAGAAGGGGACTCGAAACGATCCAACCTTTGACGTCAAAACACCGAGAAAGCAGAAGAACGAGCATGAGGAGTCAAGCCGGTGAAGTGTGGAAAAAGTCTGTTTTCCATAATTGGTGCCTTTTGGCTGTGCATGGTGGGCGTCAGCTCAGAGAAAATGCCTATTAGCTGAGGGTATTGTTTCCAGCTCACAGGATCGATCCAAAGATTGGGCCCACACACACTACTGTTATCCGGTCCTAGGGGTCGGGTCACATAAGTCTTCGGACCCAGGGGTTGGGCCCACACCGATCAGCACCAAGGGTTGGGTCCACATGCACCCTTCCATTCCAAACGTTGGGACCACACATGGCTCTCGGTCCCAATCGTTGGGCGCCAACTTGACGAAAAATAAGAGTTAAAGCGTTAATTACACCCCCACCGGTCCCTTCTACAAAGCCAGCTGGGCCCAAAGGTTGGGTCCCACAACGCCACTGAGAAGAGGGTACAGTTACTATCATATCGGGCTCGGGACGTGAAATGCTTACAAGCATGTACCGCTTGGGGCTTGAAAAGCTTACAAGCATGCCAAAACGGAAATCGCCTTCTGGCTGTGTATAACCTGTAGAATATACTCAACACCCCTGCAGGCGCACCCTGGTACGCCGCGAGAAGACTGCTACTACTAGGAAAGCTGTGTGTGATTTTTGCGCTGGAATATCGGAGTCTGTATGTGACTTTAATTGAGATAGGCGAATGGGGCCTAAAGTGGCTTCTTTGTTTGAGCAGCCCTCCTTGGAAATACGGGGTAGGGGTACATGGATCGATGATCCTTTGCAGATGAGAAAGAGATGAGATCGATAGCATATACACCCGAGAGAGAGTTTTGTACGAAAGAACAGCAGGGGGGGGGAGTCAAGCGCTAGTAGGGAAAAATAAGCTGAAGTTGAAGTTGGAGCGATATGATCGAATGTTAACATGTGGGGCGCAAGAGAGAGAGAGCGCGAACCAGCAGAGTAATATTCCACCATCATATGATGCCCCCTTTGCTTTATCATCCCCTTTTTCGTTGCACACCTCTCAGGATCTGGCGTCAGCGCGCATCGGCGCGTCAGCCCTCATCAAGAACAAAGAGCAGCGCATCAGTGAATAAAAGCATTCGCACTATTAGTAGGCATAATGGATGTCAAGAGTCGGTCACTGATGTCCTATATCTAGGCTCGGCACAAGAGTATAACCATAATATACTTCTAACGTTAACGTTTAGTAGTAATGCGATCATAATACCACACAGTATATGTCATCATACACTCTATCTTGGGTTAGAGTAGTTGCGTCTGGGACGTGTTGCGTAACGTGTTTCTCCTACGATGAGGAGGCATGCTTGACATGTGACAGGTATAGATCTTCGGCCTTCAAAAGATGTTGGTATATATAATGACAACCTTGTTCTCAGACGGGGGGGAGCTGAGCGCTGAGGCGAAATTCAGTATATACTAATGTCACACATAGTAGACACTGCTCCACACAGATCGTCACACAATGTGACCAAAGATGTCAAGTCTCTCTCTACTGCAGGTAGGACCCTCCTCTCGATCTCATCGATCATCTCTGTTACACAAGCTCCTACACATACAGCTGGGTGTGAGTAATATACATTTGTGATTGGGTTCTGAAGTCTGAAGCTTGAAGGCTGAATATGTAAGCCTCATGTGAGGTGCGTGTCTCGGAGCCGCGGCACGTTCTGTATTGTGCGAAAGTTTATGTACTGTGACATACGATGGGGTTAGACTTTTGGCTAGGCTGGCAGATGATTTGCCAAACTGTCGGGGAGTGGAAGCGGCACCTATGTATGTCGCATCCGCCTGCCACCTCCTCTTCTCCGCTTCCTACGATGGTTTGCTTGTGTGTGTGAGGTAGAAGGGGGGAGGGGCATAACGCGGCAACCAAGACGCTGAGTCTCGAGCGCTATAGGTGTTGTACTGGACCACTTAGTAGCTTTCATGGGGTGTGCCGTTTGTTGCCGCCGTGGCCTTATGGAGGCCCCAACTGATAAAGCACGCAGCTGTTGGCAAGGGCACCAGTATTGCGCACGGCCAATGACAAACAGTCAGACGTACACTTTTGTATGGCGCCGCGAGAGCATCATATATACATCGTAGCGACTTGACTTTTTCTCGCTCAGATATAAATAGACTGTGCTCCTTCCCTCCCCACACGCTGTCCATTCATGCCCTGCTCATGTGCCCACCGCCTTCCTCCCCGAGCCCCGTTTTCGCCCTACCAGCTCCTCACGCTTTTGCCTCTTCCATGCCCAGTCCCCCAAGTCATCCTCCTCCTTTTCCTCCTCTTTCTCCTCCCAGGATCTTGTTCTGATTGAACATCCGACCCGTCGCCGTCCACTGCCATGGCTGCCAACCCGCTTCTGCCCAGACCCAACGCCAGGTTTCGTGTTCAGCCGTTCCTCCTGTTACCCAATCCGCCTTTCACGCCAGAAGCGCATGACCAATGTTCCCAAGCGACGCACTCGCCCCATCAGTGCGTGCGAACCATGGTATGTTTTCCCCGCCGTTCTAATTCCTGTTGCGTATTCACTTCATGAAGTAGCCCCCCCCCTCCCCTCCCCTCCCTCCCCTGAACTAATGCCTGCCCCCTTCCCATCTCTGACACTCCCCAGCCGCAAACGCAAGATTCGTTGTGTGCTTCCACGCGAGGCTACCGCCTGCCATTACTGTCAGGCACACGGTTTGACTTGCCTTTTCCGCATTGATGATCATCCCCTCAAATGAGAGCCGAGCGCTTCGCTCACCACGCCCCCCCCGTCCCTTCAACGCCCATCTGCGTATCCCTACCCTGGAATGAAAGAACCCATGCTCGTCGAACACTGATTGTCCCCCGCCTCCTTGCTGAACAAGCAACCACAACGGTAGAGCCCAAGGTAAGAGAAGGCAACACGACAGAACCCCAGCATGCCGTCAGCACTCGATGCAAGATTCCTCCTCGTCGGCCTACAGTGTTTCGTTCGTTTGCAAATCCATCCCGTCTGGGCGCACCGACGGCGCTGCCACCAGCCGTGGGAAAATGCGATGCCTCCTCCACGCACGTCTCCAGTTCGCACGCCTCCGTACAGGACTCCGTGGCGGAACCTATCTCACTTCATTTGCCTTTCCCTTTACACCAACAGGGTAACAAAGACCTAGTTTCCGGCGCACGCACCCTCGGTACCCACAAGTTGCTTTGTCCTGATCCTGACTGGACCAACTTCCATAACCAAGCCCCCCCTCCTCCTCATTCCTCCTCCCTTTTCCTAAGCAGCTGGCGCAGCCGTTCTTATCCGTATGGTCCCTCTTCCATGGGAGTTGGGCACACCCACTCCCACCAGTTCCTCATTTTCATGTGGCAGGGACAAACCGTCCAGTTTCTTCCAACCTCTCTCCGAGAGTGGTAGATGGCGAGCATGAGCAAGGAGAAGGGTACGGAAGGTCCTGGACGGACGAGCAAACCTCGACATACTCTGCCTCTCTGCCTACTATCGCCACTCTCCCACGCCCTTCCTACCTAGTTGCATCCCTTCCCTTGCTCCTCCCTGGCCCCCTCCCCCTTCACTGACGCACTGCCGAGTTTTCCCATGTACTCTTCAATCCACCATCTAAACCTACCCACTCAGATGATGATTCCGTCACACTACCCGGATCTGGTGTTGCTCCTCTTCTTCGTATTCCTCTACTGCCAAAGTGAACTGGGAATTGGTCCTTGACTCCTTTGAGTTTTTCTTCTTTTTTCTTTCTCTTGTAGGAAGCGTTGTGCGGCAGCTGTGGGCCCCTTTATGTCTCTCTCTCGTCATTCTTGCCGGGATAGAGTATAAAAACAATGATTCGATTCGATTCGACCCTGCTTTTCTCTGTTCCTCCCACTGGGGATTAAATAGGGGCTCCTTCGGTGTGCGCGTACCTTCTTCGGTCTCGCTTCTGTTCCTTTCCCGTTTCTTCCTTTTCTGTTCCGTTCCCTTCTGTTCCCTCCCTTTCCCTCTGTGAGCCCATGTATATATACGAAACACGGGTACACCCTTTACCTGGGGTCTGTTTTCAATGTCTCGGATACCATCCGAGGCTTTTGGGGGATGGGACAAGGGTCGGTGCGGGTGGTAGGGTATCATAGACCTCGGATGGTCGATGACGCTAATGGTCTCAGTTTGCAGGGTTTTTGGACCCATGCTTGATGTGCGAATGGGCATTGTTCGCTTCACCGCCCTCACGACCACAAACCACATACGTACCCGTACCTACCACTCTACCTCAACATATTTTCCCGACAACGGCTGCATATTAGCCCGAGGACTTCAGCATTTAGGAGGCCCCAAGGAGCAAAGAGCAAGATTGTATGAGCCCTTTTCTTCTCGGCTTGTTGGCCGAAGGATTCAGTTGATCTGATCGTTGAAGGATGAACGATGAGCAGGTAGGTACTATATATACAGTGTAAAACGTGAGTTGGAGAAGGAGATTCGGACCCGATGGTCGGGATCCCCCACGTCCACACCCAATCTGGGAGCAGAGGGAGAGTTCAATCAGAGTTGCAGTCCACTTCGATATCGAGGCAGCGGCAACTCTACTGTGTGTATGGATGTAGTATAGTGACAATATACTGCCCGTATATAAAAGTAGTGACGGTTGTGTCGTGGGGTGGCGACAAGTCGCTTTGCACTGCCACCCCCGCTCCCTTATCGTTAATTCTCGCTCCTCGGCTTCCTTCCATCAGACCACTACTCAAGTTCGTTCCTCGCTCGGATGTCGACCACGTGCATCCGTGTCCACACGCGCTCTTCGGGGTATGGAAACGAGTGGCGCGCACCAGAGGGTCCTGATCTCCGGGCCATTCCCCTGTGGTTCCTTAGCGGGATTGGTGCTACCAAGCAGCACACACGCAAGATGAATGGGGCGGTTTATGCGTAGCGTTTCCCTGTCCCTGCCTTAAGCTCTGTCAATGATATATGGATGCAATATAGAGCCCGCGGTTGCGGTCTGCTGGAGCCAACTACCATTTGCGCGCGTAATCGGCCAGGACGAACGAAAACATAACTTGTTACTCACTGCTGGCCCCGACGGAAGAGAGAGAGAGAGAGGGTATATCACATTAAGATAAAGCGAGAGAAAGCCAAGCAAGTGTTGTAGCTTGTCTCTTCCCTTTTTTCTTACATTTGTCGAGTTGACAGGAAAAACGGGTTGGATAACTAGGATGACTCTTGTTTGTCGTTCGGATTCAGTTTGTGATCAAGCTTGCGACGTTTCGTTGCCGTGGAGGCTCGCAGGACTTGGTTGTCGTTCGTGGCGCCAAGTGAGGCCACGCTGGGTTTCTGCCCCAAACTCCACTGCGGACCATCGCGTCCGACACACCTTGGATGCAACCAACCAACACCCGCAGCATTTGCAATAGATCCTTTATGCCTTGTTGGGTGGCTTTTGAATCAAGTAGATCAACAGCGCCCTCCTTTGAGACCCCATCAGGATGGAATACAGAGGAAGAAGGTGCAGTAGGGACATCTTGATAGACCTTCTGGAGCCGACTGTGCACTGTCCCTAACCAGAGGGCATCCCACTTATTTTGGGGTGCTACATGGCCCAAGAGAAGCAAGCACATGTACCCACAGTTGATGGCCCGTGCGCCCGCACCAGTAGGGTAGCGTAAAAAGTCGACTTGGAGTGCACGAAAGATGCGAAAGAGAAGCGTTTGAATTGTGAGCTCGACCGGGCGAGTGATCATTTCGATCCGCTGGAGAACATGACCCACGTCTTGTTCTTCACCGGGCAGCGGCGATATGGGACGTCGCGGTGAGGAACGGTGCAGGAGTGATCGTTGTACCATCTTTTGGGGTCGAGGGTAAGCTGGAAGAGCAGCGTGATGGCGGTGGGGTGGGCACCATTAAGGTGGACGAAGTGGGGGCCGCCGATTCCAACGGACGTTTTTCACGCTCCTTAACAAGGCTGTTGGGGAGATTGTGTTGTAGGGTGTATTTGTCGGCGTAGAGCGTTGCGATGTAGCACGCGGACCACACTCACGGCATGAGGATGGTGGAGGGCTGGATCTGGTAGGGAAGGAGCCGCGGCGGGAGCGAGGCATATGAGGAGGGATGTGATGGACGATGAGGTGCGGTCACAGTGTAGCCCTTCGAGGAGTAGGTGCTGCGAAGCGAGGGACGTGATGGCACCGGTGGGACAGAGGCGGCGATTGGAGAACGCGCGCCAGTGGAAGTGGAGGCAAATTTGTGTTCCAGGAAGGGGGGCGTGGCGGACGGGGGGGGGATGCGCTTGAGCTCGGTGGTGGTGGGCAGGACAGGTCGCAACAGCATCGCCAGCAAGGATGTAGTGGGTGGATCGGGAGGGATGCCGCCAGAGGGGGGGGGTAGATCGTGGGAGGAGGGGCGGATGCAATGACTTTTAGTGGGGGAGGGGCACGTCTGAGAGGATTTGGCATGCCTGTCACCATGTCACGCCTGAGTCTCTACGTTGTCACAGTGGTTCAAAAGTGGTATTTTTGTGTGCTGCAGAGAACAGCCCAGTTTAATTGGACACTGCGCCACGCACTGCACCTGTCACGAATACCCCTAGGTTTTGCAACGTCGGCCGCGAGCCGACCGATGTCTCTGTCGGAACCACCGGCGCATTCCCGATTGCGCACCGATACTCACATGTCACACATCGCCTCCCGTCGTCCACCGCCTCAGCAGTTCAACGTTCGTTCGCTCCTAGCCAGCACCCGTCTATCTTGCGGGCGGTGTGCCGCCGGGACTAGGGGGGGGGGGGGGTCGTCGTGCCTACCAAATTGTAGACACCCGATCCGCACCGGCTTCCCAGGCGCTTCGGCCAGCAGGTGATAGATGATATCGATGATAACTCGATAACCGATGATTTTTTGACGAAGACTCCATGACCGGTGACCTCATCGGTAAGAGGCGAGATCTGAGGAACTGAGAGCGCTCAGCCTGAGTTCAGCGCCTGCCTGAGCTTGCGGCGCGCTCAGGCAGGCGCTGAAAATCGAAGTCAGTACGCATACTTGTTCCATGCGCGCCCACAAGGGGTTGATGGAATGCACCTTGCCAACAAGTTCCAACAGGGGATGGCGTTGCTGTTGGTACTGTTGAGTGTCTTGAAAGGGCAAACTGAAGTGTGACCGATTGCTCATTGTGCGGGTCCAGCGTGGTTCTCTATCCCATTTCCGGCGGGCGGCTGACGCACTGACGTGCTACGTCATTACGCGGTACGATGCCTCCCAGCCCTCGAAGCTATACGGAGTGGGCTCATAACTACTCCAAGACCATCAACTGTCTGCTCTCTGGCCTTGTACGGAGTGGATGCCAGAATGATAAGAGATTTTCACAGACACCTCAAGCTTCAAGCAAGACGCTGGCATCTCCGCACACTACCACCGACTGATGCGA
The DNA here is from genome assembly GCA_003971905.1 of Moniliella sp. 'wahieum'. NCBI lineage: Eukaryota > Fungi > Basidiomycota > Moniliellomycetes > Moniliellales > Moniliellaceae > Moniliella > Moniliella sp. 'wahieum'. The sequence goes on along the minus strand of RSEE01000003.1, from coordinate 755,880 downwards.
TCCCAACTTTTTCTCAGAACATGACGCGGACGTGCGCTTGCTCGAAGTCGGACAACTACGCGCCTCAGTATACAACTTGCGTGTACCCGTGAAAGGCACCGTTGGCATCCGTGCTAGGACGGACCGCGCGGAGCTGAGTCCCGTGAATCAGACTTTCCTTCCTTCCGAGAGCACGCACAGCGCACCAGTCTTGTGGACGATTCAGGCGCAGAAGCTTTCTAGTCGAATACGACCCCAGTGCTCAGCCTGAGCGCTCGCTCACATGCCACTTCCAGTGGCAGTAGCGAGGCTGTCCGGCACTGACTGCCGCAACAGCTGCGGCGTTATACGACTGCCAAAAGGGACAAGGAGTGTCGCGATCATGCCATCGGATGTACGAGAACTGGTGCCACCTGGCGCCTGTATATTACCTAATCCACGCCTGCTTGGAGCGGCGGCCAACATCCATTCTGTGTTGGTCGAGTGGGATCTGCGGGGCCAGCTTATCCCTCCCGAGCCACCACTGCGCTGGGCTTCCGTCTCCTCCCCCTCGGCCTCACGCCTGCCATGGACTCTGCTGCAACATCCGTTCCACTCTCGCCTCCCCATCTTCCCGTCACTGCGCCCACCTTGCCCCTGCTTGACCCACCCAACGCGCCCTCCCGCTTGTCTTCTCTACCGTACTAAAACTTCTCTACATTTCTGAACTCGTACTTTCCCTTATTTCTCCCTTGCCGTGGGCACCACCCTGGCCCAGGAAGCGATTGCGCGAAACAAAGTGGATCCCTCGATTCCGTGCTACGAGCGGAATCGAAGGAAAACTCCGTTGGCTCGTACGCTCTGACAAAAGCGGATCCAGGCCAAGGCTAGCAGATTCAAAGTTGTCTTCTTCAAGGCGCACAGACAGAACTAGAAACAGACTTAAAGTCTACATGATGACAGCCTTTGTGGAGAGGGCTGGCCATGATCACCAAATGGATTGAGATTGTTGGGATTGTGAAGTAGTAGAGCGAAGGATATAGGGATCCGATGGTGAGCGACGCTCACTCGGTAGCTCAGGCCGGCGAGAAAAATCGAAATCAGAGGATGAGAAGGCGGGGGAGGGAGAAGAAGAGGAAAGGATACCATATGCGGAAAGACTGGTAGATATGGTGGGAAAAAGAACATTATCGCAGGCACTTCCAAAGACGTCGGGATGCCGGGGACCGTGTTGCGCCGTGAGCTTAACAGTAGTAACATTCTCGGATAACGTCGAGAGTATCAGAGCAGACGATGGTGGGCGGTAACGAAGTATTGTGTGGAACGAAGAGCATGGGGCAGTGGTGGCCACGACAAAGGAGGGAGGGAAAGCCAGGGAGGAGAGACCGCACGCATGCGGGCTGCCCGCTGCTCCCGTCAGTGCGCTGAAGCGGATTGTGTTGCCTGTGGGCAAGCTATCCATATCTACGTACGTCACGCGTCACAACACGTGCCAATGTACTAGTGACGCGTGACGCGTGACCGCGTGACGCCCAAACCCCCATCAGTACAGACACATCGACACAGCAATGCTCTGTGCAACTACCATCTCTCAAACAGCTTCCTTGACGCAGGGCTTAGGGCGTAGCATGCATGAGCGCAAGGAAACCGGGTGTAACCTCTATGGGGACCTTCATCTGGGAGACACGTGCCAAGCTAGTACGAGTCAAAGAGATCAAAATCAACGTGGGCAAGAAAGCGCAACCGCAAGAGCTTTCAGAATGACCGCATGCTACTCTCTCTCTTTCGGTGGTGTCTATCATGACCGTCGTCAGAAAGCTTGCAGCGACAAAGCTGAAGGAAAGAACCCATCTGTCACTCGTCGTGCCACGAGGCCGCTCGACAGATGAAGAGACCCGGGATTGGAAGCGGGGATGGGAGACGCTGCAAGCGGGATGGGGTCATCATCAATTTACGAGCGGCGCTTGAGGTTGTTCGAGAGCCATTCCAGACCTCGTACAGACCATCACCCGAAGTGGCGCAAGCAGCCTGGATGTACCACTGGCGGTTGCGCAGAGAGTGCAGACCCAGCTTGTCGGTGATCTCGGCCGCATTCATCGCGTTGGGAAGATCCTGCTTGTTGGCGTACACGAGCAGCAGCGCATCGCGCAATTCGTCCTCGTTGAGCATGCGTTGCAGTTCCTCCCGTACCTCCGAAATACGCTGCCGGTCGTTGGAGTCCACCACAAAAATGATTCCCTGCGTGTTCTGGTAGTAGTGGCGCCACAGAGGACGAATTTTGTCCTGTCCACCCACATCCCAGACAGTGAAGGAGATGTTCTTGTATTCGACCGTCTCGACGTTAAAGCCAATCGTCGGGATTGTCGTCACAATCTCACCCAGCTTGAGCTTGTACAGGATAGTCGTCTTACCGGCCGCGTCAAGACCGACCATGAGGATACCTGAGATGAAGAAAGGAGAAAGAATCACACTGTGTCAGATCAACTCCATGCCATGGCATCGCCACGTCTTTCCTCCCTTGTCCGCCTTGCTTCATCCAACTGCGCCCACACAGAAAGTCCCATAATCACAGAATGTGCACAGCATCCTCCGCGCCGCCGATAGACAGATCACCTTGCTTCATCTCTTTGCCCGAGGGGTGGGGATAATGGCAGATCACTACCTCACCTTCCAGGCATGGACGAGAAGAAGACGGACTCAGATGATCGCTTGTAGGTGGCATACGCTCGGCGTTGGCCCGAAGCGAAGGATGAAGAGCGAGGGAGAGGTGCGCGGGGGGGGGAGGGTAAACGAAGCGTACCCCACAAAAAACGTGTGGGACAAGAGGGGCAATGCAGACGGAGGAAGGGGGGAGGGGGAGGGGGGGGGAGTACGCACGCATTTTTTGCCGAAGAGGCCGGGCTGAGAAGCTTGGAGACCGAAAGACCCATGATGACCGAGGGGGGTAAGTGGAGGGGAGGGCGGGAGGCAGCGACGGAGAGAGAAGAGGCCGGAGCGGAGCAGAATGGAGAGCGGAGAAGGGGGCGCAGGCAGGGGCCGGGCTGAATTGAAGGGGCGGCGCGACGCGTGGGGCGGAAGCAGGTGGTGGTGGGGGGCGCGGCGCTGCTGCCTGCCCGGCGGACTGGCGTCTGCGAACCAATTGGGCTCTGGCCAGCCTGGGCGCCCAGGAGCGCACTGCGCTAGGGTTGGCCCAGCGCCGGACCACGCGGCACTGGCCTCCTGCCTTCCGGAGCCCCAGCAGCCCGCCTGTGTGCCCCGCCTCCTCTCCTCCTGTGCCTGGGCGCGCCGGCAGGCTCAACGTACACGTTCAACGTGCAGTGTTCAATGTTCGACGTTCAAGTTCAATGTGAAACGTTCAACGTTCCGCAATCGCCGAGGGAGCGCACGCAGGATTCCAGCACCCACGGTGGATCCAGCTGCCTTCAACCAGTTCACACGCCGAACAGATGGGCCACAGTTCATCTAGGAGACGACTGAGGCGATGACTGCAGCTATCCTAAACGATACAAAATGAAGCCCTGTGATCTGATATAAATAGAAACAGGATGGATGAGGAAAAGGGAACAGAATGCCCGTTGCTATTGCTGATAAACAATGCGAGAAAACGCCAGCCTCTAACGCGAAAGAGTATAGGGATCACTTCCCCGGTGAGACTCAGACCCGATAGACAAGTCGGAGTCATGGGTCCGCAAGCCAACCCCATGTGCCGCGTCGTCCCGACCAGAAGCGAGGAGTTCCGTGATGGGAACAGCCAAGAGCGAAGCTGTGGTGCTAACAGTAGGGTCCTTGGGGCTTGCACAACCGAGTCAGCCATGGTATGAGTAGTAGCGCCACTACTTGCTGGGGGCGTGCTAGGAGGAAGCAAGGAAGAGCGGTGCTTGCTCTCCGTCGTGCTCGGTACCATACGCTGCTTGCGAGCCATGTTGCGACGTTGGACTTGCAGCACTTGCATACCAGTTCGGGCGAGTAAATGTTGGCCAACTGTAAGAGGAAGCTGTCCTTAATCGTTCGAGCAGTACGGGAGTCGAGTTGGTAAGCTGGTGGCGTAATACCCTTGCCAAGCGGTACGTTACGTGGTTGGAGCTAGCAGACCCAGTACGATAAGACACAGGTGTGGTCCAACCAGCGAGAATGCAGCAGTGTAAAAATAGCGAAACATCATTCGTTCAAGCGGAGGAAGCGTCCCTTGCACCCAGACAGAGAATTCGTGCGTAACAAAGATTGGTCTCTGACGCCTCCATGGTGGGGTTGTAATACCCGCAACAACTGAGTGTGTTCTGGACGATGGACCCTGGGTCACATCTAACGAGCGACTCCACAATTCGTTAGTTTGCCCTCGAGGTGAATGTGTGCTTTTTGTAAGCTAGGTACCCTGGTGCCACAAGGAAAGCAAACGAAATCCACAAGAGGATATTCCAAACCGTAAGAAAGGCCCGGTTGTTGAGTAAGAGTCCGCACCAACCAACAATGGCTGAACGAAAAATAGCGTAGCGGCAACAGTCGATACTGCACAGTGGTCGGGCATATGAGATGTCAATACATACGCAAAGATCACAGTCAATGTCGTGATAGAATACGTGCATATCAGTTCGTTGGCCGAGACCAGGACGTTGTCCGACTTGCTCCAAACACGGGTCCATGTTAAAATTGTGCCGACCAAAGCGGCAATACCATAGAGAGTGAGAAACGCATTGCCGACAAACAGGGCCCACTTGAATTTATTCCACAGAAGAGGGCGAATCTTGTTGTGGCGCCCTGTCAGGCGCCACACGAATCCACCGAACGTGCGATGGAAACTACCGACTGGTTTAATCGATGCGTCTTCGTTATTGGCAATATGCTTTTCCAGTGGCTCTGGGGTAAAGTCCTCCTGTTCTGAGGAAGGGCGTCGTCCCGTGACACGCTGAATGAGACCGGTGCCAACACCATTGGCGGATTCGGGCTGGGTAGTACCCTGGATGACGGCAATGTCGATCCCATCGTCATCTTCATATCCACCCGCACCAAGGGCGGCGTTACCAGCGCCATCAGGCCCCCATGCAGCACGCCCTGCCCCCACTTTGTGAGTGTGCAGGGCCGAGGCAGCTGGAATGTCAGGTAATTGAAAGAGCGGGTTTTGGTTTGGTTGGCTCTGGCTCAGTGTTGGGTAAGCGAGGGGTAACGACACTCGAGCGACGAAAGGCACCGCCACTGGTAGGACCAAAAGGGACAGAGGTCGTGTAATAGATGAACGAGGATATGGGCTTGATCTGGTCATCGTATAACGACCGGCCGCGATGGCGACGTGAACCAAGACGGTGAAGCCGGGCACTTTTGCCAGGCAAGTAGTGCGAGACAAGAGAGAGACCTTCCGAAGGGTTCACTTCGGTACATCGCCGCTCAAGAGATGCTAGAGTGTCATTCCGAGTGTTTCGCATTCCGCGTCAGACGGGCTTGGAGGGAGGGGGTGATGGAGCGTAGGTTGCGACCGGAGGATGGTCATAGTGAAGTTGATGAAGAGAGTGGGGCACGTTAGGGATGTTTGGGGTGGTGCCATGGGTTAGGGAGTGGTCCGCATCAATTTTTTAGGCGAGACCAAAGGGGATTTGGGCCCGTAGAGTGCCCAGGGGCTTTGGAGCTGGGCATAATGAGATGAACACACACACACAAACACCGCTATTAGCTTTTTCTCTTCGTCGGCACGCTAGCCCGCACGCAAGCGAAAAAACGGGCGAAAAGGCGAGATGGTGGGGGTTGTGGGGAAGAAGCAATGAACGAGCGGCACCCAACTTCCAGGATCCCACTCTTGAGGTTTGAGATCGGATGCCTGGCTGGGAAGGAAAGAGTGGCAATGCGGATGAGGTTGTTTTAAGTGCCAAGCACACCTACGGTCGTTCTAATAGCCGATGAGCCTTCATATTAACGAACTGTTAAGTTTAACGTTGAATAGACCGCGTAGAGCCCCACCCTGGCTGGTGGCTGAGGGGTCGGCTGCCCTGTCCGCCCCGCCCCACCCCTGGGCTGGCCTGTGCACACATGCGCGCGCAAAGCTAGGGTGATCCATGATGCATGATGTACTATGCAGTACGGTCCATATGCTCGTTGATCGACGATCGATGATGAGACGATGGAGCTCCGCCGCCCGGCCTTGAGAAATGTGTGGCATTCGATGATTTGATGGTTAAACGTTAATGATTTAACTACAGGCCATACACGTGCAGATAACCGACGGTCGATAACCATTGGTGTTCCGCCCACCCCACCCGTCTTTGGCTGATTCGATCCATGATCATCATGCAGATCATTATGGTTGAGCACTGAAATACTAACAACCCCCGCCAGGCGATCGCTCTGCTGTGCTACCCTGTGGACCACCCATCCATCTTTTGATCTATAGGTTGTTTCCCGCCCCCAGATTTGTCTGCACATCCCGTTCGATCACACCGTCCACACACACCACACGTCTCCCGATTTTTGTTCTGCGTTGCACACCATTTCTATGCGAGACAGGCCCGATACGATAATCTGTTCGGGAGCGACAGAAAGCTAGCTGGACAGGAGAGGTGCATCCTATCAGCCCCAAATGGGTACTGGCAGGGGCCCAATATGCAGCAAAGACCATGGCGAGATCAAGGCATGGCTCCGCAGCGTAGACTTGCAGCTGAGAGTGAAAGTACCTTGACCGGAATCAGGAAAACCAGCGGCCAGATAAGTTTAAAGACGCAGCCAAAGAAACCTGTCTCCTTCCTTCAATCGTCGCCGAGTACTTCCAAGTCGGCTCCATCCTTACGGATCGTGCTATAGCGCACCCTGATTGCTCTACTACTCACCTTGTCCGAAAAATGGTAACATCATGCAGCACTTCACGTTGCTGCGTGTACACACAGACCTGGTGCCTCCCAAAAAGGATAAGGCTAGGGCAACGGCCAGTAGTAAGGGAAAGCAGGGCCCGTTCTGTGAAAACCGAGATCTGGTGATGGGCCGCAGCAGGTAACTAAGGGTTCCGCCAAGATTCGGTGTGGTGGGAACAAAGGGTTCATGTTGCCACGACGGGCCGCGGAGGATATTCGCAACATAGATAACCTCTCCGCTGACTCTCGCTCGCTAGGTTAACGGGACCGACATGTGTTTCAATGAGATCATGCCTTGCCTATGAAATGCGGAGCTCTGCGTCCGGGAGACAAACGGGGCGCCTCGTAACACATCCAACCTTACTGATCTTCCCGTTGTACCAGACCTCCTACCTACCTCTACTCTTGTACCCCCTCATACTTCTGATAACCCTTTCTGATGAAATATTTGCACCCAACCAACTCCCATGGTGCGTCGTAATCCCATCCTCAGCGTTCGACTACCGCTCCTCCCCTTGATCTCTCCCATCCTGTTCCCGGCAATCCCCAAGACCCCCTCATTTATCCCCCTCGCTCTTAACATCTCAGTTTCTTCCTCCCTTCCATCTCCCTTTTCACTCTCGACTTGCCCACACTTTTATGAGCATGTTCGGTTCCATGCCCAATACTTCCATGATCCCGATTGGACCGCACTCTTCCCCCTTTGCTCTTACCCTCGACCACACCCGAGACGATGACGCGCTTCTCCTGACAACCGATGGTGTTCCCTTGACGCCCAAGTCTGTCCAAGATCTCGTTGGCCCCGGAGGATTTGAAGGGGTCCGTGATGTCATTGTCCCAGACTTCGCCTTGAACTGACGCGTTTTGGTACTCGGAAGATGAAGGAGGTGGTGTGTCCTCCCCTTCGGGAGGGAGCACTTGCATTGCCCTGGTTTGGGTGCTAAGTACCAAGACGGATGCCGAATGCCTCTTCGCGGTTTGTTGAGCCTCTGCCGTCAATTCTTAAACCACAGTTCCCGAAGCAGAACTGCCCCAGTCCGTTCACAGCTGACATTGAGGGCTTCGCTCATGTCCCGAAAGAAGTCTAAGAGAAGGGTGTTGAAGTGCTGGATACTGAAGGACAGCGTAATGGTCTGGTTGAATTCGTGAGTGGCTGCATCATTTAATTCTCTGAGATCGATCGTCTTTGCTTTCACAACCTCATGTCCAAGCCCTGCCTCTTCCTTCATCGCACCAAGTCTGTGGACCTCATATTGTCTTGATGATACCCACCGACGACTTCCTTGCTACTTGCCGCTCTCACAGAATTTCCAATTACTTCCTTCCGAACGTACCCTCTATGTTTTCACGACACGATCCATAGTGGTATCACCACATCCTTACCATTCCATAACAAACTTTTTCGCATCCCAACTAGTATTCGCACCCCTCTGCTTGTCAACCATCCCACAGTCCCTGACCTCCCAGCACCCATGGATAGAGCTCTCCGGTTGAAGTACGCACATATCGCATGTTGACCACGCCAATTTCGCAGCTGGATTATACTCTCCTTCAAACACCCAGTGGGCCCCAGTCAAACTCGCGATTAATGATATATTGACGGGTACCATAGACCTAGATTGCGTCACAGAAGAAGCAATAGCACGAGGGGCTTGAGAGGTTCAGGATGTGGAGATAAATTGGAGCGGAGGAGGGGGGTTCAGGCTGAACGCTGAACGGTGAGGGGTAGAAATTTAAACTCGGGCGGGAGACCAAAGCCATTGGATGGACGTTTACTTTGCGTCGATTGTACGTCGATAATGCCAAATATTGTTGGTGTTCACGAAAAAACCCTCTCTATCATCGTGAAAGTAAACAACCTTTCAGGGATGGTGCCGTAAGAGGCTTCACCCAGGTGTGCGAGGCACAATTACTTACTTGATGGGGACGACTCACGGTAATTTCTTCGGGATTGGTTTAGTTGCTGTATGAGAATGGAGCTAGGGGCGAGGAGAGGTTTTGGGCGTGAAACAAAAGCATCTGCAGGTACAACTAGGCTGCGTAAACGCCGAGGTCGGCCATAATAACGTGTCTATAACATCTATGCCTTGGGGACGGGCAGAGGGATGGTGGGCAAAACAAATACCAACGCTGAGATTGAGAACGAACGGCAGGCCATGAGGCCGGGATCCACACCTTAAATTGGTACGGGTACTCGACTCAGATGAAGGATGGCTCCTCGACTGAGGAGGATGAAAGATGGAAGTTGAGTTTGAAGATGAGGAACACACAAGTCGACTCGAGGTTAGCTGAACTGAATCAAGTGTTTGGAAACCGCAGATATTGGATAAGGACAGCGGGAAGGAACGAGAATAAAAAGTAGGAAAGGATCCGCACCAATCAGGAATGGGGGGTTATACCTAAAAGGGAAACGGACACAACGAAAGAAATACATGCCAAAAGAGGTTTATTACATGGATGATCAGTCCATCGCAAGTCTAATGCAGCCTGTACCACAATCGTCCCGGATGCATCAGGTTTCCCTGAGTAATAATATCAAAGCACCCTTCCTCGTCATCAGGTCTGTTTGAAGCATCCATTGTATGCGGGGTAGATCGTACAAGCATCTATTACCGTCCCTTCCTTAGATAGATCCGATGAAACCGGATGAGGTCCTTCTACGCTGCATACAAGCTCTTGACGCCAAATCTTTGAGACTCGATTTCGATTTACTCAGGTAAACCCTCCAATTCCCTGATGTTTGACCTAGAGTTGACAAAAAGGAGGCGCGCCAATGGGAAGATACATCGCGATAAACCCCAGCCCTTAGCCAGGTAAGACGTAGATCGCGATGTGCGTTCTGATATACATAACATTCCTAACATAGGCGCATCAGTAATTGAACCGATAGCAAGGTCGGCGGTGGTTCGAAAGGATCAGTGGAGAAACCACTGGCCTCACCCAAGGTCAGAAAATTATTGTGCAGCTAAGTGGGGATGGAGGTGGTAAAGTCATAAGATTCACTGCATAGCTCCCACAGGAGCAATGCTCCCATTCGCAAAGAGTAAAAACAAGAAGATAAGAAAACTACTGCTGCAGTGCCACTGGTCGCATGTCACCAGTATAGCACGCAATTCATCCACACAACAAAAATACATTGCACCTTAGACTAGTGATCATTACTTGAATGGAATACTTTCAGCTTGGACGGACATGTGCCCACTTTTCCCATTTTCTGAGTCAAGCATTGTGTTCGTCTGAACGTATTACTAATATGCGTTTGATGATTGCTTGTTTTTCAATCGACGATATTAATTGATGGTGTCCGGTATGCAACTTAAATCAGTACCACTTATCCCAGCAACAATAGGCGTCATATTGTGTCGTGAATTTAAAAAGGCCACTTTGGAATGCACCACGGTAACACATTCCATGACACACTAGACCTGATGAGGCCTAGGGTAGAGCAGTGATTGCTCGAGAATGCAATAAGTATATCCTCTGTTATTTTTGGTACTATCAAGTCCCACAGGAAACCGCACTACATAAAACCGGCAAAACATTGTGCTTCATCAGGTAGAGGCCCGCTAAAACCGGTAATTGCGGTTAACAAAGTAACACTAATCTCTTGGGTGCTTGGAGCACTGGGATCGCCGAATGAATTTTCGCGTTCATTCCGGATTGTAGGCACCAGGATTCGAGTTAATGTAAGTTGTCACATCTTTGGTTTTGCGATCATATTTGCAGGATTGAAAAGGATTTGATATCCTTCCTCATCCACGGTCATGAACCGTTATCGTCCCCAGACATGGTTCCCTCAGGCATCGATCCTGACCTACGACCGGACCATAATACCGTGATTGAACCAAAGGGGATATTAGGACAATAATCTGATGGAACAGCTGAAACAAACCGATTGGCTATGATTTACTCGCGTTTAACTGTTGAGTCGGACAACTGACGGATATAACCTGGAAGAAGAATCCTCATCATTTCGTTGGCCTCAGGGAATACAATAGGAACGATTTTTCTCATCTACGGTATGTTATTCGTCACGTCTACACCGCTGGAGAGGACGTTCGCCCAGTGCGTGTCTGCACCTAGGAAGTGTGTTTCTGGAACCTTGGACAATTGGTATTTCTATTGTACCGTCAAAAATGGTTGGATCAGATACCTATCACCCGATTTTGGGGCAGAATGTTCTCATATGGGAGTAATCGGCATATTTGTTGGTCAACATCTCTTGTCTGTAGCTAAAAAGTTCGACAAGGAAAGCCGCAAACGTTGGAGGATTTAAGGACCCTACGATAGATATGTATTTGGTTGCTCTTCGAGCAAAGCATTTCGACATAATCACTCCACCATCTTCAACCACTGCATTTAAGCAGTAAGTTTTGTATCAATATGTTTGCTAACCATTCCATGAAGCATTCCTCAGGAATCACATCCGAAAACATACCCCCATCGCACCAATATTCTAATTTGTTGTCAGATGCTGTTATGGTCAGACAAACGAATGATGGGCCTTGTGATCATAACACAACACAGTATCCCCTGCCAGAACTGTAGACGACATCTTCGGGCAATAATCTTAAAGGTGCTCTCGCACATAACCCTGTCATACCCTTGGCGTCCAACCTGCTGAAGTTCACCGGCAACAGGACACGCGCCTTCATTCTTACTCAGTTGGACAAACCAAGTTGCGCCTCTACGACGACTATACCATTAGTAAGTTTTCTTGCTCTTCACGCAGCGGCAATTCTTGTCGTTCCACATCCTGGTACGACACAGGAACAAGGGACGGTGAGGAAATTGGGAAGAGCGTCAATCCCCTTCGAGCCAAGGCCTGTGGCCGAGCTCTGGTCCGTCTCCAGCTAGTGGGCTGGGCTGATGGTTTTGCAGACAATGTGTCCAATCGGCTAAGCTCTCTGAACAGCATGCTGCTGGGCAACATGCACGTTTCACGGTCGCAGTCTAGATGGGCAAGGAACCTTTTCCTCTTTGCATCGGAAACGGCCAAGTCTCTCCTCCCGTTGTGTGAGCAGTTGGTAAAACAGCTAGAACCCTAAGTGAGTATCGCAGTCTAAGCCAAGTTGCCTTTGAAGTCGCCGTGATTCCTGGGCAAAAGCAGCATGCTAACGTATACTAACCAAACCCCCCAACTCCCAGTCATCTGCATGGCATATTTTAGTGTAAATTGAGAGGGTTGAAGCGTGGTGATGTGTGCTTGGTCATTCCGGCTACGCACGCAGGTTACGCGCTAAGCACTGTGCGTTATTAGATCAGTGTCACACAATGAGAGGACCCAGTGATTTTAACATAGGGTTCCATCGAGTAGAAGTGTTGCAAGGGGGCACCACGGATGGAGCTATGTATAGCATATGATCTTCCCTTTATTCAATCAGTGACCTCCTGTCTCCTAAGGAATCGTACACCCAAACCCTGGTCGTGCCCTGGTGTGGCCCACCCCGTGACAGGGACCTGGGTTATCGATTATCAGCAATAATACCAGGATGTTCGGCGATCAATCCAGACTGCATGAGAAGTAATTTGAGCTGAATCCTAGACCGCGTCCATATCATTGACAGAGGTTAAGGCGGGACAGGGGAAATGCTACGTCTAACCGGGCCGAACCGTTGATCACGCGAGAGTTACACAGCGGATGACCAAAAGACATCATTTATGTTTAAGAGATACCTTTAAAATGTCAGAGTAATTTGCCGTGGGTGAGGCAATTCTGTCAGCGCGCTGCAGGTCAGTGACGTCGTCGATGTCACCACCCTGAACGTCAGATATGTCCTCGATGTCATCCCCCTGCAGGTCAGTTATGTCGCCGACGTCACCACCTTGAACGTCAGAAACGTCATTGACGTGCCCATGGGCGCGTATCTGACGAATCTGATCCTCCTATACTCGCTCTCCCTGTGTTAGAGGGTGCTGCTAGAGTTCTCCAGCGCGGCTCTCAATGGATCGGTGACGCTCGCCTAGCCGACGGAACCGTTCCGCCGCAGGCCGCGCACGCCCTGCTCGCTCCATCTCCCTTCTCTCTCTCCTTTCTCCTTCCCTTCAGACGTTGCTTGAAGACTTGTGGCTCACCAATTTGCCTTCACGCCTTGTCTGAAGGCTGCTTGCAGCTGATCCATAGGATCGCGAGTGCTCCCAAGTCGCACTCTAACAGGTTATGTCCCCTTATCTTCTGCCTTTGCGCATTCTGCGCATCCGGTTTACTCGCCTCGCGACATTGTGGAAGCGTATGTTCGTCGTGGCGAGTTTGACCCCAACTCCCAAGTCGGGATAGCCCTGGCAAGACAGCGCAGTGGCCGGTTTTCGCATCAACCGCACACGTAGTTTTTGGGCTGAACTGAACGCCGTCCTTTCGGACGTTGCCGAGGACGTCGCTGCCAAGTTCATCCTGGAAGTCATTCCTACCATTCGAAGCTGGAATCGAGCGGACCGCTGAACTGGCCGCTCTCTGGCTCCGCGGTGGCAGACGAAGACTCTATTGTGGCTGATATCATTACTACCGAATACAGCAAGGACCATGGCGGCGAAAAAACATCTTGCTCACACCGACCGACTTCTATGTTGCCTACGTCTTTTATAACAAGTCTCATCGCTTCTCCACCTTTGAGGACTTGCAGAAGGCAATCTTTCGTCATATCAGGGCAGTGCGGCGTGCTTGGCAACTGTACGAGAACGATCAGGCTTCCAAACCCAGTCGCAAGCGTGTCGCTCCGAAGCGTCGTGCCATGCGTAGTACTTGGAAGCACCAAGGAGATCGCCAGGATATCAGGACCCTCTGGATCTCGCCATCCGGTCCCGTACCCTAGGTAGCGCGTGTGGACACGGATGATCGTGGCAGGCATGGTCCGAGCGAGGAACCATTTCCATTGAACTCCGTAGCCAAATCCTGGCACTGCGGCAAACATCTTGCCCGCTCTGTCTTGGTGCCGTAGTGTCCTCGCGTCGTCAAAACCAAGGGGAAACGGCTTGAGTGCGTCCCTGGTACTTCATGTCTTCTATTCTATACTAAAGAGACACATTTTGCTTGACGTATAGATATCATAGAGACCGAGACCACAAGAATAGCATCGGGTATCGTGAGTAGGCTCACATGTCCCACAATCTTCAGAGCTTCTTCTTTGAGAGAGACTTTACTCCCAGCTACTCTTCGCCCTCGCCCTCCACAGCTCCCGTATCCCCCGTCTCTCAGCTTCTCACCCAGCCAAGTCGCGTGTGCTCTCCTCGCGCTATGTCGAAATCAGCTCCACCAGCCACGTGGGTCCACCACGCCGCCTCCGTCTGAACTCCTAGTAACTCCAGGTCTGGAAGTATATTTGTCCTCTAGCTGCTGCCACTTCCTGTCCCTTGGCCACCAACAGATTAATATTAAACACGTTATATACTGCGCCTAAGCCGGTGCATTCGCAGACTTGTCACACCTGCAGACGCCTCTGCTATATGCTCCGAAAGGCCACTCCTTGGCCCTGGCTCATCTCGGACACACCAATCAGCCCAAGCATGTATAAATACCGTGAGTCGCACCTTTAGACCTCTCGGGGATTGTATACCCCTATAACCCCTGCCCTCCCCTAGGCAGGGGCCCACTCTGGCGGCGCCTGCCGTGACAGGTTTTACAGTAGTGCGGACTAATATGACGTTCGTTTCATCGATGATAACTATAGCAACGGTCGATAACACACATTTGTGCGTGAGGCAGGGTGAAGCTTGAATAACAGTATGAGGATCATATTCATCGAGTGGAACGAGAGCGAGGTATATATATGCCTCGCAGAAGAAGAGATCATGCGAGCTGAGTCACACGCAGGAAGAACTGGGAGCCTAGTCAAACGGGGAAAACAGAGGGTCTAGAACAAGTCAGGTGGCCAGTCACCTTGGTGAGAAAAACGGTGACCAATAAGTGTGGATCTGATCCCGACATTGAAACCTCTCGAATAGGCTAGCGACTGGAGAGATCAGTCGACCTCAAAAAGGACCACAGATCCACAGGAGGGACAGTTGTCCGCTTTAAGCCTGGAGAAACAGAAACAGTCACATCCAACAAGAAAAGGCTTAAAAATAGAGAGCAGAGGCTCTCCGCCCCCGGCCACAGGAACGAGACAGGCACTAGGAGAGAGCCTCGCAGCAAAGAAAACGAGAAGCAGAGATCAGGAAACTAACGCTCACTGGATATCTGGAGGCTTAATGTGCTTAACTGAGAGCTCACTTGCACCCAATCAAAGTCCAATTCAAATTGTGTGGTAGGATAAAAGCAAACGCACGCGGATCTCACGTTGGCCATATACGCGAGGGGCTCGAGCCACAGGCTGCATAGATCGGAAGGGATACACTACGTTCTGACGCAACGGGGAGTACGTGGATTTGTTCATCAACTATTTCAGACAAAGTAGCCGCAGTCATTAGACACAATCCAAGCAAGGGGTACAATATGAGCGCACGCTGAGCTTGGCTGGACTCGTTCTTCCAGCACCGCCCCATGGCTTGTGGTTAAGGTGATTTTCTGACAGCGGCGAATACTTTCTCGGTATCAATATATGACCTTATGACGTTTTTTTTTCTTATACGGGGTCATATAGTAATGGCATTATTCACATGAAGCCATCTTCAACAGATTATACTGGAGTATTTATACTGTAGCTTCTTTCGAACGGTTCTGGATCCAAGCTTTGAGAAGAGTGAAGTGGATCTTGGTCTGGGACAGTGCAGTTGGGATGCAGTAAAAATCGTGCACCATACCTGGCTCGGTAACATGGTGTTCAACGGGGCAACCCGCAGCACGAGCGCGATCTGCAAACTGAGTCCCTTCTTCGAGAAGGCTCTCGCTGCCACCATTGCCATCCAAATTGGGGGTAAGACAGCTAGCTCCTCTGCGGGTAAATAGTAGGGCGCAACCCAAGGCGAAGTAGCCGAGATACCCAAAGAGGCCAAGCGAGAACGTGCAAGTCCGAGTTGTATCACACCTTGACGGGTAAACGATGCAGGAATCAGATCCCAATTACGCAACGCAATGCGTTTTAGCGGGAACTCTGCATCATTCTCATCGGGGTGCAGCCAAGGGCTCAACAATATAAGCCCAGGGGTAGGAAGGGGCTCTCCTTGTGGCAAGCTGCTGAGCGCCGCGGTAAACTTGGCTACGCGGTCTTGAATCCATTCGGTTGTACGTGATGGGTCGGCCGCAGCAAAAGATTCAGAGGTAGGTGACTTGAGAAGGGGCCACACGTCACGAAGGTAGCGATTGAGAAGCAATACAGAAAATGAACCAAAAGAATCGCCTCCAAGAAGATTTGGTTCGGGTTGTAGCCGATATCAATGACTAGATATAGCCACGCAGCGAAAAGTTGAGCGATGGTGGGATACTTCGCATAAGGGGCCAAGTCATAGTCGACGGTAAACACGTCGACATCTGCAATGGTGGTTAAATTGGAAGCTAACACGTCCCCCATAAAGGTATCGCCGGCGCCAAAGTTGATGCCTGCGCCACCGTGACAATATAGTACGACAGGAGTAGTACGAATCTTGTTTTCGTCCTCTGCCAAAGGGGGAATGGAACGATGCTTGGAAAGGTACCAGTAGCACTTTGTACTGCGCTTTGCAAATTCTGGAGCCAACATTGCAGGGCCGCGGTACAAGGCGACTCGGACTGTTGCGTCTCCAATGCCTGTGTGGGATCTCGAATCGCTAGCAGTCCACGCAGCCAATCGGCAGGAGAGGAGAAACCCAGACCTCATCAAGGCGGCAGCCATGAAGGTGGGGGAGGTGAGGCGCGTTCTGACGGTTGGCCCAGATGCTCTTGCCATGACTTCGTAAAGTCAATGTTTGTACAATCTTTGCCAACCAACTGAAACGAGGTTGTGCCTTGCAGCCAGCCGGTGGCAGAGTTTGGGGCCGGCGCAAACCCGATGGCAGTGACGAAATGGACATACAGACGAACAACGGTGAAGGTCACACCGTTGGCGAAGGACCAAGCGCGCTTACGGCGTGTGAAGGCAAAGAGATTGCGCGCGATAGTGAAGGGAGTATGAGCAAGATGCTCGGTACACCGATGGCGTAGATGGACAACAACCGCAAAAAGTGCGTCCGAGATGACGGGGGGATTTTGGCGGCGCGGATGGCGGCGTAGACACCTGCGCCGACTGGCGTCAGAGCCAGCGTCGTTGCGTAGCCATTGCGATGGTGGTAGTTGGGTAACCCCTATTCAGGTCTCTTGGGTTTTAATCGGTCTACAGGCGAAATGACGACGGATGGTCATGGGTGATCAATGAAGCTTGAAAAGAGCGATGCCGGGAACTTAACGCCGTTGTACAAACCCTTTAGATGTTAGATGTTAGATCTTAAGCCTAAGCCTTAGGCCTTATACCAAGGACAGGGAAGGGAAGGAACCGATGCGTTGGGTAGAAGCAGAGCCGAGAACAGCATGATGTGCATAAATGTGGCTGTTCCGTGTGGGCGATGTGCGGAAATAACACCAGCCAGCCCAAGGGGCCGTAAAACAGAAACGTTGCAAAGCCCTGGTCGTACATTCAACAACCAGGCGGGCAACCTTAACGCGCAAAACGCGTAACGCGGTAATAAAGGGGACAGTGGCTCAGCCCCTGCCAATCCCGCAGTCGTCCAGTAACCGCAACGCGTAACCCCACCGGCATCATAGCATTACATACGGAAGGACCCTACGGAAACTGAGTCACGCTCAGCGAGCTCTCCCGTGGCTAGCACTATAAAGGTACTAGGCGCTCAATCATCGATCATCATGCACCCATGCTTCAAGCTTCAATAAAGCTAAAGGCCTGGAAGCCTAGGCATCATAACCGGTAACCGGTAACCGCGGTAGCCAGTAAAACGCCCACCGGCAGGGGCCCTTCTACGCGCGTCTCTTTCGGCAGTCTTATCCCCACACCATTCCCTTTAGTGGGAACGGGGTTAACGTATGTAAAAACCGGTCAAAGACCTGGTGAGGCCTTGGAAGTCGGTGGATTGATGTGGGCCAAAGGGCCCAGGACCCGACGAGGCACTATGGAGGAAATGAAGGGAACAGAACAATCCTTTGAGGAGTGAAGCCACAAGCGTCAGCCACTAACAAAGGACGAAGGGAGGACCGAAGGGGACAAGGGCGAAAGACGAAAAGGTGAAGGAAGAGAGCCAAGACACGAGCGCCGTCTCGTTTGGTTTTCCAAACCTTCTGTCCAGCCGCAAACTCCACGTAGTCACAGCCCTAGAGCCCCAATCGCACTAGGCCACTGTCAGGGAGCTTCGGCCCCACAAACAGGATAAGCAGAAAAAATTCGACAACGACAGGACTCGAACCTGTGCAGGCAAAGCCTAATTGATAGTCATTAAACAGGAGTTCGAATCAATCCCCTTAACCACTCGGGCACGTTGCCTGATTGTTGTTTGCGACAGATCGAGTGCAATGGCCCATCTTAAGAACTTCATAGTTGGTTCCCATTTTGTCAACACGCACAGCGACATGCACTGGAGGAAATATGGACAGCTTCTACAAAAGCTCCGACATCAGTAGCACCAGTGCAATGGTCTTGCACGTAAACATGGTCTCCCCATAGTGGCAAACGTCAGAAGCAATGTGGATATACACCCCAAACTGATGAACTTTGGATCAGACCCGAGGTGGGTTGTGAGGGCAAAATACCAAGGCGCACAATCTGGCAAGTGTGAGTTGACGTACTTAGGACACGGTTGGTGGTGGCCAGCGCATCCAGTTTCTGCTAGAGACCAGGAATACAGGCCGGGCGTACTGGGGACTCAAACAGTGACTAATAAGCAGATGTACCTGCTGGCCTGCGGACACCAGATGTCAAGCCCCAAATTGGAAGACTCCAGCGATCGGGCTTTCTTGACGCTGCACCTGGCCATGTGGTGGGCCACAAAGAGGGGGAATTAGAGGCGCTGGGACTCCAAGCCTTCAGTAAAGCCGATCCTATTTTGACAATTCGATCAATCTGGTCATTGTTGTGGAGGCTTCTCCCACTGTGCTACACTCTTCCACGCATGGCAATCAACTTGATCCTTCTTTTTGGCACGCCGCACACACACCCTTTGCCCTAAAAACCAATAGGTTCTACCTAAACAGGAAAAAGATATCGCATCGTAGTAATCCACTCATATGATTGGCCTAGACGATCATCAGCGGGTGACAACCTCGTTTTGCATTGGCACGATGCATGAATGCATGGGTCCAACAAGAGCTGCGGTGCAGCAGCAGAGGGGACTTAGCGACGACCGGCACCCGGCACGTGGCGACCACGACGCTCGGGCTGAGCCGAGGTAATGGGCGCACCGACGGTAACGGGGAGCGAGGCAAGCCGATTTCGCCCAGCATGGCCTTGGTGTCGGGGTCGACCTCGAGACCGCCGTTGGCCTCCGTCGAGGGCCGAGACCTCAGGGACGTATTGGTCCTGGGGAAGGGTGTCAGTACACGGATATTCACAAGGGAGGTGTTGTGGAAGTGGAAGATTAGGGGGAGGGGACGCACCTTGCGCTCACGCTCCTCCTCCTGGAGCTTGAACGAGATGCCGCGAACGGGGCCCTTGGCAATGCGCTTCATCAAGTGGGTGGTGAAGCCAGCAATCTTGTTGCGCAGGCGCTTGGAGGGCACAATGGCCACCTCGTCGAGCACACGCTTGTTGGTGTGGAAGTCGTTGGCGTTGAGCTTGGGGTAGTACTTCTCAATCAGCACCCGCGCCGCGCTTCGTCGTCTTGGTGCGAACACGGCCCATGTTGGTTTGGTGGAAGAGGGGACGGACGGGCCTCCAGCTGGGGGGCGAAGAGAGGCCATCCTGGGCCGCCTGCCGGGCGCAGTGAAATGTTCAGCGCAGACGCAGTGGCAGTGCGCCTGTGAACCCTAGTGGGGCACGGCGCCCCAGCCTGGGCTTGCCGCAGCACCGCGCTAACCCACATGTGCACGGGGCCGCCCGTGCCTCAGCGGCCCAAGCAGGCTGTGCCCGATCGAGGCAGGCCTGGGGAGCTTGAAACTTGAAGGTTCAGCTTGAAATGTGAACATTGAACCTCCAAAGCCCCGCCTTACGTCCGAGCCCAGCCCATCTCCCACTAGTGCCTCGCGCTCGTCCCCACGGGGGCACTATTCCTCTGATGGATCTGATGAGGTCATCGCCCTCGGTCGCTTGAGCTGCACTGGGATTATCATCACCGATCAAACCGACCCCACCATCCTTCAGGCCCAGGGATCCTGTGTGGGGCCGTGCGAGCGGGCCTTCCATTGGTGGAATTTGGGTCGAAGTGCTGAGGTTCAGCCTCAACACGCTCAACCGATGCCCCTGCTGCCATCCCACCGACCACCCACCACCCCGGCATCCACAAGCATGAAGGTTGTGCCTGTTCTTGTGCGCGAAGACAACTATGCGTATCTGATCATCGACGATCACCTGGACGCCGGCTCGGCAATGCTGGTGGACCCATACGACCTGACCAAGGTCGAGACTGCAGCCAAGCACGCTGGCGTCCACAAGTTTCTGGGTATCCTTACGACACACCGTACGTACGCTCATGCGCTCCCTTCTTCCCCCCCTCTCTCTCCACTCTCCTCAACCTTTTGGGTGACCTTGTGGATGGCCTTTTGGTTGACATGTTCTAACCCTCTTTTTTCCTCCTTATGATTGGCAGACCACTACGACCATGCTGGTGGCAACCGGCACTTTGTACGTTGGGTCCCTCGTCTATTTCTTACATTTCGTTGCGCTTGCGGTGGACTATACTAACAGATCCTCCCATCTCACCTACCTATTCCCTCTACGTTACGTTCCCCCTCTAGGCGCGAAAGCACCCGCATGCGCCGATCTACGGGGGCTCTACCTCGGTCGAGGCGGTGAGCGAGGTGATGACGCCCGGCACGCCCTTTCGACTTCAAGAAGGGTCCTCGATTGAGGTGGTACCACTAGCTACGCCGTGTCACACGCAAGATTCGATCTGTTACTTTGTCACGGACACGAAGGACGGCCATCGCGCCGTGTTTACGGGGGACACGTTGTTCATCTCGGGCTGTGGCCGGTTCTTTGAAGGCACAGCGGAGCAGATGCTTGGTTCGCTCCGTACGCTCACGGCGTTGCCACCGGATACCTTGGTGTACTGTGGCCACGAGTACACGCGTTCCAACGTTGCCTTTAGTCGGGGGTGATCCCGCTTCGTCCGGCGGTGCAAGCGCTGGTAGCGGACGTGCGGCAAGGCCGGAACATGGTGTGTTTACCGGGGTGTACACGATGGCGCAAGAACGGGAGCACAACCCGTTTCTGCTCACGATGGATGAGGAGGTGCAAGCTGCGATGCAGACCTCGACCGAGGTGGCGACCCTTGACGCCCTGCGTACCGCCAAGAACCAAAACCGGTTCTGTGCCCCAGTTTGATTTACACACAACGTTCGCTCCCTTTCCTTCCGCGCCCCAATCTGACACATTCACATGAAGCTTCCCGACTGCCCTCCCTCCCCCACGTAGGCCACGCGTTTTCCTCTATCGGTCTGCAGGTGTCTGCTAGTTTTTGCGGGTACCTGCGGGTACGTGCGGAGTAAGATGTACAAACGAAGGGGTATGATATATCAGTCTAGCGGAGCTGTGAGGGAAGGGGGGGGGGGGGGGAGGGGAGAAGGGAAAGGATGGGAAGGGAAGACCAAAGGCAAAGGCAAGGGCAAAACAAAACGCAAATCGGACGAAGGGAGTGAGGGATGGTCGATGACGATGAGGCCTGCGGGGCGGTCGGAGGAGGCGTAGATCGACAGCCACAAAAGGCCCAAACCACTGCAACCTCCAACCCCAAACCAAACCAGAACCAAAACCAAAACCGATAACGATAACGATAGCGGGAAAGATAGCGATAGCGATGGAGATGACGATGACGATGACGAAAAGCATAGCGAGCGGGAGAGGGTATGATGAGAAGCGCAGAACCTAAGCGCCTTGAGTTGGGGGGAAGTAGGGAGAGGAAGCCATCACCGCGAAACCGCGAAGCCGCAAAACCGCAAAACCGGGAAACCAAAAGGATTAGTGGGAGGGGACGGGGAGGGGATGGGGAGGGGGACACAGAAGCAATTAAGGATGCTGATAGCTAAGTAGGGAATACGGTTACCGACCTGCGCCTCTGCGGAACATGGTCCGGAGGGAGGTGGAGGAAGCAGTGTGGCGACTGCGTGCCAGGGGCGGGCCAGGGGTACGCCCAACGTAGTAGGAAGCATGGTGGACGTTGTCGTCGCGGCCCTGGCCCAAGCCCCGGTCCTAGAGGAGAAGAAGCATAAGGCGAAGAAGCAGAAGGAGAAAGTGGAGAAGAATGAGAAAAGGGCGCGCGCAACCGAAGAGCCTCGTGGTCCCGCCAAAGGAACGATTCGCTTGCGCGGTGGCGGAGGTGGGGGGCCTCAGCGCCATAGTGGATGATGGTGGTGGTTGGGCAGACAACCGTGTTGGGGCTGGACAGTGGGTCCAGGGGTCAACGCAGGTGCAGACGCCGGGACAGGCGCAGGTCCAGGTGTAACCTCCTTTCGAAGGAGAGCATCCGTCGTACTGTCCGCGACATCAAGTTGGGCACCTTTCATCGTTGGGCAAGGGCGAGGAACGTTGTGAGGGATGCGGTGTGCCCTCAGCCATGATACCTTTTTGAACGATGGGAGAAGAAGAGAAGGGAGAGGGAGGAGAGGGAGGAGAGGGAGGAGAGGGAGGAGCGGTCTCTTTGCTGATGGAACGGAGGGGAGCAAGGGGGAGATAAGAGGGCACCATCTTACCCGATGCGGTCCGAGCGGGCAAAACAGTCGACGTAGGGGGTGGAGGAGGTGGAGCGGACGGTGGCGCGGCTGGGCGCGCTTCTGAGACGGTCGCATGGTCGCCTGCTGAAGCTTGGAGCCATTGGGCCAACAAGTCCGAATGCAACGCGTCCCTCGTTCCTCCTGCCTCGCCTCGGCCACGAAACCCAGGGGGAGGAAGGATCGGCAGCTCTCATGCAGTCCCTGAAGAAGGACAAGCAGAGACGAAGACGCAGAGGACGAAGGCGAAGAAAACGAAGCAGGTAAGCCGAGCAAGGGGCAGGTGGTTGCGGGTCGGACGAAGGCTTCCGTGACTCATACTTGGTCGGACGCCCAATGACAATCCTGACCTTGGTCCTGTCCCTGACCTGGGCCCTAACGTCGATCCTGGCCCAGGCCAGCAGAAGACCGCCCACGGTACTGAGCCTGCAACCGCTCTTGCAACCGATCCAACGATTGCCCCATCGTCCTCCGAGCCCTCCGAGCGCTCATCTGCATCGGACTCGGATCCGAGCAGGTGAACTTCGCCCCGGAGCCAATCAATGCTTTCCAATACTTCTTGGCGCGACAGCTGCTTGGCCAAGGAGGCACCAGGCGGGCGCGGGGGTTGAAGAAGATGGTCAGCCAGACTCATCGGGGACAAGGACGAGGATGAATGGGACCGTGGCATGTCGGGAGCGGGGGGCAGAGGGCCCACCACGCCGCCTGCCATTCGAGTGGAATGGTGATGACGGGAACGCGGGGTGGTACTGAGCAACGAGGCCGAGTGGCTCGGTCGCAGGAGACGGTGTTGGGGCGGGTGGAGGGGGTGCGATTCGGACGGGGGTGGGACAAAGGGCGACTCGCCCCTGCCGGCCTCGGGGATGGGGAAAATGGTGAGATTGCGAGGGTGGTCGAGCGGGGAAGGGCGTCCGGCGCGGCGGAGGGTGGGACACTGTATTTGCGGGTGGACAGGTTGGGGGGAGAAGCCGGATGTGGGGGTGGGACTGGGGCTGGGAAACAGGTAAGGCCCGGGCCAGAAGGCAGAGGAGAGAGAGTGCCTCCTGCTCCTCTTCCAGCTCGTGATCCTGTTCCTTGCTGGGCTCTAGTCCGTCGAGGGTGATGGCGGATTCGACGGTAGAGCTACGGGAGGCGTGAGTGCTGTGCTGGCGGTGCTGGTGAAGCTGCGGTCGGACCAGGCGGTAGAGGTGCCAGCGGGACGGAGAGGCGAGCAGCGGGATGGCTGTAGGATATGGACACGGACATGTCCATGGTGAGTGCGGGGTAAGGGGGTCAGGGGGTAGGAGGATGAAAGGGCGTGGGGTGCGATGGGAGAATGGGTGGCAAGGGGTACGGGGAGGGAAGACAGAAGGACAGAACGGCAGCCGATGGACGAGGCTGCAACGGAGAGGGGCGAAGCGTAGCGTAGCGCAGCGCCAAGGGGAAGGAGGGCGCCCAGGTGAGCGCTGAGCCCGCGCAGGGGTGGGAAGGACGGGGGAGATGGAGAGGAGGAAGGAGAGCGAGCGACTCTGGTATTCGCCGGTATCTAGCCCAACTGTGGTGCAATCGCGGTCGAGGTCTGCGCACCTCGGCCCCGCGCTGAGAGCTCGGCGCGATGGCACAGCGTCACGCGTCACCAATCATTCATCACGCATCATTAACATCATTGCTCATTTGTCCTTACGATATCGAATTCATCGATCGTAGACCATCGTGCGTGGAGAGGGGTTGTCGAAGAGCCTGGAGCTATGTAGCGTGGGTTCAGTACAATAGTGCCAACGGATGAATATGGGATGGATGAACTGACACATGGTACCGGCCGTACCGGGCACCCCAGCCCTCTGTCTGCGCCATACTGAGACTCGCACACAGTCGCAGTGCGCAAACTCAGAGCGCCCGTGCGCTCAGCGGACTCAGTCTGAGTCCGTGCGACTCGACTCGGCCTCCAGCACTGGACCAGACCCAGACAAGACCAGACGCCATGAAATACACCGTGTACCACAGCGCTACCTCCCAGGGCTTGCCAGGGCACATCATACATCACTCATCCCATTTCTGACGCCCAGGCACCAATCAGTACTCAGTAACTCAGTAGTACTCAGCGTCATGAATCTCATGAATCTCATGGTGCATGATCGATGGTCTCATGGTGCACAGATATTGGATCCCATCCATTGCACGACAGCGACACATCGTATCTCAGATCTCACACGTCACATGTCACACGTCACATACGCCACCTGTCACACGTCACCTGTCACATGTCACACGTCAAATGTCCTACATCTCAGATCTCACCGCATCGTGTGTCCTGCCGCCTGCATCCGCCTGCACCCTCCTGCACCCCGATGGAGCACCAGGGCGCAGTTTTACCAGTTAGCTAGGTACCCAGGATTCTTATATCCATAGTACTCAGAGCGCTGCGAGCGGGCAGTGCGGTGAGCGCGGGCAGTGCATCTTGCCTTTTGTATCGGCTTTTGCATCGCCTTGTGTCACCTTCAAGCTTCAAGTGAAGCTTCCTCCGCTTGGATCGCACCGCACTACACTCTCCTCCGACCTTCCTCCGCCCATCGAGACCAACCCCGCACATGTGGGTGAATTGAACTGTCGTGGCGGTGGCGACAGCCTGCGACGAGCCCTAAGGCCTAACCACCACTGGCCCCGTGCCGCCTGTATTATCTCAGATCTCAGATTTCAGATCTCAGATCTTCTCAGAGTTGAGAAAGAGCTGAGCTTGGGCTCAGCGCGCTCACAATGTCACAGCCACAGGCGTGCGGCCGTCGCCAGCAGTCTCCAGCTGGACTGAAGGCACAGCCTGATCTGAGAGCAGCCTGAGCGCCTGAGCGTGCGCCCTCCGGCTGAGCGCTGCTCGAGAGCGTGAGCGGAGGAGCAGGAGCGGCCTGGAAGGTTGGAGCGGCCGCGGCCATTTTAAAGCAGGGTGCGGTGCAAGCACATGGTGCATGGCCCCCGATCACATGATCGATCATCGATCATCGGTCACATGTCACACGTCACGTGCCCCTTCTTGCACGTTGCATGTCACATGTCGCGTGTCGCGTGTCAGTTGCCATGATCGATCATCGATCATCGATCGTCTGCGACGGGGTCTATACGCGCTACGTAGACTCGACTGGACTGGCAGCTTTCGGAGGACTGGAGGACTCGGGGACTCGGAGACGTGGGGCTGGGGTGGGGCGGTGGCCGGTGGCCGGTGGCGGTGGGGGGCGAGAGTGGGACAAAAGCGCGATCGGCAGGGAATCCAAGACTGGGCTGGGTGTTGCTTGTGTTGCACTTGCTCCTGAACCTCTGCATCCAGTAAGAGCTAGAGCTAAGACGATGGCGCAGCTCGTGCGCTCGTGTTCGATCGAAATCATCGTCGATGATCGATGATCGGTGGCCATGGACGGTCACCGGTCAGGCTCACGCGGGACCATCTTATCTTCGGCGAGGTTGGGAAGAATCTCTGGAAGCCGCGCGAAGCAGTGGCTAAGCCTGCAAAGCCTGCAAAGCCTGCAAAGCATGCAAAGCCTGAGGCTTTTCAGGGCTTGACGCGGAAATTGGAAGCTCGAAGGTGGTGCCCAATTTCAAACGCCCACTCTTGTCCAAGAGAGAGACAGCTCTGCTGCATGCTGTGGCTCCTTGAAGCTTGAGATCGATGTTCGGTCGATTTAAGAGCCTTGTGCGCCACGGCCCCGTTCCGCCTCTGTTCCGCCCCTCCTTGTTGCGCCTCCAGGCTGCCTTCGCCGGATTGCTTCACCTCCACTTCCTTCCCTGCCTTGTTCGCCTCCCACAAGCTTAAGATCTAAGGTCCAAGGTCAAGCAAGCAATCTTCAGCATCTTCTGGTTGGGTCAGGCCGCCTGGACCCAACGTCTATTACTAATGTGATGAACCTAATAGAGCTAGCGGTTCGAGTCACAAGTCGCAGACCAGGCAACGAAGACGATATATTTGGGAGAGCTACTGGTAGCTATGGGTCCGCTATGGCCTACTTTTTGTGCTCATAAAAGCTCTTCAGTACCTTCGGTCGTAAGACATAAAGCCTAAGAGGAGAGAGGATATACGATGATGGTGGAAGAGTCCACGAGTTATCGACTATAGCCCTGAGAGTCGTATAGGAAAGATGCAAATCCGGAACACGGGATAGATAGGGAAGCAGTGGTACGCAGAGAGGGTTTGAGAAGCAAGACCGATACGGAGGAACACACACTGGTAGTAAAGCTTCAAAAGCATATGGGATGCACTATACAGACTACAGAACGAGACAGACATCGATTGCTCCTTCCCCACATACGAAGTACACCGAGGGTGAGAGATTGGCGATTGAATCTTCTTGAAAGCATGGGAAATGCCCTGGAAAAGATCGCATGTGTACCAAAACAGCTGTGTTGTATTATAGGATGGTGTTAGCACCGCACTAGTTAGGAGTTTCGAGCATGCGAAACATGCAGCTTAGCAACTTGTTGACGAAATCATGGAGGGGTAGCTTATTAGCGCTTCCTGACTACATGCTTCCCCGCCCACAAAAGTTAATCTCCAATTCTACGGTTGGCCTGTGTCTCATCGATCTCATCAGCGCAATGATGGTTAAACGTTAAACGTTAATGGCACCCCCCAGCTGCAATTCAGCTGCAATTCGACAGAACTCGCAACAACGTTTCCTGGAACCTATATCCCCCACTTCGGTCACTACCGCCTCCACTACCCACACCGTCATAGCAGCTTCTCACCGCTGACTGCCTCAACCGCGTGCACTATAGGCTCGGTGGATACAGCAGCAGAGAGGCTGTTGTGGTCGAAAACGGTGCGTGGATGGCCCATACCAACGAGGAGGTTCGTGTGGCCAACTGGGATGGATGGTGATGGCGGTGCGGATGATAGTTCTGGTACCGAGGGCAGCACCACCATGCGGCAGAGATCGTCCGACGCGATGCCGCGCTTGGAGTGGGAGTGGTGTTGGTGTTGGGACAGGGAACGTGCAACCCTCCCGCGTTGGTCCAGGCATGGCCCAGCAGGCAAAGTTTCAGCATTGCAATGGCGGTGCCTTAGGTAAGGGGTGACCGGTGACCGGTGAGGGAAGGCACGGAGGCGCTGGGCAGAAAAAAATATTTTCTGGACGCAGAGAAACGCAGCCGCTCGTTAAAACCAAAACAATCCTGTCCTGCCTCCTGCTCGTCTGTCCCTCCGACCCTCGCCTGGCCACGATGCGCACCACCCTCTAAGCCCAGCGCACCAACTGCCATGTCCAGCGCCCCTCCTCCTCCCTCGCCGCCCCATCCCGCCTCACGCCGTCCCCGCCATCTCTCATGTCCGAGTCAGAGCCTATGCCTGGGCCGCCCCGCCTCCGCTCCACTCGTTGCCGCCCGAATTCGCCGCCCTCTTTCCAGGTGGCTTGCATCATTCTGGCCATAGCTCACCATCTGAGTCGGGAAACCATGTGTCCCCGGCCGTGGCCAGCATGCTCCCCGGAAGTGCAGTCCACGACCAACTCCTGGCTCTCTTTGCATCTTCCTCGACCGGTGCGATGCCTGCCTCTTTCCTTCCTGCGCATGACCTAGGTGACCCAACCGACGATGAGCTGGACGAGGAAATGGGGGAGCAGTCGCCTGTATCGGTGAGCCTTGTCCCGCAAGAAGGCCTGCTGGTCTCGTCGGAACCAACTCCGGTGCAGGACCTGCAATATGTCCAGATCAGGGCCGGTGCTACCTGCCTCTCAGTCCATGCAGCATCCCTTGTTCTTGGCCGGAGCCCCATGTCGCCAGCTCTCCACCCGGCCTCAGCACTAGTCGAATTGGGGCCTGGAACAGACATCAGTCGGCCCCATGCAACCATCGATCTGCAACTCCGTCCCCCCTGCCTCCGAGTGCATGGCAAGCACGGCCTCCGTCTGAATGGCCGGCCATGCGAAGCGGGAGAAACGGTACCGCTGGAATACGGGTACGCCTTGGCCTTCTCATGCATACCATAAGGCTGCGAATGTGAATGCTGATCAAAGTTCCTTTGCCAGATCCATCTCTACGATCCAGATCCTGAGCCAATGTCTGGAGCTCCATGTCCCCTCCGATGCCGACGCACCTGGGCTTCAACATACCAAGTCGGAAGACCCTATGCTCGGACTTTTAATGGGGACCGAGCACCCCTCCCCATCCGAACTGCCTTCCACGCTCTCGCCCACTGTGGCCAAGGAACTGATCCAAGCTGTTAATGCTGTGGGTGCCGGTATGTCTAGGAAACGGAAGGGCAGTCCTGGATCGGACGACTCGGACCTGTTTGGCGGCGGCAACGACTCGGACGAAGCCGAATTTGGGGCCGCAGAGACTGCCCATCAATTTTTGCAAGCAGCAGCAGCTGCGCTGCTGCCACAGGACCCCCTTCCTCTTTCCCCCTTGCCCTGCCGGCGCCGGAAATGGGCAAGGTCTTAATGTCGACCCAGTCGAACGCCGCATGTCTACCTTGGGTCTGGAAGCCTTTGGCTCCCACACCTCTTCCGCTGCCGGCCTCACGGATTCTGACATTTTCCAAATCTTCCCCGCGCTGTCTACTTCGCCAACGCCCAAGCCTGCCGTTTCGCCCGAGCCCACCCATGCAACCGACCAGTCCTCCACTCCCAACGCGCCCTCACCTGGGACCGTGGATGTGCCGTTGCAGGACACGGCTGAAGCCCAGGGAACCTGCCAGAACAAGTTGGGACAGCTTTCGCCTGTTCCTTCAAGCACTGCCTCGGCACCACACCGGAGCGCACCCCATCCCATGAAGAAGGGGGTGCGTGCCCCCCTCCCCCTGCCGTGCCCGATCCTGGACTTGCCACAGACGTGCCTGAGCCTCCTGCAGTCACTTCTGGTAAGCTTCAGGGGCAGCAGAAGAAGCTGTTTCGGTGCCCCCACCCCCTCCTGTCCCCACGTGCCCGTCCCCGCCTGTCGAGGTACCTCCGCCCCCGGTACCATCACCGTTACCGGAATTGGGTGGTCATGGTCCTGCGAAAGACAATTCTCCTGTTACCAGGGCTCCAGTGGTGATGGATTTGACCCAGCTCTCGTCTCTAAAGCGTCCCCGACAGTTTCGGTCCAGCCAAAAGCAAGAGCAGTGCAAAGCCCAGTCCATCGTTTGCGCCTCCTCCCGCTTCCAATCCGCGGCGTTGGCGTACTACCATGCCATCCATGGTGCCTCCACCTCCTCCCTTCTCCTCTGCCTCGACACGGCGGCTGTGCCATACCCCCCAGCCACACTCGGGTACCCACCTAGTTTCCCTCGTTGGGTCCGCTGGGAATGCCGGGGGTCCTGCCCGGTATGCTCCCAGGTCTGTACCCCGGGGGTGCAACTTCATTTATGCCGCCATTTTCTCCCGGATACCCTGGTCTGCACCCTTTGCCATGGTTCCTCCCATGTTCCCTTACGCCCCACCAGCACCGGGTGCAACTGGGTCGCATGTATCCCCTACCCCGCCACGGGCGTCTCGACGTTCGCCAGCTACCCGTGCCTCTCCCGGCACGAGCAAACGGTCTTCTCAATCGCCCAGGTTCCCTTTGGCAAGCACAACAAGTACAACAAGCGCAACAAGCAGCAAGCGCAGCAAGCAGTACAGCAAGTACAGCAAGTACAGCAAGTGCTCCAGGTCCTCCCATCAAGATCATTGTTGCGCCAGCACCAGCGGAAGCTGACCCGGCTGCGTCCCTTCCGGGTCCGATCGAATCGCTGCTGGATGGCCCTCCGATCGTTCACCACGGCGGGCGCTCTATTTGCACCCCGACGTGTTTGGTACGCTTTCCTCAGCGGAGATCGAAAACTTAGAGCGAGCTGGGATTCAAGAAGCACTTCAACGATTACAATCCACCCTCGTTGTGTTTCTCCGTGCTAAGCTCAAGGCGCGCAAGGCCGCTGGGCCTTCCACCCCAAGTTCAGGTTCAGGTCCAGGTTCAGGATCCGGCTCTGGCTCCGGATCCGGCGCCAACTCGCCTTTCCGATCCCGAAGTTCCAAGCGGCACGCGCGCACCGGTGCCGATGGCAGTCCGGCCCCTTCTCCTGCGCATTCGCGTGCTGGGTCTCCCGTGCGCCGGATCGCGCACAGCCGCGCCACTTCGCCCATTCGATCCACGTTGCGCACGACAAAGGCATTGTCCACCGCCACGCCGTTGGCCCACCCCCCTGCCGTTGGATCCCCACTTGCCTCGACGTTGGCGCCATTGCCACCTGCAAACGTTTCTATGCCCCAGGAGTCCGTGGGGGAGGGGCAAGCTGCCGGGACCGCCGAGGAAACGGCCGAGTTGCAGGATGCGCTACCTTTGGACTTTGATCAGTTTGATAACTTGACCTTCCCCGAGCCGCCTAGCCTAGACGACCTAGACTCGTTCGCCCCCCCCCCCCCGCCATCCGCACGTGCGCACGCGCCCTGTCCTCAAGCACCAAGTGCTTCAAGTGCCGAGGGGTGAAAAGGGGAGGAAGGACTTGTATGCGGTTGTGCCGGTGGGGAGGCGGGGCTAACACTAACACACACGTAGCGTCCAACGCCATTCTTTGGCCTCATATTTGCAATGTTCCCCACTGCATCCATTGTTGCCATCCCAATGCAATGCGGAATCGAAGTCCTCTCGCAGTAAGCATGCCTGACGAGCACTCGATTCGCCAATCCATCATCAGCATCATCTGTACTACCATCGGCCATCTGGATCAATACGATCGATGGCCACGTCGGCAAGGGATAAGAAACAGGGCTGTCATACACTCCAACCACGCCCCCCTCCACGGGCATGTGGTGTGGGTGGATTCGACAGCCGCTTGGCCAGCCATCATATATCCTGCTTCGCCAGCGCCCGAGCGGTGCTGCGTCCCGCCAGCTCCAGCTGGTGAACGTTGAGTTGAGTTGATCTCGGCTGTCGACAAAGACAAACGCTGGAGCCCCGCTGCTCCCAACCCCACCCGAACGTTTCAGGTGCGGTCCAATCAAACATGACAATCTTTCAATTTGCACGGCGGCCCACGTAGGCCCGGCGGAATAGAATGCTGCGGCATTTCGACGGGAATGACACTGGCCGTGCGCCTCCTGCTGCGGGGTGCTACCTCAACCCTACGTCCCGATAGTAGGGTTGTCTGGCGTCTGCATCCACTTCGCTTGCTGCCCGCCTCTCGCTCGTGGCTCTCGTCGCCAGCAAGCCCCGTACCCAAGATGGCGATCGGCAAGAACAAGAAGCTCGCAAGAAGGGCATGAAGAAGAAGACGGTGGACCCCATGTCGCGCAAGGTGTGGCATGACATTCGGGCTCCTACCTTCTTTGACAACCGCACTGTGGGCAAGACGATTGTCAACAAGTCCCAAGGTCTGGTCAACGCCAACGACTCGCTCAAGGCCGCATTGTCGAAGCTTCGCTGGCCGACTTGAACAAGGACGAGGAGCAGTCGTTCCGCAAGTTCTCTGCGTTGTGGATGAGGTCCAGGGCCGCTCTTGCCTGACCAACTTCCACTCGATGAACTTCACCACGGACAAGATCCGTTCGCTGGTTCGCAAGTGGCAGACGACGATTGAGGCTCACCAGGACGTCAAGCTGACTGACGGCTACGTTGTGCGTCTGTTTGTGATTGCCTTTACCAAGCGCCGCTCCAACAGTGTCCAAGACGACCTATGCCCAGTCGGCCCAGGTGCGCGCGATCCGGCAAAAGATGTTCCAGATCATCAAGCGCGAGATTGAGACGTGCGACATTAAGGAGCTGGTTCAGAAGCTGATTCCGGAGGTGATTGGCCGGGAAATTGAGAAGTCCACCCGTGGCATTTACCCGCTCAAGGACGTTTTCGTTCACAAGGTCAAGATCATCAAGAAGCCCAAGTTTGACGTGTCGCGTCTGGTTGAGCTTCACGGTGGTGCGGCCAACGTGGTGGGTGCTGAGGACTTGGGTGCCAAGGTTAAGAGCGCCGAGTTTGTTGAGCCCACCCCTCTGGCCAGCGTGTAAGCGGGAGGGAACCGCCTACCCTGTTACCAAAATGACACTATTGGCTTGTTGCGTCACATTGTCGTGTCGGTGCGCAGGGCGTCTCTGTTGCTACCTCGTGGTCGTCATGCTCGCTCCTACTTCACCTCCGTTTACCCCCCTGATTCCGGGGGTTGGCATGTGACACTCAAACAATCGTGATGCCCCATGGCTATGTATGACTCTGGTTTGATGTGTAGAAGTTATGTTACCGCATGGGCGCCCCCCATCTGCGGTGTGCCCGATACGGTACGCCCTCAGACAGATGCGGCAAGAGGCCAAACGAAAGCGAAAGGTGAATGCAAAGAGGTATCCATATTCAAATCAAGGCAAGCCCAGCACACGACCGACAAGCACAAGACATTTGTGCGCCAGCAACTCGGGGCGGGCCATGCCCAAGGGCCGCACGGGTCCGACCCGACCGAGATGGAAAAGTGCAGAGGGTAGATCGGGAGGCAACGTCGGAGGTGGCACGGGGACCGAGGTGCCCACCGCCGTTAGTCCTTCCCCTGGAACAGAATACGTAGCGCGCAGATCGGCGGTTTGGGCAAGGGGAGGGGCACGACACGCAAGCGCGAGCAAAACGCCATACAAGGCGAGCAAGTGACTGCGCGGCGACTCGACTCCCGTGGGGAGAGCAGCAAATCGCGCGACAGCCTCGGGGGCAGTGTGCATCTCTCCCAGCTGGGCCAGGAGGTAGTTGACTTCCTCGGTCCGTACACGCACGAAGGGCAGCGCTGGTCCGACCAGGCGGGCATCCGCCTCGTACGCACGCAACGTTGTCTGGCACCGCTCCAGCAACAATGGGAGCACATGCAAGCTCACGCGGGCGCGGGCGGCGGCCGTACCCCCTCCTGAAGGCTCAGCTTGGCGGACAGGTACCGTGCCCCCGGTGCTAGAAGCCAGGAACAGCATTCCAACACCCAGTACGCCGTCAGTTCCCGGGGCTCGAGCTGGATCGGATCGAGCGTTCCGTGTGCCAAATCGTTGCAAGGTCGTCCCACTCTTCATCGTGCTCGGCGCGGAGGTACAAGCGACTGGCCCGCACCAGCGCCTTGCCAAACCGCTCAATCGTCTCGGTTGGGACTGCCTCGCGGCCAATCGCATCCAGCACCACCGTTCAATCGTCGAGAGAAGCACAAGATCAACACCTGGTCATCGTGCAGGTGTTCATGCACGTTCGCATCCAAGCTGAGCATGTCTGGCGCTCTTGATCCAAGTTGGGTTCCAACGCCCGCTCCAGCAGCATCACAATTGTGTCCCATACCGCCGGCACCGTGTCGCCCAGCTCGAGCTCCTCCAAGGCCGGAATAGCGAGACGCAAGATATAGCACGCTACTACGAGGGCCTCCTTCCACAATGGGCGTTCCGCACCACTCGAGCTCGCTGGTGGGCAACGGTACCGCCGTTGGATCGGTACAGCAAGCGTCTCGAGCACAGTAAGGAGGGCCCGCTGGGTGTATATCTCGGGCACACGGTGCAACTCAAGAAAGAGGGCTTGGATGTCACTCAGGCACGTCTTGGACAACGCCACGTAGGAAAAGGGCCCGAGGTCGGGGAGGAAGGCAAGGGAGACCAAGTGAGCCAGCTGCTCTAGGCGCAATGCCTTGGCACCAGCGACGGACGTATCGAGTTTGAGGACCAGTGTGCGCACCGCTGCCTGGAGCGGCGACAGCGCATCCATATCGCCTGCGCCAGCTGGAGAAACTTGCGTTCACGTCGGGCGGGCTGAAGAGAAGAACAGCATCCAGACTGTCAAAGAGCGCACGGAGCCGGTCCAGGTCAAAGAACGACCGAGTATGGGTGTAATATGCCCCACAGCACGCACGACAGAGAGAAGGTTGTCCTGCGTGGTGAGTGAGCGTCACAGGCGTTCGGCCGAGTGGCATCCGCAAGTCTCTCATTAACGAGGCAACGCCCAAGCAGCCTGTTGAGCCGTAAAGAAGCTTTGCTTCTCCTCCTCCGCCTCCCAGGACGGGCTGTGCTCGGCCTCCACAACACGAACCAATGCGTCAAGAGCCGCCTGGGCCACCTGCAGGGCCCTCTCGTACGGCTGCATCAATCAGCTGCAGCAGCTCTGCCCAGATCGTGCTGAAGGCCGGGGCGGAAAGGATCAGAGTCCATACCACTTCAGATAGCAGCTTGCCCAGTGCTTGGAGAGCCAGGGCTCGTGTCGCTACAGCCGCTTGGGCACTCTCCCGCGCCTCGGCCAGAGCTTGTGTGACCACTCCGCCTCACCCGACACGCTTGAAGTCCGCCCTCGCCGCGACTTTTCCCGCGACGTGTCAAGCTGCTGCCGCACCTGGTGAGTGCAGTCAGTTGCCGCTCTCGCAGGGTGCCCAAAAGGGGGAAGAGAATCGAGAGTAGGAGTTCCTGCCACAGGGCAGGGGCGAATGAAGCACCGTAGGTAGTCAGGATCTGGAACGCAGTACTAATGCTTGCCGCGCGAATATCAGGGCGGTCATCGACGGCAGGTGATGACGCGAGAAGCGAGAAGAGATGGGTCCACATGCTGCTCTGAGGCGCAGCCGTATGCGCCGCACGGCGGTCCAGATCCGCCACCACGCCCTCGACTCCGGCCACGGCGGAAAGTGCGACAGCTGAATCGTCATGCTGGGCCATGTACTCGGTCAACACTTCGAGTCCCATCCGCAGCTCCGAGTCAGTCAACTGGGCTACCAAACGTGGCGCCATCACCTGCATCAACACGGCAAAGCCCATCTTGACAAGCGAAGGAGAGGTATAATGTTTGCCCTTGGGCGTGTCAGAGGGGCCGTCGCTGCAGGCAGCATGGCAGCAGTCGAACACGGGTGCCCATCCGGCTGTCATCTGCGAACCACGAACATCGAGGATCTTGTGCAGGCTCTCCAGGGCCAGCTGACGAATTTCCACCTCCACCGCAGTCGCGCGGCGGTAAAGCAGCACAGCCTGAGATCGCAATGCCTGAAGGATCTGAGTTTGGATCCGTGCCTGTTCCTCCTCGTCCTCCTGCGCCACGCTCTGCTCTGCGGCAGTGATCATAAGCTCGTCCAGAAGCGTTGCGGCTTGTAGGCGAACGCGGACCGGAATTGCCTCGTCGGTCACCTGCTCCAAAAGATGAACAACAACCACGTTCCACCCCCTCTCGGGAGGAGCATGCACGAGGCGATCCCGGTTCAGGCGCCAGGCCTGAACGAGAAAAGGAAGCAAGATGCTGTGTCCCCGTGTATCGACGTAGAGCGGGTGGAGGGGCTTCTTACGTTTTGCCATCTCGGGCACCGGTAGTCCCAGCGAGCTCAACACCGCCTCAGCCACAGCAGGATAGAACCCAGACCCGCCGGCGCTGACTTCAGCAACGGCTGACAAAAACTGAGTCAAGGCCTCGTCGGGGAGGGAGGACGTGTGGAAAATGATATCGGAAATCGCGCTGTGCACGGCCTTGGGGGTGGCATTAATCAGCACTACAGGCACCTCCGTCGCCGTGTCCACGGGCGCCACAGAGAAAGGCAAGGCGGGGTGGGGAAAGTCGGCCTTAAGAGTAGTCAGAGTTGTAGTAGGCTCCGGGTGTTCGCGCAAGACGAAAGTGGCAGCACCCATTGTCGTCAGAGCATGGTCCCAATATGAACCCAAGCCTGCGCTGAGAGTGTCCAGTATCCGCAGGAGCGCCAACAGCGCTGCCACGTTCCGCCCCGACAGGCCACGGCTGTCGGGAGAGCCCATCGCTGCCACCACACCAGCTGGCACAGCGTACACGGCGAGCGCATCCAGAAGGGCATCCCGCTGTGTCCCAAAGCCTAGCAAGCCAGCTGCGGTGGCCCAAGCTTGCCATGCGGCCAGCGTCTCGGCAAATACTGCATCGTCACTGCGAGTCTTGAGCGTAAACCGAAACGAAGCCCAGGGCAGGCGAGACGGCTTCGACCATCCGGCTGGTCGCCTCGAGCTCAGCAGGGACTTTCGAAGTCTCGCCAGGCACAGCCAGAGCGCTGCTTGGGTTCGCTCGCTGAATCGCGTCGCGTGCGCCCCTCACCTCCTCAGCAACGCAGCAGGTCACATTGCAAAGCGAAAAAAGAGCCAAGACGGGGGCATATTCGGGCGAGGTGATAGGAGCATCGGACTTGTCCAGTTGGTCCAGCACTTGCATCGCCGGCACTGCCGTGACGGAGAGGAGATGCCTGCTGGAATCATCCGTCAGGCCTTTGATCCCACCCAACACCCCGGCAGCCGCCTGATAGAGTGTGTTGGCCGTGCTGGGCTTGTCATCCGTTCGCTTCTTGATCTGCTCGTCTCTCAACACATCTGGATCCAACAGTCCAGGGTCTTGAAGCACCACGTCGCGTAAATGTTCCACCAGACTTCTGACCAAACCGACACCTGTCGGGCCAGGCGTCTCTGTCCCAGGTTCGTCGTCGGTTTTGGAAGGTTCTTGTCGTCGTACTGCCGCCAAAAATGGAGGACCAATTGGGGATCGTGGGTTAAGCTCCTCAAGACCTCAAGTGCCAGAACGCGTTGCCACGCCAACGCGAAGCCTACCTGGCCTGTACCGCTGGAAGAGTCTGATGAGTCGCGTGGGTTCCGCTTGGTTGGGAGCATTCTGAGAAGTAGGTTGAGCAATACCTCAGCCTCAATTGGGAGTTCGCTCGAAAACTTGCGCAGTAGCAAGTACAAGAGTCGCACGAGCCGGACTTGAATACTAAAGCTCAATCCTCCTCCGCTTAACTCAACGCCGTGGCTGGTACTAAGCGCGCCAATAAGCATAGGGCAGGTCTTGTCCTTTAGCACCATCTGCAACTCTGGATGGACCGTACCTTGAGCACCGCCCCACGACAGTGGCGACTGAAACAGTTTGACATGGTATGTCAGCACAGACTCGAGCAGTTCGAGGCAGAACGTGATCCTAGGTGCTGTGGGTAGATCAAGAAACTGAGCCAAGACAAACTCGCCTTGGGCGAGATGATTCAAGTCAGAGATGACGAGGTAGGCGTCCATTGAGCAAGGGAAGAGGGTCACTGCCTCGGCCAGCCCAGGCACAGTGAGGGTCATGGCGGCCAAAGGCGCAGCGGCAGCAGCTGCAAAGGATTTAAAGGTTAGTGCATGGCAATCCTAGCAAGAAGAAAAGAACCAACCTTCCTCGCCCCCGCCCTTGATGGAATTGAGGTGCGCGTCCTCGTCGACGACCTTATCGAGGAGGGTCATGATGGCGGAGCGAAGCGTGGCAGCCGCAGTGCTGCTCACAAGAGCGACCTTAGCGCTCTCCTGGTAAGAAAAGCAAATTCGCAGCAGATCGGCAAGCGGGGCCCCGTGAATCTGCGGGTAGGTGGTAATGAGCGAGCCGACAGTCTGGAGCAGCTTGAGCTGTGCATCTACGTCGGCCGAACGCTGGGCAAGAGAGGGGAGCAGCGCGAGGACAGCTGGGAGGGTAGCATCGGAAACGACGTGCATGGCGACAACCCGCTGCAGCAGGGCTGTGCCGAGAGTGAGCACCTTGGGCGACTTGATTTCGCATGCAAGCACGATGGGACGCAGGAGCAGGTTGTGGAGCGGATCGGGCGCGGTGTCGGCGGCACTGCGGGCGAGGGTGGCATCGTACTCGGTGCGGAGTGCGGAGAGAGCAGCGTCGCACGCGTGGCGTACATCGGGATGGCGGCGCTTGGTCTCCGACGCAAGCACCGCCAGGTCGGCGACGAGCATCCCGGACATGCTGGCAGCCAGCGTCTGCGCCCGCGTCGGTGGTGGTGGTGGTGGTGGGCGCAATCGAGCTGGGCCGCGATGATCGATGATCGATGAACTCGATTAGCCTTGAACTTGAACGTTCAAGTTGAACGGGCCTGTATGTTGAACGTTTGAAGCTTGAATGCCAACACCCAAGGACCTGTGCTTACGTACACGTGGCGACGCCTACACTGGCCATAAATCTCGGTTACGCGGTTCGTTATACTCTGAAAAGTATAGCTACGCTACCAAGCTAAGGACGATTGCACTGTACAAGGCAAGATAGGAAGCAGTCAGAGATCGCTTCATGTACGCCCCTGACGCTAGTCCAGCCATGTGTGCCACAGCTTGAAAAGGAAGAAAAGGGAAGGAGACGCACAAGGGATAACCATTTTGAACACGATATGCGCTTGAGAGGCGGAACCATGAGAAGACTTCACGGGCGAAGACAGACTGGCAAGCCTGGCGGAGCTTATTCACTCTCTCCGCCTCCCTACCCCCGGTCCCAGAGCTCGCTCCCAAATCCAACCAAGTCCGATCGTGGCCAGCCACAGACCACATCTGTTACGACGGGTCACTGTGGTCTGGCTCGCCTAAAAACGATCCATATCTATACTCCGTTGCGACTAAACGAAGCACCCTTGTTACTTGTTCCATATCAACCTGTGTGCGACCAAGATTGAGTCTCTTTGCCGGATCTGGACGCCCGTTTCCTGATCTTGGTGTCCCCTTTTCGTTGTGGGATCTCCCTTCAGACTGAAGATCGAAGACTTCTACGTTTTTCTTGCTGAAGGGCGGAGAACCTGTCCATTACTTTAGGCCGTTTTCGTGTTTGTTGGCTGTTGTTGTTCCTAGAGAACATTTCCCTACTTTTGATCTGTGTTCCTTTGATGTGTTCCTTTGAGATCTGAGCTCAGATCTGAGAGATCAGATAACCATTCGCCATTTGCATTATTCCTTCCTCTTTCTTCTAGAAGTCGCATGTTGCTTCCTTAAAGATCCTGTCTGTGTATAGCCTTTGTTTGATCATTGTTTTTCCCCTAGCGTGTAATTTTGTGTAACGACACATCTCCTTAGGCCTTACCGCGCACAACGGGACGTGGGTAAGCAACAACGGGACGGACCTGTTCAATGACAACGGGGTGCGGCAGGCCGGGGCAATGCTGATTCCCAACCTGCACCAAGTGGTTGAGCCGCAGTACAACCCTTTCAACGACTACATTGACTGGACACCCATCCTTCCGGACAAGGAGCATGTTTTCGTCTCTGCTGGTGGACTCGAGGTTCTTCTGGGCGACATTTTGTCGTTTACCAGCCTGGCCGGAATGCCCGACCGGCTGTTCATTGACTCGGACCATGGGCACGACAACGCCGTGGTGCTGGGGACCAACTCGGTCATTTTCCCGCACCTGGTTGACCTGGTCCAGCGCTGCGTTTGATCCAACAACTGAACGTAGACGCGGATGGAACGTGTCGCGACACACTCCCATCTCCTTATTGTCTTTCCATTTCTGGTTCCTTATCTCTGTGAATGACGGCGCCCTAAATACAAGTGGCTTTGCGATCCCGTTTTCTTGCCCTTTTTCAGGTACAGTGAAGAGGGGGGGAGGGGGGGGGGTCAGTATAGGGCTTAGAGTTTCGTCGGACGATTGTCCAAACCTTCACGTATCTAGCGCCGAGCACGGCTCATCGAGCTCATCTCTTTAATTCCATATGGCAGTAAGGAAACAAAAGTGTGCAACCTTACTGCCCGCCGACCTGCACGTGACGCGCGTGACGGGTGGGGGGGGCTGGCAACGCCAACGATGGGGCATATGATCGAGTCGTATGGATGTGTCCCTCCGCTACCTTAAAAGGGGAGCAGTGGTGCAAAGAGTAACCGTGGCAGGAGCAAGGAAGAGATGTGGAGAGCAATTGGGGTTTGTGGGACATAAAGAGGGGGGGCGACAAAGGGGATCGGTGGAACTAAAAAAGAGGGGATGGAGCAAGGATGATCGGTGGTACTGAGGATGTGGTAGTCTCGATCCATCTGCCAGGGGGCTCACCCAGCTTGGTGGGGTACAATCCCTTAGATGAAGGACGACTCACGGTGGTTTCGAACTTGGGCTATTTGGTGGATCCGAGTCGAGGAGAAGACTTTGGGCGTGAAGCCGAGGCGGCCACACGCTTGGCAAGGCTGCGTATGCGCCGGCTTGAGGGTAGTAACGTTTCTGAAGCCTCCGGGGCTTAGGGATGGGTAGATGCGGTGGAGGACAAACACTGCCAGGGTTGAAGCTGGGTAGGGGCGGGTGTCGACGTAGCTGTGAAAGGAACCCACACGATATGCGGTGGTAGGGGGAATCGGCATCGCTGAAGGAAGGCTCGCGCGACTGAGCGGATGGAAAACTGGAGGACGAGGTTGGATGATATGAAGATAAGGCAGCTAATTGGCTGGAAACGGTCAAGAGTTTATTTTGGACAAGAAATGTGGGAAGGGACGAGAATGGAAGGTGGGATAAAAAAGGGTTCCCACTGATCCAGGATACTGGCTGTTGGTTGACCCCTTTTTGTGGTAGCCCCCTCCTGTCTAGTAAGCCCCATCGCACTGTGGCATAGACGTTGACAGGGCGAAGCAGACGAAGCTGCTACAGTGCGACTTGGGAGCACTCGCGATCCTATGGATCAGCTGAAAAGCAGCCTTCAGACAAGGGGTGAAGGCAAAGTGGCAGTGAGCCACAAGTCTTCAAGCAACGTCTGAAGGGAAGGAGACATGAGAGAGAGAAACGAGATGAAGCGAGCAGGGCGTGCGCGCCCTGCGAGCGGAACTCTTTTGACCGGCTAAGCGAGCGTCACCGATCCAGTACTGAGGGGTGCAGGGGAATCCCAGCACTACCCTCCAACAGAAGCAAGCGAAGGCTGCGAAGGCACTAAGAATATCATCCGATAGCACTTCCTCGTCGCTCATATCCCACGAGTCGAGCCCAATTCCACAAGTAGAAGCAAATAAGAGCCTATGCACTATGGCAGAAACAGTGCTACTATGTGCGGAGTGTAGTACGGGGGGGGGGGACGGAGATCAGAGAGTTGGATCGAGGATAGGGCCTACTAGGAGCCGTAGGAAAAGTAAGGGGGAAAAAGTGCTCAATGTATCATGCTCACCCAATCCAACTATTGTCCAGTTCGGCCATTGCCATTTGCATGCAGCTTACGTGCTCGGGGAAGGGCCATCCTCACGGGCCGGAACCGCGCGGGGGGCAAAGGGAGATCCAGCCGATCGAGGCTGCAAAGTTGAGCCAGCAGGCGGACGTGAACCTTCCCCATCGACACCAGGACCGTGTGCCCCCTGCTCGGGGGAAGGGGGCGGTGCATCACCATCGCCTCGGGTGAACAAGCGAGCCAAAGAGCGGGTGAGACGGGACCGAGGCGTAGTAGCGCCTTGAGTGGTGTGCGAGTCAGGGGTATCAGCTTGACCTTGCTGTGGCATGGGGATAATGTGAGCGTGACGACGTTCGGCACGGGAACTACGTGGGGGAGGAGGACTATCGAACGTCTTTGCCAAAGTACGCCAGATTGCACGCACGATCCATCGTACCCGGTGACCAAGTGGTACACGACCTGCCAAAGTGGCCCCAACAGCAAATGCGCGTTGCCGCATGGTTCGCTCGTGGTGGTCGTTTCGGTGGGTAGGATGCGAAGGTGGTGACGATGCGCCATTGCGAGATTGAGATGAATCTTGCTCGTCACTCAACGCTTGGTACCCATGTTCCTGGACTTTCCAGCCATAACCACCCGACACAGCCAACGGGGCCAATACGTCTGCTTTGAAGACGTGAGCGCTGATGCCGAAGGAAGGAAAGGGGAAACGATAACGTTCGCTGTGACAAGGGCAATACTTGCGCTAATAACACTCCCCATATCTGACACGGCCAGCTGTTCAGGGTCCTACGGTCAGTAAGGCTCATCATAAACGCAGCAGGGTGGGAGGGGAGGGGGGGGGGGAGGCTTACCACCAAGACAATGACTGTCCATATGTGCACATCTTTAAATTCGGCGCACAAAACCGATTCGGTCCCCGTTTGTTGGAGAGGAAGCGTGACTTGGACACTCCACAATCCGGGGAAAGGTGGAGAAGGAGAGTAAGCAAAGGAACCAAAAGACCCACCGGTCCTGGGATCTGGACATCGGCCAGCTTGCGGAACAACCTGAACCAGAGCCCAGGTTTGGCGAGAAGAGACCTCAGGGGGAAGTACGCCCCAAAGGTCGAAACCGTACCCATCCCCCGGGCGAAAAGGGGGAGAAGGAGAGAGTTAGGCGGGGGTGCCAAGATGTAGACCAGCCAGGCGGATCCAACGACGAGGGTAAAGGTCAATGCTGCATGGACCAAAAAGGCACGTAGGAGGAAGGAGAAAAATTTGGCTGATCCAAGTCGGCGCTCGACTTGGCGGGAGAGGGCATACTGCGTAGTAAGGACGAGGAGGTGGGCGGCACTACTGGCGACCGAGACGTAGGCCATCACGATGGCCGGGAGGGAATGCAGTGCCGACTGGACGAGGCTAAAGATGGACGCACGCACAGTTGGGCTGTGGGCAAAGGCGACCGAGTCAGGGGACTGACTGGGTGGGGGGGGAAGGGCCAAGGTGCCCTCCGGGAGCGGGACGACGGGGTAAAACGCAGCGCCAGTCGAAAGGACCGGGTGGCCACGCAGGCCGGCAATGGTGGCAAGGAGCGGGACGACGAGGGTGGCCAGCATCCAGGCCTTGCTCACCGGCGCACCGCGGAAACCGGAGGTGCTCATGGACAGCACCTCAAACCAGCCCGATCGGCTGAGCGCGGCTGGCCAAGCAGGAGGAGGCGGCGGCGGAGAGGCGGAGGAGGCGCAGCTGGAGGGTCTCTGTGGTTGCGATGGCAGCCTGGCGAAGCGACGAGGCAACCCCTCGTGTCGCTGCGGAGCCCGGCGGAACTGCCCCAGCGGGAGGGGGGGCGCATTCCGCCCTTGAAAGTTAAAGAAGCGGCGCTGCGACGTCAGGCGTCATGGGTCGAAGGCGAGTTAAATTACCGCCAGGTGTTACGTGACCCAGTGATTGATGACCCCCTCGCCTGTGCATCGCCAGAAGGAGCAGCATTGTCTGCGGTGGCCATGCGCAAAGGGGTCTCAATGAGGCCTCAAGCTCTCAAGGAGACCCACATTGCCACGGCTCAAGAGGGAGGAGTAAGCTCCGACAGCTCGTCCTGTACAAGGGCGTGTCCCTGTTGGCCCCAACCTGGCCTATATGCGTGGGCGTACGGTACTCATCCTTATTCTAGTCAGGGCATGCCTGCAGGTATTCTATGGTAAAGCTCTTTCCTACAAAACCACCTATATCAACACGAAATAGACCCCCAGCAGGAACGGACTGTCTTGGCCATGGAGCAGAGCGAGATCAGATCAACCCGCATCAAATAGCGACGTGACTGATGGCCGAGGGGGGAACAGATACGTATTACCCCCCCCCCCCGCCCGTTTCCCGTACGGACCACACAGCTACGAGCTCACTTGCACCGCTATCGTGCAGTGGGCATAGGCGACCGCACCAAGCCTACGGCCTACATGCGCATGCACAATTTCCAGTACGGCAAGACAAGCGACTGGGTTGGGGCTGTTGCTGCAAGCGAACAGTGGCAGTGGGAGGAACGTGTTGGGCTCTGCGTGAGGGGTGAGGGGTGGGTGGGCTGCCTAACCCGCTTGGTGAAGTAATGAAGTAAGAGTCAACAGTGCACCAGCTAGGCGCAAGCTGGTGCGGGCCGACGAACAAGGAATTGAGATGAGCGTGACACGAGGGAGGGGGCTTTAGAGGAATATAATAGAGGAAAAGTAAGTAGTAGAGTAGAGCGTGGTTCGTGTACGCCAACACGTACGTGCGCACGATGGGCATGGATGATGTTCAACGTTCAACTTGAACGTTCACCGGTCACCGGTCACCTCGAACTTCGAACCTCAAATTTCAAACCTTGGGTGTTGCGCCCCTTTCTCTGTGTGCAATCAGCCGTATCATAAGGTGAAGTTGAAGCATCATGCATCAGGAGGGTCCAGCCGGTCAGGGGGGCAGGCCTGAGCCTCAGGACAAGACGCGAGCTAGAGGAAACGACCTATAATATATCTGGACTCCTTAATCATGGTCTAACAAGATGCATCGGGGGCGCAGCGCACAAGCGACATGGATACAAGCCAGCAATAAACAAGGTCGGGAAACGACAGAAAAACACAGAGCAAAGCCGCCGCCTGGTCTGGTCCAAGATCCAAGGTCCAAGATCCAAGATGTAAGATCAAACATCAAACGACTTAATGGTCAATGATGCTCAAGTTACCCGAGATGAGTTTATTTTCCAGCACGGCGCCGTCCGGGATGGCAATCGAGTTGCCGGTAGTAGCCACAATGATGACCGTGCCACGGAGAGAGGTGTTACGGCCAAACGTGACGTCGCCCGAGACGGTGAGATGGTCAAGCTCGACCATTTCCGGGATGGACTTGAACCGTTTTTGGAACTCCGAGACTTTCTTGAACGTATCGCCCAACTTGACGACCGGGGGCACG
The DNA here is from genome assembly GCA_003971905.1 of Moniliella sp. 'wahieum'. Lineage (NCBI taxonomy): Eukaryota > Fungi > Basidiomycota > Moniliellomycetes > Moniliellales > Moniliellaceae > Moniliella > Moniliella sp. 'wahieum'. The sequence continues at coordinate 711,166 of RSEE01000003.1, read as the reverse complement.
TCTGCACCAAACTGTCGCCGCGGGTTGGCGATAAGACGACCGTGTTGGAGTGTGTACAAGTCCGATGTGATCAGCAACAGGTCCGACGTGCTCTTGACAGGCAAGAAGCGGGAACGGGGGACATTAACACCGATCGCGCCGCGGAAATGCTTGATAGCTGCACCGACGGCGGTTTCCAGCTGGATCACAGCTTCGCCCGAAGGCAAAGCTTTGTTGTTAACAATGATTTCCAAGTCGAGTTCTTCCTCGTCGAGCACGCGCTTGACCGCCTGCAAGTCGAGCCAGAGATTGTTCGTGTTGAAAATGGAGAACTTGGACACGCTCTTAAACTCGTCGACGTGTTCCGATGGGACCTGGGCCACTTCGAGGAGACGAATGGTGCCCTCATAGTCAATCAGGGTACCACCCTTGATATCGGCTTTGGTCTTGTCGGTAACCTCGGAAATGTACTCGGCGCCCGTGTCGAGCATGTGCTGGAAAATCTTAAAGTCGACCACAGCACCGAGGTTGTCCACGTTGGAGACAAACACGTGCGTCTTGCCTGCGGCAAGGAGACGGTCGAGCAAGCCCGAGTTGTTCAGTGCGTCAAACAAGTCGCCATGGCCGGGTGGGTACCAAAGGTTCTTGTCTGCCGTAGCTGAGCGCGGGCAGGGAAGCAGACTCTCCTTGTTGACGCGAGGGTACCGGCTCTGGTTAAAAGTGAGGATCTGAACATTGTGGTTCTCGTACTTTTGAATGACGCGGGCCGTGTCGTCGTCAGTGTTGAACGAGTTCATCAGGATAAAGGGCACGTTGACATCGTACTGCGTGTTGAGGTGCTCAATCTGCCGGACAGACAGGTCGAGGAAAGTCATGCCATCCCGCACCTCAATCACGCTCTTCGGACCGACACACCCCATCGTCGTGCCCAAGCCGCCGTTGAGCTTGAGCACAGCAAGTTTCGACAGGGACTCGCGCATGTCCGTAGGCGTGGCCAGCTTGGAGTAGGGCACGATCTGGTCGGCCGAGGGGGACTTGACCTTGCTCCAGTCGCTGAGGGGGGCGGGGGGTCAGCTGGGGGGGGAGTGGGGAGGAGGAAGCGAGAGAAGGGTACGTACAGCTTCTCGCCCTTGGCCTTCTCGGCGAGGTAGCGGTTGAAGAGGGTGAAGAAGCCGCTCATCTCGGCATCAAAGGCCCGGCGGCGGCGGCGGGGTCTTCGACGCCGGCAATGAGCTGGTTGAGCTCATTGCGCATGGCCTTGCTGGCAATGCCAGTGGTGGCGCTCTGGAAGTCGATGTTGCTGGCACCGCGGGTGCGGGGGTTGGACTTGGCGAGGACCATGGCGGGCGGAGGGTGGGGGGGTGGGGGGCAGGAGCAGACGAGGGAGGGGCGGGAGGCTGAGGGCGTTTAAGAGGCGCGAGTGTTGGGCGGGCGAGGCAGCAGCAGAAACAGCCAACGCAGGCGTGGGCCAGCCATAACCTCACCGGTAACGGTAACCCATGGCCTAACCCCATGGCCCATGCCCCATGCCCCATCCCACCCAGCCCAGCAGCGCAGGCACGGGGGCAGTGTGGGGCGGGCGAATTGTTGCGCCGGGCGGCTGGCGGCGCGCGAAGCTGAAGCTCCCATTGCATCATGCATCAGCCATCATCGGTCCCAGCCGTTTCAAACCAGCACACACCCGCCCCGTGCCTCCATCCGCATGCCCCATGCACCATGCGCGCTGCCCCATGCGCCGTGTGACATGTGATGGCACATATCACACAGGCCGCGTCCCCATCACGCGTCCGCATCACGCATGCGGCGGGTGTGGGGCAGGCCACCGCACGGCAGCGCAGTGGGGCCGCCGTGGGCAGACGTCTGCCGTTCCACCGTGGATCGCCCGCCTGGCTGGGGGGAACTACAACTGGCAACTGGTAGCATGTAACACTGGACGCAGTAAGGCCAATGGTTAATGGCCCAAGGCCCAAGGCCAAAGGCCAAAGGCCAAAGGCCAAAGGCCAAAGGGCCACCCTTGGCTACCCCACCGCCACCCTGCGTTGGGCCAACGCTCGGCCCACGTGTCAACCGTTGGTTCACCGAACTAGTAACCCAGCCTAGACAGCCAGGCTGCCTCTGGGCCTCACCTTGTCTTCTCCAGTACTCACGGTACTCATGTGTGACGGCGTGAGTTGACCAGTGCTAGTGAGTCTCACTACTGAACCGAGTACTGAGTGAGTGCCGCGTACCGAGTGGCGTGGGGACAGCAAGGAGTGGTGAACGTGAAGAGCTCAAAGCTCGAAGAGTGAAGCTCTGCTAGGGTAGGAAGCTTGAAGCTAGGCTTGAAGCTATAATAGGCTTGACCTGGACCCGAGAACCTGGAGGCGTCAATTTGAACGGCGGTGGTGCAGGGACGATTTGAAATGGGCACCGCATGGGTCCTGCACGCACGGTGCACGTTGCACTTGCACCGCAACTAGCAACCGGCTGCTCCGCTCAGCCTCGCCACCCACGCCAGCCACGAAACCGCAAAGTCGATAACCGATACTCGATAACGATAACTTCGGTGATCGATAATCAATCCATCGGAACGCCACCATCGACATGCACATGTAATGTGCACGCCATCGCCCCGTGCCGGCTCAGCCCCCCCAGCGCCACCGCTCAGCTGCTCAGGGCTCAGCCAGCCATCTTTTGCATCTTCTACGACCAGCACAGCCTCTCTATCGCCTTTTAAATTTTTTATCGCCGCATCCGCCGCCTGTGTTGCTTCTTCTGCCCGGTCGCACCCGAGATACGAACGCGGTATGCAACCGGGGAGATATTACACAGCGAGATACTCGATGCTCGATACTCGATGCAGCAGACACTGGCACAACGTGAAACGTGACGCGTGAGATCTGAGATCTGAGAATTGCCCATGTGGCTTGCGGGGCCGCCGCAGTCTCAGATCTCACTGTGCGCCGCCCATGTCGGCATAGTAGGAGTGCTGTGCGCCGCCCACGTCGGCATATGGAGTGACTATAGTGACCTAGTGACCAGGACTGGGCGCCAGGCAGAGAGGGCTGGTGAAGCACTGGACCGAGAGGGACGGGAAGAAACTGATGTTGGTCGGGACGATTGGACGTTGAGTACGTTGAACTTCAACACGTCGAACTTTGTTTACCGGGTATATTATTACCACCTTTTGGTTCCTCAGCTTATACAAAAGGAAAAGAGTTCGACCGCGCATTGCCCAGTCCAGCTTCCAGTCCAGTGCAGACAAGGGAGAAGAGCTGCATCTTTTGTCAAGCTGTAAGCTGCCAGCTCAAGCGCAGTCCCTAGCCACTAGCCACTAGCCACACTAGCCAACTACGATCTCGCTTTCCCATCTTTCCTAATGCACCGCGGCTCCCGAGGGGCGCTCCGAAAAGAAAAAGCCACGACCCAATCGGATCGATGGCGGGGGAGATTCATGTCCATGCAACTGAATGCATGCGTAGACGGGCAGCAATTAAATGGGCGGATACAACAACGAGCGCGCCGGTCATTGACAAGCAGAGTATCTGGGCATCTAGGCATCTGGGCATCTGGGCATCTGGACATCTGGACATCTGGACATCTGGACATCTGGACATCTGGACAACTGGACAACTGGACATCTGGACATCTAGGCATCTAAGCATCTGGACATTCGTTACAAGAGTCCGGGACAGCTGTCTGGCCACGCAAGACGCCACACGCCACACGCCACACGCCACACGCAGCACCCCGGTCCGAGGGGAAGAACAAGGCGTCTCTCACACCCCACGGAACGGGGAAACGATGCGGGAAACGATGCGGGAAACGATGCAGCAGCAGCAGCAGTAAGTCTGGAGGAAGGGATGGGATACAGTGTATTGCGTCCGGAGGGACCCGCATTCCAGTGAACCGTTCCAGAAGGGAAAAAAATGGGAAAAATGGGGAATGGGAAAGGAGACAAGAGGAGGGGAGAGGGAAGGTAGGGCTGGGGGGGGGGGGAGATGAGGCAAAATGTTCGATAACGATAAAAAAAGGAGAGAGTGAATGGGCAGAAAATGGGAGACCCAAGGTGGGCAGGCAACAGTAAGTGGGGTAGGAGAGGGAGGGGAGCATAGGTACCGCAAGGTCCAAGGCCCAAGGACGAAAGTTACAGCACGCACGCCATGCCCGCCAAGGTGGCCAGGAGGGTGGACGTGATCAAGACGGCGTTAGAAACGAGCGTGGTAGACGCTGGGGACTTGCTTGAGCTACCTGATCCGTGGGACGCTTGGGTCGGGGAGGCTGGGCCCTGAGACCCCGACCCGATGGGGGAAGAAAGGCCCGAACCCCAGTAGACCTGTGTGCCCGTTGCGCCAGCGTTGGCTACCGAGGTAAGTCCCGGTACCTGGAAAGACGATGAAGCAGTGGGCTGTGGGAAGCCCGTTGCGCCCGCCGCGCCCGTAGCGGTCACGTACGTCGCTGTGGTAGCAATCGTTTGAGCCGAATCGCCATTCTTAAGCCGAGCAAAGCCGACTTGAGACGACTGTCCGTTCTCACCCAACTTGAACGCAGTAAAGTACGACTTCATCAACGAGTCACCGCAAATAAAGTTGGGCATCGAAGGTCCCGTGTCCATAGCGAACACGGCGCCCAAGCACATGGATCCCTGGTTGTCCACCGCGCCAGCATTAAAGTCGTTAGGGTCGACCATGTACTGCACGCCTCCAAAGGTAAAGGAAAGTTTGACGGTTTCCCGACAGGGGAAGACGAACATGCCCTGGTCTGGGCTACCGAACTGCTGGGCGTTGGGGATAGCAGCGTACAACTGCGACACGACAGCCGAAGGGGCACCAATCAACGATGTGCCCGAGTCCACAATCGCGCTCTGACCATTAAACGTGACCGTGTTACCACCGTTGAGCTGCATGGCAGACAGAGGAATGGCCCAGTAACCAATCTGTTCCATGGCCGGATCGAGATTGACCCAGTTAACGTTGCCCGAGTACTGGCTCGAGTCGAGCTCGCCAAGCGTAAACACACCGCCGGGGATCTGGGACGTGGCCGAGGTAGCACGAGGGTTACGAGCCAACTGGAGGCTAAACACAGGCGAGGAGAGCACGTTTTGTTTAGCGAGGACCTCCCAGAATGGCGTTACGCCCGCCGAGCTCAGTTGCTGCAGACCAAGACCCATCAGCCCCGACGCAGGCGCATCCAGCGTACCCTGGGCCATGTCGGTAGCCAGAGCAAACGTCAGATGCTGCACCGAGTAGTCGGCAAGGCTGACCGTGTCAGAGGCAAGGTGGCCCTTGGTCGCGCCCGAGCCAACGTCACCGAGAAGGGCGTGTTGGACGACTGGAAGGTACTGGAGGCCGACGTGGAGAACTTGGCCAGGCTGCTGCACGCCTGGGTGGTGCACTCGTTCGAGGCAATCCAAAGGTCGCCTGAGAAGTGTCAGTGTATGCACATCCGAACGGAGCGAGCGACATACTCGAACCCGTATCCAGCACCACGGCCAATGTCTGGGCCGGGGTGCCAATGCCGACAGGGGCATAGTAGTACGAGTCGGTTGCCAACGTCGGTGAGGGCGGTGCTCTGGCGCTTGGCATGGGAAGTGGCGTTGTTGGGTTGTACTTGTTGCGGAGGTAGGCCTGCTGGCCGCGGAAGTGGGCAAGGGTGGCATCGACGCTGGCCTGACCACGCTTAGCATGGCGCTCGGCGTGTGGCGGTCGAACTTGTAGACGGGAAGCGAGAGATGCGGCGGGGAGCAGCGTCGGGCAGGGGCGCGGCGGACACGGCGACCGAAGCGCTCAGCGAGGCAGCAGCGATCAGGGCAGCCAGCATGGCGAAGAGAAAGGGGGTAGGGTGGTGGTGGTGTAGGCTGGATGCTGGACGGGCGGGTGGGCTTTGGGTGGCCGGGACAGGTGCGGACGGAGGGTTGGTCACCGTCTAACGTCTACGGGCTGAGGAAACGGGGACGCTACGTCACACTGCCCGTCTGCCGCTTGTCGGGGTGCTGCTGAGCTGGGGGCAGGAGGGCATGTGGGCGGCTGCCGCGTGCGCGCACCCACCCGGCGGTGCGGGAGGAGCGCAGGCTGGGCCTCGGCCCCAGCGCTGCCGCCGCCCCCCGCTGTCTTGCTGCATGCCGGCCGATGTGCCGGGCAGCGGGCAAGCGCTCTGGCTGGCACGCGGGGAGTGTGGTGCGTTGTTTGCGCACACAGGCACTGCACGGGGTACCTGGGAAATGCCGAAGATGCGAGCTGGGCCCCACGCACCAGCCCTGTCCCCGGCCGACTCGGGCGCGGGGCCTGAGGTAGCCGGCCGATGCAGTTGGACATTTGACATTGACATTGAACATTGAAGTTTCCCTGCGCCCAGCCGCAAGTAAGCCTAAGCTGGTGGAACGTGGAGATCAGATCGACGTCAGAACTAACCACTAACCACCCACCGCCGTGCCCAGCCAGGCCGAGCCTCAGCCGCTCAGATCACATGATCTGGACCTTACCTTCAAACCAACAAAATGAGGGTCGACATAAAGCAACTATAAACCCCGCCTTTGCCTTTGCCTTTGCCTCGCATTAATCCCTCGGTAGATTTCACCTCCCTCCATCGTACCACTCCGCCTCGCTATTTCAATCGGTAGAATTTGAGACTCTTACAACAGAGGTCCATCTCACGGTTGTGGGTTCGAGTCCCACGTGGGGCGTATTTTTTGTTTTCCTTATCGTATCGAAAGATCTGGGAGATGTGAAACCCATCTCCTACCTATCCTGACCTCTACCCCGACCCGACCCCGACTTCATGAAGAAGAAGAAAGATGAATTGGGAACTGCGGCGCATACGCCATACGACCAAGGCGTACAAAAAAAAAAAAAAAAAAACAAAAAAAAAAAAAAAAAAAAAAAAAAAGAAGAAAAGCAAAAGAACAAGAGAACAAGAACCCACGAACCAAAAAACGGAACCAAAGTTGGTCGTTCATCGTTCGTGCATCCAGAACAAGCGAGAAAAGGGACAGGTAGAAGGAGGACAGGGACAGTATTAGTCCCCGAGGGGGAGCTTAACCATGTTTCTTATGGAAGAGCGAACCGAGCTTCCGGCCTTTCTTACCAAACGGACCGAGAATCATCCGCGTCTGCCGTACCCGCCGTAGCCATCGTGTTCATCGTGTCATCTTGGCCCTCCGCACCCACAGGGGCACCCACACCCGCACCGGCAGGCACACCCGACGCAGCCGACGCATGTTTACGATGGCCAAACAAGTGCTTAGGAGTAGAGATGACGCTCTTTCCCAATCCACCTACTGCTCCACCCACCGCACCTACGCCACCTACCACGCCGCCCGCTACGCCTCCCACGGCGCCTCCCACGGCGCCCACGGCGCCACCCACGTTACCCAACCCAGCGGCGATGCCCGATGCGGCAGCTGTGATGCCAGCGCGGCCATTGGGCACCCACTCGGGATGGAACGTGAGGCGAAGTGTGCATGTGGGATGACCGTCGCCGGCATGCTCGCCCACGACAGGGAAGGTGACTTCGCGCGCTTCGTCCGCTTCGAGCGCAGATAAGTCCGGGAGGTTGAACCCGCCCAGCGCGTCGCCAGCTCCCAATTGGTCCCAGTCACGTAGCTCGATGCGTACCGCAGGCGAAGTCCGGTCGAGCAGCGGGACAGTGCCCAAGGTTTCGTTCCAGGTCGGGTGGAGCGATTTCTTGATCGTCTTGGTCTGCGCCACGCGTTCGTCTCCAATCACCAGAGCGGCAAAGGGGTCGGAGGACTTGCCGCCGCGATCGGCCCCACGTAGGTTCTCAGCATGCAGCGCATCGATCTTGAGCAGTCCCTGGTTCAACACGCTCTCCTGCGCCGACGGAGCAAACGGAATGGGGATCCACCGGCTCTGCACCTCAATCGTACACGGCCCACCTCCCTGGCCCAACGGGATCTGCAAGCCCGTCACATTGCCCACTGCACCCGTCACGCCCGACGTGACGCCCGACACGCTCTTGCCCACGGCTCCCATCGCCCCGGAACCAAACTTGCCCAGCCCGCCCAAGCCCGACGAGACGGCACTCAACCCAGGCACGTTCTTGGTCGCGTTGGCCGCCGCGTTTTTCGCTGCTTCCTGTGCCGAATCGGGCAGATTCCCAAAGCCAGGGATGGTCTGCGGGTTAAAAGAAGGGTTGGCTGCCAATGTAAACGTGTTCTTGCCCGTCAATGTGGCCTCGAGGAAGGCGCGGGCCGGGAAAGTTCCCGTGGCCACAACGTCCGACAGGTTGGTATCGTTGCCGTCGCCATGGGTGCGCACACGAAGTGTGATCTCACTCGTGTCCAGATCCTTGATTACCGCTTCGCACACCTCGTCAAACACGTTGACCGCTTGCCGTGAGGGCTCGGTAAGGTACGTAGGCCAGTAGCCATCGTCAACCAGTACTTCCACGCGGGCCTGCTTGACGCTCAATTTACCCTCGAGCACGTTGATAGCCAACACGCCACGCGGTTGCTTAACCAGCTGCTCGGGTGAGAGGATGACTCCCCCGGGCTTCTCCTCCTCAGGCTCGGGCTTTTGGGTCGGCGTCGGCTGAGCCTTGTCCGCAGTCGTCTCAGTCGTCTCAGTCGTCTCCTTGGTGGATTCAGCGGGAATGGCAGGCAGGCTTTCCTTGGAAGAAGGTTGATCCAGCTCTTTGGCCTTCTCCACCGCTTCCGGTTCACCATTGTCGAACACAGCGTCACGCAAATGCACAGCAGGTAGGAACTCCACCTCCAGCTCAAGCGTGCCGGTCTTCTTGCCCCCCAGGCCCACCTGGGCTTTAATTGTGTTCTTTCCCGTTGAGCGATAGGGCCAGGGTCGGTTTGAGACTTGTGTGCGTTCTCACTCTCCTCCCGCGCAAACTTATTCACCGTCAACTCGTACTTGCCCAAGAACCGATGCTTGCCATTCGGCTGATAGTCCATCAACTCCACCATCACCCGTTCCTGGAGCGAATGAACCGGGGCATACAGTGGCTGGGCCTTAAAGTCCGGTGTAGACGTCTGGAGAAGCACCTTGCTGCGATCGGAAACGAGGCCCTTGTTACGCAGCTCCACAAACGGCAAGGGTTTACCTGCCAAACCAGAGCCTTTGCCGAGCGTGACGCGCAACGTGCCAATCGAAGGGGTGTAGCCCGAACCAGAGTTCACTCCGCCAGCCATCCGGACAGGCTTCCAAACGGCCGAGATGGATACACGCATGCGCGAAGACCCACCGCTTTGCGTCAGGAGCGGGAACCAATCCTGTCCATGCGCCGCAGCCTCCAGCATATCGTCCAGCTTGACCGCCAGCTGTCCCACAGGCTTGTCATTGTCATCCACAATCTCCAGTCCCACCACCGCCTTCTCGCGTTGAGTGACGAGCAGCGGCAGTTGGAATTCCCAGTTTGGTGCGTCAGACTTTTTGAACACGTTCGAAAGACTTGCTTGCCATTGAGTAGAATCCGGGCCTTCGAATTCAGTTGCTTGCTTCCCAAGTTTTTCGCCGAGTGCACCGTTAGCGCCAGCACACCCGTCCGCGTCTCAGGAAGCGGGAGCTCCGTTCCATCTGGCGTCTTCTCTGGCTTGAGCAGGGGAAGTACGAAATTCCATACTGCAGCGTTCCACGCGCCTTGCCATTGAGGATGATCGGATCCGACAGTCCATCTTGTTCCGGGTTCTGCGCTAGCTCAGCAAGGTCAAACGTGGTTGTCCCCAATGGGTTGTCGGCGCGCACGTCATTGTAATCCAGTGTGTTGAGCGTGAGCAGACCAGCGAGGGAGTTGATCAGCACAAATTTGGTTTCGCGCCAATTCGGGTTGCTGGTACTCTGTTTAACCGAAGTCTTCTCCAATATATCAGGCTTGTCGTTGAGGGTGAGCGAGACGTAAGGGTCCGGTGTGCCACCCCCAAATTTAACACCTTGCACGTCCTTGGCCGAGTAGATCGAGACTTGCAGGACACCAATGGCCGTGTCCATCAGATTTCCGGCAAGCAATTCTTCCAAGTTAACCGTAAACACGTTGGGGGAATACATCATGGGTCCCAGGTTGGCATGCACTTGACCTTGAATAAACTCATTGAGGCCTGGAATGTTGCCGACATCAAAACCAAGCTTGCTTCCCCAACAGGCTTGAGTACATAGTCAAACTTGGGCGGTTCCATAAAGCTGATGCCAACTGTCTGAACGTTGGGGAAGTTGGAGATGAGCTTAAACTGAACGCGAAGGGTGCCCGAAAATTGCATGTTCTGCACAAGGATCGGGAACGTGGCACCAGCCAATCCGGCGCCAATGCGCACGCTCAGCTCGACTTTAGGATCGATTTTTTCCTTGGCCTGCTTGACCGTCATGTCGCTCGTGTCCTCGGGGGTGTAGTTGAACTTCCATTCGGTCATGATGACGTCCTCGTCAGTGTGCGGGAAGGTGCGGACATAGGTGAACTGGGGCGCCTTGGAACCGAGAGTAAACTGGGTCAGACGGATGGCATCGAGGAACGAAGGGCAGTTTTGGACCAGGATGCCATCGGCGATCTGGATGACCTGGGCAGAAAGAGCGGGCATGTAGATGGGCCAGAAGCGAGCAAGGAAGTTGTTGAGCCACATCATCTTCTCCCCATCGCCATCGGACACGTCCTCGAGAGCCTTTTTGCGGATAATGATGCGTTCCTGGTCGTCCTTGTAGCGCACTGCAACACGTTCCAGAGCACGGTTGTACGCTGCGATGACAAACATGCCAACAATCACCATGCCCGCCACGCCAAGGCGGATCTTGGTCAAGAGCCAGACAAAGAACGAGGCACCGAGAATGACCGAACCATTGGCAAGAAAGTTGCCCAAGTGGCTGTGGGCAATGTGGTCGCGGATACGAAAGACGGTGGCCATGTGGCCCTCCTTGGCGCCCGAAGCAACGGTGGTGGCGAGTTCCTTGTGCTGGGTGCTCTGGGCCGAGGCGGACGGGGCCTGGGGGGCAGGTGCCTCGGCCTCGCCCTCGACGGCCATGCCGGGAGGAGCGACGAGGCGGCCCTGGTCATCGTACGTGGCGGTGGGGTTGGCAGCGCCACTCGAGATGGGGTGCTTGGCGGCCTGGACAGCTTCTTCGGTGGGCTGGGGCTGACAGGGCAAGGAGAGGAGGAGCGTGAGCGGGGGGACCAACGCGGAGAGCAGAGAAGAAGGAAAGGGCGACGTACCAGAGGCTTGTCGAAGCCGGCCTGAGGGTCCTGCATCAGGCCCTGGCGGATGGCGGACTGGGCCTGCTCGGCGGCCTTGGCGGCCGGGGCAGCCTTGGGATCGAAGTGGGGCGCAGGCGGCTCGGGGGGAGGCGCATGGCCAGCGGGGGGAGCGCTGGCGTCGGCCACGGGCGGCTGGGCGGGAACAGGCGCAGCGGGGGCTGCGGCGTCCCCACTGGGGCGGGAGGCGTGGTGCGGCAGATTCACCATCTCGGCAAAGCCAGCGACGGTGGTGGTGAGCCAGAGACAAAGCGAGCGCTTCCGAGCGGCCCCAGCACCGGCCGCGTTCAGTCACGCTCACCCGTCACCCTCACGCCGCACGCCGCACACCGCATGCGCAGGCAGGCAGTGCACTGCCAGACCCGCCGCCACTGCCCCCGCGCCCAGCGCCAGGCGCATGCACGCCACCCGTGTGCAGCCGCAGGGGATGTGCACGCGCGCCACACTCGCTCTGTGCGTCTGCACCGCCCGCCCCGCGTGGTCACTGACGTCACATCGTGCTCGCCCAGCGCCTGTGCTCCCACGTGGCTGCGCAGACAAGCAGTGGGCCAACGCGAGGCCGGCGCGCTCAGCCGGAGCGCTGCACGCTGCACCCTCCCACCCCCCCGTGCAGCGGCTGCCGCGCCGCAGCAGAGCCAGGGGGCAGTCTATGGCCCGTGCGCGCCCTGCGTGCTCGCAAACATGGCCACGTGACCTCGTCACCCGTCGCTCCGCCTGGCCGCCTACAACCACCTGGAGTAGCACCACTTGCACGCTCCGGCCAACCCAGCCATCTCGTCACCATCATGACATAGCCCAGGGCCGCCCCAACCCTGCCATCCGATGCATCCGCCTTATAGCACCGTCTCGGTGGCGCGTATTCTCTCTTGGTTCTGTTTGAGCCACACAACACGTCTTTCCATGCCCATCACCCTGCGCTGGACAACGGATTCCTTTTTGGCTACGGACCCAGACTTGCTCGAGAGAGCTTCTCTCTGTAGACGCCCATGCAAGCATCAGCCGGGCGAAGACCAGACCACTTCAAAATCCAATATGCGACTGGGACAGAGCCGAGGTCAAGAGGAGAAGCCCTGCCTCCGCCGCACACCTATAACCTGGCGATCCACACCCCTCTTGTAAGACCGGCCGGAGGAACCCAAGGAATTGTGGGTGGTGACCTTCTGGAAATGGATAGTAATGTTATCCATGATGGTGGTGGTTGAGGACTCAAAACTCCAAGCCTCGCGCCACACCTGGAAGAAACAGAGAGGTTCGAGTAGGCCGAATGAGGTATAAGTACGTGGAGGCTTCGGAGGTCACTATACGGGGGCAAGGGGTAAAGATCAAGCCGATGGTCGGAATCAAACGCCTTGGCCTAATATGTACGTCCCTGATGAGACCTGGGGTCCGGATGGTTTTCGAGGGTGGTGCAATCACACTGGTGGTGGTGGTGTGTAGTCTAAGCCAACCCGCAACACCTACAAAGGAACATCAAGCAGAAGTCGCCACCAGGGGCTGAGCTGTGTATCAACAAGGAAAACAGGAGAGAGAACAAGACAACGGAACACCTAGCCCTGAGGAGGAACTGAAGGGACGTTAGCCAAAGCACGAGCCACCCGGTGGCTCGATAGGTCATTCCAACATTGAACCTTACCCTCATTCCACTCTGCCCATCCAAACTCCACGTACACAGTCGTATATCGTCCCCGCGGTATAACAGAGAGAAGGCCCCGCTCAACGTGCTCAACGTACATCTCTTTTGTGCCGAGAAGCTAGTTTGTGAGAGGCGACATCAACGTTCAACTATATTCTCTCCTGTGATATATAGGCATGAACCTCTCTCTGTCATAGTCTATCCTTGTCCGCACGACCATGGACTATTTTTTCCGCACTCAAGCTATACCGTCTCCCCCTTTGCCCACAAGGCTTGATAGAGCAAGGGATCCTTGCAGCAGCTTTAATTTCATCGCTGGGTTCGTTCCCCGGAATGGGAATCAAGATTTTATGTGTGCGCAAATGTAGTGTCAAGACTTTTGAGCGTGTTTCTGACAAAAGAAGGTTCCTGCTTGGAGAGGAGACCCATTACTATTTTTCCGCACAGCTTCTCTCTGGCAACGTGTTCCCGCACTCGTTCCTCTCTGTCCAGACAAGAACGAGAGGGCGAAAGTGCCCTTTGGACATAATAGACTGCTTCGGTCTTCATAATACCATGTACGAAGCGTAAGGCTGGGATAACGGAACGCTCAGCGCTTTACCTACAAACGTTAAACCGACCTCATCATCCTAAGAAAAACGAAGGGTTTCAACAGTGCAGGGAGGCCCAAAAAGGCTACCAGGGCGCAGGGTTTTTAAGACACTAGATCTGATGGCCTCTTTGGACGCCGAACGGTAGTTACTAGTAGTATATTATGCGCACAATAAGATATGCACAGCACACCCCACCGATGCGCGTATCGAATCGACAACATATAGGATTTTTTCGCTCGTCGAACTGTGCACCTGGCATACACAGGAGTACCAGTCCTTTCCTTCTCTGATGCTGCCCCCGCACTAGTATGTCGACCACATCGTGCGTCACATTCAAGGGTCTTTTTTGCCACTTGTTTACATGTTACACCCCACCGATCCCGAGTTAGGATAGGGCAAGAGCTACGCAAGCCGAGTGTGGCATATGTATACTCACTCCTAATAAAAGGCTTAAAGCTTAATAACTTGAATGCACTAACGGAATAATAAGGTTACCCGAGACGAAGTAGATGGTCCAGAGAAGGAGGGTAGCAAATACGAAGGAAGACGGAACCGGGCGGGAGAGCGGGGAGGGGTACTGCCCAGGGTGGGCTGTGCGGATGAATGATGGATGATGGACGGGACGGGAGAATCGATCAATTGAAAGACCCAAGGTATTAGTCAACATAAGGAGAAGGCCGGCGAAGGGTTTAGGGCTGAAGACGTTGCAGGGAGAGACGGCGAGGTGGACCCGCTGTGCGTGGAGAGAGGTGGTGCAGTTGCCTCTTGATCCAACAAGATTGCGCTTAGTAGGAAGAGCAAGGGCCGTCCCAACGCGGGGAAACGAGAAAAGGAGAGTGCGCAAGACGGAGAGCTTGTGTATTGCTTTTTTGTCACATTTTGCAAGATAGGAAAAAAGTAGGGGGAAACCTGCTTAATTGTGGTCATACAACCGCAGATGTCTGTTGCCAGGCGTGCTGAGAGCGCACAGACGGATAGACGGATAGGTGCCCCAGGCCACTGGCTTGCACTGGGAGGTGCTTTTGTGGGAGGCGCGTGTGGCAGACAGCCTGGGTGGCAAAGGATTGGGCCTAGACGACCTAAAGGGCGAGGCAGGCCGGCTGTGACTTTTTGGCGTGGGGCAAAAACCACGCTTGAAGCTTGAAGCTTGATTGCTCCGTGCCCAGCCACTAGTCAAAGCACACTCCACCGCACACAGGCACAGGAGCGCAGTGCGCCAGGGCTTCATACTTTCAGAATTGCAGACGGCCGTCGGGGAACGAAACAAGTGTGCTTTAAAAAAAACGATGGGATGCGGGGTGTGTGCCAGCGTACGGTCGGGGGAAGACATCTGGCTGGAGGATGGCGGAGTGTGCCCGCTTGCGGCCTGCAAGCGCAAAGTGCACACGCACAGGCGAACAGTTAAGGGTGCACACGTCATCACAGTGGAGTAGGATGCAGCAGCCCCACGCAGTACCCGGGTCGAAAGGAAACTGACCGGTGAGGATAGCGATGAACACCCCCAACGCACCCCGAAGAAGCGTCTGGCTACAGAGACCAGACGCGGCCTAGGCCGCAGGCCACAGGCCAAAGCAGGCGTTGGTAGTTAGGGTGGTAGTACCCACTGTGCGCTGGAGGCTGCTGACCACAGACGCTGGAGCACTCGGGCAGCGCTGGGAGCATAGCAGGCCCCAGCAGCCAACTCTATAGCACCTGCGCGCATAAGCAGATGCGAGTCAGCGGCCGCGGGAAGGGGATCGGTCAGTACGACCCCCACACCCCCTGCCATGCAAAACCCATTAATATCATAGGCGAGGAGAAGGCACGCATCTGTTTTTTACCTCCTCCACCCCCCCACCTCTGCGATCCGTATCTCTCTCTGCTACCCAGCATCTTCGCCACCACCATGGACATGGACCCGTCACTCCCCATCATTGTGCCCATTACCTACCAGCCTGCTCCTGCTCCTCGCCACCTGCCCACCTCCCCTCACCGTCCTCACGGGAAGGCATGCGTCTAAGCGACCTAACACCTGGTCGCTCTGTGCAGCCGATCCGGCCGACAGAGTGGTCCTTGCTACAGGCTCTGCATTCCATTCGGCCTGGTATGCATGTACCAGCTATGCTCATGGCCGAAGCGGTGTTTAAGATGGTGTCCTGGCCCAAGCCCATGTGCTTGCACGTTTTCTGTCTTCTGCCAGCGCAAGAAAAGGGTGGTGGCGAGGTGGAGTGGCTGGTATCGCTCACGTTGGCTAACCGTCTGGGCATCTCTCCTCCCCCTTCCACCATGGCTGGCTACCGACGCCTGTTCCAAGGACCAGAAGATGAGTTGCCCGTTCACTGGGCGTTGGTGTTGAACCTATTTGCCAAAGCGGGCAAGATGAATGCTCGCCTGGCCCGTGCAACCAAGTACAAGACCTCCAAGGCTTACCTGTCCATCCTGTCCGACATGAAAGGTATGGACCAGATCGGCTTTAGTTTGCCCCAGCGTGACCGTACCACGCCATATTTGGATTCGGCGGTCCGGATGGTGGTCACACCTTTCCTGCCGCGTGAAAGCGCCACGGGATTGGCTTGGCTACTTTGTCGATCGCATCCGCCCGAACGCAAACTATACCTCCGCCTACGTTCCGGCGTCTATGGACCTACGTATGCGTGTCCCGTTTCCGTGCGCAACAAGTTGGAGCGACTTGGTATGGACCGATGCATGCAGCGTGCCGGCCTGCTCCCGTTGCAATTTGGATTGCGTACGTCCCCTTCCCCCCCTCCTCCCCATCGTCTCACTTTGAGAAAAGATGAATGAACTGACCAAGAGCGAAACCAGAGATGCACGGAAACCTTATCCGACTCACTAGTTCGTCCTGCAGAATGGGTCCGGTCAACGTCGAGTGGATTGGCGCGGTGGACGAGCCGAACAACGTGATGAGGCTGGCTGGCTTGGTTCTTATCCTTTCGGCCATGATGGAGAAACTGAACCCATCGTGGTGGAAGTGGAATTACCTTCCCTTTATACGCCCGGGAATGCAGCTGCAGCTCGATGCAATCATCGAAGTTCCCGAGGAAGAAAAGGATCATATGCCTCTTCCCCAAGAGTGTGGGCCATGGTCACCAAGCTTGCCCCGGCTTTATCAGATGAACCAAGAGGCCCAGGAGGAGAATGCCCTGGAGCAGGAGCAGGAGCAAGAGCAAGATGATGAGGAGGATGCGAATGACGCAGATACAGTGACTCGGGTTTCTTTCTCATCTGACAATGCAGAGGAAGAGGATTCATTTTTCTACCGGATGTACGAGTCGCAAGCTCCCCCCCTCGTCCCTCCGCCCGTGCAGGGAGAGGGAAATCAAAAGGAAGACAAAGTGCGAAGAGGATCAGAAGACTCGACGGCTTCCTCCTCTTCGTCAGGGAGCCTGGCCAGCACCCTGATTGCTAAGATGATCGCTGTGGTCTGGCCCGAGGTTGCTGTAGAGCCGGGGCAAGAGTAAAAGCGTTTGTGGTCCACCTCATTGGACCTCTGTTATACAGCTTTTCGATTCGTTTTGTTTCATGTTTACTGTTTACTGTTTTCTGCTTCTGTTATCATCTCATGTCTATCTCGTACAGCTTGTTCCTTCCACTTCTCGTTGTTGTATCCTCCCCACAATCGGCGGTTTCTTCAAGCCCGTTATCCCTTGGCATCCGACATACATCTGGGTTCAAAGGTTTTATATTACGCGTATATTATACACACATTTTCTGGTTCTTCTTTGAAGTTGTATGGTTGTTAGATGAGATCCCTCTCAGGTCTCTATCCTTCCACAGTGTACCATGTCAGCCTCCTCTACAACGTATAGGCCTGCTATAGGCGCCATCACTGCATTATTAGCTGGATATCGTGCGGATTCTTCGTACTCCTGGTTGGCAATTGTTTTCTAGGCACAGCGTTTCCTTGTCCCAGCCTTGATCTCTTCTGTATAAGAGATATGAATGCACCAGCCAACTCCTGTAAAGGAACAGGAAAAAACTTCTTCCAATCGTCCGTGGCTCTCGGCTGCAGCCTTCCACGGTATTATACCCATCACAAGCGCACTATAGATGCCACGACCGCCCTCTGCTTCACTGCATCGCCATGAGGCCTCTGGGGCACATCAGCAATAGCCAGGTGGTGGCCGGGATAGCAAAAGGCTGCGTAGGCACAGGGGCTTTGGGGCCGTAGTGACGTGTGACACGTCTTTTGTGAAAGACATCCCAGATGTGGGAACGGGGAGATTACTATAGATCAGGAACTGCGTGGAGGGCAGTAAAGTCGCCACAAAAACTAGACCGTTCCTGGGCGCCGGTGAACAAAGGACCGAATGGACCACCTAGTGGCGGACCAGCGACGCTCCTCCTTCCCACGGAGACGAAGCGTGGGGAAGAACAGAAAATAAATACCCAGGCAAGAAAGGGCCGCTCTCGCAACCAAGGATACATAGGGCCGATACCCGTTCGGGTCATTAAGGTCATAGATCGATTGAATGTGAACTCGTTGAACGGACTTTTTAAAACAAGCGCGTCCCCACATCAATGAGGTGTCAGTACTCAGTACTCAATTGTGACTCTCGTTCGCGCTGGAGTCTCTGAGAGACAAGGAGAAGAAGAGACATCATCGGGTCTCGTAACGGCTGACAGCGTTGACGCTAAAGCTCCGGTATACCTGTCAGGCACAGTATGTAGTACAGGCCTGCTCGGCTCAGTTACTGTAGTGCGCGCTGACGCGTTGGCGGGGCAACTTACTAGTTACCCGGTTCAAAGTTCAATGTACATGCAACGGTAAGATTGAGGTTAAATAACGTTAAACGTTAATCGAGTTAATCGATAAATCGATCGATAATCGATAGTCGGGGACATGGTGACATGCGTCACCGGCCACCCGTCCCATGCCGCACGCCCCACAGTGTATACCCTGTCACATATGTCACACACCCATCCTCCCAGGAAGGTAGGAACTCCAGCACCCCAACTACAAACACGCCGTCCCCCACCCCGCCCGTCCCACGTCCCCATGCCCCGCCGCTTCAGCCACGTCTGTTGCCCACAATGAGTACGAGCGCTGAGTTATAGTCGCCACAAACAGCCTCCAACGTCCAACGTTCAACGTACGACGTACGACGTACGACGTACAACGTACCAATCGCGGCCAACAGATCCTGTTGTGCATCAGATTCATCAGATCCCACAAGGGCCGCGACGCGTCACGCGTCACGCACGCGAAAGCGTCACATGTCACATGTCACCATGTCACCCGCAGTATATACTCAGTACTCTTGAAGTCACCAATCGTCAGTGCTCTCAGATCTCAATATTCAATGCAGCTTCTGTATGTGCACACATGTGTTGTTCACCATGTCAACACGACGCGTATGACGACACCTTTGCCTCCAAGCGCCTCGCACCTGTGTGAGATGGCCAACAGTTGGCCCAATACCTGCAGGACTGATACTGGAGCACTTAACTGAGTACACAGGCGGCTGATGAGGACCTTCCTGTTTTTACTATACCGCGCAGAGTACTACTCCGAGAAGTACGAGTCTTACCTCTCTTACTCCAAGTGCTCGATGCTCTCACTGTTACGTGCGTTCTGGAGATACCCCCTACATTATCGAAACCCCACACCATAACCCGCAGGCCGCATCACACTCTACCACGTCACATACACCAACAGCAAGTACACCAAACGGCCCGACGTATAGTAGGTAGCATAGAGAAGAATAGCCGCTCTCTCTTCTTCACCCCGTGCTGCTAATCGTTCCATAGTGTTTACCGTTTACCGTTACCGATCACCAGTCTTACAGCGCAATGCGCACAGCTAGCTCTGCACTGTGGGAGTTGAGTGTATCGAAAGGTTAAACGTTGAACGGACTAAAGGGGAGTTCAACTGCTCCGACATGAAGAGAGTTTACGTTGGGGGATTTGGCCTTATAGAGCTTACATTAGAAGCTTAGAGCTTGGTAAGATTTAATATTAGGTCGTAAAGGCCTTAGGGCTTTGACTTAGGGCTTAGGCCATTGCAGAGACACCTTCAGGGAGGTGATGCAGGTGATGCTGGTAATGGTAATACCCCTATTAGGGAGACCCTCCACACCTCAGCAAACCAGAGGGGGGCAGCTATGGTGGACAATGTGGTTCTCGTTCCCGTAAGTGCGGAGGTCATTTTTTCGCGAGAGGGGACGCTGCGAACGATGGATTAAACGATGAACTTATTGCTCTGATCGGCCATTTACACAGTAGTGACTATAGTGGCCGGTGACCGTGACCAAGAAGTGGGGAGCGATCAAGGCAGGGGCAGAATGGTGGGGATGAAGCTTGAAACCTGAAGCTTGAAGATGCAATCTTAATCAAGGGGGAGGCACCCAGAGCGCAACGAGGAGGGGCGGAGCAGAGCGGAACCCGGCCAATGCAATCTCATATCGATCATGTCATCTCCTCTCTCTCTGAGTAGTTGTGGAGCTCTCAGCCACAAGCTTATGTGTCTCCCGTCGTTCCCCTCCCGCATGGCATCCCCACACAGTATAATAGTTCAAAACTGTGGGTCGACGAGGGCCCCATGGTTCTGGGGTTGCGCGCGGCCTGTTCCGTCGCTGCAAAGGTTTTCTTGGGCAATTATAATCCTCGTTTGACCCGCCGCCCCGGGCTGATGTACCAGGTGGCGCACCTCACAAACGGCAATCTAGACACATATGCCCGCGTTGCCCCAGGTTGCCATCTAGCATACATATAGCACGACGCGAGCGTGGGCTTAAGATCTAAGATGTGTATACATTCTAGCTCTCATTTTATGTGTCCCCTATTACCCCCCCCGCCCCACACCAACAATCACATGTCGCATGTCACATGTCACACAGGGGGAATTAAGTATGCTAGATGGTCTGTTCGATCTGAAGCTTGAAGACACTAGAAAGAATGTAGCCAGTAGCTAGTAACGAGTAACTAGTAACACTTGAGACGTGTCGACCAGGTCTCGTTGTCGACAGGCTACTTGATGTATATACTATCGGGGAACTTCGGGGCGGTTTTCTCCTATCCACATGAGAACACAGAACACAGCATAAAGCCCCCCTGATGCATGTGATGGCAGGGCAGCATCCCTGTTTGGGGGGTGTGGGGGCACAGAGACGTGAGTAGTGACTAGCCTGCGACGCGTGTTGCCCATGAGAACTGTGTGAGTACAGAGTATAGGAAGTATACACACTATAAGCGCAACCCCCCCCCCGCGCGACAGCAAAACCTTTACCATCACATGTGTAGTGTCAGAAAATGTGGCCACACACCATCACAACCACGGCTGGGGAGGAGAGGGAACACTTTGGATCATATCTTGGAGTGCAACAGGCAGCCCATGTGCATCCTGATCGCTTCAGGGACCTCTGTGGAGCAAGATGGTGGAGCTGCGCGTACGAGACGTGGCAGGAGCCATGGGTTGCATGGGGGGGCCACAGCACAAGAGACATGGCCCAAGCGCGGCGGAATGCTACCCGGCCATCGTTGGGTCCAGTCTTCTGGTGCCCACAGTCTGCTGCTGCAACGCTCGAAGGCGGAGCTTGCAGAGAGATGCATGATGCATGATGGTGACATGATCATGATGCGCTCGATGGCCAGCCACACATTAAGCTTTCCGAGTTGCGCCTCTGCTGTTCCTGCTCCACGCACTGCCCCCGTGCTGCGCCGACGCCGTTGAGCACCGGGCACTGATCCCTGCGTACCTGAGTATGCATACTGGTCGATGATCGAATATCTCCAGGACGTGCCTTGCACAAGAACGCACCCCACCGAAAGGCCTTTGGGTGCTGAATAGAATGAATTCCGCCGCCTCCGCCCTGGGGCGCCGGCATCTCGACACCATCGGGGCCGGTCATGGACATCAGTACTCGTCTCGATCTTCCCCCACACCGGCCTCACTGCATCCACACCCCTTCCCCACCAACCGGACATTTGAGCCTGTAGGTTAACGTTTAACGTTTAACGTTTCCATTTACGAACCGCTGGGCGGCTGACGCAGGGCGGAGGCGGTGCGGACGCTGGTGAGACGCACTAAAGGCCGCGTGCACATAGGTGCCAATGCCCAATCTGCAAGTAAGCCGAATAGGGCGTGTTGGCAGGGCGTGTTGGCAGGGCGCGGGCGTGGCAGGGCCTGGCCCCCAGGTGCTTGCGCCTAGCGCGTCCGTCTCAGGGCGCACGGCGCCACTGCGTGCTGCCCTATCGACTACATCGACTATCGACTCCGTCGCTCTACCGGCTACCAAGCTCGGCCGCCAAGGCGCGGTCTGGGTTCGGCGCGTAGGCAGCCGGGACAGTCGGGGCCGAGAGGAGTGGACAGTGCCTAGTGCCTAGTGCCTGGCCCCCCCCCCGTGGCTATTCGTCCCTACCAGTGGCCCCGCGCACGCGACATGTCAGACACATCACATCCGCAAAGGCCCGCGCGGCGAGAACACAAGGCTCTGGCACCACATCACACATCACGCCCACGCTCGCCCAGCCTACATCACATATCCCATGCACCATCAACACCATCAACCACCCCCCAGTTGGCAGGGTACTGGCTGGTATACTGGCCAGTTAAGCTGATCACTAGCCACTAGTCAATAAGTCATTACCACCATTTGCATTGTTCCCACCGAAACACCCCCGGTTGCCGCCGTCACACACACCCCAGAGGCAGGTCACGGATGTCGCTAGTCACTACTAGTCTAGTCTCGGCGTCCTGCTGCGCTGTGCGGCAGTAGTGTGCGGCCTGCATCCCTCGATCCATCGCCCCGCGTTTGGTGTCTCTGTGCCCCCCCCTAGCCTCGTCCCCCTCGCCCGGCGTCCAGCGGTCGATCGTTCAGAGCTGCCGCCTGCTGAGACCCAGGCTGGGCCTCCCCGCCAAGAAGCCCCGCCACGCCTGCGGCACACATGCCTTTCCGTCTATTGCCGCGACAGGCACCACCGTAGCCTCTACAGCCGCCCAGAAGCGAGAGCAGCGCGGCTTGAAGAAATGCCATGGTGGGGTCAGTAGTCACCACTGCCACGACTTGGGGGACACTCCCCCGACGCCCGTCCCACAACGGTACTTCCATGTGCCATGTTTTTGGGGCCTGCAAAGCGTCGGGTATAAAACCCCTCACGCCCTTCTCCGTCGACAATTCCCGTCCCCTCGTCTCATCTCATCTCTTCCTCCCCTCCCCCCTCCCCCAACACGTCCAGCTACCTCTGGGCCGTTTCCCCTCCAGTCGCCTTCTCCAAGCCCCTCTCCCCGTTCAACTTCACCACCTCACACCCTCTCCCATCATGCCCGCCATTACTGGTGGCGGCCTCGCCGCTCACAAGCCTGCCGACCTGAGCATCCGGCAGTCATGCCGGCCATTCTGATTGGCATTGCCGCGTCCATGGGCGGTCTTCTGTACGGTTACGACACCGGCACCATTTCTGGTACGTACTCCCTCTGGCATGGGTCCCCCAACCTCTCTTCTGCCTCTTGTGTGTTCCAAGGATCCATATCTGACCCCAGACGTTGGTTGGGTCACATCGTGCAGGTCTGGACCAGGCGCTTCAAGGAAGACTTTGGTCACTGGCAAGCTGGTAGCGGCAGTGGTCGGTAAATATGCTCTCGGGTCTTCGACCACGTCGATGGTCACCTCGCTCTTGTCTGTGGTACCTTTGTTGGTGCCTTGGTTGGTGCACCCTTTGGCGACTACTTTGGCCGCAAGAACGCGGTGCACCTGGCCAATCTCATCTTTGTCTTTGGCGTGGCACTCCCAGACGGGCGCGCCGAAGCACCACCTTGGTATGTTTGTCGGAGGACGTGTTGTGGCTGGTGTGGGCGTGGGTATCATCTCGACCATCATCCCGACCTACCAGTCGGAGACTGCCCCGCGCTGGATTCGTGGCGCAATCGTCGCCTATCAGTGGGCGATCACTATTGGTTTGTTGTTGGCGTCGGGTGTCAACCTGGGCACGTCGGTACCACGACACCACGGCCGAGTACCGTGTCCCGATTGCTATACAGCTTGGATGGGCAATTGCACTCTCTGCTGGTCTTCTGTTTATGCCCGAGTCGCCCCGCTGGCTCGTTCGTTCCGGCCGGGACGCACAGGCGCGCCAAGCGCTCAGCCGTCTGCATTCCGTCGCTCCTGACAGTGAAGAGGTCGACCTGGAGTACGCCGAGATCAAGTCCAACCTGAAGAGGAGCTCGGCCAAACTTCCCCCGGCATTCACGGTTACATTGACTGCTTCCGGATGGGCAACAGGAAGTACCTGCTGCGCACGTTGACGGGTATTTTCATCCAATGTGCGTACTATCCCCCAACACGATTTCCCAGACGCTTCCACCCCATTGATGGAGTTGGATACTGACCTGACCTGTCTCTTTTCGTTTTTAGTCTGGCAACAGTTTACCGGCATCAACTACATTATGTACTATGGAACTGTCTTTGGCTCGCAGGCTATTCCCACTTTGGACCCTTTCGTCTTTGCCCTGATCCCGGCTATCGTCAACGTGGTCGCCACGATTCCCGGGTTGTTCTGGTGGACAAGGTGGGTCGGCGTCGTATGCTTCTGGCTGGTGCTGCGTGGATGGCGTTGTGCCATTTGATTGTCGCTGTGGTCTCGCTCAGCACGCCGATTACCAACCTGCCGTCTCGGAACGCTATGGTTGCCTTTGTCTGTCTCTTGTGCTGGCTTTGCCCCGACCTGGGGTCCGATCGCTGGGTTGTCTGCGGTGAGATTTTCCCCCTGGCCATCCGTGCCAAGGGAATGAGCTTGTGCGCGGCGTCCAACTGGGCGATCAATGTCTCTCTGGCTCCTCGACGCCGTACATTGTTGAGCGGATTGGAACCAAGGTATTCTTTGTGTGGATGGCTACCACTCTGTGTGGCATGGTGTTTGTCTACTTCTTCGTGTACGAAACGGCGGGCTTGTCGCTTGAGGAGGTGGACGAGATGTACGGCAGACGACGACGCTCAAGTCGGCCACGTTCAACAAGGAGATGCGTGAGCGCCGTGGACACAGGCAACATTGCCGAGCCGGGCGAGTGGCACTCTCCCTCGGAAGAAGATGCGGCTATGGCTGAAAAGAAGCTCGAGGGAACCAACATTGGCACTCTCGACGCTAGTACTCCGGGCTCGGTCGCTTGATCGAGTCTCTTTGTTTCATATTATTGTTGCCTATCAATATGTGCTTGTCACGTTAAATTCCCCTTTTGCACAACTTTTCTGTGCTTTTCGACATTCCCCCGCTATGAATGAAGCTTCATTGCCACTCCGTGTATTGGCTGCTTCGGCTTATAAGGTGTACACCATGTCCCTGGCATTATAGCTGTCATGCATGTCATGGTTTCAAGAGTTGTAGTTACCAGTTCAGGTGAAGCGTTCACTTGAACTGCTTGAACTCGCTTTAAGTGAGCATCTATAGTTCTAAGTAGTCTCACGGCAGGAGGATTTACGCTTTACTACTAGTTACTCCAATAATTCGTCACGTTCATGTTTCCGTTGGCCTTGCGTTTTGTATGAGTTGCTTTGCGAAGAGCGCTGATCTGACGCACTGACGTCTGATACATGCAAGGTCCATGCGTTTGCATCCCGTGCTCCCCCGACCGAGTTCATCTTCCTCAGTATGGCACCCTTTTCTCATAGACTACTCCGTTCAGTCCGTTCAGTCTAGTAGGTTCAGTTCATACGTAAAACATGTACGGCCCATTGCCTACCCCCTACCGTTCCACTATCTTGGCCTTACCTCGACTACTGTCCCCAGGCCCAATTGCACAAAGCAACGTAATGCCCCTGCACCAAAGTAATCGCCGGGGAGGGTATCCCCCCAACCATCGCGGAGGGACCGATCCCAACATGCTCAACTAAATCATTTGTTTCGTTTCCGTCCGACCCAGGCACGAACAGGAGCCAAGGAGTCGGAATGAGGTGCGTCAGGGACATTAGACTATCGGGCACTAGACCATGAACCACGAGGCCACGAGGCCGCTAGGCCATCAGGCCATCAGGCTGGTCCAGCGTGCGCCCCAACCAAGAAAGTAAGAGGCGCGTGGGGTAGGGCGGAAAAGGGCGTCACGGACAAGGTACAAGAGCAACTTATTTACTCCCATTGTGGGTTCGGTGGGGAATAGTATGCTTGCCCCCCCAATCCGAGTCGTGGAATACTCTTCCTCTTCCTCCGTTTCTTCTGCCGAGACGGAGTGGCCGCCGTACAAGACCCTGTGGCCAGAGAACCAACTCCGATGCCTGTTGAAGAAAGTGGGCCAGTCCCAGGCCAAAGCCCAGGAGGCTCCAAAAGCTTGGCTCAGACGATGGATAATCATCTCCTGTCCTGGGTGTAGGGTGTGGTGCGCGGAAGCAAGAAGCATAGCCCATGTTCTCTAAGCTGCATCGTCGTTTCCTCCACCAGATCAACAAGAGGCTGGGCCGTCGCCTCATCTGAAGCCAACAACAGGAGAAGTGTTAGTCCCATGCAGCCAATCGGGTCAACGTACTAAAGTAAATTGGGTTGTACCTCGTGCACCTTTGTGTCCGGGTGGTAGCAGTTGCACCAGCCGCGAATGGAAGGTGCGAACCAGGCTTTGGCCCACTTGGATTTGCGTATCGTGTGCTGGGGGTAGGAGGACGACGCCGTTGAGAACCAAGGTGTTGGAGGAACAGTACTCGCCAACCAAACTTTGAACATACTCTTCCTTCCCCCCCTCGCTGGGGCAAAGAAAGGGGATCACGCGTCCGATGCGAGTGCGTTCCGGGCTTGGGGAGAGGGAAGGAGACGTGGTGTGGGAGCAAGATCGGAGCGACGACGTTTCTCCCACCCGCCACCCCTTGAGTAAGTCAGGCACACCAACCAAGCCTCGTCCCGATGCCCAGGACTGACGGCGAGGCGTATGAGTCGTTTCGGAGCGGTGGTGCTGAGCCTTGGCCTGGGCCCAACGGGGGATCAGCGTCCCCAACGCCTCTTGGTCCGAACCAAGACAAGCACGTAATCCCCGATGGAGGCGGAGGAAACAAGCGCTGCATTAGGCCCTGCAACAGCCCTTCCCCTCGCCCACCAGGCAACCCCACTTTCTCACCTGTAGCGTTGGAGGCGAGTGCGACAGCGAGGCTGTATGCGAGCTCGGGGCAGCCGAGGGGAGGATGACGACCGCACGCCCTCGGTTTTTAGCTGAGCGAAGCTCGGGCGAGGAAAGGTCTTCAGGTGCCGAGTGGCGCGGGGATAGGGGAGGGGGGAAGAGCATGAGCAAGTGCGAGGCCAGGAGGGCGCGTACCTGGGCGCTCTGGTGCTGCAGTGAGCACACAAAGCGAGTACGACGCCACACAACGCCTCTGCTGCCATGGCGCTCCCCAGCAGCTAGCGCCAACAGCACGACCGTCTCCGCCGCCACGTGGCCTAGGTAGGCGATGGCGCGTGTCAGCTCGGCGGTCGGGTGCACGCCCATCGGTGTGGAGGAGATGGTGGCGGTCACCGTGAGCTCTTAATGTGCGGTTCCGCTTTCACTTGGAGCGTGAATTGACAAGCCGATTAAGGTTGTGCGCTCGGATAGATTAGACGGGATTGCAACTGCAACAATGGAGATTGAGGTCAATGGTGAGATCGGTGAGATCTGAGATCTGACAGTAAAGGAGTCCTCGATCCAATTGCTCCTGTTTGGGCTATGGGCGCCGCCACTGTCCTCTCCCTCGCTAGCGCACCAACGACTTCCCTCCCTGTATCTCCTACTTGGCTCCGACTGCTATACACATCACAGTAAAGAGGCAATGTGACGTCCAAGTGACTGTTCCAATCCGCAGCCTGAGCCTAGGCCTGGGCCTGGGCCTTAGCCGCCTTCTTAGCCTCCTTATCCGCCTTCTGCGCCGCCAGTGCCTCCTCCTTGGACTTGGCCGTGCCACCCCTCCTACAGTGAACATGTGTGCCACCCGGGGTTCTTCGCTTTGACCGTCTTCTTCGGCCGGTTTGGCCGGCACATCGGCGGGGTAAGCCTCCTGGTTGATCTTGACGAATTCCGGCTGCTCAAATGCTTTTCGCACGGGTTCAAGAAGTGCAATGATCGCATCGGCCCTTTCTTCAAGTCGAGCGGGTGGAGTTTCTTGGCAACAAGTCTTCCTCCAATTGGGCGTACGAAGTGTAGTGAAGCGACCCACCGAACTTTTCCGGACGGGAAATGGAAAGAGCGTACCGCCGGAGCAGAGTCGAGGTGCAGTTCGCCACCCGTACCATTGTCCGGGTGGAGAAGGTCACCATGACCTTCGGCGCGCGTCTCGGCACGTAGCCGCGCAACGGGGAAGATGACCGCCTTGGCAAATGCCAGCACGCCATTCTCCTCCACTTGCCCCTCGACGCAGAATGCCTCATTGAGTTTCTTTTGAATCTCTTTGGGCGAGTCGAGGAAATCAATCTTGCTTCCCTTGTCCGAGGAGCTCATCTTGCTCCCCTTGAGCCCTGGCACCATGGGACTCATCAAGTGCGCCCGTTTCTCGTAGCCCAGCTTGGGCAGGAAAGCCTCAGCGTAGGTAAAGATCTTGCGCTGGTCCACCCCGCCAAACTGGAAGTCCACATGCAGGTACTCCTCGTCCAGTGCCTGCAGGCCCGGGTAGAGCAACGAAGAGAGCAAAGGAGAAGCGACCTGTTTTACCACCTCGGCACCGGCACGCAACGCATCGTGCTCGGTCACGATGGACGCTAGACGGTACTGGTCCATGGTGTACTCGGGCGTAAGCTGGTACGAGGACCCAACGACAAACTCGAGACGGTCCACAGGCACACCAATCGCCTGCAACACCACCTTGATCATTGCGCCGTAGTAAGCCGCGCGCGCCTTGACCAACTCAATGGGCGCCTTGAGGTTGTCCAAGAAAGCATGGATGTCTGCCAGGAGCACCTTGACGTGCACACCTGCCTTGAGGAAGTCAGCCAACTTGCAGAGCGGAACAAGGTAGCCAACGTGCGGCCGACCCGTGGGGGCGTGCCAAAGTACGCCCGCACCGGCCGTTCTTGCGCCGTAAGGATCGCCTTGACCTTCTCCCCCGCCCACACTTCTTGCAGGTCACGCGTGATGAGCTCGTACTTGGCCTCGGGGCTGAGCTGAGACGAGATAGCTTCGGATTTGCTGGCCATTGGGGCGAGTGGAAGCGGGGCAAGTGGTTAAGACGGGGGTGGTATCGGAGTAGGAGGTGGGAGGGGCGTTAACCAGGTGTGGTTCTGACTCACAAAAGCGACCGAGTTTGTTCCACCGGGTTACATAATCCAAACCCGATCCTCTTTTTCCGCGTCGCTGGCTCCTGAGGCTCAGCGGCTCAGGGCTGCGGCGCAGCGCCGCCCGGCGGGCTTTGCAGATTGCTAAATCCAACGAGAATAGATCTGCCGCCTTCACGCGTGGAGACACCCCGGTTACTACGAATCCAGAACACGCAACGCCAATCACTCCAGCCAGATCGCGGCGGCTCGCTTGTTGGATCCAGAGCGAGCTGGACGTTGACTGAGCCATACCCAGCAGTCACAGAAGGCGTCCATTGCAACCAGGGTAACCGGTAACGGGGGAACCAGAGAGGGAACAGAGGGATGCGGGAGGGGTAGGCAGAGTGGGACATTGGATGAGAGGCGTGCAAGGGGGGCGTGCAATAGAGAGGGAGGAAAGTGCGCAAGGAGAGGTATGCTAAGGTGCGGTGGCAAGGACTAGGGTGCGGTTGAAGAGGACAAGAAAGGGGAGCTGTCGAGGGACAGGTCTCCAGCGCGTGCAGTGCGCAGCGGGGAAGTATCCTGCACCGGGATCGCAAAGGAGGAAGCAGAGGGTGCAGTGGAACCTGTTGCGACTGAACGAAGGGAGTGAACCCCGTCCCACGACGATAATCTGGTCCCGGGGGAGAGAGAGGTCTCCCTGTTCGGGAAGGGGAGCAAGTCCGAGCCGATGGGACGATCGGTGCGATCAGGGACGTAGATCCGCGGGGAGGGCAGCGAGCGGCCACGCCGACGCTCCTCTTCCTCGGTATGCTCCGAGATACGAGAGAGGTGTGTGGCAGCAGAGATGGAAATTCGCTGTTGGCTGCCTGGGGCGGGAGCGTGAGGGACTCCTCGTACGTGGTAAGTCCATCGCGGCGGAGGATAGTGTACTCCATGTCGTCGGTGGACAAGGATCGAGGCGGCGGCATAGGCATGCGCTCGCCGCGCTTTTCGGCGGCCAGCGCACGAAGACGCGCGTCCTCGCGGGCGACCAAGGCAGCGTGTGTCCTGCGCTGCGCGCGGGCTCGCCACACACACACGCCCAACAACACCAGCGCCACCCCCGGCCAGGCGCCACCCACGCCACCACCAATGGCGGCACCCTTGTTACTGCTGCTTCTCGTGGACGGGCAAGGGAGGCAGTAATTGTCCGGCGGCAGGAGCGACCGCAGGGCAAGGCGATGAGGCGCTCGACACAGGTGGTGCAGTCAGTGGGACAGATGGGAGAGTAGAGGGTGGTGTTGCACTGGCACTCTTGCTTCTCGAGCGTCGGGAGTGTCATGGCCGCGAGCAGGGTCGCAAGCGAAAGCGAAGGCAGGGGTGGGACAGGGGCGAGAGAAAGAGGTGCAGAGCGCAGAACAAAATGGACAGGCGATGGGCACGGACACCAGAGCAAACGACCCAGTGGCTGGCCAGCCAGAAGCGGAAGCGAGGGGCGGGGAGGGCGTGGACGACAAGGAGGTTCCTCGAGTGTGGTTGTCTGTCCTGGGTTGAAATGTGAGCGCCATGGCCACGCATCTCAGAGGCGTATTAGCACTGCCATGTGGGAAGACGCGATTACCGCACACTGCCCCCACGCGGCGCCTGGGAAATGACATTTCAATATTCAACGCCACTGCACATTCAATATTCACATCGCTTGTCCATTCTGCTTTCTGCTGGCACTGGCTTAAAGCACCCACACCGCTGTTGCCCCTCGCACAGCCTCGAGGTCGACAGTGAATTCATTACTCCCGTCCCTGTCACCTCTACCACTGCACCTACTCGGTGCACTCTGTAGAAAGGCCAGCATACGTTGCTCTCACACCGCGCTGCTCAGCACCTGGAGGTCAACCGTTTTGGTCTCCTGCGCTGCCGCGGCGCTCTGGCCGCTTCCACGCCGACAGACCAAAAAGTCAACCAGCTGCCGCAGTTGGGCAAAGTACTCGATCTTGCCCTGGAGTTGGACGCTGGTCACTCGTGCTGACGTTGACGGCAGCGCAAACAACAGCACCTCCCCTCCTTGCGATGCAAGACAAAAGGCATCAACCCATACCCTGTTCCATAGGTGTACCAACAGGTACTTCCACCTTCCTTTTTTGTCCCGACGCTGAGAGAGCGGGACAAATTCCAATGCAATGCCTTTGCCCACGAATGCAACGACCCTGGGCAAGCGTGTTGGAGCTTGTGCAGGAGGGGCAGCGCGTCCGCGCGTTGCTCCTGTCGGCTCAACTGACTCATCTCCCGCGTCGGACGCGGAGTAAGGTTGGTCAATCCAATCCGATAGGGCCCTAGACTAACCTTGCCCGTCTCGGGCGTCTCTTCTTTGTTCAAAGGGAGCGAGGGCAGCTGGGGCAGCAATTCATCCTCCTCTGGAGCTAGGAGGCGGCGGCTCAAGCCCGAATGGAATAGGCAGGGATAGAAGTGGTTGGTATGGTGGGCGTAATGTCGTCCTCTGCGTGCGGATTCGAGTCCTGGGTTGATACCCACGAGGATCAGGTCGAGAGGCAGGGGTTCGAGGTAGTCGGGAACACCGCCGGTCGTGGTATCTTCGGTCGTCGTACCCGAACGGCGCTTCTTGTTTGAGGGAGGCGAAGTCAGAATGGAGTGAGATGTCGCTTCGCGTTTTCGCGGATGCGCAGGCGGTGATGGTGTTCGATCTGGCAGCGAAGAGGAAGGAGATGGTTTGGTGAGTTTGGCGAGCAACGGAACCGTAATACCGGGCACAGTAAAGGGTGCCATGGCGAGTGGAGGGGGGATGCCGACGCTGGGCGGTCAGGTGGGGCGCAGGTTAGGTTACAAGTGGGGTCAGAATTCCTGCACTGCAGTGGGAATCGTCTGCATGGCAGGGCGAGCGATGATGGTTAGATGGTAGGGTACTTCCATACGGGCCGGGAGGAGAGAGGTGAAAGAAAGAACAGTGGCGTCGACGAGGGGATAACAAGGCTGACGTCATCCTCATCGGTGATCGCCGAGTTGGGCTGCTTCAAGCTTCAAGCTTCAACTCTTCACTAGTTTCTGACTGCCCCAGCTTGATTTATTGGCTTCTAGCGAGCATGGCCTAGACTCTGGATGAGTACTTGATGCTTACCACAACCCAAGCTACCGGCCACCATCCTGCTCATCCCTCACGCCCCCTCCCCGCCCCCATGATTGCCGTACAAGCAAGTGCTGCGTGTGAGTCGGTACCCCCCCGTTTGGTGTTTTGAAGGCGCGAAGAAGAGTTGATTGAACTTTGAGTGCGCTACAATCCTTCCTCGAACTGACCAAAACGTGATGATCAGGATGAGAGGTGTGCTCTGCAGTCATTGCTAGCCTGGATGTTCCTACGGATCACTTGAAGCGCTCAAGGAGATCCAGATGGTTTTCAAGCGGGACGGATATGGGACGTGATCACGGCGGTGACTCACTTTTTTGTCCACACTGCAGTTTTGTACAAAGACCTCCTGTTCATTCTCCCCACCGGCTAACAATCCAGCGGTCAACGTTCAACATTGTACTTGAGATGGCCGGTCCCCGTGTAAGGCCGAAGGCAAGGCCCTCCACACCCACCTGGCCTTCAACCTGATGTGCCTGAAACGAACTCGTCATCATTTCGCTGCTGTTAAAACACCTATCGCGGCTTCATCTTCCCCCAGTATTCGCATATATACTTGGACACTCTATGTTTAGCCAGATCTACATGTCCACATGATTCGAGCTGTGACGCCACAGGGATTAACGTTTGCAATAGGGGGACGAAGAAGAAGAGAAGAAAGAAGTGTTGTGAGAAGATAGTAGGGACGTATTCTATGGAAACGGTGGATGCAATGAGTGGTTGGAAAACTTATTATGTTAACTTGACGCATTTTCGGCGCTGAATTGATAGCCCAATCAGAAGCGGACCCATCCTCATGCCCCTTTGAAGTGTTGTCGTCGAAGGGCTAACCTGCGGCTTGTAACTCCTAATGCCAAACACTTTTTTTCAGGCCACCAAAACCTCACTCACACTCCCAGATGCCTCATGGGGTATTGGCTGTGCTATGCCATAAAGCATCGAAGCTGGCGCAAGTCATGGCTGGGATGTCGCTGACGAGCCCACAGTTTGGAAGCGCACCGCAAGTAGATGCGCACCGCACAGAAAATCCCTCTGTCTCCCCATTACAGTCTTCCTATACGGGCACAGTATAGTACCTTAGTCCGAGGGCGGTACTTTCGGACAAGAGGCTCAGCTTATATTCCTCTTTCAGGGGCCTTTGACGTTCTGATCGGTGCGCGGCCAGAGGCAAGCATGCGCTGATGGGCTTGTGATGGCATCCCTGCATCGCCACAGCGTTATCCTAATTCAGATCAGACGTCTCGATGGACCAGCAGAGCCTTAGTCATATATAAAAGCTAGTACGAAACCATTAACATGTAACGTGTAACAGAGAGAAGAGCGTTTTTCTCGCCGCAGCTGCTCTCTCCTCTCGTCTTTCAGGCACCACATGGATGGGATTCCATATTGCTCACGCGTCGGGGGGCGTAGTGCCCCACATATCTGGTAGGGACTGCCGACTGGCTTCTTGCAGCTTTCAGTTTGCCGCTGGAAGCTGCACCACCGATAGAAAACAGCGGATGGAATAGGGATCGGCCATCGCTATTCCATCTGCTTCCAGCGCGGGGAACCTGGGTGCAGCTGGCGTGTGACATGTGATGCGCCGATGCACACTGCGCGTGTGCCGGTGTGCCCGGCCGGCTCCACGCTGGGCCGCACTGCGCCCGCACGTGACAGCAACGCAAACACTGGTCCTGTGCGTCGCCTGCACTGAGATCGGCAGCGCACCTAGCGTACGCAGGCTAGCCGGGCGCGTCGGCCCGCACAGCGCCCGCGTACCTGCGCCCCTCCCCCGCGCGCCCAGCGGGGCTAAGCGCTAAGGGCTAGGCGCCAGGTGCTAGCCGCCCATCCCAATTTGGCGGTGGAAAAACGGGGAAGTGGGTGAGCTTGAAGCTTGAGCCGAGGTGGAGGCGCTCCGGCCGGAGGCTCAGGCCTCAAGCGCCCAGCGACGGTGGTTTTGCTGCTGAGAGGTGGGGATCATTGGTGGGGCCAGGAAAGAGGCTACTGCTTGGGTGATACCTTCTCTGCTTTCCTTCCACCCGCTCGCCATGGCCCGTAAACCATCTGCCCTCTCGCCCTCGCCTACGCCCCCCCCACGCCCGGGTCCAAGGCCAAGAGCAAGGCCACCAAGATGGTTGAGAAGGCCCCGCCAGCCTCTTCGGCTGCGTTGGTCCAGTTTGTCGAGCGTGATGGCCACTTTAGCTTGGTCCGCAACTTCCATCTCGCCGATGCATTTACGCTCATGAACGGCTTTTGTGGTGCGCAGAGTATATTTGCTTCGGGCAGGTACTTGCTCACCTCGGACCCAATTCACGCCTGGCACGCACTCTGGTTCCCCCTGGTTGGGGCCGTGTTGATTTGCTCGATGGCCGGGTAGCGCGCTGGCGTCGCTCCTCCTCGCTCCTGGGACAGGAGTTGGACTCGTTGGCGGACGCGGTGAGTTTTGGCATGGCACCGGCGTTTGCCGCGTACGCACTGGGCATGCGCACCTACCTCGACTCGATGGTGCTTACCATCTTTGTCTGCTGTGGTATTGCCCGTCTGGCTCGGTTCAACGTCACTGCTACCTCCATTCCGCACGACAAGAGTGGAAAGGCCAAGTACTTTGAAGGCTTGCCCATCCCCTCTTCGCTCCTTCTCGTTGGTGGCATGGCCCTTTCGCTGCTCTATGGAGCTGTCGACCCCGGCCCAGTCGGCCCGATCGCAAGTCATCACACGCAGCTCTTTTCCGAGCAGCCGTCACGCCTGCTTCGCTGGGCCACCCAACACCTCGTTGGTGCCGATCCCAACCCCAGTGCTGTTGGTTGGTGTGGGGCCTTGGCCTCGCCTGCACTCCAGGCCGCGCAGGAGAGCAAGCGCACCCTGGGCCGCTCCGTCGTGCCAGGCGGTACGATTGAGCTCGATCCTGCGGCAGCCGTGATTTGGCTATTTGGGGTGCTGGACCAGGCCCAAACTATGATTGCCGTCAAGGTCCCCCAGGTGGCCCAGTACTGGCCTGTCCTACCCAGTGCGGAGAGCGTCAGTGCCTGGACCCAATCCCACTTGCACACCAGTGTTCATCTCATCTCCTTCCTGTGGCTCGCATGGGCTATGGCACTTGTGTCCAAGACGCTCAAGGTGCCCAAACCGTGATTAGTGGTAGTACGTTGACCTTGTGGCTTTTTCTGGACCGATTCTGTACCGGGCGTGGAGCTCTTCGACTAAGCCGTTCGAGTCCTGTTTGATCCGCAATTCCGATGGATTCCCTCCCCTCCTTTGCCTTTCTGTCCCGCTCTCACATAAGTGGACTGGACGGGGTTATATGCCATAGGCAACTCGCGTCATACAGTTGGATGTTACCAGTCATAGTCCCACTCTAGTTGGAGATCGTCTGCCAACGTATCAACGTCCACGTCGCAACCATTTGTCCTTTGTTGCGGAGACTCAAGCTCGACAAAAGTGAGACGGACAATACCTGTGATAAGCTGATTCTGATTGGTTCTGCTCATCATTAGCCCTTCCTCTTTGTCTTCACCTTGCTTTTCCCACATCAGGTCCAAGGCTTGATCTCGGGCTTCTGGCTGTTGGTGAGGCTCTATGGCGAGAACACAAAGGCTGCATGAAGAAGGTCCCTTCAGCCCTAAACGTTAAACAGCTATAGATCGTATCTATGGTGACCATGGTTTCACTTTGGGAAAAAGAAGGGCCCAGGAAAAAGAAAGACCCAAACAAACAAATGGAGCAAAATGAATGCCTCTTGGCCGAATCGAACGACCGATCTTCTCATTACTAGTGAGATGCTTTACCACTGAGCCAAAGAGGCGATTGCTGTCAACAGGTGGGACTTGGAGTTGACGCAGGGAATCAATAGCCTACCTGCATTGCTGCGGGTGCGTCCAAACGGCGCGGCAACCAGCAGCAGCGTCTTCGGACGGAGATTGTGACATGTGGGCACCACATTGGAAGATGCATGTCCGAGGAAGAGGAGTAGGACGGATCTCCATGTTGACGTGCAAACGGCGAACGCCCACTAGGTGCTGTGTGCCAAGCCGCATCACGCGTCAGGTCTCAGGAAGGAACCGCTGCGTTCTAGGAGGCACACAAGCGCACGCAGCTTGAAGGGAAGGCCAGATCCTTACCGCTTTCTTACCAGTTTGTTTGAGTTTCTTACCCGACTCGTAGGCTGCCCCGCAATGCGTGGTGGGGAGTGCCAGAGATGGGTAAGCATGCCGGAGGGGGGCTGTGACAGACGTGTGACATGTGACAGGCCATGTCGGCCAGTCGGGGGGCGGTCGGTCCTGTTTGTTTGTGGCAAAGAGTCCTCCCAGAGCCTAGATCGGCGTTCGATGGCCTGACGTCCGACAGGCCACATGGTGGGCCACTTGCGCTTGAACTTTCACTTGACACGCTTGGCGCTTGGCGCTTCTGTGCTTAAGTGCCAGTCTGAGTCTCTGTCGCCGCCGCCGCCCGCTCTCTCCCGCCCGCCTCGACCGCCGCTCTTCCTGCCGCCTCCCTCGCGCTGGCCGTCGCCATGGCCATGCCCGTGCCCATGTCCACTGCGCTCTCCGCCAACACGCGACGCGCCAGCGCGGCGCAACCGCCACCCCTACCCCCGCTGCCCCTCCTGCCCCCGCCAGCATCCTGGCCCCCCCATCCGCCGCGCCACCGCCCAGCCCACGACGCCCACGGCCTCAGCAGCTCTGTCTGGACGCCTCCTGCCCCTCGTCCTGCCGTCACCCGCCCGTCGCCGCCGCCCCCGCCCCCGCATCCAGTTGGGCCCGTATGTCCTGCTCCACACCCTCGGCGAAGGCCAGTTTGGCAAAGTCAAGCTCGGCCTCCGCACCCCCAGGCCGACGTGGTTGCCATCAAGCTCATCAAGCGTGCCCCCCCGAGGTGGGCCAGGATTCGTCGGCCGCCATTCCCGCACGCGAAGAGTCCAAATGGGAGCGCGTCCGCAGGGAACAAACATCCTGCGTCGTCTCCACCACCCCAACATTATTGCCCTGATCGAGATCATTACGAGCGAGCGGTGGCTAGGCATCGTGCTGGAGTACGCCTCGGGCGGGGAACTGTTCGATTACATTCTCGCTCACCAGTTCCTGCCTGAGCGCGAGGCCCGCCGCATCTTTGCCCAGCTCGTATCGGCAGTGTGGTACATGCATGCCAAGGGGTCGTGCACCGCGACCTTAAACTCGAAAACGTCCTCCTCGACCGTCACCGCAACATCCTCATTACCGACTTTGGTTTTGCTGGCATTTTAGGCCCAAGCGCCCTAATGGCACGTCCTGTGGCTCTCCCTGCTATGCCGCCCCGGAACTCGTGCTCTCCGACCAGCCTTACCTTGCTCCCTTGGTCGACGTTTGGTCCAGCGGCTGATTCTGTACGCTATGCTCTCCGGTTTCCTGCCCTTTGACGACGACCCTGCCAACCCCGAAAGCCGTAACATCCCCAACTTTACCGTTACATCACCACCACCCCTCTCAACTTTGCTGACCACGTGCCTGCGGCGCCGCGCACCTTGCTGGCGGGTATGCTCGCCCCGGATCCTGCCAAACGCATGGGCTTGGACCAGGTCCGCGCTCACCGCTGGCTCGAGGCTTACCAGCAACTCTTCGCTTTGGCGTTCCGGAACTTGAACACGCCGCCTTGGCACAACAGGTCAAGCGCCAAGAACTTTCCCGCACCTCTGTGCGTCCTGCCCCGCCTTCCCCACCCTCCGCCGACCCATCGGGACCCGCGTTGGTCCGGCAAGAATCTGAGCTGGTCCCATCCACGTCTCCTCCCCACGGAAGCGAGGAGAATGTCCTTTCTCTACCTACCGTTTCACCTTTACCTGTTGCACCCTCTACGTCCACCGCTCTTGCCCGTGTCACGTCGACTTCGACAGCGCCTCCGAGGACGTGAGTCCGACGGTGACTCCCACACGTGCGTCCAGCACGTCGGACAGGACGTCGGACAGGACGTCGGCTGCGACGCCTATTGCCAGCGCACCGCGGTACGACGACGTGCGCAGTTCTGCCCTTGACACTTCTGGCGCTTGTGCTACGGGGTTCGAGCCTTCTTCGCTGGGTCGATCTAGTCTCGCACCGCACGCTCCTCCCTCCGACAACCTTTCTTCCGTTACTGTCCCTTCAAGTTCGGTACCTTGTTCCATCCAACCTCTTGTCCACCCCACCTCTCCCCCCCGGCAACCCTCGACCCGCACTACCTCCCAGCCCCGCCCTTCCTCTCTCCGCTCTCCTCAGCGTCCTTCTTCCATCTGCGCCACGGCTCCCAGTCTTCCTGCTGCGCACTCAGACGACCCTCCCGCCCCCGCTTCGGACGCGATGGACATACGCGTTCCCCCACGAACGCTGTTACGCTCATGCCCAATTTCCGGCCGAGCGAACCTGTGGTGGCTACGCCGACGCAGAGCGGTAGTCGGACGCGGTTCCAACAGCCGCCAGAGCGTGGTGGACGTTGGCGTCGGGCTACCGTCATGCCTTCTTCGTCGGTTCCGACCGGGGTCTGGGTTAGGGTCCGGGTCTGGGTCTGGGTCTGGGTCCGGGTCTACGAACGCACGGCGGAAGCAAGAAGAGGGTCGTCCCAAGTCCCGCTTCCCCCTTGACAAACTGTTTTCCCTTTTCCCCGCCCTTCTCCCACTTTGCCCGGCGAGGCTGCGAGCAGCAAGCGGGCCAGTGCCAGAGCAAGTGCAAGAGCCAGTGCCAAAGCCGTTGCCAGAGCCAGCGCCAGAGCCAGCGCCAGAGCCAGTGCCAAAGCCAGTGCCAAAGCCAGTGGGGATGGGGATGGGGATGGAAGTGGGAATAAGAATGGGGATGGGAACGGAGGTGCAGGTGGAGGTGGGACTATGCGGTGGGCCGGTCCTGCCAAATCGTCCGGCCGGAAACTGTTCCGTTTGTTTGGCTCGCACGGGTCGAAGCACGAAGCGCGATCTAGTTCGCACGCAGCTGCTGGCAGCGGCGGCGGCGGATCGGCAGTTACGAGTACCCGGTCTGGCACCTCGGCTGCAGCGGCAACGTCGAGGGAAGAGGTGCGTGTGCACGAGGGCGAGTTGCGGGAAGAAGCGTTAACGTCGTTACCGTTGGCGCAAGTTGTGGACCGGGTGACGGTGGCGCTGAGCGAGATGGCAGCTGAGACGCATGTCCCAGAGCCGTATGTGTGGGCGTGTCGGTGGCGCGACCCATATGCGGCGGGGCAGACGGCGTTGGTGGTATTTTCGGTCGAGGTGACTCGGGTGGCACGTATTCCTGGTCTTTGGAGCGTCGATTTGCGATTGTTGGCCGGCCAGACCGACGCGTTTGCTTCGGCTCTCCAGGTGTTTTATGTCCGGTGCGATTTGGGCTCGGGCCCTGCAGTTGGCTCATGATCAGTTGGGCGGTCACGATGCACTTTCTTTTTCCTTCCCT
Source organism: Moniliella sp. 'wahieum' (assembly GCA_003971905.1). Classification (NCBI taxonomy): domain Eukaryota; kingdom Fungi; phylum Basidiomycota; class Moniliellomycetes; order Moniliellales; family Moniliellaceae; genus Moniliella; species Moniliella sp. 'wahieum'. The sequence continues at coordinate 672,169 of RSEE01000003.1, read as the reverse complement.
TCCCTTCCTTCCCTTCCCTTCCCTTCCCTTTCCTTCCCTTCCCTTCCCTTCCCTTCCCTTCCTTCCCTTCCCTTCCCTTCCCTTCCCTTCCTCCCTTCCCTTCCCTTCCCTTCCCTTCCCTTCCCTTCCCTTCCCTTCCCTTCCTTCCCTTCCCTTCCCTTCCCTTCCCTTCCTCCCTTCCCTTCCCTTCCTTCCCTTCCTTCCCTTCCTTCCCTTCACCATGCCCCTATGTACCTGCGTAACCTCCTCCCCCCACCGGTGTTGTTCTGGTTGTTCTGCTCATTCCCCTCTGTTTGCTCGATACCATCCATACCGTTCTTTGGTCAACTCTTGCTCTCCTATCTCATCTGCGCATTCGCATTCCTAGCTAGCAGGCGTACCTACAACTCGTCAAAAAAATGCATTGTCCACAAAAAACGTTTGGGCCTGTCGCCTTCGTCACGCGTCACGAGTCGTGGCACCATGCATGGTCCAACGTGGATGAATATCAAATTGAATAGGCTGAATGGTGAGGCTCACCTCGCTCGTTCCTTAGATCTTAGATCTGTGGGGGCGGAGGCGGAGCAACGGAGCAGGGCCAGTGGGCAACAACGAGCCCCAAGGGGACGAGGCAACCGTGGGTTCGTACAAGCCCCGTGGGAGTGACCGGTCCAGGACCAGTGCTCCACGTCCTCCCGCCGCCCGGACATCGTACGATACTCGCCGTCCAGCCCCAGCCGAGGGGCGGGGGAAGCAGTGCTAGGTTGAGGAGGGGTCGAAGGTGGCACGGGAGTGGTACTGGTGCTACCCGGCACCGCGTCTACCACATGCTCGTACGATGGCACAGGCGTCGTTTTCGTATTGCCCAAACCGTTGTTCCCATGCATGTTGCGCCCAACGCCGCTTGTTCCTGCTGATGCGTGGCTAGCGCATCTTGGGCTTCCAGTAGCGCCGCAGCTGTTCCTTTCGGTCAGTGCTGGACCCGCTGAGCTTCCCGGGACCAGGGCAGAAGCTGAAGCCGAGGGCAAAGCAGCAGCAGCAGCAGCAGCGACATCCTCGGTAAACGGCGTGCCATACCACCTGCTGCTGCGCCACCTGGTCCCGTGCCTCGAGGAAGCGCCGGAGCTGCTCCCTTCTCTGTCAGTGCTGGACCCTGAGCTTCCGGGGACCGCGGAAGCTGAAACTGAAGCTGAGGGCAACGAAGCAGCAGCACGATGTCCTCGGGTAACGGGGTGCCATACCACCTTGCTGCTGCGCCACCTGGTCTCGCGCTTCCAGGAAACGGCGCAACTGCTCCTTTTCGGTCAGTTCTGGACCCGCTGAGCTTCCGGGGCCGGGCAGAAGCTGAAGCCGAGGGCAACGAAGCAGCAGCAGCACAGCAGCGACATCCTCAGGCAACGGTGCGCCATACCACCTTGCTGCTGTGCCACCTGGTCTCGCTCTTCCAGGAAACGGCGCAACTGCTCCTTCTCTGTCAGTGCTGGGCCCGCTGAGCTTCCGGGGACGGGGCCGGGGCAGAAGCTGAAGCTGAGGGAAGGAAGCAGCAGCAGCAGCAGCGACATCCTCAGGCAACGGTGGCGCCATACCACCTTGCTGCTGCGCCACCTGTCCCGTGCCTCGAGGAAACGGCGCAGCTCTTCTCTGTCTGCAGGTCCCTGAACTTCCGGGGACCGGAGTTGGCGAAGCTGAGGGCAACGAAGCAGCAGCAGCAGCAGCCGACATCCTCGGGTAACGGTGGTGCCATACCACCTTGCTGCTGTGCCACCTGGTCTCGCGCTTCCAGGAAACGGCGCAACTGCTCCTTCTCTGTCAGTGCTGGGCCTGCTGAGCTTCCTGTGGCTGGGGCCGGGGCGGAAGCTGAAGCTGAGGGCAACGAAGCGGCAGCAGCAGCGACATCTTCGGGTAACGGTGGTGCCATACCCCTTGCTGCTGCGCCACCTGGTCCCGTGCCTCGAGGAAACGCCGGAGCTGTTCCTTCTTCGTCAGTGCAGGTCCCGCTGAGCTTCCGGGGACCGGGGCCGAGGAGCCGGCAGGGGCCGAAGAAGGTGTAGCGACCGAAGTCGAGGCTGAAGTCGTCGCTGCGGCCAAGTTATCTGGGAGGGGAGGAGCCATTCCGCCTTGTTGCTGAGCGACCGCTCGCGTGCCTCGAGGAGCGGCGCAACTGTTCCTTTCAGTCAAGGCTGGCCTGAGAGGTACCCAGCTGGAGCTGAGGCAGGAAGTAAGCTAGCAGTAAGGGGGGTGCTAATCCACCTTGTTGTTGAGCTACTTGGTCCCGCGCCTCGAGGAAGCGCGTAACGTTCTTTCTCCGTTGTGTGCTGGTCCCAGTGCTGGTTTGGCAGCGGGGGGGGCAATGCGTTGTCCACATCCAACGGTCGTGAAGTACCGGTAAAGGGGGTTCCGGAGGAAGGTTCTTCCACTACTGCCGAGCTGGTCGAGGCATACTAGGAACACTACTTACGTTTTGACCGAAGGTGTGCCGCGTAACAAGGAGACAGGACGTGTGGCGGGCGTGGGGATCGGGCTGGGGACCGGGGTGGTATCGAGGTTATCAGGAAAAGGAGCTGGGGCAGAAAAAGTGGATTGGTATGCCTCGGCCTCGGCGCGGGCTCGAGCGAAACGCCAAGCTTTCTCTTCCTCGGCCGAGAGGGGCTGGTAGGAAGTACTTGGCCTGGTACGCCTGCCCCGCCCGCGTCGCAGCTTCGAGCGCTTGGTTCGTATGGCTCTGCTGCTGGGCGCGGGTGTACAAGCGTTCCTTCTCTGCCTCGGCCGCGGCACCAGGGATGTGGCGGGGGCATGTCCTGTGCCGCTCGGGCGCCAGACCCAGCAGGCCCGAGGGCCCCGATCAATCTGATTGGTTAGCGCCAACTCTCGCCCCTATCCAAGCCCGGCGGCATGCTTTGGTGCGCAAACGCAGCCCGAACTGGCATGGGCGCCACCGTTCCTGGAGGTAAGTTTCGTCGCGCAGGATCGGGGTAAGGACGAGTGGCATCAAATGCACCTGCGATGCCGCGACCGGCGAAATTGGGTCCACTCAATGCCCAGCTGAGACCAGTGTTGGTACTGGTCAAGGTGTTGCGTTGCAGGGTAGGCGCGAGATGGACATGGTGGGAGCCGGATCCAGATGTGGGGTGGGCGGGGGACTCGCTTCCCGTTCCAGCGCCGGGCCGGGTTCGGAGTCCACCCCGGGCGCCGGCGCTGGCGCTAGCGACGGGTCTGATAGCCCAGCGACATACCCGATCTTGGGCAGAATTTTGGCCGACTCGGCACGGGAAAAGGAGGAGATCTTAATGGGAAGATGATCAATCACGATGGTTTGCTTGTTGACCTCAACGGCCAGGCGCAGGCTAAGGCAAAGGCAAAGGCAAAAGCAGGGCCAACGTTGTGTCTCGTGGGAACCAACAAGTCATAAAGTCATACCAGCAGGGTGGAGACGACGTACGTATATGAAACCTCGATGTGCTTGGCAGTACTGATAGTCATGAGAGCGTGATGCTTGGAGATGGGTAGGCTAAGGTCGTACAGTCTCGATTCGGCAGGCGACAGCTTCTTTCCTGTGGGGAAGGAGCGGGTGGCAACGGTGGTGACCCGCTGCGACGCAGTTGACTTTGCGCCGGCCGGGTCGGGGCGAGGCTTGCCCTTTCCCTTGACATCGGCAGCCAGGGAAGGGGAGCCAGTAAAGGTGACTGTCTCCTTGAGGGAAAGCGTGATGTGTTTGGGCTTGACGGCCTTGGTCGCCTCACTGACCAAGGCAACGCGTGCATCGATCGAGTCGCCAGGGCCAAGCAGTGCTGGTTGTGCATCAGGGTGAGCTTGACGTCGCCCGTGTCGGTGCGGACTTGGGCCTCGTTGGTGTCGGGGTAGTTGTAGAGGAACCAGGGGGGGTGAAGGTCATGCTTGACGAGAACAACGGGGTGGGTGGTCTGGATGATGCTGCTGACAGCGGCCTCCTTCTTGCGGAAGACGCCACGGCGCATTCGGACACAGAGGGAGGCAACGAGTTCGTACGCCACCTCGCTCTGCTTGTCGATGCGCGCGGACGGGGGGAGGGCCTCGGGGATGGGAGGCGGAAGGGAATGGTGGGAGGTGAGCACCTGCCAGTGGTCGGCGTCGGGATCGGATGGGTTGGTGGCGGGCGCATCGAGGTGGCGGGAGGGGTTGGCGCGCCAGACGGTGAGGGGGCCGCTGCCGATGAGCTCGCCCCAGTGCTCGCCACCGGGGATGGACTCGAGCTTGCGCAGCTCGACACGCAGCCAGGATGCGTTGAGGCCCTTGCCCAGACGCACATCGACGGTGCCGGCAATGGCGGCGGGGGGGCGGTCGGGGGAGGCGGGGATGCCGGGCCAGCCCTGGACGAAGGAGGTGCCGCGGGCGGGGCGGAGGCCGAGCTGTTTGCTCTGGGACATGCTGGGGGGGCAGCTGGCCGATGGATGGGGGGGAGGTGTAGTTGGGGCGCAGCCGCCGCGCAGCGCAGCCCAACGGCTGGCACTTGAACATTGCAATTGCGCTCGCGCGCCCGGTGGCGCAGCAGTCACTATTAGTCCTAGTCAGCGGCCGACGCACCGCAGCGGTGACGGGGATCGACAGCGGCCAGGCTGCCGCAGTGCCCGCCTCGCCTCTCTCCCGGCAGCGTCTGCGCTGCCCCCCTGCCTCCCTCCCGGGTGCTGCCCTCCCCAGCCGAGATACAAAGCCGATCGACAGCCATGGCGAGCTGCACCGCACACGCAGCCCCGAGGGAGGCATTAATTAATTACATGGCCCCCTCGACAGACACCCCCACTAGGTACCTACACCCCCACACCATACCAAAACAGGCAGCCGGCTGCTGGGCACCATATTGCTGGAGGACGGCACGCTGGCGCGGTTGTACCTCCACCCTTGTGCCCACGCTTAGTAGTGAAGGTATGGCCGAGACAGCCTGCCCTCTCGTGCCTAGCTATGAGAGGGAACTTGAACCACATGGCCGCTCGTCGCCAGAGCAGCGTCCATACCACGCCCCCATTTAGTGCTAACAAGCTTCTGAGCGTGCCGCCTCCCACCGTGGGGCAGGCGATGGATCTGACGCTTTTCCGCAACAGTGCTTCTTCATCCCTAGCATCCTGCCAATTTTAGCGAGAACGAATAATGAGAAACGGCTGAGATATGGCATTTTTGATATCAGTTTCCTACACGACCATCTCATTTCAGCTGTCTCGATTGCGATTGGCACCTCTCTCCGGCTCTGGGTCATGCCTTAACCGAGCCTCACACTGTAGTCTACTCCCCCCGCCGCCCACCAGAGCGTGCCTACCGACTCCCATCAGTATCTTCTGTGCACAAGCTCGAAGTGTGATGGTGCAACATAGCATCAGGTTCAAATACGGACAGGTCGGTGTGGATGGCGCCCGCACCCCATCAATTGTCGTCCGATCTATGAACTGGTAGCGGCACGTCATGCACAGCATTCGTATTTTCCAGGGGAAGTAAACGCACTCGCGAAAGACTCGACCTGGATTGAGGTCAGAACATACATGACATCTGACCGGAGGTCCAAATGGCAGATGACCTATATTTGATGGGATCAGATCAGTGCTGCACCCATTCTGGTCAAACAATAGATTGGATACTAGTTTTCACATCGTGAACAAGAAGCAGGCCTTCCATGGGAGGTAAGGCGCTCCAGGATTGGACAAGGATTGAGACCTGAGGTCACCCCACGTCCAAACATCAGAGGTTAAGTCAAAACAGCGGATGGTCAGTACGGATGGTGCGGCGCTCCACCAATTCTGAACGGATCTGGGATGTGAAGGATTCATTGTACTCTCGAATCATGCCGTTCAGGAGAGCTCATTGGCGTTTTGATTGGTCCAGGATTGGAGCCACACCACTTCCATATAGCTCAGGTCGGGTCCAGACGGCGCACTGTTCGATCAAACAGCATCGGCACACCACCATTTCTGGACGGATCTGAGAATGAGTGGGTGCGCATGGTGCCACAGGTAGTCCTGTTCCAGATGCGCACAAGTGGAGCGCCAGGCAGGGCACAATGATGGAGAACGGACATGTGTGGCGCTGGACGAGCTGGCGGTGGTAGCGGTTTGGTCTAATCTGGGCGGCCGAGCCAATGTGACGGCGCAGGCCACGCATGCGGGGACTGGAGCGACCGTTCCCCTCGGCCCGACGCACTGCGTACGTTCCTGCTACGCAGATCGCACTCACCCTCTTGGCCCACTCAACGTCCAGCACAATTGCGTGAAGGCCAAAAGTCCCGGTTGTCCCCAACAGCATTTCGGATGCAGCCACTGGCTTGACCTACGTGATGGGGTCCAGCACAACAGTTTGGCGGGGACGTTGGCGGTGCAGCGCTACGTGCTTAACCACTTTGTCAACTCTGTGTCTCTTCCCACACGACCGTCATCCTGCGACTTTTTGCTGACTTGGTGTCTTTGCCCAGGACTGGGCGATCGTCAATGTTCAATGCATATATCTCAGCTTCTCAGAGCCTCAACCTCCACCCTCCACCCGAGGCTGGGAGTATGCGCGGGCTATATAGGAGTGGTACGGCAATATGATGTCTGAAAGCTGTGGATGACCACTGACAGTACTGGCTGAATAATGGCACCGTGAGAGATATGGCCACGCATCCGGTGTCATATGCATCATGGTCTTCGTGCTTACTTCGTCAACAAGGGTCTGCTTTGCCAAGAGAGGGTGTCGCGATGGAGGTTGGGACGAGGGCGATCACAAGCACTCGAGAAAGAGGTATGGCGCGTGAAATTCATGACGGCGGACGGGATGGCAAAGGAGAGAAGGTGGAACGGGGATCTGGGAGTCGTTCTATAGTTCTAGGTATTATGACTAGTGATGCATGATGCATGATGCATGATGTGTGTCATGCATGTCGCATGTCACATGTCACAAGCACGTCACCCAGCGTCATCGATCATTGTATGCATCATGTCGCACACTGTCATCAATCACCTCGATCACGAATGATCGAATCATTAATCATCGACCTAAGGTTCCTTGTCCCTCATCTATGCCCATCTGTACCTGCCCCTCCCCCCCCCCCGCCTCAGGCACGATCACAAACGTTCCGTTCCACATCCAACGTTGAACACGTTGAACGTTGACGGTACGTTGACGCCCAGTCGCATTGCATCTTCCATTGCATCTTCCATGTGCATTGCATCTTTTCAGCACTCGATGCGCTGCCCCTGCCGCGCCAACTCGATCCGCACACCCAGCCGCGCGCGTTTCTCCCACGCCCGCAGCTCCGACAAGATCCGGTGCTGCATCGACCGCGGGTCCGGGTACAGTGGCACATCCTCTTCTCCTTCTTCTCCTCCTCGTCTTCTTCTCCCTCCTCCTTCTCCTTCCCCTCCGCGTCCCCTTCCCCTTCCCCTTCCCCTTCCTGCTCGCCGGCGTGGTGCTTGGTTGCGCCTTGTGCGCCGGTCGGTCTCTGTGTGGTCTTCGTCCTCGTCCTCGTCCTCGTCGCGCAAGTAGGATGGTAGAGCGCCGACTTGACATGGATAACAATTAGTGTCAGGCCCTGGAGCATTCCACGTAGACTACGTAGGTCCGCTTGCTCTTGTTCGCTCATAGCAGGTAGCGGAGGGAGTCCCTTGAGAGCTCTCCAGCGCTGTTCCAGTTCACGGTACTGTTCCCGTACAGTCCGTGCGAGCGCAACGAGTTCGACGGGCCAAAAGGCGGCGCTGAGGTGACCGTACAATGTCGGCAGCGGGTGTTCGGCAGGAAAAACTGCACTCGAGAAAGATGGCGTTGAGACGGCCTTGGAGGTAAAGCTGCGCAGCGCGAGTCCAGACGGCTTGGTTGCCTGTCCAGCCCATGGGGATGAAGTTCACTGGCAAGGTGGGTGGAGAACGCAGTCCGGGACGTAGTTCTTCTCCTTTAGTTTCGTCGTTCGTATCTGTCGATTCGGCCGGATCGCCGCGCTTAGAGGCTAGCGCCGCCAATTCCGTCCATACTTCCTCGGCATCTTCATCGGACAAGCTACTGCGAGCCTGTGAGCTGCGGTGCCAGACCGACGGACGCGGTAGGTTGAACAGCGACGGAGGCGGCGGACAGGCCAGCGCATCCCCCCCACCAGCTAACATGTCACTCTCCACATCGCCAAAGAAGACCACGGCACCCCCCTGCGCTGGATTGTGGAGCACAAACGCAGTGCTTTCCAAGCGATCTTCAATGTCGTCGGCAGGTCGTTGTGCTTCCGGTTTGGCCACCTCACTTTCGTTGGGGGACGCAGAGGCAGGCACCGAGGCCTGGGCCACGGACAGAGCCGGCTCCTTGGCAGAGGAAGAACTGCGGTTGGGATCTGGCTTGGACGCATCTCCACCGTGAGCAGTCCCACTTTGGCCCGGGGCAGATTCAGCCAACTCTTCTTCTTCTTCCTTCTCTTCTTCTTCGTCCTCTTCTTCTCGCTCGTTAATGGAGGGAATCTCATGCAGCTTCTCCTTTCCCTCAGCCCGATCGAGACGGTAGGTAGGCGAGTCGAGGACAGAGGGAGAGTTCTCCTCGTACGCTAGCTGCTGCGAAAAGCTGGCCCGCATCGTGGGCGAAGCATCTCGGCTCGGGGGACGTGTGGTACCGGGGTAAGGCTCGGTGAAAATCACTTTGGGGTGATCCCTCGTCGCGCGCCGACCCAGGGAGAGGCAAGAGCAGTGGCAGTAGGTGGGGAGGGAGTGACACGCGGCGGACTGTGACTGTACTGTGTCATTTCCAGTTGGGACAGCGGCATCATCGTCTTGGTTGACAAGCCCGTGTCGACCGAATGAGGATGGGGCAAAGGGGGTCGCTGTGGCTCTTCTCCATCTTCCAACTCTTTCACCCCGGGCAACGGTTCGGCCGCTCGGAATGGTCGGGCCGAAGGGGAGGCAGGTGCGGTAGCAAGCCGCTCGGGCGCTGATCGACGTTCTCGCGCATGCGCAGGATACGGTACACCGTATCCCAATCCACTCAACGACTTTCTCGGGTCGGTAAAGTAATTCCCATACGCACCATACGGCGGCGGCACCGTTCCGTACCCATACCCGTACCCGTACGCATGCGCCCAGGCGCATAGGCAAACCCATGGGGCAAAGGGCTGTGGCCTTGGGGTGCAGCGGGTGTTTGGAACTGCGCCGACGCATCGTACCCGCCGGCCCAGAAAAGGAGAAAGACAAACTGTTGGTATAAGGGTAACTGTGGGCATAGGGAAGCCCGGCCGTGGGCGCGAGCGAGCCTCGTCGTAGTGCCGCTTGAAGCGCAGCATGCTGTTCTGGACGATCAAAGGCATAGCTATGCGCACGACGCAGCAGCGAGGGCAGGTGCCATGGTTGTAACCCTGGGGAGCGGGGATGGGCGGGGGCGTAGCTGTGCGATCCGGCCTGCGACGGCGTGGGACGCGACTTGCGATGGACCTTGGGAAGGCGCGATGGCTGAGGTGCCCCCGGCGGAAGCGGGGGCCGAGGGTGCTGCCGAGCCCACGGGAGCAGTCACAGATCCACGTCCTCCTGATGAAACTGAGTCGCGCGGCTCGGAGGTGGTAGGTGCAACCGAGGCCGAACCGCTAGGCTCGGTTATGTCCCAGTCTTCGGGTGCGATGCGGGGGTCGCGGCCGTGGCTCACAGGGAACGCTTCGACTTCCAACCATCCCTCGAGGATCGAGGTTCGCACCACGGGGTGAGGCTGGGCAAGGGAAGAACGCGTCAGTTGGAAAGATAGTCGCAAGAAGGGTGGGGCGAGAAGAGGAACATACGGAGATAGGCTGTACAGCGTGGCACAAAATCCGTTTGGATCATCGTTTTCCGACGAAGCGTCCGGAGCCCAGTCTGCCAGCGGCGGCCATGCCGACCCATCAATAGACAGTCCCGGATCGTCGACAAGACGCCCCGGAGGCCATACACGTTTCTCATGCCCGGCAGAGCGGCACATGCAAGAGCCATACCCAAGGTATGGTCTAGATGGGTGTGAGACACGAGGAACGCACGCACATACGCGCCCACCTGCCCTACCTTCCACAGCAGCTGTTGGTGCCGAGAGGGGGCAACTCGGTCGTCCAGGCCGAGGCAGGGTGGGGATTGGAGCGCAGTCAAGTCGGGCACGCCCACAAACGCTGGGCCGTAGCTATACTCCTCGTCCGATTCGGGGTATCCATCGGGCTTGAGATGGGGTCGGCGGCGCGGATGCCGGCGGCGATGCCGGGAGCGCTGCAGTGCCCCGCGCCAGGAATGCGTTCGGGCTGTCGCAGCGTGCGCTCCAGGCCACCGAGAAAAGGTACCCCCTTCAATCGCGATGCACCCGTCTTCCCAGCCCCATTCGCCATCTTCCTCGTCCGATCCCGCGTCCTGCGGCGCTCCGTCAGGCGGGGGCTGCTGAGGATGGGACTGGGACTGGGCCTGGGACTGGGACTGAGATTGGGACGGGGAGCGAGGGAGTGGAGAGGGTGGAACGGGCCGGGGACGGCCCCCGGGTTTGACGAGGTAGCAGGAGGAGTCGGTCTCAAGGGGGCCGCCGCCGGCGCCGAGACAGACAAAGGTGAAGTTGGCGCGGGCGGCGGGGGGCGGGGCGGGGGGGGTGGGGGCAGAGGTGCTGCCGCTGCCGCTGCCGCTGGCAGCATCGAGGTCGGCCTGCATCTGGCGGGCGCGGGGGACGAGGCCGCGGGGGGCATGGAAGAGCTTGAGGTGGCGGGGGACGCGGTCGGTGGTTGCATACCAGACGGCGCCGACGGGTGTCGGAGCGGGCATCGGAGTCGGAATGGGAGTCGGAGCGGGCGTCGGAGTCGGAGTGGGAGCCGGGGCCGGGGTCGGGGCCGGGGCCGGAGCGGTGGCGGGCGGCGTGCCGGGCAGCGGGCATGGTGGGGGTGGGGTGGAGATGGCCGTCGCGTGTGTTGAGCCGTCGCCCATCGGCTGGGGGTTGCGTTGGGGGCTGGGCACTGCCTTGCGATTGGGGGCCAGGATGGATAAGACTAAGCGCTTGCTAAGGCCTGGCCTCAACGCCCCCAGCCCACTGCCCCCCTGCCCCCACGGCATCCTTCCCACACACTGCCCCGGCGCCCGCCCACGCACTGTCCCGCCCAGGCACCAGCTGACGCGTCACGCATCGCTACCCGTCACTGGAACCCAGCACAGCTCGTACAGCTGTGACTGAGACTCAGTGCCATCACAGCGCACATCACATGTCACATGGCCCGTCGCCCACATCACGCGTCACGAAGGTCACCGCTCACACGTCACCCCCTGTCCCCCACGCATGGGGGCACCACGCCCGTCTCTGCGCAATGAATACTGCCAATGCCATTTCCCTCCGGCCGCATCCATCAGTATGCAATTTCAATCGGCAATGTTGCAATATTGCAATCCATTCGCATGTCGCATCCTGCAATGTTGCAATCCCTCCTCTCCGATCATCCACTCCTCCCCCCACATCACCTCCACATCACCACCGCACGGCGTTCCCACCCACCCACCCCTGCCATCTCGTCTCCACCACCGCCGCCAACACCACCCCCCCCCACCACCACCCCCTCCCGATGAGCGCCTGGGACTCCGAATACGACTCTGACTGGGTCTCTCAACACGACCACGACTGGTACTCCGACCAGGACGTCGCCTGGGAATCCGAAACAAGCCTTGGCGGCACCGCCTACCACCCTGCGCCCTTCCGCGTGCCTCGCCACGCCCACATCGTCGACGAGGATGATGACGAGGTCCCCTTGGACTTCTTCCATGAGGATGACGACGAGGGCCCCTTGGACTTCTTCCATGAGGATGACGACGAGGGCCCCTTGGATTCTTCGATGGCGATGACGACGAGGTCCCCTTGGATTTCCTCGATACCCTCTTCGGAGCATATGCCGCCAACCTTGCTACCGACTCCAACCACACCCGCGCCCCCAACCCTTTCCCCCCCCTTCCCTTCATGCACTTGGTCCTGGACACCTTCCTGTCTGACCACGCCTCCCGCGTTCCTTCGCCTTCCTCCCCCTCGGCCAGTGCCCCCAACGGCGCCATGCTCGAGGAGGATGTCCTCACCCCCACTCGCTTCTCCGACCCCGATTCCGATTTCGATTCTGACCCCTACCCCGATCCCCATCCCCGCCCCTTGGCCCGCCCGTCTCCCGAGCAGGTTGTCGAATCTGACTCGGATGCCACTCAACCTGACCTTTCTGACGACAGTGTGGCGCCGCAGCCCCTGAGAGCCGGCCGCGCTCGCTTACCGCGTCCCAACATCCAACACGCCTCTCCACCCCGCCCTCTGTCCAAGCGACAACGCGAGCAACACCTCGAACAACCCCATTCCAAGCGCTCCAAGGTGAATGACTCTGCTGGCCTCCGACGCCTGTCCCCCACGACGAGCACTCCCCTGCTTACTAGCCGATCTGAGGGGGAAACAAGTTCCACACCTTTGCTTCCTCCTGCCGCGACGACCGCTCCCATCGCCACCGCAACCACGGTGGCAGTGGCAATCAAGTCGGCACCCGTTGCCCAGCGGATCCCAGCTTTGACCAACACTGCCACGTGCCCCATTTGTCTTGAAGTGCCACGCAACGCGGTGGCCACCCCTTGCGGTCACATGTTCTGTGGCGAATGTCTTTTCTCTTCTCTTCGTTCCGAGGCAACCAAGGCCCAGGAAGAAGAAGAGATGCGGGACCGCAGGGCCGTAGCGCAGGCTGTACTATGGCATAGCCCGTCTCCGCAATCAGCTCGTCCGCCCTGCCCTCACCTCGGGGCGGGTTCTTCCTTTCTGCCCTGCAATTGTCCAACGTTCTCCGCTCCCTCCTCCACTCCTCCACCGCACAGTTGCTCCAACTCTTTATTGCGCGCAACCGCGCACTTAGTACCGATCATTGGATGCGGTTTAGTCGGTCTCTTTTGCGCGGCGCCCGCGCCAACAATGTCTTAGTCCTCCCCGGTCGGGAGAGCACGAATGCCCGACCGCGCGTCACAGTGGAAGCGCTGATGCGTTACCTTGACACGGCGAGTACTGATCGTCTGAGCTCAGTTTTGGCCGGCACGTACGAGCCCGAGAATGGCCCGGAGCGTGCCCTGGTCACGATCCGGGATGGAACTCAAGTCGAGACCCAAGATGCGAAGTTTATGAGCCCCGCCCCTTCGTACACGTCATTTTGGTTCCTCTTTCTCGATTCGACTGGTACCATGGCATCGCGAATGGAGGCGATGCGTGAAACTCATTTGCTCTACCGCGCTGTGCTTGCCTCGCTCCCTGTATCTCTTCGGCGGGCGTCTGGATCCCTCGATGATCGGGGAAGTGCGCCTCCCATCCCGGTCGAGAGGGAGGTGAACGTGATGCGTGAAATGGCACGCTACGCAGAGGAGCATCAGCTCACGTACCAATTGGGCATGAGCTCGTCGGTACGGTGGATGGGACAAGATGCGGTGGATCGCTTGTCGGCGGTACTGTGGGGCGTACTGGACGAAGGCACTTCCCGAGGCTGGACACGTGCCGAGTTTCTGATTGCTGGGCAAGAAGAGCGAGCCAACGCACGCAACCTACCTGGTCCTACGCGCCAAGGCCAACGCCGCGTTCGGGCTGGCAAGGAGGAGACCGATTTGTTCCGTGGTGCGTGCCCTGTGTGTCGTGCTGCGATCCCAGGCGGCTTGTTTGCCGGGATTCGGCACCAGGGCGCCCAAGGCATCCGGTTCAAGCTGGCCAAACCCAAGGACGAACTGGCGCTTCGCTATGGTTCGCACTTTTATTGCCAACAGCAACAGGGGTTGGTCGACCCGGCCTTGGTCGCTCAGTTGCTTGGTCCTCCCCTTCGAAAGGTACAGGTCGGGTTGAACCTCGCACGGACGCACCTGGTACCGATCGGCGATCTGCCGGCACCCACACCCCTTATCCTCCACCGCGTCCCAAGCGAGCCACGGCCAGCTCCACCTCGCGCTCTTCCCTGGACACGATCCTGCTGACCCTATCGTTCTCGCATGACCCACGTTGGGTCATGCGTCCCCCCCCCCCACACACCTTCCCCCTACATGGTCATGAGGATGGACTCGAGGACCATCGAAGGTGAACCACTTTCCCGCGCCCTTCTGCGGCTCCAGTGTCATGTACACTATGCCCCTTCCCCTTCCCTTCCCTTACGTTTTGGCGTTCCGTGTCGATTTTCATATCTGTTTGTTCGTGTTGCTTCTGAAGAGCGCGCAAGACCAGGGTTTATCTGACAGCGCAAGTCGAATCGGATCCCATTCGCTGTAGCCCCTCCCGCGCCCGCCTATCGAGCCGCTGTGTGCCTCTGTTCCCCTTCTTTGTGCAGGCGGAGAGAGAGATGACCTTAGACTAGCATCACAATGACGCCAGTCTACCACCATGTCTTCCCATGAAAGAGCGAGGGACCCACCCGGCAGAGTTCATCTCTTCAAGGAGTGGCAATATATGTGTCAGAGAAGAATCCTGCGCCTCTCCACGCTCGACCTCTACCCAGCGGCAGCGGGGAATGCTGAATCAAAGCGAAAGCACCTCTGCTTGGCCCAGCACACCACCCCACAGCACATCCCTTCGATGCGTGTTTTATGTCCTTTCAGTTGTCCTGCCAACTGATCACTGTTCAATGCAGTTCCGAAGCTCCCCTGGTCTGCCCACTCGGCCGTGAGATGGCGAGAGGGACGTCCCCATGGGGGAGGTGTCTCCACCTTTGTCCGCCCTGATCCATCCAGTCGGACACCAGCTGAAACTCCTTTCCCGCCCTCCCATGCCTCCACTGACGGTCCTCCTTCAGCGTCTGCATACGCCCTGCCCCCCATCCCCCTTTTTCGTAGCGTAGCCCTCGCTGCAGCCGAAGGGGAGGCAAATCGCAGCCGACGAGGCGGCTGCGTGTGGGATCGACGAGCCGTGATAAGGAGTGTCGCGCGTCGAACGCGGGTCAAGACAGGCGCCCAAGACGGAGGAAAGACAAACGAGGCATCAAAGGCACACTAGAAATGGATTCAGCAACAGTATCAAATGGTACATACATCAAAATGGGGTAAGGGGGAGAAAACAAGGGACGGTGTTGGGCGCCCCAGAAGGGCTGCGCAAGGGACAGGTGCAAAGGGCGACATCTGGTGGACATGTACCTGCCCCAAGCCCCAAGCCCCGGATGCCTGACGCCCTGACGCCTGAGGGCCTGTGGGCCTGGGCCTGCCACCCTAAGGTCAGACATAGATGAAACAAAAAACCCAAAAAAGCAGGAGGGGAATTCACATGCTTCAACTCATCAACTCATCAACTCATTGCGTCCCGGGTGCCAGACAAACTGGATGTGCCAGCGACCGATTGGGCGTCACCTTCGAGCGTGTCAAACAGCTCGGTCCAAGCTTGTTCCCACGCTACTCCGGGGGGGAACATGGACGGGTGAGTGCTGTTGTCCAAAGCGCCAAGCGGGGGGTGGATCAACGACGGCGTCATGTTGGGCAAACCAGCATACGCCAACGAGGGTGACCGTTGTCCCCCGCGTCGAGGTGCGGCGGTGGGAGAGGCGCCATCTGCTCCCGTCGGGGCCGGGGTAGGAGCAAGAGGACCAAGGCCGGCTGTGTACTGGACGGCGTAGGGACCGTGTCCCGTCCCCCAGACAAAAAGTAGCTCAGGAGTTCTTGCGATCCATGGGCAGGCGTGCTAGGTGTCGCAGCGAGCAACGTTGAGCTCGGGGTGGGAGGTGCGGGCGCGCCGGGCCATGTCGAAAGTGGGGCAGGCGTAGGGTGTGGCGCGGCGGCACTGGGTTCTGCAGGGACGACAGGAGCCGAACCACCGGCGCCGGCTCCTGCTGCTCCAAGCAGACTCACACTGGCCAAGTGTTGTAGGTTTTGCTGTAGACCTTGGATACCTTGCAGAGCGCCGAGGTGTTGCAGCTGTTGCAGGAGCTGGAGCGAGTTGAGCTGCGCCCCTACGCCCAGCGCGCCCAGAGAGGAAAGGTGGGACAATGCGCTGAGGCCATTGAGGTGGGTGAGGGAGTTGAGGTCGCCCAGTCCCGAAGGGCCGCTCAGGCCACCGAGCGAAACCAACGCTCCCAGCCCTCCAAGGCCCCCCAACTGCGTGCTCCATGTTTGGGGCGTCATATCGGCCAAGCGGGACAGACGCGCGTCCATCAGTTGCACCATCTCGTCGTCATCGGTTCCGTGAGAGGCGAGGGGCACGGTGGCGCTCGGGAGGTTCGCATCCAGACTCGGAGTCACCACGCTGGGCGCATGGATAACTGCGGGGGAGAGAGAGAAGCCGTATCGGACAGGTGCGCTGTACTAAGCGCGTCTGGCGGTTCAGTCTGCTTGGTCTGTTCTCCCATCGAATCTGGCCCTCCTTGTACAGGAAAGGGGGCAGGGGACGCATGGTGCTGCGAACGCAACATTTGTTGTTGAAGCCCATGCTGAACTGTGGCCGCCATAAGACGTTTTAGGTTTTTACTCACGCCATGCAGAACTGATCCCTCCACCGCTTGGCCTTCGTCCTTCAAGCGATCGATGATCCAGGTCAGGTTGTCCTCCATCTCCTTTGTTTCTTCCGGACTGTCAAACCCAATCAAGCTCGGTTCCAATGGCGCCGAGGGAGCGAATCCCGCGTCCGAAATGGCTTTTGGCGTTGCCCCTTGCTCCCCTTCACCCACGCTGGCGGGTGACTTGACGGCGGTTTCTTCCTTCGGGATATCTGCACTCGCATGTGCGCTCAGCCGAGCCGGATCTGGTGCACTGGAGGCCGGGAGGGTGGGGTGGGACAGAGGATAAAATGTGCGCGGGCGGTACCACAAGTCGGTGATCATGGCCAAGCAAGCTTGGAAGAGGTAGTAGCGCTGAATCCGATCTCGCCGGGAAATCCAGTCGTTGGCTGCCATCAGACGCGCCTCGATCACGAGTTGACGTGCTGAGTCGAGTGCGCGAGGAACCGAGGCAACAAAGGCCTGGTCCGGGGAACGGTACCCCTTGCTCATAAATGGACGGTGTAGCTTAAGTGTGCGATAATGGACAGTGGCACGGATGAGACTCGCTTGCTTTTGGAGCCGTTTGATGTCCAGGTTGTTTTTGAGCTTCTTGTCCAAAGGTTAGATCAGTTTCGCGTCTAGTCCACGCACGTTGTTCTAGGACATCGTGCAACTTGGCGTCCAGCTTGAGAACCTCTTGATAGTCCACCTCTTCCCCCATCACTTCGGCCTGGATCGTCAACTCATGCACTTGCCGCGCCACATCAGCGGTTTCTAGCAGCCCAAGCCAGGCGTCATGCGGGCTAGGCATGCCCCTCTGACTGCTTTCTGGTGTCGGGGCATAAGGGGGGCACGTAGTGTAGCTGTACGGACGGATGGAGTAGGACCCATTCAAACCCGAGTGGTTCCAGTCTGCCATGGCCAGCGCACTCCACACCGCCCGCCAATCTCAAGGTTTGTCCATGCTCATTTGAACATCGGGATCGACCCACCAATGTAACGCTTTCCGCTGGCTCTTGTCCAGTGAAGCATCCAAGTCAGGACGTGGGGCCGGGCCCGGCGCCACCCCCACCCCACGTTCATCCCAGTCCGGACGGAGCGATAAGTCGTCCTGTCTGACCAGGGTAGGCAGGTAGATCGGCGGCCGAGCCAAGACGGTCCAAAGCCAATCGACGAGCAGCACGCATGCTCCCATCCACAGCTTGAGCAAGTCTTCGTGACGGAAACGGTGGGCCAATGTGATGACGGCCACTAAGCTCGCTTGGACTCCTTCGAGAGAAGGGTGGGCTGCCAATTCGTTCGCTTCGAGACATTCCAGTGCCGCATCCAGCCAATCATGGAGGAGGGTAGAGATCTGATCACTGTTGCGGACCAAATTGAAAGAGATGATGGTGGTCGAAGGCAGCAGTTCCACAATCGCACTCACGCAAAACAAGACATACGCCAAAACGTCAAACGGGGCTGAGGTTCCCCAGCACCGGGCCCCGTCCCTACCACCGGCTGCACCACGGCTGCCGGGCGGGGGGAAGGCGGAGCATCGACGCACCGTCATTTGCGTCCACAAGTCGCTGCCGAATCATCCCACTGGGCCCATCCTCAACAATGGTAGGAAGCACATTCGCCCCCTTGGAACCAAAGCACCCAGCAACCGAGTCATACAGAAGATCCAGCTCCTTCATCACAAAGTCCACGCGCACAAACGGCGTGATCATCCCCAACTCCTCGAGGTACATGTTGATCAATTGTACCGTCTGGGGTTTGCCGGGCAGAAGCGCAAGAGCCGCGTTTTGGCTTTGGCTTCATTGAGTGAATTCTTTTGTAGCACTTTCTCCCCAATCGCCAATAATGCATTGGCATTGCGTTTTGTTTTCCCATCCCCAAACCGCCCAGCCCAACGCCAGGAAGACGCCCGTTGGGCCAGGTGTGGCACTGGCACTCCCTGGGTGCGAACTAACTCCCGAACGAGCAGGAGTCTGTGCCCGGTGTGAATCGGATCCTCGACGCCTCGATTCGGGACCAGGCATTTCACTTGTTGTATCTTCCGGCCTTGGTCCACCATTCGAGGAGACCTGGTTGGCCGACGCTGAAAGATCGTCATGCACGTCGGGGACCAGGGGGCTTCATCAATGGTGCCAATCGCTGCCATGGTTCCTGCATCGCCACGTGAAACAGGGCGTCCTCGTGGGCGTCCCCTTGCCTCCTCGTCAGACGAACTCGATCGGGAATAGATATTTTGGCCCGACGCACACGATTGTCTAGCCCAGGACTGGAGGCAGACCGGTGGTGGTGGGGTCGAAATGGTGCTAGGTCCATAGCTTCCTCCTCCTCCTCCTCCTCCCCTCCTCCTCCTCCTCCTCCGCCTCGCCTTCGACAGGCTCCAACCGTACCCTGCTCCGAAGGCGAGGCAATTTCCTTTCACCGCCTCCGTTCCAGCGCTTCAGAGCCAGTTGCGGTGCTCTGCCTTGCCTCGCGGTACAGACGCTGCAGGCCCAAAACAGCACTGGTCGTGTCCTGGTTTCCAAGTGCATCGAGCAGTTCGGTCGTATGCTCGTTCCCGGACCTCCAGTGCGAATGTGGCCCCGAGGATGGGAGACGCGACATGGACCTTGCCCGACGAAGGTGAGCTGCCTCGGCCACAATAGCAAAGGCGGGCCTACCCCCCCGACGGGGACTCGAGGGACGGTGGTGCGATTGGCTGCGCGGACCAGAGGGTGGGTGCACATGCGGGCTGGGTGCAGCGCTGCTGATGGGCCCGAGACTGGGCTTACCTTCGTCGATACCCCTGGTGCAGAAGCTGGGGCGGAGTGGGGGGGGTGCGGCAATCCGTTCAAGCTGGGGTCAGAGGAGCCTAGCGCCGTGATCAGTGCTTGTAACCCATTCTGCGCCGCAGTGGGCGGGACAGCCGCGTCGCCTGGAGGAGACAACGAGGCACGAATTGGTTCCCATACGCCGCTCCAACATTTGGGTACGACGGATATTGACCAAGAGCTACAGCAGCAACAGCAGCACAGTAGCCTGGGCGTGGGCTTGAGCTTGAGCCTGGGCGTGGATTTGCGCAGCTTGACTACGAGCATGGACGGCCAGCTGAGCATGGGCGGCAGCAGATGGGGATTGCTGCTGGCTGGAAGGCCGGACGGAGAGAAGGGCATAGGGAGGGTGACGGGGGGCATAGCTGGGGCCGGTGCTGGTGCCGGTGCCTGAGGGCTTCCCCACTCATTACGAGACCGTTTGGGTAGAGTGGGGTCGTCTTCGTCATCGTCACTCTCGTCCGAGTCGTCGTTGTCGTCGTCGTGTGTGTGGCCAGAGGGATCGAGAGGTGGCTGCACCGTTTCGAGCGGCCTTGAGGGCTTTGCGGTGGGCACGGCGACGCTCTCCTTCCTCGAGCTTGCGGAGACGGGTCAGGCGCTGCTCAGACGTCTCGTAGTCGCGCTCGTCGCCAAATTTGCACCGGTCGAGTGGAAGCTTGCGCTTGACACAGGCCGAGCATCCTGGGATGTGCCGGTCGCACCTGGTGGGAGGAGGTCAGTGGATCGGGGGGGAGGGGGGGGGGGGGACAAGGTTAGGGGCAGGCGACGCACTTGAGCTTGCGTTGGCGGCACTCGGTGCAGGAGATGGGCTGGCGTTGCTTGCGCGGGCGCTTGGTGTGGGAAGAACGGGGTGGCGGGGCGTGGAGGGGCGCCGGGAGGAGAGTGTCGGGCATGGAGGGGGGACGGAGGACAGAGGCGGTGGGGGCCGCTGCCGACGGCGCGCGTGCGGGCACTCATGGACCAGCAGGGGCAGGCAGAGGGGGAGCGCCAGCGCAGCCGTCGTGGACGCGGGGGATGGGGACGAGTAGGGAGGATGCGGGGATGGGTGGGGGACGGAGGGATGGAAGGACAGAGGGAAGGAGGACGAGTGGATGCAGAGAGCGGAGCGATGAGACGCGTGCGGTGCAGTGCGAGGCAGGGCATGCGAGGAGAGATAGGGTGGCTCTGCGCTCGAAAAAAGCCAAGTCGCAACCCTACGTGGGGGCTGGGCGGGGGCAGTGCGCTGCCGTGCCTGCGGGGCAGCAGCAAGGGGAAGGCGGTGAGGGGCGGGTGCGGCCCACTGCGGATGCTTTCAAATTGCACGCGAGTGGGTGTGTAATTTAAGCAGCCCCGACTGGCATCCGGGGAAGGCACCGCGCCAGTGTGACGTCCCCGGCAAGGGTGCGCCGTCAGCCGGCTGCCGTTGGGCATGCTTATCCCATCCACACTGCCGCATACACGTAGTCCCGCACAGGCCGCCCCGGACGCGTGACGCGTGAGCCCGTAAGCGTGGCTTTGGATGCTAGCGACGGATGATCCACACTGGCTCTGCGGGGGCTGGCACTGTGGCAGCTGCTGCAGCCCGCTGGAGCATGACAGACAGGGGGATCATCGATCACCAATTACGTGATCGTGCCTGAGGCGGGGGGTGCAGGCACGAAGAGCACAGATGAGAGACAAGGAACGCTAGGTCGATGGCCGATTCGATGATTCGATCATTTGGTGATCGATGACAGTGTCACGAGGACGCCTGATAGCGATCGATGACGCTGGGTGACATGCTAGTGACATGTCACATGTCACATGTCATAGTCACTGTTCAAAAGCTAGAACGATAGAACGACTCCCAGATCCCAGTCCCACCTTCTCACCTTCGCCATCCCGTCCGCCTTCAGGCATTTCAAGCGCCATACCTCGTTCTCGAGCGCTTGAGATCGTCCTCGTCCCAACCTCCATTGCGACACCCTCTCTTGGCCAAGCAGACCCTTGCTAACGATAAGCACGAACACCATGACACGGGATGCGTGTGGCCATACCTCGAGGGGCGAGGGAGGGCAAGCGAACCTGATCGGAAAGGTGGCTTCTAGAGTGGAGTTTGCCTAGAAGAACGCTGAAGTACCGGGGGTCTCCAGCTCCGCACGCTGTGCCACTCCACCCGCAGCATGTGCAAGTGCGGCTTCATGTCCTCGCTGGAGCACATCATGGCTTGCACCCGCACTCTCAGGCCAAGTTCGGTGCGTTGCATGAGGCAGTGCGGGAGCCCATTCTCCAGCTCGTGCGCTCCATCCCCGACACCCACGTCCACAACGAACCTACTGTGGTGGATGAGGATGGGACGAGGCGGGGACGGAGGGCCTTGCGCACCGACTACCGCGTGATGGGGTCTGGAGCAATCGGAGGATCAGGAATGGAGGTGGACCACACGCTGCGCGACATGGAAACGCAGGCGCGCAGAATGCGTACCGGAGGGTGGTGTATGAGGGCACTACCGCGACGCCTTTGGAACGCCGGGAGAGGGAGCTGCTTCGGCTGCTGAAACAAGCAGAATGCGACAAGAACGCCAAGTACCAGGGATGCACTCTCAAGAGCCTTTCTCCCCCTGGTGCCTTTCTCCCCCTGGTTTTGATGACGCGAGGATATTACGCCACCAAGACAGAGGGCAAGATACTTGCATACGGGAAGGATTTGACTATTACTGACTTTCAACAGTGGAAATGGTTCCTCGCTCGGATGTCTACCATGTTCATCCGTGTCCACACGCGCTAGTATACCTCTGGTATGGGAACGGATGGTGGGCACCAGAGGGTCCTGATCTCCTGGCGATTCCTCTGGTTCATTAACAGGGGTGGCGCTACCAAGTAACACAAGCAAGATAAACGGGTCGGTTAGGCGTAGCGTTTCCCTGTCCCAGCCTTAAGCTCTGTCAATGATATGGATGCAGTATAGAGATTCATGACAGTGTATTCACCTGAATATATATCGCGGGTCCTTTTTGTCCACGTTGTGCACACACCACAAATGGTATAGGGTGTTGAAGAAGAGCTAGTATGTGTCGAGAAAAGAGGCTGGAGCCGCACTGGGCCTTCGAAAAATTCGGCAGGACCTTGAAATCGGGAGCGGGCCCAGAAAGTCCACACTCCCAACCCCAAGACGGCGACCACTCCAATTACGGCGCAAGCAAAATTCATCTCCGTCGCCGATTTGAGAGGATAGACGGATGGAAAGCAAAACAAGACCGAGGTCAGGAGCAGATAGCAAAGGCAGACCACGTTGACGGCTGGTCCCCATCGTCCCAGAGACCAGCGGCGCTCAACGCCTCGCTCATTCAACATTCTTCGCCCCCAGAAGAGCATGGCAAAAACGCAAGGCATGTAGGAGATCTGAAGAAGAACGACAGAGGCACTTTGGATCGCGGGAAGGATCTGTTGATTAGGGCAAAAGATGAGACAGCCAAAGACAAATAGCCAAAACAGGTTGAAAAGAGTGGCCCAAACCGGCCCCTCATACCGCTCGGACGTCTTTCCCAAAAACCGAGGAAAATTGCGATCGTTCGCAAACGCTTGGATCATCCTGCTGGTAGTGATCATCAACGCTGGCAAAGTGAAGAAGAGCGTTCCAAATGCCACGACGCCCAAAAATATCGTCCCACCCAAGTTGCGAAGGGACTGGTAACACACAATGAGAAACCCTCCTCCCTGCGCCTCCACCACGCTGGTGGGGTCAGTGATTGCCCCTAATACTGCGATCAACAGGATGAAGGATGTTAACCCCCCAATGACACATGAAGCCCCATGGCCAATGGCGCGTACATAGAGGGCCGAGGGATCTCAGTAACCAAATGGGCGGCCCCATCTAGAAGCAGAAAGGGAAAGAGTGTGTCAGTGCCTAAGTTTTTGGCATGCATGAGAGGAGATCAACGCACCAGCTCCGACTAAGGAGTATTGTGCTTGCATCAGCCCCATGATCCAAGCTAACCCATCTGGCCAGCCCGTTTCGTTCAGAAATGTGGCAAAAATCCACTCGCCACTGCGCAAGCGCGAGTTGGAGCAGGCGAGAAGAGTGACAAAGATGACGAGAAAGCCAAGGATGCTCCAGCAAAGCGATACCTTATTGAAGGTGTTGAGGATGCGGACACCAAAGACAGTAATAAAAGTAGACCAAAGGATGAGAAATACATAGACGACAAAGATGGACCAGTGAGTGGGCACCCAATCTGGATGATATAGAGTCACCGCAGACGCCACAAATTGCCCTGCCAGCAGTGGCGCGCTAGAACTAAGGGCAATCCATCCGCACAATGTGGTCCAACCTACCATTGAGGTCAGAAAACGCGTCCAGCGCGTGTTGCGGTGCAATGCAAATGTCCAACTGTAATGGGCACCTTGGGTGGGCCAAACATGACCTTGCATCGAAAATGGTACAGTGTGTCAGCGCCCCTCATTGACTGTAGTGATGGGGTGAACTTGACAAGGCAGAAGAGAGTATGCGTACAGAGTTCAGAGAGGGATGCAGCGTTGGCTGTTGCTCCCACTGTCGCAGCTAAAGTGCCCCACAATACGCCAACGGGTCCTCCAGAGTTAAGGCCAATGTAGATCGAACCAGAGTTGGCGCTCCAAGAATTGAGGATGGCATAGGCGATCCCAAGCAAACCCAACATGGAGAAATGTTGGTAATTGCCTTCTGCGGCCACATCAGCAGCCGCACCGCCCAGGTCGAGAGGAATGAGCTCGATTGCTGGTTTTGTATCCCTTGCCAGCGTTCTTACATCCTCAACAGAGGGCCCCAGCTTTTGATGGCTACCGCCATCGAGCGACTTGGTTTCGACTTGCGCCTTCTCCACGTCCAGAGGGTGGCTCATGATTGTTGGAGTGGCGATTTGAGGAGAGAGGGGATAACGGTCATGTGAGAGCAGGGCCAACTCTTTTTATACGATGTGCAACTCGCGCACTCTCCGCCCCTGTTGATTCAGCGTTTTCAGCCCCACTCGCACTAAAACCCCCAAGTCGCGAGCGTGTTGGGCTTATCAATTACCACACCTTCCAAAGGAGTACGTTGTAATAGGTACAGGAACACGGGTACAGCTGCTCAGTGGCGCGTCTTCAAGCTTTAGCCGAAGGCTTGAAGCTTGATGATCAATGAGGCTGAGCCTCAGTGCTGAACTAGTGAAGCAAGTGAAGCAAAAATGACATGTGAGTTGACCCGGCGACACTATAGCGGCACAGTCAGGTGAAGCTGAAGTGTGGCGCTTGCTGCCCCGGTATTGATCCGAATACAAAGAAGTTGGAAATTGACACTGTGAGCGCCGCTGCCGCGCTATATCACCACATCACAGGCATCACCGGTCACGAGTACCACAGTACCTAGGAAGTAGTAGCCCGTGACGCGCGTGACGCGTGACCTGTGACCATGACATGCATGATCATCGATAACAACCGGGAATAAATAAATCTAATCGACAATCTCTTATCTACCAGGGACAAGAAACGCCGCGCCTGCCAGGTTCGCTCACTGATTATCCGGCGGTTTCGGCTTGGTCGTCGGCTACTAGGTACTGCTGCTGCTCATATCTAACGTGTAGGTCGTGACGTTGGGGCTGTGGAGGACGAGAGAAATGAGGGAAGGTGGGGTCTTTGTTGTTCAAAGGAGAAATATTCCCAACAAAGAAAGGGTACGGATGGGAGAGAGTCGGAGACAAGAAGGAATGACGACGAAATGCTAGCGCTAATGCCGCGAGGTATTTTGCAACCGCGCCAACAGTGGTATAAACAACATAATCCGTTTGGCGAACCCTCTGTGACGTGTGCATCAAGCGCAGCTCAGCAGGCTGAGCGCTCCAAATTCAAAAGGAGTCGTGTGACAGCTGTGTTCTCTTCGTGATGCATTAAAGATGAGAGAGGAGACACGGCGTAGGGGGAGATAGGGGAGAGAGAGACCGACGTATAGAGCTGTGTTCGAGCATCATGTCAATGCACGAGGAAGTGATATATGGAATAGCCTGTTTGTAATTTTTTTCGTCACTCTGTTTTGACCTCGGAGATCTCAACGTCGCTCAACTACAGATCTCATCGTCCCTCAGGCCTCAAGTACAAAGTTGAGCGGCTGAGGACTGTGGTATCAATGTGACATTTGGTCTGGAAGGGAAAATCACAACAGGAGGGAAAAGTCGGAGTGTTTTATTGGTGTGTGAGTAACTTTTTTCACAGGTCCTCTCTCTCAGAGATCTCAATATTCAACGCCCTCCTCCATACACAGGCACAACATCGTCAACGCCTCTCTTCCGTCGGTTCAACGGCTGCTTATAAGGGTATTTACCTTACAAAAAAACATCAATAAATGCAACTATTGTGGTCATCAAAACGTTCAATAAGAGGCCACCGTCGCGCGGAGTTATCGTCCGCTTTTTGGTTCCCATCGTCAATGAATCCGCAGAGTAGAAGAGAGCAAAGTTACTCCTCTTAGTTGCCTGCTTGGTACTTTCCGTCCTCTGGCTCTCACAGCTTTCCACATCTCAGCTGTCGCTTAGTGTTTCGGCATTCCTGAATTCAACCTATCGAGCTTTCCCCCCCACAGACTTCAGTCTCCCCCGGCTTCAATATCGGTTCCCGCTTCAGTCCAAATTCGGGTAGTTTATATTCATCACGGTCCCCCTTTTAAAGTCTGGTATTTCACCAGTCTCCCCGATATCCCTGTAGTGAGTGCACATATAAGTGTACGATGTGGGAGGGCTAGTACCATGCATGTCCCGCTGGCTTCGAGAGCAATGCTACCAGTAGGTAACCATGTAGTGACCAGCAGTCATACACATAGTCCTCGATGAAGAGAATGTATTCGGTAGCGTCAGTGAGACCAGGGGAACCTTTGAAGATGAGGAGATAGGGGAGGCCCTTAGCACCACTGATGTAATTCCTGGCATCTATTATATATCCATGGTTGCAGCCCCTTCCACAACAATCTTGACAACCTTGGAATCATTTGCGGCACTGCTCTCGACGTACTTCCTTGCTAACTTAGGGCCACACGCTTTGAATCTCGTCGATATCGCTCATTATCAAGGAGATTTCCAAATGGAAAGGGTCCGGGGCGGTGCCGGGACCCTGGCCGACTTTTACGTGACCTCAGAGGAATAGTGCCTTTGGATCTCTTACGAGGCGCTCCGTTTATCTCCGGATGCTGAACCCCGCATGTCGTAGACATCTCACAGCCTAACACACGTCAGTCCTGTTAGACTAGCGAGAGAGAGCCAGTCGACACCTTATCCATGCTGCGGATATGATCCGCGGCCCGCCATGGTCGCATGGGCTCATGAGCTGCATGAGCGGTACGATGCTTTGTGCCCATTGCGTCCAGTCTTGGAAGAAACCTTCCTGCTGCTCCGACTATGCAGCGTTAGCGCCTTTGAGAGCATGGGCTGTGCATTAGTCTTTACCTCTCTGGGAGTGCCCCCCGCATTCTGTCTATACCTGTCATGGGGCACTTGAGGCCTGGTTCTTCTGTTGTATATATTAAGCAGCCATATCTAAGGACCTCTAGGACTTACGTCGAGTACGCTGCAAGCCGCGATTACTCTCATAAGTAGCACTTGCTCTTCTTTAGGACTCTGTCTGTTCCCGCCTACTAGAGCGTACCGAGTATGGTAACGCTGCGAGGAACAGAACAACTTTCGGAGCTTCTGTTCCCTCCGTATAGAGAAGACGAGACTGCTGGTACACCGTTCTATTGTCCCGCGCTAAGCGCTGCTAAGTGCTAATAATTTAGGATTCCCTCTTACTATCAGCCTCGCAGGTCTCACCAGTCTTCTCTTCGCTGTAGTTTGAGCTATAAAAACCAATCGGGTTTAGGGATGCTGTTCTACATCCCCGCCCAGCGAAATACATTTCCGTTCCTCTGCGTGTGGATTTGCATCTTAAGTTGTCACCCAATGTATTTTGGCTCAGAACTATAGCACTACCAGACACGAGAACTCTTCTTGATCCTATGTTGCCATAGGATGTAGCTCTTCGCACCGTATGGCTTGCCTTGCCGAGCACTACGTTCTCATACATCATGCCAAAGATACCACTCAGCGCAGGGCACTGTGCAATGCCTGTGCCATTGAACTACAGCATCTAGTGGTGAAACCATGGACTGAACAAGGTGGGTGATCATAGCCATGATGCACTTTTGGGGGGTGTCCTAGTCCCTAAGGACAAGGAAGGAAGGTACAGCCAAGGCTGCACTGCGTTGCTGTGCGATGGGGCAAAAAAACGCCGCGCAATGAAGGAAGAGGAAACTCAAGCTCCTTCCATCTCGCCGCACGAAGCCCAGTGCAATGCCAAAGGAGGGTGGGCAAGCCGATGCATCATTCCAGAGAAGCCACTTAGAAGCGCAGGGGCGTAAAGAACCAACGGTTCTTGCCAGTCAGGTAACGCTCCTCGAAGAGCTTCTTGACAGCCTTCTTCGAGTCCTTCTTGCTGGCCGGCTCCTTGAGCGCGTCAGCGGTGACAACACCCTTAAGGCCCTCGAGCTCGAGAGCGTAACGGGTGGGCATCAAGTGGTTGTAGTTGATGGCCTTGACAAAGGGCTTGACCTTGCTGCTGCGGCGCGACACCTTCTTCGCGTCTGGCCTTGGTAACCTTGCGGGGGTAGCGCTCAATCCCAGCAACAGAACATGGGGTAAGGGCGCTCCTTGGTCCCGTCGTCGTGCTGCTTGATCACACGACCTTCTTACCGGCCTGGCGTCCATGGAGGACGAGGGCAACCTTCCCGGGCTTGTAGATGCGCGCCATTGTTTCTGCACAACCAGAAAGAGGGTAAGCATTCCATCCCAATATCAGTAGAGTGCATGCAGGTCCGTCTGCCCGCTGGATAATGGCCGCAGGGCGGGGACCGGGGCCGAATGTACATCAGCCACAGGTCCAGCATCCCCAGGGACCGCGCAAGAGCGCAGCAGATCTAGCAGGCACATTCGGGCGCTAGAGAGCGTGCACACACCTAGAGCCGTGCGATGGTGTTGGCGTGGATGGTGCAACGTCGAACTGACAGCCCTTCCTGAGGCAGTTGGCCACCGTAGTAGACAGTTGCGGAAACCACGGCGCTGCAACACTCCCCCTGTGCTGGCATTACTGCATTTCAACCATTTCAACCAGGAAGCATGGGCGCAGTACAGCAAGGCAAAATAAATAATGTGCCGCAGCGCCGAGCAATCAAATAGGGTTAAAATTGCTCTCCTTTCGAATCGTAGCTCCTGCCGAGGAAGCGCCTGCTCACCACCGGCCAAATCTGTAAGTGCTGTTTCTAAGGCCGCACCTAACCCGCCCTACGGCCCAGTCTCATGGCAGTCCATGCTACCTTTCTGTGTGAAGCCTGCCCCTCGTTTCTTTTCGCGCAGGGGGTACCCGGCGTGAGCAACAGGATTGGGAATGGGTTTGCGATACTGCGGCCTTGGCGGCGGTGATTTATGCCTGCGATGGACTAGAGGAGGAGCGTGTGACTGACCTATGACCTGGTTTGTAGCCATCATGGGTAAACCTAGTGGCCTCAACGCAGCGCGCAAGCTGCACACGACACGGCGTGAGAACAAGTGGGCCGACAAGGCTTGGAAGAAGCGCGCCCTTGGCAACTTCTACAAGTCTTCCCTACTGCTGGTTCGTCCCAGGCCAAGGGGATCGTCCTTGAAAAGGTCGGTGTCGAGGCCAAGCAGCCTAACTCGGCTATTCGCAAGTGTGTCCGTGTGCAGCTGATCAAGAACGGAAAGAAGGTGGCCGCTTTCGTGCCCCACGACGGTTGCCTCAACTTTGTTGACGAGAACGACGAAGTGCTCATCGAGGGTTTCGGTCGTAAGGGCAAGGCTAAGGGTGACATTCCCGGTGTCCGTTTCCGTCATCAAGGTATCGGGTGTTGGTATGTATATGTTTCTGTTTTTTTTGACCATATTGGGCTGACCACCTGCTCTCAGGCCTCTATGCGCTCTTCCGCGAGAAGAAGAGCCCCGTTCATAAGCTGCACGCATCACTTTCCGGTGGGCCATGCTTCGCTCCTTGCTCTAGTGACTGCACTCCTATGCAGGATAGAGACGCATCTTTACGATTGGTTAACATCATGTTGCCTGCCCTAAAAGATCCATGTGAAACGCCCACCAGAACTGATGGCCACTTCAGTTAAGAGTTTTGTGTCGAGTTATCAGTTTGCAGATGAACTTGTGGTACCTTGTTGAAGAGACTTGAAGCTAGAGACCTGTACAGGTGTGAAGTGGGTGGTAGATTGACCGAATTCCTCCCCTATATAGTTGTTTTGGGCAAATGCCGTGTTACCAGACTTGACGGCCGAGTGACGTTGCGTCGTCCGCGTCATAAGTCCAAGTGGGCTTGAGTGCATCCCGGCAATTTGGCCTGCTCGCCATCCGCTTGCATGAGCAGAGATAACATGTCGTACTCCCATCTTGAGGTGAATCTGTGATCCAGAGAGACGACAGATCAACTTTCTGAACGATCCTTACATGAAATTGAAAACTGCGATTGATGTCTCTGGCCTCTTGGCGCAGCGGTAGCGCGTGAGATTCCAGTTGTTGGTATCCTCAAGGTCATCCGTTCAAATCGGTAGGGGTCATTTTTTGCTTCACTGAGGTCGATGTTTTCTTTTCGTTGCCCCCCCCGTGTTACCAATGCTATGGAGGCAGCAAGAGCGTACATAGCTATAGCGATTGGGGGGGGGGGGGGGGGGGGCGACAATAGGTGCGCGTGTGGAAGGGAGAATGACGGCGGGCGATGCGGCCAGATTGAAGGAACGGCTGCAGGAAACGGCTTAGCGGGCTGTCCGCTGGGGAAGACTATATTGGAGCCGGTGGGTTACTTGCCACTCGCCAATCCTGAGGCTTGAAGCCTAAAGCGAGTAGTAATCTTGAGCAACGTGGATGCAGGGTGGAAGGGCGTATGATACGGCCAGTGCCCACAGTGGCTGGTTTGGATCCATCTCTTTTGCTTCGGCACATGCAACCCAAGAAACGGGGTCGACGTATTTGTCCCGGTGGTGTTGGTCCCCGATATGTGGCGCCTGGCGCTGGGCAAACCAGGGCCTCGCAGAGTGTCAATGTCAGTCCTTCACGTATGACTCACCCCCCTGCAGTGCACTCAACTTGAGTAGTGGCTAGTCAGCTAGTCGTCAGCTAGTCACCGGTCACCACCACCGGCATTCCATGTCCACGTTCCATTCCATGCTGGCGCAGGCTGGCGCCCAAGTGCTCAAAGGGCAAGCAGAGCGCCACCAGGCATGGCACATGCGATCTGAGATCTGAGACGGAGGCGCCGGAAGCCCCTGGTCTGTCTCGTCTCAGGTGTCGTGCTGCGTTGCAGCACATCATGCATGCATCCTGCATCGCCGCCACTCGTCACTGGCAGGAGGCGGGCACAGGGAGGCAGACATGCTGTCAGAAAAAGAACACTTTGACGGCGGTCGATGACACTCGCGCCGTGCCCAGCACCCCGTCCGCAGTACCTGCTAGGGGCAGGACAGCCAGGCCAAGCCAAGCCAAGCCATCCCCAAACAGGCAAGCCCAGGTCCCCGGCCTAACTACGCAGCTAACGCCTACCCCGCACTCCGTCTGAGTACTCATCGATCGTACTCATCCACAATCCAGACGCGGAAACAGATCCCACAGCACACAGGCCCTCTGCGCCCTGCTCTGTTCTGCACACACTACTCCACTGCGCCACGCTGGCATCCCTACTGTCGCATACGCCCAGTGTGCCCGCCCAGCCCCTACACTTGTAGGTCCATACTTCTCCCCCGTGGTATAAAGTTGCCTCCTTTCCCCCTCTTCCTGCGTCTCCCCCCACCCCACCACCACCACCACCCACCCACACCTTCACAGAGCAGGCTCTGTCCCCTGATTCCCACTAGCCGGTCTAGTCCTTGCCCCTACCCTACCTCCTCAACCTTACGATACCTCCGCTCGCCACCTTCTCTCCACCCTATTCATATTCACCATGGTCGCCCTCAAGCACATTCTTGTCGCCGTCGGATTGGTAGCGCCGGTCGCTGCCGACCTTCCTTCGTCAAGGGGAACCACATGCACGTTGCTCGTGCGTTTGAACAGGCGCGTGCGCCTGTCCCTGAGCCCGTGTGGCAAGTCGACGCCCCCGGTCGGATGCGCTTCAAGAAACGTCATTCCAAGCACTGGTCCATCCACCACCACCTCATTCCCTCGGGCACCGCTGGTTCGGGCCCGGGGTCTGCTGCTCCGACCGGATCTCCTTCATCGGGTTCCGACTCGGGATCGGATTCCAGCTCCAGTTGGGGTTCGGGCTCTTCCGGCTCGGGCTCTGCTGGCTCGGATTCCTCATCGGGCTCCGAAGCATCTTCTGACGGAAGCTGCTCGGACGCACCGTCGTATTCGGCCTCTGCCGCGGCCAGTGCGTCGTCGTTGAAAGGTAATTTGCACTACAAGAGCGGCTCCAAGTCTTCTTCCTCTTCCAGCCGGAGTTGGGGTTCCGGGTCCGGTTCTTCGGACTCGGATTCGGGTTCTTCCAGCTCTTCGGGTTCTTCGGGCTCTGCGGGATCCTCGGGCTCTTCGGGCTCTTCGGGATCCAGCTCTGGATACAGCAAGCAGCAACTCAAGTCTGATCTCACCAGCTTCCTCAGTGCGGTTGGGGACACGAACAATGCTCAATCGCACTTTGACGAATATGTCGAGGCAATTTGGGACTCGGCGCAGCGGTACTGGCCCGACCTGCCTCTCGAGCTGGTTTGCCGTACCATCATGGCGGACATTCGGACCGAGTCGGACTTCCAAGCCAACATGGTGGACGGAACGGCATGGGGTGCTCTCCAGGTCACTCCGGGCGGAAGTTCAGGAGAGTTGACTTTGTTCCAGCAGCATGCCACTACGACCAACACCTTTTCTTGGGCAAGGGCAAGATGGGCACCTTGATCGACTACAAGACCAACAAGCCCATTGACCTCCAGTCGCTCACCCAACAGGACTTGCTCCGCCCTTGGATCAACATTCATGTCGCTGAATGGATTCAGTCGAACGAGGCCCGGACGGGCTCGGCAGACCCCGGGGACTGGTCCCGTCTCGCCTCGGAGGCCAAGAACGGTGGTCGCATCTCTGTCAACTCTGGTGTCAAGGCCAACATGGCTACTGGACTTGGCACGTGGTTCGCCGGACCCAATGCGGACGACGGTTTCCAGACTTCGGGAGACAAGGGCAGTGGCGGTTACATCAACACTGTCATGCAGGGTCTCGGTCATTTCTACAATGGCAACGCGCCAAGCCTTACCCACACTGTCCGGCAAGGACTGGTCGACTTCCATTAACTTTTCACTCTCCAGCTGGTCTGAAGTGAAGTGTATTGCGACTTTCCTCTGTCTTCTATTACCTACCACCGGGCTGTGCCCTGCGGGATGTACTGAGATGCACCACGGCTTTTGAATTCGTGAGCCTACGTGTCTGCACAGAAAATCTTTTGAGTGCAATCGTTCAGAAGGAATAGCTGGGTGCGCATAGTTTGTAACACCAGCACGCAAATGAGGTGGTGCCTACTGGACCTCCTACTAGGTTCGCTTTATCCCAAGGCGTGAGGATCGGAGGTAGAATGATGAGAGAGGATGATCGATGATGAGAGAGGATTTGGATGAAGGCGCTCCTCGGCAGCGACGTTCTAGAAGGGTTGGTTGGCTCCCTCCAGAAAGATCATGGGGAAGCGCGGTGAGTGACATCACTCACTGTATGGTGTGTCTGGCCGGAGTAGGTCTGTCGCCTCTCACCATTACACTCAGATGCTAGCACCCCCTCCCACCCTACAGCGTGACCCATGCGTGGGACCTCTCTGCTATAAGCTTCACTCTATATATACTGCATGATGGCACAGCACGGTAGGAAGGTGCCCACCAAATAATAGGAGACGTCCTTGGTATCACCAACTGGCAGCCAGGACCTTTATGGATTCCGTTACTTGTCTCCAATAGCATAATACTGGAGCAAAAGCAGATAAGTATGGACGTGATGGGCGCATGTGTGTGAGCAATGGTCAATTGATCCTCGTCAGACTCATCTTCTATCTTTCCCGTGGTTGGTAGGGGGGAGCGACCTCGATGTCTACGGACCATAGCTGAATGCGAGGATGTGTGGTGCGTTCTGGTGCTGGCCGTCAATTGTGGATGCTGAAAAGTGCGGCACGACGCGACCAACGACGCGCCCACACATTTCCGCACACCTGTTCCAGTGCTCTCAGGGCAAGCAGCTCGTGGACATCCCCGGACAGGGACAGCTTGGCATTTACTATTTCCGATAGCTAGCGGGCTCTGACTACTTCTCGCGACCAACCTTTTTCCTGACACCGGCTGCACGTGTCGCTTGACGCTAGTATGACGGCCCGCTCCGACCCCTCGTCTTCAGACCCCAGAGCGCGGGTGTTCAGCTCGACTCAACACTCAGTACCTTCACCTTCAGTACCTTAAATCCCAGGTCCGCTATACCAGCCCTCAGATGATCGAGATGAACAGCCTACGCCATCCATCCGTTTACTCGTGGACATGCATTGCACCTAAAGGGCGAGTTCAAAGCGACGCAAGCTCATCGCGGATCTCCTTCTCACCTGCAATCTTCTGCAGCTGGTTGGCCTCGAGCTGTTCCCCGCGAGCCTGCCGGTCCTTCAACTCCTGGATCGCCTTGAGCTTCTTGTTGAGGTTCCGCACCTTTTTCTCCAGCGAGTTGTTGAACGATCCCGAGGCGTCCGCTACGCCCGCCGAAGCAACCGGCGCAGGCGCAGGAGCCGCCTTGTCCTTCTTACCCTTCTTGGGAGCGCTTCCAGGAGGGGCACCAGGAACGGTCTTGCGTCCCCCGCGAGCCGATGGCGGCACGTACGCCCCACTGTCTCCCAATCCGGACGCCGCCATGAGGAGGAAAGCGAGGTGGGTCCCGCGTCCCCGCCAAGCGCACGGGCGCCCGGTGGGCGGTAAACCTTGGCCGCTCCAGCCGGCTTAGCAGATTTGGATGTCTGGCTTGCCTGTGCCGAGGGCGAAGCCTCCGGCGCAGGCGGAAGAACAGATGGGAAAGCCGGCTCAGTCCCAGGAAGCGCTGGCCGCCACGAGGCCTGGTACAGTTCCTCGGCCGGAACCACGTGTACCAGCTTGCCAGTGCAGTGCCAGAGACGCACCCCGTTGTCCACTCGCAGACGGGGAGAGAGCACAGCAGTAAGGATGAACAGACCGTCAGGCGACCATTGGCACACCGAGCTGCCAGGCGCCTCAAACGTGTACACCTTGCCTTGCGATAGGTTTTCCCGATCCCACACGTCAACCGTGCCGTGCAAGTTGCCAAAGCCACCGAGGAGAAGGAAACGGCCCTGCGGGTTGAAGGCAACAAAGTTACGCGGGGCCACGCCCAGCTCGGCAATCACGTTGACCTTGTACGAGAACAACACAGTCTTGGCTGGCATGTAGCCGTAGATGACGACAAATTCGCGTCCATTAGGGCTCCAAGTAAAGTCATGGATCGGGCCTTCCTTCTCGAGGACCAACGCGGCAGTCAAATTCGCCCCTCGAAGTCATCATGTAGAGGTTGTTTTCGCCATAGTAGGATTGGCCCGTCTTGTCCACCTCGGTCGAGGTCATAAACAAGAGTGCCGACCCACTCGCATTCCACTTCATTTGGATCTTGTCGGCCTTGAAAAACGTCTTTTGAGAGACAGGGGCCGGCGTCTTGTTCCCGTCCAGACAGGAGACCAACGTAAACACGCGCACCGACGCGGGCTTTCCCTTCTTCTCACCCACAAACGCGGCAAGCGAGGGCTTTTCTGGGACCCAGAGCAAAGCTCGTCAAACCCTCCACACGAAGCTTGCCGAGGGGCACAGGGGCGCTCCCCTCAGCTAGCTGGCGCAGTCAAACACCTGCAGCTCATTCGTAACTTGGCGAATACAGTAGGTCTCATTGGAAGAGAACTGAAAGAAGGCACCCTCCTGTGTCTTGCGTTCAAACTCGCCCACCTTCTTGCCCGACTTGACCTCCCAAATGATCAAGTTGGGAACCAGGCCAGCACCATCGTCCGTCTTGACCGGACGCGACCACGTGGAGATAAAGTTCCCCAGCGGGGAAAAGGCCAGGTCAATCACACCACTGACAGGAAGCGTGCGCACCAACTGCCCGGCATCCTTGTCGTCCGCAGAGTAGATAGCCACCGCATCGGGCAGGGCGGCGGCTACAACAGACCCGTCCGGCGCATACTGAACGTTTACCGAGCGTTGGCCCGCAAAGTCGCCAGCGGGAGCGTAGGAGGGTGCGCCGGTGGCCAGTCCAAAGGCCTTTCCGGTGCGCCAAGCGTACTGTGCAGCGCTCATCGCGTACGGGTCGATCAGGGACTGGTGGTGGCCAAAGGAGAAGCGCAGCTTCGCAAGCTACCACCTGCCTTCAGCCAGCCGTGTTCTGAACTTCCGAACGCCTTCCTTCTTCAAGAAATTAAAACGTTCAAATGGTGGCCCACATCATCGATCAAATTGCAATCCACTTTCAACGACCATGCATCATGCATCACATCATGGTGTGGCGCGTGACGCCCGAAACCAGCACACCAGGCCACGCCCCACCTGAGTTTCACGTCGGCTTTTGGCACATGTCCGGATCGTCCAGGTCCACTGCCAGCACCTGACCAAAACAACTCGTTCACCTTCGCACTAGACCAAGGATCGCTTTCACGAGCAACGCTTCCATCATGATGGGCGGACCACGAAGGGGTATGCAGGCATAGAATCGCCAGAATACAGAAATGTTAACTACTTTACCGCGCTTCGACCAAAGAGAGGCTTGCTCCTTGAGGAGCGTGTTCACCAAGCTCGACTCCACCTCGGTCTCCTTCTCGTCTTGAGCCTGATCCAGCTCGTCTTGCACTTTACAGGGATCTCTTCCCCGTCTCGTGAAGTCAAAACCTCACAGGGCGTCTGATCTAGTCTAGAAGGTCAGATTGCTCCGAACCGAGGGAGCACCAAGAACAAGAGCAAGGTCATCGACTTGATGCCGAAAGAATGGATGGTGGAATGAAGGAGGCCTGCCAATAGTAGGGACCGATGCGTGCAACAGTGGCGTGGAGCGATGGAACTCGGAGCGTAACCTGTTAATTAGGAACCACCGGAAATCGCAATTGGGCACCCACGAAAAACTTGCCAAGTAGGCCGGAATCGTCAATAGTCGGAGCAACAGCTAATCGGCCCCTTTCAAGTACAAGCTTGCGGCGCAGAACACAGTAGACCCTTTGGCTCAAAAGGGGGGGGGGCAAGTATACTGCCCCACCCTGCGTGATGCATGATGCATGATGCGAAATGCTCAGGCTCCCACCTGAGAAAGGGGTGATCGCTGTGATCGATGATCGATGATCTGCGCGAATGATCCTTCCCTCGCAGCACAGGGCAGCCAGGAGGGTTGAGCTGCTGTGGACGCCACAGGCGCAGTGTGACCTGTCGGACCGCAAGTGGCGCAGCGCAGCACAGGACAGTAGCACCGGCCCAAAAGTAGACGTTGAATACGGTCACTGCGGAGGGTGCGTCCCCTGCCTCTCCCCTCTTCCACCACCGTCTGCACCCAGTGCCCCACGCCTAACAGCGTCCTTCCCTCACTGGCTTGACTGGCGCGAGCCCCACCTTGAAGATTGACCATGCCAGCCTTGTACCATCCTCCCTCTGCACGCGCATGGGGAATGACGGCAGCGGCAGCACGTCGACCAACCGCCTCGCCCTCCCTGACTTCGGACCAAAAAGTGGTGGTGATCGTGGCCTGCTGCTATATTGCCGCCATTGCGCTCCTGAGCTGGCTGCCGGTTGTCAACTGGTGTTTTACCCCTTCCGTCTGCTGGCCGTTGGGTTCCACGATTCTCCCCATGCCGCCGTCGGTCTGCTCACTTGTGCAAAATCGAGAGCATCGAGCTCGACCCCTACGAGGTGGTGTGACCCGTATGCGCGGTGGCATCCCTGCCCTCACTCTTCCAGCTGGCTATACCGGGAGTGCCTTTATTGGTGCCGCCCTGATTGCTTGCGGATTCGATGAAAAGGCATCCAAATCGATCGCCTCTATTGTCGTGGGCGTCTTCTTTCTCATCACTCTGTGGTGGGCCCGGCGGGATTGGTTCACCTGGCTTTTAGTTATTGTGTGTACATACCCCTATGCTGCTTTGTTGCAGCCTGAAGCTGATTCGCCTTCTTTGATCCTTTGAACTATCTTCTTTACTGCGACAGATCTGGGTTGGCCGTACGTCCTTTCCCTTTAGAAACACATCTACTAACTCTGCACAGTATTCCTAGCCTTCTGGTTCATCAAGGACTCGGTAGCGCTGCGTTTCTTTGTTCTGTTCATCGTGCGTCTTTTCTCCCTCCCTTTCCTTCACTCGCACTTTTATCCTCATCACGACTAACCTATCTGACTCGCGAAGGGGGTCCACAACTGTCTCTACTGTATCTGGGACATCTGCGACGACCTCATCTTCCGCAAGGTGAACGAATCGGATGCATCTGCGTTTGCCAAGCTCTTTGGAGGTACACCACAGTGCCACGGGTTTATCTGGTTGCTGATCGCCGTCGGATTCTTTGCCTGTGGTGTGATTGTGGGCATCGTTGCGTTCAAACGCACAGCGGCTCAGCAAGAGGCCGACCCATTCCTTAAGGTTAACGATTAACGTTTACCGCCAAGATCACGTTTGACACCAAGATCACCTCCATTCTCTCTTGTTCATCGTCTGTGATGGGCCGAGCTTTTTGCTACGGCTTGTGGCCCACTGGACCCTCTTCCCCCCCCCTTCTCGACCCAGAACAGTGTACCGCCTGCCCATTACCCACCGTGTATTCTTCCTTGCATTCGCCATGCGACGATTCCTTCCATTGATAATTGATGTGATCATCTTTCGCGGGCCAGCTCAAAAATGACGAAGGACGAGCCTCGAAAAGTAGTTACAACAAACATGGTAGGTTGGTGTAGGTGTATGCGTACTATTCAAACCTACTTTGCATACCCCTTTTCAGGGAATGACGAGTCTGGGCGTGGGCGGGCCGGAGCTCAAGGGCAGAAAGTGAGTCAGGGGAATACCCAATTCCATCGAGAGATGCGACGGGGAAAACGTGTACCATCAATAGGAAATCTAGTCGCTCATGATCATGCCTCGTGGCAGGCCAATGTGTTCCATCAGACCGACCAACCATATCTCGTCTCATCCCGGCGCTACGAATGATCTGCTACAACCACATTTTCCTTGTGCGTTTGCTTTTCCAACTTGCACGACCGCTTGCATCACCACTCGTACGTCCTTCGGGGAAAGCGGGATCAGATGGATGGGGGTTTTATATGCATTTTTACTCCACTGACCCAGACGGGTTTCGCAGTGGCATCATTTCCAAACTACTTTTTGCCGTTTGGGACGTGCTGAAGGGCCTCCGAGTCTTTCGGGACCCAAATCGACACGCTGCTAGCAGGACAAAGGAACTCGGCCTTCCATCGTCTCCGATAGTAATCTCCCCTCGTGCCAACCAAGAAGGTCGACAAAGGTCTTTCCCTTGTAGCGTTCGCCATCTCGAGCACCTTCTTCCCCTCCCTCGCCATTGCAGATTACCACGGCGCATCCATCATGCGCCTCGTCCCCCGCCCGCGACCATCCCACACACTGGGCAAAGTCCCAAATCGCGCTGTTCACATACGCAAAGTGCCGCCGGGCATAGATAACTTGTCCAGGTCCGACATGGGGGGCACCTCGTGTGTTGCCTCGCCCCCTCACCCTGGCCATGGCAGCCATCGAGATCACCAATGAACACACATGGGAACCCGTCTTGCCTCAGGAGAATGAGCGCGTACGCGAGCGGCACAAAGGGCGGGGCGACGACAGACTGCAGTGCTTGGCCCGGTTGCGTATCGTGGTTCGCGACCAGGGTGACAGCGTCCAGTGGACGGGCTTTGACGAGCGTGTCGTCAAAATGGTGCGCAGGTCAAAGTCTTTCCCCTGCTCGCCCGCCTGAACAAAGTTGTAGTGGAGGGGAGCATCAAAGAGGGAGAACTGCTCCCCGTTCTCGCCTGCGGCAAACTGCTCCAAGTAGGAGACGCAGGTCCCCACATCGTCTTTCCATAGTTCGCCGACAGAGAAGAGGATGGGCCCTTCATCCTCGTTGGCGGGCGGCAGACCCTTTTCCTTGCGCATTTCGCGAGAGACTTGGCGAGAATGGTGGACAAAGTCACGAATAAAGTCGCGAGAAATGTGTTTGACCGCATCGAAGCGCATTCCATTGATAGGGAAGGTGCGCAGAACCCACTCGGTCCAATGGAAAAGTTCCTCTCGCACTGCTGGATGCGCATGGTCCACATCGGCGCCCATCAGGTAGTCGTACGATCCTTTCTCCCCATCCACATCCTTGCCCAGTTCTTTCATCGCCCTCAATGCGGAACACTTGGTTCTTCTCCTGCTTCTGATCCCAGTCGACACCAGTAAAGTGGTTAAATGTCCACTGGAAGGTAGAGAAAGGTGGGTCGGAAGAGTACTCCGGCTTATCGATACTGGCTTTGCCCTCGGGAATGCGGTTGGGGAATGTGAAGGAGGTATAGCCTTCAATATCGTACGCTTCGCCTTCCTCCAGCCGATTGTCCTCCTTAACCGGATGGGCGAGGAAAGTCTCGGTTTTGTCCGCACCCATGCGGTGGTTGAGGACGGCGTCGAGGTAAATCCGCTCCACACCTGCCTTGTTGAGCTGGGCGAGGGCCTGCTCGAACGCCTTCCGATCGCCATACTTGGTCTGCGTCGTGGCTGGGTCCGTGCCCTTGGTGGGAAACTGGCCAAAGTCCCAGAGATCATAGACGTCGTATCCAGTGCTTTGGTCACCAGACGCCGCCTTGTACGGCGGCGGAAGCCAAGATCCGTTAGACCATCGACGCGAACCGCTCGGCGTTTTTCCCTAGCCAGTGCCAGTGGTTTCCGCCCCCGGGAGTGTACCTGTCCCCATCTAGGTCAGTCGTGCGCAACGGAAAACAGAGGCGACTGCCAACCAAACGTACCATTCAAATGCCTGGAGGAGGGTGTGGTTGTGCTTTTCTTCGTCGCTGGGCATCGTGAGGTGGGTGCGCTGAGCTGAGTACTCTGGCGAGTGCTGGGTTAGGTGAGTGTGCTGAGGATGGCGCTGTGTGGTTGCCGGTTGCGCAACGAGGCAGAGCGTATTTAAGCTGTACCAGCGGGGATGGGCCGGTGGCAAGTAGCAGTGCGTCTCAGCACACCCGCTCTGTTGGCCACCCGCGGGGCTAGAGGCAAGAGCCCGTCGGAAGAGTTCGACAGTGTGGTTGTCTGGGGTTTGGTACTGGCAGGCGACTGGCTGGCGCGGTCGAACCTGTGGGGTGCGTTATGTGAGACGGAATGTGTGACAACACGATTATGATATGCACGGCCCGGCCTGATCAATTTGGTAAGTATGCAGTATGTACGGTACGAAAACAACGATAATCGATAAGATCGAGCATCGATACAGCGAGCAACAGGCCATTCCAAACCCACTCTGGCGACCGCCGCTCTCGATCGAGAGGAGGATTATCGATGTATCGATGCCTCACTATTATCGATCGCCAGCATCATCGTCGGGCCCATTATACAGCCAATGCACGCCAATCCACCCGGCCATCGCGAACCGAGGTTAGTATGGCACCGAGAGTAACTGAGTATTGAGTAATACTCAGACCGTGTACTGAGTCGGGTGTGCTTGGGTGTGCTGTCTGCAACTAAGTACCACTCCAGGTGGCCAGTGACGTTGTGACGGCGGTGAGTGACGTGTGGTGTGTGACATGTGATGTGGGTGTGTGAAAGCATCCAAGGGGCCCCAGATGAGTTCTGGCAAAGTTCTCCCGTGGTGGCAGGATGAAATGGGCGCACCGAGCGGCCGCGTGTGCCTACTTGCGAAGCAGTGCATCTTTCCACATGCCTCACTAGGCAATGGCCAGGCCCATCTGTCGCCCCCGCCACCCTATCTCACCGGCCACCCCAGAGGGATCGAGCCAAGCTCTCTGCGTGTAGCGCGTAGCACCCTAGTATCCGGTGTCCGGTAGGTACCGCCTTTCCTGGGCCGTAGGCCTTCTCACCTGCGACTGAGATTTGGGATCTGAGTCTGAGGTCAGATCGGAGACAGCTCGAGCTAGTCGCTGGCGCTTTCGGTATGCACGTTACGCGTTACATGTTACAGCGACTGCTGGCTAACTTGAGCTTGACGCGTGACTAGGACCAAAATGCGTGACCCAGGTGGCCCAAGCGCTCAGCGTGTAGTAGGGCAGGGGCGTGCTCAGCCTGAGCGCCCAGCCTCGTAGACTCCATGTATCCTGAGGGTGCGTCGCAGTGGTGACCCTGTGACCCTGTGACCCTGTGTCTCCCATTCCTAAAAACGGAGAGTTTGTGGTCCGTGCCCTCCGCTTTTATCTTCCGTCCCATGTCTGGGCGCCACCATCGTCCGCACACCACTCGCCATATCGATTCGAACTTCGTAAGCACAGTAAGGTGCCGTGGGCCTCCCTACCAAACCGCCTCCCAGCCCCAAGGAGCCCAGGGACCACAGGCAAACCTATGCAGGAGGGAATATGGAAAGAAGCATGCATGACATGTGCGACAGAGGAGATTAGTGAACAAGAACTAGGTAGGTGCTGATGTGAGGTGGCCAAATGGTGCGGTTTTCAAGTGAGGTAGGGCAGCAGACTTGGGAAGACAGGGGTTGGCCGTCGAGCGTTCTGGACCGAGCGCACCAAGGAGCAGAGGTTGTGTTCGAGTAGAGGAGAAGGGTGGGAGTGTATCAACAGTATGGGTCTTCTTCTTCTTCCCTGGACGCCTGGGAGCTGGCACAAGTCGCGCAAGGCACGGGTAGATGACAGTGCAGTGTCTGGATCCACAGTCGAGGTCGGGTCTTCAAGCAGAGAAGGGGGGCATATCTGCTTCCATCCGTGCTGGTGAGAAGGACGCCCGAAGGAGGACAGAGGTATGCATCATCTAGTGTTCGTCGTCCCAAGGTTCCCCAGGAGGGTGCGAAGCAGAGACAACAATAGTCTCGGTGGCGTGTTCCCAACGGAGCTTACCGGTTCCATAGTGGACCAACGTCTTCTCCACCCGCGCGCCCTCGGTGGTAGCTGCCAAACCAATCGCCTGGGCTTGGGCAAGTGCACGATGAGCGATCCCAAGCTCGTCCTGCGGGTACCAGAGGGGCATTGTTCCTCCCTTGCCGCCGGGGGGAGGAAGGCAGTCATCAACTGGTCATAGTCAACGTGGAATTCCTTCTCAAACAGGGAACGTTGCGAGCGGTGTTCACGTGCCTG
The DNA here is from genome assembly GCA_003971905.1 of Moniliella sp. 'wahieum'. NCBI lineage: Eukaryota > Fungi > Basidiomycota > Moniliellomycetes > Moniliellales > Moniliellaceae > Moniliella > Moniliella sp. 'wahieum'. The sequence continues at coordinate 629,748 of RSEE01000003.1, read as the reverse complement.
GTCCGCTACTCGCATAAAGCCCAAGGGCGCGGTCAACGAGCGCTTGGTAATGGGCACATTGAGCGAGCCAAGTGTCAATGTGCGCTTCCCGCGCGCAGACGAGTCTGGGTTCTTTTCTTTCTCCAGGACCGGGGTCGCATCTGCGTCGCGCCGGGCCGGCGAGGCGGTGGGCAACACAGAGGAAGAGGTGCCTTGTCGGAGCAGAATGGGGAGGGAAAAGAAGCTACTCCAAGTAGTTTGTTTGCTCTTAGGAGTGGGAGTGGAAGTGGGGGCCGGAATGGGAGCGGGGCTGGGAGCGGAAGAGGGAGTTGGAATGGGAGCAGGAGTGGGAATGTCCTTCGTAAGCAGGAAGGTAGATTCTTTATTGCCTAGACTTGGTCGTGTCTGGTGTAGGATCTGAGCAGGGGTAGCGATCTTGCGTTGCCCAACGAGGGGCGCGCCTGTGTTCCGTAAGGAGTCTTTGGGGGGGCAGTGGAAGGAGGGGGCAAGTCCGAGGCACCAGACAAGGCCAGGGTGGGGGTGCTAGGAGAACGGGTGAGAAGCCTCTTCGACACGCCTTTGGAATGGACTGTTTCCATGCGCACCAGAGGGGCACTCTGAGTATGTTGGTGCGTCGGTGGGTGGGGCCAATTGGGGTAGAGGCCACAACAGTAGAGGTCAACCAGCCCTCGGCTTTTGGCACAGACCCGCTCGAGACGTTGCGAGGTAAAGGCCTCTTCGATGCATTTGGCGCAACGGATAATCCGGGGGCTTTGGCCCCCAAAGGAGACAAGGGGTCATCCAATTCCACCTCGGCCCATTGGACAGTCTGTTCCCGTGAATTTTTCCGCGAAGGAATCCAACTCGAAGGGCAACAAGCGGAGCCGATGGCCGTGTCACTCGAAGAGGGGGTAGGTAAAAGGATTGAGGTGGGTGCCTTGTCCGAGCGTGCTTGGCGTACCGTTTCTCCCGTGGTCTTTTCCGTGTCAGTCGGCTCGCTCATAGTAACCATCAACGTCTTTTCCCCCAACGTCTCCATCGGTGTTTTTTCACCCATCGACGTTGTCCCTTGACAGCTCGAGTTGGATGCCGTTACGAAGGATGGTGGATGGTCCGCAGCTGCTGGGTCGTTCCAACTGTTGGAATAAGGTACTTCCGATATGGGAGAGGCAACAAGGCCAGGGTTGAATCCGTCTTGGGGGCCCAACAGAGTTTCGTCTTGCTCCTCGTCCTCTGGGTCGTCCATCATTGGCCCAGCAACAATCTCACCCTCCCTCGCTTCGCCTTCCAATTCCTCGTCCTCGTGTAACTCGCGCATCAGTTCATCGTCATCATGGACCAAGCTGAGCGGAAGGGTGGTAAGCAGCGGCTTGTACGAATCGTTGAGAAAGAAGTGGAAACATGCGACACCAACAATTAAGATCACCATGATTGCGCCTACATCGCATGTCAGTTTACCACCTCGTATCATGCAAAAAGGAGGGGAAAGGAAAGGGGAAGGGAACGGGGGGGAGGGGGGTGCATACCTTCCGGAATGGCTGTTTGCTTCTGGACTCCAGCTGAATTGGGCGCACCTGCTAGGAAAAAGAGGGCAGCAAGCATGACCATCTCGAGATACAGGCCCCAGAAGAATTGGTCAATGGCGGGGGAAAGTAGAGTCCGAGTGTCTCATACGCCGGGCGCTGGAGCCAAACATAAATCAGCTGGTACCGATAGAGGAGCCAATAGAGACAAAACGTCGTCAACGCAAAGAGAGATACCAAGGGGGCCACCACCATGTAGCCCGTGGCAATGATAGTGATGAGTGTGGTATGGGGAAAGAGCACTCCCCACTCTCCGCGGAAGAGACGGTTGTCTGTCCGCCACACCCCGCGTGGAGACTGGCCAAAAACAAACTTGCGAATGTAGTACAGGGAAAAGGGGATCACTTGCAGCAGACCTGCCGCAGCGCCTTGTACACCAGCAAGCATGATGTAGGCAATGAAGAATGTAGATCCTTGTGGGATAGCACCGGCCACGTCGCCAGGAAATGCGGTGGGATGATTGGCCAGCGAGTAGATAAAGTTGGTGATGTCCGAAACGGATCCGGAAACAATGGTGAGAAAGAGAAAGTTCTGGAAAAAGTTGAAGTAGAACAGGCGGTCCATGAGCGAAAGCTCGATCGACGACCGCGTTGGCTCACCTGACAATCGGCCAAAGATGCGCATAATAATGGGCAGACAGGAATTGACGAGGGCAAGCATGGCAGAAGGGATCATGCCTTGGATCATCTGTTGGAGGTAACCAATGTGCGTCAGAAAGTCCAAAAAGTGAACTACCTTGACTAGCGCATTAATGTTGGAGATCAACCCAACCAGGCAACGGGAAGACACCAAAAGAGCACCATGCCCCAAGTGGCACCCCAAAAAATAGAGGTACGGATCTTCTTCTCATAGGGATTCACGTTCAAGTTGGCCCAAACAATGTCCTTGGGGTGGGCTTCAAAGTAACGGTTGACCATCATATAGGGAAGGTGGTGAGTCTGTGCCGAATAAGCAAGATAGGCAGCGATCTGCTGATGAAAAAGGATAAACGCCGAGTTCTTGGGGGGGTACTGTTTCCGATTCCTAGTCATGTCGCGGCGTCGCCCATCAATCTCCTGATTCAAGCGCGCAATCTCTGTGCGGCAATGGTCAAATGTGTCGTACTTACACCCACGAAAGGGTATCCATCCATCCCGATGAGAAGGGCGAGGCAGATAGTGAGCAATCTCCTGGTTACTACCCGTGAACTGGGTCACAACTCCATCGGGAGTGTACACCTCTTGGACTGTGAGTTTTCCCTTGCGGATTAATTTGTAGGCCTTGAGAATGTACTTGGACTGCGCATCCTCCAGCTTCTCAACCAATTTGGTCCTGCGAGAGACAAGCGCGGGTAAATCGCGCATGTTGCGGTTGATCCACACCTTGGCCACACCGCCTGGGAGATGGGAGTACATTTTGGTCAATCGTTTTTCCGACAGGAGGTTGTTGGGAATGCCAGTGACGAGGATGGTACGGGCTTGGGCCGATTGGGTGTGCCGCGGGGAGATGAGGTAGTCTTGACGGATGGTAACCACATTCTTGACCTTGGCGTGCACCACAAAACACATCCATACGGTGCACACCACCTGGATCACCAAAGTGGCAATGTATCTCAACTGGGCTGTCTGCTCGCGCCCGACATTGGCAAAGGTCAACTGGTCGATGCCGGTCTTGCCGGCAGTGGTACCGGTGGAGTAGATGGGCATAAGGATGATAAAGGTGAGGAAGAAAATGGGGAGAAAGATGATAATGCTCATCTCGAGATACTCGAGGTAGACAAACGCGTCCAAGCCTTGCGTTGCGAGAATGTCAAATTTGGACGCCTTGATTACGGGGAGAATCCAGCCCAGGAGCGAGTCAGACTGGCGGGGGACACGCTTAGTTTTGGGCCCAAGAAAAGTGCGTGGCGAGTAGATCTTCTTGAAGCGCGGGCGCGCGGAGCAAGAAGAGAGCAATTTCAATGGCACAGAACACGCCGTTGACCCACAATGAAACGGCGATTTGCCCAGCGCTCTCAGATGTGGCCTGGGGGCCAGAGTTGGAGTTGTCATCGGGGGCAGCGTTCTGGGCGCCAACACCAACGACGCGGGTAGCAAGGACACTCAGTGCCAGGCAGGCTAGCGACCCGGACCAGGCTGGCCCGGCCATGCGGGCAGCGTAAGCAGCGTGGGGGCAAGGTGGTGGGGAAAGGGGTGTATGTGACGGCGACGAGTCTGCGGTGGTGTTTTCTTCCGTCGGGATGCAAGTGGCTAGGGGCTGTGACATGTGATGCGTGCCGTGACTAAGTACTCAGTGACCATGAACAGCTTGAACGTCTTGAACAGCTTGAACGTTGCACGGTGGATGATGAATATTGAATGGGTGATGCGGTGGTGTTGATAAGAGCGGGTGGCTTCGAACTCAAACGGAATTTAATCAACTCACCAGCGGAGCAATGCCCAATGTTGCAATTGCGAGTGGCAACATTTCATACTCAAGCCTCAGGGCCTCAGGCTGAGGCCGCAAGCCCAACGATTCGCTACGCCTCACCAACCTGGCCGGGAGCCCCATCGGATCAGCGCCTACATTAACCGGTAACGTGTAACCCTCTCAAATACATTGCTCCCATGCAAATCACCCGTGGAAGGTTGAATATCGGATGCGCTGATGGGGTGCACGAGGCACTGCGGTACCCCGAGGCGGAGGAGGAGTGGTGGCGTTATGGTGCCTGATATGATGATCGGTGGATCGATGAGCTCCCAGCTGCGACGGGTTGCTAGGTACGCATGATGCATGATGCATGATGGGACGCAGCCTGTCACATGTCACATGTCACAGTCCCAGTCATTGGCTTGTCACAGGCTGCGTGGCACATGTCACAGTCACGTGCTCTGAGCGCCGAGCGGATGGGCCAAGCAGGGGCAGTGCCTGGGCTGCATGCACCATGGCGGGGGCAGAGCAGGCACGAGCACGCAGCCCAGCCCCAGCAGGAAGACGACAGCCTGGGGAGCTCTGAGATGTGAAGCTGAAGCTTGAAGAGTGAATATTGAATCGAATAGAGAGCGCATCCGAGCGGTGACGCGTGGCGGCGCGAGCAGGACGGCGCCAGTGTCGGCCGCCCCGCTGCGGCAGGCACGCGTTGGGGCCAGCCAAGCCAAGCTAAGCGCTCCAGCGACCCAGCTAACCGGCCCCTTCCCCACCATGCCCTCGCCCCTCCCGCCTGCGCGCGGGGTGCGTCCCGACGCTGCCGTCTCTGTCTCTGTCTCTGCCGCTGTCCCCGCGCCCGCGCCCACGCTCGACGCGTCCGCCCGCCTTGCCGCTGTGCTCGATGCGGTCCAGGCCGAGTTTGACCGCGTGCACGAGGCTGCCTCGGCCTCCCGCGCCGACCAAGCCGAGGTGCAGGCGCTCGCTGCTTCCCAGGCCCAGGAGGTCGGGCAGATGCACCGTCTCCTCGCCCAGCTGGAGAAGCGGCATGCCAGTCTCGAGGCCCAGTACGCTCTTCGTCCTCCCCCCCCCCACCTGCCCGTCAGGCGCCCCGCCTCGCTTGCCTCGCTTGCCTCGCTTGCCTCGCCCACTAACCCCCCTCCCACCGCAGGTACCACGACGAGATTTCCCGCCTGCAGCGGCAGATCGAGGAGGAAGGTGCGCGCGCGCCTCTGCCCCCGCCTCTGCCTACTTCGTTGCCACCCAGTCGTCCGCCGGGCTCCGTAGGTCCAGTGAGCCACGCTGGTCCTTCGCGCGTCACGCCGCCGCCCGAGCCGAGCGAGGATACGCGGTACGCCAACGAGACGTTGGCTGAGATGGCCGAGCGAGACCCTGACGACATACCCTTGCGCACAAAACCGAAGGCAGCGATTGGATTGCGATCTACCCGCCCAACCCCGGTTGCGGGTCAACTTGGTGCAGACGTTGATGCACGAAAGTGTTGTGTGCAGCGTCCGCTTTCTCCCGATGGTCGTCAGCTGGCTACGGGCAGTAACCGAATGGCCCAGGTGTACGATACGAAAACCGGGGCTAAGGTGGTGGTGCTACGGCACACGCAGCGTGACGACTTGTATGTTCGGTCTGTGTGTTTTCCCCCTCGGGAGACCGGCTGGCAACGGGGGCGGAAGACATGCTGGTGCGCATCTTTGATTTGGCCGGGGGCTCGTTGCTGCACCTGCTGCGTGCGCATACGCAAGAAATTTATGCGCTCGACTGGCGCGGGAGCGTGTTAGCGTCCGGCTCGGGAGATGGGACGGTACGGTTGTGGGATGCCGAGCGAGGGCGGGAAGAAGGCGTGTGTCGGATGGACGAACGTCCGTCGGTAGACCAGGGGTGACTAGCGTAGCGCTGCACCCTACCTTGCCCCTTGTCGCTGCTGGCTCGCTCGACTCGCGCGTCCGTATCTTCTCCACTGCGACGGGGGAAGAAGTCGAAAACCTACAGGGCCACACGGACAGTATTTACTCTCTTGCCTATGCGCCTACGGGCGACCTCATCTCCGGCTCGTTGGACCGCACCCTGCGCCACTGGCGCGGCGGGGGCAGCGTGGCCTGGACGGGTCACCGGGACTTTGTGCTCAGTGTGTCCATCACGCCGGGCGGCGAGTTTGTTGCTCTGGTTCCAAAGACCGCGCCGTCGAGTTTGGTCGACCGAAACGGGCAAAGCTCAATTTTTGTTGCAAGGTCACAAAAACTCGGTGATCGCCATCCATTGCTCTCCGGCCGGCCGGTTGTTCGCAACGGGCTCGGGCGACTTTAATGCGCGGATCTGGAGCTACGAGCCGGTGGACTAAGCACCCTTTTCTGCCTTCCTCTCTCCTTTCCTTTCCTGTACGCCTCATACCTACCTACGGATTGTGTCTCATTCCCTCGCTGTCCTTATCTTTGCGAGGCTTCCAGCCTCGCCAACCCCGCGTTTCCCCGTACAGTCATGCATCTTTAATGCTTCCCCGTCGCCTTGCGGCCCCTAAAAGATCGCCATAGTCTTGTCAATCAGCGCATTACTCCTCTGGCTCTTCCGCCTGCTGTTCGACCTGATGAACGAGGTCGAGGAGGTGGATCATGTGACTGTAGGGCGCAGCCTGGGCCAGGAAGGGGGTAGAAACCTGCTCTGCTGTGGGTCGTTGGTCCGGCTCAAGCGCCGTGCAGGCATGCAAGAGCGCACCGAGCTGCGGGGAACAACGTGCCGGGTCGCTCAAGGGCGGCAAACCACGTTGGGCAATCTGCCTCACCGCCTCCCGCGGCGGCGGTAAGTCAATGTAGGGGGGAACACCTTGGTTCAGTTCCCACAGCACGGCGCCCAAGGACCAAATGTCCACTTTGAAGCGGTACGGTTGGGCTGTGATCACTTCGGGGGCGATCCAGAACGGGGTGCCTACGATGGTGGTGCGCCACTGGCGAGGGGCAAGGTGAGCCGCATGAGTAAAGTCGGTCAACTTGGTGATCCCAGTACCAGCGAGCAGGAGGTTATCTGAGCGCACGTCGCAATGCACAATCCCTTGGGTATGAAGGAAGGAGAGAGCGATCGAGGTATCCAGCACGATGCGGGCCACCTCACTCTCCTCCAGTGGCCCTTGCCTCGACGCCAACACGTCCGCCACACTCCGATCCATCAACTCTTGCACTAACCAAATTGCTCCCTCTGGGTCGGAGGCCGAAGGCGCCAGGTACACGCCCCGAAGCCCAACGACACGAGTGCTCTGCCCGCGCTGCCACGACGAGAGCTCTGTAGCCAGATGGGCCAGGCGCGCGGTGCCGGCCGAGGTAGTGGAGCGGACGACTTTGATGGCTACTTGGTCCTTGGTAACCGTGCGTTGCTGGGCGCAGTACACGTCTCCACATTCGCCCTCGCCAATCAATTCGAGGTCTTGGAACAACTCTTCGGCCCGATCGGGAGAGAGAAAGGGGGCTTGGAAAGGGTGTGTTAGTATACTGCAGCAAGTTGGATCTGGGACGGCGTGGGGAGGAACAGGGGGGTGCGTACCAAGATGCTGCAAGGAGGATGAGAGCGAGGGGGTGGAGGTGGCACACGGAGAGGCTAGGATGGGGCCGATCGCATCCAGCAGCGAAGACTCGACCGATTGCCGTTCTTGTCGAGGGGACGGAAGAGGCGATTCCCACTGCTGGCCTAGGACCTCTTCCTCGTCTCCAACAGGCGCCCGAATAGGCGGGTCGCTTGGTGAATGGGATTTGTGTGTGGTGGAAGGCATGGGGGGCACGGTGCCTTCAGCACCTCGTTCGCGCTTGTGCAAGCCCGAGCCGACGGACCAGCGTGCCGAGCTGGTGCACGAGCGGCGGCGAGAGCTGGCCCTGCGTGCCGTCAGCGTCGGTGGCCTGAACGCTTGTGCCGTGACCTCATTTTTCTCAGAGGGAGGAGACGAGACGTCCGGCTCCTCCTGTGAAAATGTGGGATGGTCAACACAGGGCGGGCGGCAGGGAGGGCTCACAGGGAGGGGCGGCAGAGCTTGAGGTGGTATGGACCAGGTATCCAGCAGGCCGAGCGCTCGAGTGTCGGAAGACCCGACGACAGTCGCCTGGCCATTTTCCGACATGGAGTGGGAAGCATCCGAAATACCCGAATCAACTTCGTTCTCGCTTTCCCCCTGGCCTTTGCGGGCCTCGAGCCTGTAGGCATCCATCGGCCCCGCCAGCGGGTTCTCCTTGTTGCTTAATGCAGGCCGGGGCAACGTGGCCGAAACGAGCGGGTGGGTGCCCTCGGATCCAACAGTGTGCGGAGACTTCATTTTGCCCGCCAAACGATGAGACCGACGAGGGATGTCACGGATGTCACCGGTCCGTGGTATTGAAGAGGGCGCTTTGGCAGCCGAAAGCGAACCGTCGATTAGTTCACCAGCTAGCAGTGTCGGGTCGTGTTGTTGGACGAATTAGGCGCAGGTACGCCCAGTCCATGCGAAGTATGAGAGTGGGGGCTCGAATCATCATGGGTACTGGAAGCAGGAGGGGGTCGTCGGACTCTTTCCGAGTCCATGTCTGTTCAGTAATAGTGGAGTTGAAGTGCCCGGCCTGGGAGGAGGTCTGGCCGTGTAGATTGGAGCTGTCAGCAGAGTCGGGCCTGCGAACGAAGGAGGTCGCCGCCCTACCTTCGTTCGAGGACAGACTCATGTGCCCGCCCCATCGTGGTGGGAAGCGCATGGAGGAGCTGATGGACGTGTTGGCAGTCGATGGACGGGACGGTTTGTCTTTCGCCGGGGATCCAGAAGGTATGAGGGCATGGTGAGCCACAAGACGGGTGGAGGAGGTGGATGTGCTGGTGGCTGTGGAAGGGCGGGAGCGCGCTGGCACCTGGCTCGGATCCACGTTGAATATGGACGGAGATGGCGAATCAGCAGCAAATAGGTTGCCCCCGGGATAATCGCTTGTAGCAGGGACCAGGGAACGCGGGGGAGGCGAGGCGATAGAACCGGTAAAGGAGGCCTTGCGCGTCAGTTTGCGGAAACTCTCAAACCCTGTCCATGCGGTACGAGAGGCGGCCGCAACCATCCGGCGGGCCGACGGAGGGTGGTTCACGACGGTGGGCACGCTGCCGACCGAGGCGAGATTATCGACCTCAATCGACGCCGACGCTGATGCCAATGAATGGGCTGAACCTTCTCCAGGAATAGGTATCCCGCCATGCATCAGGCTGGGGGGGGCGGTGTAGAATTGGGCAGAAGGGGCCGTGGTCGGGGGAGTGGCGAGAGTGTTGGCATTCAAGCGGATATCGGTCGCGCTGCGCGCGGCACGGGTAAGACGAGCGAGAGGGTGGGGTGAGGGTGGGCCAAGATGAGCAGGGTTGCTGCCAGCAACAGGGGAAGAAAGGGTCCGGGCTCGAGTACGTGGGGACACCTCACTGCGGCTGCGGACGCCTTCGTCGGAACGATTGACGTCAAGGGAGGCGCGGCGACCAACGGCAGTGAGCCCCTCAATGGCGCGCTCAGCTGCGTCGCTGACCGCCTGAGCAAAGTCGCGCAGACTGCCCTGGCTATCCTGTCGGCGCGTGCGCAGGCGGGAACCTAAGCTAGAGCTAGGAGGATAGGCAGGTTGAATGCCGCGGCGGGGCGCAGGCACTGGCCCATCAGGTGGCCCAGATGGCGGCGCAGGCAGAGGCCGGGAATAGAGAGAGGGGGAGGGGGAGGGGGATGGGGGGGAGTGGCAGGGTAGACCTGGCGGAGCTGTGCCCGGTACTTCTCGAACTGGAGCTGGAGCTGGGCTTGCTGCTGGGTGAACTGCTGGAGGGCGAGCTGCTGCTGGCGCTCGAAGGCCTGCTGGGCCTGGCGTTGCTGCTGAAGGAAGAGCTGCTGGGCGGAGCGCTGGGCCTCGAGTTGGGCACGGAGCATGTCTCCGAGGGCTGGTGTGGAGGGTGTGGCTGTGGCCGTGCCGTGGGCATGGGCGTGATGGGGATCTTCGGCTGGAGCGCCTGCCCAGACCTCGTCCACGCCCACCAGACGGCCCAGCAGGGCGGGTGGCGTGGCGGCGGAGGGGTCACCGGTCTTGCGCCGAAACCAGGAGGGCATCTTATGGGACCCAAGACGACGGCGAAAGTGCGAAGCGAAGAGGCAGAGAGGCAGACGCCGTGAGACGGAAACACTGATGTGTGCTGTGGGCGTGGTGGGCAGCAAGCTCCTCCTGGCCGTCGCTACAACGCTCTGCTCGAGCAGGTGGAGAGCCCGGGCGTCTTTCTTGGTCTACGACAAGTATTAGAGCTGTCTGAGCGTCTATACTGAGCGCTACTTCGGATGGCCGATGAGCGATGAGCGATGAGGCGTGTATGCCGAAGTGCGAGGGATGCAAGCGAGCGTTTAGCGCTGCTTACCCCGGCGGTGCTCATGCCTTCATCCCGCACCTCGCACCCGACCTCGCGCCCACACTACGAGCCAGCCGCTCTCCGCAGAGAGGCAGCTCATTCATACTCAGGTACGCACGGATCGTTTTGGTAGTCGGCAACATCTTGGTGCTACCGGTGGTGCTACACCAGGCTACGCCGCATCTCTCGTCCGCCGCCCCTGCCTGCCGTACGACCCAGCGCCGATCGCTAATCGTTAATCCTTACTCGTACTCATTTATGGCCGGTGGCGCCACACCGTCACACGCGTCACACAGCCATCTCCTGTTGCTGTCACACGTCCCATGCCGGGCCCGGCACATGTCACAGCCCTTCCATCTACCTCATCCGACCCGGTTATCCACACCAAGTAATACAGTGTCCCAGTCATCCAGGTTCTTTCAAGCCACCAGTGTCATCCATTGCATCCCACTCCACCCCCCTAGCATCCATCTATGGTCGGCAGTGGTCAGCAAACACACTCTTCTTTTCCCACAACACATCCTACCCATTGCCATGCATGCATCACACAGCATAATCATTAACCGATGCTTTTACTTCACAGACACACACACACCGAACGCATCGTCCGCGTCCGCGTCACCTCTGTCCCGCTGCAAGCAGTCCCCTATTCTGCCGTAACTTCCTCTTTGGAGGGCAACACCATGCGCTGACGCGGGCGTTGCGTACGAGGGGCCCGGCCTGCAGCAAAGTTGAACTCGTCTGGCGAAACGGTGCCGACGGCGATCCGACTGGCACTACGATTGCGTATGCGCCACGCCGGTCGGGTCGGGGGCTCAGCACCCAGCCACTGCTGGGCCACCCAAACGGTCGGCCGAACGTGCTTCCCGCAGTAGTGGCGTGCGGCCAGTCAGCTTCACAGATGGCAAGTGCGTCACGCTGGGAACTTTGACCAAGCGCGCTTCGTGGGCCTCGCGGCCGGCCAGCGTGCTCTGTGGGGAAGGAGGCAGGAGCGATGGCGACCTGGTTTGCGGAGATTCTTTGGTTGGTAAGAGCGGAAGGGTGCTATCCCTGCGCCTCGGGTTGGCGGGGTCGATGGCCGCCTCTCCTCTACCACTTCTTGATCTGCTTCGTCAGGGTCAGGTGCCGGCGTCGACGCCGACGCCGATACCGGTGCTGTTACCGGTGCCATTGCCACGGGGGATGCCAGTGTTGCTTGACTTGCTGCATCTTCGGTCACTGCCGGCGAGAGGGGGGCGAGGTAGGGGCAGCTGGAATGGGGGTACGGTGCTTGAGCATCTTCATGCGAGGTAGGGCCGATTTGCGCTGGTCTGAACCTTTCTGTTCTGGACTGGGGGGCAGCATACCAGGATCCGGCGCGGGTGGGCGCGACATCATCATCGGAGCAAATTGGTCCCGTGATGGCGCAGAGATGTCATGTGTGCCAGCAAAGCCAGCAAACCCTTCGGGAGGTGCACTTGGGGCCGGGAGAGTAGAAGGCAAGACAGGAATGGCGGGTGGGTGGTTGTGGAAGGCCGTACGAAGCGAGGTAGCACTTTTGGCCTTGGTCAGCAGCCGGCCTAGCCGGGTGGTGCTGCCCCAAGAAGGACGCTTGCCCAGACGCAGGCGCCACTTGCTTCCATCGTCTCCCCTTGGTTCAGAGCCAGGGAGTACGGCGGTCGAAGACATGGTGCTGGGTTGGTATCGTGCAGGTGGGTGAATATGAACGCAGGGATGAGTGATAGTGAGAGCAGTGAAGGGATCGTGGTGGAGGGAGGGGTAAGGGTATTGCTGTAGTATTGGGGGAAGAGGCTGGCGGAGATGGAAAGCGAGAGCAACGGAAGGCAAGACTGGTCGGGATGGTCCGTGATCGATGATCGCTGTTGATCGAGAGATTATTTGTGGCACTGCAGCTGTGCCAACATGGAGGGTGGCAATTGATATTGCGGCGTTAAGCTATTAAGCGCAACTATGACTTAGCTCTCCTGTCTGGCTGTCTGTCCTATGTTCTGTACCAGTCCACCAGCCAGCTTCTGATTAGGCCCCTTAAGCGCTAAGCCACCATGCGCACCCTTGTGCCCCTCGCCCCGGAGCTAGTAGCGAGAGAGACAGAGCGGATGCCAAGTCACACTAGTCACTGTTTCTCGGATACTGAGATGCTCGATGCTCTGGATCTTCCGCAGGCAGCTTCAAGCTTCGTCAGCGCGTCAGCTGAAGGCTGAGAGGTTCAGCACTTAGTTGTGTGTTTCAGAGCGCTCCCCGCTTTGAAGCTTAAGCTCCTGGGCCTGACGCTTAAGCGGGGCGGAAGCTGTGGCGGCCCTCGGTCCATTGCCTGACCGCTAACGCGTGGCTGCAGAGCTGCCTGGGGCCTCGGCCGGGGATATGGGGTCTCTCTCCAGGGTCTAGCGGCGCCGACAGCGACGATTATTGACGTTTCAAAATTCACCTAACCGAGTGGGATCCGAGCGTGGCTGTGACATGTGACATGTGACATGTGACATGTGACTAGTGACTAGTGACTAGTAGTGACTTTTCGTAACCTACTAGCAGCTGGAGTACTGAGAGATCTGAGAGTATACTTGAAGCTTGAGTACTAGTACTGAGTAACTGAGTACTAGAGACCACCGGGCTTACGGCCCGGTCTGCTGGGGCTTCCCCCCAGCTTGTTCGCCACCTTAACCACCGTTCCATCTGCCCACTTCGTTTCAGTCTCACCGTTCCACACGCCGGATGAACGGGTCGGCTTGGGCCAGCAACTGTTTATTTGTCCCGGTCTTAAACGCTCCGTCACGCGTCACTGATATGGTTACAGGGTAGAGATAGGTGCCAGTGGATGGGATGAACGTGTGAACGTTGAGCGTATAAAACGTTCCAGAAGAACCTCTGTTACATATGTTACAGGTGTGTTGACTGGTGACCGGTGACTGTCACGGGCTGCGGCGGACACGAGATGGTCCGACCCAAGCTAAGGCCCGCCTGCTCCGCACATGCCCAGTAGAGCGTGCTCCGCAGGCCAACCGAGTGTGATGATGGTTGGCTAAATTAAGTATCGTGGCCGAAGGGCCATGCTCAGCGCGACAACAGTCGCCTCCCGCCCAAGTCCACGTCGGCCGGCCTAAATAAGGCCACCGAGCTTCCAATGCCGTGGCGGCCTCTGCCGCCTCGTCCCGTTTCCTTTTCCTTTCTCGGTCGCGCCTGCGGCGACCAACCCCGCTTTGACGTGTCTTCCTTTGTACACCCCCTCTTGTATCCGTTTCCCTTTTGATCCTGCCTGACCCCTGGTTGATGGGGATCTTTTCCCCCACCTTCCATTTCTCGTCCTTTCTCGTCATCCTCTCGCCTTCCCGTCTATCCTGTCCGACTCCTGCCCGTTTCAGCCAATTTATCCAGTACAGGCAGCTTCTCTTGTTAGCGTCCGACTTCTCCTCCGACCTCGTCCTCCAGCCCTTCGTCAGTCCAATCGCGCGAGCCCTCCTTTGGTCGCGGCGATTCCCAGTCTCAGTTGAGGCAGTGTTTGTCCGCCGCTGTCTCCTCCTCCCGTCCCTAAGTCTCGGAGGCTTCAGACACGTTACTACGGCCCAAGCCGGTGCAGACGCAGCCTTGCCACACGTGCAGCCGCCCCACCAAAGGCCTCTCCTCGTCCCTAGCTCCGCTCGGACGCACCAACCAGCCTAAGCCCGAAACTACCGTGAGTCGACCTACCGTCGCCTAAGGGATTGTACCCCAAAATCCCCAGGGCGGGCCCCCTGGCGGCGCCCGCCCATGACAGTGACCGGTGACCCGTTGTGAAGCTTGTGAAGTACTAGCGCCTATAGGGGGCTAAAGCCCACTGGCCCCGAGACGGAGGCAAGAGGAGATGAAAGAGGGAACGGACAACCACTTTAGTCATTCGCAACGTTGACTAGTGACTAGCCTAGTGACTACTACGTTGGCTACTCAGTAACTCAGTACTCACTAAGCCAGTATGTGTACTTAGTGAGCGTGAGCGCTCAGGCCGGCCTCAGGCTGAGCCCCAAGCGTTTTAGCCGCTGACAAAGGACCAAAAGGGAAGACCGAATGAGTCATGGGCACTAAGACGAAAAGGTGAAGGAAGAGGGCCAAGAAGGCGAGCAACCGACTCGGTTGTTTTCCAACCCTTCTGTTAGGCCGCAAAACTCCACCTACGAAGCACAGTCTTTGAATTTGAACCTCAATGACATTAGGTTGCTGTCACATGTCAGCAGGGAGCATCGGCCAGACAACACAACGAAAGCAAACCAGCCCCAGCCTGCTCCCGTTGGCGCAGGGGAGCACGTGCTGTGACCGCACCCGGTGAGGCCTCACCCCTACCCAGAATACCTCGAACCTATCGATCGTGCTGAGTATTACACTGAAGTATATGGACGTCGAAGACACAGGATATACCTATTGAAGTGGGGAAAGACTGGTACTAGTTTCAATTGGACACCAAAAAACTTGTAACACGGATAGAGAGAAAAGGGAGAGGCACCTCTTCAGACCGCCGAGGCCTGGACTTGACCTCAGGGGTGGCCTATGGTCAACGATTGGTTGACACAGTGATGAATGGCCTCACGATGAAAGAAACAGGTCTACGGGCAACATGAACGACACCAAAAGAAAAAAATGGTATAACACCAACGAATGGAGCCTGAAGATGAAGAGGAAAGAAAGCCAAAACTCGCACTCAATGGAAGGTGAAAAAAAAGAAGGAGTTCTGCGAGCCACAACGAAAGGGGAAGCATCCCAACTCGCTGCCAACAGGAACTAAGACCCCGTGGGAGAAGTCTTGCGGCAAGATAGGTGCGTACATCGACGAGCCAAAAACTTGCTTCAAGGCTTCTCAACGCGGCGGATAGTAAGGTCGAAAAGAAAGAAGTCCTTCTCATAACTTGCCCTACCATGCACGATGTCCCTCACCCACCTTGGCGAGACTCAAGCCGCAAGAGGTGGGATTGGCAGATGAGGCATCTCCCGCAACTGCGAGGCCCACTGTGACAGAAACTCCCTCCCGCCCCTCTACTGAGAGGGTATCGAGGTCCCCAACGACGCACAGTTGTTTCCGCGGACGGGTGATGGCCACGTTCAACCGACGTGCATTCCTCAAGAAGCCCACTTTCTTTGCGCTGTTGGAGCGCACGGAGAGGAAAATAACGACGTCTGCTTCCTGGCCTTGCATGCTGTCCACAGTGCTGATCTTGAGGCGTGGGTAAAGTTTGGTGGCACGAATGCGGTTCCCGTTGGTTGGGTTGACCAGCTTCATGTTGGCCAGCAAATTGGCTTGGCCCGAATAGGGCGTCAACAGGACCACATCTTCCTCCTTCACGCCTTTATTGAGCAGGAGAATGAGATGGTGGAACGCAATCATGGCCTCGGACGGGTTCTCCAAGCTTTGGAAAAGTGAGTGAGCTTGATCTGCTCGTTCATCTCTCGGTTCGACGTATCGTACACCACAATGGGGCGGGCAATGAGGCGAGAAGGTGTGAAGATCACCTTCCGCTGCTTGGGGTGAGCCTGGAGGTAAGGATGCAATCCTTCCACCTCGGGAATCCAGTCCACCTTGGCCGGCGGGCCAAGCTTGAGCCTGGTATCGGCGTTGCGGCTGAAGGCAACCAGCTCGCCATGGTACATGGCGTCGCTGGGATATGACTGGATTTGGGTGTTGAAACGGTATTGAGTCGTGAGCAAGGTGAGTGCTGAAGGACCAGTACGGTGTACGCTCGCCCCCACTCCACTAGGGACGTAGCTGTCCTCCAGCCGTTGGAAGAGGGTATTGCGCAAGGACTTGGGCGTGGACGGGTAACCCTCCTTCAAGCCCGAAACGCCATAATTCGTATTGGGTCCAGTGATCACCATCGGCTCCAGCTGGTACGGGTCACCCACCAACAGTAGCTGGCACCGACGAGCCTGGCGCAAGAGTGGGATCCAACTCAACGCCTCAGTCGCCTGCGCCGCTTCGTCAATCACAATCAAATCAAAGTCACCTTCCAGCTTGGCGGTGCCATGGAGTGTGGCGAGCCAGATCTCAGGGACGCCGGGAGCCTTTTTCTTCTGCTGGCCTTTGGCCTTTTTGGACGGAGGCTTAGCCGTTTGCATAGAGCGCTTGCGCTTTTCAAAATCCCGCACGTCTTTCTGCATGCGGGAGGGGTTGCCGGTCCGAGTTAGCATGACCGCATTGTCTGCAATCGGTGCTGCTAGAGCTGAGAGGAGTTTGAGGGCAAGGTTATCGACCGCGGCATTGGTAGGGGCAGAGAGGAGGATGCGGGTCGCGCGCGGGGGCGCGTTTCCTTTAGGGGCGACGGGCAGAATCTGGGTCCCCAACGTGACCTGGAGGACAAGCTCAACGATGGTGGAGGTCTTACCCGTGCCAGGCGGCCCATGGATAAGGTGAAAGGGGAGGTAAGAGAGAGGGCATCACGCAGCCGTTGCAGCTCCCGCGGTTGTTCGCACGTCTTGACCTTGCTGGTTGTGAGAAGGTTCCGCTGGCGGTGGTTGTACAGCAGCGTTGGCTCCACGTAAGGGGAGGCGGTACGGAAGGTCCACATCGGGGAACGGAGCACGTTGCGGATCGCACGCCTTTGTTGCTCATTAAGGTTGGCGTTGAAATTGGGAAGGAGAAAAGGGGGCAGGTAGCCCTGGTTCTTCTTCTTTCCCTCAGTGACCCAGTGTTCCGAAAATGATGTCGGATCCAATAGGGAACGGGTAAGGGGTGTCTTGAGCGTACCAGTACCCTTGGTGATAGGGCAGTTCATGCTCTCATCGCCGCTTCAACAGTAGAAGAGGGCACACGCCCTGGCCCAGCTTGCAGCAACTCGTTAGGCATGCGAATGTTAAGACCGACGCCTTCAGCCATTGCATGCAGCGCAGCGAGCTGTATAGCGTAAGTGGCATAGTCGATTCGCGCAACCAGCCTGACAGCAGGCGGAGAGGTAAAGACACTGCGGCCCACCTGGGCCACGACAACTTTCAATCGATCAGGCTGGACATCGGTAACTGTGCCCAAGATGATCTTCGGGGGGTCTTTGTGCCAGTATGTCGAGTAAGGAATGCGGGAGTTCTGAAGCACAATGGGCTGACCTGGTGAGATAACGTGTGGCAGCATCTTTTCTGCTGCAACCAGAGATAAGCTAAGGACGTGTCAGGGCTGTCAGCATTTCGGTGTAGAGTATCAGAAAAGGAGCGGCAACATACTGAACGAGTTTGCGATTAGCGAATGATTCCGTATAGTCGTGTACCACCCTTAGTGCGACAGAGATACCCAACCCTCGCCAAATAATGGTGTGCCATGGAATCGGCTCAAGAAGGTACCTGTCCCTCTTCCGCTGGCTGACAAGTTCGCGAAGCAGGAGGGTATGGTGTTTGTGGACAAAATCTTGGATCTCACGGGTGGTCCAGCTCTTCGTGTCGGTATCATTGTTGGTCGTGGCGGCAACCCCATCCTGAGAAGCTTTCGAGTCAACCGTCATTGTGATGTATCAATCGGGGGTGGGTGCTGTGTAGCGTAACGGTTGAAGTGGTGTGTGGGTCCAGAAAGAATGACGGCGATTGCAGTCGCTTAAATACATGGCTTACGCATCATGCACACATGCATCATGAATGCATGAATAATTAATCATCCATCATCCATCATGAGCGCTGAGCTCACTGGTAAGTCGATGTTTTTTTTCCAATCAACACGTACAACATTTTAACGCGTCGCGTCCGATGAGAGCGGAACCTTTTGGTGGAAATGAGTACGTGCCGCATGTCACGCGTTGTCACATGCCACTTGCACTTTTCACGGCCGCGAAGAGAAACGCCAACCAACATCGATCAGAGATATCTGTAGTGGCTGCTGGGCCGAGGGCAGCTACTGGTCGAAGCGCCCGCAGGCAATGGGCAAATGTCTTGAACCTGATGCCTAAGTCGCGGCCATTTCATTGACAGAGCTTAAGGCTGGGACAGGGGGAACGCTACGTAGTAAACCTAACCGATCATCTCGCGGGGGTTACTTGGGGGCGCCACTAATTAAGGTCAAGAAGCCAGTGGGATCGCCAGGATATCAGGACCTTCCGGTTCTCGCCGTCCGGTCCCGTACCCTAGTAAGCGCGTGTGGACACGGAGGAACGTGGTTGACATCCGAGCGAGGAACCATTCCACTGAGACTTAGTAGCCAACTCTTCCAATGCGCAAACAACTTGCCCGCCGTCTTGGTGCCGTAGTTATATTGACTGCATGGAATACGAAGGACCAGCGGGCGTGTTGAATAAAGCGCACTTGCTCCAAACTTTGGGATTGAGCCAAGATACAAACTGCCTCAAACTTATTTGAAACTGGTTTCGGGGTATGCCTCAGACCAAACCTAGCACCACTTGTTATTGTTTCCGTTCCCCTTTCTATTGCGTTTCTAGAGAGATAAAGATGAACGGTTAGGTTTAGACGTAGCGTTCCCCCTGTCCCCCTTCTTAAGTCTGCCAATGAAATGGACGTTCTCTAGACCCCATTGTTACACGATTTGGTCCTATATAAGGGCAAAGCCAATCCATGTTTCTTTGGGACCCACCGGTCCCGCGCAGTGAGAAGTGCCTGTGTGGATAGCTTTCCCCTTCACCAACTCTCTCGATCACCCTCGACATATCAACAGGGCGTACGGCTTGGTCTAGGTACCTTCTCTACTTTTATCGTGCGTCTGCATTGAAACGGTCTGGGGCTTTGCCCCAGCCTTCCCCCGTGTTGGTGGCGACTGCGGAACTGGAAGGACTCAGAGATGGTTTACCGCTGGGATATATACCACGTTCATCGAGTTCATCCGTATCCACACACGCTATACCTCGGGTTGGGAACGGATGGCGGGCGCCAGAGAATCCTGATCTCCTGGCGATTCCCCTGGTTCCTAAACGGAGTTGGCGCTAACAAGCAGCACCTTCCGGATGAACGGGTCGATTTAAACATAGGCTACCTTTGTCCCTATATTACGGAGGGGCGCTCAGTTATGTCCACAAATCAAGCCCAGCATTTCGTATTAGACCTCTCATCGAAGCACACGCCAGCTCCGCAAGACTAGTGAGTAAGAGTCAGCACCGGCATCTTACACAATGCCCCGACACCTCTCTGTAAACTCCCCCGTCTTCTATTTACGCCTATCATGAGGCCCAGGGGCGCGCATTGAAGGAGGAAAACTGAGTGGGTCTATCATCGGAATATGGCACAAGGCAGAGGCTACAAAAAAGAAGCGCTGTTTTTGTCTCCCAGGATCGCACTCATATGGCGTGTGTTGCTAGTTCGTGCCGACCCAAACAGCAAGCCAGTAGAGCCCCAGCAGGTCATGACCCTCTCGCTCTCGCCATTCGCCCCCAAACCTGGTGTATCGCGGGAGTATTAACGATGTAGAACACCACAGAAAGCAGGCAATTGCTAGTTTTGATACTGTAGAATAGAGATACTGCGTGACAACATGGGCTAGCGACCAATTCGCCCGGCACAACCTCTATTACATTAATTACTCCCTTATCGATGAGCAGTTGCTCCCGCATCTCGACTTCTCTTCCGATCACACTGGGGGGATCAGAAATCAGCCTCAAACAGCGGTCGCGCAGCTGCTCAATACGGACCTTTTGTATCCCACTAGGCTTTTACTGTGGAGGTCGATGGAGATGATGTGTTTACAAGACTTTTAATTTGAAGGAAACAGGGATGGCAATGCCCGCGCGGTTGCTCTCACTGCGTATGTAGAGTGGGATGAAGAGGAGGCAAAACATGGATTACAGCAGAAAATATAAACAGGGACAGCAAAAGGGGCGACCATCGTCAACAAAAGGAAAATACGTACTAGGGTCGATGGCCGCTCGGGCCACCGGACATGATATCACCGTTCCGCGATGGTGGTTTTTGGTTGATGGATTTGAGAGCGAGAGCTCTACTAATAGTGAATGAAGCATCGTGCCTTTGAGGTTAGATAGAATCCGGGGAGGCCCTTATAACAGCATGCTCTTCACATCAAACTGGCCAATGCACGCATGCATGACCCACGCGTCACCGCGCTACAGGATGCATTGCATGAGCACAGGTGCGTTGCACTACGGGCCCGTAATTGAGTCACCCGGTCACTTAACCCTTGACCAACTTGACCAGTCAGTCTCATCGGTTAACGTTCAGCGTAAGTCCACACGGTCAACGTCGTTCAATGACTCTGTGTTGTGCCATGGAACCGGACACTCTCCGATGAGCACAGTCTACATCAGGAAATGTGGCCACAATCCATCACAGTTACAGAGAGAAGGGGAACGAGGTCACGAGTGAATAAGCGAAGAGAGCGGAGCGATGGTGGACAGACGGGAGCCGGGATAGAGAAGGAGGACGACAGGAAAGGCGCGAACTATAGTACAAACGGGCCTATTATAGTGTCAACTGAGTGTCTGAGCCATGGCACCAGACTATATGCAAGCTATCCCCCCACGCCACTGCAAGAGTACTGGGTATATATAGAGGAGTACTTAGAGTACTGAGTACTGAGTGTACGTAGTACTGCGGTTGCGTGTGTTGAATCTCGAACGTTGAGAACGTTTTGAGTACACAACTGAAGGCGTACATAGTTGTGTACTGAGTGTACTAGGTACTGAGGACAGACTAGTGACCGGTGACCGGTGACCTGTATCTACTGTTTGCTGCGGGGCGGAGTAGGGCGGAGTAGGCGTTATAGTAATACTGGCCGAGTATGGCGGAGGACCAGCTGGTGCAAACTGAAAAGCTTGAAGAGACAACAACGACCGGTTGATCATCGATCATCGTTTAACGTTTATCGTGTTTATCGTTTAGATCCTACCTCTCCATTGGTCATGATGCATGATGCATGAATAGGTCAGTGGTCACCGGTGGCTTACACCTATCAGCGGTCATTAATCATTAATATTAATCATTAATCATTCCGGCCAGTACCAGTGTTAAGCGTTAACGTTAACGCGATTAACGATTGATTGACGCCGAGGCCGGCCGAGGTCCTGTGGATGTGTGACACGTGAGAGTGAGGCCGGTGCTAGTAAGGCCGTGAGGCGCGTGAGGCCTGAGGCCCTGAGGCCTGACCAGTGACTACTGACTATACTGAGTACTGACTACTGACTAGCTCGCGATATGGGCAATAGCGCGTTGGTAATGGGCAATGGGCCCGGGGACGCAACAGGGGTTGGCGTCCACGATGTTTAGAGGCATGATGTTCAGGTACACACACAGCACGGGGGCATTGCTGAATTATATGGTAGACGATCCGTGGGCTGTGTGATGCATATGATTCGCCCGCCCGTTATAGGAAGGGTCTGCTGTTCAAGGAGGAGAATGAGGGATGTTGTTTTGAGGAGATGTACAGGAGGCTATGAGAGAAGGGTGGGCCACACGTTAAACGGTACGCGTTAACGGCGAATGTGGGTACAATTTGAAGCCAGCAAACTATAGAAGGTAGAGGGAGCACTGATCGCGATTTGTGGGCGACTGTAAAAGGGTCGGACGATACGAGTGAGACCAAGTGCAAGGTATAGGCAAATGATGCACTGGTATAGAGAGACGGAAACCGGGTCGGCGAAGTGCAGGAGAATATTTACCTGATTGGCTAAGAGGGCCGTGACAGCAACGTCTTCGCGCTTCACATTCACAGTATGTGTTTTACATGTTGTACGTGTCTGTCACGCATATCACATTCAGTGATGGTGTGACATGTGCTTGTTACATGCGTTAGTACTTAGTGTACACACTGTGACATGTGACGGGGCAACAGTTCCAAGTGCTTTGGCGTACCCTAGCACGTGCCAACTCCTGGAAACACTCTCAGTATCTTTAGTAGTCACTAGTCCCCTCGCCGTGGACCTTAGGCCGCGTAGGCCTTACCGGTTACCGGTTACCCCGCTCGTCTTCATCCCCCCAAAAAGATGACTAGAGACTACTCCTATACGATACGCCACCACTTATTCCCCACATTCGTCCGTTGTGCACAGCCCGTTGGACTGCCACCAGTGGACGCGGCCCTAGACTTGGACGAGGACCTCAAGCTCCGACGTTGTGGCCGCGCAATACTCACTCTCTCTGGCACACTTCCACCAGCCTGGACTTGGGATATGTCTTCATCCGCCTCGGGTATACGGGCGCCCATCGACAGTGCAGGACTCCTACACCGACGCCGTCACCCCAATGCCCCTCCCCCACGCAGATCTGGGCAGATGTATCGGGTTGGGCAGCCCATCGGTTATTTTGCCGCACATGGTACGCCCTACCAGAAAAAGTATCTGACCAAGAAATTGGGCTTCTTCGTTCTTGTTTTCCTTCCTCCTACCGCCCTTGTCAGCATAGTGATTGCTCTTGTCCCCGTCCTCTGGGCCATTGCAGACCACACTCTTAATGTCGTTCAATTGGCCATTGATCAGGCCAACCTGACCGCACTCACCAACAACTCTTTTCCTCTCTCGCTCTCTGGACAGGTCCGTTGCAATCCCCTTTTTGACTCCTTTTCTTGCGTAAATCAGACTCCGCCTGACCCCTAAGAAACAGAGTATTAAGGCTGGCATTTTCCCAGCCTCGCTGTACTTCCGCGAGCCGCTAGATGTCTACTGGATGTCCCCACCCCCAGAACTGAAGGAGCTACACCTGGGAAGCTTCCCACTGGGGCGTGTGAGTGTCGACAGTGGCCACGGTCAGGTGCTTCAATCCACGACGTTTACGATTGCCGATGAGGAAGCGTTTGGTCGTTTTACCGAGTTCCTCGTCACCCAGCCGCGGTTTACCTGGAACCTCGTATGCAACAACACCCATGTTGAGGCTCTTGGCTTCTTGCCAACGTACAAGAACTACAAGTTCCAAAAACACGTCAACTTCAACGGCTTTGACAACTTCCATGACGTTCAGCTTCTAGACTTTCAGTTGCCAGGTAACGATCCCTTGGGCGGCATCACGTTCCAAGCCCTGACCACCTTGGTCAACCCATCGCCTTTCTCGGTGCAGCTAGGATACCTCAATTTGGATCTCTACTACAAGAACCACTACATGGGACCAGGCGCCAGTTCTGAACCGGTTAACATTACCTCTGGTCACAAACTATCCTTCTCACCGGTCGCCTACTGCCTTACAACACCAACCAGACCGCACTTGACATCACCAGCGATATTTTTACGAAATATATCAATGGCGAACTCGTTCCTGTTGTGGCCAAGGGTGTCTCGGCAACACAAGCAAATGGGGACGTGATCTCGTGGTTAACAAAGGGTATCAAGGCGCTGACGATCAACGTTCCGCTGCAAACCCAGCCCATCGGCCCCATCAAGTCCATTGAGATTGACGAATTCAGCATCATCTTTTCAGAAGACTCTCCTTGGCAACCGTTGGCCTTCTCTGACAACCTTAAAGCGATGATCGGTCTGCCGTTTGGGTTCCAGCTCAACATTATCGACACACAAGACATGATCAAGCTGATGTATAACAACTCGGTTGTCGGTGTGGTGGAGGGTACCTACTCCAATTCGACTCTAAGTTTGGACGTGGTAAATGCCGGTTCAACGGCGGGGACCTTAGCCTTGACCTTACCCCTCTCACCTTTGGTGCTAGGGGGTAACCAGACGCAGCAGGACTTATGGACCCAGTACCAGGATGTGTTGGTATTTGGTGTGAACACCTCCACTCGTCTTGCTGGTGTGTCTCACGCCTTGACCGATACTCCCGTTGGGCGCATCCTCCTCTCTCCTATCAACTTTGACGTCGAGTCGGGACTGACGGGACTCCAGGGACTGAACAAGTACCCAACTGTGATCAGTGCTGTGGATCTGACAGGGGGTACGACGGATGCACTGCTACTCTCAATTCAGACCACCATCATCAACCCCTCGAACCTGAACCTCACCACCGGCACGGTCAACTTCCAATTGGTCAACGACGTGGTTTTGGGAACGGTAACGATGCCCAATCTGCACCTCGACTTGGGGGAGAATAATGTGACAGCACAGGCCGTCTTTAATCCTCGGGCAGGCCCGACAGGCCAAGTTACTCTTAACCGCTTCGTATCAGGGCAGGACACCTTGCTTTACATCAACGGGTATAACGGCTCCTCATCCATTACCTCACTTAATCCTTCGCTCGAAAAGATTCGGATCAACACCATTCTCCCTGGCCTAAAGCAGACGTTGGTATCAAAAGCGCAGCTCCAAGTGCTCAACACTACAGGCATTGTCAACGACACGGCAGATGCCGTGGTTTCCCTCGCCAACCCATTCAGTACCGACTTGACCATTACTCATATTTCTTCGGATGTCTTCGCGTACGGAATCAATTTGGCCAAAATCGATTATGCGCTCAACTTCCCGGCCAATGCGAACGCCACTACGCTCTCACCGACCATCCCACTCACTTTAAATCTCAATCCCCCCGATATCTTTGGGGCGGTGCGGGCGTATGCTCAAATGGCCGGACTTGATCCAGGATTCATCGATGGCATCTGTGCTGTGGGGGGGACAATCTCACTCCGACAGTAGATATGCCACCACCGCCGGTAGTACACCTTTCAGTGGGGGGGACGATGAAAAGGGATGTGGAGAGCGACGGAGTGGAGTGTTGCATGTCGGAGGAAGAGGATGCGCTGAAGCATGGATTGTACAAGCGTGGCCTCCAAGTGAATCGCCATCAGAAGCGCAACATGTTTCATGACTTCAACCTCACAAGTTATGTGGGTGAGGCGTTTGCGCATGCGCTCAGCAACCTATCTGTGGTGGCCAACACAACGGTCGGTGACTACGCTACCTCCTTGTCGATGGCCCAACTTAATGTTCCGCTAGCGACGGACAATACGCTCTTCTACCTTCTCCCCGTTCTCGCCCAGCCGATTGTTCAGCGGATTGTGGACAAGGCACTCCTCGCGATTGATACGGTCACAGTCCTCAATCCTCAAGAGACGACGTTTGGGGTGCAAATGCAAGGCACCCCACAGAGGCTGGGCCGTTTGACGGTCTGGTTCACTTTCCCCAGGGGATGCAGGTCAACTACGATGGCCGACTGTTGGGCCAGATTGCGTTCCCAGACATCACCTTGGTTGGGGATGTGGGAGCGACGATTAATGTGACAACAGTATTCCAAGTGGGCAACGTGACGTTTATGGAGGAATTTACCAAGGCGGCGCTTACCGGTCCTTCTTTTGCGTGGGACATCACAGCTGGGGGATCGTGGTGGATGCGCTTGGTATTTCGGTGCCTAACATTACCCTGTCCAAGAAGGTTGTGCTCACTGGCTTCAATGGCCTAAAGGGAGAGGTCCAGATCAACTCATTTGACTTGCCAGGGAACGATCCTCAAGGAGGGATTCATCTTGACGTCAGCACTCTCATCAATAATCCCTCCCAGTTGGGTATGGAACTGTCTACTTTTGGGGTGGACGTGGTAGGGAACAATACATTGCTGGGTCCTGCCGCAGCCGCCAACACCTTCACATTGGCCGCACTCGGCCAAACGCCTCTCAATCTCTCTGGCCAGTTGCTTCAGCAATCCACGAGTGCAGGACAAGCTGTACTTAGCACTGTGTTTACCAATTTTGTGCATGACATCCCAACGGCCCTGGTTGTTAACGGTGACCATGCTGGGCCAGCCAATGTGTCCTGGCTCAACAACGCAATTAAGGTGCTTAGTATTCCGGTCACGCTTCCCGCTGCAAGATTCGGCGTCATCCGTGGTGTCACGCTCAATCAGCTTTCTTTGGGCTTCACCCCCTCCTCGGCCTGGAGCCCTGCCGCCAGTAGTGTCAACACCACGGCCCCTTTTTCCTCCCGTTCGCGTTCCCCATCAACATCACCCAAATTCAGGGGCGATTCATTGCCAACTATGGGTCAGGCGATGCGGCGGTCCTCGACATCCCTCCCTCCCCTGCAAAGACGGATGTGGATACCCGTGTGCTCACGCTCGGGTTTGATAATGTTCCCTTTGTTTCTTCCGGACCGTCTCACCCCGTTTTCAGCCATTTCCTTGCCGATGCCACTTTGCAACCTCAGGTGGACTTCGGACTTCATGGAGCAGCAACTGCTTTGGCGGAGACAGCGGCGGGTGTGGTAACCATTACGGACATTCCGTTTGCAGTGAATACGTCCATTTTGGGCTTGCAGGGCTTTAATGCCCGTCCAGCCAATGTGACGGATCTGGACGTCTTCCACGGCTACCCCTCCTATCTCCAGATCAACCTCAACACCCCCTCTTCAACCCCTCGGACATCACCATTAGCACAGGCGATGTGCAGTTCCAAGTTCTGTACAACGACCACCCTGTCGGTCCGGCAGCAATCGAGAATCTGGTAGCTGTCCGATGGAGAACATTGTCCCCACCGCCTTGCATTATTCCCCTCAGGGAGCAGAGAATGTGCAAGCGGGGCAAACTGTACTGAACAACTATGTGGGCAATGTGACCACAGTGGCTGTGGTGGCAGGATATGACAACTCAACTCAGGTACCTTCCCTCTCCCAAGCCCTGCAAGGTATCCGCCTAACCACAGAGATCCCTCCGCTCGGGAAGCTGCTGATCACCGAAGGAACCTCACTGTTCCGCGCAACATTGATGCCGACAACGACGTTTTGTTATGGTCACATTGCCAATCCCTTACCGCAGCATTGAATATCAATCAATCGTAGCAGCTCCTGGTACGGTCCCCTCTCTTACTGCTGTGTGCCGTACAATAATGACTGACGGCATTTGCGGCATATCTAAAGTGTACAATAACTTGACATTGGGCTCCATCACGCGGATTTGTCGCCTGTCATTCATGCACCTGGCACACTACTACGTCAGCCAGGCCATTCCTATGGCCTCAATACGAACCCCAAAATACTCGTAGCCTGCTTTTGCAACTGGCTCAGGAAGCGGGACTTCGCTCGGACCTTGGCCTCCCTTCCTTCATCGCATCGTTGATTTACCCGGGAATGCCTCGACGCAAGTCAGGGTATGCCGGGGGAGACGAAAGCTCTTGTCCCGCTAATGGGGCATTTGATCTACTAGGAGCCATGCTACAAGCTCTTAAGGGCTGGCAGTCACCATCCCCATCGTGACGGATGTCGATATCGATGAGTATGGGGTGACTCTTACTTCAGCCAGGCCCCTGTTCCGATTCACACGGACGAATCGGCACTTTACCTTCTGCACCGGCGGGAGCTCCGTTGATCCAGCAGATTGTTGATCAGGCCGTATTGGCTTTGCCCAAGGTAACATTACCCCCGTTACCGACGACGGACTCAACGTGGACCTACGTGGAGAGCTTCTGACCGATGCACCAACCAATGCGTTGATCACTTTCCGTCCCATTGAAGATTCGATGGAATGGCTCATTCATTGCGACCATCAGTCTACCTCCCATCTGCACGATACCTGGGAAGGGTGTGCCCAATTTGCTCATCTCGGTCAAGTGAATATCACGGATCAAGCTGCATTCACCGCCTTTGCCCAGTACATTCTCCACATCCATCATTTACCTGGGAGATCAGCAGCTCCCAAGTGAATGTCTTGGCTCTGGGGATCACCTTCTCGGAGGTGAACCTGGTCAAAACGTGACATTCCAGGCGTTCAATGGACTCCCTGGTGTGGCCACCACCACCTTTGACATTCCCGGCGAGGGATCCGACTACCTCTCCATCTCAGTAGGGGCGAATATCCCGTCGCCAGCAACGCTGGGCATCGAGCTCAATACCGCCAAGTTCAACCTCTTCTTCCAAGGAACTGAGCTGGGTTCCGCTCAGCCGATGGACTTTCCTTAGCTCCCGTGGCTGTAACCTCGACGGTGCTGAATGGGCAGCTGGTGCGGCAGACATCCCAGACGGGGCTGAATAACCTCGGGTGTTATTCTCTGAATTCCTACAGGGAAACAATCTGAGTCTAGTGGTACAAGGAGTGGAGGTGGACACTCCTTATCAAACGGGAGGGTGGGCTGGTTATCCGATGCCTTCTCCACCCTCCAGCTCAATGTGACGCTGGTGGGAAAGGCGTATGAGGTTATTTTCGGTGACGCTGTTGGATTTGGAGTTGGACTTATCGGGGGACCCGGCCATCGTATCCTACAACATCCCCTTCAAGCAAGGATACGCTGGCCATGTACGCCAATCCCATTCATTTCACCCTGGCTCCGACCCAAGTCAGTGCGGCTATCACACGATCATGTTTGAAATGTCGCCGCGCTCAGCTCAACCTGCCCATGAGGGATGTGGGAGAGAGGTGTCTACTGGACCAGAGCATCACTCTCCCCTGGTTCTCGCTTTCCAAGATGAAAACCTCTTGTCTCTCAACAACGCACATTTGACAAATTTGTCGCTGCGGCTGCGGACACACCCGAGTTGGACCTCCAGCTGGTTGGGCAGGCAGTCGTACGCGCAACACTCACATTGGGACCATCGAGATCACCAATCACCATCAATGTGCCCTCCTCTCTCAAGGGCATCAACTCATTCAACCACCAAGCCCCCTTGTCCGGGGTGAGCATTGCGGGGTCCACCCCCGAGTATCTTATTGTTACTCTTACCGTTACATTGCCCAACCCGAGTAACATATCGATCTTAACGCGCGACCTCTATCTGCCCATGTTTTACCGAGGAGAAGACGTGGGCCGGGCGTTCCTCCTGCCTAAGCTGAACCTACTCCCGGGAGACAACGCCGTTCCGGTTCGATTTTACTATGAGCCCAGCAACCCCTGATCCGATTGCGCTTGATTTGATCCGGCAGTACTTGGGGCCAGCAAACAATGGTACGGGAGGGGGAGCCATACCCCATGACCCCCATTAAGGTGGGAGGGGTGCCCACAGAAAATCTCTACCCTGCATCTCCCTATGACTCGCTGGTGCCGGCATTGTATGGGCTCGATATGCCCACCGTTCTTCCTGGAGCAGGGGCAGGTTGGTGCTGGAGCTGGATTTGACTATCCCTGTTTTGCCGGCGTTTTCGACAGCAAGGGGCAGGCACAGCTGTCTATCCACAATCCGCTCGCAGCCGCCTTGACGGTCGAGCGCATCTCCGCATTGGTTTGGAAAGCTGGCTCGAAGGGAAGGTGATCCATCCCTTATCCGCGCCACCGTGGATCAAGATATCATTCCCCCGTCCAGGTGAATCCAGGCGAAACGGGCCGCATCCCCGTAAATTTACCATGACCCGCGGCTTGCTGTTCTCTCTCGACCTACTCACTCAGCCTCTCTCCATCGAAGCGACGATCAAGGCGGAAATTGAGGGAGGATATGTGATCCCCTCCCTGTCTTACACCGAGTACGCCTCCCCTTCCAAACCCTCTCCTGCTTGACATATTCTACCGTGTATACTAACACTTTGGACAGGTATGACATCTACACCACCTACCTTGCCACCGTCTTGGACATTCCGATCAACATCACCACAATTGTGGGCGATCTTCTGCCTACCATCCTGGCTGTGCTTAGTCCGGAACAAGTGACCAATTCCCTGTTGCCGGCACTGCAGCGTATGCCCGTGAACGAGGTGCAGATGATGGCCCAATCGCTCAACACCAATGACCCCATCGTGCAATTTGCATGCAATGCTGTGCCCATCCTCAAGGGCCTACCCGTGTGTCAGCCGGCGATGGGATTGCACCTCCGACTTGTAGAAGAGGGTCGAGGAAGCTCGATCCGTCATGCCGCCTCTTCCACCTCCAGCCCCTCTGATCGCCTGAACTGTTCCTGCCCCCTGTGCCCGCCGATTGTGACCAACAATGGGTGCATTGCCTCCATTGCGTTGCTTTACGTTTTTTATTCTTCTTTTCATGCCATTTTCACAGTTCCGTTATACTCGCCAAACCTATACTCTTCTATTGCCTCCAGTGTAAACCAATTGAGTGCCTTTGCTCGAATTGATGCGAATTTTGTTTATCCTTCTGTTGGTGCTTTATATATTGATGGCTTTGAAAGATGTGAAGCAAGTCGAGGAAGATAAATGGCATATGTCGACATTAAGTACTAAGTAGTCCACTGGCAATCGCTTTTGTCCTTTCCTCTTCGCCTGGGATCCAAGGTAGTGCATGCATTCGTGTCTTGATTCTGCCAAGCAAGACAAGTCGATGGGGTATACGCTCTGCCCCCGCGACGCTGGTGGGCTTTGAAAGCAGAAGCCTAGGTGGCCGCCCCACCCGTTGGTCCGTCTGACGACGCAGACGGGGCCTGTGGCGGAGAGGACCTCGGACGAGGCCGGGCCCGTACCCGCTGATGCAGGTGCTGCAATACGAGACTCGGGGTTAAGATTGGCTTGGACGCGCTGCAACACACTCCGCGCGGGCTACCGCACCGGTCCTTGCCAAAACTAACCTTGACCGTCTCGTAATCGGGATGGTTCTTCATTGCCGCAATGGCCTTGATGGCGTTCTGAATGTTGCAGAAGTTGACAAAGGCCTGTTGGTTCCGTAAAAGTCAGTCTATCGATCGGGGTCACCCCGTGTTCCCCCAAGCTAGCGCAAAAGTATCAGTACCTACACAATTCTTCTCGCGGAGGAAATTGACCTGCTCAATCTCGCCAAAGTCGCCAAAGTCGCGGCGGAGTTCTCCTCCGTGTGGAGGGCAGGGTCGGTGATGTTGCCGACATAGACATTGCGTGAGCCCCCAGCTTGCACCGCTACAGCAATTGCAGGCGAAAGAGGGCCCGAGTGCTTCCCCCACCCAATCTTGAGCCGCCGATTGTGGATCATGACGCCCGAGAAGGACGCCATGTGAAAGAAGGCCAGGGCGGCATGGGGATCAATAAAGGTAACGAACGCAATGTGTTTTTCGGGAAGGTAGCGAATGGTCTGTAGCAGGCCGCCGCGAACATGGTTACAGATCTCTTCGGTGGTCGTTTCCGAATTGATGTTGCCCAGGTAGACGGTACGGTTGCCCATCTGAGAGAGCGCGGCAGCAGCACTTGCGGCAGCAGCACTGGCGGGCGAGTCTCGTTGTCATCATACGGAAGGGGGCTCAGGGAAGCCGAGTAGCCCAATGAAGCGGCAGCGGCGAACCCCATAACTGCGGCCTGATGGTTGTGAGCTTGGTTTTGCTGTTGACTCTTGGGGATGTAGGCGCACCGGTCTTTGCCATAGTTGACACGTTTGTCTCCCCAACCAGGCTCAAGCGGCAACACAGCAACGACTTTCATGGCTGTCGCAATGGAGACGAAGTGGACAAAGGCAATGTTGCGGTCCTGGACTACCTTGACCTGGTCAATCATCCCAAACCGACTGAGCTCCTTCCGCAGTGCATCCTCGGTCCATCCCTCCATATTGCCGAGATACACATTGCGTGTCGCGCTGCTCTGTTGTACCGCCTGGGCCACTGCCGGGGGACGGGCGAATTTTGCCCCAGCCAATCTTGAGCTCCGACGAGTGGAGCGAGAGGCGCTTGACACAGGCATCCGCATGAAACGCCGCAGCCATGGCGGGTTCAAGGAACGAAATGAACGCACACGCCTTCTCGGGCAGGATGCGGACATTCTCGACCGGACCAAACTTGACCAGGTTCAGCAGCTCCTCCACCGACGCCGACGGAGGGAGGTCACCTACGTACACGGTGCGGCCGGGCGCGTTGGAGCCACCAGGGCTGTTGACGTAAGGGGACCCCATAACGGGCATATTTAGTCCATATGGACTACCGAGCGGGGGGGTGCCAATGAAACCATATCCTTGGGCAGGAGTGAGGTACCCGGCCTGACCATAGCCAGGGGCAGGTGGCAGCACGCCATATGCTGGGCGGTGAGGAAGAGGATGTGTCTGGTCAGCACCCTTGCTGTGTTGCATGCTACGCTAGGGGGACACATACGACTGGGAGTGATGGGGGACTCGGCCTGCGGCGCAGAGGCCACAGGGGGAGGGTACATGCCGGCTGGGTTGAGGATAGGGGGATAAATGCCGAGACCAGCAGGAGAGGGCGCTGGGCCTGCTGTGCGGGGAGTTGCCCGGGCTCATGGGGTGACAGGTAGTCGTCCGTGTTGTGGGTGGGGGGAGGGGGGAAATTGGCGGGGGCAAACGGCTGCATGGCGGCTGGGGTGGGGGGTAAACGATGCAGAGCACACAGCACAGCGAAGACGAAGACGAAGGGGCAGAGAGAGGAGCGCGGGGAACAGGAAACGGCGCGGGACTGATGGGCGTGGTGGCGGGCGCAGCCTAGTGCATCCGAGGTGTGGTCTGGGGTGGCTGCGGGAGACGATGGAGCACAGGAGGCGGCGTAGATGGAAGCGACTCGTGCTGGTGCTCGTGGGCCTCGAGGTGAAGCTTCGCTGCGGAGCTGCCTGTGGCGCAATAGTTAATCACGGCCAGCGGCCGCGCACACAGCCATGGCAGCCCCCCTGCGCCGCTGCCTGGTTGCGCCGATCTGCCCCGCACACTGCCCCACGGCCGTGCCCCTGGGCGTCACTGGTACATCCGGCAGGCTCTCTTTTGTGGTGCGCTCAGCCTGGGCGCCTGAGCCAGCCCGCTCGGCGCGCTACAGCCTGCACCGTTGCGTTCAAGTTCAACGTTCAACTAAAGCTATTCATATTCAGCGCCTATTCAGCCTGCGATCAGCCGCTCACCGGCCCCTTCAGCCAGTCTTCGCCTTGTCTCCCCTTATTCTGGCGCCTTCATTAATCATTCCCTCCGTTTCGTTCGCCCATCGTAGTACTGGGGATGCTGCTGGAGCACCGCTGGGCAGCAAACTGCGCCCGCGCATCCTCATAACAACGAAAAAAATAACCTCTGATCGGCGGATTTCTTATCTCACCACATTTCCGAAGATGCTCGCACGCGTCATTAACGCGATTAACGGTACTAACTACCTCTGCATCAGCTGGATCTGTTCGACAGAACTGTCATGACATGCATGACATGTCATGCATATGCGTGCGAGCTGTTCATTTTGTCACTGTCAACTCTCTTCCCGCGGTCTTCTCTCTCGGTGCTCTCTAGAACGAAACATCGATCCCGCCACTCATCCACTGTCTGAAATAACATGCTCTGTTCAACAGAGTTAGCAGGGACCCACCGGGTTCTGTTGATGGCCTCAATTCACAACCTCCGTCGCATAACATGCCTCATCACACAGTCTCTGCAATACCCCTATACTTAATTGGTGATATCTAATAGTTCATGCGGATTTTGGCACTACGGCACGCTTATATATCCCTGAGCGACACATGTAGACCACCTATCTATTACTTCGGGCACACACACATTCAGCCTCTCAGCCGAATATGATCTCTGTGGTCATTAACATTCTCCTCGCACAATAGCAGAGCCACGCCCGACCTCAAAAACACACCCATTTGACGGTCCGGAAGAGGCTGTGAAACTAGTGTGATGGACCATGCTCAACGACTAGAAACGGTCTCCGGGAATGCATGCTCAGCCTCTGCACTCGAGACTTGAGCTTGAGCACCCAGAAGCTTTGATTTCGGGGCCCGGGGTGTCAGCCGAACAAAATACCTGAGAGTACAGGATGACGTCTTCATCGTAACTCTTTTTTAGTATGACCACTGCGACCCACGCCGAGAAAACACAGACCACTGGAATACATATCAGACAGACGGTACATCGAAGAGGCGAAGGTGGAGGCTCTGTCGATAAAAGAAGTGCCAAAAAAGGAGGGCAAAACTAAGGTCGCAGGACTCTTCCGCCATCACATGTATTGTTTCACCCAGAAGACGAGAGGCTCTTATTATGGCGCAGGCCCACTCTTGATCGATGATCGTGTATCGAGGTGAAGATACCCCGTTTCGGCGGGGGTTTGCGAAGTAGGCAGGCTATGGGAGAGGCTCCTTCGTGGCTCCTTGGTTTCATTCGTCGTATCGTGAGGCGAGCCCGCTGCATTGAGCTCATTCTACCGCGAGCAGCTGCAGGAGCCCAAGTGGGTGCGCGCCGCCAGAAACCCCCAGCAATCGGCGACCCAGCCCCGGATTACCTAACCCAAACGTGCCCCACTGCCCCCGTGCTGCGCGGGGGGCGCCACGTAATCGGTAATCGGGCGAGGGAGCTGGTGGGCCGTGCGACCTCCGCGCAGCCAGCAGCCAGCAGCCCGCGCTGAGCTCCCTCAGCCGGAGCTCACATGCATAGCGCCGCAGCACGGGGCAGTCGCAGGGGCCAGTGCTGCCGCTGGCGGCCAGCTTCCCGCCATTTGCCCTGCACCTTCGTGCTGCCTTCCCACCACCATCTCCCAACTGCCCACGATGGAAGACGAAGTTGCTGCGCTCGTTATCGACAACGGCTCCGGCATGTGCAAAGCCGGGTTTGCTGGCGATGACGCCCCCCGCGTATTCCCCTCCATCGTCGGCCGCCCGCGCCACACCGGCGTCATGGTCGGCATGGGCCAAAAGGTACGTCGCCCGCCCTTCCTTGCGCATTCCGACCCCACCCTGCTGACACCATTCTCAGGACTCGTACGTCGGCGATGAGGCCCAATCTAAGCGTGGTATCCTCACGCTCAAGTACCCGATCGAGCACGGTATCGTGACCAACTGGGACGACATGGAGAAGATTGGCACCACACTTTCTACAATGAGCTCCGTGTCGCTCCAGAGGAGCACCCCGTCCTCCTCACGGAAGCCCCGCTTAACCCCAAGGCCAACCGTGAGAATGACCCAGATCATGTTCGAGACTTTCAACGTCCCTGCTTTCTACGTGTCGATTCAAGCTGTGCTTTCGCTGTACGCCTCTGGCCGTACCACGGGTATTGTGCTCGACTCGGGTGATGGCGTGACGCACACTGTGCCCATTTACGAGGGGTACTCGCTTCCCCACGCCATTCTGCGTCTCGACCTTGCTGGGCGTGACCTGACGGATTACCTCGTGAAGCTTCTTCTCGAGCGCGGCTACCCATTCACCACCACTGCTGAGCGTGAAATTGTGCGAGACATCAAGGAGAAGCTCTGCTATGTTGCTCTTGACTTTGAGCAGGAGATGCAGACAGCAGCCCAGTCGTCGGCTCTGGAGAAGAGTTACGAGCTGCCGGACGGTCAGGTGATCACGATTGGCAATGAGCGCTTCCGCTGCCCCGAGGCGCTCTTCCAGCCTTCGTTCCTGGGTCTTGAGGCCCGCGGTATCCACGAGACGACGTACGCGTCCATTATCAAGTGCGATTTGGACATTCGTAAGGACCTGTATGGCAACATTGTCCTTTCTGGCGGTACAACAATGTACGCTGGTATCTCGGACCGCATGCAGAAGGAAATCTCGGCGCTTACGCCCTCGTCGATGAAGGTCAAGATTTGGCTCCCCCTGAGCGCAAGTACTCGGTCTGGATTGGTGGCTCGATTCTCGCCTCGCTTTCGACGTTCCAGCAGATGTGGATCTCGAAACAGGAGTACGACGAGGCCGGTCCCGCCATTGTTCACCGCAAGTGCTTCTAAACTTGGGACTTCTGCGTCACCTCCTATCCCATCGGAGCACTTTCTTCCCGTTGTTCTTCCTTGCCTTTTCTGCTGTGTGGGTGTGTAACTGTCCAGCTGCTTACTATACAAAAATATGCTCGTTTCCCCTGTGGTTGGCTTCTTGCTTGCATAGTCTGTAACAATTTGGCATCGACTCAATGCGCGCGAGCCCAATTGAATTGCCCCTACTGAACTCTTTTCATTTTAGCGACGTCCTGAGCCACGCGGCCAGGGGATTGCAATGGATGCTGAAGTATAGGGAAAGTAGCGGAGCCGATCGATATTATGATAGCGGGTGAAAGATGGGCGTTGGTGGCAGAAAGCTGGAGGAGAGAGCTAGAAGATAGTAATACGGTTGAAAGCCCCTGGCTTACATTTTGCCAAGCCCACGCCATATCAGCCTTCGGAGTCTGTGGGCTTCGCCAGTGACTAGTGACTAGTGACTAGTGACTAGAGACATGCCAAGTCGCAGTAGTCAGTAGTCAGCGGTCAGTGGTCAGTACTCAGTATCATATATCAGTAGGCAGTACAGCTAGTACTCGAAGTACTCAGTCATCTTGTGTGGCAACATCGTATCCGGCCTCTAGACTGATGCTGTCTTAGATCTTATGAATATGAGCACCGAAATACCATGGTCACGCGTCCCTCCCTAGTCACTGCACTCCGCACGTTCTTTCAATCTCAGACGGTAGCAGTAGATGCATGCACATCAGTTTCCGCGGTCATTATAGTACTTTGCCCTTGCTCGTCTCGCCCGCATATCTGCCACAAACAGTCAAATCCCCCTTTTATCGGGATAGCCAAGGGTGGCGGCTGTCGCTTGCTTTCGGGGAACGAAAGCCGTGCCATCATATGATGCCCATGATGAAATGCTCCCAACCCTGGACCTCTGGTTACTTCCACAGTGGCTCAGCTGGCTGAGGCTCAAACTGGGCGCCTCCTCAGTTTGAGCTTGAGTCCTCTGTGGCTACGCCACACAGCCTACGCCTGCTGTCTGGTTAGAATTTCCTCAAGGGGCGTGCACGTCGACATCATCGAGTTCAACGTTCAACGTTCAGAACTGCCAAAGCGCACGCAGACTGAGCTGAGGCTCAGCGCTACTCAATATTAGATCTCGGGGAGGCGTTCCTCGCAGAAACGTACAGGCTGTTTTCAGTGGCGAAAAGGGGCTTTCGGTAGTCCAAGCTGGTCGTAAGTGAAAGAGATGTGAGCACGTGTGGCCATTTCTGATCTGAACTCTGAACGGGATATCCGTAAACGCCTTTCGGGTAGTAATTGGAAACATGCTGGGCGGCTTGTGTGCTGGTGGCGGGCTGCCGTCATGCATCACGACCATGAATCATGCATCAGGTATACTAGAAAGGTCGAGTGAGAACCAGCTGCCTGAGATCGACCGTAGGTACGAGTAGCGAATAGATGGTCGGGTTCGATGATCGATGATCGATGAAGCTGATGAAGCTTCTTGAAGCTTGAAGCTTGAAGCTCGAAGCTCGAAGGACGGTATGTCGAGAAACATGAACTGCATGAATGTCATGAACCGATGGCGATATAACGATGCTGGTAATCCGGCAATCGGTAACCGGTAATCGTCGATATTCGATAATCGATCATCGATCATCGACCATTGATCCGATCAGTGATCGATCGAGTAGATCTGTGCCAGTTTAGTTAAACGTTAAACGTTAAACGTTAATGACAGTTTTGCTGTGGGCAGCTGCTCGGGGACCCTTTTGTGTCGTTTCAGCCGCAATAGATGGGCTGGGCACGGGGGCTGAGTACTGCATGGTCTGTGGCGCGAGGGATGTGGCTGGGGGGGGGGGTTATAACCTTAGTGGCTGGCTCTTCGGTGCGTCGGTCAGCCGCTCCAGTGCCGCGGCCAGCATCCAGAACAGCAGGCCACTACCACCACCACCCCCCCTCTACCTCCACATCCCCTCCTTATTCCGGGCATGTTGCGTCGCCCATCAGGCCAACCTCCACCCAGTGCATCTTCTGCCGAGGCAGAAGCCCAGGCTTACGCTGCCGAAGTCACCCCTTGGGAGTTTGAGGAAGGAGGTACGTCGGCCTCTCGTGCACCGTTTCGTCACGATTGGTTCCCCTAACCATTCTCCAGGCATCTACCATCCTTCTTCGGCCAATGGGCCCCCATCGGCAACAGCCGGGATGGCGGGCCTGTCCCCCCCAGCGTCGGCACCGCCTCCCAAGCGATCTGGGCGGTTTTCAAGCTTCTTGTCAAGGAAAGACAAGAACGTCGCATCAGCGCCATCAGTACCGCTCTCAAGTACCAGCCCGCGCCCCCCTTCTCACGGGGCAGCCTGAGCTCTGACCACATGTGGACGAGCGCTCCACTCCTGCTTCTTCCCAGGCTTCATTGACCCGCCACATGTCCCCACCCGTTCCTACCCAAAGCGTACTCGACGTGAACGATGAGCCCGAATGTCCCATCTGCCTCGAGCCTTTATCGCTCCGGTTGAATGGTGAACGGCCACATGTGGTTCCGATATGCGCACATGCCATGCACCACGAGTGCTTTACTGCCATGTACGGCGACCCTAAAGCTGTACTTTCCGCAAAGAGAGAGAGGAGAGGGTTGGCCCGTTGCGTCGTACCTCTCACGAGGAGATGATCTGCCAAGTCTGCCGTAAACAGATTTTGCTTACCGGAGACAGAGTGGGAAGCAAGACTACGGCAATAATTGGCTCGGCTTGGGGGCGGGACGGCCCTCAATTTCGGACAGCAACCCTCTCTCAGATTCGAACGGGGATGACAAGGCCGATTCTGGGCGGGAGACTGGGCCGATGGCTCAGCCTCGCATAGAGGCAATCAGTGACTTCTCCCCGGTTTACCGCAAGGCGGCCAATGCAGGGAACATGCAACTTCTCAACGTTTTGATCACTGTGTCCATTCCCGGGCGCCGATCGTACAGTGACTACGGATTGGGTGGGAGGAAACTCCTTCGACGCAACAGCCGGTGAGCCTGCCAAGTCTGCCCCGGTCAGGGAGTACCTCAAGCCGAATCCGATCCATGACGGTGTCCAGCGACGCGCCCACGGAAGGGAAACGACTATACGACCTTCCCGAAGAAGGGCCAGTATCCCCCCTTGCAAACACCTGATTCTCGCCGCGCCGAAGTAACAGCTGATCTAAACGATCGTATCCTTGACTGGAAAGGCCACCAGCTCGAACATTTGGCGGGTTGCAGTACTTCGATTCGATTTCCGTCGTTCAGGGCAAGACGGCGCGCCAGTTTGGAGTATATCTTTTGGAGGAGGCTCTGCTCTGCACGTTGGAAGATAAGAGAAAACATGTGAGTCGGTACCTCAGTATACCCTACTCGAACTCCTCAGATGATGGCCGGAGTAAGGTGATCCGAAGTGCACCTTCAGCTCTCAAGCTCAAGGGAAGAATTTACTTGCGCCATATCGGGCAGTCGTGGCCTCATCTTCGGCAGAGGCTGCACTGAGCATCAAGATGATCGATGAGAAGCTCCCTGACTTTATCTTGGTCTTTCACTCGGAACGACAAGCTGAGCTATGGAAAGATCGAATTGAAGGGCTGATCCATAACATTCACCACCCCGAGGCCAAAGTTTCTCTCCCGCTTGACATGGATTTGAGTGGTCGAATGGAGGAGGCCCCGTCAGTGAGGTCCCCAAGGTCAGATATTTCATCGTCCTCCATTCCCAAGAGCATCGCCCCTGAAGATGAGGTCGCCTCGCCTGATTCGACAAAGAGTCGACAATTTACCCCTCGTTCCGGCACAACTCCACGACCTTCCCCGATCCCCAGTCCGCAGGGGGCCCTCCCCCCGATTCCTTGTAAAGTCGATGCTCTGGACCGATTTGGATTCGATGGTTCTGAGGCACTTCCTGGGGATCCCACCCCAAAACTCTACCCCCCGTGGCTCTCGATTTGGTTCTCGTGGTTCCCATCCCCCCATACCGAGAGAAGGAATGCCCCCCTCTGATGCAATCAAGCTCACCCTACTTCGTTCTAGCTTGCTCTTCCTGCTCGACGCAGTGGGGGACAAAGGGCGGATCAGTATTGTGGCCTACCGTGCAGCGCACAAGCAAGATGGGGGTTTCGTCGCCAAGACACAGCTTCTTCGTCCTTCTCTCCCTCACTCACACGATACGCTTGCACAGTTCCTCGATTTGCTTTCTCAGGCCCACGACGCGTCTTCGATGGGGGACTTTGTGGAGGATCTCTCTCAGTTCCCCGGTATGAGCGAATATGTCGACCTTGCCAGTGGGGAAATGTGGGTGTTGATGTCCTGCTCCAACGCAAGAGCAAAATCCCATCTCGGCTCTGCTAATAGTGGACGATTCCCCTATCGGGCCCAAAAGAGGCGAGATGGATCTCTTTTCTCAGCGAGCTGAGGCAACGGGAGCTAGGGTCCACACCTTCGGCCGGGGGCGAAACATGACCCCAGTTCGCTGTGGTTGATTGCTTCCCAAACCAAAGGGAGCTATACCTACCTCCGTCGTGCCTCAGAGCTACGGATTGTGCTCTCCGGATGTGTCGGCTCGCTTATCTCTACTGCCTTAACTGAGGTCACGCTGCGTATCACGCTCGACCCTCATCGGCCTGTGCTCGCACGCAAGCCCAAGTCCTCCAGCCACTACTTCGTCTCTGCGGACGGGAAAGGTGTGGAAGTACCCTTGGTCCACTCCCCTATGGGAGCCAGCGGGACATCCTTCTAGAACTCGAGATGGATTTCGATGGGTCTACCGCAGTGTTGCCCTCCCTCAGAAGAAGGAGTGATGGACGAATACCTTTTGCAGTTGGTATGGACCCAGCCTGCTTCCACTCCCAAGTAGAGGAAGCACCTCTGTTCATTGCGACGCATCGTACCGAGACCCCAGACGCATCAGCAGGCGAGCCGCCTTCCTAATACCGTGGAATTTAGCGTGGCTCTTTCACCGGAGCCGACCCACAGGCAGGGTTGCTTCCAGCGCAGATGGCTGCTTATGCCCGGGCACGGGTCACTCGCCGCACAATGGAGTTGTTGACAGCAAGTTTGATTACCAACAGCGTCCTTGTTGCCCCTCACAATGCCCAGCAAGCTACTACCCTCCTGCTCCAGTCGCGGCAGATGATCGAGGCAGTGTTACTTTCTACCCGGGTTTTCGTTGGGCCACTACCCAGTCAAACGTCATATGCAGCGCGCGTCCAAGCGCTCTCACCCCCTCCCAATTCCGCCCCCACTGCACCATCTGCCCCTGTTCAGGAAGAACACGAGCAGACCATCGCTTCGCTCACGGGTTCTGGAGGATTTGGAGACGCTCCTAGGTGTACTAGGGGGACTCGCACCAACGGTCGCGTGTATCTGGTGGGGAGCGGTTTGAACAGGAAGGACGCAAGTTTGCCGCACAGCAGGCTATGGTCCTGCGTACCCAACGTGCTTGGTCCAGCCGCACCAACACGGAGACTTGTATCAAAGACGACAATGGCCCCGCCCTCGCTGTCTTGGCTGGACTCAGTGCACCTCCCCGCCCAAAAACAGCAGTCGAAGGGTATCTTCGTAATGTCATTCTCCGCGTCCAAGCATTTGCCCTGTGCGGGGCCATAGGATCGCGAGGTACTATAAAGAGATAAAGACCAAACACCTTAAGCGTAGGTCTGTCTCCTTCGTTAGAACTAGGAGGCAATATAGTACGATTGAAGACTTCGGTGCCATGTCAATATGTCAATGTTGCCCTTTTTCAAGCCAAGACTGCTTTTTGCTTCCTCCTCACGATTCAGGAGTCAAGGGCCAAATAACCGTACTGCCCCCGGGGTGTAGACCAAATGACTGTGGAAAGCACCAATCGTGTCGACACTGGGCCGGTTATATGGCTCAGATCAAGGGAGAATGAATTGGTGGCCAGGACGGTGGTGATGAAATACAACGTCATGGCAGCACCAGTACTACCCCCGCGGGGCGCCGCCTCTGCCGCGTCCTGCTTAACGTGAATGATCAGGTACTTAGGTAGTAGGGCATTGAAGGGAGGGGAGATTATTCTTTTGACCTTGGTTCCACCCCCTTTGCCGAGGGGAACATGGGCCCAAGATGCCGATAACGCGGAAGGTACGATGCGAGGGTCAGCAGCGCGCGACGCCAGTTGACTACTGGTAAACTGGGTCCTTTTTCGGTGGCATTGTCTATCGTCAGCTGTTGCACAAACCGAAAGCACAGTAACAGATACTCTCATTTTACAAGCAGTGGTCTAGAGTAATACTGTTACTTTACATCTTCCCGAATCTCCTCCGACCTTCCTTTACTGACACAGTCGCCGTCAACCAGTCCAGCGCCCGCAAATAGCCCAAGAACTACAGTGTGTCATGGGGCGCATTCCATCTGAAAATTAGCGTGAAAGACACAAAGAAATGGTGCACCGCCGAGTGTCGCATGGAGAAAATGTTTCAATCCTCCAGATCATCCCATCTGGTCCAAGGAGGGAGATGACATGTCGTATCGTCCAGTGTGTTCCCGACTTGCCCTTACGATCCGGGAACGAGGGCAAAGCGCATAACCTCAAACTTGGCACTTTCTCGCGCCGGATAGAGGTAAAGTAACCTTCCCCCACCTTGATTCATCTGTCGCTCCTCTCCAAAGTAATAGGAAAATTTGGACGTACGCAAGCCGCCCACCACGCGGAAGGAAATGTCGATCTTGCCTTGCAAGACGTTGATCTGAGGGGAGCGCAGTGTCAGCTAGTTAGCGACTGGGAAAAGGAGACGAAAGCTAACATACTGTGCCGCTGATCCAGGATCTCCCACGATTGACGGTTCCAGGCGGACGTTACCGCCAAGGCATGTTTGGCCAGCTCGTTGTCCCGCACACAGCGGACGGCGTAGCGGAAACCTGTAGAGGTAGTGACTCACGGTTGGGAGGTAGAGGGTATAAAGGCCCCAGAAGGCGCACATTCCACCAAATATCAGCCCGTACTTGAGCTTTCACTGTGGATCGGGGGGATGTCGCGCACAACACGGGGCGCACCTTGGGCACATGCGCTGCACCCCCTGGCTCATTGACGTACTTGGGCAGATCGAACTTAACCTCTGGCCTCTCCTCAGGGCTGAAGCGCCAAGTCGAGCAGAGGAGCAGATGTTTCGCAGGGCAAGTGGGCTGGAGCGTGACGGAATCGCTCGCAGCGCTCGCATGGACATGGAGATGGACATGGTGGCCTTCAGCTCATAGCCATCCGACCTTCCGCCAGAAGTCGGAGCAGTTTCAAGCTGCTGGCGTTGCACCTGGTCGTCGATTATGTCAGCAAGGGTTTACCCCAGCACTATCGTTGATCCAACGTGTGCTGCCACAACTACCACCACAGCAGTGCAAGCTTGCTGTTCTTTCCGCATCTCGCCCCTTGGTCGATGGTCCCCAACTACTTGGTTACATCTTATTATGTACTAGTTACCTTACCTGTTACATGTTACCCCCGCCCCGCTCGTGGATCTTGATCTCTTATGGCATCACCTGCGCCTAATACCAGCAGTACGCACAACAGTACTCTCGTCTTTTGGCCGAACATCATGCATCATGCATCATTAATCATTCATCATGCAAAATGGATGACGCTCGCTTTGGCTACCCAAGCCGCAAAAGCACAGGATGGAATTCAAACTTTAAGCCGCGATTCCGCTCACGGTCAGCCGCTGCACAGCGTACCATCCTCCAACCATCAGCCAACACCCCCTTCAACTTGGGCTACATCCGCCATGTCTGTGCCTTCCTTTCTCCACACTGCATTCTCCGCGTACTAGTGTGCTTAATCCTCCCATCATGCATCGCCTTCCACCTACAGGCTTTGATATCTCACTACAGTCCTTACCATCCGCAAGTCATTTGGGCTGCCAAAAGAACCGATCCCATGAACCGCGAGATGCTGCCTTAGGCGGCTTTGCAAAAGCACTGACGTACTATTCGTCCAGTATGATCGACGTGACCTAAA
Source organism: Moniliella sp. 'wahieum' (assembly GCA_003971905.1). Lineage (NCBI taxonomy): Eukaryota > Fungi > Basidiomycota > Moniliellomycetes > Moniliellales > Moniliellaceae > Moniliella > Moniliella sp. 'wahieum'. The sequence continues at coordinate 586,201 of RSEE01000003.1, read as the reverse complement.
TCCCACTTCCTCCTCACTGTCTAACCATCATGGTCCGGGGCAATTTGCAAATGTCCATAATCAGCTCTTGGAAGCGATCTCAAGAGAGGTGTGCGAATATTATGAAAGGAGGATGAGAGTGCTGTCGAGTTACGACTCGGCCCTCTACCCATAATGGTCCGACTTGGAAACATGTCTCTTGATACGGTGTGATGTGCAAAACACACTTTTGGTTGCGTAGTCTTTCTCGGCATGCCCAGTGAGTTACTGGCACAGTAGAGTGAAATGTTGTGCGCCAAGCGCGAGATGTGAGGAACTGGCTGTGACAGGGGACGGGCGTGTTGAATATAACCGCTCCTCGTTTCGGGGTAACCGGATGCCACTATCCACACACATAGCTTATTCTAAACCCAGGAAGAGGCCAATTCCTAGGAGCCTACTGGAAGGAGTTCAGGTGAACTTCCTCTTCTCTCCTTCTCCTTCTCCTTCTCCTTCTCCTTCTCCTCTCCTTCTCCTCTCCTCTCTCCTTCTCCTTCTCCTTCTCCTTCTCCTTCTCCTCTCCTTCTCCTTCTCTCCTTCTCCCTCACCGCCATCTGTGCCTTGGCCGGTTGACTTCCTCAACAGAGCTGAATCGGTTGACGTCGTTACGTCGGAACAACTGAATGCTGCAATGTAGCCGCGTAGAAGATGTTCAGAATACAATGTCGTGTCGGATAATGGTATAAGTGGTGGAGTTGAGGAAGCGTTTGGCGCGTGTGATCATATTGTCTCCTCTTCTGTGGGTTTAACAACACTATTATACATAGAGCAAAGGCATACAGTTTCCTCTTCCAAGGGAAACGAGCACGTATCTCCTTGTGTATACTATACCTTCCGGAACGCAACAGCTATATATGCCCCCCCCCCCCATTATCAAAGTCCCTCAAGGTGTGATCCATCTCCTTTCCTGATCTATCAACCGCACCTTCTCCAGCATCACACCTGTAGTCCTCCGTCCCCTTTTGGGCATACCCTTACCCCTAATCGTCTTCAGTTTGCAAACGTGTGTTGATATATGTATTTGAATTGGGCGGATCGTTTGTTGCCTGGACTGTAACCGAGTGGTGAAGTTGGCAACCGGTAAAGGTTAAATGTAGTGCCGTGGTCAAATGACCACCATGGATGTTGAGCCAGGTGGCTCGTGCTTATTTGGCCAATGTCCCTTCAGTTCCTCCTCAGGCCTAGGAGTTCCGTTGTTTTTTCTCTCTCCTGTTTTTCCTTGTTCCGCAGCTTAGCCCCTGGTGGCGACTCGCTGCTTGGTGTTCCTCAGTAGGCGTTGCTGGTTGGCTTAGACCATTACCACCACCACCACTAGTGCGATTGCATCACCCTCGAGACCATCCGGACTCCAGGTTTCATCAATGGGATGGCACCCCTACCGACTAAAAGAGCTAGGCACTGACAATAATCTGATTAAGAGAGCACACACAGGCACGGAGATGAAAGAAGGAGGAAGTCGGTGCGGTGTCAGTACTCAGTAGCGGAGAGAAGTGAAGACACTGTAGAGTCAGGAGTCGACGCGAACACGTTTTAGCACAAAAGAAGTCGCAGACGCGTGGACTGCAGTTGCCGAATAAGCCCAGCCTCGCGGATGGGTCTAGGGAACTCGCGGTCAAAACTGTTACATGTTATACAGTTACTAAGTACTAATGATTAATGATTAATGATTGATGCAGATGACTAGTCCTACAGGTTTCAACGACATAAGCTTCAAGCTTCAAGTAGCTTCTTTAATGTGTACTAGCCAGAACAGGCTAGAACCGCGCGATAAAGCTAACCTGGTTCCTGACCCCCTGGGCCCGATAATTTGCACGAACATGCGTTTTGTTCAGCGTTCAGCGTCAGCTGCTCAGCCTGAGCGCTCAGCCTGAGCGCTGAGCGCTGAGCTGAGCCCCACCACGCGCCACATCCGGGGCGCCACATGTGACTGTGAGAGATCGCCCAAGCGCTCCCACATGCACCTAAGCTACAGGGGGCATCTTAAGTACTAAGTACTGAGAGTACTGACGGAGTAAATGAGTACACTGAGGTACTGAGGCCTGGGCCTCTGACATGTGAGGTCTCAGAGAGAGGCCGGCCGGCTAAGGAGCGCAGTCAGTTCTGCTTCAGGAACATGGATTTCAGCAGCTGTCAGATTCAGATCTCTCAGATCTCGTACGGCGCAGACAACCCTCAGGCCTCAGGCTGAGGCCCTAAGGCCTAAGCCTTAGGCCTTATGGCCTCATGCATCATGCATCAGTACTCTGTACATCAGTACGTCAGTACGTTACATATCAGTACTCAGCTCAGTCAGAGTACCACGCGTTAATTTTAAAGGTTAAGCTTAAGTACGTTAAAGTGATCGATGATCGATGTTCACTGGTACTGAGTACTGATCCCATGCCTTGAAGCTAAGCTTGTGCCCACGTTTCCGGCACACCGGCAACGCCACTTGTCTGGGGTTCCACGTTCCTTCCACATGGTCGGGTCTCAGATTCGGATCTCTTATAAATGTCACAAACAATCACCCACGCATAAAACCGTGTATCATGCGTCATGCATCTTCCATCCCGGTGGGCTTCGGTTCAAACCGTCTTCTTCATGTCCCCTCGGCCCCATATTTTGTAACTACTTATCCCACCATCAGGCCCTCTCTCTGTCACCACCATACACTTCGGGCAGGTCTTGTTACCATGACCGACCTACCGTACACCAACAACACCAACCCCTTCCCAACAATTGCCGACTTACCGAAAGAGTTGCAGCCAATTGTCGCGTTCCAGGACGCTAGTTCGTACGACGGGGCGATCACCTGGTGGGTATGCCTCTTTGTTGGCGGGTGTGTTTTGGGACGTCGTGGTCAGCTTTCCGTCAGACTGGAAATACATATACAGTCCCGAGTGGCGACGAATCAAGCAGACGGTGCAACAACGCAAACACTGCAGTCGTTTGACAAAACTGAAGGCCTTCATTCCTACCCCAGCCGCATTCTGTCATATCCTTGCCCGTCTTCTCACCTTCTCAATGTTTGGACTTGCTTTCGCATACTACCGCAACCCATCAAGTTGCCAAGGAGGTATGCATGTGTGCCGTTCTGCTATTCCTCTCACATCCAGGCTTCCCTGACTCCTGTCTCTCCATCACTGCAGACCTTTCCGCCTACATTGCTCTCTTGGCGGTCAGTAACATCAACGCCCAAATCATTTTTACACTACGCACCTATGCGATCACCAGGACGGTTCCCTACAGCAAGGTGTTATCTGTTTTTCTGGGGCTCTTGGTACTCGGCACGGCTGCATCTTGGCTTGGATGGGTGGGATCTGTCCGGGTTCATACGTAAGTAACCCTTTTCCCCATTGCGCATTTGTTTCTCTTTCATGCTCTAATCTGCTCTCTATTAGCTGGCCAAATGGAGTGACGATGCCTCTCAACTTCCGTATAGGCATGCGCTGTGGCGCTCTGCAATCGGGTATTTGGTGGCCCGTGGTGATTTATCTCTTCTCATTTATCGGTGACGTTGTTATGCTGTTCACGACGTGCGCGATGATGTGGAGTTTATACGTCCAGAGGGACGGTGAAGGATCGAAAAGCAACCTCAGGGGGAGGACGAGGCTATTTGTCCATCTCAGCCCTGTTGGTGGCCAGTTCCTTTTTGACGCGTTCCGGTACTTTGGAATTGCCGTGGCGGTCGAAAGTGTGGGCCTGGCATTGAGTTGGACCTATCTCCATCGTACTCATCCTGCCAACAACGCGCTCAGCGGAGTGGCACTGCCACTTCATGCTTTGATCAGCCTCGCGGTTGCGCCTCGGTGCGTTGTCAACCTGCGTAGGGCTGGGCAAAACCCATGGAGCCGACGAGTTTCTCGAACAACCCCAATACCGATACCTATTCTCTCCAGGAGGGAGGACGCACCATCCCTGTTGATATCGAAGTTCAACACATCTCGGTTCCTCATCCGGAGATGGATCTGGAAAAACTTCCATCTCAATCTGAGAGGGAATGGGACGTCCCCCTCCCCCATTTAAACAAAGCGGCTCAGTACCCCTCTAACTTGCCCCTGGCCAAGTCCTCAAGGACCGCCTTCGCCGCATACGCGCCTGAGTCCCTTCCTCGTCCGGAGCTGATACGCGTTGACGAATCTGTCCCGCCCCTCTACCCATGCGATTACGATATTTTTGTGAAACGAATAATGTCTTGCAACTCCCCCACAGCTTGTACTTTTCAAAAGCTTTTAGTGTGAAGGTTCATGTCAAGTCAGATGGGTGGCAGGAGTTAAACGTTAAGCCCTTTGTGTGACTGGGTTTATGGCAATCTGGTCGTCTTTCTGAAGTTGAATCCTGAAGACAGAGAGGATTAACACTTGGCGTGTAACGCGTAGGCAATCATAAGCGCGTCAGCAACCGCATGGTTTTATCCTACTTCAATCATTTGTGGTCGTTATCTTGGACCCAAGTGACCTCTAAGTAGAGCTTCCGGGTCTGGACGTCACTTTCTGACCTGGCTGTGTCTCGTGTTCTCGTTTTGAGAATCTCCCCTTACGCCTACTTGTTTTACGTTTCTAGGTGAGTACTCAGGAGTGCGGATAACCTGACCTTTATCTTGAGCAGTTTCTGGTTTAGATTGTTCCCTTTCCTGGCTGAGTGTGGGAACATTCCGTCGGGCTGTGATCTTTTCTGCGAGCCACTGATCTCGATTCATTTCCCCTTTGTTCGTGGTGTTGTCTATCCCTTATCGACCCTGCCTGTATGACCCGTTATACATGTTCCTTTCCCCCTAGCGTGTCGTTTCGTCGGTCGTCCTTCCCTGGTCTTATTCGTCTTTTCCTTAGTCTACTTAGTCTTCATCTTTGTCCACACTTCGTCTCTTAGATCTTATTCCTCTCTCATTTTTCGTCTTTCAATTAACAACATTCTCTGCAAAAACCCATCCTTGACCCGCTAGGCAACTCCCGCCTTCTCCTAGTTTCACCAGCACATCCCTTGCGACCTGCTTCCAGCGACTACCTCTCTTGGCTTTTCCGCATCCTTCCAGCTTGGCATAATCCATTGCCGTCAACTTCCAGTTTCCAGTCTCTTCCTCTGTATATAGATCCCGCGGCGATCCTACAAGAGTTGAGGCACGTACGTTCATCGTTCAACTGAACGTTCAACCCATTTGCGGCCCTGAACGGTTTGAGGGCCTGATGGCTTCAAGCTTCAAGCTTGAAGCCTCAGGCCTGAGTCGGGGCCCTCAGGCCTCAGGGCGATATAAATACCTCAACATTTCGTCAACATTTCCTGAGGGAGACTAGTCACTGTGACACGCATGTGACAATCCATGTGACCAGTGACTAGTGACCGGTGACCGGTGACTAGTGACTAGGCGCCAGTCACTAGCACTAGTCACTAGGCACTAGGTCTCTCTTTCGATCCTATTACAATTTCAAAACCCCTCAGGCCTGATCGGTGACCGGTGACCGGCCTGACCTCTGGCTGAGGCTTGACCTCAAGGCCACAACGCCTCAGCGTCAACCTCTTCTTGGTGCTTCAAGCTTCAAGCCTGAGCCTCAGGCCTCACCCTCAAGCTTCAAGGGTTACCGGTTACCGGTTACCGTTAAACTTGAATGATTATCGATTAACGTACGTTTAACGCCATGTCCCATACACACGATTTTATATCCTACTTCTCCCTGTCGTAAAAGCTTGGCTCACAAGCTGTGTGGTGAAACTCGTCCTTTAGCTCAGCCCCGCCCCGGGCAGGACCTGTAACTGATATATCAACCACCCCTCCTCTGATACTTGTACACACTTTACCTTCAACGACCTTCCCCTCGTTCTCCAAAAGACCACAGGAGTCTGCTGGTTGGCATATCATGGCCGAGTTGACTCCTTCTTCCGACATCCTCCAAATGGGTGATTTGCCTGAGGAACTACAGCCTTTGTTTCCCTCCAGGACGGACAATCATACGACGGAGCATTGTCATGGTGGATATCCCTCTTCATTGCCGGCTGCGTCATTTGGGACCTGCTGGTGAGCTTTCCTTCGGACTGGAAGTATGTGTACTACGCCGAGTGGAAACGAATCCAACGCCAGGTCAGTCAACAAAAGCGTCCGTCATTTTGGATGAAAGTCGGCGCATACGCCCCCTCTCCCGCTGGCTTCTGCCACATGCTGGCTCGTCTGATTACTATTCCCTTGTTCACCTTGGCATTCATATTCTACTATCGCCATCCTTCAAATTGCCAAACATGTATGCGCGTCTCTTTATCCCCCTCCCAGTGAGAGAGTACCGATATTCTTTTCGTGGTCCTATTCTGCATCCCTGCTGACACGCACACTCCCAGTTCTTACGGGCTACATTTCACTTTTGGCCGTTAGCGTCATCAACGCTCAAGTAATCTTCACTCTCCGCACATATTCTATTACTCGGACGATTCCTTACGCCAAGGTTCTCGGTGCCATTCTTTGGCTCTTGGTCGCCGGCACTGCAGCATCCTGGATTGGATGGGTGGCTTCGGTCCGTGTTGAATTGTACGCTCTCCCCCCTCCACACACATGCCCCCCCTCCTATTAACCCTTTGTATCTCTCGGTTGTCTATTGTACCATGGTAGTTGGCCAGGCGGTGGATCTGTACCTCTCAACTTTCGTGTGGGCATGCGTTGTGGCGCTCTTCAATCTGGTATTTGGTGGCCCGTGGTTATTTACCTCCTGGCGTTTATCAGCGACACGATCATGCTGCTCACCACGTGTGCGATGATGTGGACATTCTACCCCAAGGCGGACGGTTCGGAATCGAACAGCAGCATTAGGGCATACGTGAGGAGGCGCATTGCCCATCTGAGTCCCGTCAGCGGTCAGTTCCTCTTTGACACAATTCGGTACTTTGGCTTCGCCGTGGCGGTAGAAAGTGTGGGTCTAGCCCTGACCTGGATCTACCTCCACCGTAGGGATCCGCCTAACAATGCCTTGAGCGCACTGCCTTTGCCATTGCATGCCCTGCTAAGCCTTGCGGTCGCACCACGATACATGGTCAACCTGCGAAGAGCAGGGCAAAACCGGAACAAACATCAACCCCGCCGTGACATCTTACTACCTACACCCACCACACTCCTCCCCATCGACATTGAAGTACAGCACATATCTATCCCTGATGAACCGGATCCGGACAAAGTATCACTCCCTCCCGCGTGACAATCCCAGTCCCGTTGGAACACGATCCCAACTCCCAAACTCCACACCTTGGAATGCAACTCACAAGACTGTCGCCCTCATTCGTACTCACTCACGGCTATATCCCGTTTGGAGCGTATGGCGAGAGGGCCCAAAGGTCCTGAGCTGTTATTGGCGACAAAAACACTGGTCTTCTGATGGGATTGGCACGGGCAAAGAGCACGCGCACAGTATGAGATCGAGCCCAGAAGGAGCATGTGTGATGTCTTTGTCCCTGTCATTAGTAGTAGTACTATAGTTAAGCAAAGTCAAATGGGGGTTCAGGAAGAACGCCCCCACCCTACAGCTGCAGTTTCTGGAGATACGCGGAGCAATGACTGTAGCGAAGACAGTTGGTTTGCTAATTGCATGCTGAACTTCTTGTTGTAGAGACTTCCCATCCACCAACTTGAAATGACCTGTGCACATAACGTCATCGTTTGCACATCGATCCTCGACTACCACCGAAGGTGATCGACAATGAGGTCAGGCTTGCCGAATTTTCTTGGCGGACAAGGAAAAAAGCCCTAGCGATTCATCATTTTGTGCACCCATCTCCCACCCCATTCCCCATTCTCAGACTCCCCCCATCCCCGCCCTAGGAAGCAGTAATACGCGATTGCATCATCTCAGGAACAAAAGCTCAGCCTGAGCCACCATTGATTGAGTTTACCCTCCTCCATGAGCTCAGGATGAACAGTACGCCTGGACCCAAACACGTACCCCTCTTTTTCCCACCAATAATAGTCTCATTACTGTACTCACCATGAGAAGAAGTGTCGGCCACAGGTTGAGCCCCCCATTTTTACTGCTGATTCCCACCCTTTAAAAAACGTTACTGCAGTGGGCTGAGTAGTTGCATGGGGGAAGCAGATATAGAGATGAAGACGGAGGGCGAAACGAAGCCGAAGAGGCGGAAACAGGCTGAAGGCAAGGAAAACTGGACAATTGTCCTGGGTTTGTTCACAGAGACATTTTACACGCCAGTCGGGCGTTTCTGTCTTTGCCCGGTTACTATAACCCATGGCAGCTGTTTTCTGATACTCGCTCTTTTGATTTGCCGTTATGTATAAGCTGCACAATGACTGAGCAGTGGTTGAAAGAGGCTCATGCTGCGTTGAAAGAGGCTCATGCGGTTGAAAGAGGCTCATGCTTCGTGTCCGTCGTGTCCGTTCAGGGGCATGCCTTCTACTCTAGTATCTGTTGTCCAAGGATCAGACCTGTCTAACTGGGTCTGAGACCTGGCATGCTCTCAGATCTCACGTCTCACCGTTGTTACTCTCTCTCGACTGGGCCTACTGGAATATATTAACTCCTAACCACTACGTATCACATCGAGATGATGGTGAATCAAACTAAGGGCATCAATGGGATTGACTCGGTATGCACTTAGAGAGCACCCGACTGGTCGATCTTGATGGTGCCGTTGGTCTTGCCCGAGCCCGAGCCGTACGACTCAACCTTCTTGACAACATCGAAACCCTCGATCACCTCACCGAAAACGACGTGCTTGCCGTCGAGCCACGGGGTGGGAACAGTGGTGATGAAGAACTGCGAGCCGTTCGTGTTGGGGCCAGCGTTGGCCATCGAAAAAGACCGGGCTTGGTGTGCTTGAACTTGAAGTTCTCGTCGGGGAACTTGGCGCCGTAGATGGACTTGCCACCGGTGCCGTTGCCAGCAGTGAAGTCACCACCCTGGAGCATGAACTGGGGAATGACACGGTGGAACGTCGAGCCGGCGTACCCGTAGCCGTGCTGGCCAGTGCTCAGCTCGAGGAAGTTCTTGGCCGTCTTGGGGACGTCAGCATCGTACAGCTGGAAGACGACACGGCCAAGAGGGGAGCCGTTGCGGGAGATGTCGAAAAAGACCTTAGACATGATCTGCGCCAAGTTAGCCCGAGCTCCAATTTGAAGACGAACGAGGGAAAGCGTACAAGAAGAGTGGATCCGGGTAGACTCGGGTGGGGGGCAAGCAAACGAACACCCCCGCCAGCGGGGCTATTTAAGCACGGGTCCAAGAAGGAGTGTGCGAAGGCCGTGCGCAACCCTACCAGAAGACGCGCATGAACGAGGCAGGCCCAGACGCTGATCGAACACCCACGATCGGCCTCACTGGCTCGAGCGCCACGTATACTGCGCCCCTGCGAGGGCAGGCGCATCATGCATCATGCATCACGCCAGCCCTCCGCAATACGGCGAAGGAGAGAGCGGCACACACTGGGCCCCCGCCGTGTCCAACATGGCTTCGGCCTGCTTCGACCAGATACCATCCCGCGCGCCAACGTGACTCAGTTAGCTGCGCACGGACTTTTGCCGGCGCCCGTCCCGATGAGCGCACGTGACGCGTGACGTGGAATACTGCCCGATCACTGATCACTCACTCGCCGCTCAGCCTGAGCGCTCCTGAGCTGCTCAGCAGCTACTCAGTACTCAGTCTGAGCGCTGAGTGAAAGCTCACCTGAGCCTCAGGGCGCTCAGGCCCTCTTCAAGCTTCCGGACTCAGATGTTGATGAGCCTCATCGCCGAGCGCGCGCTGTGCTCTCACAGAGCCAGAGCGCCCAACGGAACACTACCTACCTGGACTACTTGTCGGAGCCTCAAGCCGTAAGAGGAACTCCGCTGCACGAGACTCAACGACAGCCAGGCGCCCTTGTCTCACCCTTTTCTGCAGAGTATGACATCACGGCAATCGAGTTCATAATTCGCCTATGACCGGATGACCAGAGACGGGTAGCCACTATATGCACCGAGCTAGGACGAAAGGAGCAACAGCTGCAGGATCGCAGTCTAACACCCCCCACACGAACAAAGACGCGTAAACGCCATTGTGGTCCGGCCAAACCACCCCCAGGGTCGAGTTCTTGGCGTGACCGCACCTTACTGGCACCCATGTATTAGGCTATGCCTGACTCCGAAACCGGCGACACGCCCTTCATTTCAGACGATACACAATTGTCTATCGACGAGGGAACGAGGGCAACTCCTAAGTGGGTGGCGTAGTAGCTTGATTGGCGACTGTCACTAGGCATGCATTGCTGAACTGGACATCTCGATGATCTGCTTGCCGGTCTCCGCTTATCAGGAGTCGCAATGCATGATCTCGGTGTACAATATGCCAATGGGAGCAGAATCCAATAGAAATAATGACCCAGGTCCCTTGATCGACAATGGTTTAGTTTAGGTATCTTTCTTTTTGGTAACGCGGTACAGCGATGGGAAGATCCAGCCGCCACCCAAGATGCCGTAGGCGGAGGGGCCGATGCGCCAGACCTCCGGCCCCTGTTTGATGGATTCGATGACAAGGGCCAGACTGATGACCAGATTCCATGCGCCGACGGCAGTGAAGAAGTGCCAGATGGCGTGTCCTTGGAGTAGAAGGGCGAGGTAGGAGAGATGATGAGCGCGGAGAAGATTGCGGGTATCGCGCAGGCGCTGGCAAAAGATGTTGTCCAGGTTCCAAATGAAGAACCCGAGAAGGAACATGGCGGCTCCCGTAAAGAGTAGTTTACGCGCAACGCGTGTGTGCTGTGCTCCAATGGTGGAGCTTCGGTCCATGGGGGAGTTTGGGCTGTACAACAACCACAGCACCCGGCCAGCCGCCGACAGAAGCAAGACCGCATACGCTGCATAGTGTCAGATCCTAGTGCTCATGAGGGTTATACGTGGATAGTAGGTAGCTCGAGAGGATAGTATGACGTACCAGCCTGGTGGAAGACGGGGTGGTTGAGCGCCAGATACGCTAATGGGATGCCAACAGAAGTGCCCACAAAGACGGCAGGCAGCAAGATGGGGCGATGAGGTTTTCCGATGCTGGTTTCGAATGCCGAGAAGGCAAACACGCTCGCGGCCCAGATCATAGGAATCTCCTAAAAAGATGGTCAGTAATACGAATGAGTACCGCGGCGGATAGTGCGCGTCAAGAGATACGTACATCCATCATCTGGGCGGAGTACTTGAGCGTGCCATGGAATGCAACTGAGCCCAAACCCACGACCGCCAAGGCTGGAAGGGGCCATAACAAGTGGTTAGGACACTAATTCGCTGGCGAGATGTGGGACATACCAATGGAACCGAGCATGAAGCGCTTTTGCATCCTGTTCTGCTGCACCAATCGTGCTCCGTACCACCCGAGGTAGACGAAAATCATGCTGCTCAGCGTGTTGACTGGCTCGGCGACCCAGCGGGACCATTGGTACTTCTCCTCGCACCAATACAGCGTGCTGTCCAGCGGTCAGTAACTAGCGATGGCGAACGAGAGAGGATAGGATGGGGAAGGGAAAGGGGACTCGCCATGTGATGTCGCCCCATGCGCCGCGGGGCAGAGGATCGTCTCGAGCGATGAAGGCCATAGTGAGGGGTGGTTAAACGTTAACGACAGGTCGGGGGGCAGAACGAAGAGCCACAGGACGGTGGAGTTGGAAGTAATAGCGCAACGAGAAATGGAATGGTATCCATTGCCGCGTTATTGGTTGCGGAAGCTGGGCCACCTTGTGCATTTGCGACAGAGAATCGAGGCCCGAAGACCGAGCACACGGTAGATTATGAAAGACCCCTGCACGCTTCAACGCTACTGCCTGGTCTGGCAGGGCCCACACGTAAGCACCCTTATATATCCTCCCTTGTCCTTGGCGCTTGAAGCTTGAACATTAATAACACTGCCGCCCAGTATCGATCCAGTATCCCCTCGATAGTGGGCCCACCCGATGCGTGCCAGGGTACAACAGGGTACAACTCGGGAGTACTCGGGGATCTACCCAGTGGATCGACTGCGGAGCAACCTCCAAGCTTCAGATCCAGACAAGGCGAGGAGGCCAAGTGCTCCAGTCTAGTGAGTGCTAAGTGCAAGCTGAGCCTCACTAGTGCTGCTCAGCCTGAGCGCAGCTAGTGACTAGTGACTAGTGACTAGTGACTAATGAGCCGCTCAGACGTACTGAGCTGAGCTTCAGCGCTGAGCCGCTGAGCGCTCGCGGTGATCGACGTTGGTCGATGATCGACCCTCAGGCCCGAGGCTCAGCGCGCGCGCGCCTCGGCGAGGCCCACCCAAGTCTTCAAGCATGAAGTGGTGAGCACAAGGCTTCAAGCACGTCTGTGAAGCAGGGCCGGTCCAGCCCCCTGGATAAGTTGGAGGTTACCGGTACCCGTTTCCAGGGCAGCCAGCTGTTCATTTGCATCCCCTCACGCGCGCGCCACGTCCCATCTTATTCATTACTGAGGTACTGAGGCCTGACTCAGGTCTGAGGGCCACAAATGCGTCGAAGTTATTGCCGTGCACAGGGCAAAAGATGCGTCGAGGGCCCGAGCAGAGAGAAGAAAAAGCTCAAGCGCTTAGCGCTTAGCCAGCATGTGCTACAATCTCCGTCTGGAGCTTGCCGCCGGGGAACGTGTGTTTCATCTGTTCCGGCAAAGCAAGCTCCGTAAACTCGTCCGATCCATTCTTGGGGACCGACACGTTGATTGCAGAGCACTTGGCCGTGACCAAGTCAACCTCAAGCGATTCAGCCGAGAGGTAAATCTGGCCCGAATCGCACCCATCAAGGAGAATGGTGGGCACCTTGCCAATCACCTGCACCTCAAACGAGGGGGAGTGAGTGATATCGACAGATGCCACCACCGAGTCGAACACGAGCGAGAGCTTGGAGCACCCCACAATATTAATTTGGTTCACCTTGCCCTTGATCTGGATGGTAGATGAATTGCAATGGAAGATATTGACGGTATGGCCCAGTTCCGTGTCCTTAATGACGATGTTGCGTTCGTTCTCCTGGTTCTCCACGATCCACTTGTTCCCCTAGGGCCAAGACAGGTGGCTTCTTCGCTCGTAGTAGCTGGCTTAGAGGGCACCTTAGGCCGCGCAGACCCATGCGGGTTGGAGCTGTCGGTGTGGCCGCGCAACTCGGGGTTCTTGTGGGTCTTCTGCGTTCGTCCACCTTCTTGAGTGCCTTGGTGATGCCTTCGCCCTTGTTCAATTGGGCAAAGACTGCGTCCATACCGCCAGCAGGTGCAGATGCCGCAACAGGGGAGGAGGAGGAGGCACGGGAGCACCAGGTGGAGCAGGGGCCGCAGGGGCAGGAGGAGCTCCATCACTTGTTCCGGGAATCTTAAACGATAACGCATCGCCTCCCTTGGGGTTCCAAGCCAAACCAGTGGTGTGGTACTGCTTGACGTAGCCTGAAGTGCGGTGAGTAGTGCAGCAAGCGCTCGGGTCCACTCGACATGGGTCTTGTCCGTGTCCTTAAACTCCTTGATCACCGGTTCGAGTAAAACTGCGCCGCATCCTTCATTTCCCCTACAAAGGGAGCCGGTTTGGGCTCAACAGCCACCCAACCCACAGCAGGAGCACCCTCTGAAACAGCCGATAGATGGTTGAACAGTTTCCGCTCCCCTCGATTTTTCTCTCGCACCTCAGTTGTGGCCATGACCGACTCCTGCAACGACCTGAGCAGCACGTCACACCCAGGTGTCGCAAATCCCTCGGCCGGCTTCTTGCTCTCAGCCGCGATCCATATAAGTGCACGCTGCGCATCGAACGTCTTAGCAAAGTCACTCGCCTGGTCGGCCACCAGCCCGCCAATCTGGTTACTGAGTTCGACAAACTTGGCCAACGGGTCCTTAATTGCTTCGTCGAAGGCTTCCACTGCCTTGGGTACCTCAGGCGCAGCAGGTTCGACAGCCGAGGAGGAGGAGGGAGGGGGGGGGGGGGAGGAGGAGGGGGGCGCTGCCAGATGCAGCCACTGACGCAGCGGCCCCAGTAACCGCGCCAGCTGCGACAGCCGGTGCAGCGGAAGCCGCAGCTGGCTGGGGGGCAGGGGGAGCACCAGCAGCCTGCGCCTCCGCCAGGTCCTCGAGACGGGAAGTGGCGGCTTCAAGGCGCTTGATGATCGTCGTCAGGTTTCCCAAGGGGACGGAGCGGCCATCGTGCGAGATGGGAATCCGGAAGGAGGGGTGTGGTGGTGGTTCACCTCTCACAGACCTGCGCTTTGTGCGCTCAGGCCTCGCCTTGATGCGATCGATACGACCACCCCAGCGCAGATTAGAGTGGCGCACTAATCGATCTCATCAGGCGCAGGGGCAGTGCCACGTGTGTGATGCACCCCATCTTACGTGAGCATACCATGAAATGTTCACGGCATCAAATATCAATTCAATCGATGAAAGCATGCTTCGCAAGTCCTTGTTTCACCGCCACCGCCACCGCCTCCATCCCCTTCTCCTCCTCATCTCCATATCCCAGATGGCGCCCATACCACCCTCATTCATCCGTGCCATCGTAAGCGCTATTGCGCCTGCCATTACACAGAGGCTCACGGTTGCTGTATGTATCCGTCTTGGTGGCGCGCCACTCTACGCACCGCACCTGCGCTAACTTTGCGGACAGATGATGCGATCCCCCACATTCCACCGCCTCGTGGCTAGGGCAGTGCATCAGATCGACCACCTTCCAGCCCGTCTTGCTGAGGGAAAGCCAATCCCAAAGTTCAAGGGTCCGCCCATCATTGAACGGGAAGCGATCGAGAAGAAGTGTGCGTTTTCATTGTTCCCCTGTTGTTCTCCATCAGTGGCTAATTCATCCTTCTGGCAGTTATTCCACAAGAAGATTATGGGGAGCCACATGACATGGAGGATCCGTTTTCGCCTTCCAAGGGGCCAATGCGTCTTGACGATGTAAAACCCGAGATGCGCAACACTTTCCGTCGAGCAGCGGATGAGGAGCGGGAGGCTCGTGAGGCGCGGCAAGAACGTCTGGACGAACGTAAGAAACCCTCCCGGCCAGCAACCGATGACACGGATTGGTATATCCAAATGAAGCGAATGCAAGATAAGATGCGTGACGAATGAGGGATGGCTGCTAATTACATGTTGATCTTCTTGCTCGCATGGCCTTACTCCTGCACATGCGTCATCCCCTAGCTTTCTATTATCCTCTGTTCACTGATGGTACAGTATTCGTTCTTCGCAGTTGCCCACCTCCGTGCAACACAGGGGAGCATTCCTATCAATGCAATTAGGATTTCCGCAATCCAAGCTGGGACAAACAGTCTTCTCCAGCCTTTGGGCTGGGAGTGGATACAACAGCCTTCTGTTGTACGTGCCCAGTCCTCCCTACGCCTCATCCGAAATCATGTTTTACCACGCGACTTCTCCGCTCGGGATTTGTAACTAATCCAACATGCTCTGGCCTAATCGGGGTGACATACAATGCATAACGATTAATGACTGTCGGTCGACAGCTGTGGGCGCGTCGAAGCGATGAGTAGGAGCGAACGCGAACATGTCGAAGCTAAGAAACAGCGCCGGGTATTTTAGGCTCCAGCAATACCGGAAGCGCTGGGGCACTTTAGGGTTAGTAAGCCTCCCGTCGCATGTGGCCAGTCTTGCTCCACCAAGCAAAGGCAGGTGGCGCAAGGCAGCCATTAGCCACATTGCCCTCCGCATCGATGGCTGAACGGCTTATGCCCTACAGAGATCCCCGCAACAGATCCCCGCACTAACCCACGCAACCCAAATATTTGCCACGCCACCACATCTTGGGTCCAGATCATCAACTTCCCCCATGGACGTGTCTGCCTCACCCGAGAAGAAGAAGAAGCGCGACGGTCGGCGGCACAAGGATGGCCGCAGGAAGGAGGACAAGGATAAGAGGCGGAGAAAGAAGCGGACCACGCCCGACTCTGAGGCTAATTTTTACGACGCCACCCCCTCCCCTGCGCAAGATGAGAGCGAATCGGTGCTGCACCACGAGGTGCTCCCACAAACCCACCTGCTTTCACTTGATTCATCTACTCAGGAGGAACGTGAGGCAGAAATGTACGTGGGGGGGGGCGTTTCTCCCCGCGATAGCGCGCGCGCCTCTATGGACAAGATGGCCTCACAATTAACCCATCCAGATGCGAGCGTGACGGGTCAGATGCGGATCTTGGACCTTGACTCAGGACAATCAGTACCCCTGGAGGAGGAACGTCTCCTTCCTCCGGCCAATATCGCGTCCCCCAAAGTTAGGAAGTGTCAGCAACCAAAGAGGGCACGTTGCACCTGGAAAGAATTCCGACTTGCCGTCTCAATTCCCTCTGGAGAATGCCCCCAAGCTTCCACCACGCCCCTCAGCAGTGGGGAAAAGCTCCTGGTTTCCCATGGCTGGGATGGGCGGGGCTGCATCAAGCCTCACTACGGGTCTGTCAGGATTTAGCCGGGGCTTGGCTGCGACCCTAGCAGCAGTTACATGTCCCCAGGAGGATCTGGATGACGGACATGAGCAGCATCTTGTCTTCCTCGAAGGGATGTGGACGAAGATCAATGGGCTGAAGAGGTTATGCGCTTTGCTGAGGCCCGCCACATTCTTCGATCGGATCACGATTCGGATACGTTTCGTGAACTGGGGCTGCGCCTTGAACATGCGTGGAGAATGAAGGTGCGGCCCATTACGCTATACCACAGTGTGGTACAGGTACTGACCATATGAGCTGTTAGCTGGATGAGAGCCATGATCTGCGTGCTCGCTTGAAGGAGACGCAGGACGAATTAGAAGTCCTGGAGGACGAAAATTTGCACCTACGAGACCAGTTGGGGGTATTGAGTGAGCAGATCGTCTTGCGAGATGATGAATTTCAAGCACTCCAACGGCATATGGTTTGTGATCACGAGAAGAACCGGTGCGCTGGACGGAAGAGGTCGAAGAGCAGAAGCAGACGGGCGCCTTCATGTTGTGGAACTCGAGCGGCGCTTGCAAGAACAGAGATCATTCTCTGCACAACTCCGTCTTGTTGTGTCCATGTTGTCAAATCGGGCCGCCTTGACGTCCTGGAGAAGGTCAATTTAGACCCTGAAAAGGGCGAAGCTCGCGAGGTTGCACTGGAGGACCGGGCGGATGGTAAAAAGTCGACCGAAGGCGAGGAGGGCGTAGAGGACGACTTGCTGTATCAACATTTCCCAAACCAGCCCGGCACGGTTCGTTCAGCAGAGAAAAGTCTTCACATGCCTTTGGAGGAAATGCGGCAAGCTGGGCTGGTGGAGGGACATGTCCACATTGGAACCAGTGATGAGGGGATGGAGGAAACCAATGCGGCCGCCCATGCTGCACGGGTCCTTTTCGACACTGTGGCGGCCGATGCGTCGCTCATGGCGGCATTGGAGGAGGAGAATGCAGCCCTACGTGGGTATCAAGAGAGCAGAGCGCGCCGCTTTCGCGAGATGAAAGAAGAACTTGTTCTGTTGCGTCAACAACTGGCGGGATAGATGCGCCGCAGTGAGCAAGTGTTGGAGATGGGTGAGCTTGACACGACTTTTTCTCATCAAACGCATCACCTTGATCATGACCTTGGGATGGAGTAAAGATGGTCCGTGTCCCCGCGCCTGTCTCTGAAGTTTACTGATCCGGCTCCGGCCAGGAACCAATTCATTTCTGGTGTCAAACAGTGTGGTTGTGAGCAGGAGGATAGCCCGCATCTGGGCGATGTTCCATTCGGTTTAGGGCAACCTGGACACTTCCTCTTGTTATAGCTCACCGAAGCCTGCATGCATCACGACGGGTCAGGCACAGGTAGGCGTATATTTGCTTTCAATGCCCTCAAGGACAAAAGACAGCTGTAGAAGAGCAGAACATGCCTAATATCAGGAAGATGAATTGCAATGGATCTGTTCACTGGGAGGGACGCGACGTAGTCGGTAGGACAAAAGTCCATTAGTACGGATGGCTGCCAGCAATGTGTTAGAAGGATATCATCAATGCAGAATGAAATCAAAGTGGGGACGCACCTGTTCTCGTCCGGCTGAATCTTATGCACTGCTTGCACAACACGGAAGACACCGTCCTGGGTACGGACCTGGACCATGGTCGGCGAATGTGAATACTTCAGCGCCAGGGCCAGTGGGCCGGGGGGGAAATTGTCGCTAGCCCATACTGTCTGGAACAGAGGGTTGTCCGGCAATATTTTGCGAATCTGGCCCACGAGTTGCTTAAACGTCGACAATAGGTCGTCGGCCTCGTCGCAGATCAGCACTTTCAAGTGCGACGTGGTGAGATGGTCACGGTCCAATAGATGGAAGATGCGACCGGGGGTGCCGACCACAATTTGCGGGCGACGCGAAAGCGCTTCAATGTCAGTCACAGTCGAGGTGCCGGCAACGCAGGCGTAGACCTTAGCCGTCATGCCGCTACGTGGTGCCGTCTCTTCTCCACCCAGAACACGGATGGCCTTGGCAATGCGAATGGCACGATCTTTGCTGGCAGAAAGGATGAGGGCCTGGACATGGACGCGCGAAGGGTCGACCAGCTGCAGAGCGGAGAGGGCATGGGAGATGAGACGGCCCGTATCCGATGGGCTCTGGATCAACACGTTCCGCCCACGCACGATAGGAACCAGGGCGACGGACTGGAGCGCCGTCGGCTTCACGTATCCGTTTTCCCGCAGGGCTGCCACTAGCTCAGGTTTAAGGCCCATCAGGT
This sequence comes from Moniliella sp. 'wahieum', assembly GCA_003971905.1. Classification (NCBI taxonomy): domain Eukaryota; kingdom Fungi; phylum Basidiomycota; class Moniliellomycetes; order Moniliellales; family Moniliellaceae; genus Moniliella; species Moniliella sp. 'wahieum'. The sequence continues at coordinate 567,575 of RSEE01000003.1, read as the reverse complement.
CAAAGGAGCCTACTTCGTGGTCGTAGTTGGGTTGGAACTTGGACGGCGACGAAACAGAGGGGGTACCGACCTGCGGCAACGGCAGTGGCACGGGTGCATCCTCCAGGCCGGCAGTCTCCTCAGCCTTGGGAGGCGATGCAATAGGGCCAGGGGGAGGGATGGCGGAAGCAGACGTGGGCCGACCGGAGCGAACTCACCTCGGCCTCAAGAGCGGCGAGGCGGGCTTCAAGCTGGTCCAGGGACATGGTGGAATGGGCGAGCGGGTGGAGGGAGGAGAGGGAGAAAAGAGAGGGGGGTGCGGAGCAATGAAGAAGGAATACTACTGCTTTCTCGACGCGGGGGATAAAAGGCAGATGGTACCAACCCTACCACAGCTTCCCTCTCGATCAGCTGAGGCCAGGGCCAGGGACGCCAGATTTGGGTAGTGCTCGGAGAGGTAGAATATAGAAGCGAGGTGGGAGGCGACTAGCGACGAGATGTGAGATCATCTCGATCACGGTGTGACTTTGCGCCCACCATCTGCCGCTCCACCTGACCCGCAGCAGCACCAAAGCCGTCGAACGCCGAGAGTCCACAGCGGCTGGCTCGCACTGTTCTCATATATCTCAGCTTGCGGGGCTCGGGCAGTCTGTAGCCTGGGCCTTCTGTTGCTGATCCTCCTTGCTTCAAGCTTCAGCGCGCTCATGCGCTCCGACGAAAGCTGCTCAGGCTGAACGCGCTGAACAGGCTGAAGAAGCGCAGAGCGAGACGGAGGGAGAGGAAAAATCAATCTGTCACCCTGGTCCGTGCACTTTCAAAACGCGGAGGCACAGGGGCAGTGCACAAAATCTCTCCACTCCGGTACAATAGTTTGTCCTCGACCCAAATCCCATGCACACCTCCACCGCGCGATGCCGGTGCTCGAGAAGATGAGATCCGAGATTGATCTGAGAGCAAATCGACCATCTTGGCCACCACCCCTCATGTGTGACAGAACGCGTCAATGCGCCCGCTTCAACGTGTTCTCAGCGTTTAATGTTTAACGTTCAATAATTCAAGGTTCAAGGTTCAATGTTTACTTCTGTACTTGGTCCGGCCATTAGTATTTTGCCTTCAAGCCCCACAATTTCGTCTTCCCAGTAGGCTTTTTTCATTCCCCACAGAAGCTTGAAGAGAGGGCTTTGGTGACCTTCCGCGGCTCATCTTTTCAAGGACATGGACCCACAGAGCTGTCTGAAAAAAGGTCAAAGACTCGACCACGATAGCGAGTGAACAGCTGTGTTAACAGACGTAAACAGACGGACCCACTCCCGCCGTTTTCACTGCACTTCCCACGTACAATGTTGGAAGCTACTCTGGAGTATATACGAGAGTATGGACGGGAGAGATTGTCTCCTGGGAGAGCAATCAGGCATCCCTTAAGCATCATTGATCACGACTTAACCTCTGGCCAACTACTGAAGATCTCTATTGCTAAAATAAGGTACAAAAACACCAGAGGAACCCAAGGGGTTCGATTGAGTACCTTTGAAGAAGTGAACAATGCAAGGGCGACGGGGGAGGAGAGATAAGTAGTATTTATACCTCCTATCACAGCCTGCCGAAGAGACATGGGTTCGAACGAGCCAATATGTACATGCACGTAGAGGTTTTGAAGGTTATCGAGGAAAACAAAGGGTCATTGACGATAAGGCTCAAAGCATCTGTGGGTCTAGCTACGGAACCTTCGGTCCCAACGTAAGGTGCTCACAATAGAGGCGCAGGTTGGGCGGGCAGGCAAGGGTACGTCCATGCGACTGTATCCGAGTGGCAACCCAACAACATCGATGGAGTGGGTAAATCGAGGGGCGTGGCTATTACATCCTCGGGGCACCCATTGATTAACATCGATTGAACGTCGGCTCAACGCCTGCTGATCAACGTTCAAGACAAGCGAACTCGTTGGCTCAGCCAGAACACACACGACAGCTTGGCCTTGGGCTAAGCTGGAGGTCAGGAGGAAGGAGGATGGACAGGCCCCAACCGCCAATGAGTCCTCATCAAAGCAGAAAAGAGTTTCTACCCCCAGGCCACGGGGACCACAAAAGCAGCGACGTAGAATTACTGAAGTACACCAAGAGGTACTGTAGGACATGTGTTGGATGATGAACAAGAAGCCAAATGAGCCTCTCCGAGGGCGGAAGGCACGATAATCAGCAGACTTAAAGTAAAGTGCACTTGGACTTTTTGCGCACAACCGGTGGCTCAAGCGCAGCGACGATCGCCTCATCAAACACGTTCTTGAGCCCCTTCTGGGTGAGCGCTGAACACTCGACGTACTTGACGGCACCCAATTCGCGCGCCAACTTCTCTCCTTGCTCAGGGGTGAGAGGGTGTTGCCTCGAACGCGACAACTTCTCCACCACCACTCGGTCATCCCTTAGGTCGATCTGGGTGCCGACCACCAGGAAAGGTACACCGGGGCAGTGGTGCCTCACCTCGGGAAGCCACTTTTCCCGTACATTCTCAAATGAAGCAGGCGAGGTAACGCTAAAGCAGAGAAGAAACACATCTGTTTGCGGATAGGAGAGTGGACGCAGCCGGTCATAGTCCTCTTGCCCTGCAGTGTCAAACAATCCAAGCGTGTAGGGGTCGTCCCCAATCATGACCGTCACGGCATAGTTGTCAAACACCTAAACTGGAGTTAGCGCCGAGATAGCCAAAGGAGTATACGTACCGTTGGAACATACTCGGAGGGAAACTTATTAGTCGTGTAGGAGATGAGGAGGCAAGTCTGTAGGCGTGGTCAGCTGTTGTGCATAGCTAAGGGGGGGAGGGCTGTACCTTTCCCACGGCGCCGTCGCCAACGACGACGCACTTAATGGTCTGCATCCGAGTTGATCAGAAGTACGAATAGAATGAGGACGTTGTAGTGAAGGTGGCGACAAAGAAGGGGAATACAGGGGGTGGGTGGTGGTGCTGTGTGAACGCCCCAGGTTGGCTTCAGCAGCCTCCGGCCCTCGCTCGCTGCGCGTGGCGGACGTTGGAGAGCACACTGCCCCATTGCCTGTGTGTGTGTGCTATGACATAAGCGTCTGCGGGCCAGGCCAGAGTGATTAATTAATTGGCTTGTTTGTGCCCAGGCGGGGTAATGATGGGCAAAACATAGCCAGTCGACGCCGGTGCCACCCCCACCTCCCCCGCCATTATGGGTTCCTCGATGGGTTTTCCGGTGATACTATTGCTCTAAGCAGTGGGTCCAGGAACCAGTTAGAATGTGTCTCCGAACTGCCAGCCAATGCAGTCCTCGCAACCGCGCTCGTACTCCGCTGGCGGGACGGGCCGGCCATTTTTCCGCATGAGCCACGCCCACCACGACTCATCCTGTGCCCCCCGCTCATTCCAGTCGGTTAAGAGCAGATCTTTGGTCAATGTCTCCATCCGATACAGCATCAATGAGGGTGACCAGCCCAACTTGCCCATCGTGTCATACACGATCGTCTTGCCCGCATGGCAACGGGATTCCATCGCATACCCGAACTGCCCACAGGGATCATCTGTCCTACGCACTGCCCCCGCGCAAGTGGGTCTGCGGTATGGTAGACATGTACGATCGGAAGGTCTTCGACATCCCCCTCGGGAACATCACCCGGCACTGGGAGGTGCAGTCTGCGTGCTGCAAGACGGTCCCCTGGGGCTTCAAAGGTGACCGTTGGTAACCGTATGTCATCCCCATCAGCGATGCCAGCACCCCCCCAAAGGAATGGCCTGTGAGCCATATCTGGGCCTCTGGGTAAAGGCGCGTGACGTTGGTATACACCTCGGTAGCGGTGCGGGTAGTAATAGCTTCCTTCCAAGAGAGCGCTTTGGACACAGGATGCTCCACAGCCCCTGCCTCCGCTGGGCTGAAAGCACCCGCACACGGTGGACGGTGACCAGCTTACCCGTGCACAGCAACACGAGAAGAGGAGATTGTCGTTTGCTTTATCCTCAATCGTGCCCCCTGTACCCCGGGGAGGAATGGGGGGGAGCTTCCCCGTATGGACACGACCACTGTTTCGTTGGAGTGAGAAACAAACACGTGCCCCTTCACCCCTCCCACATCCCAAGACAATGTGCGGTTATAGCCGTCCATCGGCTCCCCAGTGAAGTTTTCATAATAGGCGTACTGAGCCATTTCTCCCAATGCGAGTAACGTATGCCGATCCGACACATCAGGGGCCTTCACGCGCACATCCTCCCACTCTGCCTGGGTAATGGGGCAGGCGTCCGACAAGTTATTCGCTTTTAACCTGGTCTCTGGAACACGACGGCGACGGTATGAGGCCCATCGCGACCTCAAAGTGAATACTGGTACTTTCCGGGGTACGGAGTTGCTCGTCTCCTCCCTGATCACAGGGGAGAACAGAATGTCTCTGTGTGGTAGTAGGGCCACAATGGTTGGAGACGAAGCGCTACCCAGGCGGGTAACGACAGACCCGATACCTCAGTCAAAGGGATTGCCCCGACGCTGATTGAAAAGAGAAGAAAAAGGAGCACAAAGATACGAGCCAGCATCGGGGGATGGGGGAAAGGTGGTGTTGATGCAGATGCTGCAGTGGGGAAGGGGTGTGATTATGATGGACAGCCGCTGTGGCAAAAGAGATGCGCCACAGGAACACTGATTGCCAGCACGGGATTTCAACTGTTCGAAAAAAGTGTTATCTGTGGGACGCCATCTCCACCCTACCGCGGCCTGGAACGTCCTAGGTCATCACTGGCTCGGGAGGATCTAGATCTGTTGGCTTTTCAACCACCATGCAGTACTACTACACAATTACGGATGCTTGGTTGGCGACCGGCGGCTACAGCACAAAGCGTCATGCCGAGTCAGACAACGGGGGTGCATTTGTGGCGAAGCCAGTCTGCGCAGCAAGAAAGGTCAGTATGTCTTTGTAGACGAAAAAAAGGTAGCAATTCAGTCGTGACCTGATTTCGCCCTCGCGGACGGGTACACAAGCCGGCCATGCGGGCACGGGCACCTCACCCTCAAGCTCCAGAACAAACCAGATACGACGCTCAACGTCTGCCCCGTTTGCTCCCGTTCCCCCCAACCCACAACATCCTACCCCCCTCCCACTACCAAACCCCATCCTATAAAAAGAATGGGGCCCCATAGGGGAGTTGAATCGGCGCGGGGCCGGGTATCCTGGGCATCCACTGGGCAGGCGGAGCATTGTACCACAATGCTCATTCTAGAGCGAAGGAGAGGCGGCATGCCCACTGGTCGTGATTGTGAGGTAACCCCGCCGCTTCGACGGCTCTTCCTAAGTAGACGGACACGCCCCGTGGGGCTTGGTCATCATCCAACGCCTAGGCAGACACTTACTGAGGAATGGTGGTGGTCGTCAGTTAAGAAATGTGGATGCAAGTGAAGAAAGAGAAGAGTGTGGTGTGGATGGCGGAAAAGGTGAAGGGGCGGAATGCGGTTGCCCCACTGATTTTCAACTTCGCCTAGGCACTAGTCACTAGTTATGAGTTACTCCTAGCGTATCATGGCGGGAGCTAAGGGGCCCTCACTGTTGGTTGCCACAGTGGGGACACCATTGGTTCCCTGAAAGAGTTGGTGGCGCACGCTAAAAGCACACCCCGGATGGGCGCGATCTTTTCTTGTCCTAAGTTTTGCAAATGCTACTATGAAAGCTATACACGAATAGCTCCTCCGGGAAAATGGGAGAAGGGGACGGGCGTATATATAGGGACAAAGTTGTTGGCCAAATTTCAAGCCCCCCGCCATCCACCCCCCCCATGTTCATGAACGTCATCCAGCTTTATGATCCGTGGGCGCTGTGTAGTTGCCAAAATGGGGGCGATAAACGGTTTGCCACTCTCAACATGCCAACCATTCATATAGAAGTGTAGTTTTGGCGGTAACGTGTGTTGAAGAACGCAACGCAAAGAGAATATGAAGAGGGAGGTGTTTGATTGGCAACTCAATCCATTGTAATAAAATACCACAGGTGAACCCAAGGCATAGGGCCGTGAACCTATGGAGAAGCAGAGCAATGCAATCTGTTGGTGGTGGTTAGGGTAGAAAAGACTGTTCCCAACTCAGGCGGTTCATGAAACACGCGGCAAAAAAATGTGAGATCCATGAGTCCTAGTATGATAACAAGAACATCAGAGTGTGCTATAGTAGGTGAGCTATTCCTACTATATTCACAGCAGAAGGACATGATGCTCTCACAAGGGTATATATTCGTATCCCTCCAAAAAACGATTGCGGTCATTTCACAGTATGGCGTCACTCGCATGCCACACAAAAGGGGCCAACGCCAAGATGTGGTTGAAGGTACGTTGCGCCCTATCGTGTCGGATATGGGCAACCGTACCCGTTGGCCGGAGCAAAGCGCATCTCCAACCCCTCTGTAGTTTTTTTTACTTCTTCCACCTCCTCGAGGGAGAAGAGTGTGCTCCCCCACCATCATCTCCCTTCCATGCAGAAGCAACAGTCCGTCGCCCATTAGCGTGGACATACGGGTCCCTGTGCTCCGTAGTAGAGCCATGGCCAGTTGGGTATTATCTGGTGCCCCAACAAGGCGCAATAGCGACGTACCACTACCTCCCCATCCGACTTGTCGGCGTAAGGGCACGCTGAAGAACAGCATGCCCATCAGTAGAGGCGCATACGGGGTCAAGCACATCACGAGCAGCACCAGTGCACGTCTACTGGCTTCGGGCGCGTGCCAGGAAAGAACGTTGCCTACTTGCTCTTCAATCCGGGTTATGCGGTACGTCCATGCTTGAGAGGAGAGGGCAGCGGGTGCCTTCGAAGATAGCGGCACTTAATTGGCATCGCAACGAAGAAGGGTATCAAAACCCACAGTCCATACTTCAACGTCAACAGCCACACCTGCCCGGGTCAGTCATGCTTATCAGACAGTCGGTGAAGCAGAGTGTACGGACATACAAACAAGCTTATTGCTGACACACTGGGGCTGTCCCAGCGATAGATGCAGCAACAGTACTGTCAAACGCTGCCTGCAGGGGGAGATACGCAGCGTACATCCCGCCACCCGTTTCGTCATACGGTATAGGTTGTACGAATCGCTCGGGTCTTGGCCATCAAACCACCCGCCACTGCCTCAAGGAGGGCCAATAAATAACCCGGGGAATCAAATTCCATCCGTCCTTCTTGTTCTTCGGTCCACTCATGCCACCGTGGGAACTTCCTGGGCACCCAGCCAGACAGCGGCGCTGCGGCCCGGGCCAGACGCACACGTTTTCCCCATTGCCCAAGGTAACGCTCCACTATCGTCTCCTCCCATGAAGAAGAGGGAATACTTGCCTGGTCCTCCGCACCGACAAACACTTCAGTGTCTCGATGCTTTCTCCACGCGAGGGGGAACGCGCCACGGGGGCGAAGAGTCCGAATAGGCGATGGTGGTGAGAACTCATCGGTTGAACGAGTATTGTTGTTGGGCGTTTTATTTTGCTGCGCGCATGAAGCCACTTTTCACTTGTCCGCGATTCAGTCGAGGCTGATGTATCTCCCACCCTAACGGGGTAAGGGCCTTGGGCAGCCTTCACAATGAACTCTTCATGAACGGGTTCTTGTTGTTCTGAAAGCAAAGGGAACGATGATGACGTTTCTATAGCTTCAGTGTCTTGAAGCGAGGCCGAGGTCCAGGGGGCTGGTGCTCTTGCTGGAATTTCCATTGTAGGTGCAAAAAATGCTTTTTGCTGCAGTCGGACCGACGCTGAAGAGAGACCGGCGAGGATGGCCGTGCGTGTGCCCTTGAGGGTGGGGAAGACACCAGATTGAGGCTTGGTCTCCAGGGCCAGCGGTGTTTCTGCTTTCTGTATTTCGAGACAAGGGAAAGGTCTCACCAGGAGTCGGTACTTGAGGCGGTGATCCCGCCGTGCTCGCACTGGCATGGGGGGCCACACTGCTAGCGGCAGATGTGGTTTGTTCTTCATCAGTTGATCCAACAGAAGGAGTCCTCTCGGCTTCAGAGCAGACCGGCGGGTATAGATCGGTCAATAAAGAGGGAGCCGTGGTGATCAATGGTACTTCCATTGACCCTCCAAGGTGGCCTTCCCTTTCAGGTGTGGGGACTGGCGGGGCGGGAGGAGAAGTGAGGGTGGAGGCCGCGAGAGCTAGGCGGTTGTGCTGCTTCTGGGGTTGGCTATGCCGCCATGTAGATGGCGTGGACCAGAGCTGGAAAGTGTGGCTGGACGTGTTGCTGCCCATGATGCGGATGGCGGGTGCGTCGTGCAGGTCCAGCACACGCCGAGCCGGTTGGACGAGCGGAGGGGCCGCTGTTGGGCACCCCGCATTGTCACGTGTGCTGAATTGTGTGGGGCAGCTGCTTCTAGCCAGCGTATGGCTCAGGCTGAGCTCTGCTCCCAACGCATCATCCATCAGCCCGCGCTGAGCGCTGAGCCCCTGTACCCCACCAGTTAGACGGGCTAGCTTCTAGAAACTACAATTAGCAGCAGCGGGAACGTGAGGTGTACCACCGGAGAAAAGTCCCTTCATTCTGTCCTACAGCAGGCGCTGTGCAACAACAACCAGGTTACTATCCCGCCCCCTGCCCGCATCAGAGCCTTTGAACGCCTCAATATCGTCATCACAGGATGTCAAAGAGATGTGGACCGAAACCGGGAACAGTTAGAACCACACAACCCGCGACCAATAAGCACGATCACTTTATTTCCAAGATTTTTCGCCGCGCCGACTCCGTCGTCTTGGGAGTAGGTATCCTAAACCCGGCTAAAATATACGCCTTGTGTTCATGCAGTTCATGGCCTATTTTTGAAAGACGTGGGGTGGATGGTCTATTGAAGGAGACCATGCATAAAAGATCCAGTGTATCGTAGTATCGACGCTACACGGGAACCACTTCATGGATCAAGATGGACTCGGTGGAGGTACCCATCCAACCTCGGTCTCCTGATCCGACAAAGAGGAAGCGCGCTGTCGGGTCGAGCGCAAGTGAGGATACGGTGGCACCGTTGTGGCCGGCGATGATACGAAACGCGGAGTTCTTGGTCGCGGGCTGGGGTGTCCCAGAAGCGCACATTATCGGTTGTGTCCCTGTCACAATGTGCCGGTCATTCGGCATGGCCAGCACCGCGGTCACAGGGCCACATCCGCGGGGAAGACGATGGGTAGCACGGAGCCCAGCGTTGCTGCCCCACTCGCTGCTGGATGAGAGGGCGCGTAAATCCCATTCCTCCACGCACTCGTTCCTGCGGCCCACATAGATCCGATCACCATAGGGCGACCAGCAGGCAGACTGGCACCACGGCGGGGTCTTTTCCTGAAGGGAAGGGCATGCACCCCACCCTTCTCCCCAGGCTTAACACGCCGGTCCCACAGAAGCACTTGCCCCGCCAACGTTGTGCTCAGAAACACATCTGGGCTAAAATGGGAAAGGTCAGCGTCGAACCCCTCGCCCCCGCGGAGAGAGGCAAGTTTCCTCTCTCGCACATCCTCCTTAGGAGGGGGGGAGAGGTCCTTTTCGGACTGTGGCTCACCGCCAGGGGCTCATCCTCTGACGAGCTTTCCTCCTTGGACTGGGGGAGTGTCATCACAGGTGATCCAGTGGGAAGTGATCCGGGTAGGACAGGACGCGACCCAGGGAGCTGCAGTATTGGTCCAGTATCTGAGCCATCATCCGAATCCGCCTCTCCATCCGCATCTTCCTCACTATCCCCAAAGAGCGAGTCGCCATCGGAGTCGCCCTCCTCCGTTGGGCCAGGCGCCCCATTCGCATCACGAACTCCAGGACTCGGGCTCGGACTGGGGGCGGGCAATTCCGAATCTTTCTTTCCGTTGTCCGACGCGTTCGCTTCCTCGAGAGGAGCTGCTTCCGTAGGCGGAGGATGCACTTGCATTAGCATGAGCATTAGCATTCGGATTCGCGCTTGCTGACTCGACTGTTCCAGTCGGGGCTGGGTCCTCTTGCATGGGTGTGGGACTAGCCTTCTCTTCGTCCTCGTCCACATCCATGGGTTCCTCGGTATGTGTGGGCTTGCTTTCTGATGCCTCGGATAGTTCCGACGCATTGGGCCCCTCGGGCGCATCACCAAGGTCGGGGTGATCAGAAGCGGCACTGGAAATGATACTGACGGCCCCCTTTGGAGGGCGCACATCACCAACTGGCCCAAAGGTGCGGAAAGCGATGCCGGAAACTTGGCCCACATGGTCAGGGTACTGCCTCACGACCTGCCCAGTGTCCAAATCCCAGTCCAGCACTGTGTGGTCCCACCCACCCGCTAATCACGCCCTTCTCGCCAAGGGTCAAGGCCAATGCGGACACGGCTCCGCGATGTCTTCGGAGAGCATGCACAACCGACGACCGTCCGCCCAAAGCATGTCGCAGAGGAATCAAGTTGATTGACCCAGTCTCTGAGCCAGCCAGGGCCCAGAGGGCTTGTGAATGGCACACGACCGAGTGCACGGGTGCAGCGGATAACTTGACTGGCGGCACGTCCTCCTCGCTCTCAGACGCACGCCGCTTTCCCTTGCTCTTGCGCGGAGAGGGGGCATCAGATCCAATCTCCTCGTTCGGGTAATAGGCCGAGAGGACACCGGCTTTGTAGAAGCCTTCGGTGTACTGGTGCCGCAAACTGACAGTGAGGAGACTACGCCCATTCACCGTCCCATACACGTCGTACCGACGCACGTACCCGTCTGATCCGGCAGAGAGCAAAACAGCCCCATCACCACTGAGGGCAAGATCGCTCACCTGTGCGCCGCCCGTAGCACAGACGGCCAGAGGCTCGCCGTGTACCAGCACAGGTACGGGCGCGAGAGAGGATACCGTGGCGGGATTGGATGAAGAGGTCGGTGCGTTCGCGCACAAGCCTGTCGTACTCGGTCTGCCCGGCCTCGGGGGGAGGTGTGGGGCTCTCTACACCGAGTTTCGGTGGGGGCTGATCGTCGGGCTCGGCGCTCGCGATGGGCGCGTCGGACTCGTTCATGGCGTGCGCGCTGCTCTTCGCACCGCGCAGCCTTCGTGGTTGACGGGATTGGTCGAAGTTGAAGTTGAAGCGTGAAGGTTGTTGAACGTTGGGCTTCGGTTGAAAACGTTGAAGGTTCGGTTGAACGTTGAAACTTGGAGCTTGAAGCTTGAAGTTGAAGTCATTGGCAGCTGAAATGTTAAAATACTGCGAAAGCGAGGCCTGTGCGGCGGAACCGGCGATGCAGGCGGTTCTCTTCCGCAGCCGGGTGCACGCTCAATGAACCAGATGCATGTCTGCACTCTGCTTCATTCTGATTGATGCACGCCGCCATGAGCGTGTGAGCACACAAGCTCCTCCTCCCTGTATGCCCATGGGGCCAATGTGTGTGCAGCCATGAAATCTCTCAACGATATCGGCGGAAAACTGCTACATCTTCATGATCAATCCACAGTGAGGGGGCCTCCACGCGAGGGGGCCTCCACGCGAGGGGGCCTGTACCGTGGCGCACGCACCGTCTCTTTCTTGACATCAAATTGCGGCCTAGACTTGAGTTCCACTTTGGTCCCCGACTCAGGCGTAGCCGGCACCACTCTCTGCTCCTCAACCATGCGGAGGATCTTCATCTCTGAGGATTTGTTGCGGGAGGTTGAAGAATGAAGATTCCTCGCTCTCCAGAGGCCATTTTGGTGCTCAGATGCCCTCGGCGTGCACCGTGCCTTGTCGTTCATACAATCAGGCCGACGCAGATGGTTTGATCGATATCACATGGGAATCATCTCTGGCTACGTTCCCCCGCTGGGCATGCCAGGATCACCAGGCCATGTCGCTTGACGGATGGTCCGTAAAAGCGCCCATTTTGGTTTTGGTTCCCAGAAAAAAATGACGGAGGAGTGGGCAAAAGACGTTCCATGTTGGGCTCGAACCAACGACCTCCCGATGGCCGAAAGTGCTAACAGTCGGACGCTCTAGCCAACTGAGCTAATAGAACTGATTTTTCCGAAGTTAACCTACCTGCTCCCCTCCCCACAATCAGCTCGTTTCTATATACCAACGGAACTTGTTTGTTTGACTAGTTGTGAAGTCGATGACGTCCATTGCCACATTGTAATTGCCTTGGTTATCATTGAGTTCGGAGAGCCTTCTTTGTGTTACCAGCCAAAAAAGCTGTGGACTCCATCCTGCTGATGGAGAAGGAGAATGGAGGACGTGGTTCTGAGGAGAGGTACAGCGGGCTATGAGAATGGTAGGGCTTAGCACCGGGGAGCAGAGTGAGCGTCCGGGCGATAAGAGGGGTGACCGGTGACCGGTGATCGGTGATACACATCACGCGTCACGCGTCACGCGTCACGCAGGATGGCGTGCGATTGGCGCAACCCTAAGGCCTAAGGCATCGCCCCAACACATCCTCAGGCCCCACTGCGTTTGGCTGCTGCTCGCGCTCACATGTCGTAAGGCTTGCTTGTCGGACAGTCTCTAACTATACCGTAGGCAGAGCTTAAGGCTGGGTTAAACGTTAAGCGCTAAGTGGTGGCCAAGATGGCGACGGTGGAACGGTGGTTACGCGTTACGGTTACCGGTTACTGGTTACGTTGATTACGGTGGCGACGGTGGCCCAGCACCCAAACCGGGCCACAGGTCGTAGGCCAGGTCTCCTCGGATGCAGTGTATCACGCGTCACGCGTCACGCGTCGCATGCCACATGCAACGTCCGGGAACGCGGGAACGCGGGAACACTGGTTGAGATGGGAGATGGGAGAGCGGCCGGGTGCCGCGTGACCGCGTGAGCATGACGCGGGACCTGTGACCTCACTGGTGATGGAGGTAATCACCCGCCCAAGTTTGCAACTTGCATCAAAATCGAAATTCTGCACGCGGGCTAATTCTTACTGGCTATTACTCGGCGCTTACCACCGCAGATCCCCTGGCCTTCACGCGCTGCCGCTGCACATCGATGCATGCACCGCATCAGCGCTCAGCAGCTCAGCAGATTGCCTGCACACGCCATGCGCACCATCCCTCCCTCCATCCCGCCACCACCATCGCCTCCCGCCGGCCCTTGCCTCCTCTGGCCACACTAGCGCCAGCGCAGCTTCTTGGCTCCTCTCTCCTCATCCATCATCTCTAGACCTCTCTGGTCTGCCCGTCCGACAAGCTAGCTACACGCGCCGCAGTGTGTGCTGTTGCAACCTACGGTGCTTTCACTGGGTCGACTCTTGCGTACACCACCACGGCTTTCTAACCGGCGATGCAGCTTCTCGATCGCTCCCAAGAAATACAGCTTGTTATTTCCCTCCCTTGGCCTGCTAGCACTGGGGCAGCAACCCTTGCCGGCTCCAATGGTTGCTAGCGCTCCTGCTCCAGATTTCGACTCGCCCCTTCATTCGTTTCCCCCTCCAGTTCCCCCACTCTTAGGCTGTCATGAACCCACAGACTTGTCCACCAGTGCAACCCCTGGTCTTTTGGATGGGTCAACGGCCTCCCCATCTCCCGTGCAGGCCAGCGACTGTCAAGGAGAGTGCCCACACGTTTATCGACGCAAAACGGTGGGCTTGACTTTGCCGCCAAATCCTTACAACACTTGCCCGATCCGTTTCGCGTGACCTTTAAGCCCAATGACCCTTGCAACCCAAAGTGCTGGCACCCGCTGCGTAAATGGCAGATTCTTCTTGTCACCTTACTCTTGCAAATATGGGCCAATGCCATCTCCGCAACATACGCCCCTGGTTTGCCCTATGTGGTGCACGACTTTCACGTTAGCCCTGCCGCGGCCCGGGTGGTCCAAGCTGTTTATCTCTATGGGTTCGCCTGCGGTCCCGTTTTCAGCGCACCACTGTCCGAAGATTTTGGCCGGCTTCCTGTTCTCCTGGCTGGTTCAACAGGCATGGGCATTTTCCAACTGCATTGCGCTCTGAGCCCCAACCTTGGTTCCCTTATCGCGCGCGCGCTTTTTGGCGGGATTCTTTGCAGCGTCTACTTTCAATTCGATTGGAACTGTGGCCGATTTGTGGGTTGCTGAGGAGCAGGGGTGGGGAGTCAACTCATTTGGACTTTCGGCCGAACTTGGGGTGGTGATCGCCTCAATCTACTCGGGCTTTTTGGTGCAGCGCACCCAGACGTGGCGCTGGTTGTTTGGCGTGACTGGGATCGTAACCGGATTCTTGGTGGTCCTTGCGCTGCTCACTGTGCCTGAAACCAACGACGGAGTGCTCCTGTCCCGTCGTGCGCGTAAACTGCGCCGGGAAACTGGTGACGACCGTTACTATGCAGAGCATGACAGGATCCGTGCCCAAAGAAGTCACTTGGACACGTTCCGTGAAGTGGTTGTTCGTCCTGCGCATATGCTCCTTACGGAACCCATCGTCTCGGCCTTTGCAGCGTTTGACGGGTACAACTACAGCATTATCTATCTCTGTCTCGAGGCCGTCCCAATGATTTACTCTCGGCAACACGGATTTTCTTTGCCGCACCAAACCTTCCCCTTTATCGCGATGGGCATAGGCTTCATCCTTGCTTTTGCCACATACTTTATCCCCCAGGCAATCGTCCGTCGTGCCCAGCGTCGCTCCCCTACGGGGGATGCCGAACCCGAGTCGTACTTGATTTGGGGTTTATTCATTGCCCCTCTGTTCCCTGCAAGCCTCTTGTACGTACTTCCTTAATCTGTCTCGCGTATTCCAGGCCAAAGAAACTCACATTTATTCAGCTGGTTTGCATGGACCCTTCAATCATCGGTCCATTGGATCGTTTCTATGCTGGCCCTCGGTGCCTTTGGGTACAGTTCGCACGTCATTTTTATTTTTGTGAGCGACTATACGGTCGGGGCGTACGGACACTATGCAGCGAGTGCTGTCGCTGGTCAATCTCTTGCCCGTGAGATCATCTCTGGTAGTGCATCCCTCATCGCCGAGCCCATGTTCAACAACCTGCCTACCTAGTGGGCTGCCTGCGTATTGGCCTTCATTGCATTGCCCTTGGCACTGATCCCCATCGTGCTATTCAAAGCGGGGCCATGGCTGCGGAACCATTCACCATTTGCCAAGCAGATCGCGCTAGCAGCCAAGCATGATCCACTGGTCCAGCTCGACTGTGTAACAGGGCTTTGTTTGGAATGTTTGCCCGATCGCATACTACATCTCTAATATCTTGTCATGTGGATGGTGTCACCAGAAGCAGATGACAGTGCCTGCCATCTACGAGGGTTATCCGTTATACCCTAACAGTTCACGTTGATCGAGCTTGACTGGTGTGGCGGTACTGCTGTCTATATTTATGTACCATTGGACGGACCAGAGACTTTGCCCCGCGACCCTACCGCTCCTGCACGCTTCTCTCTTACCGCCCCGTCTAGCCCATGGGGCGCGCTTGCCAACATACCAACACATCCCTGCCATGTTTACTGACAGTACGACCATTGCTGTACCGACGATTACACTCGCTATCAAGGTCTCATCAACTGTGCGGGAAGGCATGCCACACTCCTGCGGTCACATGTCCGAAATGTGCCTGCAACCCCATCAGGAAGACTCTACAACGTCACGCCTACCTGGAACTTATTCGGTCCTCCACCTGGAACCACGTCGACGCATGAAACTTCTGTCACTTGCAACAAATGGCATGCAGTTCTGTTCCAGGAAGGGCGCAAGTCAGGCTTCCACCTCAAAGACCACCATGTTAAGTACATTTTTCTTCCGGCGCGCATCACATTGTAAAAACATCAATGATCATCAGTCTACCGATCTCTTCTCGCGCGAGGTCTATCCGATGCTCACCATTGAGTGATGAGCCGAATAAAGCCAAGTCTTCATTATAGGATGTCTCCATCGAGGTATTATGAAGAAACCACCCCAGCAGGCATCCCCCCTTACAAGCTTTTTGTCTCAAGGTTGGAACGCCAGTCATGCATATCCGAAACGATTGCTCAGTCAATGGCTTCGTCACCGGCGCCGATCCCGCGATCCGACCTTGGGCGCCAGCACTTGAGGGCCCTTCCACCCTTCTCCCCGCCGACGGTACCCCATTGTACATAAAGGGGATTCAGTAGCACCTGCTCGTGTCCATATATATATTGCCCTCTTAACGAACCAACTGCCATGGGACGCACCTGGGATGACTTGGTTGGGCTGGGTGTTGCCGGCTGCTGATGTGTGATGCTGGGTGCATGATGCTAGCGGCCAGGCAAGGTTCAATGTTCTGCTGAGTACGTTGTTGCGTTGTCCCCGCGCTCGGCGCCAGTCGGGGCGATTTGCAATTGGAGATTGGGCAATCCCTGACTGAGTCACTCGTCACGCGTCACTGGTCCCTACTATGCGAATGGACTATTGCCTCTGCGGGTCACTAGGGTCACTAGGTCACCGGTCACCGGTCACAGGTCACCGGTCACTAGTCACTCGTCCCAAGCGTGGCTGCCCAGCCCCGGGGCGGCAGTGCATCAGGCACACTGCCGCCATACTTGGGCGGCGGATGTGCGGCGCCTCGGCCGCAAGCGGGGCGCCAGTGTGCGTTGGCGTTTCCAGCTCGGTTGGAGCTCCGGTCGGTGTGGCCGTTACCGCGTTCACCGCGTCACGCGTGACCGTCACCTACGCCCACGCCCCCCCTCGTCGCCCACGCCACCACCCGCGCCCTCGCCGCCGCGCCCTCCTCGTCCTCCTCTGGCACCAGCGCTCGGCTTGCAACATGGTTGCCCAGCGGCCGACGAGCCCGTCTTTTTCTGTGCGCTCCTCGCGCCACGTCGTTTCTGCCTCGGGCAACGTCCCCGCCTCCGCACTGCCCTCAGCCACCTCGCCTGAGGCACATGCCCACACCAGTGCTGGTGCTGTCGGCGCTGCCGCCCGCGAGGCCCCAGTCTTCCGTCACCATGATCTGCGCCGGTCTCTTGACCTCCACAGTGCTCAGGCTCTCAAGCTCTATATGGAGGGCTACCTCAGCCGCCGCGATGACACTGCCGCCGATGGTCGGCCTCTGCGTGCCAACGACCCACGCAAGAGTTGGACGCTCTGCTTCGTCCAGCTTGTTGGCACTGTGCTCGCTGTTTGGTCGGTGCGGGCACTCGAGCAGGCTACCAAAGCTGGGCAGACTGTCGCACCCTCTTATATCAACATCACGGACGCATTTGTCGACTACATTGGCACCCTTACCGAAGATCCAAAGCAGGTCCCTAACAGCAAGGCCCAGTACGAGAACGTATTTTCCCTAAACACAGCCGGCTCCAACCGATCTTACTATTGTGTTGAAGGGCCCGTTGGGCGTCGTTTGATCCAAGCCTGGGTCAACGCGATTCGCTTGGCCTCTTGGGAGCGTATGCGTCTCGAAGAGATGTACACCGGCTCTCTTGTCCGCGCCCTTCTCACCAAGCCTTCGGTCCCAGGTGCATACGGAGCACCTGGGCTTCAGCGCCGCGATTCACGTCGAGGTATCAGTAACACGCTCTGGGATAGTAATCACCAGGGAAATCTTGCTTTGTGCCCCAGTTCTACCTTTGTCGAGGATGTGGACAATGCACCCCCCTCTCCTGGTGACCCCAGCGGGTACGATCAGCGTGCGTTGCGCACCCCACTGGTCAGGGGTCGACTTGAAGGATCTGTTAAGGCACGATTCATGGGGTCGACAGAATGGCGCAACTCTTGGCTCGTTCTTGTCGACTCGCCCCAAAATGCCACACCTGAGCAAACCAGCAAGCCTAAGTTCTGGAAGATCGGTTCTTCGGGCAACCGCGGGAGTATTCTGTCTCTCACAGGCCACCATGGAAATGCGACCCCAAATTCTGACTTTGGCCCTACCGCGGGTGGCGGGGCTCTCCCCGACCCGTTTGCTAATGTCGCTCCCCCACAAGGAATGACTCCGACCGATGGAGTGGCTTACTTTTACGAATCCAAAAAGGCGTACCAGTCGGGCGCAGCACCGTTTGCAACGATCGTTTATGTGGCCCACGTGTATGCAGTGTACCCCTCTCGGCCAGAGCTGGTGGAGAGTTCAGCACTCTTGAAGCTAGAGGCCGTCTTATCCCAACCCCTGATGGCCGCCCAGTTCTCTCGGCCTCAGGAACCCCCCGCCAATCGGGCTGGGTGATGCTGATGCCTGAGCCTGAAGTCCAAGGGACGGCTCCGATAAAAGATGGTCAAATGGCTGTTAGGTACGTCACAAGGCATGAAATTTGTGCGTTCTGTACTGACTGGGAACCACTCTTGTTTACTTAGGCTTCATTGATGCTTTCCACCTTTATGGCCGCCCGACCTCCCTAGACTTTGACCCACGCAACCCCGTGTCGGCATTCTTTGCTTATCCCATTGGCCAATACAAGGATCGTCTCTTCCTTGATCGCGAGTTGGCTGAGTATCTCAAGGTCAAGGAGGAATCCCACCTCGTCCACCGCACCAATCTCCATTCGATTATGGCAATGAGGATGCACGGACAAGACACGCCGTTGATGCGGGAGCTGCCTCAGCCGAACAGGTCGGCCACGGCCGTACTCAACGCTGGAAAGGGCATGATCCGAACTGGTTTTTTTGCTGGTTCAGCTGCTGCTGCTGCTGCGCAGCAACGCGCCGCCGCCGAACAAATGCAAACCCAGGCTGATGCGCAGGCACAAGCGGATGCTCAAGCACAGGCACAGGCACAAGCGCAGGCCGATCTGGAGGCCCAGGCTCGGGCACAAACGCAGGCCGACCTGGAGGCCCAGGCTCGGGCACAAGCGCAGGCCGATCTGGAGGCCCAGGCCCGGGCACAAGCGCAAGCGGAAGCCGCTCATTCCCAAGCTCTTCAAGCCCAGAGCCAAGCCTACCCTGGGTACCAGGAGCGAGGCGCTTCATCTCATGATGCACTCGGACAAATTTTGCCCGATGCTGTGCAGAATGATCCTAATCCATCCGAGCTTCCGCAGCTTACGTCGGACTTCGGTTCTTTGGAACTGGGCGGTTTCGGCACCGATCTTGCAGTTACGCCTGATGTCAATCAGGCGGGACACCCCTCGACAAGCCCGCAACCCCAGTTGAATCCTTCTCAGCAGTTCTTTGCGCAGCAAGCTGTGACAGACTCTCCCACTGTGCCTTGGTCTCCTTCTCAAGGCGAACAGGCTGGTGGATACACATCGCCGTCCCTGATGCAGGGTTATGGTGTGGGGGAGCAGGATCATGCGTCGCTTCCGACCACCCGTATCTCCCTGCGGAGCACCAGGCGTATGCCTCCCTTCCTTGCAACAGAAACCCTATGAAGACCAGCAGCTAGCTTACCCGGCTTCTTCCACTGCTCCCAACTCACGTGGCCTGTCGTTGCACTCTGTTCCTGACACGGGTGCCCAGACGTACTCTGACCCTGCATTGGCCACATCCCCACAGCGCAGCAGCAGCAATTATTCTCCAACCCTCAGATGTCCCTTGTTCCCGAGGACGATCCCAGGCCTCCCTCAACTTCTCCTGGGGGATTTGGCCCACTGGGCCCACTGGGCCAAACTTTTATGGATTCAGCTAACACGGACCGCTTGGGGCCAGCTATCACACCCAACCTGGTGTCCCCTGTCCATTCACCCGTGCCGGCTGCTATGTCGCCTCCGCCTGTCTCTCAACCCCCTGGGTTTGGCCCCTCTGGAAGAGGTGTCACAGAAGGTGTTTCTACGCCAGAGAATTTCTCCAATGGACAGACTCCGCCCCCTGTGGCCAGCTCTCGTGTCGCTGTTGAGCATGATATGCACGACTTTGACGAAGGTGCCCTTTCCTATATGAGGTCCATGCCTGATCAGGCTCCTTCGCTCGAGGGACACAAACATGGACTCTAAGGCCCCTCTTCGTATCCCTTCCAAGTCCCCTGTGGAGCAGGAGCGGCCGACGTCTGTGGGACCCACGCCCCAGCCTGTGGATCCCTCCTCACCTGCGTCGCATCCCGCACAATCGAGCACCACAAACAGGAGCGATGGCATCGCTGATGATGTGTTGGCGGCCACCAACTTTTTGGGCCGTCCTCCCTCACCTCCGATCGGCACGGTTACTGGACCTGGTTTATCATCTTACCAAGCCGGCTCTGTCCCGGAGCAGTTGACGCCTGCCTCGCGGAGCGAGCGTCCGGACGAGGTCCCTTCCCTTTCACGCGAGGTCCAATCCCCACTGCCGGCTGAGCAGGCGTCGTCGACGTTGGATCCCCCCGATGAGCCGGCTGCATTCCCTTCCTCATTCAGGTCAAACAAGCGAGCGCAGGAGCGCAAGGACGCGGCGGCGCAGCAAGCTGAAGCGCATCAAGCTGCCCTTCAAGCCCTGGGAAAAGGGCCGGTAAGCGTAGCACGTCTTTTGCGCCCCGTCCACGTGCGTCAGACCCTTGGGGGTCGGACTCTTCTGAGGAGGACGAGGGCGAAGAGGAGGAGGAAGATGAGGAGGAAGAAAACCCGGCCCCCGTTGAGTTGCCAAATCCTCTCAGCAGGGTTACTCGTCCAACCCAACTTCGGGGCAGGCGACACCTAACATGGCCTGGAGGGCGGAGTCAACAGCAATGCAGGGCTATCCTTCGGCGCCGGGAGTGTATGGGATACCGCAGCCTCCCTATGTGTACAATGCCAGTGGCCGGGGCTCCCCTTATGCCCGTTCGCAGTCGGCCTCTCCGGGGACAGCGATGGGTGTTGGCGCTGGTCCCTCGACGCGGCAGTTGCAACAGCAGGCTGTGGATCAGCATACTGCTCATCAGGACGCTCGGAAGAGCATGTTCAACACCCTCCTTGCGGCTCCCCATGCTGAAGCCCAAGCGAATCCTCAGCCCAACACGGCAGCGGCAGCAGCAGGGCCCCAGGGTCTAGTGGTGGGCACAGCCGCTTCCTCTACTGGTCCCACGGGCTTGGCTCACCCCAACACGTTCGCGGACTTGGGCGATGACGCACCAGGGAGCATGACTGCACTTTTCCAACCTCATGGGCTCCTGAAGGCTGGTGCGGCGGAGAAGGCCGAGCGCTCGGCCAAAGCGCAAGAAGCCGAGGCTCAAAAGGATGGTACCGGCTTGGTCTCGGTACCGAACCAACCGCCCCCGCCGTCCGTAGGGCTGCTGGGTGCCATCTCATCCCATGAGCGCGAACGAAAAGCGGCAGGTGGGCTCGGAGCGACCCTGACGGAGCGGGAGCGGGAACGAATTGCGATGGAGAAGCGTCATCGGAAGGAGGAGGAGGAGAACCAAGCTGCGGGGCTCATGACTCCCGGTCAATGGGGCGGTGGGCATGGTGGAATGATGCCGTCGATGATGGGGTACATGCCTAACCTTACATGATGTGGCCTGGGATGATGCCCGGAGTGATGCCTCCGAGCGCCCCTGGCTCGGCTCTCGGTGGGGCTGGCGGGGCTGGTGGGGCTGGCGGAATGGGGCCACCAAGCCAACAGCAGATGTACATGATGCAGATGCAGCAAATGCAGCAAATGCAGGCCATGCAAGCGGCCCAGATGGCGTATGCTCAAGCCATGTCCGGGCCCCTCTCATGCAGGCGTCGGCGGCCCTGGATCAGCTGCGCCTGGTATGCCCGGCACGATGCCCGGTGGCATGCCTGGTGGTATGCCTGGTGGTATGGGGATGATGCCGCCTGGGGGCGGATCGGGGGCGGCATCACCGGCTGGATACAACCCCTACATGTCGATGATGCCGGGCATGTTCAACCCGATGGGCGGGTACATGTCACCGACTGGATCCGACATGGGCGGGGCCATCCCGCGCCCACGCACAGGGAGTGGCACGCGCAATTCCCCGCTACGACGTTAGCCATGTCGGCACCGACATGTATCTTCCTTCCCTTCTATCCCCTACCTATCCCCCCTCTCCAGCCTTCTGCCTCCCTCCGATTGAGTAACAATGACGTCCATATGGTGCATCTGGTGGCCTTGTGTTCCCTCCGTTGGAACCAGAGCCAACCGCAAGCTTGTGTTGCGCCACTAGGTGATGTTGGGTCCTAAGCTCCCTGCCTGTCAGGTCTCCCGTCGCATTTCATGCACTGATGATCGATGAAGCGAAGCCCATATTGAATCTCGTTTCTTCCTCCTCCCATCTTGGGCGTCCTTTGATCCATCTATCATGTTCATATGCTTCCGAAGCCTTTGCGTGCCGCTTCCTTCTGCGTTGGTCCGTCTTTCGCCCTCCTTCCTAATTCGCCCATTTGTTGAAACAACCAGTTTGGTCGCTCATTCAGTTGTGAGTCGTTGAGGGCGGGGACGGGGGGATGGGCTGCTGAAGCAGGAGGAGGTTGCTTGTGGGCCGGGCATCTCGCGCCACAGTGACAAAAAGACAATTAATAAAGCACGGATGGTGTGAGAGGACACTGCATCTCATAGATTGGACTGGTCAAGTAGTACACCTAACAGAGAACCATCACCGCATCGCGCCCCTGCTGTTGCCATTCAACCGGTTCATTAACATTGTTCTCCACTGGCCTTATAAGCTCCGTTGTAAAAGCAGGACCTACTACTAAAGTGCGTATCAAAAAATCCAGAAGTACAGTTTCATGCATCTCATGCCTACCGTCCTATAGTTTGCGTTCTCCTCTTTCACATATAATGTACACAATCCGATTCGTCATGACATACAATGGTCGATAAACGATAAACGACAGGCGGATATTGACAAGGTAAAAAGAAATAAGACCAAAAGAAAAAAAGGATGGGCAGGTAATAGATCGTGACCCAGAAGGCGCCTTTTGACAGAGGCACACAGCAAGGAGTGCCGTTAACCCGTAAAACAAGATGATCGATAAAGAGAAAGGGCACGACGTCGTATACGTGTGAGAAAATCATCACTCACACAAGTTCGTTTGGACAGAATGCGGGGAAGAGAGAAGCGCAGGGTATATGAGTAGCACTGCATAGTTGCCACTCTAGTAGTTTTCCGGAGTCGCCGGAGGCTCCGGTGTCTTGTGTCCAAGAGTAGACTCTGCCATCTTGGTTTCGTTGGTCTTGGTCTCTTGTAGCTTTTCCTCTCCGATCTTTTCCATGTCTTCAGTTGTGACGAGGTTGGCAATCTCGCCCTTAACGAGAGCACGGCGCGACGTAAAACCGGCGGGCACCACGTGCGGCTATTCCACGGTTTGCAGCTTGGGTCGTGGTACATCAGGTCCACTTGTTCAAGAGTGAGGCCCTGGGTCTCCCGCACAAAGAAAAAGACCAGGAAGGCGTTGACAATGTTCCAAGCAGCGAAGATGAACCCATAAGCTAAGATTGAGAAAGGTGTGTGTTAGCAAGGTGTTTGTATGTCTCAGTATACACCGTGAGGAGGGGGAGAGAAGAAACCAAAAAAGACGTACCATATCCAATGTTGCCAGTAATCGGCTGGGTGAAGAATGCCAGAGCAAAGTTCCAGCCCCAGTTAGTGGCGGTAGAGAGAGCAGCTTGCTTGGCACGAGTACGCGATCCAAAGTTCTCTCCGCACCAGATCCACACCGGGGAGACCAAGTGCACGCAAGGCAGAAGACAAATAAGCATCCAGCAACGGTCATCAGGTCCCAACGCCCTCAGAGACACGGGGCTTGCCCATGATACCGCTCTCGTTACCAGCGACACCAGCAATGGCAAAGACGAATAGCCAGAATGAGCATCCGAGTGCACCGTAGAACAGCATGTTACGACGGCCCCATGCTTCCACCATCCAGAGACCCGGGGCAGTGCAAACGAAGTTGACAGCGCCAAGGATAATTTGGGTTACATACGAGTCTTTGAGACCGGCGTTCGCAAACACCTGGTTACCGTAAAAGAAGAAATCTATAGGATCAAAGGGTTAGTTGATGACAGTGGTGCCGGCGGGGTATATAAGGGGAAAGAAAGTGAACGCACAGTTTCCGCCACAGAGTTGCTGCCCCATCTGAAGGGCCATGCCCATCAATGTCCGGAAGCAAGTTGAGTTTTGCATTTTGAAGCAGTCAAGCCAGGTGGCGTCAGATGCGTTGGCTTGCTTGCCTTCCTCGATTGCCTGGATGAGGTCCTTGTACTCGGATTCGACAACCGGGTCGTGATCTTCAACACTTACGCCATGCATCGCAGCCATGGCATGCTTTGCATCGTCATAGCGGCCCTTTTGAGCGCTAATGGTAGGCGACTCGGGCGTCAGCACAGCCACAGCACCCTGAAGGAGTGCAAAAACAAAGCCGATAGCGACCAAGACACGCCATGATGCCGACTGGTTGTTATTCACATGCCGAGTACCAATGGCAATGGCGTAGGCCAACAAGATTCCGAGGGTGATGGCAAGCTGGAAGATACCACCCATCATACCACGGATCTGCTGAGGCATAAGCTCGGATTGGTACACTGGTGCTAGGGCTGAGGACATGCCAATTCCATAGCCCGACACCAGGCGCCCAATACCAAACTGAACCCAAGAATGGAACGCCGTGACCTTGATGAGACATCCGATAATAATCCAGAGAGCAGAGATCTGGACACTGTACTTGGTGCCCACCCGGTCTTGCCATACGTTGCCGGTAAGAGCACCGACACCACAACCAATTGACATGAAACCGGTGATGAGACCCTGTAGCCAGGGCGACCAGCCCTTCGAATATGTTCCATTGATGTAGGTGACCGCGCCAGTCGCAAAACGGCGTTGGAAGTCCTCCATGGGGTATAAGCCGGCCATAATACCGGTTTCATACCCGAACTGTTCTCATTGATAGGTCAATATGTTGTCATGTTTTGGTTGGTTGCTAGTAGACTATAATGCGGAGTAGTAGTGCGTACGTTAAGGCCTGCACCAGCAGTCACCAGTGCGACCAGGAATGTCATAGGACCAACAGACGTGCTGCCGATTTTCATCGTGACGAGGTGAGGGGAGAGCCTTGTAGCCTTAAGTAATTGACGATGAGGGTGAAGAGAAGAAAAGGGAAAGGAGGGCAGAAGAGCCTCTCGAAGAGGAGAAGTTAGCTTTGGAGGGTTTTGGGGGAGTTGGTTGTGAGTTAAAAAGTCGGACTGAGGTTGTGACAGTAAGAGAAGGAGGTGGACAGCGGTCCTCTGTTGGTATATATATACCTACCACTCCCGTATATTATTTCTGGGAAGAGGCATCGGACCTGTGTTCGCAGGCCCCAGCAGACTTCAACCTGAGCCACCCCCAGGTGCCGCCACTACCGTACGTTCATGCTGTGTGGTCATATTCAGATATTGCAGCGTCCCGCTGGTATAGGTACCACCGACGGTGTTGCGCATTTCCTATTACACTACGGCAGTGGGTAGGTACACGGACGCGATATGTTGGAGCACCAACAGATCATCCGGGGCCCCAGTTTTGCCCGCTTCAAACTCTCCGCCTGCCTAATGCCCGTGTTGCAGAGGATGTGGGGGAACTATTCGCACCGCAGCCACACGTGGGTTCTGCTACGGCGGGGATGCTGTGACATGTGACAGAGCAGCAGTAGCAGGCAGTAGCCTGCTGTAGTACGGCACTGCGTGACGCGTGACGCGTGACGGGGAGGGCTGGCCGGGGGTGTCTGGTGGTGCATGGTGTCCAATGTAGGAAGAGCGGCAAGATGGAGCCATCCCGCAAGCGGCCGGAGTGGGTGGATGTGAATGTGGCTGTTTTCCCGGCCGAGGCCTTCGGCCTTAATGTTTAACCTAAAAGCTTAAACATGCGTAACAGGTACCCCGGCCCGACTTGAAGCTTCAAGCTTCACATGTTACACCTCCCAGTTGGCCAGTGTCGTGCTGTGTTTCACAAAGCCACGCACGCACCAGCAGCATGCGCCATGTACGCATCACGTGTTGTTCGGCATAGGCGGATGTCTCACTCAATCCGGCGGAGCACGCGTGCACACATTGCACCGGCAACCCGGCTGCAGCCATCGGATCATCGGCGATCATCGATCAATCATCGATCAGCAGGTCAACGAATGCCGATTACGCGTTACTTAGGCGACTTCGTGATCACGTTGATCACGCGGATCACGGCACAATAGCACCACCATCAGCGGCGTTCCCTTTTGGTTTCCAATTTGAGCCCTACACTTGGCAAGACTATGCACCACCTCAGTTTCGAACACTGATGCTCAGCAACTCGTCCTCAATCTGCGTCTCCCGCACACTTGGTGGTGAGCTCACTATAATGAAAAGTATTTTTGCTACAGTCGTGGCCAACATCAAACGTAGCCAGAAGCAGGATGACTAGTGACTAGCTTGACTAGTGACTGGTGTACCCTGTGGCTTCAAGCTTCACCCTTCACCGGTCACCTGCCACTCCATGGAGGGTCATCAATATCAATCTCGGCCATCCGTCCCCTGACGCGCTGAGTCCTGCTGAGCCTCGGGCCTCAGGCTGAGGGTCTCATGGAGCTTGAGACCTCGGCTTTATCCCGATGCTCAAGCTTCATGCTACAAGTCATCCATATCCAAGGCATTCTAGGCCATAATATTACAGCAAGTTCGATCCGTCGTCTTTTAGAAGAGAGTGCCATCTAACCCACGCCGATGGTATCGCCACTAATGGGCGTCTGTTCCTGGGGCTCTCTCCGTCACTAGTCACCCCACGGCCCCAAATCGGGTGAAACTGTAGTGAGGATCGATGAAGACTGTTACGGACGGGCGACGGCGGGAGTGTGGCCGAGCCCCCCGAGTCCATCCTCTCCCCTTGTCTCCTTGTCTGGGGAAGGTCTACGCTAAGACTAGTAGGGTGGCTCGACTGAGATCTGAACGTTGAACAAACCCATGCACTCTTGCGTGCAAAAATGGGCCATGTTCTTCCCATCGATCTAAGTAACTAGTCGTTCAAGTCACTTTCGTGCGGCTTATATGTGGTCCGTGCGTGAGCTCTGAGTTCCTGATTTCGTATCCTACTTGAATTATTTGGTCTTTGGTCTTGGACGCAAGTGAGCCGTAAGTTGAATCTCCGGATCTGGACGTCACACAGTTTTCTGATCTGTGAGCGTCTCGTGTGAGATTCTCTCTCTCAAGCCTTATACGTTTCTATAGCTGAGGGCAGAGAACCTTCTGTGCCCGTTCCCTTGGGCGTTTGACTGTTCTTGTTCCTGGAAGGTGAGGGATTCTTTCCCTATTTGGTCTGTGTACCTTTTTGGAAGCCACTGATCTCGATTCCTTTATTCCCATTTCTGCATTGGGTTGTCTATATCCCTTATAGATCCTGTGCCTGTATGACCGCGGTATCATATCACCCACGGTCCATAAGTTCCTTTCCCCAAGCGGGGCATTTCCTCGTCATTTCCTTCGTCTACTTAGTCTACTTCGTCTTCTTCTTATTCCACATTTCGTCCCTTCCTCCCGTTTTTCGTCCTTGTACAAGATCCTTCTCCTCCATCATTGACCCACCAGGCAACTCCCATGCTACTCTTATATCGGTCACCAGCACAGTCCCTCCGACCTGCTTCCAGCAACCACACCCCTGGTTTTTCCGTATACTTTCGCCTGGGCATCTATTGCCGTAATATATCTCCAGCGTTATAGTCAGTCTCTCCTGTACGGATCCTGAGGCGATTCTAGGAAAGTTGAGATGGTCTGTTAGATGGGACCTGTCCTGTTCGGTATTTGCCTGATGCGCCAGTCTTTTCCGGCCAACCCTTCAGGACCGGCCTCGTCCCTCCAAGAGAAATCACCCCTATTAAACGGTCGGGTTCCATCTGTCCGGGTTACCCGCCCATGACAAAGGTGGTCTAGTACACACAAAATGCGACCAGCCATATCCGGTAGATATTATCCGACTCTGAGAGGCTGAATTGGGCTGGTGGGAATGTGGCACCACCACCGTGGGATAGTTCCAGGTAGCCCAAACCTGCAATGTGGTTAGTTCCCTTCGTTGATTCTGTCCAAATCTCATCCACACTGGAGGACAAGAATATTCCCTTGCCTCTATAGCTCATGTACAATGCCATGGAGATACACTCTCATTAGATTGCCTGTTGTTTGGGCTTCTATGGATTGCGTTGATGACCAGTGGTAGAGATCCAATTAGCCTTAATGTGTGAGTGATCCGGCAAACGCACTCAGTGTATCCGGCCGGCGCATTCCGGACCTTCCACAGGCGTTTCCAGCCTGAGTGGGAGCTTCCCCCAGCCCACAGGTGCAGTTTCTATGTAGCTCCGGAATACTATCTCCCTTTCGTAGCGAGCCTAGCGCCAACACTGTTGACTATTAGGCCCGTGACTGATAAGTACTTAGCCACATGCTTCTCCCTGGGAAAACGTGAATAATCTAACCCACTGGGAGAGACAATGTTCGAAGCCTCACAACGATGTGCTACAGGAGCCGCTCTCCGAACCGCATGATAAGACAATCAGGTACACCTATAGTCTCTCGCAGAAGCTTCAACTGCTTCAACGCGCAGGGTTATACAGATTTCGCACACGCTAAAAGTTGGGAGCCAGCTCAGCATATGTTGAATGATGATACCCTCCCAAACTTAGCTATGTCCTCGCCAGTTCTTTGCCCAGGGCGTATGCAATCTAGAGAGGCCCCATGCCTATCTCGTTCCACAATGAGCTACACGATGACCTCACTTTACTCACTGCTGCAGGCTGGAGTCGAGGCGCAGTGATACCTTGCGGCATGCGCTTTCAACACTATGGTGATCCATGCAGCACCCAACTGGTACAAGTACATCATTGGCGAGTGTGCAGGGTTAGATTGAGGGGGGGAAAGACCCTGTAGGTGGCACTCACACCGGATGGGGGATGGACGTTGAAGAAAGTGTGAGTGGGAGAAGGTAGCGAAGGGATATGGGGATCCCCGGGAGCCCAGCGGTTGGATGATATGAAAAGAAAGCAAAGGGAAGGTATAGTGCCAAAAGCGAGTCAAGGGCTTTGCACTTCCAGAGTTAGCCAAACCACTTGTAGATGTAATCTGTTGGGAGCCATGGTCAGTATAAGGGCCTCGCCAGCATAGAAAAATGAACTGACAGAACGATACAAGGGTGAAGATAGCGCCGGCAAAAAGATGATGTTGTCTTGGATGCTCCTCCGCTCAACGTAACCAATCACCTTACGTGACAGGCCCAGAGTGTTGGCTGCATCCAAGAGACGCCTGCGGGTGCCTTTAAGAATATGCCGTTGCTCGGTCAGATTCTCCCACACTTCTCGTCCCTGGGAGATGAAGGCATCCAACTGAGCTTCGGTCTGCTCAATGAAGCTGTGTTCCCGCAAAGCATGTGCCTCACGTGCGGATCCATTTCCAAACATGGCCGCCGCTGACGCGTTCATCTTGTAGGCGGCACGCGGGTCGTTCCCAGCGGCGTAGGAACCATACCCCATACCCGACATAGCTGCTGCCGGGGGAGTAGCCTGCATATCCCCCGTACCCATACGGAGACGATGTGCCTCCAATCTGCGATACGGACGAGACCGGGTGTGGGGAAGGAGCAGGGGAGGGGGTTCCTGCCCCTGCTCCGATGGTTGACAAACTGCGAGCATGGAGTGCATTCGCAGTGGGGCGGCGGCACCAAGGGCAGTGGCGCTTACAGCAGTGTAGGCCGGGCCTGCAGAGGCCGCCGCTGATACTGCGGCGTATACGCGGTTTCGCAGTTCATCTTTCTTCTCGGCGAAACTCCTTGAGGCGGGCAAGCGCCTTCTGCTGTTTGGAGAACGAGTTCACGCTTAGCAAGACGCTCGTATTCGTCCAGTGTGGCGCCCAACGCATCAAAGCGCGCGTCGAGGTCGGGCGGGGGGAGAGTCTCGCGAGACTCAATGCGAGCAAGGTCGTTTTGATGCTGGTCACATCGCGCAAGGCCGAGTTGTACGCCGCATTCATCGCAGGCGATGGCGGGCACGGCTGCCAAGATGGCTGGGACGACGTGGAGCTGTGGCAGACGAGGAGCCTCAAGCTTGAAGTCAAGGTTCAACATCATCGATCATCGATCATTGGTCGCTGAGCATGCGTGTAACCAAGGCGCTTACGCTTTGCAGACTGGGCTGCACCACAAAGCCTAGTCCAACCCCAGATTCGGTGGGGCGCGGGCGGAATAGATGGGCAAAATCCGCTCTGCCTCGTCTATCATCGATCATCGCTCATCGATGATGCCATCCATCACGTGCACCAGGCATTAAGCGGCACCTAATAGGCCTAGTTCACCCTACGCGCCCGCCCTACTTCCCACCAACGTCATCAACCCGATTGGCTTTATTGTACACCTGAGGGTCTGAGGCCTGACTCGGGCCTGGAGTCCTGAATATTGAATCCTGAGTGGGAATGACCAATTAAAGTCTAGAAATTCAAGGTATAGCCAAGGAGGGGGGCGGACGTCGCAACTATTATACTGTGGGTTGAGCGTTTCTTCATCATTAACCCAATACCATCTTGTCCTTTTGCATCCTTGACGTGTGCGATACCGATCCAAATCCAAATTGTTATTGTGAGCACGATCCCATTCCGCTAGGCATCAAGGTGACATAGAGTCCCGTTCCCCTAGGAAACGTGGGAGATATGGTCAAAGAGCGAACGGACGACATCAACAGAAAAGGGCGGCCCCTGCGAGGCTTTTTTGACGGCAGCGTGACAAAAAAGGACACACTACTAGGAGCGACGGGGAAGCACTTGCGACTGAATTGCACGGAGCAGCTTGCGCCTTGCTCGAAGTTCTTCGGCACAAGCCGGAATGCCGGCCTGGTGGATGAATTGATGGCCAGAATGAGAAAGCCTGCGGGGCCGCGAGTTGGTTGAAAAGCTTGGGATGGAGAGCTTTTGGGGTGACTCTGGAGCGCAGCGATGGAGTGGGAGATGCACTTTTGGTACTCGGGAAGGCTGTGATTTAGATGCTGTAGAGGTGGATAAACACAATTCAGCGGTTTCGAGAATCTCGATAACTATACCTCTTCGCCTTGTTACCAGAAAGGGCACCAGCTGTGCATCCGTTCAACCACAGAATGTCAAAAAGACAGTTAGCGAGCTCGCCTCAAACGATCGCACTCATTCAGCACACGCTGCTCTACATCTCAGACATCATCAACCACGGAGCTCTCACGTACCCAAAGTATGCGCCCGCTAGGTTGGTCACAGAAGTCGCTTGGGCAATCAAAAGCTGAATCTGACGCTCGACTGGAAGGGGCCCGTCGGTATCAAACTCAGTCCCCTCCAACTTGCTCCCC
The DNA here is from genome assembly GCA_003971905.1 of Moniliella sp. 'wahieum'. Classification (NCBI taxonomy): domain Eukaryota; kingdom Fungi; phylum Basidiomycota; class Moniliellomycetes; order Moniliellales; family Moniliellaceae; genus Moniliella; species Moniliella sp. 'wahieum'. The sequence goes on along the minus strand of RSEE01000003.1, from coordinate 536,650 downwards.
ACGCGGGATATTCTTTCCATGGCCCGAACGTTGCGCAAGCCAGCACCGGTCAAAACATCCTCTTCGTTGTATCGGTCCATCCCTACCGCATCCAGCCCTGCCCCATTCCCATCGACAAACCTCCAGCCCACGAGGGGGTCATGGACAAATGCTTCAAGCAGTGTGAACACCCCTTCTTTGCTTCCTCGCATCACCTTCATCACTTTCTCGGCCGTGATACCGAACGTGCCTCGGACACCACCAATGCCCATGGCCTTGACGAGCATACGGGTGAGACGGATGGGAACCCTTTCGGCAAGTGAGGTCGCTGCATTGCCGTTTCAAAGCAATCACCAAAGTCAACATGCACCACCTCCCCCGTGTAGCGATCAAGGAGCAGATTACCCGGGTGCCGATCTCCCAATCCCAGGATGTATCCGGCCATGGAAGATACAGCGAGGGACTGAGTATAGTTCAGTCTCCTTTCATACCAGACCGAGCTGTTGGGTGCGTTAAGCCACATGATGTTGTATAGGTCGTCCCCTTTGGTCCTGGACATAGCCTCATTGAAGGCCTCCACCTGCTGCAGTAGAGGTAGTTTACCGTAATCAGGCGCAAATTGAATCATGATCCGAGGCTCCATATCATACGAATGTGGGCTCTTTCCGGTATTGGTGGATGGCGGTGGTTAAGGTGTCAGTGCTACCCACCCATCCTTGCATCCCGGTACTGGGAGACAGAGGGATGACAGGGAAGCGGCGCATACGCAAACCTCTCTTTCCCGTCTCAAGACTTTGGGCCAAAAGCTTTGACCAAGCCAAACAATTGCATCACTCTCTCGTCTTGGCGCATGTCTTCATGCCCTTTGAGGAGGTAAAAGTAGGAAACACCGTCGCTACCCTCCAACTCAATCTTGCGAGGACGTTGCTTCGAGAGAATTATGTTCACAGATGGTGAGACCGACGAATCAAAGTCGAAGACTTGCCGGGCTTGTATCGTCCAGGAAGCCAAAGATCGAGACAGTTTAGCCTGAGAAGGGAGGGGGCGCACTTTTCCAGCTTCAGGGTGAGCGGCAACGAATCCGTCCACCTGTTGATGCGGTGGAAGACTCGACGGTAAAAAGACCTTGCGTTTCTAGGTCTCGTATGTCCCCATACTGGCGATAGCGACGGGCAAAGGCGCGCGCTTCTTCCAGGTCGCTTCCATTGGCTCGAATGAAAAGCTCTTCGTCATCGGTTTGGCAACCCTTATCCATCATAGCATGCAACCCTCTAAAGTGGCAAATCGTTCACAGGGTCTTGTTTAGTGGACAACTGCAAGATACTCAAGGTCTTGAGATTGGCCAACCATAACTCTGACCAGAGAACAGCAAGGCGAATAAGCTCATGGGAGACCAATGCAGCTTGGTTCACCATTTCTGGATAGCGGTCGCGGATTGAGTCGATCACATCTTGGGCGACAACGGTGCGGGAAAGGACATTGCTTTTGGTGGCCACCAAAAGGGAGTAAATCAATGCTTGTGGATGAGTCACGCCGATACTGCAGAGGAGTAACTTGATCTGGTTCCTGATGCGCCACTTGCTAGTGCCGATGCGAGCAACGATTTGAGGGATCACGTCCAGCCAGGTTTCCACTTTGACGGCAGCGAATCCATTAATGATGGCTCTCGCGACCATTACCTCTTGCCCCCAGCTAAACCACAGTGAGATAAGGTGAAGGCGGTCTTGTAATGCATCCTTTCCCAGAGCAAAACGCGAACGAGCCCGGTCATTGCAGGGACAATACTCTGTAGCAATGCGGGCACCTCTGCGCCTTCCTCGATCCGCTTCTGGAGGATTTCCATGTTGGCCTCGGCCCAGCAATGCCACGCCTTTTCCCAGCCTCCGTCCAGCTCAGTCGCTCTTCGGAAAGAACCCAGCACATCACTCATAACTGGCTCTATCGCCCACTTCCCAGGTTCCGCAAAGGTCTTCTTCCACTCGCCTTGCTTGGTAAAGCAGTGTGCCAGCAAGTTAAGGATTTCCCTCTTGGCTGCTTGAGACCGAATGGGCGGGGCGCCTTCAATTTGACTCTGGGTGACTGCTTCAGGGCCAAGAACGGGGATCCGGGCCTCCAAGTTGGTGGTAAAAGTGCAGAGATCGGAGAGGATGGTTAGGCGCTCTTGAGGGTGGGCGGACCAACGTAATTTGAGGTGGGCATATGACACGGCAGGGGGTACGCTTGAAGACGTGTAGAGGTCCAATCCGATGTGTGCGTCCGTCGCATCCTCTTCCACTCCCATCACTCGGAGAGGGTGCTGCGAGCCAAAGTCATTCGTCCCTCTTTCCGGCATAAATTGGCAAATTTGATCCAGGCCACTGGATCCTCCCTGGGAGAAACGACCAAATTGCGCACGGATAGAACCTGTTGCCACACTCCACATCAGGTTGGCACCTCTGGAGACGCTTGAACCAGGTACGACGTATTGCCGCTTGCCGTTCAGTATCGCCAACACATGCCTTGTAGATCAACACCTCCTCCAGCTCGGCCAAAATCTGGGTGCGCACCACTGAATCATACGATGCGTGTACCCATCGGATAGCATCAGTCCGACTCTGATCGGGCCAAGTCACGCCACGTTAATGTGCTTGCGAGCCTTCTCGGATTGTCCCCGGTGTGAAAACAAAATGGCGCGGTAGAAAGAGCGGTCTTCGGAGTGGCGGGGCATACGCTGGGTGAATTTTGTCGAATGCATCCCATTGTGCTGAAGCCAAGCAGTTGCGGCGCCGAGACGAGCCAACTCCTGAGTCTGCTCTTCGCTCGCATCTTCATATTCGCATGCCTGCTGAATTGATGAGACTAGGTTTTGGTGCAGGCCTAACGCTTGAAGCAGCGCATCTTACCTATTTGGGTAGACATCTGCACTGCCCCATGAGTCTCGAGCTCCTCGTCCCCACGCCCTTGATACACAGTCAGGGCTTGGTCCCACTCATGCAGCTTCTCATACCACTTCCCCATTTCGTGCAGGTCGCCTCCCTGTTCATCTTGGACCAGGTGGATCGTACCCACCGCACTGCCTGTCTCGCCCCCGAGCGGTGATCTCGATGAGCGAATCCAACACCGACTTGTCCTGGTGGACTGTCAAAACAGACTCAGCCAATGCAACGCTTGAGTGTAGTAGCCGTTATCAAAGCAGTAGTACCCCACAGGTATAGGTCTCGAGGGGACGGCTTGATCCGGCGTTCAACCAACTCAGCCAATTGGAGGAGGATGTGTATAATGTGTTGTGGTGCCGTTTTGGACTCGAACACACCCATGACAGTTTGCTGAAAGTCATCGACGTACGGCCTCGGTAGGGCACTGTAGCAAGCGTCAAAGATCATTGGGAGCATTTGAATGGCCAATGGAGGATGCACAGCAGCGACAGGCAGGCATGCACGCACCGCAAGGGAGGGTGCTTCCATAAGGAACGCCTCAGCCATACCTTTCATCCACATGTCCCAGTCTTCATTAGTGACGAGGTTCAAAACCTGCCACGCTTGTCGGAGGCGATTTGCATTCGGCAATACCGGTTGTTTTGTCGGGGGCGGTTCTTGGGGTGGACAGAAGGGTTTAGGGAGAAGATCGCGCGTCGGCTTTTCCCCATTGAGAAGTTTGGCCACTATCATCTCGTACAGTGGATGCCTGAAGTAGTAGTTCCTTCTGGCTTGCTCGACCTTGTGAGTGAACTTTAGGTACCCTTGACCCAGATGGACTGCAATGGTCGACAGTGCATCCATTGCAGCCAACCTTAGCCCATCGCTGGAGTTCGGGTCTGCCAAGACACGACCAAGATATGGATATGACCTCCCGACATGAGGGACCAATCGAGGACCAGATCGAGTGATTCAAGGTGACAATAGCTTTCTCGCGCACTGGATGAGGAAGGCCAACATCATTGATCATGTTGCGAAGCACCGTTATAACGGGGAGGCGGTACTCGTTCACCGCTGTGCCCATCAATGTGAGGGTATGAAGGATCTTGATTAACTGTTTTGATGCACTGGGGAGTTTCCAGTCGCCGTGCTTAGCTCACGGAGAAGAAGGGGCAATAGACAATGCATATGTTCGCTGATCTCTCGGCCAACGGAAGCGCAGAGAGCCTCGATGCACGACACAATAGATTGGCGTGAGATATTTGTGTCCCATGAGAGATGCGGTCAACGATGCGGGACATAAATGCCCGCGTATGCAACTTCGCCACTGAGATCAAGTTGGCTAGCTGCTCGTAATAAAAGTTTGCCTTCCCAGGGACTGTAGAGATTTTGAGAAGGAAGGCGGGAACAACTTGGTTCAGCTTGGAAATGGCTAATCCTCCGCTGCGGAACATGAGCATCAGTGTCTCTGCCACAGCACGGTGGTGGTTGGCCAGAGCCATGTCGTCCCAAATGCGAAGCAAACACGAAACGGCCACGTGTTCGAGATAGTCTGGATGGTCAAATCCATCTACTACCCCAACATCAAAGATCCCCAAGTCGGAGCCGGGGTTGGGGGGCATCACGAACTCGTCGTCTGGGAGCTCCAATTCATCCTGTGTATCGAATATGATAGGTTAGTGGGATCAATGGGGACTGTGTGTAGCCTTGACTATGACGACTTACCTTCAACCGGTTGGGATCCACCGCGCCAAGAAAGCCGACTGCACGGCTGATATCACGAGGTGTTGTAGTATCAGTTGATGCCTTGAGGATTTGTCCCAAGCACCCAAGAGGTACTTATACTGAGTGATAGGCTGCACCATGGAGCCCGTGCTAGATGCAATCCAGGCGAGGGCAGCGATAGCGGCATTGCGTTCCGGTAATTCTCCATGCTTTCTTCTCTTGGTTATCTTCTGGACTATTCCCGTCATCAAGGGACGGGCGTTTGGAGCAAGCTCGGTTCCACATAAGCGCGCCAGTTCACCTATACAGATGAGGGCATTGCAGGCCACTTGGGAGACGGGATGGTCAAACTTGGCCATAATCACGGGCATGATGTGTTGACATACAGCCGTGCAAGCGGAGGAGAAGCTCGGATAATCATGGTGAGCATAATGATCGCCTCCTCTTGGTTCGTGGGGTGTGGAGATACTTCAGCCTCGGTAAGGAGCTGGGCAAGGGTACTGCGTGTCATTGAGGCAATAGCGCCAGGATTGATGGCACCCAATCGCGACATGATCTTAAGCGCCTCCACACGCACAGCGAAGTTCGGGTCGTTTACAAGAATGAGGATTGAACGGGCAAACTCTGGTTGCAGCAAGTACATGTCAAACTGGGGACCTAGTTGCTGAAGGGCCTTTACTCGTAAGCATTCTCAGGGTCCATGACCGCGACGGCCATAATCTTGTCGAGGGCGTCGTGATGATCTCGGTAAGGCGTAGGCTGTTCCCCGACTTTGCCGGAATCTTGGCACACATTTCCGAACAAGTTTCCATGGCCTCTTCTCGAATAGCATTGTTTTCGCTGCTCAGGTATGGAAGCACCCCTTGTACCACAAACTCTGCCAAAGCATGACCTGACAGGTCAAATACTCGTAAGGAATATAGTGCCGCGCAAACCAACCCGGGGTCGAACGGATGAGAAGAATTCCTGCTTTTCATCGCTGTACTGCCCACTTCCACATTGGGAGACGAAGGAGATCCAACTGGTCGGAACGGTTTCCCTACTAAAACCAACGAGACCTTGGTGAGCACACGGCTTTGAGCCTTGTTTAAAATCGAAGGAGCTGAAGCGACAATTTTGTTGAGAGCGTCGGCCCAGTTCCTGCTCAGCTCACGTCCAACACACAATCAAGCAGCCGCCCATCCAGATGTGACCCAAATAGTCACTATCGGATTGGGCCATACATCCGAGTGTCCTGATGGCCGAGTCAACCGTCTCCTTCGACGCCTTGGATTTGGTTTGGATAACCTCTTTGATGCACAACATGATAGGTACCATATGGTCCCGGATGAGAGAGCCTTCCGCCTGAACCACGTCGGAAAAGGTGTCAAATACATGTTCAGCCCGAATCCGAAAGCGCCCGGCACGTTTCTCGCCTTCATGCAATGCTGCGGCCAATTCACCCACCACATAATCCAGATGATACGCAGCAAAGGAGGCCTTGTCACAACGGACAAAAATGGGGACAAGATCTGTAAAGATGGTGATCCATATGGAGCGATGGTGCTTGATTTGAGTCAAGGAAAAGACCGTGGTGAGGGTCGAATCGTATTTGTGCATTATCAAGTCGGGGACAACTTCGAAAAGTGTCTTGATGCACAATAGACTCCCATGGAGTGCTGGGAAAACCGTGTCGTCTCTTGATCCGGTTAGCCACGTCTCAGCAGCGCGGTGCAACTGCAGTGCCACCGAGCGTAAAGTAATGGCGTTTAATCGCTCGTGCGGACCTGGAGACACTGGCCGAGCATCTCACTGGCGGCTTCTCGCAACCAGGTTGTTGAATCAATGAAGGCTGGCCAGAGTTTGTTGATGGCGGAAGTCAAAAATGTGTGAGAATGGTTCGGCATGATGCTGGCTAGTGATCCCATAACGAGAACAGCACCATAACGATCATACTTGGTCGTCAAGGGATCCTCCAACCGCTCGAGAGCCCAGCCTCCGATGTAGTCCACGATGCTTCCAGCGTCTAGAGAAGAATCAAACTTGAGGAGCACATGACCTTGGGGATGGAATCCGAATTATTAGTATACTATGTTTGATACAAGAGGAGGGGACATACAGAGAGCAGCGTTGGCAGCGTGGATTACGCTCCGGTTGCGAGTTCCAAGACTGATGCGGATGACACGTAGTTGGCGATATAGGAAACTGGTGTCCAACAGGTCGGCAATGCTGGAAACAGCAGTCATTGCGCCAAGGCGGGATTGAGTAGAGCTGCCAGATGATCCGAGACGGTGGATCTGCTGTGCCAAGATAGAGTAGAATTCTTGAGAGTACAAGCCATCTCTGGAGCTATTCTCGTCCGCAAACGAGGCAACGATGGTCTGGACAAGACTTCGCAGCCTCTGGGCGGCATCCTGACGACGGGAATCGCTAATATCCTGGAGAGCATCGAAGATGAGACCGACGGTAGCGTGCTCGTGTTTGACTGCGGAGGCATCTGCATCAGAGCGGAGAAGACAAAGAGACGCGCTGGTGGAGCGTGCTGGGGCCATAGGGGAGGCCGGCAAGGCAGGCAGCATGGATGCGACAGGGTGCTACGTCCCGGTCAGGCCAATTTCGGGGAGCGAGGGAGGGAAAATGTGGTGGTGGCAAGGACATGCTGCTTGTTGGGGGGGGGGTGGTTGGTGGAGATGGTGTCCCGGATCTGCCGAGCAGTGCCGGGACAGCGAAAAGGGGAAGAGCCAACGCCAACAACTTGGGACAGGGGCAGTGTCCATATGTCGTAACATTGAAATTTCAGCACCCCAGCTGGCGGTGGCGCAAATGGTCCTGCGCGATGGTCAAAAAGGGGATCAGCCTGAGCCTGACAGCTTTCCTGTTGCGGCCTGTTTTGAAATTTGATCAGTGATCGATGATCATCGATCAGTGCTCGCTCAGCCTGAGCGCTGAGGCTCAGCTGCGGTCGATCACCGATCATCGATCATCGATCACCGGCCGCCTATGTCAAGCGTGACGCGTCTCCGTGACGCGTTCGGGGATGAAAGTCTGGATGCGACGGCCAGTGGCCACGCCGCCACGGCGAACCGCATCCGCCACCGTTGCGTCCCTCCGTCCTCAGAATGTCTGGCTATGCGACGGATCGATCGAGACACCTGCGCCGCCCGCACGCCCACTTGAACCGCAAGACCGAGCGAACGCACGACCAATCAAGCGCCTCGACACGACTGTCATCAACCGAATTGCCGCCGGAGAGATTCTGCAGCGGCCTGCCAATGCCCTCAAAGAGCTCCTTGAGAACGCCCTCGACGCTGGCGCCACGATGATCCGCATCACCCTCGCTCAGGAGGAGTGCGCATGCTTCAGGTTCAAGATAACGGTTCTGGAATCAACGTACGAACATCCCGATTCTGTGTGCGCCCCCGCCGAGACTAACCTCTTGCTCGCTTGCTCCAGCATGCGGACTTGCCGCTTCTATGTGAGCGCTTTGCCACCTCCAAGCTGCGCAGTGTCGCCGACTTGTCCCACATGGCCACGTTTGGGTTCCGTGGGGAGGCGCTTGCGTCCCTGTCGTACGCGGCGGCTCGCGTCACTGTCATGACGAAAACTGCCGAGGCAGGTGGGGGTACCGCGCCATCTACTCTGATGGTCATCTCCAAACGCCACCCAAAGTGTCTGCCGCGACCGGCGGTACCTCGATCCAGGCTGAGGATTTGTTTTACAACCAACCCATCGTCGCCGTGCTCTCGGTTCGGATGCGGACGAGTACCATCGTTGCCTCGATGTGGCAAGCAAATATGCGGTCCAATTCGGGGGGCGCGGCGTGGGAGTGATGTGCAAGAGGGTACGTCTTTATCTACTTTGTGGGGAAACTGGAACTAACTAACCCCCTTTACTCCTTCCTGGGTTAGTCGGGGAGTAACTCGGTCGACTTGAGCACCCCTTCCAGTCCTACCACCACCACCCGCGACGTCATCCAGCTCCTGTACGGGAAGCAAGTGGCTCGGGAATTGGTTCCGTTACGTGGAGCAGGCCTACCCGATGGGCCCCAATTCTCGGTGGAAGGATGGATGAGTGGAGCAAACTGGTCCGGAAAGAAGACAGTGTTCCTATGCTTCATCAACGATCGGCTGGTCGATTGCCCCGGACTCAAGCGTGCGTTGGAAGCGTTGTATGCGCCACTGCTGCCCCGCGGAGGGCATCCATGGATCTACGTTTCGCTTTCCATCCAGCCGAGGCACTAGACGTCAATGTTCATCCTTCCAAGCAAACGGTCCACTTTGTTGATGAAGATGCGGTGATCGAAGCCGTCGCCGCCCATGCCGCCTCCGCGCTGTCCCCGCCCGAGGAACAAAACCGCAGTCGGTCTTTCCGTTTTACCCAGCTCCACCTCCTGGACTGGAGGAACCTACTATGGAACGAACTCCGAACAAAACCCAGCCCCGCCATTTGGTTCGCACCGATGCCAACGCCCAAACGCTCGATGGCTTTTTCCGAACCCAGCCTGGTTCGGGATCCAGCGCCAGTGGGGCGATGGCAGAACTTTCGAGTGATCCTGTGCTCATGCCTTCCTCGGAACCCAACGATGAGGAACAGGAAGGACCACGGAAACGCCCTCGAATCGGCTGGACCAAAATCCGAGAAAGTGACAACGATCTTGCGACCGTAGCTTTCTCCGAGATGAAGTCCGGCAGCTGGCTCACAAGGCTTTCACGGAAATTATCCAGCACCACACATTTGTCGGTATCGTCGATCCAACCCGATCTCTCAGCTTGATTCAGCACAAGACGGAACTCTTTCTAATCAACCATGCTCAGATTATGTGCGTGTCTCCCCCCCCCCTCATTGTGTGCAATTGTTGACAGAATGGACACAGAGCCGAGTTTGGGTACCAACTTGTCCTCCGCCAATTTGGTGCATTTGAAACCGTCGCATTTGATCCTCCTTTGGATTTGGTTTCCTTGACGAGCGCGGCAATCGCACGAGATACCACCTTCCCTACCCATCTCGACCAAAGGCAGATGGCGAAGATAGTGGTGCAAAAGTTGTTGGAGCAGAGGGAACTTTTGGACGAATACTTCGGCATTCGCCTCACCCCATCCACAGAGGGGACCGAGGGGACTTTGGACGCCCTTCCCGCCCTGCTGCCCCTGCCCCCGGCGCCGTGGGTGACTGGCAAAGGCAAGTGGCGGGGCACGGAATCCAACCTGCTAACATTGCCTCCCTCCTGATCCGCCTGGCCACCACGGTGAACTGGAGCGAGGAGCAGCCCTGTCTCGCTGGCGTGGCCCGGGAGATTGGGCGGGCGTGTGTTCCCCCCGAGACGAGCGAGGTAGAGGATGGGGACGGGGACGGGATGAGTCAGTGGGCCATCCAACACGTCTGGTTCCCCGCAATGCACGCACGGCGCGGTGCTTACCTTCCATCCTCCCGTGTCCAACCCACATCCGTGTTCAAGGTGGCGGCGATGGCCGATCTGTATCGTGTATTCGAACGGTGCTGACAAAAAGGTTGCACCTTCGCCCCCGCTTGGGTTCTAACTTGTACATCCAAAACCCAAGACGTGTTAGTGAAACAGAAGATGGAGACCTGCAGTGTGAGAGGGAATGGGGGCATAATGTGGATTTCATGATACAGATGGAGGACCAACAGTCCTACAGACCGCCACAGTCGATCGATCGACTGTGAAGCAGCGGGTGGGCTACAGATCAAGGTGCACAGAGACGGCCCTCGCATAACATGCGTGCGGAGTAGAGCTCTGGGGGGAAGAGTATGCACTTCGTCCTTGCCGTCTCGCGTGAGGGCAAGGACGTAGCGCGCGTAGGGTATAATCAGCACCATCCGATGTGCCAAATGCGTACAAACGGCAGAAGTAGAAGAGAGAGTTGGGGAGGAAGACGGCGAAGAGAAGGAAGGGAAACAAGAAAAACGCCAACAACATGAACCCTGTTGGTGTTTCGGTACAGGGAAGAAACAGCATTAGCTATCAATCAGATGCCAGTTACCTGGTGTCCGAAAACTTGCAAGGGCTAGCTTAGCCCCTCCAGGTTGTATACGTCGTTGGGATCAAGCATGGGTCCATGGTCGGTTCGTTGTCCACCTCAGTACGGGTCTCTTCTTGGTTCCCTGGAGAGTTCGAAGTGTCCTCCAACACCGATTGGAAGGCTTGCACTCGCTCCAATAGGTCGGAAAGAGAGTTGGACTCATTGTCTGTCGGGGCAGGCAGCGAAGGTTCAGGCTTGGAATCGTTTCCACTCGGGAAAATGGGACCAGGCGGAGCAGGGGAAGAACCCATGCCAAATGGCCTTCCCTCCTCCCAGACCAAGACCGATCAACTCAGGTACCAACGTCGTGGAAACGCGTCCAACAGCAGGTTGTCCGCGGTGGTCACCCGCTTCAGCACGAGGTGGAGGCATGCTCATCGTTGTTGTCGTACCCGACTCGTCGGACACTTGAGAGGGAGCATAACCCCAGCGAGCGTCGGACTGAGGGGGATGCGTGGGGGGAAGAGATTGCCCATGAGGCGGTGCAGGGAAGTGGCTGGGCTCATTTCGAGAATCCGGCGGCATCCCATCAAGCGCCATGGGAGGCAACCGGCGTGCGAGGTAGGCGACCATATTTTCGTGCATGAACTTTCTGATCGTGGCCATTTGTACTTGCATCTGAAGGTATGTGTCGACCAGAGTGCCTTGCTCCGCAAGAGTAGCTAGGTCAAGCATACCCATGGCAGGGGGATTGGCCTGGAAGGGCAGGGCATTTGGCTCGGCAAGACGGGTTCACTGGAGAAAGAGCCACGGGGCATACTAATGCCGGAGGGGAGTCCGGAGTAAACGAAAACGATTGAAGTTGTGTTTGCGCCTCTGCCGAGGCTAGTGCATCGAGGGAACCGAAGGGCTGCTGAGTTTGTGCCTCGAGATGAGATTGGCCAGGGGCCAGGGAGGCAGGATGGGGCAAGTGAGTGGCTTGTGCTTGGGCAGACAAGGCTGCAGCTGCTCGGGCGGGGCTGGGAGGCCATTGCAGTGGATCATCCGAGAAGGCCGAGTGAGGAGACGGGCTGAAGGAATGGCCATGGTCTACACCAAGAGCCGTCGGGGGCACAGATGCCCGCGATAACGAACTCCATGTTGTGGTCTGACTTCGGGACGATGTGAGAGAGGAATTTGAGGGGACCCGGACCAAGTTCCTATCACGCTTCTGTCCTAGGCCAAGAGCACCGTGGTTCTGCGGACCGAGAGGCGACGGTTGGCGCCGAGTTGAAGCCGAATTCACCGGGGACAAGGCCCTTGGGCATCACCGAATCGTCTGTAGACAGCTGTGGCGGCATGTCAACTCGGCCGTCCTTGATGATGCCGATTTGCTCTTGCGAGAAGCTTTGCCTGTTGAGGACGGCGGCGAACTTGGCGCACCTCTCGCACTTGGCTGTTTCGGTGCATGTCATGCAGGCTGTCGAGAGGAGGGTGAGCACATGGTTAGTTCATCTGGCCGCGGAACCAGTAAGTGTATATGCACTAGGAGAACATACCCTTGTGTTTGCGTAGCATCTCCGCTGCCTGGCTGCCTTCGGGCATCTGGTCCTTGTGCAGGCGCGCATGGCGCACAAGGGAATCGTGCCGGCTGAACGTCTTATCGCAGCAAGGGCACTCGAAGGGACGGTAGTCCACGTGGCGGTACTCATGGCGTTGGAGGTGGAGGAGCCGTGCAAAGGAGCGATTGCACTCTCTACACACGAACTGACGCTCGCCTGTACCGGCACAAGAGCCAGCAGCAGGGGGGGGGGAAGGTCGCTGCCAGGAGCCGGAGATGCTACTGGTGCTGGCGCTGCACCAGCCAGGCTGGCACGGCGGAGCGATGCGACAAGCCACGGCGGGCGCGGAGCCGACAAGGAGGAGCGGGGCGGGGCAGGGGGGTGAGGTTGGAAAGGAGCATCGGCCGCCGAATCAGCCGGGGAGGCGAGAAAATGCGGCGGAATGTGGTTCGTGTCCAGCGCGCCGAGCAGCATGGAGCGGCTGGGGACATGGGCGAGACGGGCGGGGCGGGGGCGATGTGGGTGTCCATGGAGGACAGCAGGGCAGGGCGAGAGAGGAGAGGGGATGGGGATGGGGATGGTGGGGGTGCAGGTGCGGGTGAGGGTGGGGGCGCACGGGAGGCGGGAGCAGACGCTGGCGTCGGCTGGGCCTGGGCTGCGTGAGGCCTGCTAGGCGAACCACTAATCAAATCCAGCGTGAACCTGCGCTTCACGCCGCAAGCTTCAACTTGAGCCGGAACCCATCCGGCCCCCGGGCGATCAAAATCCGCGCCAGCATGAAAGGCGCAGGACACTGGCGCCGGGCGGGCGGTATTAACGCGGCCAACGCGAGGCGGCATGCATGCAGCAGCAGCAGCGCCGCAGCGCAGTGTGCAGCCCGCACAGCGCTACAACCGGCATCGAGTAACCGTAACGCGCAACGCACACCCTCGCGCAGCCCCAGATCACCCATCGTGCCTCGTGCTTCGCGGCACATCCATCAGCGATCCCGCGACCACATCCCCCGGGCTGCGCCTCCAGAAGCCTCTGCGCCCCCGCGCAGCTTCCGAGGGAGACACGCCTGGTGCACCGCGCTCTAGCTGAGCGATGATCGCCGATGCATGATACCTGATGCATGATGCTGCCCACCGCGTGGTGCGTTGCCAGGCGTTGCCACTCCGCGGAAATACAGTGTTGTCCTGCACCAGCATGCAGCAGCGACTACCGACCAATGATCGATCACACACCATGCATACCTTGCGTTGCCTTGGCTTGGCTGGCTTGGCTGGTGGCACGAGCATCTGCATCACGCACCATGCATCGCTCGAGTGTGGGAAATCTGCGAGATCTGAAAGCACCGATCAACGATTGGGGAAGCCACAGCCATGTGCTCTGGCGCAGTCGCTCAGGGCCTCAGGCGCCAGGTCAGACGGCCGCACCTCTCACGCTGGGATTTCAGCTTTAGCCTAGGCTAGCCCAGCGCCAGACCCCAAGCTGCAGCCTTGCAGGTGGCGCAACCCAGCAGTGTGTCTGTCGGGGGGCCAGAGCACACCAGAGCTTTTTGCAGGCAAGGGGCGCATGTGCACGCCACATCTGCCACGCAAAAGCACTCTCTCACTCCATCTCAATCTCAGATCATCGAGATCATCGATCATCCACTAGCCACTGGCTGCCAGCCCCCGCGCCCCGCAGCCCACCACTTGCGTCTGGCCCAGGACAAGGCCCAATATAAACCTAATCCATCTTGCAACACCCGTATTTTCTCGGTTGAACCGATGGCCCCTCGAGGGTTGGTTGAGCTTGAACGTACTTGAACGCTCCTTGAAGCTTGAAGCTTGAACTTGAACATTGAGCAGCTTGAATGTTTGAACGCTCAGTTGAGTACTCAGACTGAGTGCTCAGCTGAGCCGCGCAAACGTTGGGCCGCCGCGAACATGGAGCTGGTGCTGGTCGTGTGGCACTACTATTGCGCCGCGGCACAGAGCACTCTCCGACTCCTGACTGCAGAGAGGGCCGGCCGGGGAGTGGCCTCACCGGTGACCAGGTAACTAATGGTGCAGTCGCAACGATTAATGTGCGGGGTACACTCGTTGCGAGTAAACATGGAGCGAAGAACGCAGCGGTGGCGACTAGTTGACTGGTGACTAGGTGGCTGCTAAAGGTCACCGGTCAGGTGACCAGTTACATATTGCAGTGACTGCATGATTGATGATGCATGACGTGCATGACGCGTGACCGGTGACCGAGTGACCTCCCCGGAGTAGGGTCTGAGATCTGAAGGATCGATCTAAGATCAAAAAGTGACAGTGACCGAAGCCTGGAGCTTGAAGCTTGAAGCTTGAAGCCTCACAGCGAGGCCTGAGCGCAATTGCGGCCACCAACCACATCCATTCGGCAACTCTGACGCCGGTGGCTTGGCACCCAGCATCCCCAACAGCATCCCCCCAGTGCCTTCTAATTATTATGGCTACAACCGCTCATCAGGACTGGGGTGCGGAAGCACAGGGACAGTGTCTGCCCATGTGGCCAGTACACATCAGCCCTCTGCATGCCTCTCGCTTAGCACTCTGGTAGCACATCCGACCATCGCTGGTGCCGCTGAGCCGACGGAGAAGAGAGGCCGGAGGCGCTGGGGGCATCAGGTGCATCATGCATCAGGCCTCGGGCCTTTAGGCCGTAGAAACTTTCCGTCGCAAGCGCAGTGAGATTGTTCCAGACCAGAATAGGCCATTTCTCGGGTTGTGATCGGTCATGGATCTGTTTGGTGTGTATAGCCCGTTGTGGCAACTTGAAGTTTGATGCGCGGGACCACCGGACCCTTCTGGGCTATTTCGATTTCAACGCTGGCGAAGAAATCACGAGGTATAGCCAAAATGCTATCGGTTGAACCTCAACAACGCTCAACCAACTCGTTGAAGGTTGAGGCCGTTGACATCAACGTTTACCACGTTTACCGCCAACGCAACGGTTGAGGACATTGATGCGTTTCTTGAGCCACCCGATGGCTCGTGCTTTGGCCAATGTCCCTGTATTGTCACGGGGCGGGCCCCACCAGGGGGCACGCCCGGGGTTTGGGGTAATACGATCCCTTAGACGACGGTAGTCGGTAGCCGTCGACTCACGGTAGTTTTCGGGCTTGGGCTAGCTGGTGAATCCGAGCGGAGCTAGGACGAGGAGAGGCATTTGGTGGCGGCTGCACGTGTGGCAAGGCTGCGTCTGCACCGGCTTGGGCCGTAGTAACGTGTCTGAAGCCTCCGGGACTTAGGGACGGAAGGGCAGGCAGAGGGGGACAAACGCTGCCTCGACTGAGACTGGATAGATACTGGAAATCGACGCGGCCAAAGGAGGGCTCGCGCGACTGGACTGACGGATTGCTGGAGGACGAGGTCGGAGGAAAAGTCACGCTAACAAAGGAGGCTACCTGTACTGGATCAATTGGCTGGAAAACGGGAAGGAGTCGGACAGGATAGGCGGGAAAGGACGAGAATGAAGGGTGGACGAGAATGGAAGGTGGGGAAAGGATCCCCATCAACCACAGGGGTACAGGCAAGATCAAAAGGGAAACGGATACGAGAGGGGGGTAGAAATGAAGACACGTCAAAAGCGGGGTTTGTCGTCGCAGGCGCGACCGAGAAAGGAAAAGGAAACAGGGACGGAGCCGACAGAGTCGTCGCAACGACACTGGAAGCTCAGTGGCCTTATTTAGGTCAGCCGTCTTGGACTTAGGCGGGGGGGCGACTATTGTCGCGCGACGCATGGCCCTTCGGACCACGGTACCTAATTTAGCCAACCATCATCACACTTGGTTGGCCTGCAGAGCGCGCTCTACTGGGCATGTGCAGAGCAGGCGGGCCTTAGCTTGGGTCAGACCGTCTCGGGTCCACCGCAGCAGCCCGTAACACATTTCCTCCTCAGGCCTAGGACTTCCGTTGTCTTCTTTCTCCTGTTATTCCTTTTGTAGTTGGGCAGCTTAGCCCCTGGCGGAGACTCGCTGTTTGATGTTCCTCTTTACTATGG
Organism: Moniliella sp. 'wahieum'; assembly: GCA_003971905.1. Classification (NCBI taxonomy): domain Eukaryota; kingdom Fungi; phylum Basidiomycota; class Moniliellomycetes; order Moniliellales; family Moniliellaceae; genus Moniliella; species Moniliella sp. 'wahieum'. The sequence continues at coordinate 520,555 of RSEE01000003.1, read as the reverse complement.
CGTTGCTGGCTGGCTTAGTTCACCACCACCACCAGTACGATTGCATCCCCCTCGAGGACCATCCGGACTCCAGGGCTCATCAGCGTTGATCAACCCCCGAAGTTTGAGGCTTGAACGGTTGAATCCAGGAAGGAGAGTATCGCAAGTAATGCACCGAAGGGAACCGGGCTTGGGCTACACCGGTGCCACTATACTACTACTATAATACCCCCAGTGTGGCACCACAAACTCAAACGTACGTTCAAAACGAGCAACTTGCGCAACCATCAGTCTCATTTTAGTGCAAACCTATATGGGGGTCTGATGTTGAGGGCGGAACAACCTGTCTGGAGTCGTGAGATGGAGAGGAAAGGGAAGCATATGGATTTGGTGCATCGATGGAGACGGACTGGAGGGATATACTATAAACCTCAGAAGGGGAAAAGGGGGCACAGCCGAGAGATACGCCCAGGATCTCCCAACGGATACGAATCACGAAGACATAGTGCCCATACGGACCTAGTAGTGGGCCAAGGTCCCCCTAGCATGGCCCGCTGATGAGTCTCTAACAGTACTACCGCGCCAGTGGGAAAGGATGAGAGTATCGAAGGGGGCTGCCAATGTGTGGGCGGATCCCCGTAACTAGACTACAAGGCTGTATATGCGTTACAAATACGAGGGTAAGTGGGAGCAAGCGAGCCAAGAGACTACATAAACTAGCCTGGAACACCTGAGTGCAGTGTGTGTGTGTGTGTGTGACGGAGACGGCAAAGGGAAGAGGTACTAAAATGTGTTAACACACATTTATTAGGCTATACACCTTACTTAGGGGGTCGCTTTTGTGCTTCGTTACAAGATCGAGAGGCCGGTCGATGACACTTCCGCGTCTGTGGGAGACAGTTTTTTTCAACACCTTTTATAATTGGCGTCGACAATGATCCTGCTCTACGTTGTTTGTCCCTATTAGGATATACAGTCCGGTCCATGATATGAATTGTTTCTGGCTGTTCTCCTCGTTCTTTTGAACTGTGCGCCCCCGTTAGCCCGCTTCACTTTTCCGAAGTTGTAGGCCAAAACGTTTGCTCCAAAACGGCCAGTGCGCGCACAATATTTTGCCGCACTTTTTTTTGTTTGTTACGCGAGAAACGGGGGGGCACGCACAGAACCATGTGTCATTGGAGAACTATCTGGTCCTCTGTTTGTCCATATGAGCTCGAGGCACTTATGAAGGTTGGCATTGAGAAAAAACGAAGTGTAGTTGAACGCATTGCAGTGTTCAACCAACACATTGCGACCATCCGCCTCATGGTGGAGGTTCTTGAATAGATCTTGCCAACACTCATATTCAAATCACAATGTCGATGATCCTCGCCCTCAGTCTTCCGACCAACAGCTGAACCGTGGTAAAAACGTGTAAACTCTTTTCCCACACCGTGCGGATGAGAGTCTGTTATATCAACGAAAGTGTGGTGATAACTGAAAGGATAGCCGCCTCACGCGTCACGTGCGTGAGGCAGAGCGTATACAAGTACTATGCACGGACGGCCGCATCTACCTAGTTATATATATACGGAAGTACTGGAAGAATGTGCTAGTAGTATTTTCACGCCGCCTTAAAATCTGTTGTGTGGACTGTGTGACATTGTGACACCTAAGGCCGGCCTAATCCGCCGCCACAGGTGATTTGTTAGGACGGGTTTCCTTTGCTGATGCACTGATGGTCCCAATAATTACTAAGGACAGTTGAAAAAATCATCCTGGTCTCTGTGTCTACACATGTTGGGGCGAACCATGAAACGATTAATGCATAACAGTCCTTACATCCGTCAGATCATGTTCTGCTTCTAATCCTACCTAACATTGAGTACGCTCGGACCTGCTGTTTAAGATACTATGCTGTGGCATTATGTTGCACAGTTCTCCTTGTATTCCATAGCCGCGCGGCTTCTCGTTTTGTGGCCTTTTATAAACAACAACCACTGCAACTGGGCAACTGCATCACCCTCTCCAAGTAAAGGACCATCACGGGACTCTCTGGCATAGTAATAGACTCTCATCGATTTCATCACAAACCCGTGCATACAGTATGGGTACAACCAACTGCCGACACGACAAGTAAGCGCTATATATATAGGCGCACGTCGCCCATACACTGCATAGTAGGCTGAGCGCTAACCCAGTCTCATTGATTAGCACGCTGATCCCTCGCGCCAAGCACTGTGCGCCCGTGCGAATGTGCTTCGAAAAAGCCGCACCAACGTTATTGCCGTCACATTTGCATTAATGGCATCCCACATCACACACATCACGAAAAGAGTGGGGGACTCACATGTATCACATGTCACATGTCACACCTCAGCCTTAGGGTTAGCGCTCACATGTCACAGCTAACATGTCTCGGTAGAGGGAGGGACTCTACAGGTGATTTAACGTTTAACGTTTAACGATTCATGATGCATGATCTCCCCTTTCGGCCCAAATTGTTGATAGTGCTTTGTCGGAGAGGTGCACATACCAGGGCCCAAGGAAGCGCCTCCTATGAGTGAAGGAGGGAGGAAAAGGGCAATCTCGAGACATTATCACACGATGGGTGTGTGTCCGTCGGGACGGCTCACGCGCAACCTCCTAGTGTCGGCAAAACATATTTTAAATGCACCGACTTGAAGAGTAGAGATGTCTCCACTACATCTTTTGCTTTCCGCGCCACCAAATTCCATAACTTTGCAGTCCACGCAAGGGTCAGATACCATGTCTTTTAGCTCTATTATCCTTCGGCTATACTCCGCTACTAATAATATTTTTCCCCCTGGTCCATCCTGTTACATTAGTAGGCCCTATATTATTCGTTCGTGTTTGGTCGCAAGAAGTTTTTTGTACCATGGAGTCTATCCTCTCCCCTGTCTTAATCGACGTAAAACACCAGAGGAGCACGGAGGGCTGCACAGTATTCGCCATTGAAGCGCCTATTAAGCACAGCTGTGCTTTTGAGAGAGAGTCGCATGCAACATTTTTGCCTTTCACAGCCGTGTTGGCACCTTTTCCCATTTTTGTAGAACGTATATACTATAGGGCCTATAGTAAGGAAGGAGGAAAAGAAATGATACTACGACGGAGATATGATGAAGGAAGCCGACAATACTTTGAGGAGTGAATCCACGAGCAATATCATCGAAGGCCAGAAAGAGAAGTCAAGGGCAAGAGGAAAAGTGTCGCGGGCGAAGACGAGCGGCCAAGCCCCAGCGGAGTAGAAGCGCTCCCTTCGCCTTCTCATCATAGCCCCGTCTCCAAATTGATAATCCTGGTCATCGAGCCAGATTCGATCTGTTCCCATCTCTGCTGAAGCCCGGCTGCTATACCCAACAATAGAGCATGCTCCCGGGTTCAACTCAGTCCGATCGCGGCTAGCAGTTCGCCAGTGCAAGCACCAGTTTCACGTATCCGCGCGATCGCTTTTGGCCCAAGTAAATTGGTAGCTACTGGCCACCCAATTGTCAGTATTCCTTGCGACGATAGTCGCCCCGAGCCTGTTTACCATACCTTTAGGTTGCCCGTGTGGCAACCCTTTTCCTTATTTTCCCCAGTCCCCCGCTCTTCCTCTATTGCATTGTTTCCCTCCTAGTCCCCTATATGTTAGCAATGGATTGGGGTTTTCCCTCACGGTCCGTTGGCGTCTTCCTCTACTGTCCTCGCCAATCTGATCAATACAGTACAGGCAACTCCACCTCTCTTGCTCCCCCGCCTCTCGACCTGGTCCTCCAGCTCCCTCTTCAGCTCTTCGTCCCTCAGTCAACCCAGTTCGCGCGTGCCTCACAGGTGCCACATCGAAGCCCAGCTCACAGGCCACAGCCGCGTGTGAACCTGCTTCCATCCGTCAGTCACGCCGCCCCCAGTCCCCATCTAGCTTCAGCCTGGCAGTGTTTGTCCTCCGCTGCCACTCCCCTCCCTTATAGCCCGAAGGCTTCAGATGCGCTACTGCTGCCCAAACCGGTGCTACCCAGTCGTTCTGTTCTTTCCGCTGCCTCTGACATACCCTGAGAGGCGTCTCCTAGTAGCCCCACTCGGATCCACCAATCAATCAGCCCAATTGTTAATTAAGGTGAGTTGAGTCGACCTTAGGGCCTTCTGTACCCCTTAACCGCCCCCCCCGGGCTTGCTCCCTGTCGACGGCCCACCGTGACAAAAAGCGAGTGGGAAAGAGCCAAGAACGCCGAGCCACCCTCTCGGTTTTGTTCCCAACCTCTATCCGGTCGATAAACTTCAAGCTTCACGAGTCGTAGTCATGGAACCTCGACGACACCATAGGCAACTGCCAGGAAGCGTTGAGCTGACATGTGGCAACATATTCTAGTTCTTCCCTTTATCATATCCGTCCTATGTGGGCTCCTTCCCCCTCAGTACGTCCTCAGTGCTCGAGCGCACTATAGTTAATACTGTGAATTTCCCCGGATTTTCCCTAAGGGAGAGCAACCCCTCCAACTATGTATCGGTTGCGACGGGCGGACGCTGGTTGGCGAGCCGGCGGAGCGCGCCGATCCCCTTTCCAGTCCTCAGGCTCTGGTATTCGTGCGAGCGAACGTTGGGAGACGGGCCAACGGAGCTCTTACCCTCGCCCAAGTCCCAGGAGAAGCGAACATTGGCTGGCAGGCCAACAGCGCCTCTACCTCCTCCGTTTCCCTGCTCCCAAGAGGGCCTTGGCTCGCACCCCCGACGTTCGGAGGAAGAAGGGGGGTGCCGAGCATCCAAGTACCCAGTCCCTGTTCCAAGTCTGGTCTGTCGTGAGTCGACTTTAGGATCTCCAAGGCATTGTATCCCTAACCCCCCCGGGCGCCTCCCCTTGACATCGGTCCTCTTTCTTGTCTGGGATTCATGCCTAGAGAAACTCCTGATTCCCATTGTGCCTGACCACACGGCTTTCTCATTGTGCTGTTGTACCAATAATTGTCTCCTCTCATCAGCACTACATTTACCCAATAACTGTGTTCCGGACATAGTGTGTGTCCGCCCCCTCCATACACTATGCAGGGCATTATTTTTTCTCTCCAAGACTCATCAGAGTCCGGCCTCTCATGGACGGCCAAATCTCTATTCTGTAACTATATCATTGACAGAGCATAAGGCTGGGACAAAGAGACGTTGAGACTAAACCGATCCGTTCATCGAACCGGCGGGTGTTGCTTCTTAATAGCGCCAACCCCATTTAGAGAACCAAGGGAAGACCCTCAGGCCTGAGCCTCAGGTGCTCAAAGAGACCACCTTTTTACTTGACGTAAATTCTGACGGCAGCATGCCACCTGGCACGTTTAGTGCACCCGCATGCAGCGTATGGGTGAGAAAATTCCTCCAGCGTGGAACGGTGGACCGGTGAACGGTCGCTACAGTGACGATGATGGAACGGTCGCTCACGTACCCACTCTGTTCTTCTCTCCGTCTCCCCCACCCTCTATCTACCAGTCCGTTGAGGACTCCGCTGAATGAACGGCACCTAGCACTTCCCCTAATAGACCGCGGTGGCGACGGTAGCGACGACGGAACCGTGGAGCAGTGGTGGCTACGGTGGCAACCGTGGCCCGCCCAGCACAACAAGCTGGGACGAAGCCCCAGCAGACCGGGCCGTAGGCCCGTGGCCTCCTAGTATATCTATTTTTCAGGCCTCTAAGGCCTCACTCATCCTAAACTGACGAAGGATTCTCCTCCACACCCTCTGCCTTAAAAAAACTTCATGGAGAATTGCCGATTGCCATTCTTCCACTGCAGCACGTCTCTTTTTGACGGTCATTATTCCTCTTTGGTGTCTCCTTTTGCTGCTACCACCCGACCCACTGTTGCAATATTAGTGACTAGATTCAACGGTCCCGTTAAGCTCTTTCGGCCTCACAGTCTCCGAGGCTCCGCGGGCTCCGAAGTTTGGTAGCCCGTGTGTATAGCTTCGTACATAGTTAATCGAAATTTCTAGTCACAACGTTGCCGCCGATCTCGCCTCAAGGTGAGAAATTGATACCGTGAGTCTATGATTAGAAGTGCCACAACCCTGTACAAGAAAAGCTTGCGCAAGATGGTCGCCAAGGTCGAGACAATCTATACCCGACAGCTTGGCCCCAGGTTACCCCCAGCTACCCCCCCTATCCCCAGACAGTCCGCAGCCTTGCTGGCAGGCTGGTGGCAAGGCTAGCCACAGATATTTTCACTAGGCTGGCGGCTAGGGCGGTGGCTAGGGTGGTGGCTAGGGTGGTGGCTAGGGCGGTGGCTAGGGTGCCACGATGCTATCAGATCAGGCAGTGGATTATCTTTAAAGCATGCATTGCCATGGTTGTTTAGACACAGAGACGTAGAGGAGCGCCAAGGCAACGGCAGGTTGTTCGAGGAGCCTCAGGACGGCGGCAACCACAGAAGCTTTGCCTTCGTCGTTTAATCGCAGACCAAAAACATCATGGGGACACGGAGATGATAGGGATCGAAGGGCAAAGATACAAGAGCCATACAACTTGCGGCGTGGGGACGAAGCGTCATCGCGTTCGAGAGGGAGAATGAGTCCCGCAACCATACGGCGAACGATGATCTGTGTGCAAGCCTGCATATGTTCCGTGGTCGTTTCCTCAGCACTTGAGCGCCTTCTCCGATCATCCTGCTTAAAGGCGTTGTCAGTATATGGGCGGATAAGGACAAAGCGCAGGTACTGACCTGGCCGGGGAAACCGTCGCCGTCGACCGTCCGCTGGAAGCGCCCCCGTCGTTGATCTTCAACTCGCCTTCGGGAGGTATGACCGGCATCTTGGCGCAAATGATATCAGGCAAGGCTGCCGCCAGGCGTGGCCGACTCAGTTCCGGTGGCTGCGCACAGGCCAGTCAGGACGGCAGGCATCACAGCATGGGGGGCGTGGACGTACCGAGGTCGGGCGCGTGCACGGCAGGGGCGTCAGTGGGCGGCGATAGCAGCACACGTATTCATGGTGATTAGTACAAGCCGTGCACACGGCAACAGCTCTGGTAGTAGTGTGTGGCCAACGAGAGAAGAGAGCGGTGGTGGTGGCGGTGGTGGTGGTAGTCGAGAGGCAAGCGCATCGGCGCAGCTGCGTGCGGTTATAGGCGCAACCACCGGTGGCCCACCGGTGGTCCACCCGCATGGCGCCAGTGTTGCCCCCCCACGCCACCGCCAGCTCAAGGCGCCCACCTGCAGCCTGAGCGTTTAGTATATATATAGATTTTTTTAAGCTACGCACTTGAGATAGTCGTGACAGCAGCTATATACAGCACGATACTCCAGTCCAACCGTCTCGTTGCGAGAGAAGACCGCATTCGCACAAGTCGCGTCAAGAGAAGGGAAATTGCCTCTCTTTACTCGCTCAACAAAACTAAAAGGCAATCGAGGCGGTGTGCCAGCCTCGTGTGTGTATCGAGCAGTTTGTATCAGGAGACGATATACATTGGGTCCTTCGCGGGCGAGACCGCATTTTCCACCTCATACATGTCCTCGAACTCGTCCATCCGCTCCAAGATGTCACAGTATCCCAATCCCTGGTCGCTCAGGGCGATTGTCCAGGCCCTCAAGGACGGGTTCATTGAAGAACCACACAAGGGACGATGGGATCTGATCGGCACAAGGACTCAGCCGATGGTCATGCTCAATAAGCATCCACGCGATCTGGCCATTCACATGTACCTTGGCGAATCTGTTCACCTGGTCAGCATTTCGCGCCTATCTTTCCCGTCTTGTGGCAACACGACGCTGATAGCGACTCGTGGCACGGGATCGGAATCGACCTGGTCCAAGACGAGACGTCCAACCTGCTGAAGTTCACCGGCAACAGGACACGCGCCTTCATTCTTACTCAGTTGGACATAACCAAGTTGCGCCTCTACGACGACTATACCATTAGTAAGTTTTCTTGCTCTTCACGCAGCGGCAATTCTTGTCGGGTTGACTGATGACTTCCACATCCTGGTACGACACAGGAACAAGGGACGGTGAGGAAATTGGGAAGAGCGTCAATCCCCTTCGAGCCAAGGCCTGTGGCCGAGCTCTGGTCCGTCTCCAGCTAGTGGGCTGGGCTGATGGTTTTGCAGACAATGTGTCCAATCGGCCAAGCTCTCTGAACAGCATGCTGCTGGGCAACATGCACGTTTCACGGTCGCAGTCTAGATGGGCAAGGAACCTTTTCCTCTTTGCATCGGAAACGGCCAAGTCTCTCCCTGCCGTTGTGTGAGCAGTTGGTAAAACAGCTAGAACCCTAAGTGAGTATCGCAATCTAAGCCAAGTTGCCTTTGAAGTCGCCGTGATTCCTGGGCAAAAGCAGCATGCTAACGTCTTTTTCGAACTTGCAGGCAGTATCACGAAGAGCTCATCCCTGTCTGGGATTCGACCACCGAGGGATGGATCCTTGTACAGCCCGTGCTGCGGATGATAAAGGGCGACAACGTGGCCGCGAACGAGATGGCTTCCATTATGGGCATGACTGCCCACGTGTGCTGCCGTTTTTGCGATGGCGGACGGCAACGGGGAACGAATACGTTGGCGGAGAACGTGGCTGACTGTCTTGTGCGTATACGACACCACTGGTGTTACTGCTGTGCATCAAAATGGGACTGAATATAACCGGCGGATACATCAAGACGGAAAAGGCGATCTACGTTCAAGTGTCGAAACTAGGCGCGAAGTCGATCACCAATAACTCGACATGGTCGTCAAGAACGACGGCCGTGTCGACGACCGGGCGAGCCAGACCGGGGTTAACGACAAAAGTATATGAAAGACGTATCCTTTATCCTGTTCAAGTCCCGCAAGACTCTGGAGGACTCAGCCGGGGCGACGAATGGCAAGAAGCGGAAGAGGCTGCTTTCCAATTTGGACTCCGGCGTTCGTGAGCTGCTGGATGAGTTCAAGAACAACGGCTAAGTGTTCAACCCCTTTTGACTGTCCACGAATGGCAGGGGTGCTCGAGTTTCTCGGTCGGCAAGAGCCTGGCGATCGACGTCATGCACACAGTTCTCCTTGGGCGAGTCAAGGCCTCGATCGAGCTGCTGACGGACTCGAACTTCGATAAGGGGCCCTCGCTAGCGCTGTGGCTGGATTCGTTCAACTCGTGGGGCATGGAATCGGTGGGTCGACGGCTCAATGGCACTAAAGTGGTTCACAGCATGCGCTCAGTCATCACGGGGGTTGACTGCAAGATATTATGCCAGACTCTCCCTCTGGTGCTGCCCAAGTTGGTGGCCACTCTGCGGTTGGACTCCGCCAAGCCCGGCGTCACGGAAATGGCGAGACAGAGACTTCTGAGCAAGATTGAGAGGCTGGAGAATGTCCGCAAGTGCATTGTGGCCGCCGCAGGCATTAAGTGGCTTTGCTACATCGATAGCTTCGCATTTCAAGACCGAGCTACATATGGCGTACGTCTGAAACTGCTAGCTCTCCTAGGCCCGTGATCATCTTCGCTAGTCCAAGTTCACAGCTTACATTCTGCCCCGTACAGATGTGCCCACAGGAACTGCTTGACAAGGCGGTGATTCACATTTTCATGGCCATCGCTGCCATCGACCCGGCCATGCTCGTTCGTCGCCCCAAGTTCCACCTTCTGAGTCACCTCTCCCAGCGGCGCTGTTGTGGGGTCCTCTCAAGAACGCTGACACACAGCGTGAGGAGGAGTTTGTCCGCGTCATGCGCAATGCGGTAATATTTACGAACCGCAAAGATATATGCTGCGACTTGAACTACAAGGTAGCAGCCCAGGAGAACCTGCAAAACCTGCTATGTGGAGGGCGGGCAATCGACATGCCGCGTGCAAAACTCGTGTCCCGCGATACAACCCCTGACGATGAAGGGGAGGATGTGACACAGGGTCTGCCCGGTGGGAACACCAAGAAATTGTCCGCAGAGGTCTGGATCGGCAGGGGCCGAGCAGCTTTGCAATTGAATGGTACACCGCCTCAAGCTGGCACGACGATTCAGCTCTTGGGCCAAGGGCTCGGCAGTGTGTGGCAAGTCCCTCCCGCACCCGGTACCGGCCGCAACAGCCCTTCCAGCGCTGGATCGTGTCCGGCTTCGATCCAGACTGTGGCTAAGGCCAAAGTCATATCGGTGCACGACAAGGTTGGGCTTCCTGAACCAATGACAGCAGAGCGGCGTTCTGCCACTGGGCCGGTCGAAGATATTGTCGACATGCCGTTGGTCCGCGTACAGCATGGCCAGCTTTGTGCCAGGGGGGAATGGGTGCTTGTTACCCAACAGGATATTGGTGACGTCCCCCCCCCCGCCATGCCCAGAATCATGATGCGCCGCCCTTCTCCATTGTGGCTGGATAGAACACGTTGCCGCCCAACGGCCTAATATGGTTGCTGTGCACCGGGGCCAATCCGACTCGCGAGGGGGGGTCGGGCAGCGAGGACTGGTTCCAACCTTGTGCTCCCTGTGCTTTGGGTCAATGTCGCTTTGGCTCGCATCATGCCTATCGACTCGGCATATGACATGCGAGGCCTTGAGCTACCGCGCGCGTCCGCCCGACGCATGACTTACATGCCGGCTTCGCAGATCCACACCATCTTTGGTTCGCTTAACGTCCAGCACAATTGCGTGAAGGCCAAGTGCCGGGTTGTCCCCAACAGCATTACGGATACAACCACTGGCTTGACGTTCGATGGGGTCCAGCACACAACTCTTGTCTGGGATGTCGGCGGAACAGCGCTACGTGCTCAACCACTTTGTCAACTCTTTCTCTCCCCACACCGATATATTCTGCGACTTGCGGACTTGGCTTTTGCCCAGGACTGGGCGGTCGAGGGCGAGAATGTCCCTTCTGCCGACGATGTTTTGGAGGCAGTACAATCCGTAATGAATGTTTAGATACTTCCCGAATGGCTACTAATGATGGTAGTCACCACTGTTGATGTATACTCTACACCATCAGTCTATCAGTTGCTAGCGACTTGGCTGAAAACGGACACAGCACATGTGGCTGCCCAAAGATTGCCAAATTGCTGCGGGAGTTTAGGCTCCAATGGTGCAACGGCCAATTCCTACTATTGGCTGGAGATACCTCAGGTTCAATTCGTGGGTGGGCCATCTTTTTTAAGATGTCTCGAGGCTGGCCGCCGTTCACAATATTGTGATTAGAATAGCGGGCAAGGTTGTGACGAGCTTTATAGGCAGCAATCTAGGGACAACCTCGCTGGGCGGCCTTGCCGCAGTGTGGTCCAAGAGGTTGGGGCTAGCTGTGTTGGCGAGGCTGTGACAAGGTTGTGCCCCTCAAATCTAAAGACAAGCTTGTGGTGGGCCGGCAAGGTTCTGGGCTAGAAATTTCGATTAGCTATGTAAGCTAGCGATCAATATAGCATTGTTCTGGAGTCCTACTCTCGTCCTCCCTCCCGTTCGCCACCAAAAAGCCCCCATCTCTGACCCCAATCGGCCGCCTAACAATAAACCACTTGTCCATACGTTTCAGCATCCATTGTGGTCTCCATTATCCGAGTGGATCGGGACATCGCTGCACCTTTGTGTGATCTTCATTCTTATTCTTCCGCATATCTACAGCAATATCTTGACCTCTCGCTGAGCGCTGAGCAGATCATCGATCATTCTCGCATACAGACGGCCATGACATGCATGGCATGATTGAGGCATGATGGACATGATAATGCATGATGCATGAACGTGAACGTCAAATACTTAGACCACATCATTTTATGCGCCTCTCTCTCCACAGGATTATGTTATAGCTGACCGGGCCGTAGGCCCGGTGGTCTTCCAGTGTTATAGTAACTTTTGGCTGTTCAACTAATGCGTTCTCCCGACTCGTTTATTACGTTGCTATGCATAAATCTCGCCTGATGATGCACTGATGCAGGGTGTAAGAAAACCACCGATGAAAGTAATAAAACCTCCAGAGAGCCGTCATCGCGTCATAGTCGATTCGATCCCCCTCATTCCGGCCTCATGAATCATTCCTCTGCTCGCTCGCGCGCTCAGGCCTGAGCCTCAGGCATCATCCCGATCGTTAACAACCACAGGATAGAGGGCATCCAACAACGACCGCTAAGTAGTTTATACGAATCCGTACAGCATTTGTAAAACGGATAGGAGAGGGAGCATATGGCATGAATGCTAGCAAGAAATGTGTTCTCATATGTGTTGGTATTAACAGAAAAGGTCAGTCTCTTTTTCGAAACAAGAATGGGATAACATGTGGTCGAAACATGGTTATGACCCTTCCCCCCCCCCCCCGTTGCCTTCATCAACATCCCATAGTACCCGCCTCTCATCACTTTCGCCTTTACCCTTTCGATCAGCTCATGTCGCTCTTCCCCGTGTTTCATTTCGAGCATGTTAAACACGGTCTTCCTTTCGGTACCCGGTAAACGGTAAACGCCATTATGCAGTACTTGCAATACCGTCACGCGTCATGCATCATGCATCATGTGCGACATGTGACATCACACGTCACCTGTCCCTGGTCATTCATTTCCATCACACACGGCGCGGTGGTGGTTCCGCATATATACACGCCACGACGAGAAATGTCATTAAGGTCGGGTGAAATACAAAGCCAAGAATTGTGGACTGCAAGTGATGGTTGAAAGCACATTCCAGCATGTGTCGGACTATAATACAGACGCGCATAACCCTACTAATTGTATTGTCCACATCTGAGGCCAACATTGGCTGTCATTTTATTTACTTTTCGCTGCACCCGCGATTCTGGCAAATATCCACACCGTCTTGCATTCGTGACAGGGAAACTCTGCGCCTACCAGAAGCGCCTGAACCATTGGTGTCCTCGATCCTACAGGATACCCCAACCTCCACAGACTGTTTCGGGCCTGTGATGCATGATGCATTGATGAAGCCTGAGGCCGGCGGTGAGGCCGTGGGGCCTGGGACCTGGGGCCTGAGTCCCATGTGACACAGTACTCCATAATATAATGCCAGGCTATACGCACAAAAAAGTCAGGTGTCTACAGCTCCCGCGGTGGGAATCCATCTGGTATCTAAACATCATATTGCCTTCCGTCTATAGCTCCGATCTATCTTTAGTTCCGACACCGAAAAATGAGGATATGTCCAGGAAGCATGACATCTTGGGTACATGTGACATGTGATATACGACTCTACTAACTAATATTCTACTCGAAGCTTGAAGCTTGAAGCTTGATTAGAAAAGTACCAAGTATAGCGAAGTCACTAGTCGCTAGTCACTAGTTGTTATTAGCCGTGGTTATCACTATCACATGTCATTAAAAGTGTCATTGTGTGGGCAAACGACCACTAGTTCATGTAACAACAGCGGCCACCGTCAGGTAACGGCGGCCTTTGGCCATAATATCACTGGTATCACCATAGTTTGCATAATCACTATCATTTAGTCCTCGGATCCTCAGACTACACCTGCTGCACAGGACTTCAAGCTTCAAGCTCCAAGCTTCACAGTAACTAGTAAAGTAACAGTTAAAATAGCCACAATGAGAGTCAGGAGTTAGTCCAGCTTCAAGCTCTTCAAGCTTCCAGCTTCAAGATAGTCAGTAGAGTCAGCGTATATTTATTTTGTCCCTGCTGAACGTGTTGAACTTCAAGCTTCAACGTTGAGTTCAACTTGAACGTTGACCCCCTGACCGCGCGACCCGGGGGCGGGTTACGCGTTGCGGGTTTTGCCTGCGGTATAATAAGATTTATAATTACGTTTTTAACCCCAAAGCGACATGTGAGTCTCCGGTGCTTCCCTGAGCCTGAGACCTGAGCTCTTGAGATCTGGTATGGCATTCGTGTATCATTAATCATTATCATTTTCCATGCTCAAGACAGGGGCAAAGAAAGGCTCTGCTCCTATTACCGGAGGGCTCACTCATCCGAGACGTGTGTGCTGCTATTATATCCTAGTTCGTGCTAGCTCCCAATCCACAGGAGAGCCCAGCGATTGAGTTCGGCAGCAGGTCTGGACCCTCTGGCTCCCGCCGTTCGCTTCCAAACCGGATGTAGCGCGAGCCCGTACGAATGAGCGTGGCACACATGTGCGCGATCGATGAACCACATGATGAACCATAGTATACTACAGGATCTGAGATCTGAAGTTGTTATAGCTGTAGTAGTAGTTAGTGGTTGTCATAGTTTGGCTGATCTCGCTCCCATTTCCAATTTCTTCGTCTCGAGCATCTCGCTCCTTCCCTGTTCCTTCCACTTCGCACCATGTCCTCTGTTCTTGCTTCTTCCCCACGAACGATTGCTGCACCCCTTGGCCTAGTCTGATCCTGGTCTCCCTCGCCTTAGCCCCGACTGGACATTATCGTTCGTCTAAACCGTCAACAGGCGAGCCCGACCAGAGATGTCCTCGATCCACGACAACCCCCTGACCCAGTAACCCTAGCGCGCCGCCCAACCATCGCGCGGCGCGGCCCAATCCGACCCCCGTCCGACCCCCCCTCTGACGCTCCGTTCGACGACGATGGCCCGGAGTGGTTCCACCCGGCTGGCCCCTCTGGACCCCCCCATGCAGCTCCGTCTGTTGCGCCCGCGCCCCCGGGGTATACATTGCCTGCCTCCGACCTGTCCGGGCTGGGCCTCGAGGCCGCTCAGCGCCGGGTCGATGAGGCCCGCAGAATGCGCCAGCTTCTGTTGACGGAGGCCCGGGAAACTCAGGCCTACATTGCAGCCCAGGAGGACCACGCCGCGCTTTCGAGGCTGAGCAGAGGCGAAGCGCCGTGAGCACCGCCTCCGTCAGCGGCGGGAGGAGGCGGCGCTCGCCGCGGAAGAGGCCCGGTTGGCCGCCTCGGTACGGGAGGCTCAGACTGGCGTGGTGTCCTCGGCCCCCGCCCCCGCTCCCGCCCCTGGCCTTATGGTGATCTGACCGCCATCCCGAACAAGGCGTCGGAAGAGCCGAAGATGTTCGAGCCCGCTCGTTTCCACCCGTCGTCTGGTGCGAACCCCACATCTCGTGACCGGGTCCAGGCCCAGCACGTCGTCACCTCCTTCGAGATTTAGCGCGCGTCGCCCTCACGCATATGGGCGCGGCGGCATGGATTGACCGCTTCATGGGCCTGCTGCAGGGGAGGCCCTCACTTGGGTCGCATTCGGTTCGGAGGTGGCCCTCCCCCTGGAGGCGCGCACCAAACCCGCCCTCCAGTCTTGGCCTGCGTTTCGCGCAGCTTTCCTGGAGCAGTGGGGCGCAACCACCCGGCGCTGAAGGCGTTTGAGGAGTTTGGTCGTCTTCGGCAGACGGGATCTGCAGCGGACTATTCCGCTACGCTCACGGTTCTGCTGCGTCGCTGGAACCCCAACGCGTCGGATGAGGACCGCTACTATTGCTTTCTGTACGGCTTGAAGCCGCGGGTGCGTGACGCAATCGCCTCCCGCGGCGAGTCGCTCACTTGGGACGGATCAGTTTCGAACAACTGCGCACAGCGGCCATTGACATCGACCAATCGCAATCGCTGGGCGCTCATGGTACCAGCTCTCCCCGGGATCGGGCGGCATCATTGGTTTCGGCCCTCGTCGCCCGAAGCGGAGCCCATGGACCTCCGCGCAGTCACCGCCACCGCTGAAGCGGCGGCCCGGCGCACCGCGCCCGCGCTCAAGGTGCAGTGCCGTGATCACCCATATGCCTTCCACGACTGTACCCCGGCCACAGCCCCAACTCCCGCCCAAGCCCCAACTGCCGCCCAAGCCCCAAGCCCAGCCCAAGCCCCAAGCCCAGCCCCAGCCCCAACTCCCGCCCAAGCCCCAACTCCCGCCCAAGCCCCAAGACCATCCCCAGCCCCAAGACCAGCCCAAGCCCCAAGACCAGCCCCAGCCCCAAGACCAGCCCATCCCCAAGACCAGCCCAAGACCAAGACTACGCACCAGCACCAGCACTCGCCCGGGCCCCCCCAAGTCCACCTCCTCATCTAACCCCATCTCGCCCCCCTCTGTCAACTCGATTCCTTTTCCCTCCTCGGTTCCCTCCCGCCCGCTGGCGCGGCACCTCAGTACTGGCGGAGCCCATGTCCGAACGTTCTGCCGCCGCCCTCAAGCTCATGGCGGCGGACCCCGATACACCGTGGTGGAGCGAGTGTCTGCCGACGAGATTCGACAGCGCATCCGCCAACTCGTGCCTCGTGACCCTCGTTGGTCCCTTGCTACGGCTCCAAGCCCACCTCGCCATGCTTTGACGGTCCGCGACGGTCTTTTGTGGCACGGAAACCAGGCCTACGTCCCCGGCGACCGGCCGATCCGCGCTGCCATTCTCCACCAAGCCCACGACTCGGCATTGGCGGGCCATGGGTGCGACAAGACGTTGGCCCGTGTCCGCGCTCAATATTGTGGCCCCGCCTGTCAGCCGACGTGTGGGCCTACGTGCGCTCGTGCGACCGCTGCCAACGGACCAAAGCGCCTTGCCACCAACCCGCCGGACCCCTCCAGCCCCTTTCCCCTCCCCAAGGCCCGTGGACCCACTTGACGATGGACCACATTACCCCTTCCCCATCCAATGGTTACGACGCGATTCTGGTGGTGGTGGATCGTTTTACCAACAAAATGGGTCACTTCATTCCCGCCCACACACGGACCTGCGCCCCAGCTCGCACGCCAGTTTGTACACCATGTCTTTCGCTACCATGGCCTTCCCCGGGATCTGGTGAGTGATCGGGGACCGACCTTCACAAGCCACTTCTGGCAAGCCTTGTGCGCCGACTTGGGCATCAAGTCGAGCCTCAGCACCGCGTCCCACCCCCAGACTGACGGCCAGACTGAGCGACTCAACCAGATCCTCGAACAGTACCTCCGCTGCTACCTCGACGAGCAGCAGTCCAACTGGTTCGACCTCCTCCCCACCGAATTCGCCTACAACTCGTCCTCCCACTCAAGCACCCACCAGTCCCCCTTTGTCCTCACCTATGGTTACTCTCCCCGGGGGAGTTGGAGCCCTCCACTTCGCCCGTGCCCGCTGCTGCGTCATATGTGGAGGATTTGCGTTCGGCCCAGGCGGTGGCCCACCGCACGCTCGCCGCGGCCCAAGCACGCTACAAGCATTATGCCGACCAGCACGCACCGAGGCGGCTTCCTTCACTGCTGGCCAGCCTGTCTTGGTCTCGGGACGGGTATGTGCCCAGCCAGCGGCCTTCTGACGGCCCCGACTATCGCTACATCGGCCCCTTCCCCATTGTCCGCGCCGTGGGCCGCGCCGCGTACCAGGTCCGCCTCCCCGACTACCTACACCTCCATGACGTGTTCCATGTGTCCCGCTTGCGAGCCTACACCCTTGGTGACGTGGTCCCTGCCCGCTTGATCGAGCCCCCGCCTCCTCTCCCCGAGTATGCTGATGATGGTGCGGTTCATCACGAGGTCGAACATGTTCTCGACTCTCGCCGCAAGGGTCGTGGAGGCCGCATTGAGTACTTTGTTCACTTCCGGGCTATCCTGTCCACGAGAGGGAGTGGGTACCCGCTGCGGACATGTCTCATGACGCCGAGCCAGTGGTCCGTTTCCACGCCCTCTACCCCGATAAGCCTGTCTCCCATGCCCGCCGACTCGCCCTCTCTCGCCTCCGTCGCCGCCCGGGAGATGAGGTCTGAAAGGGGGCAATGTCATAGTTTGGCTGATCTCGCTCCCATTTCCAATTTCTCTTCGTCTCGAGCATCTCGCTCCTTCCCTGTTCCTTCCACTTCGCACCATGTCCTCTGTTCTTGCTTCTTCCCCACGAACGATTGCTGCACCCCTTGGCCTAGTCTGATCCTGGTCTCCCTCGCCTTAGCCCCGACTGTGACAGTGGTTGCTAGTTATTAGTTACTATAGTTACCCTAGTTACCCGAAGTACCACCACTATACTTCCTTTGGTAGCTATAGTTGGGTCTTAGGCGTTGGGAGGTCTGTGGCAAAGGCACCTGAGCCTGAGGGTGGCCGGCGACAACATCGCGGACATGATCGGATGCCGTGCATCATGCATCATGCACCATGCAGTTTCATGTGACGACGGTGACCGGTGACCGCTGATATTATGACAGAGCGGTGACAATCACATGTCACATGTCATGCATCATGTCATCATGCATCATACATCATGCATCCTGTGACCTGTGACGTGGTGATCCATTCTGGCGTACCATGTACCACAGCATACGTTTATAGCACTTGGTACCTTGGTAGCCATCCGCGATTCTTGCGCTCTGATGGTGCCTGTCACAAATGTCAGGCCCTGAAGCCCCGAGGCCTGACTGGGAGCCTCAGGCCTCAGGCCGGTCAAGCTTGCTTCAAGCTTCCAGCTTCAAGCCTGCCCTGGCTTGCCCCAGCAAGACTCCAAAACGACATGTGATTTCAATCGTGCATCGAGACTGCGTGCGCATCACAACGAAGTATCCAGCAAACGGAGAGAAGGGTATTCTCTACGCTCAGGCTGTGCGTGAGATCTCAGGCTGAAGCTGACGCGCTGACGTTCAGCGTTCAAGTGATTTCACCTGTGAGGTCTGAGACTCAGAGCTATGCCAGGCCCCAGGAGAAGAGCAGACTACTTGGAACCAGTGACTAGTGAAGCTAGTGATCGAGTGATCCCAACGGATGTGGACTCACGCATCACGCATCATGTGGATCATGCATCATGATTATATTGACAAGTGCAAGAACTGAGAGAGCGCTAGCACTTTGGGGGACCAATCGATGACCCTGATCATACGGTCTAATACGGTCTAATGATTTTGTGATATACCTGGCAGCAAGAGTAAAAGGAATAGGAGGCAATCTGACTGAGAACTCTGACAGAACACGCAGATGTTCAGTCTCTGTGCAAGTGCCCGTGCCCACATCATCTAAAACGCTATCCACTGTTTTTCCGTCTCCAGCGAACATATATAAGGGCGCCTCGTCTGGTTCTATAGGAGACACTCACGCCGTTGCAACCCCTTTCTTGCCTTCTTCTCCTTGCTGCCAGGCCTATTACCTCCATCACTCTCTCTCGGAGGTATAGGGTGCCCACAGACACACCCACTCTCATCCACGTCACTTGTCTCATCCTCCTTCGTCTTCGCCTGCTGCCTTCACCAATTCTGCACCATTTCCGGCTTCCCCCTTTTTTCACTACATTCAGTCTCTAGCACTCACCAATACGCACTTTTGCATCATTCATCTTCGCAAGATCGACACAGCCTCCCGAGACTATTGTACCATGCCCTCCCCCGAGCCAATGAGCACCACTTCCTCGGCGTGTTCACCTGCGCCTACCTATCCAAATCCTTCGTCAATTACACGGCTTCGCCCGAGACGCGTGCGAGTGATGGGGAGCAAGAAGAGTCACGAGTTTTTACTTGCACTGTCTGTTTTCGCAACTTTAACCGACTCCTCCACCTTCAGCGTCACGAGTACATTCATTCGGACTTGAAGCCTTTCAATGCCCTTGGTGTCCTAAGGTAAGTGAATAAATCGGTGGTGTGGTGCTATCCTGGAACTAACTTAACATATTCTCATCTGAAGTCATTCACACGTCAAGACTCCTTGGTCCGTCATGCGCGCTTGCACTGCAAAAACAGGAAGATGTTAAGCTTGTGTCGAAAGCCCTACACAAGCACAAAGGTACGTCTGCTTTTGCATGAACCCTGGTCCCTTTAAGAGCACCGAACCTGAGCGCTGACCACGTTCGCAACTTTACAGCGTGCATGAACTGCTCTGACTTAGAGCAATGTTCACGATGTGCTGGTTATAACCGCCGCCCTACTGTCAAGAAAAAAATATCCCGAGTACTTACTCTCCCGATCATTTCCTCAACGCCTACCGTTGCACCAGCCCGATACAATGCCCTCCACAGGTTATCTCCACCACGGTTTACCGTTCGATGCAGACGCAATAACCCGGCCCCCCTTCATTTACAGACTTGCAGGCGTATCCTATTACGCGCCTTGAATCTGCAGCATCACGATCGGGCATGAGTGCGTTGTCCTCTTGTACTTATTTGTGGGTTTATCATATCCAGCTGCATACTGACTCTTCCTTATTTTATTAGTGACTGTGCCCCTCTTGAGTCCAGAAGAAAACGGAGGTCCTTCGAGCATGAAGTCTCTCATTTCAACGAAGAACCTCTCCTCTGTTCCCGAGGGAAGCCTTGACTCCGTCCCTTCTGCAACAGTACTCGTACATGCCGTCTCAATTCTCGTCTCGACCCTTCCGGGAGCATTGGCTTCAACTTCGCCCCACTACCTCATGCGCAAGAGTCGCGGGATTCCATTTCCCGGTTGGGTTGTGAGACAGTTCATCCATCTCCTGGCACCCCCACTTCTACCCAAATAGGGAACCCTTTGGATTTGTCCTCTGGTGAAGGCAGAGCAAGCTCAATGCCACCTGGACTGATTGACGAATCAGAGAGGTGCGTACAAGGCATGTTAATGGACATGCTCCGTACTTGTGAGGTCATGGAACGCTCTCTTCGTTCCAAAACCCCGTCTGGTCTCCCTGGCATGGTTACCGAGGAGTTTATATGAACTAAAGAATCCATGCATAGCATTTCCTTCGGGACCGTGACAAGTAATAGTTGATCACAGCTTCACCCACCTTCTGTTTTGACGCAGATGAAGACGACGATTTCCTAGCTGTGTACTATCCTTTTGTAATCACTACTAATCCTTTTGTTATCGATTATCAAAAAATGTTTTGTCTCGATCTCACAACATGTGTGGTTCTGTTCTCCATGTTTCTGTTGCATTCTGATCGATGATCATAAACAAACCTATTACCTCTGCTGAGCGCTGAACGCTGGGGATAGGAAACGCTAGCCCACATCTATCAGCTCCCTCGCAATGAGGGGGACGGATACATCTTACAGATCCGGTATTATTATGGAGATCGCGGTGAGGCTGAGAACGGAAGTCAACATTCAGTACGTTCAGTACTGGTGACTGAGGAGACTAAGGCCTCAACTGAGGGCTGAGGGTACTGAACTGAGAGACCTCAGAGACTCACAGAAGGCTTCAATCTTCAATGGCCGCTGTCGGCGGCAACCGCTCGTTTCCATCCACCCTTCCACCTCTTCCACGCACAACACCTTATCCACGCGCTCTGGGGGGTTGCGTTGTCTTCTTCGAAAAGTCCCTGTGAAACCCCCGCATCCGTTACTCGTTACGCGTTACTCCTTTTCGTATAGCCGCTCTCATGGTGACCTGTGACATGTGACAGACATCAGGCATGTGACATGTGACTTACAAAAGTTGGACATTTTTGACATATGGCACAGTCACTAGTCACTGGATGTGACATGCGACACTGTCACAGGTCATCGATGCCAGTATAGACGCATATATACTGTGTGGCATAACGCATAACATTTAGGAACACTAGTACTAGTACTGAGTGTACTGAGTTCTGAGTGTACTGAGTTCTGAGTGTCAGTCTAGTCACATATGTCACAGTCCCTATTAGTCAGTCACTAAACGATAATCGATAATCACGAATCCCTAGTATACTTTCGGTAAGATTCCCCATATCGATAGTCTGGTCACCGTTGTTGAGGCTGAGGCTGCGCTGAACCTGAGGCCTCCTGAGGCCCCAGAACCCTGAGGCTCAGGCCTGAGGCTCAGCCTGAGCGCTCAACTTGAGCGTTCAAAAGTGTAAATCGATCAGTCCCCCACCGCGTTATAGCCCAACAGTGACACGGAACTCCACAAGGGACGCATGGACAACATCGCGAGCTTTCATCTCAAAATAACAAACCACGAGATGGCGACACCATATCACCACATATTATAATGCTTTCCAATTTCTCTGGTCCTGCACAGAGTGTATATTTCACTGCAACCCAGAGCCCATGTAGCTAGCTTCGTATTATGCATTATGGGGCTCCACAGCAGGTGTTGCTCGTCCTGTCTATCAGTTTGGTATATGCACACCCTTTATTAATAGCATCCTTTGTACCTGATTCCCTCAGGCTGTAGTCCACCTCCATTCCGGATTCCCCGTGAAGGGTGGAAGAGTGCTTTGGATGCCGGGCGATCAGCTGTGATCGGTATTCATATTTTTTCGATATTCAGGCTACATGAAGAGTGGTTGTGTTGACTGGGGTCCCCTGGTCCTACAGTCGATAGACCACAGTTCGCCTCGATTCCGCTGCTTCGACGCCGCGAGTATCGTCCCGTGGCACTTCACCTGTTGCCTGTGCACTCTCTCCTGTAGTCTCACTGGTCCTGTGCCTAGTCCGAGATTCCCCTGCACCCAGACCCATGTCTTGCTTCAAGATCCATCACCTTTTCTCCTCGGGCCTCACCGGCACCGGTCACCGGTCACCCTTCTGCCCATCCGCTCCCTTAGGTGTCTTCGGCATTCGAACGAGTACCAAAAAATGAGGGCGCAGAAGAGTGATCGGGCGGCAGGCTGGTGCCGGCAAAAACGATAAGACGCCCGACAACACAACCCATGCATAATTGTCCCTCCATTCAGCAGAGTTTGAGCAAAAAGGTGGTGCTTCAAAGGGGAATCGAACCCCTGTCACATCGATGTCTAAAGGGCCAGCCGTAATGGCAACGATGTAGTATACCACTAACCCATTGAAGCTATACGCTAAGTAAATGTTACAGTAAATTCCCCCCTACATGCATTTAACTGTGAGTTGCAACATGTCGGTGCTTTCTATTGGTAAAGCATCTTTCGCATAAGGCTTGCAATGATCCAAGAGTGTACGTGGAGCAGGTAAAAAGACATTCTCTCTTCTTCTCTTTGTATTTTCAGTTTTTGTCTTAGTTCCAGCGGTTTTGATACAAAACCGCATCCTCCTCCATTCTCTCCTTCTTCAGCACAAAAAACCAAAAAGAAAGCTGTTGTCGCCAACATTGAACCCAATATCCTAGCGTCACCTTGGCTAATGAGGACCTGCGTAAGAAATGACTGAGGCCTGAGGCCTGGTATGAGATGCCACACTAGGCGTTGTCGGGTCCAAACGCTCCCTGACAACAGTGCATGGCGTATGTAATAGTTCCATTGGAGCTCTCTATAGGGGGAGTTGCGCTGCTCGAATTTTACGGTTGTTGGACAGAAGGTTTAGAACAGACGAGACGGGCACTCTAATGCGCGTCATTGCTCTCTTCCTCTCATCTCTTCGTCTTTTGCCGCCCAAGACTCCTCCGTCTTTTTTGGTCCTTTTTTTGTCAGCGACTAACGCTTGTGTGGCTTCACTTCTCTCTCACATAGGAGTGTCCTTCCCCCCTCTTCTACTTCTTAGCTGCCGCCTCGGTCCCTCTTAGCTGTAGATCCCTATATACATGAATAAAGCAGATGTCGTCGGATTGGGGGGCGGTGGACGAGCTCAAAAGCTGATCAAATACCAATAGGTTGGAGGATTGTTTCTTCTTTGGTGTACAATAACACACCCTGGGATGTATCCCTTTGTATATAGTTCAGTACCGACGGTTCACCCGGTCGAACAGCATCATATGCATCATGCAACAAGCATAACATTATGTGTCTTGCTTGTGTGGTATACTTAGCCTCATAGTAGGGAACACAGAAGAGTGCAGACACCAAGACACCCCCTTGATGACTTGAAGCTTGCTTCAAGACTACATTTTAAGTGGCTACTATAGTGCTAGAGGGATCTGACTGCCGGTTCTCGTATCTCAGACTCTCCAGATCTCAGATGTGAGGCCTGAGGGTCTCACCACAGTACATTAGAGGCACGAACATCGGCTGTGCAACTAATTTCTCTCAGCCGCTTAATACCAGACTTTTGTTCCGAATTATAAACCCTACTGGAACTGAGTAGGATACCACAACGGCGGCAGGTTACCGGTTATCGAGGTTATCGATGATCGATGAGTGAGCTTGACGCTTGAAACGGATATGAATACACCGATGCCTGAGCTCAGCGGCTCACTAGTCACTAGTATCACTAGTCACTCGGGTCGGGGCCAAGACCAGCTGAGATCTGAGAGTCGCTCAGAAACTCGGCTTTCTTGCACACAGGCGGTTCGTTCGTAGGGAACATTAATCATTGGACGTCGGTGCGCCTTACAGTTATTGACATGTTGACACGAGACAAAAAAAGGACAAAGAGGCCGAGAGCTGAGTTCGGAGAGGTACAAGTGTGGGACAATATACATGAATGTGCCGGAGAATTGCCATCGTTCATCGATAATCGATCATCGTTAGTAAAACACTGGAGGTTGCCTTCCGTGTCAGCTCTACGTGATATGCCGCCGGGCCGTGTCTTCTCGGCTCGGCTTTTTCTTCGGCTGCTTCAGGTTGCTGTCAATATAGCACGGGTGGGACTCGCGCAGGCTCATCAAGTAAAGTACGTCAACCACACGCCTAGCATCGGCTTAGCACACATTCGCGGGGACCAGTGGTAAGACAGAACAACAGAGTGAACGAGGTGTTTGTGCACCGTGGCGAAACTGACGCTAAACCACAAAACGAAGGCAGAAGTACACATATCTCACCGTAATGCGTGGTGTCAACTGATTCACTCGTATAGTACTGAATATATGCCAAGGTGGATTAAGGTGGATAACGACGGGGTGGAAACTTCGCCCCCACAGTCTATACGGATGAGATACCATTATCTCTTCTGCCAGAGGGAGGGGGGGAAGGACAACAGGAGAATGAGAGCAGTATACGGTTAAGTCGGCTTCAGCAGACCATTGGGCAAAGAAGAACTATGAGCTGCGCCCCCCCTTCCACTGATGGAGGAAACTAACCAGCTACAACTTGTCTCTCACACTGAGATGCATGCCATTTTTTCTAGTAAGCGAGAGGTGAAGGAAGGGGTTGCTTTGGATTCCGATAAACCACATGGTATTCATTCAGGATATTCAGCTGCATATGCAATGATGCCTTATACCAGAGAAAAGGAGAAGCAATCATTAATCACACAGTAAATAATGAGTAATGAGAGACACAAACACAAAAGGGTCAAGCTAGGGGTCACCAGTCAAGGAAGATCTTGAACAGGGTCATACACGCGCAGCCGGTGCGTATCTGTGTGTGACCCATTATGAGGCGAAACTCCTTTCCTGTCATCCCACCTTATCAACTATCTGGCTCCCCTGTTTGGAACTCAGTACTCATCATATATTTCGTTTCGCTCCTATCTCCTCTCTCCTCCCTCACTAATGGCTCTTTCTCAATTGTCCCATCCTCTATTATAAAACACCAACATGTATACTCTGTGGAGAGCACCTGCTGTTCCCCCACGAAGGGAGAGGGGGAATACTAGACAATAATACCCACACGATAGGTCGTAGCCTCTGTGGTTGTTCGACATGAATGGCAGAGGAAAGCCAAGTGCCGACTGAAGATACGCCGCGGGGGTCACGATGAGGGTTTCGAAGGATGTGCCAGAGATGGGAGGAGACAAAGGGAGATATCCCTCGAGTAAGGTGAAACATCAGAAATGCTGAGCCGGCGTCCGTCGTAGATCGATGGGACGGCGATTGTTGGAGGTCGTAAGTTCCAATATGTATAGAATAGGCCCGGTATCTGAGTTTAACACTTGTCATCGGTACAGACGAGTGTGCCATGGCCGGGGCCCGGCCATGGTATCCCACCCGGGGGGGTTTGTACACCCTATGTAGAGGTCGCTGGTGGCGTGCCACTTGGGCTTTTTGGTGGAGATCCGACCGGGCCTTGGGGAAGGGTGGAGAGAGGCCTTTCGAAGTATTGCAAGGCGGTAGCTTGGGTCGCAAGGATGCGTAGTCATCGGCTCGGACAGTAAGGACGTGTGCCTAGCTGAAGCTGTTTGTACTCGGGGACGGAGGGAAAGAGGCAGCGAATGACTACAATGCTGCCCTAACAAGCCTGCAACAATCGTCTCTTCTCCCGCTCGCACTCGTCTAAAATTCAAAACACTACAGATGATTTCGACTCGGTTTCTATAGCCTTTCGTTTATCCTCTCGGTTCCGTTTTGCCCTTAACTCTCGCCTCGTCTGTCATTCCGTGCCTTTATTCGTTATTGGCTCTCACTTCTCCCCCCTTGGCTCGTTTCCCCTTTTCGCTGTAGACCTGCTGGCATTTTCTTTTGTCTCCATTCTCTTCTATAACACCTGTTTGTCTGTTCTTAGATCCAATTGTGCCGATAGTATGGTCCAAAGGTACAACACACAGCCCTCCACCGTGAGTCTTGTCTCCGATGGGCAGGGAATAAGGCCTCCGCCTGGGAAGTCAGCAACCCCGTACAAGGACTCGCTGCGCTCCGTTCTCGTCGAGGACGAAACGGGGGTGATAAGAACAGAGAAAGAAACAGCAAGAGCGACTATTGTACAGGATATGTCGGTCGATGGCAGCTCGGCGCACTAAATATAGTTCGACCTCTCATGGTCATAACTTTTTGGTTTTGGAGTTGGGAGCGTCGGAGGTCTGTTAAGAGTATTGGGCCATAGGTCATATCAACATATCCACACGGAAGTGGCTCGCAATTCACGCTTCCCTTCACAAAAAATGTATCCTCAAGCCTTGTTAATTCTTGCACGGCTTCTCTTCATCTCTACTCCATCGAGGAGGAGATGAGATTCGTCATTGTATCGGCTGACCCACATGTATCGCTAGGCGGGGGGGAGGACGTGTACTACGGTCGGCGCAAATACGGGCCAAAAATCCCTCTTGCGCGGGAGAGAGCACGGCGTTTGTCTCGAGGTAAGCACGGAGGAGAAAGCATGTATAGGATCTGCCACAGCTGCTCGCAGGGCCGTCTTTCCCTCCGTGACAGTTTGGGGAAGAGAAAGAGCCTTGTTTGTTATATGGTGGCCATAACGATCGCACCAAAATGCTAATAAGTTGTTGGGATACCTTGGCGTTAGCGGATAGAGTCCGCAATACCGCATCAAGGGAGGCCAGGAAGGCTTTTCTCCCCCGACGAATATGAGGATCTGAAACCAGGCCTCCGTTGGTGATACTGCGGCGGACTATATACCTATTCGTGTGTCATGATGCATATATGGCGCCTAATACAGAAAGGATAGCTTGGAATCTTGCACCCCTCCCCCCAATGACCAAAGGGAGGAGGGGAGTGCGAACAAGAAGAGGCCCTTGGCTCTCATCTAGGCTACTGCTGGAAAGAAGGAAGGTTGTACGATCAGCATAAATCTGCCTTGCTTGCTCAACGTCTGGAGGGAGGAGCGGACGAGGGCGTGCACAGGAAAAAGCGCGGCGGAAAACGAGGTGGAGCCATGCCCGGTGAAATGTAGAATGGGAAATTGCAGCAACTACGTGCGGAAGTGTTGAAAGTCGGAATTGCACTGAGAAGGAAGCGTGGTGGTTGGCGGAATGGATATGAAACGTTCAAGTTGAACCAGGAGGGCTGGGGATGTCATGGGCGCTGAGCTCAGCTGAGGCTGAGGCGGCTGGGCCAGCACCGATGTTCACCGGTGACGGTCAGCGGTCGGGGGCGGAGCGGCGGCGGGAGGGGGTGGGGGAAATAAGAGGAGCTGATGTGCGTTTTTCGCAGTTAAGGCCGTAAATGGGCCGATCGCACAGCAGGGCGGCAGCTGGGCAGTGTGCGTTTGTGTGGGGGAGCGGAGACAGGCGTGGGGGCGCTGGAGGGCGGCGGTGCCGCCGGGGGGCAGCCGGGGCGGGAGACTGGCGCGGTGCATGCCGGGCGCAGCCGGGTTATCTGCGCGCAGGCGCTGGGCGGGGCGTGGCGGGGCTCTGGGCGGGCGGTTGGGCTGGGGGCGGAAGGACGCGGCGTGGGAGCGCTGGGAGGGCGTGGGACGCAGACGCCGCCCCCCCGACAGTCGGCGGGCTGACGGGCGGGCGCTGCCGGCGGCTGCCACTGCCGGTAAAAACCGCGCCGGCGCAGGCATGCATGCACACCCCCTGCAGCAGCCCCATGCAGCCGCCTGCATGCAGCCCGCAGCAGGCAACCCAAGCGAGCGCAGCTCAGCAGCCGCGGCCTTGCCACCGCCGCTGCCTGCCTGCCTCCGCCCGGCACGGCGCCAGCCTCCGCCGCCGCTCACGTACTCAGCCCACGGCTGCGCCCCCCTTTCCCAACTCCACCCCCTCCTCACTCCGACCACACCTCGCTTCGACCGCCCATCCTCACCGCCTCGCCCCCGCCCCCCCCTCCCACCCCGCCCATCCACCATGCCTGCGCCAGGCACCGCGCTTGCCGCCTCCGCCTCCGCTCCTCCCCCCCCGAGCACCCCACCCCCACGCCCTCTCCCACAACGAGACTACACACCACTACCACGACACGAGCACGACGACCACGACGACCATGCGATGACCACGACCACGACGGCGACCACGACGGCGAGCATGTCTCCCGCCGTCCCGTCCGCCGCGTGTGCGCATCCCCAAGTCGTGTCTGCCCTGTCTGTCGGCCAAGCGCAAGTGCGACCGTGCCCAGCCGCAGTGTTCCCGCTGTAGCGCCCAACCCACCTGGTGTGCGAGTACGACCCGCGCCTCGGCACCCGCGCTGCCTCCCCCGCGGCCCTCCCTCGTCGGCTGCGTCTTCTTCGGCCCCCTGCCGCCTCTCGGTCCCCCTCCCGCTCCCGTTCCCGACGGCCCGCCCCTCCCACACCCCACCGCCCAACACTCGTCCCACGCTGCCACCTTCGCTGCTGCTGCGCCGCCGTCGCCCGTGGCGGACAGGGTGTCGGCCGTTGCCCGTGCACGCCCCTGCCTCGACTGATACGCCGCCCCTCCCGTCGCCGCAGTGGCGCGCGCGGAAACCCGCGTTCGCAGGCCGGCCATGCGCACGCCCGCCGCCATCGTTTGCCCTCGCCCGTCGCCTCCTCGCTGCCCGGTAGCCGGCAACCGAGACTGGCCACCCCCGCCCCATGGGGTGCTCCTCTTCCCCGTCCTCCCTTGGCCCCGACGCCTGGCAGCCTGCCCCGCGTCAGTACCCGTCGCCACCCGGCCTGCACCGCCACAAACGGCCGCGCCTCGACGACCGTGCAGCTACGTACGTGTACCTCGTCTTGTCCCCGTACCTGCCTGCTCTCCGATAACTGACCCTGTAATTCAGCGACAGCTGGCGCTCTCGTGGCATGCCCCCCGTGGAGGGTGCCTACTATCCTACGTCGCTGCCCAACCCCCTGCCGACGGCAAGGACAGCCTCGCGATGGCCGTCGAGGCACTTTCCGCGCTGGGCCAGGACTCGGGCTCTCCCTACTCCCCTCTCGCACCTAGGTCCTACTGGGCTTATGACGACGACCGTGCTCGCTCGGCTGCTCCCAGTACAACCACCAGCCCACGTGGCCATTCTATCCGCCACATGGGCCCACCCTACCCCCCGCTGGACCGTGGTCGTACCGCTACCGCCCATAATGTTACCAACGTCAATGGAGCTGGCATGTACTACGTTTCGTCCATCAGCATGAACGACGTGGCCGACAAAGCGGTGGAACGCGACCGTCGTGCCGGGGCCCAGGCCCGAGGGGATGCCCGGATGGGTATGGAGGTGGTCCCACGTGACGCGTATCCTCCCTGGCCCAGCTCTCTAGCCCGCGGTGGCTCCACTTCTGGTCCCATGCATTCGTCGCGGTACGATACCACGGTAGAGACGCGCTCCTCCCGCTCCGGAGTGATGGTGGCGTTAGTGCGGCAGGCACCGTCGGAGGCGGCTCGGCCAACGGCAACGCGGCGGGAGCTTCGATAGGTCGGCCCCAGTCGGCCGGGAACAACAGGAGCTCATCCGGTGGATCGCAACTGCGTCGTAATTTGCGCGACGCTATGGACGGATTCCTCTTTAATGAGAACGACTCGTACCCCTTTTCTACGATTTGGTCGCCCGACCCCGAGGTTTTCCGTCACGAGGTCAGCTCGCTCTGGGAACAGACCGACGAGCTGACCGACGACCTGAACTCCTTTTCTCAGTTCTTTGCTCCCAAGTGGCCGGGCTTGGCAGGGCCCTCTCTTTTGCGTGGGGTCCAGACCTTTATCGACTTGCCCGCCGAGGAAAAGCGTACGACTTCCCTGCCAGACATGGCGCTTTATCTTATGGTTTTTGCTCTGGGCCGCAACGGGAATTTGGAGTCGCCCAAACTAGGTGCGTTCCAAGGCTATTGGCCACCGAACCAACGTGCCTCTCAATCATCGCATGGGGATGGTGGCGCGAGGGTGCTGGCGTTGGAGTGGATGCCGATCCGTCTGCGTCGGCCGAGTGGGGACCGGATCAGGCAGTAACACAGCCCACGGTGCCCTTGGGCCCGATATGCATGCAATGCCCACGGATCGGAGGCGGTGCGCACTCGCTCGCCTTACTTTGTCACCGACCGTTTCCTCACCGCCACGTACCAAGCTCTGCGTCTCTGTTCCTTCCTATCTGCTCCTACATTGCAGACCATTCATGCGCAGTTACTTGTCGGCCTCTATTTACGGAACACGGATCGTACCGCTTCTTTTGGCCTTTACTCGGGTCCATCACACGGCAAGCCCAAGCCATTGGCCTTCACATTGACCCCGTTCGCCTCCGCCCTCAACCGAGCCAACTCGACGCAGTCAACCGCCGCACGTTGTGGTGGGCGATTGTATTGCAAGATGCTCAACTGTCGGCGATTTATGGCCGGCCACTGGCCATTGCGTGGTTTACCACCCGGATGACCAATCCCCCGGGGGCGCCTCCACACCCCCAAACCATCCAACCGGGGGTCCTTCATCGTCGGCGGCCGCTGTTCTGATGCCGCCGTCGTCAGAAGGACCACCGACAACGTACCATGAAGCTCAGTGTGGGCTGGCGATGCTCATGCGCCAGCGTCTGTTGGACCCCAGTCAGGCAATCGATTGGGATGTGGCTCAGTTGGCCCAATGGACCAAGGATGGTCTCGCTTGGTACCTCACCCTCCCCCTGCCCTTCGGCTTGACATTACCGATACCTCCCAACTCCACGATCCATCCTTCCACCCACCCGCTTGGCTGGTCAAGGAAGTGGCTGCCGCTGGCGGGCGGGAGTGGTCGAATTCGTCTGCCTACCGTGGTCTGAAGGACATTCAACAAGCCTGCGACCTGGCGATGGATGTGTTTGCCGTATTGATGTTTACTCCGTGGTCATCTGGCACGGGAACGATCCCTGGCCGAGCAACGCGCCCGACAACCCAGCACCAATGGCAAGACAGATGGAAAGCGAGGGTCTTCCTCGTCGGCACCCGCTCCTGAAGGGGGGGAGAAGGGGGAGAAGGTGGACGAGAAGGAAGCTTGGTTGCGCAGTCCTAAGGCGGTGTGCACATTGAGCATTGCCGTCATGCGCTCGGCGCTGTACCTGATGAACGCCCACTTGGGTCACTTGCGTTCCTTCTCCATGTGGCGTACGCTCTATCTTTGCTTCCACGCCGGTGTGACCGCCGCGTTTATACCCTCTTGTGGCCGACGGACCTAGTGGCGCAACACAACTTGATCTCTATCAACGATCTTTGCAGTGCTGTCGACAAGGCACCAACACGGTGGAAAGAGTTACCAAAGATGCGGCACGCGCTCCGCGTCTTGGCCAGCTTGACTGCCAACCAGGTCGAGTCTGCGCAGCGCGCTCACAGCGCGCTCCCCCTCACCAATGGTGACCAAGACGCGGACGACGGAAGAGCGGCTGCCGCGTCGACGGAACCAACGTCGACGTCGACGGTAGGTGCGCAAGGGGCCGATGCTATGCCTGTACCCGCCGGTGCGCGCACCAGCTCTGCCTCTGCCGGGCCTGGGGTGTTGGACTTGGGCATGCCCATCATCCCGCTTAGCACGGTACCTGATCCGTCGGTCGGGATGTCTGTGCCGGACTTTCCGTTGGGTGGGGACATTGCCGTTGCGGCTGCCGAGGCGCTGGAGGGCAACCTGGACACCATGTTGGAAGGGTACTATGGCCAAGCGCCTTACTGGCCTCATGCCTTGACCGCCTCCACCCGCAGGCAGGCAGTGCCTACGAGCCATTGGAACGACTCACCCGTCTGGGCGCGCTCAACGCCAACGATCTGTCCGCCCCGGACGCGACGCAGCCCACATCGGAAAGTGTGCGTGGTGGTCCAACATGCTATTTGACTTTTCGGCGCCGGTGGTTCCGGACCCCCAGTCGGAACCGAAGCCCGAACCAGGACCAGGACCCGCATCGGGAAGCTCGGGGTCCGGCGCGGAGCCTTCGCCCGTGGGCGCTCCACCACCCGGGCCCCTTGTTTGTCTTCTTCCTCGTCGGCGCTGCCACCGGGTCCCAACCCTGCTTCGGCTCTGCCCCACTCCCACTCCCTCTCGGCCCCGGGCTCGGGCTCAGCAGCGCGACCCCCAAGCGCGAGGCCAACAGCTCGTCTCGGCCTAACCTCACAGCTTACCCCTTGATTCCCTTGATTCCTTGGCCGGACTATGACTCTCGCCGCGCAAGGCCGAGCACGCCCGAGGCTGCGCGGGATGGTTATGGTCTTGTCTTGGCCTTGTACCATCTGTCGCATGTCATCGATCATCTATCATCGATTATCTGCCACATGTACTCCATTGTCACATGTGATGTGATGGATGTCACATGTCGCATCTCATCTGTCCTCCATTTTTGTTGCACTCTCGGTTCTCGGGACAGACAATTTACTCTTGGTTCCCTCGGTCCCATGGCCGCTACTGTACTAGGAGCCATACGGAGCCCAGGCCCCAAAAGACCTACTGGATTATACCACTTGGACACACCCTCTAGTACTAGTCACTTGGTCACTCACTAGTCGCTAAAATCGCTAGACTGGGGCTGGTGAGGCATGGGACGGAATGAAGCATCGAATGGGGGGCAGGAGGGGACACTTTTAGGCCGACGGCGCAGTGCCCTGGTTGTAGAAGACAAACGAGGGCCGTCCCGGTTCGGCCAGCTCGAG
Organism: Moniliella sp. 'wahieum'; assembly: GCA_003971905.1. NCBI lineage: Eukaryota > Fungi > Basidiomycota > Moniliellomycetes > Moniliellales > Moniliellaceae > Moniliella > Moniliella sp. 'wahieum'. Next base: position 487,894 of record RSEE01000003.1, on the reverse strand, counting down.
GGTCTTGCGGTCGGGGAACGCGGTGGCGTCCTCGGGTGCGGGGGGCAACGCCGCAATCAATCCTCGGCCGACTCGACAGTGACCTTGACAAACTGCATGGTGCGGCCGAGATAGCCGCGGATGCTGGTCAGGGTGGCCAACTCGTCAAAGGGCAAGGTGCGGGTAAAGGCCGTTTCGCGGTCAAACGTCTTGAGGCGGTCTTTGAGGCTCACCACAAACGGCATCACCTTCTTGTCCTTCAAGAGGCCAGCTGTCGCCAGCTCCTTGCGCAGCGCCACATCGTCCGTCACACCCTCGGCGTTGGTCAACTTGTCCAGCATGGCGGCAACCTTCTGCTGCCATTGCGGGAACGACTTGGCGACAAAGATGCGCAGCTCCTTGGGCTCCTTCTCCTTGTACGTCTCTGGCATCCAACCCACATTGGCATTCTTCTTGCCACCCTTTTTGCCCGACTTGCCCGCCTGCAGCAAAGCAATCTCCTGGTCGCGAATGCGCTTGGTGGTGGCCCGCGCATAATCGGTCGCCGCACGACTTTTGGTCCACCGGCTTGCTTGGCTCAGGCCAAAGAGCAAATTGGATGCTACGCGGCTGCTCCAGGATCCCAGTCCAGAGATTTCGGCCATGTGGGGCGCAATGGGGCACATGAGCAGCGCGATCGTCTTGATCCAGTATAGCACCAGATCGGCATGCATCTTGATGTCCTGCGTCGCGTCACGGTACAAGTCGCGCGCCATGATCAACTCGTAAAATCCGTCGCGGGTCACCTCCTTGTACACGTTTGCTCATAGTCCGCCTTGGTCTTAACAATGGCCAGGTTGGTTTCGTTTTCAAAGCTAGCGTCCCAGAACGAATCTTTCGGTCCCGTGCGCAGTTCGCCAGCCTTGGCCGCCTTGACCATCTCGGTAGCCCATTCGAGCAACGTGTAGATACGCAGAATGTTCGAGTTGGCACCTTTCTCCTCCAAGTTGGCATCTTCAATCCCATCCCCAGCATCGGCCAGCGAGACGCGCATCGCGTCCGCTCCAAACTTCTCCACACCGTCGCGGAGCGTGAGCGAGTTGCCCTTAGACTTGGACATCTTCTCGCCATTGAGCATCAGGTGCCCGTTGGCGCGGATGGACTTGGGCCAGTGCTCCTCGCCAAAGAGGGCAGTGTGGTTGTAGATGCAGAAGGTAAGGTGGTTGGGATCAAGTCCTTGCCACTGGTGCGCAGGTCCATGGGGTAAAGTAGCGGAACTCGCGCCGGAGAATGTCGAGCTTGTCCTGCGAAACGGCAGTCTGCTCGGTCTCGGCATAGGTGATGGTACCGAAAATGTAATCCCACACGGGGTCAGTCATCTGCTCCACCGTGATGCCAAGCAAACCAGGCTCGGAACCCTTGATGCCCCCGCCTTGAATCAGGTGAGCGACCGTGTAGTACGCCATGTAGATCGTCGAGTCGGACAGCGACTCGACAAGGAAGTTGTGGTCCCACGGAAGCTTGGTGCCCAACCCGTAGCCACGCGCACACGCCCACTGATGCAGCCAGCCAATAACAGCTTCAAATGCGTTTTTGACGTCCGGAGTGTAAGTGTTGAGCATGCTGACCTCCTTGAGAGCCTTGGCCTGCCAGTTTTCCTCGCCATAGTCGAGGTACCACTGGTCCATCAGCGCCACAACGCACTCATCCCCAGAGCGGGACACAACCCGACCCTCAGGTTCAGCGTAGGCAAACGCCAGCCAGCACGGATCATCGCGTCGCGCACCTTGGGCTTGGCGACTTGCACCTCCTCCCCAGCAAACTCGCCGACAATGAGCTTACCCGAGTAGAATCCTTCCTTGTAGGCGATTTCTTTGGCCTCGGCAAGCGCCTTGGTGTCCTTAGGGGACTGAATCTTTAGCTTCTGAACCAGCGTGGGCGCGACCAGGTTGCCGTAGGTCGGCGTCTCGAGCACAGGCACCGGCTCCAGGTCCTTGACCCAAGCCGGGTCAATTCCGTAAAACTCGGCCTTCTTCTGCAGGTCACGAAGGGTAGTGTAGTCATCGGGCGAGTCAGAGGGGACCGAGGTCACCACACCCGTACCCTTGGTGGCCAGCACAGTCTCCATGGGCAAAACACGAATTTCAGGGTACTTGGTACCAAAGGGAGCCTTGATGAGCGAACCCCAAATCAGCGCCCTTGATGGTTGCCAGCTTCTTGACCTGGCCCCGCTCAGCAAAGATGCCCTGGAAGGCCATGTTGCGCGCCGCGCGGTCCGTGCACACGTACACCTCCCCGCCCGGGCACTCAAACAAGCCATAGTCAATCTTGGGACCGACAAAGCAGTTGGTCTGGCCGTACATCGTCTCCGGACGCAGCGTGGCAGCAACAAGAAGACCTTGAGGCCCTTGGCAGTAGTGAGAGCATCTACCTGAGGTGCCGCCTTGGTAGCCCATTGGACGACTTCCATCTTGAGCGCAGTGTACTCCTGAGGGTTAAGTGCCTCCCCTTCGGACCGGTCATGGTCCATGCAAGGCTGGTTGTCCTTAGGAGAAAAGATGGTGTAGCGTTCGCCAAACTTGATCTTGTCCAGGGAACGAAGCTTGTTGACCTGCCAGCGGACGAACGAATCGTAGTACGGGTTGTAGTCGGTAGTGATGAACGACCGCCGCCAGTCAATCCGGGCACCAAGCGCATCCAGGTCCTCGTGGGCAATAGGAGGGAAGTACTTGAGCCAGTAGTCCGTGTCACGGAACTTGTGGATCTCAGAGCGGGGTACACCAATGCTCTCCAAAATCTGGAACTGGTACTTGAGCCCGGTCGACTTGGCGTTGAGCTTGCCCTTAGTCGCCTTGGCCGGGTCGCGAGACGAAGGATCCTTGGGGTCCGCCGCGACAACCTCTACCTCCGGCTCGTCCTCCTTGTAGCCAGACAGGTCCTCCCCAAACATCTCAATCTCACGAATGAGCTTGTCGGTGGCGGCCTAGCCAGACAAATATGCGTTAGTTGGACCGATACTCCGGGGAGGGGGAGGATGAGGAGAACGGGGGTACGTACACGAATGGGCATGCCGGTGGCGTGGAAACCGAAGGGGAAGAGCCTTCTTGCCGAGCATACGCTCAAAGCCCGTGGCAAACTCGAGCTTGGACAGGGAGAAGGCGTGGCCCATGTGGAGAGAGCCATTCATGTACGGGTACGGGAAGGTGCCGAGCCACTTGGGGTAGTGCTGGCGGACCTCCTCGGGACTCATATGAGATCTGGTCGGCGGTAAGCAAGGACTCGCCAGGCGCACGGGGCGTGCTCTCGTCGGGGGTCTGCAGCATGGGCGAGTTGATCTCAAACGCACGCTCGGCGGCCCACTTGGCCTGGTACTTCTTCTGGAGACCGACAAGGTAGTCGCGTTTCGTCGTATTCTCCAGCTGGATGGGGCCGCTGGAGGGCGCGGCGCCGGCGGGAGCGGCACCGGCAGCGGTGGGGGGCAGGTGCCATCGGGGCCGAGTACGGGGTGGTGGTGGGGGTGGGGGCGCTGCGGCTAACGGCGAGTGCGCGCCTTGGAAGGTGGCCGAAAATTCCGGCGGGGCGGCAGATCACGCACACTGGCTCCGTGCTGGGAGGGGAGCTGTACTGTCCACATCACATGTGCGACAGCGGAATTTCGGGTTTCAAAATGGGCCTGGTCACGTGGTCCTGCTGAAGGCTGCCGACGAGTGCGGCTGCTGACTCAGCCTGGACAGTGCCTGGGCAGCCGCATGGGCTCTGGGATCTGGGATTAGTCGATTAAGCCTTAGGTCGATTAGGAGAAGACTGGCCTGTGGCGTGCGGGCGCTGTCCACGTGTTCGCTCTTGTCCAACGCATGCTCCTCCGCACCAGCCGGCCGCTGCTTGCGCGTGTGCCTGCCCTCGCCCACACGCCTCCCACCATCCTCCCCCGCCCCTCGCCGCCCGCCCCACTCGCACCATGGCCACGCTCGACACGCCCACAGCCCACCAGCACAGCTGCTGCGTCCGACTCCAGCGCCGCCCCTGCTCCCACAGCAGCTGCTGATAAGCCTGCCCCGCCCAAGCCGGCTCCGCTCCTGTCGACTGATAGCGGCATGCCCGACTACAGCGAGGTTGCCCGCAGCCTGGGTGGATACAAACCCAGCCTTCGCGACCTCTATCCCGAGATTGAGCCGTTCGAGAGCGGCATGCTGGCTGTCGACTCGCTGCACACCATCTATTGGGAGTGGAGTGGGAATCCTCAAGGTGTTCCCGTCGTTGTCCTTCATGGCGGCCCGGGGGTGGCGTAGGCCCCGGCGACCGGCGCTGGTTTGACCCGAGCCACTACCGCATCCTCTGCTTTGACCAGCGTGGGGCGGCAAGTCAACTCCCACGGCCGAATTGAAGGACAACACCACCTGGGACTTGGTGCGGGACATTGAGAAGTTGCGGGAGAAGTTTGCAGTGGAGAAATGGGTTGTTTTTGGCGGCTCCTGGGGGTCCACCCTTTCTTTGGCGTATGCTCAGACCCACCCGGATCGTGTCCTGGCCCTCGTCCTGCGCGGAATCTTTACTCTCCGCAAGAGCGAGCTGCAGTTCTTTTACCAGGATGGCTCCTCCCACATCTACCCTGAGCAATTTGAGCCATACCTCAACCACATTCCCGAAGAGGAGCGGGGCGACCTGATCACAGCCTACTACAAGCGTGTCACTTCGGACGATGAGGCCACGCGTTTGGCTGCCGCCCGCCGCTGGTGTACGTGGGAGAATGCCACGTCCAGGCTGTACCTCAACCATGAGGCCGTTGCCCATGGGGAGGACGACAAGTACGTACACAGCTCTCTCCTCTCCCTCCCTCCCTCCCTCCCTCCCTCCCTTCCCCCCCTCCTGTTGCGAATGAGATGGGCTAATGATTTGATCGTATGACTAGTGGGCTTTGGCTTTTGCCCGAATCGAGTCACACTACTTTTACCACGAGGGCTGGTTCCCGGACGGAGCGCTCCTGACCAAGGAGGCGATTGACAATCCGCCACATTCCTGCCGTGATTGTGCAAGGGCGGTATGACGTGGTCTGCCCGGCAGCGACTGCGTGGGCCCTGCACAAGGAATGGCCCGAGGCCGAGTTTCATCTGGTACCTGACGCAGGCCACTCGGCACGTGAGCCGGGTATTGCCCACCTCCTGCTCGAGGCGACGGACAAGTTCCGCCAAATCTCTCCCTGAGTTGGATGGATTCGGCAATGCCTCCTTCCATTCTTCATATCACTGCCACTCATGCGTTCTTCCAATCTATGTTATCAGGTGGTGGATGAGCGATGATGGATGGAAGCTATTGTAGCTTTAGGCCAACTTAGGTTGAACGTGGATGGACTGCTGTGGGAACGATGAGAAGCGTGTAGCACGCCCCTGCAAAGGACCGCGGATTATATTGAGCGAAGTGCTGGCGCTGGCGCTGTACCTGGGACATGCGGTGTGCCTGGGACCGGAAGAATTGCAATTTAAAGTGATGTGTATGTGATGGCGGATCCAGTCCCATGCGCATCACATGTGACGTGTGTCACATGTCACACCAGGCCCCCCCCCCGGCCCGGTTTGCTCTCCTTCGCTTGCTTCTGGTCTAAATACCTTCCACAGCTTCCAGCCGCCAGCCGCCAGCAAACCCCACCAGGCTCTGCGGCCTTCCTTCTTGGCCGCACGCCTTCTTTCTCCGCATCATGGACACGGCTTTTGGCCTGCGTCTCATTGCGCGCCCGGTGGGCGTCGACATGGCCGAGGAGCGCGAGCCGGTGCCCAGCGGGACGCTGACGGACGCTGACGCTGACGCTGACGCTGACGCTGACTCGGCCTGCTCCGTCGGTAGCCCTGCCGGGTTGGTACCGAACCAGCGCAAGTCCATTATTGATCGCCGTGCCGTGGTCCGCTACTTTTCCGACCCCGCCTCGACGCCCCAGCTGTTTGATGCCGTACCGATCGCCCCCCTCACCTTAGCGGATACCAAGGGGCTGGTGTCACCCGTGTCACCGCCCACGCCGCCGGCCGAGGACCAAGCGGTAGAGTGCCCTCCCCTCGTTTGATGTGCTGCTCAAGCGCGATGTGAGTCGTGGCTGTGGGGGCCGTATCTGGCCCGCGGCGGAGCGGCTTGGGGCCTACCTCGCTTCGCGCAAAGACCAGCTGACTGGGAAACAAAACGGTTGTTGAGCTGGGAGCTGGCACGGGCCTGCTGGGCCTGCTGGCGGCGCGATTGCAGTTGGGGGCCGAAATATGGGTGACGGACATGCAGTGTGTTAATGCGCATCTGGACCCCGAGGTGGGTCGTAGCGATTGGGGTGGAGAGAACAAGTGTACTGACCAAATCTGGGGTACTAGCGCCATGATGGCCCTGATGCAAGAAAACGTGACGTTGAACCAAGGCGGACGAGATCCGATGCACGTGAGCGAGCTGGTGTGGGCGAACTCATTCCATCCGGGACCTGCCAAGCCTGATGTGCTCCTTCTGGCCGACTGTGTCTATGCGAAATTGCGTTCCAACCTTTGGTCGACACGCTTTATGCCCTGACGCGCCCGCGCGGTGAGGGCCCGGCGCAGGAGATTTTGTTTTGCTACCAAAAGCGCAGAAAGGCCGACAAGCGTTTCTTCGCCCTGCTCAAGAAAAAATTCGATGTTGTCCATGTGACGGACGACGAGCCCGAGCGGACAGAGAGGTATCGTCGAAACGGAACATATCTGATGCGTCTCCATCGTCGCGCTGGCCGCTAAAAAGTCGTTACCTTCCAGTCTGCATCAGTATGACACGGTATCTACGTTTGCATTGTTACGGTTGTTACGGATTCCTCAACGTTCTATTACCACTACGTTACTTTTTCCTTAATCAAAGTCGAACAGTTAATCGCATCAACTACTACATATGATCGTACAGAATGGGGTGAATTGGTGCAGTTGGTGAGGCAACCCGCTAAGGTCCCAGTGGGCCAGCAGTGAAAATACATAAATCAGAACCAACGCCAGCAAGACGGCACATGAAAGAGACGAAGCACATTGCCCCAAAAATCTGGGGAGACGGTGTGTGTGGGGAGAGGGGGGGGAAGGGGGTCAACCTAGCCACGTGAGTGTCGCGAACGGCCCCAGGGTAAGGCATCCGCCAAGGAAAAGTGACGGGCATGAGCTGCAGCTTGGGCCCAAGATTGGCGATGAGGTGGTGGCGAGGGGGTCTGGACGAGAGTGAGACGTACCCTGGGCGGAGAGGTCACACCCTCTTCGTATTCATCTTCTACTCCCCTTCTGGACCCGTAGGGGAGTCGTAAGGGCGTCGATACGCGCCGTACGGGTAGTTCCCGTCTACCGTGGAACCCAAAAGAGAGGAAGGAGCAGGAGACAAAGTTGGCGTAGCCGCACGTGCCTCCTCGGCCGAAGGGGGGGCGTACTCCTGCCTGGTTGAGCAGTAGCACTTTCGGCACCAGACCGCCTCCATGCGGTAGAAGGAGCGGCTTGCCTTGGACCAGGAGAGTAGGAGGAAGATCCGGACTCGGATCCGGAGACAGCGACCCAGACGAAGAGCCTGATCTTGACCCTGAAGAGCGATCGTCGGATTCGTCCGAATAAGAATCGGAATCTTGGAGGGAGCGGGAATCGGTGCTGTCTTCAGCTGACGAGGTTTCTTCCTCGATCAGACCATAGGGGGTATTGCGCATCAAAAGTGCAAGCTCGGCATTGTTCTCCGTCAAGGCCGTCGCGGCTGAACGAGCTTCCCTTGCGGCGCGACGAGCCGTCCGGGAATCCCCCGCAAACCGCCTCCGGGAGTGGGGGCATTGGGGGATGTTGCTTCCGAGGCAAGTGGGGATGAGACGTTGGACTCTGCGGAACGGTGTCCCATAGAACGTGAAGGGGACGACAAGGAGAATCGGTACCAGCTGCTGCTACTGCTGCCTCAAGCGCACGGCGGCGACCGAGCATAGCATGATACGGATTGTTGGACAAGTCCCGTGAGCCCGAGGTAGAGTTGGCCATCTCAGCTTCTGCCGGGCCCGGCGCTGCAGTTCCATCTGCTGCACTTGAAGTTGCACTTGCCTCTGGACCTCAGCTTGACGTTGGGCTTCACGGCAGCCTGGGCAAAGAGGCTTGTGCTTGCGCCTGAGCCTGAGCCTGCGCCTGCGTCTCTGCTGCTTGGGCTGGCTTGGGCTTGGGCTTGAGCTTGCGCCATAGCCTGAGCTTGCGCTTGCGCTTGAGCCTGGGCTAGGGTCTGTTGGGCATGGAGCTGAGCCCGTTGGGCGATTGTTTGAGCCTGATCCTCCGTGCCTGGGGCCAAGCCGCGGCCCCGCAGCTGCAGCAGTGGCAGCAGAATCACTCGCTCCCCCCGTCAACCCTGTCTCGGGCATTGGCGCAAACGGACTGTCCAAGGCTTTCCGGTGATAAACGGGTGTTGTTGAGCTTGAGAAGGGGTCCAGCGCTCAAATGGATCCAGCTGCAATAGCCCCTCGAGAAAGTCGGTAAAGCATTCCCGATTGTGGAGCTCTGAATTGTCGCATTAGTTAGCGCAGAATCCTAACTCGCACTGGTGAGCAGGGAAACGTACCACTCTCCACATTCACTGCTCGTCCGCCCCGTGGGGCCATCGGATAGGTCCGAATCAACTCGGTCAACTCGGTCGCGGCAAAGTACCGATGCGAAGGCCGTTCGCGAGGGTGTTGGTCCGGATGTTGCTCGATCCACTCCTCCAACGATTTAATCCGATGTGCTCGTCTCCCGGTACGGTCAGTAAAACGTTGAAGTATTCATGGGTCTGCTGGCCACGCTCCAGCATATACTCGGGGGGGTTGCCCAACATCTCGCAATCCGGGTCACTTGGTTGAACTCGGAAGAGCCAGGAAAATTGGCAGACCAAGAAGAGCTCGGCGACAACACACCCCAAACTCCACATGTCAATCGCCGAGGTATAGGGGTGCCAAGTAAGACTTCGGGCGCACGATAGTGGCGCGATTGATGTAGTGTACACTGTCCGGTTTTCAAAGCAGGCCGAACCGAAATCAACTAGTTTGATCTTGGGTGGTTGCAGCCGCTCGAGCAAAATGTTCTCTGGCTTGATGTCGCAATGAATGATCTGTGCCTTTTTAAGTACAACAAGTGCATCGAGCAGTTGCAGAGTCAACACCCGCGTCAGCCCCGTTGATAAACCCTTGAAGTTGTTCTGGCGAATGATCTCGTAAAGGTTCAGGCTCAGCAATTCGGTTGCAATGCACAAATGGTTTGCCGAAGTAAACCCGCCTCCATCGCGGCCAGGATAAGGTGGACGCAGCCGGAGAATATGGTGCGAGTTGTCCACGTCCCAACCTGATTCAACACACAGAAGTCGCACCTCCTGGCAGATTGTGACCGGTATGCAGGTCGGTTCTTGATTACTTTGACTGCCACCACCTCCTTGGTGTGTATCTCCTGGGCCTTGACCACTTGACCAAACGTGCCACGTCCTAGCAACGACAAGATCAGGTACTTTCGATTGGGCAAAGCGCCTTCCTCGCCTTCCTCGTCTTGAGCTGCCACTGACGCTGCCATTGACGCGGGGTCGTCAATCGCACCTGGTTGGGTATCCTGAGCTACACCATCAGCTTGAATGCACCCATGCTGCCAGAGAATCAGGTCATGGGTTTGGTTGTCCCGCCCCAAGTTGTGCCTTGGCTCGCCGGGTTTGGTGTAAATTTGCGTGGCGCAAATGGAAGGTCGTAGAGAAAGTCGTCAGGGTTGATCAGATGGTAAGTGTGATGCAAATACGTCGAGAGGGCCTTGAGGGGGGAAATGAACTCGCTTCCTGCGAGGGGAGAATGGTCGGGAACGGTAGAGGTGCTGAATGCGCTCGGCGGGTTGGGATCCAAAAGACGATGGGTTCCCGACGATGCTGGCGCGGTATCGGGCCTGAGTTCGTCCCACTAGTATTCGGCGGAACCCAGTAGATGAACCTGGGCCCAGAGGGGAAGGGTACCCATTCCCCTGGAGGCAGTACGGCCAGGAGGAACAGTTAGCCCATTGGCGCTGGGCTGGTAGGGCGAGCGCCGGGGTTGGGGGCTGCTGGCCGAGAAACTGAGAGCTGGGTGTAACGGCTGAGGAGTGATGGTGATGATGCTTATGGGAGGAAGAAGGGTCGCGGCGATGGTGCTGGTTGTCCATACGTGATTGGAGCGGACGATAAGGCCCAGGGTGTTCGGGTGTGCATCAGTAGAAGGAGACAAGGGAGATGTGGCGCCCACTTCGAGGGATCCCAACGGAGGTGCGTGCGCAACGACAGCGTCGTAGCGGAATGTGAGGGGGGGTGGGTCTGCTGCAGCTCTAACTGGTACGTTCGTCGCGGGGATGGGTCATTCTCCGTGCCGTATCTTCATAGGTGGGGGAGAGCGAAAGGGTGTGTACATCGGGCGATGTCGGTGTAGCAGAGACGGGGGGGTGGGCAAGAGAGGTGGGGCCAGCATGGGGGGATCGCGGGGGAGATGGCACTCCGTCGCTAGAACCAGGCCCGTCGTTGAGGAGGGGGGATGTCTTGCCTCGGAGACGGAAGTGCGGGCTGAGCAGACGCTGGACAGCGCTCCCAGCCGACATGCGCAGAGCAGCGAGGCGACTAGTGAGACCCCCCCACTCGGAGGCACCAGCGGAAGAGTTGGACGGCGCCGGGACATGCGGGAGACGCGACCGGAAGCGTCCTCGCGGGCTGGGGGACGGCCGTGGTATGAGTAAGATGTCGGCGCTACCGCGGAAGATGGCGGTGACATGGCCGGGCGGTGGCGTATGTGCGTGAGGGACGCTCATCCTCATCGTCGTCGTCGTCGTCGTCGTCGTCATCATCGTCCTCATCGTCCCCATCTGGCTCGGCAGAGACAGGAGCAGCACTGGCGGGGGGGGAGTGACTAGGGTTGAGCGTGGTGGTCCAGGCGATGTGGGGCGAGGCAGGGGCGGCGTGCGGGGTGGCGGCGGGAGGCGGGGTGCTGCGCCAGGCCGGTGACACGGGACATGGCGGGGGGAGGATGGTGGCGGGGTGGCGATGGCGATGATGGTGGCGGTGGTGGCGATGGCGGCGGTGGTGGGCTGGGCCGGGGGCTCAGCTGGCGGGCTCAGCTGGCGGCCGGCAGGGGAAGCGCCGCCGAAGCGCTCGCCATCGCACGCCGCGGTCTGTGCTTTGGATGCTGCCAGGCGGGCGCACTGGCCCGCACCCCAGCAGTGTCCAGCCCTGGCACTAGTCACGAGCACCCGCCCCCGCAGTCTTTTACGTCAGCCTGCCCACCGCAGCCCCCAAGAGGCGCCGCAGCCGCATCCAGCCTGCCCGCCCACCCCCACCCACCCGCCCCCATGGCCGACACAGACTCCGTCGAGCGCCTGCGCGCCGCCGCCGCGCTCCCCGCCCCCGCCCTCGTCCCCGCCCTGCTCGAGTGGGCCACCACCGCCTTCGCCGCCTCTCTCCACCCTCTCCGCCCCCCTCACCCCCCTCTGCGCGCCCTCGCAGCTCCTCCGTCCCCGACCCCTACACCCGCCCCTCGCCCTCGCCCTGCTCAGCAGCCCGACGAGCCCCTCGGCCAAGCCTTCTCCCCCTCCTCGCCGCCACCCAGCTCTTCTACGACCCCGCCGCCTTCTTGGCCACGCCCCGCTCCCACCGAGCCCCTGCCTTTCCTCCTGCCCCCCCGCTCCCCACTGCTGCCCACCCCGCCCTCCGATGGCCCTGCCTTGGTCACCGACCTGGCTCTGCGAGCTGAGGCGGCCGCTGCGGTGCTCGATAAGCCACCGATGCTGTCAAGTTGGCACCCGCCGCGGCGCAGCGCTGCTGGGACTCCGCATGGCGCATGCCAACGCTCAGTTTCTTGCTGGCAACGTCAAGGGTGCCTTTGAGGCGGACGTCTATGCCATCGTCGGTACCAATCACGCACCACCATTGGCACCGACCTCGCCTTCCCCCGCCCTGGCCAGCTCCCGGGACGCGGGCTGGATGCACTCTTCGATCCCGGCCCGCCGCCCGCTGAGCCCTGGCAAGTCGTCTTCCCCCTTGCGCATCTCACCCACATTTCCTCCTCTTCCTCGCTGTGCCTCCTACCGACGAGGCGAGCAGGCGATTGCCAGGGGAGAGGCATGGTTCAACGTCCTCCTGGCTGCCCGGTCCGCTGCGAAGGACATGGCTTCCGCTGCGGCCAGTGCGCTGCAGGAGGCGGGGTCTTCTAACCCCCAAGAGGAGGAGCGCGTTGCGCTTTTTACCAGCGACATTGAGGTCCGGGCCGCCGCAGCAACAAGAGGTTCAGGTTGTCTTTACATTCTCACTGGCGTGCGTTTGACGCGGCCCAGGGTGCAGTACAGTTGGTCAAAGGCAACAAGGCTGACCCCACGCGGATTCCCTACTGTTTGTATGTGGACCTCTCGACATCTGTGCAATTGTGGTACTAACCAGACAACTATGACAGACACCTTGCTTCGATTGCCATTCTTTTAGCCCCGGCTAGCGCAGCGCGGGACCGTGTACTGGACACACTGGCTTCGGATGCCCGTTTAACCGGGCCGATTGCCCCCCTCGTCCATGCAGCAGCGGCGGGACGACCATTGGGGGCCGAAGCTCAAGACACTCTACGTGCCTATGTGGGGGCGGCGGGCCAGCGGCCCGTGGCGCTATCGGCCAATGACAAAGCGCTCTTTGCCACTTCGCCTTAGGGCCAGACGCACGCCCGCATGCCGTTCAAACGGCACTCGAATATGCCTTGGCCACCCACAATGTGCGTGTCGCAGGAAGAATTTACTCGCGCATTTCGCTCGCCCGTTTGGGTGAGCTGGTCGGCCTGAGCACGGTGGGCACCGAAGCTCTGGTCCGCTCGCTCGGCCGAGAACAACGCATCTCTGCTTCGATTGACCAAAAGGCCGGCACGGTCACCTTTGCCCCGCCCGGGCGTGAGTCAGTTGGGACCCAAGTGGAGAAGGACGATGCCGTTGCTGCGCCAGGCACAGTTGCAGTCGAGTCGTCAGCCGAAGGGCGCACTGAACTGGTCCCGCCGCTCAACCTACGAAAGGTGGTGGCAGATCATGCCGCAGCCCATCAGGGGACCTCTTTTGTCCCCGTCTCGGAGCAAACTGCTCAGGGCGCAACAGCAGCCGTGGCCATGTGGGACGCTCGGGTCGCGGCTGTGAGCGCGGCTGTAGAGAAGGTCCACTTTGCTCTCTCAGTGCGGGGGACGTGCCGCCGCTTTGATGGTTCGCTGCAGTGGTAGATCGATGGAAGCGGACAATTATGTATGTGGAGGAATTCCATTGTTGTTGAGGCGCGGAGGGAGATGGTGGTAACTATGGTAACTGGTAACTCGTATCTAGCGTAACATGTAACACAGCAACTCTTCTGGACTAGAGTTTGCTGGTCTGTGCGCCATCAATTGCCTATGCCCACGCCGAGCACTGTTGTTTAAATGGGAAAAAATAGTCTCTCCGACCGGGAATCGAACCCGGGTCTCGTCCGAACGCCCTTAAAATGACAGGGACGTGTCATAGCCACTAAACTATCGGAGACGACGCAAACGAGAGAGATAGACAGCTTTTGTTCTGCACCATCGACAACGACAACATCCAAGATGTGGAAACTTTTGTCAGGTTTATCCGTTGTTCCGCAAAGTGGAAGCCGTTTGTCCGAATGTATGATCGTGAGCGTGCATCGGACGAACAAGTAAGTGCCTGCCCACTGCTTCGCATTTGTCTATGGAATAGCTCCGCCCGCCATGCTATCCAGATCTTTCAATGTATACCTCATCATCTTATAGACCGACTGGCATAAACAAGCACAGAGTGGCCTTTGTTAAACAGAGCACAAAAACTAGGACAGCAGACGCATGGCTCGTTGAAGCGAGGGTCAAGCGTCGGCCATCTCGACGTCTTCATCGATCACCGTTCCGTTGGGGACTACTCCATTTGGGACCGGGCCTTCGTCGACGCTACTTGTCCCATTAGGCTGAGAAGGAGTTGCTGCGTCCATCGCACCGTTGGCTTGAGTTGTTGCAACAGGGTCTTGCTCTTCAGTTGAGTGACCGCATTGGAGAGCTGCGGTTGGTGGTTCCGGTTGCGGTTCCAGTGGCATGGCGGGAGCGTTGCGGTTGACTGGGTTCCACTGCGGTTGCGCTTCCGTGTGTGGTTGCGCTGCGCTTCCGTGAGCGGTTGCGCTTCCACGTGCGGTTGCACTTCCGTGTCCGGTTGCGCTTCCACATGGGGTTGCGCTTCCGTGTCCGGTTGCGCTTCCACATGGGGTTGCGCTTCCACATGGGTTGCGCTTCCATGGCCGGTTGCGCTTCCGTGCCCGGTTGCGGTTGCGCTTCCGCATCCGTGTGCGATGGCAATTGCGGTGACGGTTGCGCCTCCTCTGCTTCTACAGTAGGGTCGGTACGGTTGCGCCGGCCTGGATCGCCGCGAAGGTCATCCTCATCGGATTCATCGAGAGGACGAGTGCCCTCGTTCCCGTCTCGCATGAGCGGGCGACGAGATACCGTCGTCCATGCGCCGCCCGATCCTCGGCCATTTCGCGATCAATTTGGTCCCGTTCATCCAGACTAACCTCTTCCCCGTCGTCATTGAGATGGAAACGGTCAGGGGGATGGTGCATCTGGACACTAGGTACAGGTGGAAGCTCGCTCAAGTGACGGAAAACGATCTCTTTGGTCCGTTGCAATGACGCTGGCGTGTTCCGATTGGGCATGTTGTTGGCCAGCACATCCAGCTGGTAGTCCGGGCCAAAGTACTCGTAATACTCGCTCACCGGGATTTGGGGCGACATTTCTTGGCCAGCTGCGATCCCGGTTCGTATGCCCAGGTGCGGGAGACGTTGCGGATGGTGTATCCACCGCCTCCGACCATGAGAGTGGGTAGGCCAAATGATTTGACAAACTTGACGCAGTTCGCGTGCCCGTGCATCGAGAGGTTAAACGGCCCAATTCGGTCGCCCGCCAACGAGTCCGAGCCGCATTGCAGCACCACCGCCCGGGAGCGTACGTCTCCATAATTCGAGCAATGGTTGGTTCGAACACCGTCTGGTAATTGGCATCCGTAATGCCATCCCGGAGAGGGAAGTTGACAGCATAGTACTTGCCCTTGCCCACCCCACATCCGAAATGTCGCCTGTGCCGGGGAAGAACTCACCGTACTTGTGGAAAGAGCAGGTCATCACCCGATCGGTAGTAAGGAACGCCTCTTCCACACCGTCACCATGGTGGACATCAATGTCGATGTAAAGGACACGTTGATGGTACCGAAGCAGCTCAAGGATGCCGAGTACAATGTCGTTGACATAGCAGAATCCGCTGGCTTCACATTTCTTAGCGTGATGCAGTCCGCCAGCCCAGTTGACGGCAATGTCGCACTTGTCCCTAGACAGCCGGGCAGCGCCCTCCATCGAGCCGCCAGCCGAGATGGAGCAGTAGTCAATAGGCCGTCAAAGAGGGGCAGTCATCGCCAATATTGTACTTGTTGACTTCCTTCCCGTAGTTGCTCACCAGGTTGGGCGTGACGCGGTACAAAAACTCGACATACTCGTCCGTGTGGAACTGGGACATTTCACGCTTGGTCGCCGGTTTTGCGCGCTAGCGGGTCCGTCTTAGCATTCTTCCGTCACACGAGGGTGGCGGTTGGGGGGAAAGGACGTACAAAGATCTCCATGTGCTTGTACAGCCCATAATTCATCACGAGGGAATGGGCCATACGGATGCGGGTGGGCTTCATGGGATGGCCGGTGCCGTAGTGGAAATTGCCAATGTCCGTATCAAAGAAGTAGCAGACGCGAGGGTCGCGCGCCCGCTTCGTCACGCCGCTGGGGCAGCGGCTGGAGCAGCCCCGAGGACATATACGTCGGTGGATCAAAGATGGTGGATGTGTGCGCCGTAGCTGCGGGTTGGGGGGCAAGAAAGTGCCCGACATGGCGGCGATGAACGTGAGGGTGCGCCGGGAACGGAGGCTGGCCGACGGTTGATGGTGGATGCCCGCGGTTTCGCCTGTATCAAGCCTGGGACGGCGGGAGGTTTCCAGGTGGCGGAACGAATTGCTGGTCCGAAACAAGCATTCAGCTGCCCCGGCGGAATACGCGTTGGATTACGTATGCTGTGCCCTGGCCCGCCTGCAGTCGAACTGTAGACATGGGCCGCTGCCCACTGTCTCCGCATCCCCCTCTCCATCCACCCAACTAGACGGGGCTCAGGAGTACCATGTCGCACGCCCCCTCCGGCGCTGCCGACCGCACCCTACTCGCGCTCATCACAGATGAGGACAGTACGACCGGACTTCTGTTGGCAGGCGTGGGCAACATTGACGACGACGGCAGCAAGAACTTTTTCATTGTCGAGCCCCACCGCTACGGCAGACATCGAAGCTGCTTTCCACGAGTACACGGCAGAGGAACGACATTGCGATTGTGTTGATCAACCAGCACATTGCCGAACGTATCCGCCCCCTCGTTGACAAGTACACCCAGGCCTTCCCTGCACTCTTGGAGATTCCGTCGAAGGATCACCCCTATGACCCCTCGAAAGATTCGGTCCTGCGTCGCGTGCAAAAGGTGTGTAGGCCCTCACGATCACGGGGCTGAAACCTAACCCATCTCCCCTTGCAGCTCTTTGGCGAGTAACTACCTCTTTCTACAAATTTGTTGCTCCCGTTTCTCCTTCATTCCAGAGGTTAGGTGAGACCCGCCTCGCCTACCAATGTATCAATCAATCCCAGATCAAATAAGAGTGCAGGTTCGTATCAGTTTTTGACCCCACATTGCCAAAGCGAAGTAGCAGGGTGGTGGCCAGGGGGATGGTTTATACGCGGAAGCGTTTCGTGTCGTTGCGATTGAAGAGGAAACGTACCACCCCGACCTGGGCGAGCGACATGCTGATAATGACGGCCGACTCGAAGAGGGAGTACCAGAAAATGCGGGACCTGCGCTTGTTAATTGCTGGAAAATGGAGGGAAAAGGAGAACATACTGGGTATTCTTGACCGTATCGTAATTTCTCTTCTCCCTCGTGCGGAAGAAGCGCTGGGTCCTCTCAATTGCCGTCAGTTCGCCCCAAAGTGAGGACAGGCTTTCTTCCAACGGTGCTGTGTGGTCCGAAACGACATGTCCCTCAGAAATGGGCAGCTCGAGACGAGGCTCAGACTCAACCGTGATGTCAAAGTCGATCTAGAGGCCATGTCAGTGTCTTCCCTTTCGGACGAGAATGCACATACCATCTTGTCATCAGGGCCATTGTAGAAGCAAAACACATATTCGCCCACCGTGTTGCCGGTGAAGATCACGTCGAGCTGACGCGCCGAAGGTTCCTCCAGAATGGACTCGTCGTTGGGGTCGTGGATCGAATAAGCGACTCGAAAGTCCCCTCCAGACTGGACAGCATAGTAGAAGCCCACTTTCTCCCCCACCTGGTCAACCCAAGCGTAATAGCATGACTTTTCGTGCGAGTCAATTTTGGTGGTCAAAGCGGCCCCTTGGCGGGGGAGCTGAGCAGTACAACCAGGAGGCTGAACAGACCCAGGACAGAGAGGATCAGCCGCATCCTGTGATGGTGGTAGTTGGGCGATTGGCAGTCCGGCAAGCAACCAACCGGCGAAAATCATCTATGCCGCAGCGCAGGGGGGCCGTGTCCACGTAGCAGTGTGTATTACCTAATCAGTGTCGCTACTTCAACCATCCGCGGTTCGTACAAACTTACAGAGTCTCTTCGGCCAGGCTCTCAGGGGGGTCAGACGGTCAGGCAGCCTCAGGCCTCAAGGTCAAGGGAAGACCTCACACCCTTCTCCTGCAGCATTCATGCGGTTTACAGAGCTTAAGGCTGGAGCAAAGAGGGCTGCGGTTAACCGGCTCGCTCATCCGGGTGTGCTGCTTATTTGCGCTCAACCCATAAATAATCCAGGAGACCACAGTGGAGTCGCCAGCATATGTTCTGGCCATTAAACTCACGCTGGACAAACCGCAGCAAACAGTGGTCTTGAGAGTATCTTGTGCGCCTACCCCGGCTCACTCTCCCACCACCACCTGGCCCACCACCTATAACCTTCACCAAAATATGGGCCTGGGATTGACCGTCGTCTTTGCTATCTCCATCTTTTGCCCACCTTTGGCGGTCGCTGTACGTTGTATTCCCACTCATTCAGGGGAAAAGGAAGCGACAAAAGGCATTAAACGCTGATATACAGCCCAGGCTCACTATCGGATGTTGCAACGACGTTGGGATCAATTTAGTGTTGACCATTTTGGGCTTGGTACCAGGCTGGATTCATGCCTGGTGGCTCTTGTACCAGTATGTACTTCTTGTGTATACTCCCTTCCCGGGGCTATTGTTGGTATATATGACCGGATGACCTATGCAGTACTGACGACAGTTGTTTTGCTTAAGGGAAAATGCGGCGTATGTGCGCTACGGTGAAGGCTATTACACGTATGTAGGCCAGGGCAAGTTCAAACCCACACGCGACGCCCCGGGCTACTCGCCAGATACGTCCCTCGTATCGTCAAGAAGCCGCGAGAGCGACGCGTCTAGTTTCTTCTAGTCTACTGCCGCTGTGGCGGAGGTTCAATCTGCTCAGCTCTCGACTCCCTTGGAAGACTCAAATGAAGGCCAGCCACAGAGGCCTGCGTTCCGCCGACCCACTGCATCTGTATCCACATGTTCCAACGACTGGCTGGGAGGTGTCGGGCTGGCGGCAATTCCTCGGGGTGGCCGTGGTGAAATACTAGCTGGCAGCTGGATACGTAGCGATGCAAGTCGTCCATCAGCCACGTGCGGTTCAAACGATTAATGAACCCCCCAGATTCGAGTGATGCATTATGTAAGCTAAGCTCTCCGTCTCGCGGGGCTCTGTTTCGAGCCAAGCGGCCCGACAGCTCGCAGCCACGCGTTGTCCTGCTTTCCACCCAACACTGCCATCAGCCATGCCGCCCAGCCGCTCGTTGCATTCGGCGGCCCCGTCGTTCGGCATGTCCAGTCCGGCTGGGTCGATGGCCACTACGCGCGCATCAATTGACTTCCCCAACCGCCCCGAAGTCTTGGTCACACGCGCCGACCTGCGCTCCAGCGTAGCGGCATACGAGCAACTGCTGGGCGCCGGCAAGGCATTCACCAACGCTATGTTGGTTCTCAGTCGGGCAGCGGCCGACCTGGCTTCTTCATTTGAGGTCTGCAGCATAACTAAAGGGGCTCACATTCAGGCGGAGACGTTTCAAGCCTGTGCTGGCCTCCATTTCCTCACCAGCAATTGGGCCCAAGTCCTTGCCGATTCGTTTTGGAAGGACTTCCAGATCCCCCTCCTCAGTGCCTTCGATACGTATTGCACATCCTGCAATGAGCGTCAACTGTCTCACGAGAAGGACTTGGCGGATAAATCGCGTGCACTCAAGGAAATTGAGGCCCGCAATATTCGCAATGGCCTTGGTCGGAGAGGTCCCGGGAGGGACCTGGCATCATTCAAGCTGCTGCTAGGGGAGATGCAGCAGAAGGTAACGGAGATTGACCAGAGCAAGTCAGACTACTACCATGAAGTTCTAAATGGTGAAGAGGAGATCTGGGGATTTATCCAAAGCAAGGTTAGTCCTTTTCCCTCTGTTTGCTTG
The DNA here is from genome assembly GCA_003971905.1 of Moniliella sp. 'wahieum'. NCBI lineage: Eukaryota > Fungi > Basidiomycota > Moniliellomycetes > Moniliellales > Moniliellaceae > Moniliella > Moniliella sp. 'wahieum'. The sequence continues at coordinate 468,389 of RSEE01000003.1, read as the reverse complement.
CCCTGTATTAACGCGGATTAGGTATCGCTGTTGACTCGCTCTGAGGTGGAGATGTGGGAACGGTTATCTTCGAAAGCAAACTCAGATGTGGTGTTGGAACAAATGCTTGGCACTATCCCAGATCCATTCGACTCATATGGCGCCCCCCCAAGCGAAGGTCAGATCCTCAGTATTATCCCCCCCTCAAGCCTACTTTCCTCCTATCAGCCCCGCACGGCACCAAGCGGGTCGTCTAGTGCGCCAACTCCTTCGATCACGAGCGATGCCAAACGGCGGATGGGAGGGCAAGCTTTCACACCCACGCGTGGTGAAAGCAGCAGTCCCCGACTCAGGGACGAGGCGCTGTTCGAACCGTCGGACTCAGAAGACAGCCGGGCTGAGGGGGACTATGCGATCCTTACCAAGCCTGCAGCCCGCCCTCCAGCCATTTCCGTCGAGCCATCACTCGTGTCCTCTATCAAGACGGGAAAAAGTACTGCTGCGGAGCCTAGGCCGTCTACCCTGGGTCCCCCGCCCCAGGAACGACTCGGCAGGATCAAGGAAGAAGCTGGAGTACCCCTCAGTGATGAAGAAGATACGAGTGTGGGTAAATCACCTGGGTCTCCCTCAGTAGTGGCCGAAGGGTCAGGCGAGGCGAGGAGTGTCCTGAAGGGAAAGGAGAAGGTTCCACCCATCTCTTGTCCAGGGGGGCGAAGAACCTATCCCAGATACCGTTTCTGAGGGGGCATCCACGGTCCGAGATGATGCGAGTGACGATGCTGCAAGCGACGTGACGGTTGGCACCACATCCGGCGCTCCATCCTGAGACCTTGTCAGTTGCGACGCTACAGTGTGGAGGCGGTTCCACTCACATTACCTCCTGTCTATCCACCTATTTCCCTGTTTATGACCGCACCTGGTAGTCAGGGGGCGGGCCCTCTTGTCCTTCCTAATCCTCTTCTGTGTATGACCATGTTTTGACAATGTGCGTACTGAGTGTCCTGAGCCCGTGGAAGGCCAAAGGACGTCTGTCGGTGAGCGTGGAGTTCGGCGTGAGTGAGTGCGTTGGGCTAACTAGCTGCATGTCGATCATCGACCATCGTCGTCACATATCACAAGCGCAAAGGACGACTGGCGTGGGCGCGGGCGAGGGCGAAACTGAAATGTGAAAGTGATATTGGGCGGAGTGCACGGAGCCAGTGCCTGCCCGCAGCGCTGCTACTGACTGGATAGGCCCACCGCAGCCTTGGCAACACACCATCCTTCGGAGCAGCACGTTAGGTAAGCGGCGACGTGGAGCGCGCGAAGGAAGCTCCAGCAGCCCGCGTGGTTAGAATAAAGGCGGCGGCACCCCTCTCTCCCCCATCTCCCCTTTCTGAACACCACCCACCAACATGGCACCCAAGGACACGGTCAAGCCCAGCAGCACGGCTAAGCCGAGGAAAGCGCTGCCCCCGACGCCGCTCCCGCAGAGGAGAAGATCAAGCTCCTGGCGGGCGGGAGACCCGACTTCGACGCACACAAGGCCGTGATGGATGAGATTGACGCAGACATTGCCAAGCTCAAGACCGAAGCTGTATGTCTCCTTCCTTCCCGTTCCACAGATGTTTTACTAACATATAAAAAGAGTGCTATCCGTGCCTTGCTCACTGGGTCCGGTCCGGCCGAAAACCCCTGATGGCAAGCGGCGTGCCGAGCTGCGCAAGCAGCTCGACTCGCTCCGTTCCGAACAAGCTGGGTCCAAGGGAAGCCGCCTGAAGGTGCTGGATGAGATCAAGGCAATCCAGAGGAAGTTACCAAAGCCATCAACGAACTCCGTGCCGAGACTAAGAAACTCTCCTTCTCCAGCCTTGCTCAGGTGGATGAGGAGATCAAGCGGCAAGAAAAGTTGATTGAATCCGGCACGCTTCGCATTGTGGAGGAACGGCAATCTCTTGCCCGTATTACGACGCTTAGGAAGACCCGTAAGCAAGTTGTCACACTGGACGCCCGGCAGGCTGCCGTGGACGAGCGCAAGTCCGTCCTGGACAAGCTGCGCGAGGAGCTCAAGACCCTCGAAGCGGACCCGACCGTTAAGGCAGCCTCCGACAAGTACAGCAAGATTAAGGCGGAGCTGGACCAGATCCAGGCTCGCTTTGCCGAGTCTGCTAAGGACCGGTCCAAGTTGGTGGCGCAGCAGAACACGCTCCAGAAGAAATTGGACGCTCTCTTCGATCGCAAGCGGGCTCGCTACAGCGCCTTCAGCAACGCTCGGGATGCCTTTGACAAGAAGCGTGACGACGAGCGGCGCAAGCGCATTGAGCAGGAGAAGCAAGAACGCAAGGCGCGTGAAGAGTCCCAGCGCCAAGCCAAAGAGGCCGAACTCCGTGAGCAAGCGGCCATTCCAGCCTTCACCAAGGAGATTGAAGACTGCGACGTCCTCATTAACTACTTCTCTGGGGGCAAGCACAAGGCTGCTCCAGTCCAAGTGGCCCAAGAGGCCGCGCCAGTGCTGGGAAAAGAAAAGCAGGCGCGTACGGTGGAGGACACGGACGCCCCCACTGGTGCCCGAGTCTTGACCAAAGGCAAGGAGGAAGACGCCTTCTTTGTTGCGAAAGCACCTAAGAAGAACAAGAACAAGAAGAAGGGAAAGAAGCCCGCCGCTTCCGCCACCGAAGATGGGGAGGGGTCGGGATCGACCACACCCAGCCAAAGTGACAAGCTGCATGTCCCGATTGGCACCCTCTCGGTTCTCCTTTCCTTGTCTATCCCCCCGCCATCTTCCGCGGCGGATGTACAGCGGGTGGTGGAGAATTTGCAGCTGAAGCGGCAGTACTTCGTTGCCAACCAGCAGCACCAGACTGAGATCAACAAGGCTAATGTGGAGAAGTTGATTGCCAAGGCCCACAGTAAGACGAACGGTACTTCTCCTGCGCCGGAGAAGGAAACTGAGGCTGCCCCAGTTGCCACTGAGGCGACAGAGGCCTGAACGTTAAACACTATACTATGCACTACGTTCCTCCTCCCAGCTGTTGACCGCGTGCGAACCCATCTTCTGTAGTGTGTCAACGAAACCCTTAGCCAGCTCTTTCGTCTTCCTTAGGTCATTGTAACAACATGGCTAATCGAAATTTCTTGCGCACAATCTTGCACAGCCTTGCCCACCTTGAATTTTGTACGTAGTCCTCACATATCTATCCGGAACCTTGTTACCAGCATTTTCGATTAGCCATGAAGGATGTGTTGCACTAAAACCCCGCCACCCACATCCATAACGAGCCATGCACAACTTTGGAGTAGGAAGACGGAACGAGCGTGGCAGGAAAACAAAATGCGCACTAACTACCGAATGATGTGTCCTGGAGCAATTGGATCAGGATCAAAAATGGACGTGGGCGACACGCTCCGCGAGTCGGGAACGTAGGAGGGGTTGGCTGTCACAGTCGGGGGCTAAGGCGAGGGAGACCAGAATAGGACTAGGCCAAGGGGTGTAGCAATCGTTCGTGGGTAAGAAGCAAGAACAGAGGACACAGTGGTGCGAAGTGGAAAAAACAGGGAAGGAGCGAGACGCTCGAGACGAAGAAATTGGAAATGGGAGCGAGATCAGCCAAACCATGACATTGGCTGCGTACCGGAAGGTGGTATACATGAGAACACTGCTCCGCCTTTGAAGTGCCGACGGATGAAGGGCCTGCGTCGGCTGCTGGAACAAGCAGAATGCGACAAAAACGCCAAGTACCAGAGAAGCCGAACCCAAGAACCCTTTTTCCCTTTGGTTTTGACGACGCGAGGATACTATGCCACCAAGACGGTGGGCAAGACATGTCTGTGGGAACTGGAAGAAATTAACTATTACTGAATCTCAATGGAGATGGTTCACCGTCGTTCAGATGACGGGCACCAGAGGGACCTGATCTCCTGTCGATTCCCTAGAACCTTGAGCGGGATTGCAGGATGGCGCTAACAAGAAACACACACGCCGGATGAACGGGTAGGTTTAGGCGCCGCCTTTCTTTGTCCCAGTCAGTTAAGCTCTGTCAATGATAAGGTTACTATGGAATAGAGATTGTGGGGAAGCATGTGCTGCGCCAACGGGCTGTACTATTAGCCTTTTCCCAACACGTGGTTACTCCACCGTGCAGTTGAGGATGCTCATGTTTCCCACGATAAAGTCGATAAAGGAACCTAGCTGCCATGAAAAGGAAAGGAGACTGAAGCTCCCCCTTCGCGTGTCCACCACCCTCAGCCGCATCCACTGGCGCTTCTTTGGAACCGAGTGGCGAGAGAAACAAGGTTATGACCTGCTGGCGCTTACCGCTTAGCAGCAGCAACTAGTAACTAGTAACTGCCAACAGTAAGGCCGCGGTAATCGATGGCTATTCGTCATTACTGTAGTGTCTGACTTAAAGCTTAACATTGGAATCACACGCATGAAGCGTTTGAAGCCCATACAATGCTGGTGCGGGGGGGACATCCTGTGGGCGCAGCAGGCACTCTCCCCACGGTTGTTAGGTCTGGTCATCGGGGACCAGTGATTTTAATTCCCCTGTCTGGTTGCACCATAGTGGCCAACTGGCTGCGGCAATCAGATCGCCGAGAGAAGCACCGAAGAGGGTGAACGAATATGGACTCGTAAGTGGAAGCAAAAGTTCGGTCGTGGTGCACGATGGAGAAAAGCAGGAGGGGAAGCGAAAAGACAGCAAAACACACAAAGGAATAGGCCCGGGCGCGAGAACAGATGACCGTAACCTTAATGCCAGCTTCACAAAGTCTCTCTGTTGGGGAAGCTGTATATGACCACCTAACAGCCCCCCGCCGAAAGTATGCCTATAGACAAGAACCGATGAGGAGCGGGAAGTCGACCACAGGGCGATAAGCTTCAATTTGCAAAAAATGTTATAATAGACCTGGACTCCTATGTATCCATGTCTTTGACAAAGCTGAAGGCTGGGACAGGGCATATGGAAGAAGAGTGCGCTCCACGGATTGCATATTCTTTTCTACCGTGATATGGAGATTGCCTAAGTACGGCCTGCTCTATAGTGTCTTTCTAGCGCTATGTAAACGTTCATCTATCCAAAGCACAATGACTGTGTTGGGGCCATCGGTGGTCCAGAACCCATCTACCGTCTGTACCGCGTGGTCGGGGGTTAAGTGCGGCACGCTGCACGTCATCGCACAACCTACTGTACGTGCCTTTTGCTCTCTCCAATAACAATCAATCCCCCTGCGTCTCAGATGGTCAGGCAGAGGCCTAGCCATCAGTATATAGCTCCCCAATCTCATATGCATCTCATTCCCATTTTCTATCGCTCGCGAGCCGCTAGCCGCGGATCCATAGTATGTCCATCAAAATGTCATCAGCAAAGCTTATAGCTTATGCAAAAGGATCACAAAGAAACGCCCACGGGCCCTTAGGCCTTGGACTGTATAGGCCTTTTGGTGCAGCGATTGCCTTGTTGCATATATAGGCGTATCACATCCGCATTGCCATATGGTGATAGCGAACTCACATGTCACAACATGATGGGAAATCCTTTCGGAAATCCGAATAGATGTGCTTTCGCATATTGGCCTTCGCTTCCAAGACAAGCCACGGGAAAGGGTGGCCGATGGACAACGCATATACGCGTTCTAACCTGTTCTATGACTAGCTGACTGCAAGTGTAACTGCAACTGGTATAGATGACTGTGTAACTGTTATATGACTGTGTCAGAGATATTAGTCGATAGTCGATAGGCGCGATAGGCACCATCTGCGTCATCGATCATCCGCTACGTATCATGCATCATGCATTGTGCGTAAGATCTAAGATCGGCATGCGCGCCTTTGTACCTGAGAGATCTGTGACATGGCCCTGACTAGTGTCAGGCCTCAGGCACTTGAGCGCTGCTAGGCGCCAACCCTAACTCTGATCTGGGATGTGTCTCGCTCGCCGAGTTGTGTGTGATACGCCGACCGTAAGATACTCGCGACGTGCGAACAAGGTTGGTAGAGTACGTTGAGTGTTTAGGTCAAAACAAACATCAGCATCACTGGCACACGATCAACCTCCATCAGTATGGCAATTACGCATTATAATCACCAGAATGATAATCGTTGGGGGGTGTAACATGTAATCGATAGTCCCCGCGGTATATTCGATACCATGCGGCTTTCACTATGAAAATCAAGACCACACAACAAGCGATGTATTCATCTCATCTTCTGTTAGAAGATCTTTTCACATGGTTGCCGATCAATGCTCAGCACGTTCGACCTACACTTTGTACACCAATAAGAGGCTGACGGTACCTCGGATGTCCGCAACATTATAGGACGGGGGAAGCACCACATAGCTGTGTTTGATCTCGATCATCCCTTGCTTCACTGGCATATGCTTTTTGTGGCCTAAGACCTGTTGGTGCGTCCGTTACTCGTTGCCCACGGTCGCAGCTCGTTACTTAACGTGAATCATTTTCGTTGAGAACTCTGTGGTGAGACGGGGCACTCCTTCCCTGAGGCCTCGAGACCGCCGCTGCAACATGATGTTAAGCACACTCAACAGAAAAGTCTGTGCGGTATACACCAGGTACAACCTGTGGTACAAAGTATATATCTTACACGGCACACACTGCTTCACTATAGCAGTGCCGCATAGGGCCAGTATGGTATGCGTTTCTGGTTGTATCGCTACTAGCAACCACCACCACTGCAACATCTGTGTGTGTGGGTGCGTAACGCAACCTATCGATACAGTATAGGTGCATGCAACACCCACATTTCTAAACAGTATAAAGCCAGCCATCCTCAGCCTCTTTAGTCTTCAGAAGCCAACCCACCCCTCCTCCCACCACCACACCATGTTCTCCAAGTCCTTCGTCTCCCTCGTGGCCGCAGCGCTGGCTTTCAGCGGTGTCGCCAGCGCGGCTACAACCCATGCCACCGGCCGCGTTCCGAAGCCTACAGTGAAATTGGTGCTGCTCCCGACGCCACCCGTTTCTCTTACACAATCACTGTCAAGGGCGAGCAAGAGCATGAGCTTGACGACAAGCTGTACAACATATCCATTTCAGGCGGCAAGTGGCTATCGGAGGAAGAGTTGGGCCTATATCTCTCCAACCCCCGAACACATCGCCGCCATCAAGGCCCACCTTGCCTCTGTCGGTGTGCCCGAAGAGGCCATCTCCACTAGCAAATTTGGTGACCGGATTCAAGTCAAAAGCACCGTTGCTCAAGCCAACAAGGCTTGGGGAACAACACTCAAGCACTATGGGACTTCGGACCAGTCGGTTTACCTCCGTGCACCCTCGTACACCATTCCCAATGAGCTCGAGGACTTTGTGGTGGCCGTACACCCTTTACTTCATTTGACCGTCCGCGTCAATTCCTTCCAACACCCCGCGATGTTGGCAAGAACGAGAACGCCTTGTTGGCTCGCGGCTTTAACTCGACTTTGGCGAGCGGGCAAGCTGCAACAGCGAGTATGTGACACTCGCTTGTTTGATGCAACAGTACGGTGCGGATTCTACACTCCCACCTCCAGCTCTTCAGGTGGAGAGGACATTGTGCTCATGGCCTATTCCGGTGGCACCAGCGTGAGCACGTCTGACTTTCAGTTCATCTCTGAGTTCGTCCGTCGGTTGCTGGACAGAAGCTCACGATCAAGTCAGGCCCGGGGGCCGGGAGTAATGACCAGTCGAACCCAGACCAGGAAAGCAACCTGGATGTGCAATCGGCGGTGCTGGCTGCTCCCCTTAAGATCGGGTACTACCTTGCCAATGGCAATAACCAGGACTTCTCTACCGACATGACCAATAGTCTGAACACTATCGGCGACACCTACTCTCCTCTTCCTGGAGTCGTCTCCGTCAGTTACGGTGTGTCGGAGTCCGATGTCTCCTCAGGAGACGCGCAGGCCTTTTGCGCTGCTGCCAAGAAGCTCTCCGCACAGGGTGTGACGGTGGTCTTCGCCTCAGGCGACGCTGGTCTGGAAGGCGGCCACGATGAGGGCCAGTCTGCTCTTCCCAAGGATTCGGTGTTTCCTACCTAGTGGTTGCCCCTACGTGCTCTCTGTCGGTGCTACCGTGGATTCAGCCTGCAAAGGTGGCCAACAACCCTGATGGTTCCGGCTTTTACAGCTCCAGCGGGTACAGTACGTACTTTGATGTTCCCCAATATCAGGCAAGTGCCGTGAGTGCGTACAAGTCCAGCATCCCCAGCCAGAATAAAGGGTTATACAATGCCAATGGCCGGGCTTTCCCCGACGGAGCGCCAAGTAAGTTATTTCTCTTTCCTCATTGAGACTACTTTCTAACACTCTTCGATCCACTTCTCTCAGCGGTTGGCAATTCGTCACTATCCTCAGCGGAAGCGAGAGCCAGGTGGGCGGCACTTCTGCCTCGGCCCCTATTGTGGGTGCAGTCCTGGCCCTGGTGAACAATTACCGTGCTTCGCAAGGCAAGGACAAACTCGGCTTTGCCAATCCGACATTCTACGAGAACTCGGGCCTGGACGGATGTCACATCGGGTCGGCCGCAGGATGTGACGACAGCTCGAACTACTACTTCCCAGCCACTAAGGGCGGACGTGGCGTCCGGATTGGGCCTTCCTAACTTGCAGGAGCTGTTCAAGTTGCCTTAGGTGCGCGTTCTTTGCTGCAAGCTCTCCATTTCCTTTTTTCGTCTTCTTTTCTATCTGTTTTCCTTTTAACTCCCGTATATATATACCACGCGCAGTGGTTTTGTGTTATCTCAATTTTTTGGCCCCAAACGCCCACCCCTTCTGGGTGGATGCCCCCGTCGAACTATGTGGACTCTGGTTTCAGATAAGTCGTCTTTACGGGTTTTCCAAATCTCATAATACTAGTACTGTCTCAGTGTACTTCTGTATAAGTGTGTGCACACTGCCGTGCATTTGGGGCCACTATTACGGTGAGAGAAGCCAATACATCGCGGGGTAGGAGAGCTGACACAAGTTTAATCTCCCCGGGCCACAGTCAAATAAGGGGGAGATGAAGAGTAGGATAGCAGCTATTTTGCTACCAGACTCATCATAGACTGTTTCCATTCTCGTTCGCTTTGGAGCAGGGGGTTTTGTCTTGACTGCGTTACAACTTATAGCCCCCGATCCGTTCCACGTGCACTACTGCGGCTTGGACGCGAATGACTTGAGCCAGAGATGGTATTGACCGGCTGGCGACACTTTTCATCCACCAACAAAAGAGAGGCGCATTCCTTACATGGATCGCGCCGTGCCTTGATCAATTTGGTGCACCGTTATTATCCTTCCATTGGCAGTAACATCATCTCATGTCTTCCATTCGTAGATATATTGGGACCCGTGGTCCCGTACTTAGGCCAAGGCGCCTCATCACCCTTCACCCTGATTTGTCCTCCGAAGCCTCCACGTGTATACTCAGGCTTGTTTGAACCCCTGTCCTCTAGGTGTGGCACAAGGCTTAGACCGGAACCACCACCCTCGCGATTGCATTGCTCTACACTTCCAGAGGTTCTTCACCCAACCCCTTGGGTTCCTCCGGTCTTACATAATACACCCCGCCAGAGAGTTGTGTGAGTCAGAGAGCTGCATTCTCTCATATAGCATTTGCAAAACTTGAGGCAAACCGAAAACACAACAAACGCTGGGGAGCTGTATTGCCTGTGAGAAGCCGACACGATAAGTAGTGTACCCTTCGCGGCCTGAGAGGCACACTCCGTGGATACTCAGAGCGAAGTGTTCAAGGTTCAAGTCCCACCACAGAAGATGGGTCGGGACACAGATGGAGGCTGCCATGTGTCTATCGAACTGCGGGGCTCGGCTGGACCTCCAAATATATATCCCTGCAGCGCGCTGAGTACGCGCAACCCTGTGCCCCAATATTTTTTTCCCCGAGTGCACTAGCTTCGGGGCGGAATAATGAAGGGGTGGCGCGGAACCCTGGCGCTGTGTAGGGATTACCTAGCGGCAATGGGTATCGCGCAGCCTCAACTTTTCGCTCCACCACCTTCTCGACTGTAGCTTGTCCCCCGCCGTTTGCCTACCCCGCACCACGACGACCGGTACGCCATGGCCCCAGCTCCCCCCGCGGAATCTGCTGCTGCCATCCCTCGCCCAGCTATGCTCCCCGAGAGTGCGTTCTCACGACTCGGACTCCCAAGAACTCGAAGAGGATGAACTCGAAGGTATGCCTTCTCCTTTTGAAAACCGGGGCGGCCCCCTTTGAAACTCGGATGGAAACTGACAATTCGCCTGCAGATGAATATTCCCTTACCGACTCGGGCACCGAGTCTCTAACATGGATCTCCTGGTTTGTTCCCTGGCAGGCCACGAGTTTCTCGCCGAGGTGGCGGAAGAGTTTATCGAGGATGATTTCAACATGACAGGGCTGAATGCTGTTGTACCTTACTACCGAGGCGATGGAGATGATCCTCGACATTGAGCCAGGTTGTCTTCCTCCCCTGCATATGTGGGCTACTAACCCGTAACCAATAACTGCAGAAGAAGATTCTCCTCAGATCCCTGACATTTCAATTGTTGAGTCATCGGCGGAGCTGCTGTACGGAATGATCCACCAGAGGTACATCCTGACTGCGCCGGGAATGCAGCAGATGGTGGCCAAGCTGGAAGACGGGGTGTTTGGCTGCTGCCCACGCGTCTACTGTGATGACCAACCTGTGCTTCCTTGCGGCCGGTCTGACACTCCGGGTATCGACACAGTTAAGCTTTTCTGCCCCAACTGCATGGACCTCTATACCCCTTCCTCGTCACGATTCCATGGCATTGATGGTATGTTACCATACTTCCCCTTGGCATCAGGAATATAACTGACCGTCTGTGTACAGGATTTACTTTGGCACTACTTTCCCGCACCTGATCACAAGCCTGTAAAGATCTTGCATCGAGTCCCATCGCTCTCTCTCTCTGCGGAGGCGGCGGAGGAGACGAAGCTCGGAGGAGGAGTCGTATGCGAACGATGGCAGTGCAACCGACTCCGACCCTGAGACGCTCCCCGGGGGCAGTGATGTGGAGGAGGAAGATGGGGTGAACGAGTCAGCTTTAGGGGAGCTCGGTGGGTTCCCCGATGGCCGCTACGAAGATCTGGATTTGCCTCCGAGTCTGTTGTCGACGGGTGCCTACGTGGCGGGTGTACCAACCCCGGATCTATGGGTTCCGCGTGTCCGAGTGGGCACGGTCGGGGCCGCGGATGCGCTGGATGCGTGCGCGGCCCTTTACGTATGCTCAGCTTATGGGGCGTGAATCGCTTAGCAAGTCCGTACACCAACCTGCCCCCGCGAGTCTTGCTTCGCCTTCGCCGATGGACCAAGAGGAGAAGAAGATTTCATCCCCTGCTACTACAGAGGACACGCGTAAGGACGCGTCTCCTCCTGTGAGCAAGACGGATATGGAGGCGGCCCCGGTGACAACGTTGTCATCCGCGCCGGCTACGCCGCAAAACACTTAGTTGCAGCTACTGCTGGCTAATGAGTTGCTTGCTCTCGCCGTTTGTGTGGCCAGCCCATATCTGCGGGCACGAGCTGTTACCCAGTGCGACATGTCTATCCATTCGTTTGCAGACCCCTGCGAGGACGAACGTGTGGGCCTGACCTCAGGCCTGAGCCTCAGGCGCAGAACGAGTGTGAGCCTGGGCACCGGATTGCGTAGACTGCAGATTGAAGGAAACAGCAACGGAAATGGAATAGAGAGGCAACAGCTGGATTACGTATGCGGCCACGCGCCACGTGGCCAGACAGCGGGAAAGCTGCCCCAATTTAAGTCAGTCAGAGTAGTTACTGCTGCATGCCACCACCATGTCTAGCGCCGAGGTCAGGCGTCTGGCGCCAACGTCCGAGCCTCCACCTAATGGAGGAGAAGGGCCACGCCGCATAACTTCGGACTGTTCTTTCTTGCTGTCTTCAGTCTGACGTTTGCTGTGCCTCTGATCGCGCTTCCCCTTGTGTCGCGCTCGCCAGTGTGGCGGGTACTACCTGCCTCGGTGCTCGAAGCGGCGGAACCCTGGATTGCACAGACAACCAGCTTCCTGGGCTCCTGCCTTCATTTGGACTGGCCATCGTGGCGGCATGGATTGTTGGTGTTGGGATCCGTGCTACGATGAGCACTTTCTGGAACGAGGCTTCTTTGGGCGGGACTTGCTGAAGCCAGGGGTAACCACAAAGATGTATGTACTCTGTTCACCGGCCACTATTGCAGGTTGATACTGACCGTCTTAGCCCCGAGATGCTGGGTCTGCCTGCAGCGTGTCTATACATGCTGCTTTTGTTTATATTCATTCCATGCCGTTACGTGGAAGAGACGTTCCCAGTCGCCTCGCCGGGGGCTGGCCACATGTCTAAGAGAGAGGCTGTACGTGGCCTCCTCGGAGTGGGGTTAGCCCCACAAGATCAAGAGCAGTTGTATGAGTGGATCAAAATCGCACTGTTGGATCTGAGGCGCTCGAATCGCTTACCCGGCTGCAACCTGATGGCGGATGGAGCGGCCGCATGAGTGGCCGACAAGATTTTCCACATCATCAGGTGCGTTCTTTTCTCTCTCTCTGCCTTACGCTCACCCAAACTAGTTGGCCACGTTCCTTTCAGCTCTACTATCCATCTTGTCGGCCATTATGCTAGGCTTTTTGGACGACGTGTTCGACATTCGTTGGCGGCACAAGCTCCCCATCCCCATGATCTCCTCCATCCCTTTGCTCATGGTTTACTTTGCGGGAGGGGGTGGTACACACATTGTCGTTCCGTCCTGCCTCCGTTCTTATTTCCCAGGAGAAAGCGGCGCGGCCCTTGTCGATCTTGGTGTCCTGTACTACCTGTACATCACCATGCTCTCCATTTTCTGTACCAACTCTATTAACATTCTTGCCGGCATCAATGGAGTCGAGGTAGGACAAGCATTGGTGATTGCACTAAGCGTGTGTGCCAACGACTTGCTCTACCTCGACACACGCGCCGGGATGGGTGGGTCTAAATCCAGTGTCGAATTAGTCCAGCGTCACCTCTTCAGCCTTTACATTTTGCTCCCCTTCGTGGGGACATGCGTCGCGTTACTCTACTACAACCGGTGTGTCTCCACCCCCTACCGTTAGGTCTGATCCTCCATTGGTACTGACTATGCCCCAGCTACCCTTCTCGCGTCTTCGTTGGCGATACATTTGCTACTTTGCGGGCCAAGTTTTGGCCTCGGTTGGCATCCTGGGACACTTTAGCAAAACTCTTCTTCTCTTTTTTATCCCTCAAGTCTTAACTTCCTGTTCTCTTGCCCCCAGCTGTTTGGTCTCGTGCCTATTCCACGTCATCGTGTGCCCAGGGTATCCGTCGAAGATGGTAGGGTTCGAGTATTCCCTTCATCGGTTGCGTGGCTTCCCCAAACCCATGCAGGTTTGGTAGCAAGCCTATTCCTTACTCTTTGCGAACGTCTCAGACTCGTTCGTCTGCTTCGTAACCCACAAGGGCAAGTGGTGGGGACGACCAATCTCACAATCATCAATGCGGTCCTGGTCTTCGCTGGAGTGAAGGGCCCTATGGTGCAGCCTGGGGAGAAGGCGCCTTTCTCCCCCGTCAAGGAAGGGGAAGTAGTAGGTCCATGGATCGGGGAAAAGGATCTGTTTTTCCTCCTCATGCTGGTCCAGTGCTGCGGGAGTGTATTCGCGTTCGCTGTCCGGCACTTCGGCGCCGTCATCTTTTACCCCGTTCAGTAGATGCCGTCTGTCTATGTCCTACGCCACATTGTCACTCTTCCTTACGCATCCTCCATATTTCTCGACTAGTTGTAGTAAGATAGAAGAACAGGCAGATACAAGCACTACCCAGTCGGGCAAACAATATCAAAAGGGATGGTGATCAGCCCGCTGATTAATGATTGTGCTCAGGCGGAGCTTCTTTAGGATGAGCCGATGAGGCCCGAACTTGGTAGGCGCAGTGTTTCTATACCCCTGCGTCTGAAGCTTTGCAAATGATATAATGCAGTGAACCAGAGAGAAGAAAAGATGACATATGTGGGATCCGAGATTACCATTTTAACTCTACGACAGGGGTTCATGTGGGGTAAGAACTGAGCACCAGTACTTGTTCGTACTCGGTACCATATATACTACTCGTTTCGATCAGGTCAGTTTGCCTCTAACGTCTGGAGGTGGGTAGCGTTTGCGTGTGGTTGTCATGCATCATGATTGACGCTCTGAATACAAGGTGGCAAAATGAACCAATCGGCGCCCTCCTGCAGCACCAACTTGCATCTCTTTCTTGACTTGTCCATTACACTCTATAACCCCCCCTCTGGAATATGAGATACCTCCCCAATAGTATACACAGTTAATGGCATTGGCGAACACGATGGGCCACAACAGATAACAAACCGCGCTGCTCCTTCCCCTCCCCCCTTATTGAAATACACACATGGAGCGAGATTGAATCGCAAGAGCCACCATAAGCAAAGATGGCAGGGTTTTGGCACACAGAAAGGGCACAAATGGGGGTGAACGGCCGGTGAATGGAGCTGCACAAAGGGTTATTGGACTGTCAGTATGCCAGTTTTGATTCAAAAGAGGCCCGTATGATCAAACAAACGTACCTCAAAGACAGGTATATATCAACAAGCATGACCCCAATAAGGGGACGGTCCACCTCTGCACTGGACGGGGAGATGGAATATGAGGACAAGGATCATCTCGAATCGTGAGCCGGATGGGAACAGTAAAATGTGAGTCGTCAGGGACGCGTAAAAGCGTACGTTTTTGATGCAATGCAACGATCGTACCCCGTCCCCATCACGTTGGACGGGCGGGGAGGAGAAAATGAAAAATTTGGCTAGATGGTGTTGAGCTCAACGATCAGCTCTGAGGTTGCTCGCTTAGGAGCTGGGCGAGAGAGAGAGGTTGGCGAAGATAGGTACATCGCTCGGGCTCAGGCATGGGGAGAGAGCTGGTTGGCCGAGGTGTAAGAGGAGGCATAACTGAGCCGTCGAACGGCAGAGCCATGCCTGCCAAGGATGGCGCCACCCGTTCTACGGCGTCCTCGCGGCTTTGGATGAAGTACTGCGCTCCACGGTCTGGGAGCCGGACGCGGACAACGGCTTGCGGGAGGGGGAAAAGCGTGGCCACCGTCTTGAATTGGGACGAGCGGAGGAGGGACATTTGGGGCGGGGAGTGGGGCTGGTGCAGGCCGTGCAGTCGGAATGGGGGGGGCGAGGAATGCGATGTGCGCGGAGCCCACGAGGGTACGAGCGCCAGGTCTTTAAGAGTGGTGCGAGGGGCGGAGAAAACGATGCCCGTTATGAGGCGCTGGGTCTATAATGCGTCGCGCCCCTACTTGTGGGGGAGGCGCAGGTGCCACCCGGGGTAAAGACTGGCCCCATGCGACCTCGGAGTAAATAAGCTCGCTAACTCCACTGCTTGAATGCAAGCGCCAGCTTTCAAGCGCGGCCGCACGGCGCCAGTCTCCTGTGCTCTGACTCGGCTCACATGCACATACTCACCGGTCACCGTTCGCCAATGCTCGATTTCATATGGCATCACGCATCACTCATCACGCATCACGCGTGACAATACACGTCACGTTCCGGGATTGTCCGCTCTCTGTATATATCTCCTAGCTTGTTTTTGCCCCTCTCCTCCCGCTTCGTTTCAACCCGCATCGACCGGGCCGGTAGACACAGCACGTCGATGGTCGATTAACGCGTAACGCGATAAATAAGCCGAATAAAAGCTAGGCGCAGAATGATTATTGATGGATGAATCGCTGATGCCGATGGTAGCGGTGTGGTGAGCATGGGACCTCCTCACCGACGGGGAAAGATCATGGAGGAGTATCGAATCGGTGAGGGCGGAGAGCGGAGATGTCACTTTATGGAGATGTCCCAAGGTGGAGATGAAGCCGGCGGAGAAAATATGGCTTCTGGCGACCAGGTGTGACATGTGACATGCGTTGCACGTGATGCAAGTGATGTATGATGATCGATGATCGATGATCGATGAGGCACTGCGCACACTGAAAGCTTCACAATGGGAAA
This sequence comes from Moniliella sp. 'wahieum', assembly GCA_003971905.1. NCBI lineage: Eukaryota > Fungi > Basidiomycota > Moniliellomycetes > Moniliellales > Moniliellaceae > Moniliella > Moniliella sp. 'wahieum'. Next base: position 452,434 of record RSEE01000003.1, on the reverse strand, counting down.
GCAAAGCATAGACCCCCAGGTTTTGTTCGCATCATGCGTTGTTCATGCATCATGCATCATGGGGGATGCTGGATGTCGATGCCGCAAGCTTTTATTTGTGCTTGTGTGCGCCCCGTGTGGCCACCCTGCGCTCTCTTCTTCAGACTCCTTTCTGCGTACCTGCCCACGGTTTAACGTTTACTTGACCACATACCGCACGAATGGGACCATCTTGTACTTAAGGCCGCCAATGTGGGTCTTTTCGGCTCTTTTTTCCTTCCTCTCTATCGTCAGTCAATACACGCGGCTCTCGTCCCGCACTCTGTGACCATGCTGGCCGCGGGGTGCCGGGCATGCTCGTGCACCAATTTATCGATGTAGGGAAGATCCAGGGCATGAGCTTGGATCTCACTGACGTCCTGGCCCTCTTTGTGCTGTGGCGAGTAAAATATCTTCCTACTGGAAGTCATGGCCAACAAACGGGAATTCGCAGGGTCTTTCTTCAGTGCTGGCTGTCTGTGCTCTACTGGCTGTGCTGTAGATACTGTGTCAGCGAATTACTGCGATTCATGGCAACGCACCAAGACCCACCCCGCTATGCCTCTCTCTCCTCGTGAGGCAAGTTGGAGACGAGAGAAACAGCTTTGGTCTCCAATGGAGTTTTAGTCTCTACCATGGCTTCAATTCTGTCCTCCTAGCCGTTTCTGTCTTCTCAGTGTTCAGGGAGAACGCAAACGAGCACAAACCTAGTTTTTTTGCCGATGTGGGTGCGCGTTTAGTATTTTTGCCAATCGAACGGGGCACGTCCTCATCGCTAACAACGGCCGCTGGCGGGAAGCAAGAATGATCCGAATAGACCAGAGCCAGGTGCGTAGGGGATACTAGAAGCAAGAGAGCTGGGGGGCAGGGGCCTGGCGAAGCTCAGCAAGAACACTCGCTGCTGCTACAACCGCACAACTGTGGGGTCGATATCCGGCTGCAATAACCCCTGTGGAGCAAAGCCGATCAGGCCGATCATCAATCATCGATCATAGATCATGCGTCAGGGTGTTCGCGTTGGCATGAGAAAGCCGTTGGTTCCGGTTGGCGGAATTGGTGTATCACCACTTCGTCATCCCACCGACAACCTGCAGGTTAGAAAGCTTAGAAATGCACCTGCGCACCAGGCCACAGTCAGGGCAGCCGTGGCCGGCACCTGGCCCATCGCACACCCTGCTTGCTCTAGCAGCCCCACCAGCGCCTCCTTCATCTGCGCCATCCCCACCCCACCATGCTCTTTGCTTCGGCCCTGCGGATGCAGGTAGCGCGCACCTCGGCACGCAGCCTCAGTACCAGTGCTCGTGCTTCTTTCATCGGCAAGGCTGGTCCTGGCCAGACCTCCCTCGCTGTGTCTGGCAAGACCGGTGAGCGTGACCTGGCTGCAGAGCAGGAGGCGCGCCTCGCCCAAGCTCACACTGCCGATATGGTGAGCGATGCACCCCCCGAGCTGGCGCAGCGCCCTGTGCGCATCTTCCGCCCTAACAAATCCGCCACTACGTCCGGCAAAGCTGGCACTGCGACCTGGCGGGTGGATTGGGACATTCTCCAGGGCTCGGGGCGGTGGGAGAACCCGCTGATGGGTTGGGCTTCCTCTGCTGATTACATGCAAGGTACCAGCATGAAATTCAAGACCAAGGAAGATGCCATCCACTTCTGCGAAAAGCAAGGTACGTTCTATTGTTCGACGCGTGGAATGCAGCTACAGCCGCGGGGAGTATCTCACTAACTTGGCTGTGCCCCATCAGGATGGCCCTTCTTTGTCCAGGAGCCTCACGTCTCGCGTATCCCGCCCAAGAGCTATGCAGCCAACTACAGCTACTCGCCCGGCAAGCTGCGCATTGTGCACACCAAGTAAACTGCCTGATCGGACCTCATGACTTGTTACATACCCTGCTTCCGTAGACAGGCCGGCAGTGGAGGGATAAGATGATTATCGTGCCGCAGCTCGGTCATATGGGACAGAGTACCGTCCAGAGTAGAGCAGCGTACACAAAAGCCGGGCGTATACCCACCGATGGAGAGACTACGACATGTGAGACTAGAATGTAGCAGATGCACTACGTGTGGCCCGGATAGCCCGCTGGCCTCTGTCGAAGCACTCCCGACAGAAAACCTTGCCATCTGCGTCGAGCTTTGCGCCCGAATCGAGAGGCTTGCAACAGAGCTTGCCAGTGACCAAGGTGCCCGAACAAACGAGGCATGCCTTGTGACAGCGTGTCCCCTTTGGGCCCGGTACACCTTCCAACCCAGTGAGCATTCCCTGGCACAGGAAGCAGGGGGTCATCCCTCCATATACTTTTCTGCCCTTGTCAGAACTTAACATGTCCATGGTAGGATTGGACTTGCATCGGCTGTGGGAGTGAATGGTGATCAATCGCTGTCTCTTCCCGCATCCCGAAAAGTGCAGAACGGATGGGTGGGGCAGCCCCAGCAGTGGGATGAAACTGACGGATGGGGGTATTGGCAGGCTGACAATTTAAAGCCAGGTCGGCCAGCGTGCCAGAAGATAGGGAAGGAAGCCCCTCCCTATGGGAAAGAAGAAGGGGTATACGCTGATCGGGAAACTCTGTGGGGAAAGTAGGATGCCCCTCTGAGCCGGCGTAGTACAAAATGAATGAGAAAAGCGAGGTGATCCCCACATTAGGAACCCGAATGAATGATTGCGCTTCATCGATGGGCAAACGGCATGTTGAGCAGGTCAAACATTCAGGATGTACGTCCACTCCTGCGATGGTTACCATCTTTACTGCTCTGTGCCCGCTTGCGGACCTGATAAGGGGGGTGACACACACTGCGCACCGTCCCCACCCGTCTGTCCAATACTGACTGACGCTGGAAGAGGCGGAATGAGGGACTCAGGGAGCTCCGTTGGGCGCCACTCGCCCCTATGCGGGCGATAATTCATCATCAAACTTGGAGGGTTCGATAGACTCGGGCCGACCTCTAAAAGGTCTTCAAGTCCTCCCGGATTGGCCTTATGTGGATGTGCATGCTTTCCTGAGATATTGGTCTTTGGCTTTGTAAGTTGGGGCTGGAGAATTGTCAGGAGGAGTGGGCAGAGGGCGAGGGAGAGGGAGAGAAGTTGGAGCATGAAGTGGGGAGTGGTTTCCTGGGCCTGAGAGGTTTGATGACCTGGGCGTGTTACCCCCTCCTTCATAATTGGTCGTGGATTACAGTCTAACCACTTTGTTGCGGGGGAGCAAGATGAAGGAGATGGCGCTGACTCCGACGATCTGACCCTTTGACTCTGTTCCCCAGCTTCTTTAATTCGGGGCGTATTGGAAGTCCTTGAGAGGTCGTGGCCAATAAAGGCTGCGAAAGCGCTGAGGTACCTTGGACGAGATGAAGTCCCTATTTGTAAGATTCGGGGAGGAATAAAAGCTTTTTCCCCACCCTCCGGTGAAGGCGGTTTTCCCATCCATTGTTGCAACCCCTCGTCCTTCCAGCTTAGTGGACTAGAATGTAAGTCCAGAGTACTGGGTCTGTTTTGTGAATGGGAAGGGGTTTGAGCTGGGGAGGTGTGAGAGTCCCGGTGGAAGCCTGTTTGATTCAACAATTGATCATGGCCTAGCAATGAGGCTTGCCGTCCTGGAACAGGGTCATCCAGGGATGTAGTTGCCAAGTTTGTAGGGGTCACGTCGGGTGTAGATGATGGTGTACCGATGTCTCGTGGAATGAGTTGTCCACACCGTGTAATTGTTGAAACAGAGCCCCCACCAGTTTGCTCTTTGGATCGTGCATCATCTTGCCCACCAATGGGGTCATGGAGGGCAGACTCGCTGTCGCATGCATGGTTCCAAGGGGGCAGTGGGGAAGAGGAAAGAGTTTTTGTTGTCGTTGGTTTTCCCTTCGACCAAAATAAGGGTCAAAGTTGATGCTGTATAGATAATCAGTCAGAATGGCGGAAGAGATAGTAGTGCTGGAGGTGGTGTTGCTGAGCTTGTGACTTGCACTGCTCATCAGGTCGAAGTTGTCACCCGGGTTCGACGTCTGGCCCATTCTTGGGGCCCACGAAAAGCTGCAGATTCCACTAGGGATTGATTCTTAGGCAAGTGGGATGTGTCCAGCGAGCTGCAAACTGCAGTCAGCGGATTTGTTTGTTGCCGACGAGCAATGCATACTCTGCCATGGCACAAAACCACACGACGTATACCACGCAGTAATAGAGACTTTTGAGGAGATCCGGACATACAGGGTAGCTGAGGCGCATGCACCGTCACATGCGCTTCTAGTCCTAGGTGTGGTAGGTACGGAGGGCATGAATGAAGCCATTGGTGATGCCAGATGCCGGCAATGGGTGGTGGCGGTTGCCCCTGCCGCCAACAGTGCGCAGGGATGAGCGTCTTGCGGCCCCTCCCTGGTCTGGCAGTGGCATTGTATGTGGCGGTGGAGCAATTGAAATTGTAGCCTACTTTTGCATGCTGCATCAAAATGTACTCCTGCACTAATGAAGCAGTTCAAGTCAAATGGTACATCACCTCTTCCATCCCTGTTTGCCGGTTACCGGCTACCCATGACCAGCTCTACGTCGCCCGCGTTTCCTCGTGCTCAAGCATGACTACTCTCATTAAATCTGGCGGCCTCGCCGACGGTGAGAATCTTGAGTATGACAAGGGCATTCGTGAGCAAATCAGCATACGAGAACAGCAGCAAGACGCCCCTCATGCGGCCGAAAATATGAAGGGTGTTGAGACTGACTGCTCACTCTGAGTGTGGGTGGTTTTGAGAAGCTCATAAGACTACTCTCAAGCGACGGTGATACCTCTCTTGTAATTTCCAACTCAATCCTGATTCCATGCTACTTGCTAACCTCAGCGTTTAACTTCCTCGTGGGGATCATAGCAATGCATGACAACGGAGGACATGGATTGCCCAGCCTGGCCTGACCCAGGCATATTTTGGACTGCGGCCCGGGACCGCGGTCACGAGGCAGATGAGGCTGGTAAGCGTATCGCCCAAAGGCAAGAAACTAGCCAGTAGAAGGATGCGGATTCAATGGTAAGTATGAACCAAACGCATCAAGCCATGCGCTTGATGAGGGCAGGCATGAAGTGCTCGCGGTCGCCAGTGTCACCGTTGTTCTCAACGAAGTGCTTAAGCTTGCGGGCACGGAAGCCACCGGTAGGGTTGGACAGCTTGAAGGGCCAGAGGAAGGTCGTGACCTGCTTAAAGTGGGGGCCAGCCGTGTAAATCTCATGGACGAGGTCCTCACGGAGAGGAAGCCAAGTTTGCTCAAGCGAGATTGGATCAGCTTGTTGTCCGACAGAGGCAAGCGCTGGCCGTTGATCTTGGCGTAGCCACGCTTGTAGAGCAGCAAGCGAATGGTGGCGAGCGAAGGAGTGCCGTACGTAACGTAGGGCTCGATCAGCTGCAGCATCTGGGCCGTAGCCTTGGTGAGCTTAATAAACACGCCGTTGTTCACTTGGATGAGGCGGGAGCAGCTGCATGATCTTGCGGGGCTTAGGGGGGATGTTGCAGATACCACGAAGGCGGACCACGAAGACCACCTTGGGCTGGGCAGGGACGTAGAAGTCGCCAGCAGCCTTTGCCACGCGGCGGTTCTTGATCTCCTCAGCATCCGCAGCAGCGTACTCGGCAATGTACGCCTCGTTGCGCTTCAGGATCTTCTCGCGCGTCTCCTTGGCAGCCTGAAAAGAATCAACACATCAGCCTCAATCCCATGTATACTCGCAAGAATGTCAGGGATGGGACAGGCACCGGTGCGTCCGGGGGCAAGTGGCTCAGACCCGAAAGATGGTATGATATTGAGGCAGCATCGCAAAATAAGGCTAGCCATCAAAGTGGTTGTTATGCATCATAGCCCCCGGCTTTCATTGCCGTGTGCCCATCATGGTCAAATGAAGGGTGCGTGGGCCCGTCCCACATTGCAGGAAGCATGGCTTACCTTCTTGGCCTCAGCGGCCTTGGCGGCGAGCTCAGCCTTGACGGCGTCCTGGGCGGCAGCCTGCTTGGCAATCGCCTCAGGGCGAAGGATGGACTCGTGAGAAGGAACCGTCGTGGCCATCTTGTCGGGGTGTGTCGGAGGTTGAGGGACAAGGGTTGCTCTTGTCTGCCGAGCGTTCTTCCGGTTTGACGATGCCCACCTCAAGCCTGCCTTGGAGAGTCAACTGGGCATAGGGGCACACTCCTCCGTTTAACCCTGGCGTATTCAGCTAGGGTTAATTTATTGCGCCCGGGTCTCAATCGTTGAAAGCGAAAGAGCAAACATGGGGCCGGATATGAACGTTCAGTCGACCGTTGAAACGTTGAACGTGCGAAGCTCCAAGCTGCAAGTCTCGTTTGTTTCACAATTGCACAACTCTTGAAAGATGATCGGGATCGATGGTCGATGGCATGCGCCTGCAGCTGCATGTGACATGTGACATGTGACTAGCTTGAAGCTTGACTAGTGACTCCCGCTTGATTTAGCAGTCTGTGGGCGGCGGAGCGGAAGGGGTGCTCCCGTTCCGCTGTCCGTTTTTCCTCCGCTTCGCCAGGCCCGAAACCACCAGTGCGCGCAACCAACGCAAGCTGGCTGGAATGCTGTCGCTGTGGGCCCGCGGATCCAGGCCCGCTGTGGCTCGCGCACTGCTGAAGGCGCCCAGCAGGGCCCTCGCAACACCTCTGCCCTTCCCCCGCCACGCAACCCCCATGGAGTCCAGCTCCTCCCCCGCCGCTTGCGCCCCACCGTCTTCCCCCCCGGCTCGAGCGACTTTATCGCCCCGCCTGATGTCAACGCCCTCAAGATCGCCCAGGCGCACTTGAAGTCGCATGGGCTCACCCCTGACGCTGCTTCTGTTCTCCCTGAGCCCGAGTTCCCCATGATGCCTCCGCTTGTAGGCGCAAACCTGGCCGAGCACTTCTGGCGCATCGGCGCCGCCAGTGCCCAGCCTTGGTTGGGCATGGCGAACGTGCTAGCGGATGCGTCCTTTCCTTCCCCGAACGTGTTTCCTACGGGTGTAACCCCCATTATTGCTCCTCCGCGACAGACCCAGCTTCTCCATCTCGTCCTCAATGGGTGAGGAAGCCTGGATGGACGCGGTACGAGATCCAGCGCGACTCGGATGGCAAGATCACCCACCTCTCTCCTGGCTCACCTGTCCCCCACCCCCCCGCATCTGACGGTCCGCTTGTTTTCGACGTCGAAACGTTGGCTGCGGCAAACTTCCCTGCTGTTCTGGCATTGCCTGTCGGACAAGGCGCTCTATTCTTGGCTTTCTCCATGGCTGTTCGAACCCGAACGCTCGGATGTGGGGAAAGAACACCCTTACACTGAGCAGGAAAAGAAAGATGCGATGCGACTTATTCCTCTTGGTTCAGAAGAACTGGAGCCAATGCGGCCTGGCCAGAGTTCAGACGCTCCAAGGCGCCAAGTCGCCCGTCTGGTGGTTGGACACAATGTGGGCTATGACCGCATCAGGGTCCGCGATGAGTACACCCTTGCTCCCACTCCTACGCGGTGGCTTGATACCATGAGCCTTCATGCTGCTACTGCGGGTATAGCCAGCCCCCAGCGTCAGACGTGGAAAAAAATCACCAAGAAGCGACTCTCTCGGAAACAAGCTGCTGCCACAGCCCGTCAGCTGCGAAATGAGGAAGATGTGCTGGCACCACTGGAGGACGTCGAGTTTGATCGCTCACAGTTTGCCTTGGGCAGGAGATGCGGAGTTCGCTGCGACGACCGATTTCCCCGTGGATGCCGCCTGGGAGGAGAAGATGGAGGCTTCGATTGATGCTGCACACGACATGGACGTTCTTGACCGATTTGCAGGCCGCAACTGGATAGATGTCGCATCTTCCAATTCGCTCGCTGAGGTGGCCAAGTTGCATTGCAACATTACTCTTCCCAAAGAAGTACGCAATGTGTTTATGGATGCGGAGAACAAGAGCGTGATCATGGAGCAGTTGGATTTCTTTTGAACTACTGCGCGTCGGATGTGTGGGTTACCCACCAAGTATACGCCAAGGTGTGGCCTGCTTTTAGTCATGATGCATGCCCCCACCCGGCTACCTTGGCTGGTGTCTTCCAACTTGGCTCCACTCGTCTCCCTGTCGACCGAGAGTGGGAGGAATACCTCCGTCGGGCTGAGGACTATTATGTGCGCGCCCGCAGTCAGCTGGACGATGAATTGTCGTCCTTGCGGAGCAGGTCAGAGTTCAGTACACCCAGGGTGTCACGATGCAGCAAGCGCAAGACTGGGCCACAGCGAAACAAGCCAGCATTGACCACGCTTTAGCAGAGGTGAAGAGGCGGAAGACGAGCCCGATTTCCCATCGCACCCCCTTTCCATCTCCCCTTCAATGGGGGAAGCGTCGCCCCCTTGGTCGCAAGATGCTTGGCTCAAGCAACTAGACTGGTCCCCGAAACGCCCCCGCCTACCCAATCCCAAAAACAAGTCAAATAAGCTGGCGATGTGGCAGAAGACCCATGTGCCACGATGGTATCGCGATCTCGTGCTCGCCAGGGGAGAGAAAGTGTGGCGGACAAGGTTCCTTCCGTCACCTCTCTCTCGAACGCTTCTGCGATGGCCTTGGTGCAGCCCAGCTGGAACGGCCGTGCGATTTACCGGTGCTCCAAGGTGGTCGACCCTGCGAGGCTATGGCGGTATCTCCTGTGCCTGGGTCGGATGAGGTGCTAGGGGAACCTGTGCATGAGCTCACGGGCGTCGCTAGCATTTTGTCCGTCTCAGTTGCCAGAAAGCTCGGACCCCAGGGTTTGGGCTCGGTGGAACCTTCGGTTTGGGGGGTAAAGTGCTGGACGCTTGCGGGAAAAGGATGTCTCCCTGGCAAAAACATACACTGCTCAACTCGCCAGCAGCCTGCTTGACCCCTTTTTGCAGGCGGCTACTGCCCGGAGGACCATTCACTCCTTCTGTTGAAACGCTACCCTTGCCCATTCGTCAGCTGGATTGGTCGCTGGTACCACGGTCCTCGTCAGCCCCCACGCCCCAGTCTTCCGCTCACGATCTCGTTGATGAATTTGCTGAGGATGACCCCCGCCGGGCAGAATGGTGGCCCAAATGGTACTGGGATCTCGCCAAGGACGGAGGCAAGGTCAAGGTGTCGATGCGGAACCGTTCCGCTCCGTTGTTGATGAGTATGACCTGGCACCAAAAGCCACTCTTCTATTCGTCAACATGGGTGGGTTTTCCGAATGGGCTGGGGTGAGGCCAGCACCTCTGCACCCGGCACGGGTGGCTCGACAGCGGCAGATGCGACACCGGATGCGGAGGGAGCAGATGATGCAAGCGAGGGGTCTTTCGTCCGAGGCACCCCAGTTTTCTTCACCAACAGTGCTGACATTGCCCTCCTTATGGACCAGGAGGATACAGGGGCTGAGTTTTTCAAGGTTCCTCATGGGGATGGGGGAAATGCAAATGTGGGAAATCCCTTTGGTAAGTCATTCCTCAATGCGTTTGAAACGGGAGTCCTCGCATCGGCCAATTCCCCCGCAACTGCCAAGGCGGCACTGGACCTGAATGCGTTCTGCTCGTACTGGATCTCGGCTCGACAGCGCGTGCTTAACCAACTGGTGGTATGGGATGGGCATGAAGGGGTGCAGATTAACCCATTCCCTCTTCCCAAACGAGCGAACCTGCGGCGGAGGGCGCAACTAGTTCTGGCTCAGGCGATGTGGGTCTTATCCTACCCCAGGTGATCCAGATGGGAACGGTAACGCGCCGTGCGATCGAGCAGACTTGGCTTACTGCATCAAACGCCAAGAAGACTCGGGTTGGCAGTGAGCTCAAGACAATGGTTAAGTCTCCTCCTGGGTGGTCGATTGTTGGGGCCGATGTGGACTCGGAGGAGCTGTGGATTTGCTCAGTCCTGGTGATGCCCAATTTGGCCATCATGGCAGCACAGCCATCGGGTGGATGACGCTCGAAGGCACCAAGGCGCTTGGGACTGACCTGCATTCGAAGACGGCTTCGATTTTGGGTACATCTCGTAACGAGGCGAAGGTGTTCAATTACTCGCGTATCTACGGGGCCGGGGTGAAGCATGCGACCCAACTTCTGCTCAAGGCCGACCCGTCGATGGATCCCAACGAAGCTATGAGACGTGCCAAGGAACTGTACAAACATACCAAGGGACAGCGCACCCCGGGAAATAAGTTCTTTGGCCACCGCTTCTGGTATGGCGGCTCAGAGAGCTTTGTGTTCAACAAGCTCGAGTCTATCGCTGTTTTGGATCGGCCTAGAACACCTGTCTTGGGCTGTGGAGTCACAACCGCTTTGAGCCGTGCATACCTTCCCACAAAGACCAACTCGGACGGGTCGGCGCAGGAGGCCTTCCTTCCTTCGCGGATCAACTGGGTGGTCCAGTCTAGCGGCGTGGACTACCTTCACCTGCTTGACTGCGATGGATCACCTCTGTCGAACGTATGGGATCGAGGCACGCTTCCTCCTCTCTTTCCACGATGATGTGCGGTACCTTGTGCGCGATGAGGATGTTTCTCGGGCGGCGTTGGCGCTGCAGGTGGCCAACTTGTGGACCCGGTCCATGTTTGCTTACATGTTGGAAATGGACGACCTTCCGCTCGGATGCGCTTTCTTCAGTCAAGTGGATGTGGACAAGGTGCTACGCAAGGAGCCAGGAGACCCTTGTGTGACCCCATCTCACCCAACGCCCGTGCCCCCCGGATCGGCGCTGACCATTGAGAAAACGATTGAGGCGACCGGGGCGGAGGGGCTGGGACAGCCTATTCTCGCCCCAAGGATGCCTGTGGGATGAAGGAAGGGGGCGTGCAAAGCCCCCTTGCGGATCATGCGTTTGCGCCTTACACCAACACGCCCGAGTTTCAGGCGTTGATGGCACCCTCTTACCCGGCATTTATTCACCCATCCCCACCACCGAGCTGAAGGGGTTCGGGGAAGGAGCTTCCTTTATGCCCAATCGACCTCCAAGAGGGCAGAGAGCGGCACTCGACCGTAAGATTAAGGTCTTGGATGCTGCTTCTAACAAGGCAAGCTTACTCTAGACGCTCAAGAGGGGTGGAAGGAGCTGGCACGGGAGCTTGGCCAGTCGCCATACTTCAACCTAGGCGGGCTACAAAAGACTCCGGTACCACGAGACGCCAGGTTAAGGTGGAACCCATGGGCAAGGTGGCATCGAAAAGGAAGGTGGATTCTACCGCCAAAGCGGAGCACAGGGCCGTGGGAAAGGCGTGGAGCCCACCACAAATTCAGTTGATTATACTACTCCCGAGCTCTATACACCACCGCCACCATTCCATTCGCCTTCAGCAGCACTCCCCTCCGTTCGGCTCCCTCCCCTCCTCGCCGAATGTTCGCCGCATCAATGGGAAAAAATGGGTCGGGTAGATGGTTCCACACCACCTCTCATGTGCGCTTACCGGAGGAGGCTGGCGGGCAAAGAACTGCAAGACGATGGTTCGGCTCTCACCAACTCGATTGCGGAGGTCACTCCTTCTCTGTCAGACCAGGAGTCTTCCGCGTTGGTCTCCTCCTTGTTCCTCCCCCCCCAGCGCGGCTTGACCATCCCTTTCTTCCGTCGACCTGAGCACAAGAAGAACTTCAACGTGCTCTATCGTCATTTGCTCCGCCTTTCCCGTCGGCCCCTTCCCCCTTCCGTCGTGCCAACTCACCACTACGCCAACATTGCACCTTGGATTGCCCAGTGGGGTCGACACCACCGTGGCAATACCTCGCCTGCTGTGGTGGCTGCACAGATGGAACGGGCGATGAATGTATGTCACCATTTCTACTAGCGGGACTTCCAACTGACCATCTACTCCTCTTTCCAGATTATTGAAACGCTCGAGATGGCGCATGAGGGTGACCCGGAGGCTCAAGCTCAGGTGGCTAACTTTGTGGCTGACCTGAGTCGCACCAAGGCCAAGGAGACCCAAAAGGCCTGGGCCAAGGAACGTGAGGTAAGTGCCCCCTCTACTCTGCTGGTACGATGCTGACTCGGATTGGACTCTAGCGCCCTACCGCCCGCTCCCATGCAACAGGTGGGTGTCAGCCCCAACCGCATCCCAGCCCCTTCAACAGCGGATGAGCATTCAGCCGCTGGACCAAACCCGGCCGGTTGGCTTGCGGCGCCAACGGACTGAGCAGCAAGGGGTAAGACAGCTTGAGCTGGTCGAGACTCGGTCGGAGATCACGTCGGATGCGGCTTTGTTTAAAAAGCTCTGCTCTCATGCTCAAAAAGTGGGGCTCTGGGCCTCGGACGACACGAAGAGCGGCCAGCTCCTTCCCCGTTCGTCAATCTCCATCGAGGGTGAACGTGATATGCTTTTTAGCGTCGACCTGGCAGCTGCCGAGATTTCAGCGGTGAATCGCAGAGACCACGAACGCAACTTCAACGAGGATCCAGATAAGGCGGAGGAAGTGTTTTGGACGGCTCGGCAAGCGCGTGACCGTCTGCGGCGACAAAACGTACTCAAAGCCAAGGCTAGAAAGGAGGATCGTACCACACCCTTCGATATGAGTTGACCCGCATCCAATCCTTATGCTCACTTGTTTCGCCTTCCCTTTGCTCTGCTTCCTATACATCCATCCCCATTCTTTGTGCTCGTGCCCAGCCGATGCATTGCACCCGCATCTCCCTTCTACCTCTGAGCCATGCGACTTCAACTGGAGAGTAGGTGCCACGAGCGCAATGCATCAGCTTCGTTCTCCATGCAACTAGGGATGGATTTTATTCCCATAGACGTGACGCCTTTTTGATCAGATGACCTCCATACACTATTGCTTCCAAGCACTAACTACCCTTGGTTTAGGGGGACATGATGAGCTTGCCAGTACAACGGATGGACTCTACTAAATCGTGCTTGTGTAGTCGGGTGTGACCACACAATGACTAGTGACTGCCCATGGTGTCTGAACCACCTGATACTCCCATCGATACGGCAGTTGAAGGTCATGGCGGAGTATCTCATGCAAATAGCCCAGGAGTCGTACCACCTTCCATCGTCTCGCTCCTGGATGAGGATCGACTTGACCGCCGGGCGTGTGAGTGACGTTGTCCTCGTGACGGTAGTCGTCCTTAATCTCTCGTTCAAACGAGAGCTGAACCCCACTCGACGTAAGGGTACTCGATCATGCTGGTAGCAAACCCCTCGGTCGGGTTGGGGGCCTCAGCTACTCACTGGTGAGCTACCCGCCCCAACTCGTAGCTTGCAAAGCCCCCCCCCTGTGTTTGCAGTGAAGGGAGAAGATGTTGTGGATACGTCCATCACTACCCCGGGAGTGTACCGGGTTTTGCAAACGAGAGACGGCAATCGTGCCGTGGCAGTAGTATCACTAACAGTAACCCTGCTAGGGGGACTAAAGGGCCAACCACCTGGGTGAGCACCAGCCTTCTTGTAAAAACTTGGGAGTTTTCATGGCCTGGTTTATGTCGAGCCAATCGAGGCAAAGGTGGGAATGCCGCGTTGTGCTGTGTTCTTACAACGGAGTCAATGGATCCGCACATGGCCGAGTAATAAAGGATGCATCCGAGAGCTACGATGAGTTAGTACCCGTCATCAACAGGTCTGGGTCTGACACCCAAACAAAGTCATTGGCCTTTCCCACATACAGAGCAAAGGCTTTGCCGCCGGGCCCATCGACGTTCCAGCGAACGAGCTGATAGAGCTTTTTGTTGAATGGACCAAACCACTGGTGCTTGGTATAGTACTATCGTACCACCACGACCAAGTCGTATGCGCAACGAATGCCCGCCTGGCGCAACGACTCATTGCGGCACTGCTCATACACCCCTATCACGTCAAAAAGGTCATCAAACGATCCGAATGCGAAGAGTAGACGTCCGCGTCGGTGGCATGCGTATGCATCTTTGATTGGTTGATAGTCTCGGATGTCTCCACCTGTAGCTCTGCCCGCAAGGAGGCTAATGGCGCAAATAGCTGTGATGCATTCAGCGCTCAGCCCAGATTACCCCATGGTGAGGTAAACATGTCGAGCATGGACCCCCCATCGATGCGGGTACATAAGCAAAAACTTGGGCAGCACCTAAAGGGAACATGGGTGCCATGCCTTCCTATTCGTACACACCCGGGATCGCAAGTTAATGCGATTACTTCTTTCCCCGAAAGAAGGCGCCCATGGCGTCACCAAGGGTACGGAGGAGGATGCGAGCCTTGTTGGCGAAAGGTGATGATGACCAACCAAACGCAGGATATAGTAGGTGAGCGCCGTGGCAGCTTTCCCCCGCCGCCTTGATACTGCATGTTTGCGAGGCGGTGGGCAAACTCGATGCAGCAGGCGGAGGACATGGGTACCCGTTAAACACCCATGGCAATCACCAGGCCGGGAAAGAGAAAGCGCGGGTGGCCCTACGCGCCGCCCAGTGGTCGTCGGGAACGTGGGGACGCTTGGTGATGGTGGACCAATTCCACTGTTCTCTGCCTCAGCAGCGTGGTGGCATGGGCGTACGGGGTCGAGAGAAGCCAGCATCCTCGTCGGCCAACAGTCAGGCGGTTACCAACGCGGCGTGGAGGAGCCAGGCGGGTGCGATCGACAGGGGAAGCACTGCCTGGACAAGGCGGGCAAAGGGGGACTCGCCTGGGTGGGTGGACAAGTAGCAAGTGGCAGGAGACAGAGAACCAGCAATCATGAAGCTTGAAGGCGCATCCACGGGCAAGGCTGCACAGGATGCACTGAAATGTTCAGGCACCCCACACGGCCCCAAATGCACGGATGCCTGCTGGTCACGATGCCATTCTCGGGGGGTGCGGCGGTGCCCCTCTTCTTCTGTAATGCATAATGGCCGCACGCATCAAGATGACTGCCGAGTGTTTACTAAAGTCAGTTGGCCTTGGATTGCAGCATAGATGGCCCAAGCAGCCCGGAATGCTTTGCTCTATATTCCATCCCTGGTGGCTGCTCCATCCCTTCGGGGATGATATATGTAGTAGTACTGACATCGGACTGTGGTGCTTTTGTCATCATCTAAAAAAACTGGATACACAGTAGTAGCCCCTCTTGGTGCCAAGACGATGCTTTTTGTGATGAGGCGGCTCTCGGAGCTATATACCATAGTAGTAGCAACGTAATGAGGCAAGTCAACCAAAAAACGGTTCTTTTACGTTGAGCAAAAACGAGGGGAAGTAACCACGGAAAGCAAAGCCAAAGGAGACATCGGAACAAAATATCCCCTTGGTTGGATGGAGAGGCGCGTGAGTTTGCATTGAAAAGATTAAGCGGATGTGAATGCTGTAGAAGTGTTGTGGCTGCAATAAAGGCCGCGGGTGCGAAAACGTGCCAGGGCGAGAAAGGATGAGAGAGAAAATGAATGCTGCCTCTTCTACTCGGGCAGTCGAGAGTGCGAGACGTCTGCGGTGTGAAGGGTGTGCCCGGGAAAACAGTGGGCTGTACCGGCTTGAAAGAGGGGTCTCTCGCGGAGAGAATGTGCGCAGGCGTCAAATTGAGGGTGAGAGGAGGGTGAATTGGAAATGTATCCCTACACCATCTGAGCTGTTGATGACGCAAAGAATTGGTCTGGCCCCAACATCCAGTCTTCCGTTGTTAAAGGACGAACCGAAGGAAGCTCACCCAATTGGGGCGGATCCGAATGAAACGACGACACTGCAGGAAGAAGAGTCGTTGAGGGGACGACAAGGCCTGAGGCCAATCCTTTCGGAGCTCCCCCAAACCCAAATTGGAGAATGTCCTCTCTTTTGCTGGGTGGGATGGGTGTGTACGGCTCCTCCATCCGAAGAGAGCATTGTAACTGTAGGCATATCAGCATTCCCGTCGAAAATTCTCTTCTGGGTAGGTGAACCGTCCTCCTTGGTCGAAATGGCTGACAATATGGGGTGGGGGGAAGATTGAGCAAGCGCCGGTTTCAATAGGGGCTGAAGATGGCACTTCCTCTGGCATTGTTGGTGCTCTTCTTGGTGTTATTTCTTGAGTTGGTTCGGGCGCATCGGAACCATGCTCAATTGAATGAGAAGAACTGGAGGAGGGGCGTGATGGGTAGCCGGTGGATTGCTGTTGTTCCCTGGTGCTCGAGCATGGTGTGAGCGGTTCAGAAAAGGGGTACAAGGCCTGATGACGAGGCGCGCAACCCCCCCTACGCTTGAAGAATGACGCAAGAAGTGGTGCGTGAATTCGACGGGCGCCTTGGTTAAAGTCTCAGATATGGACGGCTTCAACGCCGCATTGCGTGTTGAAAATGGGTTCACTGTTTGCTGACCGGCAGGCTGGGAAGTGTGAGCGGACAACCCTTTTTCGTAGGCAGCAGACTTGAATTTGATGCGGAGTTTCGGAGTTCCGAGCAATCCAGTTGGCCATGTTGATGAGGTTGAATCGGTAAACGGGTATTAAAGGTGATGAATATTTGGGGCAGAAGCAGGAGGTGGTGGAGGTGGTGGAGGTGGTGGAGGTGGTGGATGTGATGGAGGTGGTAGTGGCAGGAAGAGGGAGAGTTAGGTGAGGAGCTGGTGAACATCAGTGTTTTCGGCGTTGGCGGAGCGCCGATGTCTCACAGAAAAGCATCTCGGATGTCCATGCCACGGCATAATACAGGGACAGTGACCCAGTGCGTTATGCACACGCCTGCTTCTTGGGGGGGAGATTTCCCGCGCGGCGCTAGTGTGACATGTGATCTGCAATGATCGATGATCGGAAACAGGCTATGTATTGGTTTGCCCGACAATAGTACTGCGACTGTGTGGAGAGCTTCCACAGCATGCCGCCCGCGATGTTGACTTTTATTGGGCTCGAACAGTATAGTGGATTGCGATGATCATTAATGTATCTATGGGAGTTGGGGCGGGAAGGGTGGGCTCAGAGTAGAAAGGTATTTAAACGAGACTAGCTGTGGGGTCTTCGGCTCATCATCGATGAGGAAATGATTCACCAAAACATCATTCACATCTCTCAACTGATGTGTCTTCCGACCACACGTACAGAGTGTGTGTGGCTGCGAATATGGAGTTGATTATACTCTATCGCACACAAACACATAAGTCTTCTGTGGCACGACTACAGTCAAAGGATGTACATACGCCCGTACATCATCTCCCATCCGGCCCTCCGTCAAGGAACCCCCCCCCCCCCCCCCACCTTTACCTGTCACATATCCGTCTCCTCTCAACAACCACTACAATAAAAACAAGTTTTATAAATCGTTATGTAGAGATAAACAGATGTCATATCTGTGTAGTAAGAGAGAGGAGAGGCACCAACAGAGCCGCATACCCCCCAAAATGTGTTTCCCTCTTCGTGATCAACGCGAAAGGGAGGGGAATGAACGAGAAATAGAATGATTAGGAAGAGTTTGTTTACCCAAAGTTGAACAGGTCTGTGGGAGTGCCACTTGCGGTCGAAAGACGGTCCACAGTTTATTGATGTTTTTCATAATACCGTAAAATGCGATTCCTTTCACGTATGTGGTCGAGTGTGCCCAGCTGTTGACTTCTTTAACATACTGTACGCTTGACCAAGCGAAGCGAGGGCCGACCCATCGTAATTCATACAGGCCGTCTCCGTGATGAAGATGGGCTTCTTGAATGTATCGTACCACTTCTCAAAGTAAGAAATCGCCTTTTTGGGGTCGGTTCCATAGTAGTGCAGGCTGTCCAGCGTCGACCTTGTAAAGTGAGACCGAAGAAAAGTCAGATCAACGTTTTGGTGACACAACTAGAGAAATGTGATTGGGAGCATACTTTGTTCCACACATCGCTGCATTCTGATTTGAACTTGTTCATCCAGTGATGCCACTAGGGGCTCCGTTAGTCGATGCTCCGATGATAGACCAGCCATCCTCATCCTTGAGGGGCACAATGTAGTCACGGAAAAGTGTGCAAGTGTCGCTCACGCTCATTTTCGACTGGCCGTGTTGGTTGACCTCGTTGGGTCCCATGGCAACTTTGGCACTGTTTTGAGGGGAGGTACGGTTATTGAGCACGTATTTTTCCCAGTCGGATATGCGCGAGCCAGAGTCCCCCCCACAACATGGGGAAGAACTTGATCGAAGAGGAACGAAGGTGGCCGCCTCGGATCCCCCGTTGCCGGATGGCATCCCACGAGTAGAGCCAGCCCATCGACTTTTGTAAGACTGAATGTTTAACCCACGGTCCATTGGGCCAAGCCAGACCATTCTTATCCACGTTGAGGCCAGAGGAAGAACCAGAGGAAGAACCAGAGGAAGAACCAGAGACGAACCAAGGACGAACCAGACGAACCAGAGGACGAACCAGACCAGCCGGAAGAACTAGATCCGCTGGAAGAACTAGATCCGCTGGAAGAACTAGATCCGCTGGAAGAACTAGATCCGCTGGAAAACTAGATCCGCTGGAAGAACTAGATCCGCTTGAAGAACCATATTCGCTTGAAGAACCAGATACTCTTGAAGACGAGCTAATGCCAGCGAGCGATGAGGAGCTCGATACTGAGGCCCCAGCAGGAGCAGTCGTGAGAGCTCGTGTCAGTTCCTGAGGCCCCCTCCGAGTCGGGAGCTGGAAGAACCTGATTTGGAAGATTCCGAGGATGGGCGAGACGAATTTGATCCTGATCCATTCGAGTCCGAGACTCTACGTTGGCGAGGCATCCGGATCATTCCACGATGTGAATGATCCAACTACGCTTCGATATGATGCCAGCTGGCATCGTTTCCGAGTTCAAATCGGGATTGGAAGCACCATGTCGATCCCGCGACAATGATAGCCCATGGGGCTCAGGAAGTGCATAGCAGTAGGAGGAGATCAAGTGGAAGAGAGAATGGAGGGAGCACAGGTTGACGGGTAGGGCCAGAGATGAAGAAGAGCGAGAGTGAGTGAGAAAAAGAAAAGTTGAGAAAAGATACCGAAAGAGCCTGCTTTTGGGAGACCTTTTGTGAGGGGAAAGAGGTAGCGTCGAGCTGCCTGTGAGACTTTGGGAAGGGGATGGGGGCGGGAGAGGTGGTGGTAGTGTGTAGCATATTCAGAGGGATGACTCCTCTGTGAGTTGGATGGGCGGATGCCCTCCGTGTTGCGCCATTGGTTGAAAGAAAAGCCACTCATCACTATATCCCAACCGTAGCACCTCTATAACTGCATCCATCTCATTGACAGAGCTTAAGGTGGTATAAAGGGCTGGATCTTCTCAGTGAGGTATGTTAGCCCGTCGGCTCGATAGGTTGACTACAGACTATCGAACAGGTGGCAACCTGTGGCACACATTGAACGTTTGACGATGATCGATAGTCGTATCGATCATGACATGAATGACAGACTTTCGATTATGCAGGCATGGGACAGCCGATTCAATATTCATTGCCGAAGTGAGAAAGTGACGTGATTCTCGACGATCGCAGAGCTCAAGAGGTTCAGTCTGAGCAATCTTGCCTGCTGCCGCGCGTTGTCGCCGCGTGACATGTGACATGTCACATGTCCATGTCACACGTCACCGGTCACGCAGTCACTGACCATCGATCATCGTCTCTCCCCGGTCACGGGTCACCGGTCACCGCACCTGCTTCTTTGATTCTTCTGATTCCTCTCAGGAAGTGCTTAAGCGCGCCCTAACGTGTCGACATATCAACGCTTTGATATTTGGCATCTACTGCGCACCAGGCTCATCAGGCCTCAGGCCGACCTCACATGTCACACCTCACAAGCCTCAATATCTATCCGGAACCTTGTTACCAGCATTTTCGATTAGCTATGCTACTTATATACAGTACCCAACCAAGCCAAGCCCGATTAGTATATGGCCTTCTAATACTTAGGAATGGATATAAGGCAAGGATACTGTCACCTGATTAACTACCCTTCGTCGACGACACGGGGAAGGCGCTCCGGTAGCCCAAGCCCGGTTCCCTCTGTTGCATTCCTTCCCGAGTTCAAAATATGCACACACGCGGTCTCGACGGAGAGAGCAACACATATTCTCTGCGAATGTCATGGGGGGTCCCGAGGTGGGACCCCCCCTGTAGTTTAAGGGTATAAACCCTTGAACAGATCAATCGTGTGCTCGTACGTTAGGTACTGCTCCAGATCCTGGTTGAACCGAGCGGGTGTAGAGGCGAGGGAGAGACCCTCTAGTTTGGGGGCTGAGCCACGTGCAAAGGCCGCAGTCCAGACCCTCCGAGGTAGGAGGAGCGTACGTAGGTCGTTAGATCAGCTGAAGGGTCCAGGAGCTCCGAAGTTACTCTGTTCCTCGCAGCGTTACCACACTTGGTACGCTGTAACTGGCGGGAACAACAGAGTCCTAAAGAAGAGCAATCGCTACTGATGAGAGTAACCGCGGCTTGCAGTGCACTCGACGTAAGTCGTAAATTCGTAAGCTTAAGAGTGGTAGAAGGGGGAGGGCGAGAGAGGAACTGGTAGTCGGGAAGACCAAGGTAGAGAAAAATGGTCGACAAGGCTTAACCACAGCTAGCAAGCCTTAGACATGGCTGCTTATATACGGCAGAAGGAATCGGGCCTCAAGTCCTCATGACAGGATATAGACAGAATGCGGGCACTTCCCAGAGAGGCAAAGACTAATGCAGAGCCTTGCTCTCCAAGGCGCTGACGCTGTGCGTAGTCGGGCGCAGCAGGAAGGGTTGTGACAAGACTGGACGCAATGGGCACAAAGCATCGTACCGATAAGCCCATGCGACCATGGGGCCGCGGATGATCGATGATCGATGATATCCGCAGCAAGGATAAGGTGTCGACTGGCTCTCTCTCGCTAGTCTAACCGGACTGACGCGTGTTGGGCTGAGATGTCTACGACACGCGGGGCTCATGCACTCAGCGTCCGGAGATAACCGCTCGTACCAGCGAAGTCTCTGTAGCTCACATATACACACAATCATGCAATTCACAGTATACTGCATCCATATCATTGACAGAACTTAAGGCTGGGACAGAGAAACGCTACGCCTAAACCGACCCCCCCGCTCATCATTTTGCGTGTGCTGCTTGGTAGCGCCAACCCCGTTCAAGGAACCATGTTGGGAATCGCCAGGAGATCAAGGACGCTCTGGTACCCACCATCCATCCGTTCCCATACACAAGGTAGCCCGTATGGACACGCATGAACGTGGTAGACATCCGAGCGAGAAACCATTTCCATTGAGAGTCAGTAGTCAAATCCTTCCAATGCGCAAGCATTTTTTGCCTGCTGTCTCTTGGTGCCGTGTAGTATCCTCGCGTCGTCCAAAACCAGGGAGGGAACGGCTATTGAGTGCGTCTCTGGTACATGGAGTTCTTGTCGCATGCTGCTTGTTCCAGCAGCCGAAGCAGCTCTCTTCTTCCGGCGCTCCAGAGGCGTCGCGGTGCTCTCAATGCACCCCCACTGCTCGCAGCCAGCACGTCTCGGCGAGATATTATTTTGGGTTCCAAGGTGGAAGGGTTCCAAGTGGAACGGTGGACCGGGGGGACGGTGGCTACGGTAGCTACGGTGGAAGGTGTCTAAGGTGGCGACGCAGCACCAAGCTGGGGAAGCCATAGCTGACCAGGCCGGAGGCCCGGTGGTCTCCTCGTGGTGAGAGGAAACGACGCGCCCTGTGTGAAAAGAGGTTATTGGTGTGACATATGTGACAAGGTTATTTTGATGAAACCTGGAGTCCAGATGGTCCTCGAGGGTGATGCAATCGCACTGGTGGTGGTTGTGCAGTGGTCTAAGCCAACCAGCAACCCCTACAGAGGAACATCAAGCAGCGAGTCGCCACCAGGGGCTAAGCTGCGGAACAAGGAAAAACACACAGGAGAAAACAACGGAACTCCCAGGCCTGAGGAACTGAAGGGACATGGACCAAAGCACGAGCCACCTGCAATGATGGCTCAACATATATATCCTGTGAGATCTGAGAGACGTGCGAGGCTGCTGTGGTTGATATATATTGGGGCTGTGTTGATTGCAAAATGTTGGTAAGCTAAGAGGACTGTGACACCGACC
The DNA here is from genome assembly GCA_003971905.1 of Moniliella sp. 'wahieum'. Classification (NCBI taxonomy): domain Eukaryota; kingdom Fungi; phylum Basidiomycota; class Moniliellomycetes; order Moniliellales; family Moniliellaceae; genus Moniliella; species Moniliella sp. 'wahieum'. Next base: position 430,574 of record RSEE01000003.1, on the reverse strand, counting down.
GGTATTAAAAACCGCGATTATTATGAAGACTAGAAGACCACCGGGCCTACGGCCCTCAGCTGGGGCTTCGCCCCAGCTTGGTGTGCTTGGTGCTGCGTCGCCACCTTAGCCACCGTTCCACCGGTCCACCGTAACCACCGTTCCACGCTGGAGGGGCGAATTTTATCACCCATATGCATCGGCCTGGCTGCGGCTGCCTGGAACGTGCCAGGTGGCATGCTGATGTACAATTTTACGCAGCGGGGGAAGAAAAACCGTTCCAAATTTATTACCGCGTGATGGGGCCCGGAGCACTGGAGAACCGGAATGGAGGTAGACCACACGCTGCGCGACACGGGATCGCAGGAGGCGCAGAGCGCGTACCGGCGGGTGGTGCATGAAGCACTGCGTCGCCTTTGGAACGCCGGGAGAAGGAACTGCTTCGGCTGCTTGAACAAGCAGAATGCGACAAGAACGCCAAGTACCAGGGACGCACTCAAGAACCGTTTTTCCCCCTGGTTTTGACGACGCGAGGATACTACGGCACCAAGACGGCGGGCAAGTTGTTTGCGCATTGGAAGGAGTTGGCTACTAAGTCTCAGTGGAAATGGTTCCTCGCTCGTATGTCAACCACGTTCCTCCGTGTCCACACGCGCTTCCTAGGGTACGGGACCGGATGGCGTGAGCCGGAGGGTCCTGATATCCTGGCGATCCCCCTGGTCCCTTAATCTTGGTGGCGCTTCCAAGTAACCCCGCAAGATGAACGGTTCGGTTTAGACGTAGCGTTCCCCCTGTCCCAGCCTTAAGCTCTGTCAATGATATGAATTCAAGAAGGGAGATATAGTAAGATGGAGATATGGTCGGAGAACATGCGTCCTGTGGCACATTTGGCTTGCGCCGTCGGCTGCGTCACGCAGGCGCAGTGTGGGACTTTATTGGATGGATATGAATATGAATGGCCTTTTGCCCGCTGCGTACAACGAACGCAGCCTTTTTCCAGCACCTTCTGAACCAGAAGAGCATAATCTTCAATCTTCTCAAAGGTCATATCGACTCATGTTATCCTGGCTTTGTCCCCCTCTCAGATCTCATGTCCCTCGCCCCTCATATCACGCCGCGCTCACGCCGTTCTGAGCTGTCTCAGGGGAGTTGTTGGTTCTGCCCAGCGTTTTGTATTAGCAGATGAACATCGCTCCTGAGCGATATATGGGCTGATGCAGGCTATGGCGTTACCGTCATATATCGCACAAGCAGGCGTATTTAAGCCTTTGTTCAGCTGGACCAAATCGACCGGTCACACTCACCACTCCCACCCCCCGCTCGTCATCCCACCCGCTAGTCACCCGACCCGCTTAGCCCCCTTTTGGCTTACACACCTCTCTATCTCCTGGTGATCTTGCGCAGATGGGAGCTTTGTCAAAGACAACAATGATGGGCGTGGTGGTTCCCGACAACGGAATTAGCAGTGTTTACGGTGGAGGGGGTTCTCCTGCACGGGCACCCACGCAACTGCTTCCCTGACGGAGCAGAAGCCTACGGAGGGCACCGCGGTAGCCATCTCATCGACCCAGCAACAGCCTATGCATGGCACCATAATGGCAGCCACCCCGTGCGAACAACAGCTTACCCACGACAGCAACACCGTACCCGCCCCCTCGACGGAGCCGCAGCCTACAACACAGGGCACCGCAGAAGCCTTCTCATCGACCCAGCAACAGCCTACGCATGACACCATGGCAGCCACCCCCGCGAACAACAGCCTGCCCACGACAACCACCGTAATTGCCTCGACAGAGCAGAAGCAGAAGTCTACGGAGGGCACCGCGCAGCCTTCCCATCGTCCCAGGAACAGCCTACGCATGACACCATGGCAGCCACCCCCGGCGAACAACAACCGAATCCCCCAGCCATACAACCCTCTGGCCCCTTCCGTATTCAAGTTGTACTGTATGTCCCATACTTTGGATGTCATGAATGACCAAGACCAAGTCAATATAACTAACAGCCCTTTTGAACGCTTGCAGGCATCTCTATCTCCCACTGGTCACACCCCCAGATGGGGAAGCAACAACGGTGGGGACTATCAAACATGTTGTTTCCTCCATGTTACACGACCTTCCCATCCTTGATCTGTGGAGCGGGAATACACCCATGGTCGACGACGATGCTTCGTTGGGCAGCTATCACGTCTGTAATCAAGGAACTGTTGTAGCCACGGCCGTCTGCGGATCTACCCCGAGCTCCAGTGTAGTCCAGGAGCAAGCCATCACTGGCGGTGCACTTACATCCAGTGGCGAAGCACTCCATCCCGACGCTTCCCAGCCCATGGCGCCCACTCTCCACATTGAACAACAGGAGCAAGCCCCGGTTATGGACGAGTCACAACAAACGGTCCCGTCGGATGCCTTTGCCACTTCTCCTGGGAGGAATGAAGCGCAGCCATCATCCCCGACTTCTGCCAGCCCTGCCAACATCAGACATGCCACCCCTGCCACCCCTGCCATCCCTGCCACCCCCGCCCCTTTCTGCCAATGGCAAGGCAACACAACTTTCGCCCTCCTATGAGGTACAAGTGCAACAGCAACCGACTACCCCGAGCAAGGCCGATCAGAAGGCATTCACAAACTGGGGTCATGCGAAGGCAGAAATGCAACAACGTCCTTCCAAGCATGTCATTGCCTCTGCGGAGGTTCAATCTGACCAGCAAGCTGCTGCTGTATCTTTGCCCAACGCGCATGCTTCCATGACTGTCTTCCCGTCTACTTATGAAGGTGTTGATGAAGTGTATAAAATGGACCGCTCAGCACCGGCAAGTGCTTACAAACAAGATGCAAAAGGGTGCCGGGGTAGCGACGAGCAAAATGGTTGGTACCCAAAGTGCCACTCATCACATCAAGACCCCTGCTGTTCAGGGGACGACAACGTCGGAGCCCACCCTCCACAGGCCGTCAGGGTGTGACGCAGCATAATCATGATGCTTTCCCGGGTCAAGGAGCCAGGCACAACAGTGTTCCGACTGAAGAGCGACACCACGGCGCAACCCCTGAACCGACTGATTCCCCACACACTCCATCATGATGATGCGCCGTTATTGCACAACCACAATATCCACAGTTCCGTAATTCGGCCCCCTCCACCTGCTCAGCGTGCCAAGTTCCACAGCCGGCCCACTGCTCTATTTGAAGCACAACAGAAGGCTGCCGCTGCTCGCAAAGCGCTCGAGTCGGACCAAACCAAAGAAGGCGTGTCAAAGCGAATTAGCATGGCCCAAGATACTGCCACGGAACAACTAGGTCCCGAGGTTCTGCAGCTGGAGCGTAGTGTGGCTGCAATCCCCGAAGCTAGATCAATCGCCCTTTTTGCCTCTCAGCATCCAGGTGTCCCTGACTCGGAGTTCAACTTGGTCGAAGCCAATGCGAAAACGGATGGCTACTTCAACTTGCACCAGATTGTTTTGTCTCACCCAAGTTGAACGAACTCTTAACCAAGCTTCTCTTGTCACTTGACACTATTCCTGCTGAGGACACCGACAACCGTTTGAAACGCAAGACGCCGTCAAGCAGATTCTAGCGCTTCAAGAGCGGGTTGATACGGCGTGGTCCCAGGCCCAGGCCCTGGGTGTAAGCTCCAACATGTAATAAGGACAGTGTTCACATGACTTTTTTCTCTTCCGCTTCCAACACTATGCTCTCGTACCGTTTCGTTTCGTCAAATATACAGCACCAATGTTGCTGTTCTCTTCTTCTATCAGGCCCTGAGCCCCTCCACAATTGATGTTAGATGTCTCGGTCCTCTTCGCTAGATCGCGATATAGAGAGGATGCTAAGTGGTTCTAAAAACATTGGCCGACTCGCACACGGCATGGGTTCACAGTTGGGAACGTGGGTGCGAATATGGGCACTCGATGCTACGATTGGACGTTGGGTATTCCTATATCATACAGCAGGCCAGGTATCACCTCAGCATGTGCATCCTGTGTTTTTGAGCTGAAGCACATGTAGGCGGGTCTAAACTTTGAGCGCATCAGCAAGGATCTCTAGCTTCTCCTTCATAGGCTGGGGTCAGTCAGCTATGGTCGGTTCTGTGTTGCGAGCCCTGACAAGCAGGGCAAGATCAGACACTAATCGGTGCTTCGAGAGTTCTACAGGTACGAATAGGTCTAGCAACAGCATACCGACAAAACAAACATGGTTGGGGACATACTGGCCGCGAAGATCAATTTTTGATGAGATTGGTAAGAGTGCCAGAGGTGTGCCCTGGACAAGGACACATGATGAGAGAAGATCATACGATGCGAACTTCAAGAGGTCCACCAAAAACCAATGCACAACGGTACGAGCAGCAAAAGCCTCGGGAAGCAGTGATTCGGATGAGATTGCATAATGCGAGGCAAATCCCTGCTCCCTCTTTGGACATAACTGCTTAACGGTACGACTTCTGGCGGCGAGCGCGGGCACCCTTGCCGCCGAACTTCTTGGGCTCCATGCGGCGGGGTCGGCAATGAGGAGGGTGCGGTCGTAGCTGACGAAGAGCTGGCGCAGCTCAAGGGCCGAGGAAGCGTCGTAGAACTTGGCGTAGTAGGCCACGAGCGCCTTGGCAATCGCTTGGCGGATAGCGTACACTTGCGAGGTGTGGCCACCACCCGAGACGCGGACACGGATGTCAACCGTACTGAAGGAGCAAGGTTAGCAACTTGTTATAGTAAAAGAAAGTCGTCCTGCTGTTGAGGGGAGGGGTCACGTACGCAAACTTGTCCTCACCAACGATGAGCACGGGCTCGTAGAGCTTCCAGCGGAGCACCTCGGGCTTCATGAGGTGGATCGGCTGGCCGTTGACACGAAGGAGCCCCTTTCCGGCCTTGGCGTACGCCACCGCCGTGGCGGTCTTCTTCTTGCCGAAGCAGGAGACGGCTTGGGGGTTAGACATCTGCACACAGACAGGGGCCAATTAAAGTTAGTCCTCTCTCCACATCAGGTAGGCCAGAGCGGGCGTAGTGCTGGCGCCCACGCGGTTTCGCAGCAACACGGCTAGGTGGGGCAGTGGATGTGGATCGCACGCGCCAGCACGGGCTACTGGGACCGCCACTCAGGCGCGCAATATCCTGTCATCAGACTTACTTTGGCGATGGGTGGGGTCAGGACAGTCGGGAGCGGCAGCGACGAGCTTCTCGGTAGCGGCAACGCCCTCATGAGCAGGCGCACGGGGGCAGTATACGAATATTATTCCAGCGGGGTACAGGCCCACTGTATATTATTGCGCCGTAGCCATAACCCTATGCATTGTCCTCCTTCCCGCGCTGGTGTTTTGAAAGTTGAAGTGCAGCATGGGTTAGAGACGCGGGGGCCGCGGAAGTGATGTGGATGGGACGGCGTTGCGAGGAGGCGTCCGGCGTCCCTGGCCAGGTATTCGGTGACTAGAATGGAGCCATCATGCATCATGCTCATGCATGCTGCGACGGGGCGTGGGCTGCGCACTGCATGCTTCCATGTTGCGCGTGGCGCGTGATGCGTGATGCGTGATCGGCGACGATGAGCGCATGCTCCGCCCCGGCACTAGGCCGCTGCCGGTTCCAGTGGCCACTGGCACCCCGCACACACCAGACGGCCGAGGGCCAGTGGCCCATGCGCCTGCATCGTCTTCTGCTGCCCCAAGTCTCGCATTCAGCAAGCGCAAGCGTCAGATCCAGACCGCTGCTGGGGCCAACCACCGCCTGCCGCCTTCTCCCTACCCTCCTGGGCATCCCAACCGCAGATCAGCGCCCACGAGCGCTCAGCCTGCGCCCCCCCGCCCTCATCCCTTGGTCTCATCCCACATCCCTTTTCAACCCCCAGACACCCTGTTCCCGCCGCCATCAACCGCAATGTGGGGCATCGCCGTCGACGACACCACTCTCCTCCTCGGGTTGGCCATCGTTGTGGTCCTTGTCATTGCCGCTGCGCAGGCACGTGTGCTCCAGCCAGCTCTCCATCCTCTCGTCCTTGCGCGCCAGGGTGTCCCTGCTCGTGTCCGTGCCTTCCAACACTCTCCTGTTTTCCGCAATGCCAACACTCCTCTCGGGAGCCACCTTGCCGTGCGCCCACGCGCCGCTGCCCAGACAGTCTCCAGTCTCGTGCGCCTTGGTGCCCGCACATCAGCAGTGACGGGCACAATCGGCCTCGGAGGCAGAAACGTTTCTTCTGACGCCGTTCCGTCTCCTATGGAGCGCCCTCCCCCGAAGCTGCCGCTCCTACTTTGGCATCCCCTCGTAGCGGCATGGCCCTTTTGGAGCTGGCAGCTCAGCTAGCAGCTGGAATCCGGATCCTGGTAGGGTCGGATGACAACATTCATGTGGCCCTTTCAGCTGGCCTTGTCACTGACCTAGCTGCTGCGACCCTGTTGCTTCCGGCGGTGGACACCTCCGAGTCGACCAGGTTCAAACTTTTTGTTCTCCCCCCTGGTCCCGCCCCTGAGTCTGGTCCCTCTCCCGTTGCCCATCCTGGCTTTGTCGACCACTGCCAAGGACCTGCCACGGGGTTGCTGGGTACGCATATCATGTCTCATGCAAAGGTCATTGTGGGTGCCCGGTTCCGACTTGGAACAAGCCAAGATGCTGCCCGGAATCGAGTCCAAGCGACTTTTATCCTTCTCGCAGTTACTCGAGGTGGCTAAGGATTATCCGCAGTTCGCTTCCGCTAAGGAGGCTGCAGCAAACATTTCGATCACACCCGCCCCAGGTACCGACACCACACTTTTGACCAAGCCCCAGTCGGTGTATACACACTACTATCTCCCCAAGCACGGAGGTGGGCACGCATTACGGAAGCTAGCCTCACCTCGGCTGTAACTTCGCATCTGGGAGCATTCGCCCTGATGCCATTCCGACTCAGCGTGACCGAATCGGGGTAGGTTCGTCCGTGACGACCGATGCGGATGCTGCCCAATTGTCCCCCTTGGTCTCGCCCGCTGGCCTGGGTCTTTTGCTTCTCGCCATTTACACAGGTGCAGGGATCCAGTTTGACCTTGATGCATTCGCCACCGAAAGTGTTTGGTCAGAGGGCCCGACTATGCTCTACGCTACTCCCGCCGCTGCTCGGACTGTAGCGTCGGCCTGTGTCGCCAGCAGCTCGTCCTCCTACATTGGTACGTGGGTCGCGCGTTCACTCTCTATCGTTTACGCCACGGCGTTCTTCCCCATCGTGCGAAGGGTTACGGACGGGATCAGGTACCGCTGGTTGGCTCGGGGACTGGCCTATTTCCGATTTGCTCGCAAGACGCTCGTTCCGCACTTGCGTTCAGTCCGTCATGCCACCATTGTTTCCTCCACTGGCCGGGCTATGGGGCAAAATACGCTAGACGCTGCGGGCCTTTTTGGGGCAGCAGTTGTCCACGCCTACCTCCCATCTAGCGGCAAGGTAGCAGGGTATGAGAAACCGACCAAGCAGCCAGCCACTTTCCAGTTCCGAGATGGCGGACGTCGCCATAGGCATGGGGTACCCCCGGGTACGCCAGCTGTCTTCACTGCGCCTCTGAGCGTATCGCACGCCTCCGACCTGCAAGCGTTTGAAGTGGGCCATATGGGGCAATCCATGTTGGTCCCCCCTCCGTTGCAGCCGAAATTCAGCTGGTGGAATCGCCTTTGTTGAGGCAACAGGGCTGGACCATCGAGCCAGTCGAGGCCAAAAGCGCCGAGGCAGAGCATCTCCATACTCGCTGGCCTGACGATCCGGCTGGTATGGTCTTGGTCCGGGGAGGCATTACAGCAGTTGCCCTCGACCCGATCCCGTCTAACCTGCCTGACCCTCTGGGCATCTGGGTCAATACAACCGATGTGGGCTCTTTCCGTCCAAATGGCACGTTAATCCTGGCTGTCAATCAGGACGAGCGAGGCACCATGATGCCTAACGTTGTCGAGGACGCCCCTGGCCTTGGCGAGAGTGTCGGTGCCAGTGCCAGGAGTCGGAGCCTTCTTCCCGTGACACCAGAGCATAAGAGACGCTGAAAGCAATGCACGATAACGGCAGTCTATGTGGATCCACCATGAAATGGTCCTGGCAACATCCCCAACTCGCACTAGCGATCGTTTTATTGGCGGGTGCGACCAAAAATAGCCAATCAAGGGAACATACAGTGTACCTCAAATATGAACCAGTTGATTTACTTGAGCCTGAGCAGAAAAAGTGGACGGATTAGCATGCAGAGTCGAGGGAAAAAAGGAGCACTCACTTTTGGAAGGTGACCGCGATGATCGGGAGAGCAGCGGCAGTGCCAAAGAAGGCACCCATGATGACGGCAGTGCGGACCTTGTGCTTGGGGCCAGTCTCAAAAGGAAGAGTCTTGATGCGGGAGAGAGGTTAGCATCTAGCGCGTTAACGCTTGGACTCGCACGCGAATGCGGGGGACGCAGTGGTCAACGTACGTGGTGAACCTTGTTCTCAAAGTGCACGCTGCGGACCTGCTGGGCAAGTGCCTGGCGGGGCGCGGCCACACGGGCAGCCTGGAGGGAAGAGCGAGCGAGGAGAGCAGAGACCATGGTGATGAGCGGTGGGGAGGTGGTGGAGCCAGACAGGCGGCAGAGGTGGGCGCTGCCGCGCTGAGGCCGGAAACGGCAGTTTGGCAGCTCATCGCGCAACCCTACTGCTGCTGAGTAATGCATGATGGGCTGGGAATTGGGCACGACCACTAATAGAGTCCGCAATGGTCACGTGATTCTTTCCGTCGTAGTTGAATTTATACACGTTGCATCTCGTTGGCAGCGAAATTGGCCACGACACATACGAACACCTGAAGCGCTCCAGTATCCAGTCTCAGCTTCAAGTCTCAAGCGCCTGTAGCTACCAGCACACCAGAACAGTTGGAGACAGAAGTCTGGAGGACATCATGCTCTGGACCTGGGGCGCTCCACGAGGCAATGCGGGACCCAATCCCCAAGCATTGGGGGTACACACAACGCTGTATGATATGAGCCGGTTGGGGGGGAAGAAGAGGAGAATGAGAGATGGAGGTGGACCACACCATGAGGAGTGCGGAATGCTTCCGAAAAGTGGTACACGAGACGCTCGTGTCTGAACACACAGTAGGGTACTCAGCCAGGCCTTAGCTCGTGGTATTCGCAAAAATCTTCTCATTCCAAGCCTCTCCTCCGATATATGAAGGGGATCGCACAGATTTTAGCGACCACCTTCCAGCAGCCCTGCGAAGTCCCCTTCATAACGAACAAGCACAGTAAATGTGGTTCATGAACGCGACGCCCGGTAGAGCTTACAATGCATGGTTGCCAGTACGGCGCGAATATAGAGATGGCAGGCTGACGAAGTGTGGGGTGGTAGTAGCGGTGCCGAAAACCAAGCCAGCACCAGCGGGATTAGCGCTGAGGATCTGAGGTTCACTGTAAACAAACATACAGGATGATGGGACCGACGACGTAAAACACCCATCAAGCGCGCACCGTAAACGAAGGAAGCAATCAGAAGACGAAAATGCGACACCTAAGCAGACACCTTAGGCGCGCCAGAACGGAAACCGTTCTTAGCCTTGCGGGGCACCGTCTTGAGGTAGCGCATCCGGCCCGTGCCGGTAGTGCGCCTCCGGATAGCTTTCTGCCCCATTGGTACGAACGGGTTTTGGCCGAGGGGTAGCCGCAGGAGGCACACTCCTTATGCTGTTTGTGGAACGAGCGCTTTCCGCAGCGGCGGCACAACGTGTGCGCCTTAATGTGGCGAAGGCCAAATGAAGTAGTACCGCGCGTCGTCATTTGATCTGTATTTGGGACCTTGTGTCAGGCCATTACTCATGACTGCTCTCCCCCTTTCGGTATTTGCGGGCCCGCCGCAGTCCCACCCGGCTATGGACCGTAATCAGTCGAATGGGAGCGGGGACCAAGCCGCGTGAATACTTGGAGATGCCAGGCGCCAATATGCCTTGGCATGCGGACGAGCAGTTCGTGGGAACACAATGTGGGAATGGTGCTTACCTGTCCTTGGAAGCCAAACTCGATGGGTTGTTGGGAACGCGGTTGTACCAAGAGCAGCCAACAAGTGTGTCGATAGGTTGGCCCGCATCACGTGATGTAACCCTGTTACTCACCACATCAGGTAGGCAGATGGACAGACATACTGGGGGGCTGTCTCCGCGACTGCGGCAAGGAGGCAGTAGGCCAGTGTAGAACTCAGACCAGATCCAAACCCTATCGCCCACATTGCCAGAAGCATCCCTCCGTCCCGACGTCCAACCCGCTGGTCTTTACCGACGACTCACTGACAAGAGTGAGTGCCATGCTCCAGAAAGAGCGACAGACCTCCCCCCCAGGAATGAGGCTTCCTGGAGGGGTGCATTTCAGGATGCCATCCCATCGCGCTTGAAGCAGAGGTACTGACCATATGAGCAACAGGACACGATGGCGCCTGTAAGCAACAAGAAGAAGACCTCCACACAGGAGAACATCAATGGCAAGCTTCAGCTTGTCATGAAGTCGGGCAAAGTTCAGCTCGGCTACTCGAGCACGCTCAAGACCCTCCGGAATGGCAAGGCCAAGCTTGTCCTTATCTCGGCCAACACCCCTCCTCGCGCAAGTCGGAGCTTGAGTACTACGCCATGCTGTCCAAGACGCTCGTGCACCACTACCAGGGCTCGAACGTTGCCCTTGGCACGGCTTCCGGCAAGCTCTTCCGTGTTGGGTACGTCTCTCTCTTTTACCTGGGGTAATGAAACCGGTCATCTGACGTGGTGTGTGTTTGGAACTTTATAGCGTGCTCGCCGTCACGGACGCTGGTGATTCGGACCTGCTCAGCTCGGTTTCCAACTAAGCTGCACGCAGCCGTACTGTCCCTTTCTGTCTTCTGTGATCTTGTATCTTGGGTCGCGGCTATGGTCGCGACCTGGCCAATTCCCTGATGGCAGGCCTGTTTTGGCGAAACCCCTTGCACGGATGGGGTCATCCGCCATGCTTTCGACCGATTCGACCGATTCGATCGTTTGTATATCGCTCTTGTCATCCTTGCTGCTTGATGTGTTCGTGGGCCATGGCTTAGCCCCAACCGTACCAGACTGCAGCCATCCATGCAATCTCAAAACAGCCGCATATTACCTGGCTTATGCACGCATCATCAGTTTGAATTGCCCATTTTAGTCGGTAGTATACGGACATCTGTGCGGTAGTTGCTGAAGAGGTGGCCGTCGGAGTACCAACATCCGCGATTGTTAGGCTGCGAGCGTCCTTTGCGTTGACTCCCATCAGGAGGTCCTCTCAGTGCTTAATACAGCAATGGGAGGCGGTGCCTAAAAAAAGACCTAATAGTGCGTAGCGGAACATCTGTGGTTTCAAATTTCCCTAGTGAACTTGGGGGGGCGGCGGCCGCAGGGCTGTCCGCCCAACGCCCACCACTTCTTCTCACCGATCATCTCCCTGGCTGCTGCGAGATGGACAAGCCGGACATGGCCGTCTCGGCTGCTGCCTCCACCATTACTACACCTGCAACGGCCAGCACAGACGAGATCGGATGGCCCCGCTGGTCTCCTGACTTCCTGCTGGACGAGCAGCCACGGCCGCCCCAACCGATGTACGGGTGGAGGAGGAGCAGGCAGCGCAAGCGGTCGCCGTCGCTGCTGGGTACGAGCCGCGGAGGGTACGCAAGTTCTTACAGCGCCGCACCGTCGATTACTCGTGCACCTACATGCTGTCCAGCCTCGAGCGCCTTCAGCAACCCTCCACGCGCCTCGACCATTTCATGCGGCCATCGGCCCACTTCATGAACGCGCTCTTGGCCCCTGTCTACTACAACAGTGCTGCCTCTAGCATCACCTCTACTCTCGTCCATACTTCTACCAACAAGGTTCGCTGCCCGGTAAACGTGGTGAGGGTACGTGTTTTGTTCCTCGTTTCCCGGTGACGCCATGCTGACGATTTGGCTGCTGTTAACAAATTCCCCAGTGGACACCCGAAGGCCGTCGCTTGCTCACCGGCTCACAATCGGGCGAGTTCACGCTATGGAACGGGATGACGTTCAACTTTGAGAGCATTCTCCAAGCCCACGATAGCGCTGTGCGTGCTTTCGAATGGTCTCACACGGGACTGGCTCGTATCAGGGGACAGGGGGGATGCTCAAATATTAACTGAACATGAACAATGTCCAGGCATTCCAAGGCTCCGAAAATGCCATTCGCGGCATCTCCTTCAGCCCGACAATGGCCGATTCGTCACGGCTTCAGATGATGCGAAGCTGCGTATCTGGGGATTTGAAGAGGCACGCGAAGAACAGAGCCTGACGGGCCACCAATGGGACGTCAAGTGCGTTGATTGGCACCCCACGCGAGGGTTGATTGTGTCGGGCTCCAAGGACAACCTGGTCAAGTTTTGGGATCCTCGTTCGGGTTCCAACCTGGGTACACTTAGCTCCCACAAGCAAACCATCCAGGCCATCAGCTGGGGCGGTCCGGGTAACGATTTGATCGTTTCGGCCTCGCGCGATCGGCTGCTCAAGGTCTGGGACATTCGTGCTATGAAAGAACTTTACACACTTCGGGGCCACCAAGACGAAGTGAACAGTACGCATTGCTTTCTGTTTCCTGTCTGCACATCCTTTCCTGACTGACTGACTGACCGACTTCGATCGTTCCAGGCGTTGCATGGCACCCTATCCACCGCGACCTGCTTGTCTCCGGTGACGCTAGCGGCGGCATGCAATACTGGCTGCTCAGCAGTACCAACCCTGAACGTCCTCTGTATAGTGAGGAGATGGCACACGACTCGAACATTTGGTCTCTGCCTGGCACCCCTTGGGCCATATCTTGGCCAGCGGCAGCAACGACCATACCACCCGCTTCTGGTGCCGCGCACGCCCCGAGAACCCATTGACTCCCGTCAAGGGCAAGGATCCTTCTGCTACTGAAGGAGGCGGCCGCATATGACGGATTCGCACCAGAGGGATCAATTCGCTATGCGCGAGCACCGCGATGGCAATGGTCCCGGTGGCGGTGGATATCGCTCCTATCGTCCCATGGGCGACGGGCCGGGTGGGGCGGGGGGAGGGCCTTCTCGTTGGGGTAACTACAACCGTCCCAGAAGGCAAGATTACTAGTTGGGTTGCGTCAGCTGTGACTACGCCTTGCTTGACTATCTTTGTTCTCTATTGTTTCCGCTCTTGTGACCAAATGAAAAAGGGTTGGTGACAGACTTTGCATTCCACTATCCTCTCCCATAGGAGACACCGCGCCGACAGGTTGGAAAACAAGATCATGACCAAAGAGAATGGAATTGGAGACCGCGTCGACGAAACCACGTCCACCAGCTTAGTTGCTGCATCTCCATCAGAGGGGGCGGGAAAGGCAGAGAACGGAGCATCACGACATGTATGCGCCGGCCATCGCCTCTGGGGAAGTTACTGACGTCCGTAAGAAGCATTGCCACCAGTCAGAAAGGCCATCAGATCCGCAGCTGACGCGGGGTGACCCGGGTTGCTAGGCGAATGGTTAATGAAGTCGCGGGGAGGATGGCCAGTCGGCGGTGGCGGGCCTTGTCCCCAGGGATGAGGCTGACGTGGATCCGCTTCCAATCCGGAGGGGGAGGACGGGCTCCCCCAGGTCCTTGAGGTGGGGGAGGGAAGCCCTTCCAACCGGGTGGAGGCTGCAGATGCGGCGGCAACATCATGGGCACACCGCCAGGACCAGGAACCATACCATGGTTGCCCATCATAGCCGGCATCATTTGGGGTGGAAGCCAGGGGGCATGTTTCCAGGCCCGGGGGGCACGGTTTGGCCGTGGCTCATAAGCATGGCCGGGTCAGCTTCAACGCGGGCAGAGTAGGGTCGTACATCGCTGGACCGTTTGGACGCGATGGAGGAGGCATCCCCTCAGGCGGGAAAAAGTTCGGTGGAAAGCCGAACTGGGTAGGCAGCCCAGGGGCTCCCACTCCGGGCGGTCCTTGAACCATGGGGAAGACAGGACCCGAGGTATGGTCATGTAGACCAAGAGGGATCGGGCCGGTACGCATGCTGTGCGCCCGACTGTGAGCCGCGCTCGGGACGGATGATGACGCAGGCGAGGTCGCATCTCGCGAGGGGGGGAGGACATCGGTCATGAGCGAATGAGCATTCGGCTGACTCGTACGGTTGGCAGCGCTAACATTGTTACCCGGCAGCAACGTGTTGTCCTGATTCTTGGCGGTGCGCTCCTTGAGTAGGGGGTGCCAAACCGGGCGGGGCCGGAGCCGGAGCCGGAGACATGTTGCTTGCCCCACCAGCCGAGCCAGCAAGCATAGCGAGCACTTTAGCCATACTGGCTTGGTCATCCGAGCCAGGGGCAGTCGTGGGTGCGGCAGGAGTTGGGGCGGTGTTTGGGACCGGATTCGGCGGAGGGTTAGTGCTGGATAGGTTGACCGTACAACAGAGCGGCCAAGTCCAGCTGTGGAGTGGTAGCAGATTCAGGCAGGCTTCGTTTGAGGCTCGGCCAGGGAAGGCGCGTGTGCCGCTTGTGTGGGCGATGGAGCCGAGGCAGAAGTGGTGTCAAAGAAACGTGCAAAGCGAGAAGAACGCCCGTAGAAGGAACAGGAGCCGTGTCGGTGGGGGAATGTCTCGCTTGCCCGTCGAGCGTGTGTCCGATTCGAATGAATCATCGCCTTTGGGGCCTAAATTCAAGCCTGGGGGTGGGCCACTAGGTTTGGAAGCCCAGGGGGAGGACCAGCCGGCTTAGCCAACCCGGGGGCGCACCAGCAACCCCCTTCTGAGTGCGCTCGGCTTCGCGCATCGCGGCTTTGAATGCTTGGATGTCGTCCATACCGCCAGACATGGCCGGGCCAGTGCTCAAAGGATCTTCGTCCATCCATGAAGGGACATTTTCCTGCTGTTTGCGGCCCGGGCGATTTATAGTGGGGCGGCGCCAGTCGGAAGCGGCGTCGGCCGTGTTATCCCGTGTCGGGTGGCCGTGGTGATTGTGATGCTCGTCTCCTTCGTCGACATCCGCCCCACGCCTACGGGGCCGCCGCACGGCGTTCACTAGCTGCAGCCGTTTTGAAGTTGGCCGTAGGAAAGCCATGGACACGACCTGTGAGAGGATGTCAATAGGTTAGGACAGAAAGTAACCCTGGAATTGGCTCAACGTACCATCCCGTTCGCTCTCATCATGTGGGCCATGGGCATGGAAGTGGCGCTTCGGGTTCCCGTACCCACCGTCTCCGCCTTCGGCACGCGGAGGACGGTATGAAGGGACACTGCGGTTGTTGCTCTGGGAGTTGGGAAAGGCGCCATACCAGACATGGAATGGAACCGTGTCGGGTGGAGCGGCAAGGGCGTGTGGCTCGCCCGGAAGGGGACCGGAAAGGTCGAGTAGGGCTTGAATGGTATAGCGTACTCGACTGGTCGGCTGATGTGGGGGGCGTTTGGAAGCCGATAAGACAAATGCAGGTACAGCAGGGGCTTGGAGACTTGGGGGGACGGCGATTTGCCGCCGGTCAGGCTTGCGTCGGTGGGGTTCCAGGAGGTTGCGGGGGAGGCAGGGTTGGTGTCGTCAGATGGGGGCGGGCCTCGTCCTGCACGCGGAATGTTGAGCGGGACGGAGGGGAGCGGGGCACCAGAAGACGTGGAAGGAGGGGTACGGCCGATGCCGAGGCCGCTGCCGATACCGAGGCCGGGTGGGGGCGGAGGGCACCGGCTGCCGGAAGCGTGTCAGCAGCACGAGCGGCTCGGAAGAGAGGGGATGGCGCACCTGCTGCACTGGAAGGGGGCATCGCGGCCGAGGGTTGCTCTATGAGCCCGGTGGTGGTGGTGAGGTTCGATAAGACGCAGACACCTGCTTGCTGGCTAGGAATATGTCGGCAAAGCAAAGCAAAGCGAGGCGAGGTGAAGCAGCTGTCCGGCAAGGCAAGGTGGAGGTGGTCCAGGGTGGCCAGCGCAGCCCCTGCTCTGCCTGCCCCCGCGCCCCCTTGGGCAACCCTACTTCTTGCACCAACCATCAGACGCATGGCGCCTGTCTTGGGGCGCTCCACCTTGCGGCCGAGGCAGCAGCCCAGAGACACTCTGCGTCTTCTGCGGCCGCACAGCGCCAGTCCCCTCCCAAGAAGTACCACATCGTCTGCCCTCGCTGGGGACGGCCTGCAGAGAGCCCCACCGACCACAGCGGCCATCGATGAGAGCCTGATACTGTGTAATATAGTGTGTATCGATTGTGCATCCATATTGGATCGATGATCGAATATCGATACTACCGACCATGGGCCAGAGCAGGCACGCAGCAGCCCATAAGATTGCAGGCCTGACGGCAACTTCAACCTCATGGAATTGGCACCGTTGCAAGGCCAACATATGCACCGTACGCAGTAAACGAGAAAGGCCATCTGCTTTACACTTACACTCTTGCGCGTGAATTGATCTACCAAGTGACATCCAATGTTATCATGCTACTGCTTTCCAAATGGTAAACATCGCCTACTTTTGTGCGAGAATTGCAGCGATCAATCGCTGGTCCCCATCGGCCATGGGCGCTGAAGGCGACGAATCTGAAATATCCGAGGGAGAGGCGAATCGAGCAACATCTCGCAATGCAGCAGCTAGATCAACCCAGGCTTGCTCTTCCAATCGCAGCGCACTCAAGCTCAAAGCTGCATCTTCGGGTGAGCAGACGAATGGGGTCTGCGAGTGAGGAGGGGGTACCAGGCGATTGAACCGTCGAGGCGGCGCTCAAAGCACGCTGAAGCAAAGCGAAGTCCACTGGCGCTGGATCTGATACACCCAATGAGCCAGTCGCACGAGCCTCCGAGCTCACATTCGGCGTAAGCGGCACCACGTTGGCTTGCCGCAACTGAGCAATGGCCGTTTTGAGCACAGTCTGTACATCGTTGACTGTAACGAGCCATTGCTGAGCCTTCTCCTCAAACACATCTGTGTCCGCCTCAGGAACTTCGGCGCCATCACCAGGGATAAGTGAAGCAATGGTGTCGCCCGCATGCGCCAGGAGCGATACCAATTGCTATCCAGTTAGACAACCTCGGTCAGCCCTAGACGTGTACAAGCAGGCAGATACTTACAGTTTCGCAATCCCGTAACCTCAGAAGCGTCTGGGTCACCTCGACATCCCATGCCCATGACCTTCTCTCCGATTCCCCATGGCTATCCCCCACTTCCGGGTGCTCAGGAATGAGTGGGACTGCAACGGATGGCTCCATGGCGATCGTGGTGGTTCCACAGCGATTTAAACAAACTGCATGTCACTCCAGGGTCGCATGTAGAATTGAAGTACGTAAGATGACGAAAGCTGACATGATTGCACGTGCACAACACAAATACACAAGCAGAACGCTCAACATTTCAGGCAGCTAAGGCAGTGCCACGTTTAGGGTTGTGTGGATTAATTGCGCCGATAGGAAGGGATCTACAGTGTTCCCGTGCGTTGAGCTGCCTGCTCGAGGCACGAGGCCAGTGATATCCGTTCGGTCCAGCGTTCTAGGCGCGCTAGGGCTTCTTCCCAATGCCGAGCTCGATCGTGAACTCGTGACAACACCAAGCCATCGGTCTCCAGGTAAGCACACATACTCCACGTCCCCTCAACACCCCAGATGGGTCAATTGTTACGGCCTAGGTTGCTCACTGGGATTTGCGTCCGCTTTGACGGACCATCGGTTGTGGGCACCCTTCGTGGACAATTCGAGCAATGACGCTTTCATGACCTACTGGTCAAAGTGGATGGCCTGCAGATGCTAACCGTCCTTCTGGGTGTGTTGCAGTACGCCACATGCTGCAGATCTACAAGGACATCGAGATCCCCGTCCCCGCCGACGTTGAGGTCAAGGTGGCCTCCCGCGATGTGTGGGTCAAAGGTCCTCGCGGCGAGCTGAGCAAGTCGCTCAAGCACCTGAACATGGAGATTCGTCTGGTTAAGGACGCCAAGAGCACCAAGGTCCGCTTCGTCGTCTGGCACGGTGGCCGCAAGCACGTTGCTTGCCTCCGCACTGCTGCCTCGGTTGTGGCCAACATGATCAAGGGCGTGACGAAGGGCTTCCAGTACAAGGTCCGCGCCGTGTACGCCCATTTCCCCGTCAACCTTATCATTTCCGGTGACAAGCGGGCTGTTGAGATCCGCAACTTCCTTGGTGAGAAGCGTGTTCGCCACGTGCCTATGCGCGAGGGTGTGACTATCACCGAGGACAAGGCCCAGAAGGACCAGGTGCTGATTGAGGGCAACGACATCAACGCTGTGTCCCAGTCGGCTGCCGACATGCACGGTGCCTGCCTTGTCCGCAACAAGGATATCCGTAAGTTCTTGGACGGTCTCTACGTCTCGGCCAAGGGCACTATCGTCCAGGACGATGAATAAATGGGTCGCATCCTCATTTGCTATTCCAATCTCGCCTCGTCCAGCTTACTCTCTCTCAGCTGGCTTGGGTCCTATTCGTCTTGTGTCATATGGGATGCCTTCATTAGCTTGCGCAACCTATGATCTTGCAATTCTTGCAGTTGAGCCCCCGCAGGACGGGTTGGGCCGTAAGACGCCCATATCTTGCTGTCGCTTTCTCGGCGATATCACCTCTTAACTGAGCTTATGCATGTATGACTCCACATGGTTTGCCACCTAACTTGAGCCTACACTTGTCTATCAACGGGCTCAACTACTATCGCCAAGGAGATAATCTTGCTGCCACCTCGGCAGGAGGGAACGACCACAGATAAAGAGCACTTTGTTAGCCAGGATCGGAGGTCTCTGGCAAAAAACAGCAAAGCACAAGATAACAGAAGTCACTTCTCCAAGTTCTTGTAGTTGTTCTTGGCCATGATTTCGAAGTGCTGTACAGGCTCTTCTCCTGTGGAAGATGACTGCACCAGTTTTAACCTTGTGATCTTTGACATCGACCTTGTTGCCGCAAAAAGAATGGGATCGTTCGGCGCTCCATGTCAAAGTGCCTGTTGGGTGCATCCTTGTAGGCGACGCGCAAACTAACAATATTTATGGTGATGCCACTGCACCTCAAGTGTAGTAGCCGTCACACGCATCACATGGGCTACCGAACTTGTATTGGCTGATGGCGGCCTACACATTGAAAACAATATGCAACCCAACTTTGGACTGGAAAGAGACGAGTCTCGACACCAACTGCGTGGGTTCGAGCATCAAGGCTTGGTCAGGGTTGCGCGTGGGTTGAGCATTGAGTGAGGGAATAGGGCTGAGAATGACCTAGCAACTAGGACTAGGTATGCGGCACTCCCAATATGTTGTCCGTCCCACTACATCGAGATAGACCTTGATGCAATACGCGATTACGAGCTCTAGCGGACAATGCAGGGATGGGCATGCCCGATCCAGGTAATGGATGATATGTATGTATGGGTCCAAGCACAGAATAGAAGGGTGTTCGCACAGTAATCTCCAATATCCAATGTAGTTCATCCATCAATCGGGGTGAGGCGAACATCCCGGCCCTTTTCCGATTGGGTTCGCAAGTCGTACTCGCCATTTTGGGTAATGTAACGCACCCATGCTGTATACGATCAAGGCAAGTCAGTACTCGGAACATGCCCAGCAGCAAACAAGGGAAATAACGTACGCAGGGCTTGGTATCCGATTTTTCCACCACTTTGAGGTACCGCACCTGGATGCCCGACACAGTGAAATAGGGAATCTCAAATTTGACGCTCAGTGGCGGCCGTCGCTCCATCGTGTCCTCGCTCTTCACGCTGGGAAGACCAAAGTGAGCCCGCATCAAGAACTCTTTCCCACCTGCCAGCTGCTTAATCTTCCATATCATCGCCGATTTTTCCGGGGCATAGCTCACTGAGCCCACCCCTGCCTTGAAACGGGGCGAGTCGGCATCATCGGGCACAGGGATGATAACCTCCACATTGTTGGCCGTAGAACGGCGTTTGAACTGCGCCTTAACCTTGACCAAAACTCAATTCGGCTTCCTTCGTGGCGCTCAATCAACGCCTCAGCCCAAATCAGAGGCTTAACCTGCGTTGAGAGACGATAAGACATGAGCTCGAATTCGCCGTCAGGTGGGATGAAACTGATCGTGCGGTCGTTCTCGAAACGCGACAGGCGAACACACTGATGGAACTTGACATCCTCCATTTCCACTGCCTTGCCCCGGGCTGTCCTTCCCGTTGACTCGAACATCGCCTTGTCGTTGAGCCCCAAGCGCAGTTCCGGCATACCACTCAAATAGCACTTCATTTTGACAGCACCCAGAATCTCGGACCGCACCACATTGCCATTTGCATTGACCAGTAGGTTGACCGACTCCACGACGTCGAGGAACACTTCATTTTTGCGGTACCGGATCCCTTCCGATCGCCACGACACAGCATTGGTGAGTGCAATGGGAGGGCGAGCCTGGACTTCGAGTTGGTGCGATTCCTGGGTAATGTACTCTTGAAGGATCTTCGACTCGGTGGTCTGGGGGCAGCCAAAGTCCATCATCTCGTCAAGCAACTCATAAATGACAACAAAGTTGTCGCGGATCGACTCTTCCTCGAGCTCTTTGAAGTACTCCTCGAGCACCGAAGCGAGCTTGTGGAGGAAGACGATGATTTCGGACGCGTTCGAGTTCCTGCGGGAGAGGGCGAGCACTAGCCAGAGGTATGTGAGCTGATTGAAAACATGTCAAAAAGAAAGATCAACGTACAGTAGAGATTGTTGTGTCGGATGTACATGTAATTGATGCCTTCGTTGCTGAAGCAGGGCGGCACAGCGCTTCCGCCCGCCTCATCTTCAAGGTCCAGCAGGAGAGGGAGGAAACGCTCCACGGCAGAGGCGGCCACATCGTCGCGATAGGAGCGCTGAATGAGCGACTTGCCCTTAATGTCGACAATGGCAATCAGCGACGCCATATTTGCCGCCGAGGTTGTCCGCCTGCCACGAAACGCGATCTGTTCAGGCGAGGATGGTAGTTGTTTGTCGATGCGAGCGTTTTGCAGAGCTGCGTCTCGAACGGGCACAGCCGCCTCGGCCGAGCGAAAGGCACCTCACTTGGGGCACACGCAGGCCCCACAACACTGTCCCGGGCTGGCGAGAAGCCCCGACCCATTAGCTCAGCCTCGCTGTTAAACGTTAAATGTTCAAACACACGGGGCTCCTTTCACATTTCAGGGCCATGGGTTGTGAGCCAGCAGCACTGCCAATCCAATAACGCCCAACCGTACTATACTGGCTCCCATGCTGCTCCAGGCCCCATCTGCTGCACCCCAACCGTCCGGGTTCTGTACAGGAGAATCCAAAAAGCAGGCCATTAGCGTCGCCAGAAGATGCCGTTGTTCTGTCAAGTTTCCAGTGGTCTCCGTATTGCAGGTAGGGCGACATGACTTGACGTGCCGATCTCTTGGAGCGCGGCACTTTTGGACTATAGTCGTAGCGCGCGAGAACCATACCTCCTATTTAGTGGGGTACACTGCCCACGGCAGTGTACAAGCCTTAGTACCTCAGCCGAGTCGTGCCAGTCGTTGTAATTCTGTCTCTAGCCCTGAACCTGGCACCTAAGCAAATGTTTAGCAACGTTACGAGATGAAGAGATGCATCAATCTTCATCATATTCTTTTGAGGGCACAACCATCACATTTAGACGTATGAACGCCTCACGTTCGGCTCAAAGTTCCGCCTTGCTCGCGGCAATGATGAGCGTCTTGTAGAACTGAACGCCCTTGACCAGGCCATCGATGACATAGTGTTCATTGACCGTGTGGACGCCCGACAGCGGCGTCTGATCGGCCCACGGATCGACGCGGATGCTGGCAGGACCAAAGCGGAAGATGTGTGGGTCACATCCCAGTACCACCGCGTGTCCGTGTTGCCTCCCATCACGGTGGGAATGACCGTCACGTTCTCACCGTACAGGGAAACGGCCTGCTCGTCCCATACGGAGCGGATGACGGATCCCAACAAGGCAAAGGGAACGTCGGCTTGCGTCGCAGGCGTAGGTGGGGCCGGCGCAAGGGGTGTGAAGTCGAGCCAAGGTTTGACGACTGCATGGGCAATCGCCGGCTTTGGCACAGGGCAGGCAGAAGAGTTAAAGTCCTTTCCAAAAACGGTGAGGTTAATTGCCAAAGAGCAAGCCAGAGGTACCAGAGCGTCTTGGTATCCCTTTTGGATCTTGGGCACCGAATCGAGAGGAGCGATACGATGGTCAATAATCCCCTCACTCGTTTCGGGCAGCGCATTGACCTTGTGTCCTCCATGAATGATAGTGGCCGTACGGGTGGTGCGGAACGATAGGCTCAGCACGGGGTCGACACTGAGCGCCTTGGCTAGGGCCGCACGGGCCTTGTCCACACGCTTTGTAGCCTGCATAGAAAGGTCGAGACGGGAACCCAGCTTCCTTGCCGCCTGACGGAGCAAACTCTTGTCAACCCCAGCGGCCCGTTGGAGCCAGGAACGGTCAGTTGCGCCTGTGTAGTTTGGTTGCGAAGCCAAAGCCCACTCCAATTCGAGCATTAGTCCCTTGATAGACCAAGGCAGTTTGCTTCCCGTCGCAGCACACCGAAGCTGCCGGTAAGCTGAATCGTCTGGGGTCCCCAGAACTTGTGTCGCAAACGCAGGTGAGTCTTCCACGGCGGCGATCAGCCTGCCCAAGACACTAATGCCAGTGTGCTCATCAGGGAGGGAACTGTGGCCACCGCGAGCGGTAACCGAGATGCTGGTTTGCATCTGTCCCTTTTCTGACAAGGCAGGGGCAGCCACCGGAGTGGCGCCAAGCGGATTGAGAGATCCAGGTCCCATAACTGGCATGCCCTCGTCAACAATCATGGAAATGCCGTGGTGGCCATAGCGTTCGGCAATGAAGGGGCCGAGATGAGACGCGCCGTACTTTCCGGACGCTTCCTCGTCGTACCCAAATGAGATTAGCACGGTGCGCTCGGGTTGGTACTGAGCCTCCAACAAGGCCTCAATCGAGCTGAGAATCGAAATGACCCAGGCTTTGGCGTCGGTGGAACCGCGACCAAAAAGGACCGGCTCGCCCTTCGTCTTGTCAATGGTGCCCGAAAAGGGAGGGTAACGCCACTGATCGATCGTTGTGTTGTCAACAGGTACCACATCTTGGTGAGCCATAAGCAAGAGTGGCTTCAGACTGCTGTCCTTGCCAGCCCAGGTGTAGAGGAGGCCGTGGCCGTGAACCAGCTCAAGGGTGATGGGACCATGTTTGTCATGAATGCGCGGGTAGGTAGCATGGAGGTGCTTACGGAAGGGTGCAAACTGACCCTCCCACAGGGCAGGATCTTCCTCGGGGCTCGGCCAGTTGTCATAAACATATGTCGGCACCTGCACCGCGGCAGATAGGCGCTGGGCTAATGTGTCGTTGTCGGGGAGCTGCACCTTGTCGATCGGGCTGACGAAACGTTCGGGCTGTGGGCACAGCTCTGTGGGGAACGGGCCCTTACCGGCGAGAAGGATGTCCACGCCGTCGGCATAGCGGAGGAGGCGCTCAGCGGCGCGGCCATTGACAGAACGCAGGTGCTGGCGAACAGGAGGAGCGTCAGCAGCAGGGCTTTGGACGCTGAGCCTTGGCGATGAGCTCG
The DNA here is from genome assembly GCA_003971905.1 of Moniliella sp. 'wahieum'. Classification (NCBI taxonomy): domain Eukaryota; kingdom Fungi; phylum Basidiomycota; class Moniliellomycetes; order Moniliellales; family Moniliellaceae; genus Moniliella; species Moniliella sp. 'wahieum'. Next base: position 407,132 of record RSEE01000003.1, on the reverse strand, counting down.
AGCGGGAACTGCTGCCGCTGGGGCAGGAGAGGCAACGCCTCCTTAGTAGGGGTAAAGGGCTTCATTCGCAAGCGCAGGCGAGAGAAGTTGGGTGGGGGTGGGGATGGATGAGCAGTGCACAGGCCACCGCCTTAAAAACGTTCAGCCTGAACCCTGAACTCGGGGCTCAGCCTATCTTGGCTAAGGCCGAGGCATCTTCCCCACCTGGCAGCTGCTCGTTGTACGTAATCACTGGACACGGTGCTCGGAACCAGAAGTAGGAACGAGAAACAACAGCATGCGCTTGTAGCGCTTATCTTGTACCGCCCGCATCATCCATCATGCATCTTACATCCTCGGGAAAGCCGAATGTAAAAGTCCTTATTAGTAGAACATCCGGGCTTCATCCGGCAGATCCGATGGTTTATATCAGCGTCGCGCTCCTGCGCTCAGCTGGACCAAAGCAACAGCAGCGACCATCTCAATCATAATGCATCCTACTGCTGTAGTGTTAAACGTTAATCCCATGCAAACACGCGACTGCACCCACCCTCTGCATTAGACACACTCGCCCGGCTTCTGATGCTTCTGTTTGCTTTTGTGCCAGCCCTCTGTTAGGAGACGTCGCCAGCAGGTCAAAGAGACCCTCAGACTCCCTTTCTCCATTCGCTTCCAAACAGGATATATATAGAGCAGCGCGCGTGGATACGAATGAGGACAGTAGATATGCGAGAGGGGCGAGATGGCGAGATGGACTATTATACTATCTCCAATGAGACTTTTCTCAGAAACTCCTGTGGTCCACACAGTGTTCAATGATGTGTTGGCCGTCTGATGGTGGTACAGTACTCATACCCGCGCGTCGTCATGACAACACAAGGGAAAACGGTTCTCAAGTGCCCATGTTGTTGGTACGATGTACTTATTATTGAGGTTCTTGTCGCATCCTGGTTGCTTTCCAACAGTCGAGGATGCAGTGGGTTCCTTTTCTCCTGGGGTTTAATTGACACGTGTCGCGGTTTCTTTGTGCACCAGCTTCCAGTATCCGCAACCATGAGTTCCTTTTGTGCCCGACAAATCCCTCAAGTTGTGATGCATACCTTCAGATGCACTTGAGGTGTATGAGAGGTTTTCGACAAGAGAGAAAATGGGTGTGGCAATAACTAAAGGTGTGGGAGGTGAAATGTAACCTTCGTAGTGTGGTCCTTATTGATGTCAAAAGGTGACATATCCTTCTGACGGTTTGACAAAGGGAGGGGTAACCTTGAATATTCATGGCGCCCTGCCAGGAGACGGAGATGGGGGGAAAGGGTGCAGATGGATTGCATACATCTATGGACGCAGAGGAGGTATATGACCTCCTCAGGAAGGGGCACAGTCGAGAGGTGGACACAGGATCTCCCAACTGATAGGAATCACGCCATAGTGTCCATACGGGCCTAGTGGGCAAGGGCCCCCCCTAGCACGGTGTGATTCTGACACGCCCCCTGGGCGTACGCCTTAAGAAAAGGAGAGATACTACTGTATTATGATGATGATGCATTATCGAATACGAGAGGACAAAGCTGGACCTACCGCCTGGTCTGAGTGCCATATATATATGCGATGCTGGTTTAGGGTCTATCTGCTTTGTATGTCTGGATCGCCCCAACAAGTCCGTCTACCGTTCCCCCGTCATGGTCCCTATAATGGAGTAGCCACAACTTTTGTAGTCGATACTATGTATAGTCCACCATTCCACACCATGCATAATTGTCAATGGTATTCAACATCCCGCCTAACACACCGTTCCCCATTGTCAGTGGCAGAGCAGAGAGAATCGGAGAAACTTACACACCTCCCTGAGGATGGCCGCGAGTGACGGTTGAGGGCGGAGAACTGGACGTATTTCATACTACTATGGGAAAGCCATTGGGTGAGAACCTTTGAAAGGACAGGAATAGAGAAGCGTTTGTGCTGGGCTCGGTATGAGGACTATAAGTTGAAGTGAAGGGCGAAGAATCGGAAGGCGAAGAGGCAGGAAGAGTGGGTGGCACGGAAGATGGCTGGTAAGCCTATCGAGGAATCGGCTCTATATCGCGAAGGAGGGGGAGAGATGGCGCAAGAGGATAAGAGATACATATTTCTACACATAGGCTAGAAGAGAGGGCTTGTGAAGAAAACGCTAACTACAGGCAGTGGTTCACCGCTTTCAAGTCCACCATATAATTGCCTTGTCACTTTCACCTCTCTTTGACCGCATCACGGCAAAAGAACAGGTTATTAAACGTGCTTGGCGGACGCACTTTTCCACTGTCCTGCTCAAGGTTTGTAAATGATAGGAATGTGAGGTCCCGTACTTGGAATCGCCCTCTAAAAGAAAGGGGTAATCGAAGGGTTAGCACTTATATGGTGAACGTTCCCGCTGAGCCCCCTTTTCCCGTTTTTTCCCCCGCAAGATGAACGGTTCGGTTTAGACGTAGCGTTCCCCTGTCCCAGCCTTAAGCTCTGTCAATGATGAATTCAAAAGAGCCTATGATTGTTGGGGTGATGCGTGCCGTGAAGACTGGCTACAATTGCGAAGCCGATGGTTACGTAAGACGGGAGAAGGCCCTCTGTCGCATGTCACATGTCACCTCCACCCAGCGCGCATAACCGTTCCTTGTTGACATGGTGGCCGAGTGGGCCCAGCCGTAACGCGTAACGGCAGGCATCGCTAGCCAGGCTCCCAATTGCGCCCCGGCCCGGAGGCCTGGCAGTGGCTCTGGCTCCCGGTGGTCAGGTCATCATCCATCCGCGACTATCGGCAAGGTCTGCCGGGCTCCTCAAGCGGAGATGCTGATTGGCGGCAGCCAAGCTGGCAGCGACGCTCGCGTGAGTCGTGTCTTGGCTAGAAGCGGAATGCCGGAGGGCGGCATGGGAGCAGTCTTCGGAGACGAGCGGGACCGCGCTTTCAAAGCTGCCATGTATCTGGCCGGCTCAGCGCGCTCATGCTGTCGCGCCCGGATCAACGTCGCTTAGCACCACCATCCGGATACCCTTACCAGCCCACCTGGCCCCTGCCCTCACTTCGGTCGTTCCTCATCACACTCACCTCCTCTTCTCGCTCCCTTCCTCCATGTCACCCGGCCTGATGCTGCTGCGGCCCCCAATGAGGATACCCCTCCGGCGCCCGACATGTAGCTCAAGCCTGCTCTGTGGCCGACCTCGGGAGCTCCAGGTGCCCCAGCTTCCCCTCGCGCACTCCCATAAGCTGGGTGTGCATACATCGTCTGAAGTAGCAGCCAAAACAGCAGCCGAAGCTGTGGCTGTGGCTCAGGGGGCACCACTAACCTTCGCGGTTCCCCTCCCAGATGCGTCTCTTTATTGTAGGCTGCCCCGGATCCGGAAAGGGCACGCTCTCTGCCCGCCTGCAAAAGAAAGTGGGGAACCTATCTATCATTACCGCTGGAGATCTGCTTCGCCATCACATTTCAGCGGGCACGCCGCTGGGAAAGCAAGCATCCCAGGTCATTGACCAAGGAGGTATGTGCTGTCCCTTTCTCCTTCCGACGCACTGCTGACTGTTTCCCTCGAAGGTCTGATGCCCGACCAGATCATGGCTGATCTGGTTCAATCTGAGCTCAACTTGATGGACAACAAGGTATGTTACTTATCTTCGTTTAAGGATTGTGTACTAAACCGAGTTACGCGTCCACGCAGAACTGGATGCTGGATGGTTTCCCTCGCACCTTGTCCCAAGCTGGATTATTGGATCAAAACTTGGAGTTGGGACGCAAGCCCATCAATATGATGATTAACCTTCAAGTTCCTGCAAGCGTTATTCTTGACCGTATCAAGGGTGAGTGATCCCGCTCTGCGCCTGCGTGGCATAAGTTCTGACACGATGTCTTTTCTTGTCCCAGACCGATGGGTCCACATCCCCTCTGGCCGTGTGTAGTAAGTTGTTAGCCCCCCCCTCCATTTTTTCTTCTGTTCGAAGATCATCACTGACCCTTTTTGCCTCTTTAGCAATCTCACTTTTAACCCTCCGAAGGTACCCGGCAAAGACGATGAGACTGGCGAACCCCTCTCCAAACGGCCTGACGACACGCCGGAGGTGTTCAGCAAGCGTCTCGAAACATTCCATCAGCTAACCGAGCCTATATTGGCCCATTATGCACGGGGGGCGGCACGGGTGTTGAGTAACAAAGATATTGCTTCACCCGCGGGAGCTAGCCCCGCGGATGAAAAGGCAATAATCCAAAAGCTGAAGCATGACCTGGCTTCAGTACCGTTTGACCAGCTGGTTGTTGTCTCCTTGGCAGGAACGACTTCGAATTCCATTTGGCCCTTGCTGGAGCGTGTGGTCGAAGCCCGCTTCCACTTGTCTTGATGTCTCCCCTGGTGGGAGCTTCGTGGGAGATGCTGTACGAAAGGAAGTGACTGGCCTGATGTTCACGGAGCGCTCCTCTTTTTATCTCATCGATGTTCTTGCCACAATTCCCATTTGTTAGTACACATGCACAGTTATTCACTGCTCCGCATCAGTCAGAGAAATGGCGCTCTGGACAAGAACATCATAACCCCACATTTAGTAAGCTATAATCCGCGACCAGTAGCAACTTCCGCTTTTCTTTCTGGAGAGTGTTCGTTCCATCACTGTGGGACAGTTTGGGAAACGCTCATCGGAGGCCGCATGTATCCATTTTGGCAAGCGTCTCCTTACCCAAGTAAGTAGTGTGCAAAATTGAGTAGTGAATAATGGCGATGACATATGGATCAAGCGACCCTTGATCATGAGGATGACAACTGCACCCACCCTTTTCTCATAGCCTCTCCTGCGCCGCTCTTCTGAACCACATCCTTCATTCTCCTTCTCTCCTTCACAGCAAGTGCGACTTGGAAGCAATTGGGGGGGAAGGAGGGTTCTACGAGATGAGCTGCACAGCAGGCTTCAGAAGACAGGTATAAAGGTAAAGAGGCGATTGGCCTTTCCCCCCCCGCCTCTGACAGGACCTTGGTCTCCCTCGTTTAGCCCCGACTGTTACAGCAGCCTGCCAGCGGAACTCTTCCGCCGCATCACCGAACAACTAGGGCCGTGCAGGGTTACCCTATATAGCGCTACTATACGCTCCTACGGATCGATCCCACACCAATACGTTAGTGTTTTGCATCAATCTACTCAGAATGGATGGATGTAATGACGCTGCTGCATATTTTCCTCTGCAGTGGCTGTTCTTTGCGACAGGCTCTCGGCACTGTCGATGTGGGGTCCTGCTGCGCAGGTCCAGGATGCATGATGCATGAGCAGCCCATTACGCAGTATAAGCGCAAGCGCGCAGACCGCGCCAGACCGCGGCCCCTAACCCGCCGAAAAGATACTATAACACTTGCACATCTTCAGAGTGCCTCCGCACATTTTCCAAGCTTCAAGCATTCCGACCTTCACCTGCTTCACCTTAATAGCTTCATGGCTTCATGAGCTTCAAGCTTCATTTCTCGGAGATTAAGCTGTGGGGACTCAGCCTGGGGGCCTGAGCGCCTGTGACATGCGACATGTGAGCACTGACGACAATGTGACGGTGGTATTAGAGTGTGCTTCCCCCAGGCTTCCCCAGGGCTCTGGGCTCAGGTGACCGTCAGTGATCTGACCGGCGACCTGAACGGGGAGCGGCTGCAGGTTAAAGCGTGAAGGCTTAAGGTCCAAAAGCTCTCGATGAGGTTTATAATAATGACGCGTGACGAGAGGATGGGTTAGAATACTCGTGACGCGTGACGCGTGACTACTGTTGGCTCAACGCCTCACCGGTTCGCCCTCTCTGGATACGGCACAATGATACGTTCAGTTGAACGTGGAACCATCGCTCATCGATCGAGCCCCGCTTGCCCGAGCCTACCCAGGAGTTCCTGAGGCCTGAGGCTCAACACGCTCAACCTCAGGCCTGGAGGCCTGAGGCCTGAAGGCCTGGTGCATGATGCCTGCCGATGTTTTCTATGTGGCATAGTGCATACGTCATCTGAGGCATTGGGCCAGTGCGGGCTTTTCCCCGGCGTAGGGCACTAGACGCCCCCCTGCCGCCCCAGGCCCGGATAAATAGATGTGTTTTTTCCACTTCATGCATACAGTGTCGGAGCTGTGGTCGGGGACCGGTGATATACGAGAACTCACCCACATGCCACAAGGGCAGTGTCGGTGCGTACGTGTTCCTGACCCTTATCTGCGCCCTCAGTTTGGCCCCTGGCCGCAGCCACCCAGGCGCTCCCCGATTAGATGATTGCCGGATTATGGATTTAAGCTTTTAAGATTGCTATTACGATTGCGGCTTCTGTTCCTCGGCGCAACTAGAGCGCTGCACGCGCAGCGAACATTGAACGTGTTGAACGTGACGCGTGACGCTTCCCTGGGGTCTCTAACCTCTTGAGGGGCCTGAGGCCTGAGGAAGTACTGATGTTTGAGATTTGGTGCATGATGCATCATGATGCATGATGCATGATGCATGATGTGCGATGCATGATGCGTGACGCGTCAGTACTGAGCTAGTAAATGCTTGTATGAGATCCGAGTCTGAGATCTGAGGACAAGCAACACTCCCTCCGGTATGCATCCATCTGCATCCCGGGGTAACCTGTAACATTTGCATCCGCCATTGCAAACGTTGAAGCTTGAAGAGAGAGAGAGAGAAGAGCTCTGCGGCAGCGCATCAGGCTACGCGATGCCTTGCCATGCAGAATTTTCGGATTGACCACAAGAAATGTGTCCCCGCACAATAAACCTGGAACAGAGGCAGTGAAAGAGCAAACGGGACAATAAAAAAGGCTTGAAGCTTGAGGAGACATGGATTTGCTAGTGAAGTAAGTGCTCTAACCCCCTATAAGCGCCCAACAGAGCATATCCGAGTGGGGTTCCCTGTCGCCTCTGTGCTACGAATAGAAATCACAGGATCAGAGAAGGCTTGCTTGCCGTTCGAAAAAACTACTGGATGTTGAACGTATCGAGCGTTAAACGTCAAGCGCAATAAGCGTGAGCGCGTGAGCGTAGACCGCTCAAAACGCCCAACAACTCCTCGACACCTCTAATTTTTCTGGGCGCCTCTTCTGAGATGCGAGATGCTGTGAGACTATATTTATTGGTTAAATGGTGGGGCACAAAGGCTCGACGTTCCGATTGCCCTGAGGCGCTCTGAGATACCTGCGAGCGCTCTGAGCGCTCGCTGAGCACTAGGCTCAGCCACTACTGAGCCTCAAGTCTCAGCTCACCACAGCGCTCAACGCTCAACGGCTCAGTGTTGATATATAAGACGAGAGAGTCTCCTGTTTTGACTAGTGTCCTTCAAGCTTCAAGCGCTAAGCTTCATGCAGGACACTTCGTATAATACTTCGTCATGCGTCACGGTCATTATACCTGAGCGCCACAAAACCTATCATGTCTGTCTAGCAAGGCAGTCTGGTAAAAATTCGTCTGGGGATATTGCATCCCCCCCCTGCAGCTGCAGTAACAGTAAAGTATCTTTCGCGGCATGCGATGAATGTACGCTCGCCTCCTCCATACGCGCTCAGCTGGCGGTGTTGCAAGGGTAAATAAACACCATCGTGAATGGTCTGGTGTGACCATGTGACCGGTGATCTGTGTGACCGGTGACTGCCACGTGTCACATGTCACATGCCACTAGTCACTAAGTACTAACAGCTAACGCCTAGTCGCTAGTCAGCGAGGCTTTCTACTTGACGCGCCTGAAGGTTTTGAGATCCGGCTGATTGATGAGGATGTGTCGTGGCTGATGCAGGCGTTCCACAGAAGCGCGCAAAGCGCGCTCCAAGCGAAGTATCAATGTGTATTCCAAGGCACAGGGACACTAATCAAGCTTCAAGCGGCGTGCGTTAACCACAGGTTTCAAAACAGTAAGACATTCGCTGATAATCGATAAGGAGCCAGACACCTGCCCACACGAGCCCGGTGCCGGCCTGGGTGGGCATCTCACACTTGCTCCGTTGCCCCGAGGCGCGTTCCTGTCGGCGGCGCTGTGCGCCCAGATGGGGTCGCTGGGTGCTGGCGTCTGGTCGCTGCAACTGGGAGAGCAGCGGACCTGCCATGGCCGAACCCGCTGAACTATCGCGACACGGCGAACTTGGCTGCCTGCCCTCCTGAGACCTAAGGCCGGGGCTGCTCTAAGGCCCTGGGGGCTCAGCCTGAGCGCTGGTGCCGGTGAGCCCTCCTGAGCGCCTGAGCGCTGTGAGCGCTGGGCGCGCCGAGCCCGGCTCGAAGGCTTGAGGCTTGAGATCTGGTCGGTGATTGTCATCGATGGTCGACGATTAATCATTGCGGCTGCAGCCACCGCCACCACCAAGTGCATCAGACACCCATGGTTGCCAATGTGCTGTGCTGTGTTGCGGCCCATATATATAGTCCCCCACACGCGCCGCCGTTCTCTGTCATCCGCCGTCCCCCCCTCAAACGCCCTCTCTTGCCATTCCTTCCCCTCCGCACGCTTCCACGCCATGAGTGCTTACGACAAGGAGGGCTACTCCGGCAGCAGCGACAAGCCCGTTGCTTCCATGTACGGCTTTGAGGCGGCAGCCCTGCAGCCGCCCATGCTGACCCCACTAAGGCTGAGGCCTTGGTCAGTGACTACCAAGAGGGCCAGCTCCTTGGCATTGACGACGACCACCGTCTCCAGCCCAACTTGGCACATCTGGCAGTATCGCGATTGCTTACCTGATTGGCGCCTCCTGGTTCCCTCATTGGCACAATTGACACCACCATGACTGCTGGTGGCAATTCGGTTATTTTCTGGGGCCTCATCATCTGCATTGTCTGCAGCCTGATGAGCGTCATGAGCTTGGCCGAAGCCTCTTCCCTCTGGCCTACGGGTAATCAAGAAGTCTGGGCCTACCACATGGCCACGCCTTCGTGAGGAGTGTCTGCCTACCAATCGGGCTGGGCTCTTGCCGTGGGTATATCCTCCTTGGTCTGTCAACAAATGCTGTGATTGCTCAAGTAAGTCCTTGCATCTTTTGTCTATGCTGTTCACTGACTTTTCTCCTCTGCAGCTCATCCTGGCCATGGCCCAGATTACCAATCCCTCATACACGATTGAAGCATGGCACACGTCGTTGCTCATGCTTGGCATCTCGGTCTCACACCTTTATGGGCATCTTTGGAAGCTCTCTCCTCGAACACGCCAACACGGGCAATTTTGTGCTCAATGTCGCAACTTTCTTTGTGATTTTCCTCGTCTTGCTCATTGAGACGGGCAAGAACACTCATTCACAGCGCCTACAACGCATTTATCTTCGTTCCCACGAAAGTGGATGAGGAACCTAGTGATCCCCTGGATGACCTCCTTGTCGTCAGTCGCATTTGCTACGTGCGCTTACGACTCAACGTTCCACTTGCCAGTGAAATGCGCTTCCCCGAACGCAGTGCGCCCATCGCCGCTGTTACGGGGCTGGCTTCACACTGCTTTACCACTCTCGTCATGGCCATCGTTCTACTCTTTTGCACCCACCTTCGGACGACTCGGTGGCCAACGCGGATTCGGGGAGCGCTTTTACCCATCTCATGATCAATAACGGGCTCAGTCGCCCGGAACGACGGTCATCATTGTGAGCATTGTGGTCCCCTACTGGATGGCGTGTGGATGGCAATATGGCCTGTGCACGTAATGTGGGGAATGGCCAACCGCGGTGGTTTGCCGAAATCTTGGTGCTGTGAACCAGAAGTGGGATGCGCCTTGGTTCTCTCTGTTGTCGTCACTGCAATCCAGGCTGGGCTCGGTTTCATCAACATTGGCTCAGATGCTGCGTTTAATGCGTTTATCTCGGCTCCTATCATTTGCCTTGGTGCGAGCTACAGCTGGGTCTCGTTCTGGATGCTTTTCAATGGACGCCCTCACCTCAACCTGAGGCCTAGTTTTCAAGTTGGGACCAATCTTGGCCCCGCTTGCAACATTATGACAATTGTCTTTACTGTCTGCTTGACCGTCTTCCTTTGTCTCCCTACGAGATCCCGTCACCGGCAGGGGTAAGTCGCACCTTCCAAAAGTTTTTTTGTTTGGCCTTACCTGTACTGACCAGAATTCCCTTTCAGTCTGGTATGAACTACACGTGCGTGATCTTGGTCGCGTTCCTGGGATTGGGGCCCGTATTTTGGTACTGCTACGGCAAGAAGAACTACAGGGGACCACTCCCACCGGGCTCGCAAGCGGCGGAGGAGGTTTCGTCGACGAAACCGAGGACCGGAAGTCGGCTCTGCTGGAAGGGTGAGGCAGGGCAAATACTTCCCTTTCTGCATATCGCTACTTCCATCCATTGCGTTGCCTTCAAAAAAACTTCACTGGACGCCATTTGCACGGGCCATACCTTTTCAGACACTCACACTTGCGTTTCTCAAGGCTTAGAGCTATTACCAGCACTCACGCCCGCACGTCCTCTCATGTCACGCGCTCCACCTCTCCCCGTTGATTTCCAGAGCGGTGTCTTCTCTTTCGCATCATCCCAGGCCTATTTTCCCGGGTAACTTATTGTATTTTGTCATATATACTTTTTTCAGCCATCCGCAACACTCGCTTGGTTGTACTCTCTCCTCGATATGCACGAGGCCGCGCAGCATACTATAAGATGTAAAAGACCAACAGTTCCCCTTTGGTTTTGACGACGCGAGGATACCACGGCACCAAGACAGCGGGCAAGATGTTTGCGCACTGGAAGGATTTGGCTACTGAGTCTCAATGGAAATGGTTCCTCGCTCGGATGTCCACCACTTTAATCCGTGTCCACACGCGCTTACCTTGGTACGGGACCGGATGGCGAGCACCAGAGGGTCCTGATATCCTGGCGATCCCCTGATTCCTTAACATTGGTGGCGCTACCAAGGACACATGCAAGATGAATGGATCGGTTTAGGTTCCAGCGTTTCCCTGTCCCAGCCTTAACCTCTGTCAATGATATGGATGCAACATGGGGGCATAACGATGTTGGTCGCGGGGCACTGCGGCTCCCTGGTGAGTCACCGAGCACGTGACATAAACACCAGAGAAGTCCGCAGGCATTTGAGAAAGTGGGTAGGCCCTACAAAGCTACAAAACTCATATACAAAACCATGTAACGGAAGCATCTCTCGCTAACCATGCGAATGTTTTGTCCCACACCCAAGGCAACCAGATTAGAGGTGCAGGTATAGACACGAGGATCCTGCTTGTGTTTCTATTGGGCTGGAATCGATACCGGACAGACTCTTACAAACGGCCAAAGGGGTCGATATAGAATGAGCCTAACATGAACCTGCCCTGGCACTCTACAGCCCGTGTCTCGAATCGCAAATGGAAAGAGAACCATTCATACGTCCCTGCGCGACCTTTAGGCCGACACGGGGCCTTCTGAGCGGCAGCGTTAGGCGGATGGCAAGCTGGCGCTTGTTAAGGCGGGGAGCAGCCACCTCGACCGTTGGGAACGGCCGAGCCCTGCTCGACGAGGTGGATCTCGACGTGGCAAGGGGAACCCTTGTAGGGGTTGATACGGCCGTGAGCACGGTAGGTGCGGCGGTAGGTGTGCGGGCACGGTGGATGACAATGTGCTTGATGAGCAGGTTCTCCACCTCAAGCCCCTTCTGGTCGGCGTTCGACTCAGCGTTCTTGAGCAGCGCCACAAGGAACTTGGCGCTCTTGGTGGGCCAGCGGCCCTGGGTGACCGACCCCCACTGCTTGGCCTGCGAAGTGCGGCCAACGTGCTTGTTGTGCCGGCGGAAAGGCACGCACTGCTTCTTCTCTTGCAGTCGGCAAGGAAAGCGTAGGCCTGGACAGCTTCATGCCCTGGATCGTGGCCGCGGTCTCGCGCGTGTTCTTGTAGTGAACACGCAGGTAGTCCCACGGCTTTTGGAGCTCTTCTCAGCCAGGTCCGAGTCACGAATAGCGTATTGCTAGACAGAGTTAGTGAACGGAGTGACAGAGTGCATGGCAGGGCCAGTATTGGCAAGGTGGCTGCTGCGCGGGAACGCATCACACAGCATGCCAGCCTCGGATCCTCTGGAGGAGGAGCCATACGCACAACCATTGCTAACAAGTGTCTTGCGGTGACGGTTAAGCGGACAGCCGGGGCGAAGTTGGCAGGGAGGGCAGGCGGCTGGGATGGTAGCAATAGGGTTATTTACGAACCCTGATTCAAAAAGGGAGACATTCCAATTCTGGATACTGGCCCTGCGCTCCCGGCGGGCGCAATACTGCGGTATCACAGTGCTGTAGTGCCGCCGGGCTGCATTCCGCCCCGCCGGCGGTTTCCAACTTGTTGCTGGTCCCGGCCTGGCACCCAATTCGCAGCGAGGCTCTCCACCACACCAACCTGGACAAGATGGCGATCGTCAAGAGTGAGTGCACGCATCCTATTCCTAAGTACTGTCGTTGGACCTTGGTTGCGGTGCCAGTGGAGTAGCTTGGCCTAATATCCGGCTGCAATTGTGTACAAAAGCCACGAGTGCTGACTTGTCCCTCTCTGTCCAGCCGAGAAAAAGTCGGTGGCTCTTGCTGCCAAGAAGGCTGCCCTCAAGGGTCAGCAGGGCACCCGCGTTAAGAAGGTGCGCCGCAATGTGACTTTCCACCGTCCCAAGACCCTGGCGCTTCCCCGCAAGCCTAAGTACCTGCGCAAGAGCATCCCCTCGGCTCCTCGGATGGACGCGTACCAGGTGTTGCAGTTCCCGCTCAACACCGAGTCGGCAATGAAGAAGATTGAGGAGTTCAACACCCTCGTCTTCATCGTTGACCGCCGCGCCAACAAGCACCAGATCAAGGCCGCTCTCAAGAAGGCCTACTCGGTCGAAGCAGCCAAGATTACACCCTCATCCGTCCCGATGGCAAAAGAAGGCGTACATCCGCCTGCACAAGGACCAGGACGCCCTTGACGTGTCTAATCAGATTGGCTTGATCTAAACCACGTGTTTTTGTCCTGTTGCAGAGTTTGTGATGAGTCAAGCCAGGTTAGACAACCTGTGCTTTGACCCTTCTTGTCTTGTTCTCATTCCCCCCTCTCATGCCCTGTGTTGCTCAAAGCGCGCAGTATTTTCACTGTGGCTGACAAGGCGAACTTGGCTGTCGGCCATTCCCGTCCATTGACCTCTTATGGAGGCCCGGACACCAAAATATTGCCTGGATTCCGATTTCCCCTATCGAACTTGACAGCTTCAAGGCGGACGGATCCGAGGAAACCTATATGCCAGTGCACCTGCGCTGTAAGGACCGAATTGCACATGCCAGCTCCACGTGTTGTCTGTTTGCTCGTAGCACTGCTAATACCATTTCCTACGTTTGTGGCAATGCTGTGCCCACTGAGCGTGGTGAATATGACGGGACGGCGCACACGATATGTGCATGCGTGGGCGGATGAGCAGCATTGAACGTCGAACATGGTCATGGGCCCGATTGCGTGTCAGAGACGGCGGGGAGTGCCGCGCAAGAGGCCTGGAGCATGGGAAAAGAAATGGCGCTGAAAAAGCACAGTCCTAGTACGGGGGATGTATTGGGCTAATGCCAGGAGCCTGGGAGCCACACTAAATCCGTGGGCCAGGGGCGGCAGCTATACTGCCCCGCACGGGCCTGACTTGTGAGGGATAATACCGCCTTGCTTACCTGCCCTTGGCGGCCCTTCTCCTGCCCCACCTCCCCCCCCCCCCCCCTAACCATGCTGCCTTTGATGCTCCGCTCAGCTCATGTGCCGGTGCAGATGCGCGCCGCCGCATTGCTAGCCGTACGAAGCTCAGCAACTCCCCCCTCGCCTGAGTGCGGCCCGTGCCTTTGCCACCACCGCTCGCCCATCAGGCTGCCCCCCTCGCAACCCCCCCATCCCCCAACGACAAATTCCTCACCCCCAACAATGCCTATTACGTGGAGGAGATGCACCGCCAGTGGACGAAGGATCCATCATCTGTTCACGCCAGCTGGGGTATTTACTTTTCTGGTCTGAAGCGGGGCCTTCCTTCCCAGGATGCCGTCGTGCTTCCGCCCTCTCTTGATGGCGCTGCCCACCTCCAAGTTCCGTTCACATCAGAACAAGCCCAACTTGTTGGGGATGATCTCAAAGTGAGTTTACTTTTTTTTTCCTTGTCCTCTCTCTTCCCATGGGGCTGCGTTCTCGCTGTTCTACATTTTCTGACACACGCACTCACCCCTTCCAACACAGGCCCAACTCTTGGTCCGTGCTTTCCAGGTCCGTGGCCACCGCCTGGCAAATCTTGATCCTCTTGGAATTGTCACTGGCGCCTCCGTTCCGGAAGAGCTTACACTCGCTTACTACGGTCTCTCTGAGGCAGACTTGGCAAGACGATCAAGATCACTCCCGCATTACTTCCCCACTTTTCCGGTACCACGTCCGAGATGACCATCGGGGAACTGATTGAGACATGCAAGAAGCTCTATTGTGGCTCAATCGGCTACCAGTACATGCACATTCCCGACAGTGAGCGTTGCAATTGGCTACGATCTCGGATCGAATGCCCGGCACCATACAAGTACTCGACTGATGAAAAGAGACGCATTCTTGACCGCCTGATTTGGTCCGACAGTTTTGAACGCTTCATTGCCAGCAAGTTCCCCACTGACAAGCGTTTCGGTCTTGAAGGGGGCGAATCTCTCATCCCAGGGGTCAAGGCGTTAATTGATCGTCTGGTAGACCATGGGGCCAGCAGCGTGACAATTGGCATGCCCCATCGCGGCCGTTTGAACGTCCTGGCCAATGTCATTCGTCGCCCAGTTGAAGGTATTCTGAACCAATTCAAGGGCGCTGATGATGGCTCTGATGGTGGCGGGGACGTCAAGTACCACTTAGGCGCAAACTATGTCCGCCCCACTCCCAGCGGCCGCAAGGTCGCTCTCTCTTTGGTCGCAAATCCGTCGCATCTTGAAGCCGAGGATCCGGTCGTGACAGGAAAGACACGTGCACTACAAGATCTTGCTGGGGACAAGGAGAACAAAACTTCTGTCGCTTTGCTTATGCATGGTGATGCGGCATTTGCTGGCCAAGGCGTCGTGTACGAAACGATGGGCATGTACAATTCCCAACTATTCCAGGGTGGAACGATCCACATTATTGTCAACAACCAGATTGGATTTACCACAGACCCTCGCTTCTCCCGTTCAACACCGTATCCCTCTGACCTGGCCAAGGCTATTGACGCCCCCATTTTCCATGTCAACGGTGATGATGCAGAGGCGGTTACCTTTGTCTGCCAACTGGCTGCCGACTGGCGCTACAAGTTCAAGAAAGATGTGGTGATCGACTTGGTCTGTTATCGCCGTTATGGGCACAATGAGACGGATCAGCCCTCGTTTACTCAGCCTCGGATGTATGAAGCCATCGCCAAGAAGCCCACGGCATTGAAACTCTATACAGAGGAGCTGGTGAAGGAAGGGACATTTACCCAACAGCAAGTGGAAGAGCATGAGAAGTGGGTTTGGAGCCAGCTCGGAGAGTCATCGGCTAAGGCGAAGGACTATAACCCGGGCGAGCGGGAGTGGCTCTCATCCGCATGGGAAGGTTTCCCCTCGCCCAAGGAGCTTAAGGAAAAGATTCTTGACCACAAGGAGACGGGGGTCGACAGCGAGGTGCTGACTCACATCGGCAAGGTAATTTCATCATATCCAGATGGGTTTACCGTGCACAGCAACCTGGCCCGCATCTTGCGCAACCGCCTCAAGACGATCTAGACTGGGGAGGGCATCGACATGTCGACAGGCGAGGCTCTGGCCTTTGGCTCTCTTGTCAAAGAGGGATACTACGTCCGGGTCGGTGGTCAAGATGTGGAGCGTGGCACATTCTCTCAGCGCCATGCCATTCTTCACGATCAAAACACAGAGGCAACGTATACCCCTTGGAACATATCGACGCACACCAAGCACCGAAAATCTGCAACTCGTCCCTCTCCGAATATGGCGCCCTTGGTTTCGAGCTAGGCTTCTCGCTGGTCGACCCCAAAAACCTAACGATGTGGGAGGCGCAATTTGGCGATTTTGCCAACAATGCCCAATGCATCATCGACCAGTTCATTGCATCGGGCGAGCGCAAGTGGTTGCAACGCACGGGGTTGGTACTCAGTCTACCTCATGGTTACGATGGACAGGGTCCCGAACATTCCTCAGCTCGCATCGAGCGCTTCCTCCAGCTTTGTGATGACACGCCCTTTCACTTCCCCACCCCGACCGAGATGAACCGTCAGCATCAAGACTGCAACATGCAGTTGGTGTATACCACCACTCCGGCCAACTATTTCCATGTTCTTCGCCGCCAAGTCCACCGTGACTTCCGCAAGCCATTGATCCACTTTGTGTCCAAGTCGCTCCTTCGTCACCCCATGGCCCGTTCGGAGTTGAAGGACTTCCTTCCCGGTTCTGGGGGCTTCAAAAAGTACATTGCCGAGCCGCATGAGGAAGAGGGCGAGGACGCGCTGGTCGCGCCGAGCAGATCCGTCGGCACATCATCTGCACCGGGCAGGTGTACTATGAGTTGCTGAAGTATCGCCGCGACCAGGGCATCAATGATGTTGCGATCAGCCGTCTGGAGCAAATTTCACCTTTCCCCTACGATGTACTGACTCCTCACCTGGACAAGTACCCCAATGCCGATATAACCTGGGTGCAGGAGGAGCCGCTCAACAATGGGTGCTGGTCATACGTTGGCCCTCGCTTGCGCAATGCTGCCTGTCACTCCGAACTCCACCGTGATACCTTTATCAAATGCGCTTCCCGGCCTCCTTCTTTCGGTGGCGACGGGCATTAAGAAGCACCACCTGCGCGAATTGGACAACTTGCTTCACGATGCATTTGACCCCGCACTGGCAGAGTGATCTCGACGCTTTTTGTCTTGGGCCGAGCACCTGCAAAAAAGAAAACCCGTTAACCTCCCAGGTTTCGCACTGTTTCTCCCTCCTGCCCCCTTTTTACCACGACTATGGCACCAATTTGTTTCCGAGGGGGCACTTATTTCCTGATACTCATTGTATCGTTTCCTTTCCTTTCTTCCCCTGTCCCACAAAAACTCTACATTATCTGTTACGATCAGTTTTTACGATTGACAATGACTTTTTTCACGTCTCTTTTCTCTCCGTGCTCAGTTGACTCGCACAAGGGGCTTGTACCATTTTTTCTTGGAATCTCGCTCGCCCTGTTGACGAATGAACGCGTCTCTCTCCTTTTCTCCCCTGTTGATAGGGGAAGCATATGCAGGGGAATTGTAGCGACGTCCTGATCCACCCGGCTATGTATGGAGAGACGGCAATGGATGCTGAAGCGTGCAGGAAGGTAGCGTAGGCGATCAATTGGAGCGAGAGATAGGCGTTGGTGGTACGAAGCAGGACGAGGGCTACCGGAGAAGGCTACTAGTCATGGTCTTACATTGCTATGCGTGTAGCACCAGACTCGGCTACGCACTATGCCTATATTCACCCATGCTGTCTTTGCTTTGCATCCCTTTTCGCAATGACACAAACCCCTTGGAAATAGACATTTGTTTATTTAGTCGTCAGGAACACTAAGGAGTAGTGACGCAGCGGTTAGCGTGTGAGATTGCAACGAGGTCGTTTAGGCGGTTCGATATCATCTTGAAGTCGTTGGTTCAAGTCCGACCTACTCCTCTTTTTAATTTTTTCCCCTCTTCATTGGTGCACGCTGTAGGCTTCGATCGAAACCGTCCTTCTGCCATCGATCCGTAACCGTCACTGCCTGTAGACCTCGCGGATCTGATCAGCGATCCATCTATCTTTAGTAGTCGTTGGGTCCAAGTTGGTCAGTCTATGTGAATGGGTGGGGATGGATGCGAAGATGAGTATTGAAGACGTGATCGAAAAGTGTTACATAGAGAAAAAAGGGGGAACTGGCCGGCGCCCACGAGCCTCCAGATGACCAGATGACCCAACTTGGAGAAGTCAGGATTCCGTGGGCGCAGCAGCAGCAGCGGACGATGGCGCGGTCGGGGTAGGATGGGGTACCAAGGGCAAGGGGTCAATCCGTTGGTAAAAGAGCATGTACGCCTTGGCCTTGCTCACCTCTTCCCACGATGCATGCCGCACCTGCTCGTCCGACACATGCACCCAGAACTTCCCCCCGCCACGTGCGAGCGAATGGCGGACAAAGGCTGTGTAGTGGCCCGAGGCAAGCTGGCCCGTGTGCACAATCACTGCCACCAAGCAGTAGCGCGTAGACTGGTCCAGCTTGGGAGCCGGTGCCTCGGTGGAGCGCAGCTTGGGCCGACCCAAGCGGTCGTACGATTGCCGCGGGGGCGCCAGCCACGGCGCGATATCCAGCACAGGAGGAAAAGAGACAAAGTCGTCCAGCTTTTCGCCATGTTTCCCCCCTGCCGCACTGCCCGGCATCAAGGAACTTCCCAGCCCGACAGCGACGTGACAGCAAATCGTTTGAGCTGCACCACCAACACGGGCGGCGCCGACGCAATCAAGTACCGCTTCAGTGCTGGCTGCCGTACCCGGCCCGTTCGACGAATGGGCTTGGAAGGCGTGAAGGCGCTCCGGTCCGAGAGCGTCATTGCATCCTGCTCGGCCGGCCGCGAACCGAGTGCATGAGCAGACACACTGCCATCCGAAACAGGAGCCAAACGGCCGCCTTCCGCATGTGGCACGAGGCCGAAGCATCCGACACCCATCCTTCTCCTTCCCTAACCGATCCTGTACGGGAGCGCATCATGGGGCAGAGGTATCACTTCCCAAACTGACCGCGCTCGTGCCCGTATGGAGCGTCGGGACCGACATGGATGCACGGCTCGTAGAGGAGGTCATCCCCCTCAACCCCAGACCCGACGGGGCCAGAGGCAGACGGTCGTCGTCCGAGTCGGCGTCGGGAGACGAGTCTGACCCTGGCTCTGTCGGCAACGAAGGCGACCGAGCGCGCAAGCCGTGCTGGTTGCGCCAACACCGTTTGCACAGAAACGCGTCCTCGCCTTCCAGTAGCTCGGATTGGGTGAATGTGTGAGAGCGGCAACCAAGCCAGTGCCTTCTTGGGAACGGAGCGCACTGCCGTCCTCTCCGGTAGCCGGCGCGCCGCCTTCCGACGATTGCGACGCGGGTACCGCGAGGGAAAGCGAGGTCCCTGTCTGCGCCGCCGACGCACACGCCGCCGCCACATCCGCCACGCTCAACTTGCCTCGTCGTGACGACGCCTGATCCCGAAGCACATAGAGCACCGCCGGGTCCACTGCCTTTCGCGGTGAGCCCGATAAAAGTTGAGCAATGTAGAGCAAATGGGCCGGCACCTGTTCCGGCTCGCCCAATTGGGATTGCGATTGAGAGTGCGACTCGGACATGGCCAAGGGTGCTGGCACCAACGAGTCGGCGGCGCCATGGGGTCGGAACGAGCGACGGAACGGACGATGGAGCTTATGCGAATGAGGTGGGTGAGGTAACTCAAAGCCAGGCGGGCCCAAATGCGAGTGCCACTTCTCTTTCTTCTCCTCCCCCGGTCCTATTGCAAGCGTATCCGGCACGTGCGAGGGGGAAGTGGCCGTTTCCAGTTTGCCACCAAGTCAGGGGTGATGGTGGCCTCCCTCCTAGGGTCGGGAGGCACCAGTGTCGCTTCCCGGTCCATTTCGGGCCGGCTCGGAGTAGCCAGTGAAGGCGGCAAGGTGGCATTCGTGCCCAAGGGCTAGGTTGCGGAAGCAAGTTGGCCTGTTTGTGTTGGGACTCCCGAGAGGGATGAAACGGTTGTACTCCTCGTGTCCAAGCTCTCGGACCCCTTTGTCATGGAGGTGAAGTCCAGCCCGGTCGTATGGCGCGCGACAGGGGCGTGTGCCGATACCCGTTGCCGTGGGGAGGCCGGGAGAGGTGGCGCTGGGTCAACTGCCTTCTTGGATTTGCGCATGGTAGTCCGACGACGGAAAAAGTTACACGCGATTCCTCATTTTCTGGACTAGGTTCTTGTTTGGGGGTACGCGAGAAAAACCTTCTCCGCTCCTTGCCTGGAATGCCATCACTGGGGCCAGCAGACTGTGGGCGGGGCGTTGCAGGTGAAGGCTTGTCCGCAGATCGAGAGGCGACACGCGAGGGGGTCGTCGACGCAGGTAAATGAATCGAGCTAAGGTCGGTGGCCCCACTCGCTATCAAGCTTGGAACGGGTATTGCCGTCGAACGTGGTCGATGCTTCTTTGATTGCCCTGGGCCTACAGGAGTTTCATCAGGGGCTGTGCTGCCGGGACGGGAAAGGGAAGCAGCGGTCCGTTGGACAGCCTTGGCCATAGAAGGGGAGAATGAAGTACCAGCTGCCGCCGGCATGTCGACCGTCCCTTCTTCAGCGCCACCCAGCACAGTGCCTGGTGTGGGGCGAGAACGTCCCGCGGTGCGACTGGACCAACGCTCGGAAAGCCGTAAGAAAGCCATGCGTTTTTGCTTTGTGACGAAGGTGCCCGACGTGGTGGGTTGGGGCAAGGAGAGCGATAAGTCGTAGAATGGTTCGTACGTCTGGCTGACATAGCCACACGCTTGGCAAATAATGGTCGAGGCCAGTTTGCCCTCGAACACTTGGTCGACCAGGGGTTGGACAGATGACTTTCCATCGTGCAGCGCAGGGTCTACGCTGCCAGCCGATGCGACCGATGTGGAAGCCACCGACCGAGGCGGTGCCTCTGTCGCCACAGAAGTGGGTAGCTCGCTGGCCTGGGAAGTAATTGGTGAAGAGGGAAAGTAACCGAGTTGTTGTACTGGGTTGGAGTAGAGGAATCCATGGTTGGGTCGGATGGGGTAGGATGGGGCTCTGCAGGAATGGAGACAGAGGTGGGTGGGAGAAGGCGGGCATAAGGGTTGGCGGCTGTGAGAGCTGCCTTGGGGTCCATGTCAGCGGGAGGGCTGAGACCCTTAGGGAAACTGGCTTGGCGCTTGGTAAGCCGAGATGGAGAAACAGGGGTTGGGGGAGTAGGCGTTTGGATAGGAGTAGAGACAGTGTCCACTTGCGTTGGAGTTCCGGCGTCCGGTCCGGCCGATGGCCTGTGGACAAGAGGCAAATCCCCAGCGGGTGGTGGGACATCGAGAGGCAACCTATCATCATCAGAAGGGTGGGGGAGGCGAGGAAGATGCAGAGATGGATCTGAATAGAAAAGAAGGTGTTGAGCTGCCTCTGCTCTTAAACACTTGAGATCGGCGCCTTGATCGCATCCTTCTCCTCCATTTGGCAGGCATCAAGCAGCAGCGATAGCGCCTCATGCGCATCCTGCTGCTCTCCGTGACCAAATCGGGGAAGCGCTTCTTGAGCGCAGCCAAGAGGGGCTTGGGGTCAACCACATGCACGGCAGCTTGCTTCCCTGGGGGCGGGTGCGCTTGGCGGTAGGAGGGGGTCCCACATGTCGCTAAGCACTTGAAGCAGGGCCGAGGTCAAGGCAGAGCGGGCGCGGATGACGCCGACGCAGCAGCGGGGATGCCGAGGAGCCTGGGCTGGTGACAGCAGCAGTAGCATCGGTGGGGGCGGAGGCCTGGATGGCAGTGCGAAGGGGCTCGGTGGCAGCGAGGGACTGGAGGACGACATTGAGGAAGCACGAGTTGCCGATGTTGGGCAGGCCGGCTGGGTCTGGACGGCGTCGTCCATGGCCGCGTGAAGAGAGGGAGCGGGCGTGGGACGAGTGACGCGTGTGCGTGTGCGGTGCGTGCGGGGCGAGCAGGCGGAAGTGGGGGTGGTAGAGGGAGACGGAGCGAGGCGTCATTCGTGGCGATGCCCACGGCAGCGCTCAGACGCTGAGGCTGAGCCGCGGAGCTCAGGCGGAGCGCTGAGCCTCAGCCGCCGCAGCTGATGCGTGATGGACGCGAGCCCTGCAGGTCCGCCATGCCGCAGCCGACCGCGGGGGCACGGGGCACTGCGTCCCACACAGGCAAGCCCAACGACCACCGCCGCCCAGACCCCCGGACGGCGCGGGGGCTGTGTGGCAGTGGCGAAAGTGGACCAGCGGGCGAGAGCAGGATGGTGCGCAGCAGCTGCCCAGCCTCGCGCCACCCACGCATGTTCCTAGCCCCGCGCACCTGCCCACAGTGTGCCCAGGCGCCGCTCCCACACCATGCAGCCGTCACCCACCGCTCACCGTTTCCTGATTGCTGATTGCACGCATCCCATCCCGCTGCACCAGCGGGCACCCAGCAGCTGCGCTGCCTGCACTGCTCGGCTGAGCCTTAGCGCTGCCACCACGAGGTACGGCATCGGCCTTTGAGCTGGGCATTAAACTGGAGCCTGAAGCTCAGCCGGGCCCTTTGCCGGCCGCTGCTCTCGCTCTGTGATATGTGACATCAAATGTGCAGACATGACATGTCGACAGGGGGCTCGCGAGCCCCCACCCGCCCCCTATTGGACTGGCAGCTGTTCAAAACGTTCAACTCAACGTCATCACATTGCATCAATCATCAACAACGTTCAATAACTGCTTTATCTCATGACATCGGAATATTCAAACCGCTTGGCTTGCGGCGCTCCCACCGCTCTTTCCTCGCATCTTCTTCTCTCCTCCCGCTGGCTCAGGCGGAAGTTTGCATCACTGTCCACCCCCCCGCCTGCCTTATCTCGTTGGGTCTTGAGGCTCAAGCTTTCTGCCCCGCAAAATCTCCCCTCCACATAATTACAGCACCGCGGGGTATTAGTACGGTACATATCACGTGACATGATTGAGCTCCTATACTTGTGACCATCATGATATTGCGGTAGATGATTCCATTCTCCATGATGATGACCTCCTCCCCTCCTTCCACCCCGCAAGCAACTTCAACTGGCTGCACACCATCCCCAACCATCGCAATAAAGAGACCGACAGACAAAAGGACAACAGTATATGCTCTTCCATACCAAAAAGATATAATAGTGTGCACCTAGCAGCAGCGCCGCCCACGTTCAACCGGCCTTAGGCGTAGCAGTTGGCCCCTAATGCCGGCGCTTGTAGAAGACACAGTCGGGATCATACTCGGCCTTGACGCCCTCGAGCCAGTCAAGCTTGGAGGTGTAGACATGCTGTTGTAATGTCCTGGTCAAACTTGGCGTAGTTGGTAAAGTAGCCAACGGATTGCCCGTCTGCGTATCGTTAAGCAACCCAGATGCTTGCATCTTGTGTCAGCTGCTGCGCAACTTCGTTGTCGCCTCTGCTCCCGCGGCATCGTACTTGGCATCGGTCCAGGCAACGGTTGATCCCGATGATGGCAGCCATGTCCCTCGTCGGGCGGCCAGGCTGCATTGGGACCGGCACGTTTGCCACCACACCCGCTTCACGGCTCCATGTAGATGGACGTGTAGTTGAATTCGGGGTGAGCTGTCGTCAGGTCATCAGCCTCTTCGGGTCCGCACAAACATATCCGGATCCAAAGCATTAATCGGAACGGCGTCCATCATGCTTCGGCCCGACACAAACCTGGGTCGTCCAGTTCGTTCACCCCTGCATAGTTTGTTTCGTTGGGCGCCTTTAGAACAGGCAGAGTGGAATGGGGCAAGGCGGTCAAAGTCGGCAAAGACACCAGTCTGGTTGACTTCGGCTTCGGTGCCATTATACCACTCTTGCACACCCACCTGGCCCGTTCCCAAAAAAGGTGATGACCACATTGAGTCTCCACTGGGAAACTCTGAAGCAAGTGTTGGGCCGCTTTGAACCAACGCTGTCGTATTTTCTGCCGCATAAGCCCACGACCCACCATATTGGGACCGGCGAAACAGGGTGGTGAGCAACTCAAATGACGTGACCACACCCAGTTGACCCGCCGAGCCACGGAGCGCATTGAACAGATCCGTGTTTTGCGTCACCGAGGCCGTGGTAGCCGTCCCGTTGGCCAATACCACCTCCATAGAAACGATGTTTTGCGAACCAAACCCGTGGGCACTGCTCGACCAGCTATCACACAGCCCATGAGCAAGCACCCTGACACGCCCACGTGCGACGCACGTCCTCCCACCGGCATACGCGTCCCATTTGTTGCCTGCACCTCCCCCGAATCCGTCTCGTCAGTTTCCTGTCCATTAAAAGAGCCCAGCACAGTGAGGGAAAGTGAAGAGTAGATGTGCATACCTGTTCCATGTAATTGTAGACATCACCCAGCGCAATCCAGCACCACACGTGACCGTCTGACTCGAGGCATTGTACTGAATGCCAGAAAACTTCTCCATGTTGATCACAGGCCGGGGGGCGCCTTGGCATTGGGTAGGTCCATCTTATGCCCCCCAGAGAGGATGGCAAATGGAATTCCCTTTTGACCAATGCACTGAACCAGCGACGACACGTCTTGCGCTGTGTTGGGCAGGGCGACAGTATTGGCAGTAGCGTGTAGTTGGTGTTTTGGCAAATTTGCTGGTCAAAGCGGTAAAGTTGGGGCTACTCTGGTCGAGTAGCAGCGATGCTTCCACCCCGCAATCGGACAAGGCGGACTGACCTGACCAAGGGGAAGGGTGGGTTTGGAAGCCGGACGATCGCCTTCCACGGGGATGAGGATGAGATGCCAGCGCATTCCCGGCAAAAGGAAGGGGAGCAAGCAAAGAGCGTCCAACGCATCTTCAAGTGGAATGCTGTTGTTGGCTGCAAAAAAGAGAGGAGTGGTGGTGTGGATGAATGTCAGGTCTCCAGGTCTCAGGACGGATCGCCGTTGGGGGTAAAAAGGATGATGTGCGACGAACGTTGTGAAGACTCTGTGTTGTTTACATATACGAAGCCACATGGTGGCGTTAGTTTGTGTCTTACAGGGTGTCCTGACCAAACAGCCTACAACTACAGCAGCGCGCGTCTCGTATGATCTTGATCAACCCACAAATGGGTAGTTGCCATGCCACAAACATTCCACATGTCGGTTGTCGGCTACAGTCGAGACAATCAGCGCCATCATGCATCATGCATCATGCATCATGCATCATGCATCATGCATCATCCGCATCAGCGATCAGCGCTCAGCGATCAATATTCAATTCTATACGACGTTTCTTCTCATCTGCGTGTGGGGCACACTGCCCTTGTCCCGGGTCAAAGTTTGTATACACCACATGTTAATTTTTTGTTCCACAGCAGAGGGGCTAAACAGGGTGGATCTGTGCCAGAATGCCCGAGGAAACAACGTATTCCAACCCATGCCATTTGCGGAGCTAAGAGCAGGTGCAGGGGACGATACTCCCACCGATGTGGGTCTGCGCATCGCTCTGTTGAGAGGGATAAGTGCGATATGATTTGGAGATTGTTGAGGATGGCCGAGGCTCTATTGACAACATTCTGGGCCTCTTCATCGTTCGCAGGGAGGGTGGGAAGGAGGTGGTTATACCAGGGGGCGGACATTGGGGAGGGAAAAAGGTAGAGTATAGGGTAGTTCGGGTGGGCTTGAGTTGTAGGGGTCGGAAGCGGGAGTAGGGTCGGAAGCGGGAGGGTTAAGGGGTCGGAAGCGGGAGGGTGGAGAGTGGTAAACGGGCGCAGAGATAAAATGGAGGAGAAAAGTTACTCAGAAGGAAAAGCTTCAGATTGTAACTCTATTAACGCCCAGGAAGAGCTCAAAGAGCAGCAAATGGAATGGTGGTCGATGGAGATCAAATTGCTACGGTGGCGAATCCAAGTCATCATGGAGTCGGAAACGCCACGTCAGAAAACATCACACGCGATCACACATGATGCCACTCGGAAGTGACCTGGCCATAAATGACCAAGGTCAACACATGCGGCATTGTACCGTAGGCCCCACAGCGGGAGTAGAGGACGACAAAAGAACCGCCCCATTGCTGTACTGCGTGATTAACGTGATTCGCGGGGTTTTCACACACACATACGGGGTGGATTTCTAACATTTTACTGTGCGTGGCATACACCACAGCTACTAAGCCTGTCAGATACGCTAGCCTGGCTGTATACACCCGTACATGCATGTGATGATCATGTATGTGATATCTCTTCAAGCTTCAAGCCTCTCACTAGTATATATAGCTAGTACTAGTAGCTACTCTCTGTCTTCCAGTCCCACACATTCTCGCCACCGTCCCAACCCTTTATTTGGTCAGCGCTTGTAATTTTACCCCCCTTGTAGAAGACAAGAGAGCCGGCAGTTGATGGTGTATAGAATTGTATATGAGCTACAGAGACTAGGGAATATTCCTGCACTCTTGTGTTGGGACCCGTGGTCCCGTACTTAGGCCAAGGGGCCTCATCACCCTTCACCCCTGATTTGTCCTCCGAAGCCTCCACGTGTATATATACTCAGGCTTGTTTGAACCCCTGTCTCTAGGTGTGGCACAAGGCTTAGACCGGAACCACCACCATCGCGATTGGATTGCTCTACACTTCCAGAGGTTCTTCACCCAACCCCTTGGGTTCCTCCGGTCTTACATCTTGGAAGGGATATTGGAAGGAATATGAACCGGAAGGTTCCATGCTTGGTCAACTGGAGCCACTACACCAGTGTGGAGTCATCCCCCGGCATTAGGGTCACAACGTCCCGTGTTGGGAATCTTGACCTGTATACATCTTGGCCTCAAAAGTGCAAGAGGATCCAGGCAATGTGTATGCGACGCAAACGTCGCTGTCTCTCGCTTCCCGCCTCTGTGTGTGTGATCAGTAGAGGATATGTCTCAGTCTCATAGATGTCCTCCTAGGTTTCCTCCAAGGCCGTGTCGGCAGTCAAAACATCACACAAGGCAGATCCGTCATTTAGATCCCCCCCTTATTATATGGGTTTTGGATTAGAGAATGTTGACCGTGTTCTCTTGTTGCTTTCCACCAGACTCTGCCACACACGTGTTCTTTTCCCTACGCCTTCGGCTCGCTTCGCCAAGTGGACGCTTCATGGACGGAGAATCAACAGGAGGGTGGAACGATTCACCGGTAGCGACGATAGCCGCCCGGAACAGATCGGAACCGTGTCAGCGATGTGGGCGGCTTCCGATCAATGGTGGTTGATTTCCCTGTGGCCAAAGGCGGCGACGACGGAACAGTGGCTCCGATTGCCCAGCCGGATCAAAGGACAGCCGCTGAAGGGTGCAGCCACCAAGGAACACCCACAGGCGGGGAAGGGGCCAAAAGAGACAGGGGACAGTCGTCCACCCCGGTCCCCTCTATGTCACTCTCTGGGTTTCTAACGCGAGCCATGCTTCCCTGTTACTGGTTACAGAACGGTGTACTCTGCCACGGTGAATATGACCGGAGTGGAGGCCTCTGTGGATTATGGAACGGTGGACAGCGTTGACGATGGGAAAAAGGGGTCAGTGGAACGGCGGCACAAGGGAGGGACATGGTGCATGGAACGGTGAACAAGACCCCACTAGTTTCATCGATGTTCTCTACCCACTCTCTCTTCATCGTCTGTGGTTTGATTGATGGTCCCTCAGAACGATGAGTTCGAATGGATTTTGTGTGCTGCAATGGATTCCGTGAACGTGCGGGTCTTTCACCGCCTGCCCGCTTCGTTTTCGAAGATGAAAAGTTGTTCAATGTTCAATTGAAGATATTGTGGCCTGAGGCCCTGAGGGCCTGAGGCCTGAGAGGAGGAGAGAGAGCAAATAAGAATGACAACTCCTTTTGGTTGTGGAGCATCACATGTCACACGGCTCTCGCTCTGGCTCAATTGAACATTGAACACGAACATTGAACATTGAACATTGAACATTGAACATTGAGGCCTAGCCAAATCCCACAACTCAAGTTGTGTGGTCAGGCACGGCGCTGCTGTCAACTAAGAGGGGTCTGATGCCTCTGTTTGTCAATCTTGCCGGAGGGGGCAATTGGCGACGCGTCGTCACCCATCGTGTTTCCCCACTAGGGCAGTGTACCTGACAGCGTGAATCGATGGATGCTTGCACCAACTAACATGTTCGACACTCCCGAGGCAGCGGAGCGCACAGCACATCTTGACCCTGTCCAGTCTTGACGCTCGAAGCTTGAAGAGGCTCCGTTTTCCCTACACCTCTTGCCTGCTACCACTCCTCCGCTCCTCGTTACTGATTAGCCTCTCCCCCAAGTACGCCTTTGCCATGGCCTCAACATACCTCAACGACCCTGCCCCCCCGGATCAGTCTATTCCCAAACGTAAGCTCGTCGTCGTTGGCGATGGCGGTGCGGCAAAACGAGCTTGTTGATCGTCTACTCTGAAACCGTTTCCCCGAGGACTACACGCCCACCATCTTCGACAATTACTCTGGCTCAGGTCGCTTCAAGGTCACCCTGTTGAGCTTGCGCTCTGGGACACGGCCGGGCAAGAGGAGTCGACCGGCTTCGGCCCCTGTCGTATCCAGAGTCGAACGTGATCCTCATCTGCTTTGCCGTTGACTTTCCCACAAGTTTGATGAATGTTCAAGACAGGTACGTCTTTTTGCTCTCAACTTTCTCATGCATCATCTCTTTTCCGACCCCACGACTGACGACTTTGCAACAGTGGTACCCGGAGATCAATCACTTCCTTGAGCACGTGCCAATCATTCTGGTCGGTCTCAAGACAGATCTGCGGACGGACCCACATGCTCTAGCAATGCTCAAAGCTCAGGGAACCACCCCTGTCAGTCCTTCCCAAGGGAGACAGGTTGCGTTGACATTGGAGCTGCCGCTTACGTCGAGTGCAGTGCACGTCTCAACAGTGGAGTACGCGAGGTGTTCGACACGGCCTTGGTTCATGCTATGGGTTACGGCGAGCCTGTTGCCACTGATTCAGCAGCCTTCAGTCCCAAAGGGAATGTGGCTACGCCTTCGACAGACAAACAACAGCTATATCAACTTCTGCGCGCTGGGCCTGCAGTGCCCCAACCTCGACGCCGGAAACGACAGTGCCAAATTTTCTGATTCAGGAGCCAGGTGCTCTTTGCCAGTCGCTGCCCCCCTCCCCCTTCCCCCACTGCATACTCGTGGATGCTCTCATTTTCTTCTCCTGCATTCGGTCATCGCCTCCTTCCTCTCCTTCCTCGTCGCTGGCGCGCTGCTTGTATGATACGACCCCGGCTACGTCTGGACCCAATGTATCCTCTGGTTCCCTTTGCCCGGGCCCTCATACTACTATGCATATGTCCCTCAAAAAGTCATTGTTTTCCTGCGATGATTTCGCATCGAAGGAGCGAAGAGACGGTGCACCTAACGTGTACCAACGAGGAGGAGCCATGCGCTCGTTGTTTCAAGCACCATGGCCTGCTCAACCTTCGTGGCGAGGCACTGCTGAGGTTGCTTCGGCAGTGGCTATTACAGTACAGCCACCAAATTTGGAGGTTTCCATCCACGATGCTGGTACATGGCTGCCCGACGCTTGCGCCGCTATTACGCAATCCACCAGCAGGGTTGGAGGTTGGAATGAAATTGGAATGGGTCATGTGACCTGATCTCGCTGATGCGCCCCACGCTGCGGCCCTGCACAGGGCCAGCACTGTTGTACGTTGCTTGTTGCTAGTGGCTGCAAGGCGCAGGGCCGTGCGCACATCACATGCATCACATCCACACCAACCAGCGCATAGACGCTTTCTAGTTGGTACTGGGTAGCGTTTCGCCTATAGCAGCGTCACACGTCAAGCTCACTGCGCCCCCAGCGCTCCCGACAGTCAGCAAGTCCGCCTCGCCACCCCGCCGGCGCCAAGCTCCCCCCTGCGCCCACACGCCTGGCCTGCCTCCACCCATCCCCCAGACGACGCCCGCGCGTGCAGCTCCCCCCCCCCCTGCTGTTGGCACACCACACCATCCCCGCCTTCTTTGTGTCCGCATTATCGTCACCCGAAGGTGCGCAGCGCAGCATGGCGCGGCAGGACGCACCCCCAACCCTCACTAGTCTGGCTCGCTCGTCGGGTTCGTTGGCGGAGCTTGCCAGCGTCCAGCTCAGCTCCGACTCGCCTTGCGAGTCGGACGCTGCTGACAGCACTCCGTTTGACGCCCAGTATGGATTTAATCGCGAACGGTGTGTCGCTCCCCCGGGGAGTTTGGCCCTAGTCCTTAGTCCATCGAGATCACTAACCTTGTCCTCTCACTATGAATCCCAGTCTGCTCGATGGGTTACGAAAACGCGCGAGATAGTCAACAACCTCCAACTCTTTAACAATGGCCGGATTCTACAGTACCCTGAGATGAATGCACCATCGCCCTCTGTTATTGTCACGCCGATGCGGTCGACTTCATTGGACACGGCTGGGACTACCCAACCTGAGTTTGGCCCGACACATTCTAGGCTCCCAGGAACGGAAAATATTGTGATGCGTCCCCGTGCTTCTGCTTCTTCGGCCACACTTGACTTGTTTCCCACCAAGGAACAGGACGGGCTGAGCATCCTTCGCCTTGATCTGCAAGTTGGGCCGGCTCGACCCTTTCGACCGGCTTCAATGTGCCGCGAGTGCGCGAGTCGGTGTTGCAGTCGCTGGAAAAGTCGTCCGTGGCCCAACTCTTAGATGGAAAGATGGCCCAGACCGTTCAACATTTGGAAGCGTTGCATTTGCGGATCAGCGACCGTCAGTCCAAGGTGCTAATCACGGGCGATTTGAATGCGGGAAAAAGCACGTTCGTAAACAGTCTACTGCGTCGCGAAATCATGCCGACCGATCAGCAGCCGTGCACCACTGCATTTTGCGAAGTGCTGGACGCTCTCGAATTCAACGCGGGCAAGGAGGAGATTCATATGCCGCGACCAGGCAAGATTTATCGCCCAGAGGACGATGACAGCTACGTGCGCTATTCACTGGAGCAGGCTGAGGAGCTTATGTCCTTGCTGGAAGAGAGCCAGACATTACCATTGCTCAAGTGCTACTGCACTGATCAACGCGGGACGCAAGAAAGTCTCCTGCGCAATGGGGTAGTGGACATTTCTCTCATCGACGCTCCTGGTCTGAACCGTGATTCGCTCAAGACTACAGCTCTCTTTGCCCGTCAGGATGAGATCGACATCATTGTTTTCGTCGTCTCGGCGGAAACTTTACACCCTCTCGGCCAAGGAATTTTTGTGGAATGCGTCCAACGAGAAAGCGTACATCTTCGTCGTCGTCAACAAGTTTGACCAGATCAAGAATAAGGACAAGTGCAAGCGTCTTGTGCTGGAACAGATTAAGCAACTTAGTCCACGTACTTACAGCGACGCCGAAGAATTGGTGCACTTTGTAGACTCGGAAGATGTGTTTCCAACCAGGGATGCTGACCTGGCTGACGCGACTGTCATCTTTCCTGGCAAGGCGAGCGCTCGGCAAGTAGCGTTTACACGTCTGGAACAGTCATTGCGCAAATTTGTGCTTCTCAAGCGGTCCAAATCCAAACTGCTTCCTGCACAGGTGTATGTGCTACGACTCTTGGCCGATGTGATCCTCTTGGCTCAGACCAACTCTTCGTTGGCTCAGGATGAAGAAGCGGCAGCTACCTCCGCTCTCGCTCTGGCCAAGCTCTGCAAGATTGTCGTCGGCGAGCGGACCAATTGACAGTCAAATTGGATGAGCAGAGGACAAAACGGTATCTTCCGCGCAGACGGTGATCGCAGATCAGCTTTCCGGTGCCCTAGCGTGCGTGCGAGCAGGGCACAGCGCTCACCCAGCTGTATTGTTACCAGCTTATCCTGGTTTGCTCGAGGCGTGGCGCTACGCAGAGGAGGTAAGGCAGGCGATGGTTGGCTCATTGGAAGCAGCTGTGCGGGAGGCGGAGCACCAATCTCGCCAGATTACCAGCGAAGCCGTGACCCTGGTCAAGCATCTGGGTGAGGCTCATCTGCCAGCTGGCGTGGGCCACTCGAATCGAGTGTTTCTGCCTGATGCCATGTTTTCGTCCAAGCGTTCGCATGCGCGCCGCGAGTCACGGACGAGCATGGCTAACCACTTGGCCTGGCTCGGCCTGCCCAAAACTGCACTCATTTCACCCGCTACAGATCTGCTGGATGTGCCATTCCTCGTGTCAGGCTTGCTGTCCCCCCTCAATGGTCTGAGTCAAAAATC
Organism: Moniliella sp. 'wahieum'; assembly: GCA_003971905.1. Lineage (NCBI taxonomy): Eukaryota > Fungi > Basidiomycota > Moniliellomycetes > Moniliellales > Moniliellaceae > Moniliella > Moniliella sp. 'wahieum'. The sequence goes on along the minus strand of RSEE01000003.1, from coordinate 375,369 downwards.
AATCAAGCCGATCGACGCCCATCACGGCCCGACAACAGGCTGGCTGACAGAACTGGAGAACCATCTTGTCGGCAGCTTTACCCTTGGCCTTGGCGCGTTGACGCTGGTGGGGAGCAAGGCATTCGGGTCTACTGCAGTGATTGAGGGGCTGCGTGACTGCAGAAGTAATCGGCAACCGCAGCGTGCGTAATGCTATTGGTCCGTCTTTGCCCTGGCTTTGGCTGGCCCGTGACATATGTGATCTTTGATTGCCTAACTCGATTCCGCGCAACGTGGGACGGGCCTTGTTGGCGGCTGCTGCAGCGAGATCGCCATCGAGCGCTGAGGTTGTTGCTCTGGGCCCTCGTTCAGCCGAGGTGGAGGATGCAGGCTTTACGGCCATGCACCGAGCGTATTTCTCGCGAGGTGCGTAAGGTGATGCGTCTCGCCAGCTGGGACTTGCAAGAGACGTTCCGCGCTGCGATCAGTGAAAAGGCGTCGCAGGTAGCGGCTGCAGAACACCAGATCGCCCAAGCGCACAAGGCTCGGCAGTTCTTTAACCAAGCTCTCGAGAGTTCCCGCAGCGCCCGGGAGGAAGTAGCCACGCTTCATATTGGGGATGAAGCAGGTCCTGTTTCGGCCCCGGCGCGAAGCGAAGGGTAAGAGTCTTGCCTTCCCTGCCCTACTAGCTCCCCTCTCCTACCCTCTTCTGCTTGGAGGGGGTGTTTCTTCCCTTGCCTTGCAACAACCCCTTTCATGTCATGCCCTTCTCTGCCCATTGCTCTGCATCCGCTTTTCTCTGCTCTTCCCATTTCCGTCCCATCTGGTCTTCCCCCACCCCATCTACTACAATGTTGCGCTGTGGAGGGAACCTATTGCCAATGTCATCGGCACACCCCACCAGATCCTCCCCGTGGCGGGTGGGCAATGGGCTTTTTATACACAGCGTTTTACATATCGTTGTGCGACTGGTGCCCTCCTGTGTGAGTATTGCAGAGTTCGGTCGGTGCTGGTTCGATTCAGCGTTCACCTTGAACGGCCACTCATTTGCCTCATTTTCCTCCTTGAAGCTGCTTGCTGCTGTTGTACCGTGACTGGTTTTGTTCTGCCAGGGCTTTGCATACGACCTTTTAAAGAGATCGATGGCGCTTCCAAACAACCCCCGCAAGATGAACGGTTCGGTTTAGACGTAGCGTTCCCCTGTCCCAGCCTTAAGCTCTGTCAATGGAATGCACACAACCTAGAGATCGAGCAACCGGATGAAGCTGTTGGTCGATAATAATAAAGCTTCTTGAAGCTTGAGGATCAGATGGGCTGAATCGGCCGATCGGTGCAACTCATTTGAAATGAAATGTTGGACACGTGGGCTGCTACTCCGAGGGCGCGGCCGGCTGGGATGGCAGTAGCCATGGAGTTATTGATGGAAGAAGGGCTTCAAAAAGTGACACGCCCCCAAGATTTTCGGCGTCACAACCACAACTCCGGGCGCCGTTGCCGTCGCGGTTGCCATTGTTGTTGCCGTTGTCACTGTACCTCCCCCTCTCGCTGCGCTTTCTCCACGCTCAACGTGCTTGAGACGTGGTCTGTTACCAGGCTCAGCATGCGCGTTCCTTCTTTTCCTGCCCATTCGACCCGCATTGCTCGGCTGTGCACGCCCTGCCATTCGCGGCAATTTGCCACCTCCAACTTGGGTCGGCGGCTCCACCCACCCTCCCACACCCTCGGCTGTGGTGGCACCAACGAGCTTGCCTTTCCGGCGCAACGCCCTGTCTTCGTTACCCACACCCTCCCTTGTCCGGTTTGCTTCCTCTGTCCCATCTTCTTCTTCTCCTCATCTTCTCCAACGCCCCGCCCAAGCCCGAACCCGACAGGACGGCCCGTCCTCGGCTGAGCCTGGTCCAGCAAGTGCTTGCGCAGATTCGTCCCCCTGCGAAAGAGGGAGAACCATACCCTAGCCTCAAGAAATTGTGGGCACTTGCGGCAACCCAAAAAAGACCATCATTCTGGCCCTCGCCTTGTTGCTCATTTCCTCGGGTGTTACTCTCACCATCCCAGCAGTCATTGGTCGCTTGATTGACTTGTTTGGTACCGACGACACGCATGCCTTTTGGGGGCTTACCTTCAATCAAGTGGCTCCGGTGCTCGTCTTGGTTTTTGCGATTGGGGCAGCGGACCAAGCTGGGAGCAACATTTTACTTGACATGTCAGCCATCCGGTTGATCCAAAACTTGCGTCAGCGCAGCTTTTCCTCGGCACTGCGCCAGGACGTCGAGTGGGCTGACAAGCACGCAGGCGATGTAGTGAGCCGGCTGAGTGTTGACACGACCATCGTCGGCGACAGTCTCACTTCGGATGTTGGCGATGGGTTGCGAGCGGCCGTCACGGTTGTTGCGGCGGGCACGGCAATGCTGTGGATTTCAACCGACTTGACCTACCTCATGCTGGGCATTATCCCTCCCACGGCTGTCGGTGCTGTATGGTACGGCAGGTACATTCGTGGTCTGACCCACAAGACCCAAGACGCTGTGGGGAAAATGACAGATGTGGCCCAAGAGCGGCTGGCACCGCACGCGTTCCGTACCATCACTGCCTACAATGCACAGGGAATGGAGGCCAAGCGTTTGCTCGGTGAAATCAAGGCTATTTCTCAGGTCCAAGTGACGGAGGCCAAGGCAACAGGTTACTTTTACGCTGGCATGGGCTTTATCGGCAACTGTGCCATCCTCACTTTTTGCCTACGGCGGTACACTGGTCTCCAAGGGGATCCTCACCACGGGTGATCTCACGTCGCTGATGATGTATACTGCCTATCTCGGCGGTGGCCTGGCCAACCTAACGGGGTTCTTTGCCAGTATTATGAAGGGTATGGGCGCAGGGGCTCGTGTGTTTGCCTTGATGGAACGCGAGCCACACATTCAGTCCGGAAAGCGTCTCGAGCCACCCGACGCTTCCAATCCAACAATCGAATTTTGCAACGTCGATTTCAGTTACCCTAGTCGTCCGGAGCGGCCCATTCTACAAGACTTTAACTTGACCATCAAGCCGGGCACCAACGTTGCTCTCTGTGGGTCATGGGGGTAGGGAAGAGTTCGGTGCATTCCCTTGTGCTCCGCCTGTACGATCCAGACGCGGGGCAGGTCAGGGTTGCAGGTCACGACGTGAAGGAGTATCAGTTGGACGAGCTGCGCAACCTCTTTGGTGTGGTGGGGCAAGACCCGGTATGTGTTCTCTGCGCTCTTCTTGATTCAGACTCTGTCGTATACTGACTTTTACGTATAGGTCATGTTCGAGGGCACAATCGCTGAGAATATTGCGTACTCGCGTCCAGGAGCAAGCATGGCCGAGATTGAAGCTGCGGCGGACGCGGCCAATTGCATGGACTTTATCCGTGCTCTCCCTCTGGGCTTCGACACGAATGCGCGCCAATTGTCGGGCGGACAGCGGCAACGGATCAGCATCGCACGTTCTCTTCTCCGCGGCGCACCTATTCTGCTCATGGACGAGGCGACCTCGGCCCTGGACACCAACTCGGAGCACTTGATCAACAGTACCGTCCAAAAGATTGTCAAGTCGGGTCAGGCGACCGTATGGATCATTGCCCATCGCTTGTCGACGATCAAGTCGGCTGACGTGATTGTCGTGCTGGACCAAGGCCGTGTGGCCGAAATGGGCAGCTTTCAAGAGCTCAACAGGCCTGGGACCCAGTTTGAGAAGCTCGTCCGGGCTCAGCTAACCGACTCGAACAAAGAAACGGGTGACCTGTTTTCCCCTGAGAAGGAGAAGATCCTTTTCGACCGGGACGAGGACCTGTTTCCGACTCCCTGATTGATGCGCATGTGGACGCGTTGCGGGCAAAGGAAAAAGCGTTGGCTGCCGAGTCACTCTCTGGGCACGTGCCTCCGTCTGTGTCGGATGCCGAGTTGGAACTGCACCTTGGCTTGGGCGCCACGTTGGGGCCGATGCCCAATGTGCCGGTGCCGGACGAGCACCCCCTGGACGCCATAGCAGCTGCGCAACTGGCCGAACGCATGACCGCAACGGAGGTCTCCAAGGAGGCGCGGCCATGAAGAGACCCCGTGCTACGCTTGTGTGGGGAAAGAAGCCGGTTACTGTCTGTACTTTAATGTTATGCCTGCCCGTCCCAACTGCCACAGGATTGAGTATTGAGTTGAGTTCAACCTGATCTTAGGAGGTGGAACAGGAGCACCCATTCCCTCTCCCTCCCGCTGCTCTCTTGAGAGGGTTGGGCATTAGTTATGGAACGGCGGGACGACGGTGGTGGTGTTCCATCGAACAACACACAATCTCTACAAATAGATGGCCAGTCGATCGGTGACCGGTGAACGCGCATAGCCGCTGAGCGCGACTGTTGTGGCGCGGTCGGTCACCGGTCAGGCCTCAGGCCAGTCATTGGTCACCGGTCACTAGTCACTCCATCGAAAGCCGCGGCGCAGATCTGCTGGGCTTCGGGACGCTAAAGTCCGATCCTCCTCTTCTTCGCTCCACCATCCGCTTGGCAACAACCCGATCGCCCCCCTTTGTATTAGATGTTGAGTGACGTCCAGAACATCCTTGCCACGCTCGAGGCCAACAAGAGCGCCTATGTCCAACGCCTGGCCGAAGCTGTGGCTATCCCATCGGTATCGGGCGAGGCGATGGCGCGGCCGGAGGTCCACCGCATGGCTGCCTGGCTTGTTGCTCGGCTGAACGAAGCTGGGGCAACAACAGAGCTGAGGGCAATGGGGAATCAGATTCTCGATGGTATTGAGGTAGACCTCCCACCTGTCATCCTCGCCCAGGTCGGTACGGACCCGAGCAAGAAGACGTTACTAGTCTATGGCGTGCGTGCTCCTCTCGATATCTCACCGGGAGTTGAAATATGCGTTTAACCTCGTCTGTCTGGCAGCACTACGATGTACAGCCAGCGGCCAAGGTGGATGGATGGGCGACAGAGCCGTTTGTGCTAACCCAGGATGATCAAGGCCGCATGTGGGGTCGGGGCACAAGCGATGACAAGGGCCCTGTCCTGGGCTGGATCAATGTTCTGGATGCCCACCGCCAAACGGGAACGGAGCTTCCAGTCAATTTGAAGATGTGCTTCGAAGGGATGGAGGAATCGGGTTCTGTTGGGTTGCATGACCTCATTGCACAGGAAAAAGGGGGCTTTTTTGCGCAGGCCGATGCAATCTGCATCTCTGACAACACATGGCTCTCTAAGCGGCCGTGCTTGACCCATGGCCTACGGGGGATCCAGTACTTTGAACTGCACATTGAGGGTCCTGGAGTGGATTTGCACTCGGGGCTGTTTGGAGGCATGGTGTATGAGCCGATGACGGACCTGATTCGTATCCTCTCTCAGCTCGTCACATCCCAAGGGGAGATTCTCATTCCTGGGATCAACGATCTTGTCCGCCCACTCACGCCTGACGAAGCCAAGCGGTACGAGGTGATGGATTTTGACTTGGCTACCCTCGAGGACAGTGCCAAGGCCAAAGTCGCTCGCTCCGAGGATAAGAGCGCGCTGCTGATGGCACGCATGCGCTACCCGACCTTGTCTGTTCACAGCATCGAGAGCTCGGCTGGACCAGGTCCCAAAACAGCCATCCCAGGCAAGGTCCTGGGCCGGTTCTCTCTCCGTCTCGTGCCCGACATGTCGCCTGAACAGGTGATTAAGCTGACGACTGACTACATCAACCATCTCTGGGCTCAGTTGGGGAGCAAAAACAAGATGCGGCTCGACGCCAATCCAGGGGGGAAGCCATGGATGGCAGACACGGACCACTGGAACTACACGGCGGCTTCCAAGGCGGTCGAGGCAGTCTATGGTGTAGTCCCCGACTTGACTCGTGAAGGCGGATCAATCCCTGTCGCCCTCTCGTTTGCGGACGTACTGGAGAAAAACTTGCTACTTCTTCCTATGGGGGGTGCAGATGACGGGGCTCATGCGATCGAATCCCTTGAGCTGCGCAACTTTATTGAAGGTTCCAAGGTGATGGCAGTGTACCTTCACGAGTTGGCCGTGGCTTCAGTTTAATTTTTGGCATTCTGGGCCCAAATGAAGAATGCATATGTTGATGGTTGAGTGATCCAAGAGGGGGGAGAGTCAGCAAAAAAAAACGCAAGTATATACGAGTAAGAGGTCTTCGATAGCAATCCCCCCACGCGGTTGTTACTCTAGTTTCTGTTGCCCGATTTCAACTATCATGTCCAAGAGATCTGGTATGCGCCGTAGAGGTTGCGTGAATCAATGTGTTGGTCTTCGTATATAAGTGTGAGGGTTACTCCCCACAGGCCGAATGTCGTCAAGACTGTGAGTAAATGAAGAGCGAAGAGCAACAGCATATATTACTCGTAATGCACCAAGGAAGAAAGCATCAGAGACGTGAGCTCTGCTACTAGAAATCAAAGGCTCGAGCACCCTCTTAGAAAGGTCGTCTAGGTGTCTACTATGTATGGCCGATGATATGTCTATTCTCGTCAGTAAGAGAGTGGTACCACTACTTCACCCACAACAGTTTCATGTCTTTGGCACCGTATGCTCGTTGTTGTCCACTGTGTCCACAATGCATCCCTCCGCCAATACCAAAACAGGCCCGTCCGTCCACAGGACTGCAGGTTAGGCATTTAGTGTCCATAAACCGCAGTGGGAAACATCCAAATGTACCAGCTACAAACAAAGCGAGCCTGTGGTTATAGCCCCGAAGAGCGCTACTTATAGCTTTTCAGCTTTGGAAACGTTGCCTCAAGCATCAATCAAGCTGGGTCCTGGTCAGTACAATGACGACCACCCTGACCCACCAAGGATCGTGAAAAAGAAAACATGAACATAGCAACCAAAAGGCTGCTTATTACAGCAGAATACCCACAGAAAAGAATGTACGGGCCAGTACAGGCCCACAATGAGGAGAAAAAAGTAAATAAGGGGAAACTACCCGTGCCTTATACAGCCGGAGGAGGGCGCTTGCGAAGCTTCTCAGAAGCCCACACGCTCGTTGGCCACATCGAAGGTAATGGGGCCATTGGCTTGAAAGACACTGTCACCCAAAATCCAGCCAATGCTGGAAGTGCCCGAACTGCCAACAACAGCAAAGACGCAGTTTCCACTGTCGTCTGTTCCGTACGACGTGTACTTGCCCAAGTTGACAGACTTGCCGCCGAGCTTGAAAGTGACGGAAGGGGGGCTGGAGCAATCGTAGGTGGCCTGCACGGAGCCCGATCCGAATTGAGGAGCCAATCCGAGTGAAGCGTATAGCTCGAGAGCCTCGAGAAAAGGTGCCTGCAGGGGGAAAGAAGGTCAAGGGGTTAGGGTGGGCTATATTTTGGTAGGGATGAGCAGAAAAAGCGTGTACTTACCACCACCAAAGTCGTGCCTGTGTTGGCCAGAACCAAGAGAGTGCCTGCGTCAGAATTTCTGCAGTCATACAACACGCCCGTCAAAGATACGTACCCGAGTCGACAATCCCACTGATCGACTTGCCGTTCACTTCGGCGTCGATGGACCAGTAGGAAGCGTCAGTCACTTTAGCCCATGAGGGTTGACTTCCGGCCGTGCCGATGGACAAGGTGGATCCGGACTTCTTCAAATCAAAGACAAAGGACTTTTGGCTCAGCACATTCGCTTTGATAAGGGAGTAGAACCAGGGCTCCTGCTGCTTGAACGAAGCGAGATTGGGGAAAGCCATGCCACTGATGCCCTGGCTGTTTCCCTCGCCCGAGAGGAAGGTGGAGTTGGACTTTCCAATGTAGGCCTTGGGCGCGCCCAAGCCACCAATCGATAGCTTGTCCGCGTACACCTCGCCCGAGGCAGTGGTGCCGTCACCGTACGAGTCGCTAAAGGTCGTATGAGTGTCGTCGGAAGTGCTCGATTCAGAGGGCTTGTAAGCAGAAGGGTTGACAAGCGTGTCGGAACTACCCGTGTCAAAGTCTGGGGGAAACGGTCACGTCAGTTTATAGAGACTCATAGAGGCTATCCGCCACCAATGGTGCGGCGCGCGCTTAGAAGTGGGGGGGCAGAGGGTACGGACCAATTGGGATGGACTGGGAAGGCGTGCCGAACGCAATGATGCCTGCAGACAGAGTAGTGATGAGTGAGGTACATGTTGAGTGAGGTACATGTGTGGATGCTATCTGATAGGGGAAGGATGGCACGTACCGGTCCAGAGCAAGCCATCCTGCACGTCGGTCAAAGCGACTTCCCCAGTACCGCGGCGGCTGGAGTGGTCACGGGTGTCCAAAGGGTGGCGCAGGCCCGTATTTGCGAAGTAGTTGTCAAAGGTGCGCTGGTACTTGGTGTTGACGCGGTTGATCTCCTTCTGAATGAGGACCGAGTCCACGGCACCGTTCCTGGCATGGACGCTGCGGGCAGGGTTGCGAGCTAGCGGGATCTCGAGGACGCCTGCTGCGGGGCTGGGCTTGGGCAGAGCGGTGGCCCCGAGAGCGAGGGCAAGGGAGACAAAGAGGGGGGCGAGCTGCATGCAGACAAGATGGCAGGTGGTGCTGGTGGTGGTGTGGGTGGCTGAAGCAGGGGGTTGGGACGGTGTAGCAAGCCTAAACTGTGCAGGGGCACATATATCAGCCGTAGTAACAATGGACGCAGTCTTGACCTGTCGGGACGCGCGGCAGGCATTCATGATGCATGACATGGATGATGCATGCTTGCTGTGTGTATATGATCGTCTGCAAGCCCCCGCTTGTCCCTCCTGCACAGGGGCAGTGTGTGGCATGGGTGCGTCGACATAGCGCGGCCTGCACTGCTGCGGGGGGGGGGCTCGGCTGCATCTCGGCATTGCCTGGCACGGGACGGCTGCTGAGCCGGCCCGGAGCAGACTGTGGGTGTGCGCCGCCACTGCATGGGGCCACTGTTGGCGCCAGGCGTTTTTGCTGGCCTTGGCGCGCCACGAGATGTTCGTGGCTGGCGTCTATACATGGTCTCAACGAACGACACATGCTTCCGGAGACAGAAACTCAAGGGTAAGGATGACATATTAGCACGCAATATGGGACACAGACTGGCCTGGAACAGGGCTGGGGCTTGGATGGGCTTGGAGGTGGACGGGTTCAGAGAACATCGAGAACGAAGGAGGGCGGCAGCCCAGATGCGTGGCACACGCGAAGCGCGAAGAGCTGCATCTGAGACGTTCAGGTTGGGTTGATGTGTTGATAAGCCGCCCGACATCTGCGACACCTTGCCTGTGATCCGATGCATCTGTTGGCATCTCGTTTTCGCGTAATGCATTAATCCAACCCCCGCAGGTATTTTGATGTTACGGGGCGCTCCGTATATCCTCGGACGCTGAGCTCCGCATTTGTTGATTTCCATATTGTGAAAGCGGACACGATGAGGTATTGCCTGCGGATGAAGGAGAACTCGTGGTATGTGCGTGACTACGATCGCCCTCGTATATTACAGACAACAACCTATTGTCGGGAGCAGAAGAGAGAGACGAAAAGGCAATGATCGAGATCCAGCCTCCATGCAACAAATGTACATTCAGGCATACACAAGGGGAGAAGGGGATGGGTGAGGGGCGTACAACTCCGAAATATCTTACCAACAGCCGGGCCCTGAGCCTGAATCGCCTCAGACGACTGAGCTGAGCGAAACCATAATTGCTTCGTTGCCAAAGCTGGCTAAGGATGCCAGAGGGTCAAGCTCGGTTATGTCCTTCGCCACTCTTCATTGACAACCATGATCGGAACAGCGGTTCTTCCCTGTGCTCGCTGCGACAAGCCCACTGTTGAGCCATCAGGTGGCTCGTGCTTTGGCCAATGTCCCTTCGGTTCCTCCTCAACAGGCCTAGGAGTTCCGTTGTTTCTATTCTCTCCTGTTTTTTCCTTGTTCCGCAGCTTAGCCCCTGGCGATGGCGACTCGCTGCTTGATGTTCCTCTGTAGGTGTTGCTGGTTGGATTAGATGACCACCACCACCACGAGGGCGATTCCATCGCCCTCGAGGACCATCCGGACTCCAGGTCTGATCACATCCACATCCTGAAGACGTGTGTGCGCGTCGCGCGTATAATATGTGAGGCTAGCCTGAGGACATTCCCTCTTTGGTTTGTTACATGACCACATTCCCTCTGTTTTGGTTTCCCGTGCACACATCTAATCTATAGCCACTGAGGCCACTGAGGGTTGTCCACCGCCAATACTCTCAATCTTGAATATACTCCACAGACCATATCTTCGGGTGGAAGATACATGTGCACAAACCGTATGTGGCTCGTTCTCATTACCTTCATTGCTTAATCCGTTTAACATTTAATTTTCACCCTGGATCGAACCATCGTTCATCGATCGTTCATCTGTTCAACGTTCAACGTTCAACGTACGTTCAATGTTCATCGACACGCGTCATCGTTCATCTTACACGTTCACCACATTCGACGTCCGACGCTTCCGCCACCACCTCATCTGTCTGCGCCCCGCCTCTCTCTCCCCGCATACACTATGGCCAGCTCACGTCGTCTTACCAAGGTGTGTTCTGGCCGTACTCCCTGCTTTTATCTAGTTGGGTGATGCCTTCAACGTCAACGCTCCACTTGAGCGTTAGCAAATGTCAACATCCTGACAGCCCGCTGGCGTCAACCCATTCGCCAGATCGTGTGACTGAACGTCGGAGCTAACCTTGTGTTTGGCAGGAGCTACAAGACCTCCAGAAAGAACCTCTGCAAGGAATTGGTATGTCCTGCGTATCGGCATCTACATTCCGTACTAACCATGTCTTACTACCTCCGCTCCATCGCTTTTTTGTCATTCCCCAAGTTGTCGAGCCAAACGGGTATGTTCTATCGTCTTGATCCCCTACTCCCCCATACAAATCCACCCATCACCACATTCTGGAGGCTAATACGTATGCTTATCTAGCGACAACCTCTACTCCTGGACAGCGGTCATCAAGGGACCCCCTGAAAGCCCCTACGCTCAGGGTAGCTTTGAGCTCTCGCTCGACTTTCCCGTCGAGTACCCATTCCGCGCGCCCAAGGTCAAGTTCAACACCCGTATTTATCACCCCAATGTCGACGACAGCGGAAACCTGTGTGTCGGGCTGCTTAAAAGCGAAGCTTGGAAACCTTCAACCAAGGCTTCCACTAGTACGTCCCCCCCTTTCTCCTCTCCATTATGGGGATGAGGAAGACGCAGCGCTGACGTTCCTTTTCTTGCTTTGCCCAGTTCTTCTGACGATTGAGCAACTCATTGCCGAGCCCGACCCGGACGATGCGTTGGTCGCTTCGATCGGTATGTTGCCCCTTTGTTCACTTGCTTGTGGCCAGCGCGGTGGTACAATATACTGACTTTGCTTCGTTTAGCCGAGGAGTACAAGACCGACCGTAAGCAGTACAATGAAACGGCCGCTCAGTGGGTCAAGAAGGTACGCTCACGTTTCCCCCCTCTTGCTTTGCGAACTGCCGTGATGGTCTGACTGATGATTGATGGCTGTGGGACCAGTACTGCAAGTAAGGGCTCGCCCTCGCCCTAGCCGGGTCTCCACCTACTGTATGACCTTTTTACTACATTACTACGTGCCAATGTCCCCCCCCTCTCAGGACATGAACGATATCGTTCAGTTGCACATATGAGTCGGGACCGAAGAAGGGGAGTGAACACACGTACCCCTCTCCCCCCGTTGATGGGGAAGCGCACTAAGGGGCCAAAACTAATACAATGATGGGTCTGAGCTGGGCCAGCAAGCTCGGTCAAGATGAGTAACGTGAGCGTGAAGAAGGACAGATGACGGAGCAAGCGAAGCACATGATGGCTGGGATGACATGGTCTGTTACCCGGTAGGGGGCAAGTAAAAACAGAGCCGAAAAACTGCAGGCTAATGGCCATTAGAGATGCCCACAGAAGTGGAACAACCGTCGGCCAAGGGGAGGCGGAGCGCAAGAAGCGTAATGGGATTGGAGGAGAGCCCCTTCCAGAGGGGTTGGATGACGACGACGACGAAAGGTTGGCTGTACCAGAATGAGGACGGAGAGCCTGCTCCGACACAACGAGGCACCCATAGGTAAGTGTTGCCAGCAAGAGAATAGAATCGGTCGAGTCCCTTGCATAGCAGAAGGAACGGGGGAAGTCGGACTTGGCCAACCGCAGCAGAACGTATAGCAATAGACGGACACTCCCTCAGGCTGAAGTGGCGCAGAGAGCCATTAGTGCGCCCCTCCATCTTCTAGGCCAAAAGGAGTCGAGTGATGTGAACCAGTACTTCGCGGCTCTGGGAGAGAAAGGAGAAGTTGGTTGGCATGGTGTTGTTGACGCATCTCGATTGCCATACGGAGCGAATGAGGATGAGGTTGGGAATTCGTTGACGGATTCGACAGTTGGCTCAAACCCACGGAGGAAGTCGAAGTCGCAGCTAAAGGGACTTCGTGGACCGAGCTGGGTTTGACACACCGAAGAGGAAACTGGAATGTTGCCAGCGCTGATGGGTTCAGGGGTGCATGCTGGGGCGGCGGAGCGGCTGCTTGTACCGAAGGAAGCCGTATCGCCAGGATACCGAATGCGGCTCGTCGCCTCAGGTGGGGCGGACAAGGCGCAATTGGTCAAGGCCATGGGATCCATCAGCTCCGCATGGACGACTTCGAGGAAAAAACTTTGATGGAGCTGTTGTGGCTGCCCATTTTGGACACAGGTAGCCACCACCGTGATCTGCCCTCCCTCCCCTGGCATTGTAGGCGTACCAATGAGCGTATCATGCACCCTGTCATCACTCCATCGAACCCAACTGGGTGCCTCCTTGACTTCATACGAGGCCTGAATGCCGTCGCTCGGCCCGATAGGGTCCCAGATCCGCAACTTCCACACCCATCGTTGGTTCAGGCACGCTCGGGTCGGCCCCCCGCAATCCGACGAGTAAACTCGCGAAATTCCCACCCTCCCTCGGGACGCTTGCGCGCATCAATAATCCAATTGTGGTTCCCGCGCGACTTGGCCTTGCGCCCATCTTCATTGAAGCGGGAAATCAAAGGCTGAGACCAGAGGTAGAGTTTGAGTTGCTTCAGGGTCATCTCTCCCTCCAAGTTCCCCTTCTGCCGTTGCAACACCCGCTCGTGGAACGCCTTGGTAAACGCATTGATCCGGAACCGGAACGGACGAAAGTCAGGTGACTCGTCCAGTCGAGCCATCCGCTTGGGCATCAAGAGTTGTAGACAGGCTCCCCCGCGCTATTTTAAAGTCCACTGTTGAACAGAGAGAAAAAGGAGGGTCAGAATGGACATCGTCCGTGTAGCAGAAAAGAGGGTTTACTCACAGTCAGAACAAATCTCATCGAGGAGCTCGAGGAGAACCTCGTCCAACCAGAGCCGTAGTCAGGATTCACGGAGGAAGCCACCGCATCACATTCAAGATGGGTATCGTCTAAAATGGGTGAGGGAACGGCCAGGGGGACCCTCGGAAGCGCAGTGCGCAGGAGAGATGGGGCCATAACGTAAGAATCAGATGCGGCGCGCATATGCGCCGTAGGCATAACCACGAGCGGTGATAATGTGGGCGGCGGCCGATTCGCGCTGAATCTGCGTCTGGGCAGTACTCTGTCCTCTCAGGTCGGACGGGGCCCGTGTCACATCACCAAGCGCCTGAGGGACTTGACATTGGTAATGGGAAGAATTGAAGGCGAATCGCCCCGACTAAGGTGTTGCCAAAGGAGGAGGGATGTGAAGGAGGCAGTGTTCACTGGTATCTCTCGTTGGCGGTGTTGGTACTCAAATCGTTTTGTAAGCACTGGTTCGGATGAATTCCCCCAGGAGCTGTAGACTCCACGGCTAAAGGCAGATGAGGGGAGTCACTTGCGTTCGAGGAGGGAAGTTTGAGGCCGAGAGAAGGAGAAGTCCATCGGACGTATTGCCAGTCGCGGGTGGAATAGTGCGGTCAATGGAGCTAATAGCCCATCCATTGGCAATGTCTGGGGAATGGAAACATTGTGAACCCCGTCTTGTAGACGAGGGAATGACGCATGCGCCCATGCTGAATGTGGCTAGAACGTAAGAACTTGACCAAGCCTGGGTCCATGTTGTCATCATCATCACTCGCTCGCCGTTTCCCAACCCAGGAGAATCGAAGATAGGTATATTAGCAACTCTCTCACTGGGGTAGGCATAGCTGTCGAGGGCGCTCATGGCCGGACAGGCTGCCGACGGTGTTGACGGTCCAGCGCCCATTACATGCGATGCAAGCAGCAAAGTTCCGGCAGATGGGTGTTTGACGTGCCACCGTTTAAGACTTGATCCAGGGCATGCTGCAGTTGATCCAGAAATCGTTTGCTCTGCATATGCTCACCGTTGCGAAAGTGAGTTCGGGCGGATGTGGCATTTAGGACGATGTGGTCCATCAGCAAGCCAAGGTATCCCACCGACGGATTGCCGTCTCCTCGGAAGGTCGACATGATGATGTGGCAGAGGCATGTCTGTTGCAACTGGCAACGGCGGTGCTGTGGAGGGATGGAAGGGCGATTGCATGTCTATCCCCTCGCCTAGGGGAGTGTGCTGGAGATGCATGGCTGCAACAGCCTGGCAAACCCAGGAAACTCGGCCTGGCCCAGGCACAGCCGCGGGCGAGGAAAAAGCAGGAAGACTAGCAGCCGTACCCAGGCCCTCTGTACGTCATCTTCAACACAGCCGGGGACATTGGAAAGAAAGGAGCAAGCCGGGTCCGAGGGGCCTATTCCATTGGCCGGATTATTGGGCGAATGACTGTGGGGGTTAATCGGCTGGGCAGAGGGGGTCTGGTGGTGGTTTGGGCTGTGGTGCGGCTTGGCCGAAGGGTATATTAGGGGCTGGGCGGGAGGAATGCGATGGGAACGGCGGAAAAGCGTAGAGGCCGGGCGGAGGCGGCGGGCCAGCGGGCTTGCGGCGGTCAAGGGACATGGTGTGGCGGTGGCCACACGGCCATCAAGAGAGGAAACAGCCGTGTTGGCGGGAACGGCCGAGGGCAGCTGGCCTGCACCCATTCTCGTGCGCTGGGCTACTGGTTCTGGGAGGTAGGGGCGGCAGGGGCGGAAGGATGGTCGGACAGAAGACCGGGAGGGCGATGGCGATAGCGAGACGACGGAGGGCCCAGAAGAAGGCCGAATGCAGAGGGGCGCTTGGAGGCTGCCACCCTCCACGTCCACTACGGGGTGCGATGACTGATTATGACTAGCTGACTGAGCTGGAAGCCGGACTCGAGCGGCTCAGACTGAGCGCCAGGTCTTAGCTCTTAGCGCTTAATGCGTCGCTCTTGCATCTGGGGATGCGGCTGCCCTTGTGGGGCGGTGGTGCGCCTTGGCCCCCGAACGGCGCAGCGCAGCGCAGCCGCACAATATTTCACCTAGCGTGTGCTCTAAGCAAGGGGCGCCCCCCTCGGCCTTGGGGCGCCACAGGCTGCAATTAAACACGCACACTGCCCCCCTGCTTGCGCTGCCACCGCTTACTTGGTCCATCCAACACCCCCGCCTGCTCCACTGCGGCGGCGCAGGATTCAGGACCCCCGTCCTTTCCGCTCGCTCACTTCCGCACACTGACTCGGCGCTTTCTGCCCGCTGGAGGGACTAGTGACGTGGCACAGGCGTCTAACCCTATGCCCCCCGTTCGCCGATTCCATTCTGACATAAGCGTGGAAGGGCTGTCTCGGCACTGCGCCCGCCTGCGCCAAGGGGTCACGTGGCTGCTTCCAACGAAGAAAATTTGCAGGTGGAGGCAACCTACCGAGCAGCACGATAAAAAGGCGTTTGCGGGCGGGCCAATTGCCCCTCAGCCCACCCCCCCCACTACCGCCATCACCCATCGCCCCCCAGCATCCATCTCTTACTGGTAAGTTGTTGGCCTTCTCTCTTTATGATGTCTTCATCTTCCTTGCCCCGGCCTATATGACCATGCCGAAACGACAAGGCGGCGTCTCGTCGGCGCTACGTGCTTCGGCACGATTGTTTTCTTCGGTGCTTGCCAGCACCTCGTTGTCTGATCCTTCTCGTTTGCATCATACATCGTTACTAACGTCCATTGCCTTGATTGGTAGCTTCAACGTACATTCTCCCTCCACCCGTCGGTCGAGGAGCCCGCACAAAACAACAACTGGTATGTTTGCTCGCCGTTTCGCAAGGCTGGGTTGTCGATGATCGATACACCTGGTATCCAACCAAATTCGCAGTTTCCACTGTAGGGCACGCAAGCCACCCCTCGTGGGTGGGGGCAATAGTGCTCCTCTTGGTCGAGAGGACTCGTGCTTTTCGGCATGTCGGTGGTGTCCATCCCCTCTGGCCTTCGGGTGCGGGGTGGGGGCGTGTACGAACCCAGTTATGCGTCTCCAGCGGCCCACTGAATTGGTCCGTTTGCATTGACCTCGAGTTGAAGCCTGCCTTGCCCAGTGACGGCCCACAGACCTTCCTTGGAAGTCTGAGACTTCCCAGCCTGCCCTCAATTGATGTTTTTGCTCAAACGATTGGGTGTACTGACCGACCTGCTTTTATGTCCAGACTCCTTTCTCGTTTCCTTCACGGCCACCCTGTTACTGAGTTGCTCTATTCCAGTAAGTCTTCCCGATCATTTAGTCATTGGCCACTGTTCATCAGGCTTCCCAATGCCCTTATTTGTGCGAATGTTATGCGTTTCAGAAGCATGGCGTGGAATACACTTTGTCACACAGTTTCGACATAGCTGGGTCCAGTTCAGCACCCTCTCCAGGCGAACCTTCGTCTCGACAGTGGTGTGCCTGTTGTGCTTCAGGAGCGTGGGAGGCTTAACAAATCTGCGATGCCAGTGAGATCCGAAGTCCGGGTTGTCCTCGAGGGTGGCGCAATCCCACTCGTGGTGGTGGCTGTAGTCTAAGCTAAACAACGCCTTCAGAGGAACATCAAGCAGCCCGTCGCCACTAGGGGCTTGGCTGCGGAACAAGGAAACGGGTGCGAGAGAACGGAACTCCTTAGTAGGCCTGAGGAAGGACTGAAGGGACCTTGGGCCAAAGCACGCTAACGAGCAACCCGCGGTAGCTCAACATGCGACTACTAATGCTCCAACACGTCGGTCCCTCCGTCCCCCCCGCGATCTTTCCTTGACCACTTCTGGATCCTGCTACAATTGGAACAAAGTCGATCGTCTCAATGCGACCAAAAACCCGTCGACAAGAAACGCTGCGCCACAGAGCACAAGCGTAATGGCATTGTAGAGTAGAACCAGACAGACACGTCCATCCGGAACGGGGTGCAAAAATATTCCCTGCCCCCACCCCAAGCCCAAGGGCCGAGGCAGAAGGCGAGCAAGGCGAGCACGCAGCTCTAACACGGCTAAACGCGAGAGCACTCCCACTCCCCACCTCCCTAACCCGCATGGGAGGCGAAAAGTAAGAGTGCTGGCGACCACTCAGCCCCGAGGGCGCCGTGCATCCACCGAGCAGGGAGATCAAAAGTCTAAGCCAAGAGGATGAAGGGCGGGCGGCCTTGCGGCTCCACCTGCCGGCCACCCTGCAAGGCCCTCTGAAGGCACAGTCCACGCTTTAGCTTGTTCCCCAGCAAAGGGTTGCCCCAAGGAGAGAACTTTCTGGTCGCCGGCACGACCAGGGGTGCGGACCGAAAACGGCAGCAAAGCTGGAAAGTCGCACCCGATAGACACCTCAAGGCATCAACTGGCAGAGGATAGGCGTGGCGCGATACCGACATGAATATCTGGTGCGGTCACTCCCCCCCCCTACCCAAAAGGCCAAAGCCCATGAGCGAGGAATGAGAAGCACGAGGATCGTCAAACCAAGGAACGTCCCCACAGGGGACGCCACAAGTGGAACGACGCATGCTCGCCGGCTTGCCCGTCCCTAATCCGGTAGGAGGAGCGCACCCGGCCCGCAAACCAGACACCCAGGACCAGTCGGCGGCTACGCAATTTGGTTCAACCTTAGGGTTAGGATCGTCTACG
Source organism: Moniliella sp. 'wahieum' (assembly GCA_003971905.1). NCBI lineage: Eukaryota > Fungi > Basidiomycota > Moniliellomycetes > Moniliellales > Moniliellaceae > Moniliella > Moniliella sp. 'wahieum'. The sequence goes on along the minus strand of RSEE01000003.1, from coordinate 357,516 downwards.
CCCCCCGTCGGTCCGCGCCGAAGCGCAGCGCCAGACGGGAAGTGCAGATCGATGTGGGTGCCCGACTTGGGAGAAGAGAAGCAAGAGGATGCGCGGCGCGAACGCGGTTATACCTGCTGGCTCCGCCGCGCAACCAGACCGCCGGACACGCGATGAGGCACGGGGGCGTAGACATGCTGCCAGCGACACCAACCCTAGAAATGATTGCGTAATACACAATAGGGTTGCATGCAGTTCCACGTTACCAAGCGGGCTCCGCGATCATATCCGGTAAGGCGATGCTGACGGACGCCTGCGCGGCGTGCGCACCGACCGCCTGTCGGCCTCAGCAAACCACTTGCGACTTCCCGTCTGCGTTTGTGCCCCCACCACCTCCTCTTTTGTCTCGCCAGGCGGTTACCGCAGTACCACAATGGGCAAAACCGCATTGATTTTCCTTGCCGATGGCTCGGAGGAGATTGAGTTTACCACCACATATGATGTGCTGGGTGCGTAGTCATCTGGCCTGGCGCCCAGCCCTGCGAGGCGGCCTGTTGACCTCCATAACGTGTCCAGTCCGTGCCGGCGTTTCTGTCACGTCCGCTTATGTGGGCAAGCCGGGGAGTGGATGGCAGAGCAGAAGCCGGCGTATGCCACCTGCTCGCGGGGGGTTAAGATTGTCCCCGACCTCTACCTCACTGATTTGGAGGGCGCACACACCAGCGTAGGGTACGACGCGTACATTGTCCCTGGTGGAATGCCTGGGGCTGATACGTTGGCGAACACTCGGAGGTGACGGCGTTGCTCAAGCAGCCTATGATCAGGGGGAAGGTGGTCGCCTTTATTTGTGCTGGCCCTCTTGCGGCCAAGGCGGCGGCATCACGGACAAGTCTCTGACCTCCCATCCCTCGGTCAAGGCGCAGCTGCAGATGACTTTGTTTACTATCAGAACAGCGCGTGTCAGGCGGACACCTTATCACTTCCCGAGGCCCTGGTACCACTTTTGAGTTTGCTCTGACAATTGCCGAAGCCTTGTGGGCAAGGAAAAGCGACAGGAGATCGCACGCCATGATACTCCCCCTGGCCTGGCCTGATGGTGGTAGACCCCCGAGGGTGCCCATCGACATTTCATGCTTACGTTTTCTGATTTTGTGTTCCTAGGACTACAAGAAAGTAGGTAAAGTGGGATCAATGAGAAAGGGGTCGGTGCAGGATGACACGTAGGAAGCAAAGCAAGGAAGGTTTCGGGGCAAGCACGGAGAGCGCAGGTGAAAAATTAGGCCGCAAGGGTGTTATAACCGTTTTGCCGTGGCTGTTTGGGGTTGCAGCAACGGGGTGCATGGCCACGAGCACGCGAGGTCTCTTGCCCAACTCGAATTCCATCGAGTACATATGAAGGCTAGAGGCTGAACAAAGAAAACAGAAAAATGGTTGGCACCTGTTGAACGTGAAGCGGGCCAACTTGGGGTACGCTGACTAGGACAGGCCTCGTTGCTGTCGCTGGCTTCTGGGCCCTCATCCACATCCGCTAGCTCTGAGGCAATGGGTACGCCTCGTGCGTGTTCCACGGGGGCCGAAGCAGTAGCAGATAATGGCACCCCAACCTGATTCCGACTGGGTGACTCGCCCGCGTCGCTTCCCCGTCGCTGAGCCGATGTCTCACGAGATCGAGAACGGAAAGGGAGCGGAAAACTAGTGGGTATACAGGGTTAGAACAGCTCATCCGTGCAGAATCACAAACGTACCGATCCAACAGGACCTTCCCGGCGACCACGCTCTTGGCTGTTGCTCGTGCGGCTCCGAAAGCGACCTGTCCAGGGACCCTTCTGCATGAATGTTGCCGCGGCCACCTCGACCCGTGGGCGCATAATGGGGTGCAGCCGCTTCTTGCCTGCGGTACTCTTCTTGAAGTTCTTGGTCGCGTTGCTCCTCGTTCGCAATCCGTGCCCGCTCGTCCGGGTCTCGGGAGGGGGAGCGAACGTTGCCCCACCGCCGCGGCCGGAAAAAGGTGGTGGGAGGGTGGTCGGCCGTCATCTGGTAGGCTGCAATCTCCTCCGCGTCGGGCCCTGGGCGACCACGCGAGGGCGAACGTACCATCTGCCGTGACGAGACAGTACATGTTAGTGGCAGGAGCAAGGCGAGAGTGGGGACAGGATACGCACGTTGCCCGCGCCACCGCGGCCCGTGGTGACGGGGGGATGCGACCCGAACGGCCGCGAGGCTCTTCAGCAATGGAGTGCTCGCGTGCGATAGCGAGGCCAAATACCATGGTGGAATGAACTGGCGGGAAGATGGTGGGAGCGGGTGGTAGTGGTGGTAAGAATGTGCAGAAGGCGAGGCGGGTGGCAACTTGCGCGACCCATACAGAACAGGGGGGGCGGAAAAAATGCGGGGGGAGGGTGGCTGCGGTCGTGCTGGGGGACACTGCCGCTGTGCTGGGCGGCGGGCAAGGCGGGGTTAGGCGCTAGAGGGACTAGGTAGGCCGCACGCACACTGCCCCTCTGCGGAGGCTATTTCTCCGAGCCAGACCATCGCCTGGCCCAGGGCGGCAGCAGACTTTGGGCGTCCGGCACAAACGCGGCCGCAATGATGAAGTGACTAGTGAGGCTGAGCGCTGACGCCATGGCTCGTCTGTTGCACTGACGTCATGCGCATGCAATATGCATGCTGCTCCTGCAGAGGAACTTTGGATGCGGATGGCCAGCGGACGCCGGAGCCTGGCCACCGGCTACCCCAGCCTTCCCACCCCCGCAGCCGGCGACTGCCGGCGACACCAGCGCTTTGCCTGGGCCGCCGTCTGCAAGGAACATGTAACAGCAGGCAGGATATTGCTCAGTACTCCAGTGCACAGCGGCTGCACTCGGTGGGAGGCTGTCGCGCTCCTGTGCCGGTGCCGGCTGCAGCCACAGCCGGTGTGGCCCTCACTGCCACCGTCGTGCCTTGCCCATCCAACCCAGCCCACACAACACAAGCCTCCACCCTCTCTGCCCTCAGGCCCCCAGGCCTCCCTTCTCAGCCGTCTCACCAACCAACCACATATTGCTTCGGGCCTCTGGCGTTCTGCCTCAGCCTCAGCCTCAGGGGCTCTAATCGACCGCCTTGCGGCAACCTCTGCCCACCGCCAGCGCGTCCTCGTTTCGTCTGCCGAAGCCGCGTGCAGCCCAAGCCGTAAGAAGCACGCCATGCAACCCACTTGGCTTCGCTATGGCTTTTGGCAAGTCGTTTCAATTGGATCGCCCCGACCCCCTGTCATTAATACACTTTGGTCTCGGGACCTCTTGCCTGCTGTTCTTCTGCATGTATTCAAGCGCTGCGTTATGCAGAAGTCACATGTCCAAGACTGGGATCTGAGGTGGGCGCCGAGATGAGAATCGCATCAGCACTGTCATACCAACAGAGGTCGCTCAGTTGTTGGCGCGTCAAGTAGTGTAATTTAGGAGAGATTTTCTCCCACCGAGCTAGACACTGTCCTGTGCTCCGCCCCCCCCGCGCCTTCCTACCGATCTCCCAATCCGATGTGCCCTCTATCCAACACAACAGTTTCCGTCCGAAAGTAGTTCTGGCGTGCCCCATGCGCAAACACACTCACCCGGCAAAGAACGCCACCCTAGTGTCCGTTCCAACCAATCTATCAACATCAATGCACCGTTCGGATCGCTACGCTGCAGCGAAAACCACAAGACCCATACAGAGAGGGCATGACGATCCCATCGTATTTTTCGAGACAACGTCCAGCAGCAGCAAGCGACGTCTACCATAGGGGGGAGCCGGAGCAAAGATGCGACACAGCGATGCGTGCAGAGTGCATACGAAGCGAAAGAGTGAACTGCGTCCCACAAGGCCGACTGACTAGGACCGGGGTGGGGCCCGTCTTCGTCCTGTAAGGAGAGCAAGCGCACTCTAGCTTCGACCTTGACCGCTACCGAGATCGAGGCACCTGTTTAGGCAACGAGGGTCGAAGCGGTCGCCGACTCGTACTTGAAGGTAGGGGGCACGCGCCCTTGGCCTTGTAGTAGCGCGTGAGGCGGTGGATGCGCGACTCGATGAAATCAGACGGAACTTGGAGTCCATGTCCTTGCGGTTGCGCTCGAGGTGCTTGCGAACCGACACGGCCTTCTTGATGAGGTGGTACAGGTCCTCAGGAATCTGGGGCGCGAGACCCTCCGACTTGAGGATCCGAGGATCTTGTTGCCCGTGACAAAGCGGACCTGGGCAATGCCCTGCGAGTCACGCAGCTGCACCAATCTGCGAAGGAGTCAGACCCTTGCGCGCCAGCTTGAAGATCTGGTTGGCGACCTCCTCCGGGGTGGCCTTGAGCCACGAGGGGGGCGAGCGCCTGTAGGGCAGCGCCGAGGACGAAATGCCCTTACCCTTTCCGTACATGCGACCCATCTTGGCTGCCGCGCCCACCAAACAAGTCAAAAATCGAGGAGTCAGTCAGACGCTCCAGGAAGCAAAAGTCGTACCTACCGAATCAATTTATGAGCGTCGGCGAGAAGAGTTGGCTTGGAGACGTTGGCGGCGTTGGCCCACGCTGCCCAGCGCGCCTTAGGTGGCAGGAGCAGGAAATCTGCTGCGGCAGCCCTGCGCCAAAGGAGAAAAATAGGGTTGTGCAAATTGGCATGCCGTTTGCGATGCTCGTCCGTTGGATCCTAGGGTTACCAGGACACTGGCGCCCTGCCTTGGTAGCGGGCCCCGCTGGATCCTGGTGGCTGTTCTAGTAGCAGCTGCTGGCTCCGTTGGCTGCTGCCACCAAGCTCCATCGACGCATCCCTGAGGTCTAAGGTGGGTAGTGCTCCTCTCTCTGCGCCGGACACCCTCGCCGCAGTGCTGACGCTCGTTTGCCTCGCTTTCAGATTGGTCCACGATGAAGCTCAACTTTGCCAACCCTGCGACCGGGGCTCAGAAGAGCTTCGAGATTGACGATGACCGCAAGACGCGCATCTTTGGGAGAAGCGCATGGGCCAGGACGTTGAGATTGACGTTCTCGGCGACGAGTTCAAGGGCTACGTTGTCCGCATCGGCGGTGGTAACGACAAGCAGGGCTTCCCCATGAAGCAGGGTGTGCTTGTCCCGCACCGTGTGCGCCTGCTGCTGTCCGAGGGCCACTCGTGCTACCGTCAGCGCCGCACGGGTGAGCGCCGGCGCAAGTCGGTTCGTGGCTGCATTGTTGCTGGCCGACATTGCCGCGCTTCACTTGATCATTGTCAAGCAGGGCGAGCAGGAGATTCCCGGCTGACCGACGAGGCTAGCATTGTGCCCAAGCGTCTGGGTCCCAAGCGTGCCAACCACATTCGCAAGTTCTTCAACTTGACCAAGGAGGACGATTGCGCCAGTACGTGATCCGCCGTGAGGTGGTGCCCAAGACTGAGGGCAAGAAGCCCTACACCAAGGCGCCTAAGATCCAGCGCCTGATCACCCCGGTGCGCTTGCAGCACAAGCGTCACCTGTTTGCGCTCAAGGTGCGCAAGCAGCGTGAGCAGGCGGCACAGAAGGCCGACTAGTCAAGCTGGTCGCTTCGCGCAACGCGGACAAGGCCGCGGCCCACCACGCTCACCGTGTCGCTGTTGCTGCGGCCCAAGGCTCAGGCGTAAGCACCACGGCCGCAGCTCACGCACATGGGCCGACGCGGGATTGGCACCTCACGATTGGAACCCATGTTGCTCATCTCCTGTGACCCTTCCTGTTGTGTTCGCACTGGTTCATCGCCAGTGCCTGGGGGCTGTCCTACGCCAAGAGTCTTCCGACGATCCCGAGTGCACTCTAAATCCATCGGCTGTAGCTCTTGCCTCTACCAAAACGTTCGGCGCCATGCTATGCTCTCTCCCCAACACTGTTATGTCTCCCCTATTAGTTATGAGTTTGGGTTGGCCTGGAATACCACATAGCTTTATGCACTCACGCTTCCAAAGACACGAGGATGGCGCCAGCATTATACGAGGGACAAGGCATGAGAGATGAGAAGCTTTGTTAGATACAAACTGTGCGGGAAAGTACGAGAAGGACGGGGTACAGATAGCAAGGCGGGCGACGGCTGCCCAGGCCAGTCAAGAAGGTCCTGGGCGTGGGGGGCGCATTGGGGGGCTTACACCCCAGGCTAGGACGATACTTGAGCCACGGGAGAGGACGGCTGGGCGGCTGTGAAGATAAAAAGGTTGTTGGTGGCAGCGATGGCGACAGTGTGCTCGCGGGGGTGGTAAGACGCATGGAGGATCTTCTTGCTAAAGTCGACATTGTCCACGTCCACTTGGGTCACGGGTCCAGGCACAGCATTCTTTCCTCGCACTTTGCTCGCCAGCTTCTGTGCTTAAAGGCTGACTTGTCGGCTTGGAGGACCACTCCGCTGGCTGCTGGGTCTGGCTGCTCCTGAAGAGGCGGGAAAAGGGGCAAGAGGGTCAGTATAACGGCAGTGGGGAGAATATGGCCGGAAGAACATACCGTATCGAAGACATGGAAGTAGTGCTATACGACCCAGTCAGGACATGCGATTGTCCGGCCCCCACAATGCCTCGAATTTGTCAAAGATGCAGTCGTTCTCGTACAAGTCACATAGCTTGGAGCGGATGTGTTCATGAACCGGAATGGTGAGCAGGCCACGATCCATGTTTAGGTCCCAAACCTTGAGCGACAGATAATCACGCGAGAGGAGGTACCGTCCATCATGGGAGAACTGGACATCTGAAATGCTGCTGATAATCTCGGAGAAAAGGACTTGGAACTGAGATCACCATCGAATTGGTCGAACAGCTTGGCATGTTGGTCGCACAGTGCTGCGTCGCGCATGTCGGCCAACTTGATGGTGCCCTTGGAGGAGGAGTAGACAAACTGGTTGCAGTTGATCGGGTGAAACTCGGCAGCAGTGATGACCTCTGTGAGGTCTTCCATATTGTCAGGCTTTATGTCAACCATGTTGAAAGACTGGTCCGAAATGTCCAAGTTCCATAGGTTGATTCGCAAGTCGTCAGCCGACATGTACGTCTCCGCGTCCGAGTTGACCGAGATGGAATTGACATGGTAGGCATGTGCATTCGCGTAGATTTTGCGGGGCATGGCCGCCACAATGGTGTCCTGTACATTAATTCGCGGCAACCGCAATGAATGCCACTACCGGGTTGAATGTGGGAAGGAGCCACGAGATGGTTGTCAAACGCTGATGCGGGGACCACCCCACCTGACAGATTGTTCTCCGCCACGACCTGTAACGACTTTTCAACACCTTCCACAATTTGATCGTCTTGTCTGTCCAGCAGTGAACGCACAGCAAAGAGGGGGGGTGAGTGGGTGATATCCCAGAAGGGTTCGGGGGGTACGCACCATTGGTCGTGAGAAGAAAGTGAGCTGCGTTTTGGCGCGGGCACCACCGGATCTTGTTGATCTTCTCTTCAATCTCGAGCGACTTGAGGTAGTCAAACTCAGGCTCGTGATTGGAACTCGGTAGAACTTGTACTCGACGCTCTTCTTCTGCGGAAAGGAAGGTCAGTAGACGTGTTCTGGTCCGTGCGCAGCAAGAGGACGGGAAAGCCACCCAAGGCCACGCACCGAGTCGTTGCGCTCAAACAAGACGACACGGCCGCCTTTGTCGCCAGTGGCCAAGTACTCGCCGGTGGGGTCAAACTGGACGGTGGAGATAATATCAGCTGGGAGCAGAACCGCAAGAGGGGTCAGTGTCGCGGAGGGAACGAGGGGGAAGCGGACCTACCCCGGTGATATCCTGGATGTCGCCCTTGTCGCCAAAGCACTGGGCAAAGCGCCAGTCGGCGGCGGTGGGCGAGGCAGACGAGGGGGGCGGCTGGGAGGGCATGGTGGATGTGGGCGGGCGGGGGGGGGGGGGGGGCAGGAGGACGGGCGCAGGAGCAGGGCCTATGTCGAGAGCGACAAGGGCGAGACGGCGTGCATGAGCCAGGCCGCGAGCCGAGAGCAGGTGCGGAATGGCTGGGGGCAATTTGCATCGGACCGGCCGAGAGCGTCAGCGCTGAGCAACCGAACACTGACGTTTCAGCCGCATTGGCTCGCTGGGCGCGCATGGCCCAGCCCGTGCATACGCCCCGCACTGACCACCCTCAGGCGGCCCCATCGGGCGAGCACGGCGCTACGCGCTCGTGCTGCTCTGCCTGCTCTGCCTTGCGCAGCGCACCTGGGATGCCCTGGCGCCTCGCACGTGATCTGCCCTTCATTCCCCCCTCCCGCCCCTCGTTCCGCCCCGAGCGGCCAGGCATGGCTTGACATGTGACATGCACCAGTCGAGCGCACAGAAAGTCGGGCCCGTGCGAGGCTGCAGCCTGCCATCGGCTATGCTGCCACGACCGGGTTACTAGTTACTCCTCCTGCCGGGTGCCCGACGTCCACTGGGCCCGTCCTCTCCCGTTGTTTCCGCGCAGGGCTGGGGGGCTGCGCCTCTGCGCCCGCCGGCCCTCGCCCCCCCAATCCTCGTCCGCAGCCTGCATGTCGCCCCGCCGCTGCGACACTGCGCACCGCCCCCCCAGGCCAACCGAGTCGACTCCGCGGCCTGGGGAGCCCAGGACGGGATTTGTGCACACATTCAAGTCGATTTGCGTCTTCTACTTCCGCGGGATCAAGCATTGCCTCGAACTGGCAGACGGCCCCCATGCTCCGCCGCGCCGCACGGTCCCGCTCCTGCCGGCATACCAGCTTACCCGTCAGGATTGGCGCCTGATCCGCCTCAGTCGGACGGACATGCTCAAGATCCCTCACATGCTCTTATTTATCTTGCTTCTCGAAGAGCTTCTTCCATTCTTGTTCTCTTCTTCACCCGTGCCATCCCTCGCCCTGCCATGTACCTGCCCAAGTGGAACAGGCCCGTGAGCAGCACGAGGTCAAGTTGGCCGAAGCTCACCGTCTTTTGACCGTGCGTCCGCCTGAGCTGACCCCGGAAGGCAAGATAGATGACAGGCAACTGGGCCAACTTGCTTCCCTCTTTCGTCTGCCTACCTGGGGCAACTATAACCGCCTTCTTTCCCGCCTCGTGGCCCATCACAAATTCCTGATGGGTGATGATGTTGTTCTGGTCTCCTCGCTGGTGGAACGACTCCAGGTGGTCCCTGCCGAACTCCAGTTACGAATTGCCTCTCACCCGTCTCCCGAAGCGCGCGCCTTGGCGCTGAGCAACAATGTGCCCACCACAGGCGCCGAATTGGCCTGCGCCTGTCGCCAACGCGGCCTGCGTTCGCTCGGCCTTCCTGACGCGGAGTTGCAGAAGGGACTGGATGCTTGGCTCGACCAGATGGCCCCTCCCCGTTCCGACCTGGGGACGAGGAACAGATCGTGGCCTTGGCCCAACGTGCCCTCGCCCTCTTCAACCCAACCGGGATGGAGCAGGTTCAGGCGCGCGTGCAAGAGCGCCAGAATCAGGGGTTACTTGAACGTACCAAATCCATCATTCATGGTATTGTTAAAGCAGGGGCTCGCCCACCGTCCCCGTCGCCCGGGGCGCTGCCGCCCACACGAATAATCCGTGTCCATTTTGGACAAACCACTAACTACACTTGCACCTACGCCTTTTGTGCCATCATATGCGACCCCTTCCCTGCCTTTTGGGCAGACGCACCATTGCACCCTAATTTCTCTGACCATGGTCCAAGCGATCCTTGCCGTTTCACGTTTGGAAAATGGATCCCCCCGCATACAAGGTCTTCGACTGTTTCCACTTTCATCATCCAACAAGACACCAAAATTTAGCAAAAACTACGTTTGCCAAGCAAATGCCCACCTAGAAACTACTATACAAGAGCACAACCAGGGTAGGCGAGGTATCGTGTTCAGAGTTGGAGGATGTAGCCCCAACAAGGGTAGTTTCGTAGGGAAAGAGGCGTGTGCGCGGTAGACATAGAAGCAGGGAGATGCGACACATTACAGCGACTCCTCCTCCGCCAGGAGCCGCTCCGCCTCGAGCGCAGCCATGCAGCCCGACCCGGCCGAAGTGATGGCCTGGCGGTAGATCTTGTCCTGCACATCACCCGCAGCAAACACACCCTTGACCGACGTCTGGGTCGTACCGGGCACAGTCTTGATGTACCCATCCTCGTCCAGGTCCACCTGGCCTTGGAAGAGCGCCGTGGCGGGAACGTGGCCAATGGCGTAGAAGAGGCCGTTGGCTTCCAGCGACCTGGTCTCACCCGTCTTGTTGTCCTTGATCGTGACCGACTTGAGCAGGTTGCCATCACCGCACGCCTCGACGGGGGAGGTGTTGAAGAGAACAGTGACCTTGGGGTGCTTGAGCAGCCGCTCGGCCATAATCCGCGACGCGCGCAGCTCCCACGGCGAACGAGGACATTGACGTGCGAAGCGTACTTGGTCAGGTAGGTGGCCTCCTCGGCGGCCGAGTCACCACCGCCAATCACAACCAGGGGCTTGTTGCGGAAGATGGGCACCGCGCCATCGCACACGGCGCAGGCCGAGATACCAGATTGCCAGTAGGTCTCCTCCCCGGGCAAGTTCATCCGGCGCGCCGACGCACCGGTGGCAATGATGATCGCGTCAGCCGTCTCGTAGGCGTTGGCATCCTCCTCACTGCCCTCGCGCCACAACTTAAACGGCCGCTCGGACAAGTCCACCTTGGCGATCGTCTCGGTAATGATCTCCGTGCCAAAGCGCTCCGACTGGGCCCGCAGTTTGTCCATCAGGCCCGATCCACCGATCCCATCGGGGAAACCAGGGAAGTTCTCCACGTCGGTGTGGTGGTGAGTTGGCCGCCGGCAGCAAAGCCGTTGGCCAAGAAGCCTTCAAACAGCGTCGGCTTGAGCTCAGCGCGGGCAAGGTAGATGGCAGCCGTGTGGCCGGCAGGGCCGGAGCCAATGACGACAACCTTGTGGTGCGTGCGCGCAGGGGGGACGGGAGCCATGGGGGGCAAAAGGTGTGGGAGTGCGGGGAAAGACGGTGGAGGCGATGGGAGATGAGGATGGTGAGCGAGCAGACGTGCACGACGTGCTTAAAAGGACGAAACAGCGGGCAATAGAAGCGCCGAAGACCGCACCGACCACACTGGCGCCGCGCGCGTCGAAAAGTGAAATGTTGTGGCCCTGGCCACGGCGATGGTGCCGCGAGGGAAGCCCGGTGGGACACTGGCGCGGTGGCCGCTGTTCGGCGATAACCTCGTCAGATGCCGACCAGGGCAGCGGCCTCCGCCGGCCGCCGGGAAGCGTGGAAGGGGCAACGGCAGGGCAGGCGACCACCGATCGGCGGAGAAAGGCGGTGGGAGGAACGCGTGATTGCTGTGGCTGCCGCCGCAATCAGATTTCAGCTCAGTCGATGGCCCTGCCAAGCGCCAGGCCGCACGCAGCACGTGACAAATCGTCGTTTGTTCGGTTGTTGCCGACGTTGCCGTTAGACGTCCCCGCTGGTGCCCCAAACCACCGCCCGCTGCGACCAGCTCCTCTAGTGGCCGCACACCCTTCCGGTCTACCCCTCCGCATAGGCACCCCTCCGACATGGCATGGTCTCATCACTCATCTCCCTTTTCTCGTCCGGCCTGTTGCGAGCCTGTTGCTCAGCACGTTGAAAATGAAGTTGAGGACAACTATAAGGCGAAGGTTTGCGAGCACGGGAGAGTTTGGAGGTTTTCTATTCCATCTGGATCTGATCACTCTGTACTCGTTCCCAAAAAAGGTGCTGTAAAGCGCTAGGCGGATGAAGCACAGCGTAACGCCATCCAAACTGGCACGGCCATATGGGATTAGACCGTGTCTTCCTACAATCCACAGGCTATTGGCGTCTCTTGCCGTATCAATTTAGATCAGTTCCCGGTGAATGTTTCCATTCATCACCACTCATTAGATTGCGCCCGTGAACCAAGAAGCTGCTTGGAGAGGATTGGCTCTCTTGCCCGTCGTATGCTAGCGCAAGATAATGGATCGCTTGAAGCTGTAGGATGGATACAAAGGAAATGCACGCCGCCTGCTTTGGTTTATACAATCCTGTCTCCCACGTGTCAGCCTCCTCCTTGGGATGCACGTAATATATTCGAGGGTGCTTCCAACCGTTCATCATCAAACGCCCAGCAAGGGCCGGACGCGGTCTTCAAGCTTCAATCACAACCGCACCAATCCACAAAACATCAGAAGAAATGGCTTTTAATCGTCAAAGGCAGTTGCGTTGCCGCCGGGGCAGTCATAAGCTCGCCGTCGGCATGCACATCGTATCTGGAGTAGAATGGGTTAGTGCATTCTCAGAGGGGAAACGGTGTGGGACATACGTCTCAGGGTCAACAGTAATTTGGGGCAACCAGTCATTGAGCTTCATGTCCTTCTTGCCGATCTTGCGGCAGTTCGTGACGAGCTGGATTGTCTTATCAAGTCCATATCCGGCAATGACTCCTGTTCACACATACGGTCAGTTCCAGTCCACACAAAGGCAATGGCACGGACTCACCTTTGTCGACGCTTGCTTTGCTCACAAAAGCGAAGGAGTTTTTGTGAGCAGCTTCGGGGCCGACCCAAACATGGGCCGTCCATAAATGGGCTGGACAGTAGGGATGGATCCGTTGGCATCGCCCATCTGAGACCAGGCGATTTGACCACCCTTGAGTACCATCTCGGGTTTGGTCCCAAAGTAGGAGGGCTTGTACAGGATAAAGTCCGCCCATTTGCCTACTTCAACCGAACCAATGACATGCGACAGGCCCTGTGCAATGGCGGGGTTGATAGTGTACTTTGCCACATAGCGGCGAGCACGGGCATTGTCCTTGCCCTCCGAGTCGGGAGAAAGGCCAGTGGGAGCTTTGGCCAATGGCCCACGAACCGTCCGCATCTTAGCCGCTGTACGCCAGGTGCGCGAAATCACCTCCCCAATCCGACCCATGGCTTGGGAATCGGAAGAAATAATGCTTAGAGCCCCCGTGTCTTGCAGCACGTCTTCGGCAGCCACAGTCTCGGCACGAATCCGCGAATCGGCAAATGCCACGTCCTCCGCAATGTCCCGGCTCAGATGGTGGCAGACCATAAGCATATCCACGTGTTCGTCGAGAGTGTTCTTTGCATATGGGCGAGTCGGGTTGGTTGAGGAGGGAATCACATTTTCCACCCCTGCCACACGGATAATGTCAGGTGCATGGCCGCCACCAGCACCTTCAGAGTGGTACGCATGAATAGTGCGGCCCTTGAACGTGTCAATTGTACGCTCGACAAAGGAGGACTCGTTAAGCGTGTCGGTGTGAATGAGGCACTGCACGTCATACTCGTCGCATGCGGTCAGACATGCGTCGATGACCGCGGGGGTGGTGCCCCAATCCTCATGAACTTTAAGTCCACCACACCCTGCCTCAATCTGAGCCCGGAGGCCAGGCAAGCCTGAATCATTTCCCTTGCCCGTAAAGACAAAGTTCAGCGGAACTCCATCCGTCGCCTCAAACATCCGTCGCACATTATCCGCTCCAGGCGTACAGGTTGTAGCGATGTCCCGGCTGAAGGGCCCGTACCGCCACCAATAACGGTCGTGACTCCTGTTGCCAAGGCCTCTTGGAACAAGTCAGGGCAAATGTAATGCACGTGCGCGTCGATCGCACCCGCGGTTAAGATAAGACCTTCAGCAGCAATTACCTCGGTGCAAGACCCAACAACCATACCGGGCGTAACGCCATCCATCATGCCGGGGTTGCCCGCTTTGCCAATTCCCACAATCCGACCACCCTTAAGCCCAATATCAGCTTTTGTCACGCCAGACCAGTCGAGAATGAGGGCATTGATAATGACCGTATCCAACGTGTTCATCACCTGCACCGCTCGCTTGGCCCATCCCGTCCCGGAGTACTTTGCCTCCACCAAACTTGCACTCGTCTCCGTACGATGTCAAGTCCTTCTCCACCTCGATCCAAAGATCCGTGTCTGCCAGACGAACACGGTCGCCACCGTAGGGCCATACAAGGCAACATACGCTTCGCGTGTCAACGTAGCTGGTTGGGATCCTCAGTCCGGATTGACTTGGCGGGACGTCCGTCCTCAGCAAGCTCCACATCGGCCTTGGGCACCCCCATAGCCAAGAGTTTCTCGGCTACGACAGGGGTCCAACTCGTCCAAGTACCCTGTAGCCACTCCATTACCGCCAGCCAGATACGGGCGCTCTCCACCCACATCCACCAATGTGACGTGCGCACGTCTCCCGGTTCGAACCGCACAGCGTCCCAGCAGGAATGTCGAGCTTCTTGCCGAGGGTGGCTAGGCGGGGGAAGGAAAGGTACGGATTGGTCTCAATAAAGGGGTAGTCTGACAAAGAAAGATGGAAGTTCAGCCGCACGAAACAGGGGAAGGACACTGGAGGATGTGCATACGGCTTCCGACTTGAATGGGGCGATCACCCGTATTGGTGACACGAATCGAAATTCGACCCCGGCCCTTGTTGAGCACAATCGGGGCAGCGTCGGCCTTGACCACGATCGCACCAGGAAGCTCGGGGCCGGAAAGCACCTTAGGCGGGTCCTTTAGGAAGACTTGCGGGTCAGGGGGGCTCAAACCGGAGCCAAAGAGTGCGTTCTCGATGCTGCCTCCTGCGGCGTAGCGATGGGGTCGTGGATAGTGACCAGGAACGAACCATCGGGGAACGTGGCCTCAATCATGACTTCATGGAGCAAATGGGGTACATCGCCCAGAACATGCACGCGACCGAGGATGTTTTTGCCCCATGTCATGAGCTCCGACACGCTCAACTCGCCGTCACGCGCCTTTTCCTGTAGTGTCCAAGCGATCAGCGCTGTGGCTTCGCTGACGTTGAGGCGAAGCCCACGGGCGAGACGGCGCTGAGCAACACTGCCAGCCTGAGAGAGAAGGAGCTTGTCGCGCTCACGTGGGAGAAGGTGCATGGCGTGAGTGAGGAGGTAAGGGTGGTGGGGGTGGGGGGGTGGGTGCTGCTTGTCGGTTGGGGAAAAGGTACCGACCGAATGGGGAAACGGAAACAGTGGGTGGAATGTGGAACCGATTGATACGCACGGATCACGCCGGAAGATGATCCGGCTGCGGCCCCAAACTTCAAACGTTCAAATAGCCAACACTCTCCTGCCGGGGGGGCGGAAATGGCCCTTCGATATTTCGACCGTATTAGGTACGTTCAAGGCTCGCGTGCCACATGTCACAACTCCGATGTACCGACTGATTTTTTTCGCAGGCCCACTCGCGCTGCTGTCAATAAGCACGACGACCGCCACCTCCGAACATCGTTTATCATGCGCTACGGAGTCCTGGTCTGCGGCCCAGCCGGATCTGGCAAGTCCACATTCAGTGCTGCACTGATCGCGGCCGCTCAGCAAGCGGGCGCAGTGTCCATCTCTTCAATCTCGACCCTGCTGCCGAACGGTTCGGGTACGAGCCCGCGGTTGACATTCGTGAACTCATCAGCGTCGAGGATGTGATGGAGGAGCTGGGCTTGGGCCCGAATGGTGCCCTGGTTGCCTGTCTGGAATATGTCTTTCCCACCCCGAATGGCTCCACGACCAGTTGGCGCCGTACGAAGACGACTACCTCATCATCGACTGTCCTGGACAGATCGAGCTCTACACCCATGCGCCCTTGGTCCCACGCTTGGCCATCTGCTGCAGAAACCAGCTTGGATTCCGCCTCGCCGCCGCCTACCTCCTCCTCGAGGCCCAGTTTATGGACGACACGCCCAGTACTTTGCAGGTGTGCTTGGTGCGGCCTCGGCTATGGTTCACCTCGGCCTCCCACACGTCAACCTAATGAGCAAAATGGATCTGGTCAACGCCCTGGTGCGCAGAAGCGGACACGTTCTGAGCTAGAACGTTACATGGACCCGGACCCTCTTCTTTTGGCTGATACTCCTGCGGGGCGCGCGGAGGTCCCGGAGGAAACACCAAGTTTGCTGCGCTAAACCACGCGGTGGCCCAACTCGTGTCTGACTTCAGCCTGGTGTCATTCCTTCCACTTGACTCGACCGACGACGAGAACGTGTCGACATCTTGTCCCACATTGACAATGCGCTTCAATATGGTGAAGAGGAGAGCCCAAGGAACCCAAGGATTTGGACGAGGGCGACTACGATGCAGCCGACGAGGATTTTTAGCACACACCATTAATCTCGGTGCGGATCGCTTGCCACTCCATCATCTGTCTTATACCCGTCCCACATCCTGTTGTTTGCGCCAAAGCATACTTTTTCGTTCGCCCGTTTCTTACACCCCACATACGCTGGTACGCTTAGAGGGCCATTACTTCGTATAGTTTGGAAGAGGGCCACTCAGCGCGCGATGACGCAGGTGGATCCGAATTCAAGGCATGATTGGCATGCAAATTGACGCTCAGTGGGGAACCATCTCAGCGAGCGGCTGAATACCGGGAAGTGCATATGCGGGATGAAGTTCACATTCGTTAAACACAGCAGCCCTAGTGCAACCACAAGCTCTGCCGCAGCAAAACTAACCCAGTACGACCGGTATGGGAGGCAGTCAGTGATGTGATAGGGCCAGACGATCTGCACATGATAGATCAAAGATCAAAGATCAAATCGCCAAATCACTCATCCAACTGGGACGCCACCTCCTAGCCGAGCACCGATGTGGACATGTCCTTTGGAAGAGGTATGCTTTTACGAGCGGTGGGCGCCGAAGGAGACAGGCCCAGGCTGCCCAGGCTGCATCGTGGCACGTTCAACGTTCAGCGGTTCAGCTGAACGTTCGTTGAACGTTCAAGTTGAACGCTGGGTAAAAACAACAGTGAGGCGATGAGGTCACCGGTCTCACCAAGTGACCGTTGATTTTCGCCATGCATCAACATTGTGTTTGCAATTGCGTCTTCTGCCCTTCCCCCATCTTTCACGCCCTGCGCAACTCCCCCCTCCCTGCTGGAAGCCATGCTCACGACGCTGTTCCAGCCGTCGGAGCTCAAGATTCATCTGCTCCAGAACGTCATTTTCCTACACCCACCGGAGGGAGGGCCGCTGGCAACCGGGCTGAAGACGCGCCGCCACAAACAGACGATGAACTAGTCCGTGGTCTCATCGAACTTCACGTCCCCAGCGACCGCTACATCGGCGGCATCCGTGTCCGTCTCCGTGGTTCCGAGACAGTAGGCATCATGGACCCATCCAGCTCTTCCCACGTCCCCATCAGCTGGAGCGAGCGGGTCATCATGGATAAGACACTCGAGATTGGTGTCCCCAATCATCACTCGACCAGCCACAGTCGGTCCACATCACGGGCCCCCTCCCCACCAGCTGGTCGAAGCCAGAGCCGGAACCGGCGCGACAGCATTGATGGACCCGACGCCGAGACCCGAGGTAGGGCATCATCCCGGGCCACGAGCCGGTCGCGGAGGGATCCCAGTGTAACTGGTCTGGCTAGCGCCTTGGCCTCTGTTATACGAGGACGTTCCTCCTCCAAATCTGCTCGTCCTCAATCCTCTCCCAGCCGGGGCCGATCAGAATCTCGTCATACCTCTTCATCCCAAACTCGAAGGGATGAGAGTTTGGCCAACTCGTCAACAATTTCAGAACACAGCGGTTTGGCGATGAACCGACACAGCCAATCCCTTTCGCGCAACCGACCAAGTTTTGATGAGGAGGAACCTCGTGGCCGTGCCTTCCACCGCCCGTCGACCGTGCCCGAGGAAGATGGTCCGTTACATACACACGGCCACTCCACCTCCTCTCACCGCTCCATGAGCCTGCTCCACCATTCCCATCATTCTTCTCACTCACTCCGCACGCCTAGTGCAGGATTCCTCAATCGTTCGGTATCCCGCCCTCGTGCGAGTGAGCACGAGGATGGTGACGATGTTGAAAGTGAAGGAATGTTCGTTGCCAAGGGTATTCACGGGTACGTTTCCCTCTTTTGGTTTGCTCTGCAGCTAATTAACCGCCGGGATGCAGGTTTGAGTTTGCTTTTATTTTGCCTTCGGACTGTGCCCCGTTTGAACGATCGCCGTTTGGCCGAGTACGCTACACGATCAAAGCAACTGTATTGGGCGGGGCGGGCCAGAAGCAATGTCGATGCGACTCGGGATATATTTCCCATGACGGTACCCAGCATCGAGTCACCTTCGACCGCGTTGGCGGTCATGTACCATGATGTTCACCCCACCGTCGGTCTGCTTAGCATCGCTTGTACCTCCAACAACATCTCCGTTGGTGGAATTTTCAATATCGATGTACACTCGCCGAAAGCACCCCCCGATCTCATTGTCTATATGGTACGTGTCTCCCTCGAGACGCAAGTGGACCTCTATACATCCAAACACGGCAAGCAGACCGTTCCTCATATCAAACATCGTCTCTTTGAGAAAGGGTTTGTACCCCACACACCCGCCGAGATGGATGCACATGATGCCAAAGAGCGAATTATTCGGGGGTGCGGCAGCGACCACGCTTGGTCTGTCCAAGGGATTGCCCGTGTCCCTAATGACAACGTCATCCGGCCCACCACCTCTTCCTGGGTCCAAAGGAGACATTCGTTTCACCCACTCTTTTACCGTCGAGATCATTCACTCCCGCGACCCTACATTTGATGATCTACCCGCCGACGCTGAGCGACGACTCAAGGCATTCACGTTGCGCCAGCCCGTCATTATCCCGTCATGCTGTGTGGCCTACAGCGCAGTGACGTTGCCCCGGTATCAAGAGAAGTCGCCCTTGTCCATCGGGAAAGGGTGAAACCCCGCTCGTACCAAGTCGCTGATGAATTGATTCAGCAGGAAGAGTCGCCGTGGACCGCTTCCGCGGCCCGCTCCAGCCTGGCACCCACGAATTTTGTGTGTGTGGCATGAGCCTGGCCGACTTGGAGGCTCAAGAACAAAATCTATTGGCCAGGACGCCTGGGGACGATGTTCCCGTCAACCAACTACATGGAAAAATTGGCGAGTATGCCCGGTGGACGACTCGCAGCGCAGCGTAACTCCGTTGCTGGGCCTTCTTCCCAACCACGGGGCTCCACCCACCCACCGGCGTCTGGGTTAAGTACGCCGACGGTGTTTCCCACTGCACCTCACGAGCCCCTCTCTACTGATCTGCCCCTCTTGGATCCATCCAGTTCACACTCACCCATACCAAAGATGCGGCCCCACGGTTTGCCCTCTGTCCGCAGAAGTAATAACGGGAGAAAGTCAAGGAAGGTACACACTCGATTGACACATCTGACCCACCTCGGAAGAGCACGGTGCGAGACAATCTCGATGGCTCTGTGGTAACTAGGCTGCCTCTTGCTCCCACACCCGGCGGGTCAGGAATGACTACCCCCAGCCGCGGCATGTCTCGCTCCCGCTCCCAATCTCGCGCTCGGGGTCGCCAGGCTGATCTGGCCGACGCCATCCCTCGCCTCAACTCATTGGCCGAGAGCGCCGAGAACGACAACATGCCCCCGTCGTACGAGTCAGTACTGAATCAGCCAGAAGAGGAGGGCCAGGTTGCGCCGCCAGCGGGAAGAACGGGATCCCGCCTGAATCCGACATTCACGTGCTTAGCTAGAGGCTAAGCAAAGGTCACGGTTACTAGGGGTACTTGTGTTGCACTACATTAATTACATGGAAATAACCATCCGTCCGTGGGGGCCATACGCATTGCCCACGCACTGCACCGCACTGCCCCTTCTCGCGCCCGCATCACAGCTACATCACATATATTAAACAAACCGAGTGCTGACGTAACACTCCTTGGGTTGAATATTGAATCTGCTCGCTCGCCCAAGAGGCGATCTTTTGGCTCTTGACTACCATCGTGGCCAAGTCCAGCTGCAATGGTCGATTCGGGGATTGACTCCTCCGAGCTCAGTGCCCTCGAAGTAGCAGCTGCCGAGGAGCTGGACGGAATGTCGCCTGAGGAGGCAGAGCGCTTTGTCCAGCGTCTCACAGCCGAAGGTACGCTGCGTGTGCTCTTATTTTGTTTCTCCCCCGGCCCAACCCCAATAAACTGACCTTTCTGATACCCACGGAGGCTGACTTCCCTCCGGAAAGACTTGCTCGTCTGGATGAAGAGCTTCAGGACCTCGGGATTTCTCTTTGGATCCAGCGCCATGTCATTCAGTCCGACTTCAGTGTGCGTGTTCTCAGATCCGTCAAACTGAAAGGCACTAACACCCAGCTCTTCTATTTCACCAGATTCGCAACTTTCTCATTGCCAAGGGTTCTACTGGTACGCCGCACTCCCTTGAGTTGTAATCCATTACTGACTGGTGTGCCATGCAGCCTTATGACTTCATTGGGGTCGAGATTCCGTCGGTGCGCCTGGTGGCGGTACTTAAAACGGTCTTGATGCGATTGTGAGTGTGACTTCCAGCCTGCAAATCTGCTCTGGTTATTGACCTTTGAAGGTATGAACGACTAGGCTACGTCATCGCAACCGATTGATGCAGTACAACTCGCCCGAGGATGCCGTCAACCTGATCCGTAACGCCGACAATATCGTTGTTCTGACGGGGGCAGGTATTAGTGTTTCCTGCGGCATTCCCGATTTTCGTTCTCGTGACGGTATCTACTCGTCGCTCGAGGGTAAGTATGGTCTGGACAAGCCTGAAGACATGTTTGACAAGTCGCAGTTCATGTCCAACCCAAGTATATTCTTTGATTTTGCGTAAGTGCCCCCTTGCCTGGGTAAGGATGACGGGCTAACGATCCTATTAGCCATACCATCTACCCATCGAATTTCAAACCATCTGCTTCCCATCGTTTTGTCAAGCTTTTGCAAGACAAGGGCAAGTTGCTGCGCAACTATACTCAGAACATTGACACGCTCGAGCAATCCGCTGGGATCACGCGCGTATTGCAGTGCCACGGAAGCTTTGCCACAGCTACGCACCAACCCTCTGTGCGCCAAGCGGGTCGATGGAAGCGAGATCAAGGATGCCATCTTTGCCAAAGAGGTGCCGATGTGTCCCGATTGTCAGGCCCGGCGTGCTGGGAGAGAAAACAAACGACGCAAGAAGGCCAAGGTGAGCTCGAATGGTGCTGCTCTCTGGTTGACCCAGGATCAGACAGTGAAGATGACGAGCCACCTGGCATGGGTGTATTAAAGTACGCGATCCATCCTCGCCCTGCACATTTGCAACTTTTGATAACTCACCTGTCTTCTTTTATCCTAGCCTGATATCACTTTCTTTGGTGAGGCACTTTCCCGCCAGTTTGACCAGCTTCTCGAAGCGGATAGACCCGTGGCCGACTTGATCATTGTAGCCGGCACTTCCCTCAAGGTTGCTCCTGTTGCCGAGCTGTTGACCTTCATGCCCCATCGGGTGCCGGTCATTGTAATCAACAAGACGCCCATCATGCACTTCCAGACTGACATTATGCTGTTGGGAGCTCTGACGTGGTGGTGACGTGGCTGGCCAAAGAGCTCGGGTGGGACCTCCCCGGTGCTGACGCTTCCCCGCGCGCGGCGAATCCACGCCAACCGAAAAACAATGGGACAAGCCGTGCGGATACCGATGCATTGACCAAGAAAGTTGGCAGCCCAGACGTTCCCTCTCCGCATCCGTGATCGAACCTACCAAATGGGACGGAGCGTACATTGCCTGTGTCTCTTTAATTTGCTTTATCCGTATCTGACCTTGTACACTTAGCGACTACATCTGGACATGGCCCGACGCTGAGCTGGACATGCTCGAAAGGATGCGTGCGCGCCAAGCAGATGGTTCTCTTGACTCGGAGCCTGAGCAGGATGAGTCTGGCAGGATGGGTCTGGGCAAGAGGAGACTGACCAAGAGGTACCTGAGCAGGGTCACCAGGGCACCAACTCGGCCTGAGCAGGAGGGAGACGAGCAGAGGAAGCTGAGCAGGAGAAAGAGAACAGCGAGGGGATGCTCAAACTGAATCGGTCGCTGATGCGTCAAGTACCGCAAAGAGCGCGCCTTCTACAAGTACTGACGCCACCTAAATGCGTCCTGTAACGATCTGTTTTTTGCTGGTGCAATGGACGCTTCTCTGTGCTGTGACTTTTCGGGGGATAACAAATGACAGGCGGTTGAAGGGAGCGTGTTGCAGGCGGAACGGATCCGCTCTTCGTCATTGACTCTTGTCTATACGAGTATTGGTACAACAAATCGCCTGCTTACAACCTATAGGATGGTTCAAAGCGCAGTATCATATTGACTCGGATGCAATCATAGCAGGGCGCAAAGTGCTCTTTAAGCGACGGCCTTAACCAAACGCGCCTTTTCAGCATCGCTGTGGTTGAGTAGAATGTCAAGGTGCTTGAGGTCGTCAGGGACAAAGCGCAGAAGGTACTTGGCGTTTTCAGGGTAATCAACAACACGGAGTGGCTGATGATGAGACTGTTGAAAATGCGGACCAAGAGCAAGTCGTGCAGCAACTCGGCTTCCTCGGGCAGAAGCTTGACCACCTCATTGTACCCCTTGAGGAACGCAATCGGCGCCTCAAGAGGATCCTCGCTGCCAATGCCCAAATGATAGTATGCTCCAATGGCCGCGTCAAACACAATCGCTGTCTCGACTGCATCGCCAAAGTCGATGATGCCCGTGATCTCCTCGGGGTGGTCAGCGTCAACCATGGAGTTGTAAGCCGAGTGATCGTTGTGGACCAGTTGGCGACGGAATGTGTGAAGTTTGGGCTGGATCTTTTCTTGGAACATGGCATAGACCCGCTCCAACTTCTCGCGCGTGGCAGGGTCCTTGATCACGTCAATGCTCTTGTAGTTGATCGGGGCGTGCTGCAAGTCCCACACTTGAATGTTGTGCATGCCTGGGTGGAGAAACCCTCCAAACCCTTTGTCACCTTGGCCGCCTCACGACCATGGTTGCCAGCTTGCGCAACAGAGCGCGGGGCATCAATCATGACAATGCCGGGAAGGAAAGAGTTGACGCGCACGTACCGCTTTTGCCCTAGGCAGTCAATGTGCAGCTCATTCTCCCCAGTAAGAGCCGGGATCTGACGAGGCACCTTGACATCCGGAGCATTCCGGCCCAACCAAAGGATCAGCTCGGTTTGCAAGTTGGAGTCGTCGTGCGATTCGCCTGGATTGGCAAACTTGATCATTAGCGCTCCGTTACCCGACTTGGCCTTAGCCGAGAAAGTCTGGTCTCGTTCGCTGTTGTGCTTGTGAGCCTTGCCATCAAACCCGTAAAACTCGTTAAGGATCCCTCGGCAAAGTCAGTCGAGAGTGGGATCTGCTTGGCTGCCAACCCGTCTTCATTGCGGTCGGTGTGCACCGCAGCTTTGCCGCACAACTTTTCCATGGTCGCTTTGAGCCCATTGATCAACTCATCTGCCTCCTTCTGGTTAAAGGAGATGAGGGGACGGATCTTAAGCGTCGCCCCCTCGGGGCCCATGGTCGAGATCAGGATCCGGCGCTCCCGCATCTCTCGCACCACTTCTGCCGCAAGCGCTGCATCAGGTTCTTTGGTAATACGATCCTTGACGTACTCCACTCCAAAGTACATCCCAGCACCACGGACATGGCCGATCTGGGGATAGCCCAACTGAATCTCGCGGAACGCATTGAGAATGTACTCGCCCATCTTGCGCGAGTTTTCGCGAAGCCCACCTTGAATCTCGTCTAGGGTCGCCTTCGCAGCCGCAATAGACACAGGGTTGCCAGCAAATGTGTTGAAGTACCTAACTTTCTCGCCAAATTCGTCAAGAAGCTCAGGACGAGCGACCATGGCCGCGATAGGGATGCCATTGCCCATCGGCTTGCCCATTACCACCAAGTCAGGCTTGATCCCGTGCCGCTGGTATCCCCACATGTGAGTACCCGTCCGGCCAAATCCGGGCTGGACCTCGTCGGCAATGAAGAGACCCCCACGCTTGTGAACTGCGTCGATGGCCCCTTGGAGGAAACCCGCAGGCTCGGTAAAGAGACCATCAGTGCTGAAGGCCATGTCGGCAATGAACCCAGCAAACTTGATCCCGTGTTTTTCCATGTCGTCCACAGCCGCATTGATGTCATCCACCAACTGCTTGGCCACATCGTCGCAGCGATACTGGTCTGGAGCACGGACCGTGCGCACGTCACGGTCGAGCGGAACATGCGTACCCATCGTTGAGGAGATGGCTGCAAGCGGTCTGTGGTTCCATGGTACGCATAGCTTGTCACGATGATCCCCGCGCCGCCGTGTTGAATTTGGCCACCCGCAGAGCAAGGTCAACCGACTCGGACGCCGAGCAGGTGTACATGACACGGCCCAGATGGGGCTCAAGGTGGCCAAAAGTTGGTCAGAGTAATCCAGGATGTTCTCATGCATGTACCGCGTATGCGTGTTGAGCGTCTGCATCTGTTTGTATACAGCCTCCACCACCCGGGGATTGCAGTGCCCAACAGAGACGACATTGTTGTAGCAATCGAGGTAGGCGTTGCCCTGAGGATCGTACATGTACGACCCTTGCCCTTGACGAGCTCAACCGGATGCTGGTACATGAGCTGGTAAGAAGGTCCCATTGTCTTCTCGCGACGCTTGATAATGCTCTGCTCGCGGGGGTGAGACTGGCGAGCGTATTGGGGTCAAAGCCGTTGTGCATGCCCGTGCCAGCAGCTGCGCCGAGGGAGCTGGACAGGCGCACAGGGCCCAGGGCCCAGGACGCGGCCCGGGGGAGCGCGGCCGGTGGCAGGCGGCGCAGAGAGTGCGCCCGAGACGAAGGGCGAACATGGCGGGAAAGGGGCGGGGGAAGGTGGGAGGGGGTGGTGGTGGTGGTGGTGGGCAGGCAAGCTTCTTGAGCGCCGCCCACAGCGAACTGAAGCGAAATCCTGGCAGCCGGTATCGTCGGTTCAGCCGCGGGAAAACTCGCCTGGCCGCAAAGTAGCTATCAGGATATCATCAGGCCTATGCTTGAACTCTGAAACTTGCAAGGACACCCCGCACACTGTGCCCCTGCTGGGCACGCGGACATATAGTGGCACACTGGGCCAGTGCCGCCGGGGGGCTTCTGGGGCATGGGCGGATAATTGCCCGTCCGCACCAAGCCAGTAAGGAGTGTCTCTCCACCCAGAGAGATAGAGGGTGGTTTGGGTCTTTGCTCCTGTGCGACACTGTCGGCTGCGCACTGCTCCTTCCTCTGTCCACACTGCAGCCCAGCGCCCAGTACCATCTCGGCGCCTATCTCCATCTCCATCCTCACCCATGTCGGCCCCATCTCCCTCGCAGCTACAGCTCTCGGCTTCCAGCTTCTCCGCGCGTGATGCTCAGATTCTCTCGCCCTCAGGTCTCTCGATCATCCCCATCGCCGCGTCCGGCGTCTCTTAGTTCCACCTGGAAGTATTTTCCAAAAAGTTCCGCGTTCCTATGCTCGCTATCATTTGTCCGTGGCCTTGCCTGGTACCAGTTGTATACACTGTCTGCTGCCGCAGATAAAGGATGTGTTGGGCTACAACGCGAAACCTGCCATGAATGTGTCGGAGCGTGCGAACAGGTCAGAGCGTGCAGGTGTCCAGCTAATGTGTGTGATGATGCTCGGTACAAATGCCGTAACCCAGGGACCGCTTGGGGTCAATGACCCGCTCGAGACTTCTCACAAGACTTCTACGTTAAGGATCCTCCGGGGCCACCTGTGCCGACGAACAACATGGGATTGAAAACGGAGGGTATGAGCAGATAAGGATGACAAGAGAGGGAGGAATCAAGATGAGGACTTGTGCTTCTTCTCCTTCTTGTCCTTCTTGTCTTTTTTGTCCTTCTTTTCCTTTTTCTCCTTCTTGTCCTTTTTGGGCTTGGGCTCGCCGCTCTCCTCTTCCGAGCGCTTGCGCTTCTTGTCGGCAGGAGCCACCGATTCGTCGGGGGCTTCGAAGACCTTGGCACGCTCGGCCTGGCGCTGGGCACGCTTGGCTGCCTCCCGTTCCGCACGCTCCGTCTCGATTTGCTGCTTGCGCTGCGAGGGGCGCAGGAAGTATTCTCCCGACTCGAGCATCTTGTCCATTTTGCTGGGTTCGGGCGCGGGCGGGAAAGGGGTGTAGGTCTTCTTGGCCGGCGGAGGCTTCTTTGTCGCCTCGGGAGCAGCAGCAGCCTTGTCGCTCGTTGGCTTCTTCTTTGCATGAGACTTTTTAAAGTGGGGCAGGAACCGATCCCAACTCTCGTTGGCCAGCTTGGGGTCTTTGGCCAGCTCGCGCTTGATCATAAGTTCCTTAATGTGGTAGATGGGATGGACATTGTGCATGCAGTCAATCACGATCCTGCGCGTTTCCTTGAGAGCAGGGAAGGGTCCCATGACCGAGACGGTGGAACCTTGGACGAGGATGTAAGCACCGTCAGAAGTTCAAGGGCTTTGAGTGTGCTGCCATTGGGCCCGATGATGCGCTGGCGACGCTTGACAAACCGCTCCTTGTTGCGCACAATGTTGCCAATTTTAATGACATCGCACGCCACATCATCGTCTAGGATGCGCACGGCCTGGGGAAACGGCACACTGCGGCTCAGCAGCTTGATCAGGTCGCGCGCCTTAAGGATCAGGTAGGGGTCCCACGTCTTGCGCGTCGTCTTGACCGTCATCGAACCCTCGACAAGGTTGAGTTCTGCAGCAATGCCGTGCTTCTCGAGGGCAGTGGTGACATGGGGCCAGACCTGCTTGAGGTACTGCTCACGATACTTGGGGAAGAGGGTGGCAAAGGTGGACTCCTCCGAAAGCGGGCCGACCATGTCGCCCTCGTGAACTTTTCGATCTTCCAGTGGTCGATGTCGTCCGTGTCCCATGGCTTGTCCTTGCGGTGGGCCTTGTTCTTGCTGGCAGCGCCGTCCTTGTGCACGACGGGTGCAGCGGACAGCTCGGGAACAGACATGGCGCGCAGGACACTGGACGAGGAGGCAGGAGAGGGGAAGGGCGGTCGGTGCGATGCGAGCCATGCCGAAAAAAAAAATAATGGATGCTGGATCACGTGGCTGCGTCTTCCGCCCGGCCGACCAACGCGGTTCCGCCCCAGGCGAATAGTAATTTCCCATCGCTGAGAGCGAAGACACACTGGCACCGTGCGGCTGGCCGCGTGCGCTGGCCACAGCGGGGCGCAGGGGCAGTGTCGGCGCGTGCTCTCGTAAGCTTGGGGGGGAGCCTGCGCGCCCGAAGACGCTGCTGGGCCGCCTAACTGGCCGCGGCTGTGCTTGCCTGCCACCAGCCCGCCTCTCTCTCCCCCCATGTTCGCCTTTGCTACCCGCTCCCTCGCCCAGGTACGTTGGCTAGCCTGCTCCGTCTGCCCTCTCCTGCCCCCTCCTGCCCCCTCCTGCCCCCTCCTGCCCCCTCCTGCCCCCGCTGGTTCGATGTGCACTCTCGCCGCCCCCTGTCTTCCTGCCGGTGGAGATGCACAACGGCGCACTGGCCAGCTTCCATGCATCCTAGGCCACCCCCAGGTTCGGTGTGCAGTCCGGTGTGCAGCGCTAGGGGACCAGGCGGCCCAACGTGGGGCAGGAAAGCATTGACCCCGCAGGGAGTGAGCCAGCTAACACGATATCTCCAGGCTTCGCGCCAGGCCACGCGTGGTTACGCCACGGCGGCGGTCAAGGCTCCGATCCAGATCCCTGTCTGGCCGGCACCTACGCCAGCTCGGCGTTTGTCGCGGCCCTGCAGCAGTCGGAGAGGACGTTGAAGCAGGTCGAGACGGACCTGACCACGCTCTCGGGCGCGCTGAAGCAGCAGCCGGAGATCCTGCTGAGTCTGAGCAACCCGACGTTGTCGATTGCCCAGCGCCTCGACATCCTTTCTGCTCCTCTTCAATCGCCTTCGGGAATCACTAAGAACCTGTTCACTGTCCTTGCCGAGAACAACCGTCTGAACGAGACCGAGGCCGTAATTGAGGGCTTCCACGAGCTCATGGCTGCCCACCGTGGCGAGAAGGAGGTGACCATCACCTCTGCCACCGCGCTCGACTCGGCTTCGCTCAAGCGCCTGCAAAAGGCGCTCGACAAGGCGTCGGTCGCCGAGGGGGCGCCAAGATCAAGTACATCACCAAGGTCAACCCGGCCCTCGAGGGTGGACTTACGGTCGAGTTCAACGGCAAGACTTTGGACCTGTCGGTCGCTACCCGCGTCCAGAAGCTCAACGCTCTGCTGAGCGAGACGGTCTAAATTGGGACTGATGTGCTTGGCTGCCCTAGGTCACTCTGGTGTGCCCGCGTTGGTACGCCTCTCTATACAACCTAAATTTGCATCAGCTACCGCATTTGCGCTTGTGTACCATATAGTCCAGATCTCTTTACCGCACTTGGTGATGTGGCAATGCCCAACTTACCCTTATTCACGCAACCGTGCTTCTGTTCCACCTGCGAAGGCAGCAAAGAGAGGAGGAAAAGACAAGGACATGTGCATTTTTAGGGGTGGTAGACGCTTACAAACGCAGCAGCGTTTCACCCAGCCGACCCGATTGAGAGAAAAGGCAAAACAGGAAGATCAATCTGACCGATCAACGTGACGACATTCGGATTTTGAGGCCCCGCCTCACTCGAGCTAGTAGCCTCGACTACAACCTACATTCCATGCAGCTCCGCGGTCGTACGTTCAGCCCAGACGGCAATGCGGGACGGCTGGGTGACGGCGACACTGGACCCGATCATCGAAACGTTCTCCTCGTCTTGGGCCAACCGTGCGGCCCAGCTCTTTGCCTTCTCTGCCACCACCGCCGGGAGGGCCATAGCAATGTGAGCCAACGCGTGCGTATCTTCATGGTCCAACAGGGCGATAGCTAGGCACCGATAGAGGTCAGCAGGGAAGTAGTCATGCTTCGCAAAGAAACAAGTAAGGCACAAGAGAAATACGTACTGACGCGTCGTGCTCCCGGACGGCGGTGCCCGGCCGCTGCGAGCGCGGCCTTGACAAGCGGGAAGATGCGTTCGCCAACCGCTTGCTTCTGGTCGGGCACACTGCGCTTTTCCAGCCCGGCTAGCCACGCTTCGGTTTCAAAGCGATCTTTTTGCCTGCGGAGCGCGCGCTTGGGACATACCCGTGGGCAAGACCCCCGGGGGCCACGTCCACCGCATACGCACGAACCAACTTGTCCACCTCCAAAGCCGAAAGACGTGCCAGAGCAGCCACGCCAAGGGGTGGATCCATATTGCGCCCAGGCGAATCCGTGCGCGATGGGGCGCCTTGTGCTCCGACGAGAACCCGCGGGCGCTTTGCATGGAAACCGTCGCGGCAAAGGCACGTTGGGCGACCCCATCTCCTGCAAGGACGGAGCGCAGGAGTCGGAGGAGGCGGAGGCGGAGGAGACCGAGCGAGAATAGCATCCGCAACAGTCGTCGGTTGCTTCGCCCATGGCTTGGTCTGGGTGGGAGCAGGTGGTTCGGGTGTAAAGGCCCAGGGGCGTTGGGCCTCAATCTTGGCCAGCGCATCGTGGAGCTTTTTGCGGGAAATGAGCACCCGGCGCCGGACGTCCTTGGGCAGCATAACAAGCGCCGCCACAGCTGCGCTGCACTGCTCGGACGTTCCTGAAGGGTAGGCGGCGCGGACCTTGGCAAGGAGGGCCTTGCGCTCCGAGGCGGACGCGCCCTTGGCCACCGTCCCCTCCTGGGTCGCACGCAAGGGAACAGGATTGGGCGGCGTCTGCAAAGTTCTGCCAACATGGTACCCGGTCCAGCATCCAGGACGATGGAGCCGCCCAACGCAAGGTCGTCCCAGCCCTTGGTGGGGGGGGAGGGGGCATGGTGGGTTGAGAAGGCGCAGGACCCTCGGGGCTGGGCAGCGAGGGCGGGACATCGAAGCGGACCTTGTTGGTGGGCGACGCAGCACTGCTGCTAGGTTGCTGGCCAACGCGCGCTTTGTGCTGCGCGGTACGTACGGCCTGGGCGAGCGCATGGGGGTGGTTCAGCGCATATAGCAGTGCTTCGGAAGAGAGGGAGCTAGCGATACCCTCTGTTACCGCTGCCACACGCGCGTCCAGGCCCAAGATGGCCGCCGCCCCTTCGGCCCCACGGTTGGCTTCCAGCACATGCGGGTGGGCAGCCCCAGTGCCAGCGGTGGGTGCAAACGCTGCTTCCGTCTGAGCGGCCGCTTGGAAGCTCGGCCGCTGATGCGCCGGTGCCGGGCCCATGGGTCGAAGCAGCGCGCGCACTCCCCTCTCCAACAGGGCTGAAATCACTTGCTCCTTGACCTTGGGGGCAGGCGGAGCAAATGTTCCTCTGTCAGCTCCCAACTGGTGCGACGTCGCCCGCGGGAGTGGCTTCCTCGGTGGAGGTTGCTGCCTTCGGCACCGCTCCGCTACCGTGTCCTCCGTAGCTTTCTTGGGAGGAACCAAAACCGTTACGACTGGTTGTCGCCAGGCTTGGACGGACTGGCTGCACTGCTGAGAGGAGGCACCTTGGTCGGTCCCGGTAACGGAGAAAAGAGAGTCGGGATGGAAGGTTCGATGGGTGGTCCCAGAGGCTGCGCTTTTACCGCCGGCGTTGGGGTAGGGGTACGAGGTAGCAGAAAGGGCGAGGCGCTTCCGTCGTGGCGTTTCGGAGGCCCTTTTGCTCTCCGTAGAAGGGTAGGGAGCGGGGCACGAACGGTCGGACGGGTGGTTGAGTTGGGGCGTCGAAGGAAGAGGAATGTTTTCCG
Organism: Moniliella sp. 'wahieum'; assembly: GCA_003971905.1. NCBI lineage: Eukaryota > Fungi > Basidiomycota > Moniliellomycetes > Moniliellales > Moniliellaceae > Moniliella > Moniliella sp. 'wahieum'. The sequence goes on along the minus strand of RSEE01000003.1, from coordinate 327,134 downwards.
GGCCGGCGAGGGGAAAGGAGGTTGGACGTGACGGGTCGGGGTCCTCGTGCTTTATGGACGGATTTGGAGGCAGTCAACAAACTTGGCTGGTTCTCGTCGCGCACGGCCGCCTCGATGGTAATGGCGGTATGTCCGTGTCCTCCGCGTCGGTCACGGTGGGTAAGGTAGGATTAAAGTGTTTTTCCAGCGAGGCATAAACCGAGGTGCGAAAGTTGGCCTTGACCACTGCGGGCGTGAGCGGGGTCAAGGGCGGGGACGATGCGGTGGGGTGCGGGTGGGCGGTCAGAAGAGGGGTAGAGGTGGCCGGAGGAGCGCGATGAGAGGTCAAAAGCGGTGTGACCGGTCCGATCCGAGTGTCCATGAGCGGGCCCAGGATGGGCGTCGCTGCCAACGCGGGGTCTGGGGGGGGATGCCTGACGTGCCAGACGCTCGCGGCTTGATGACCAAGTGGGGAAGCAGAGTCTTTGTTGAGGAGGCAGCCGAGATCCGTTCACATGGGACTCGTACATCTTTTTCCACTCCTCGTAGGCATACACCGTGATCGGTCCCGGCGGCTGATCTTGCTCATCTTCCTGGTGGGACTCGACCCAGGCAGCGACCTTGCTGCTCAGCCGAGTGGCCGCCGCCGGCGCGTAAACTGAACTAGGACCGCCGTCTGTTTTTTTTCTTCGATTCTGGTTTTCCAGGACCATCACTCGGGGCGGCTGTCCCTCAGGAACAGAGGCGAGGGAGGCAGTGCGGGCATGGGGGATGGGTACATTGTTCCGACGAACGTCCAGGCGTCGCACCGGCCCGCTTGACGGACGCCAAAGCTGTTGGGTTACCGTCAGGGACGGAAGGGGGTAGACATGCGTGTGCAAGCCGTATCCAATCGGTTTGGGTCCGATCCTTCAATTGACGGCCGATTCCGCCCGGTGGCGGGGCAACGCGGACGGGGCCCGAGGTGCCGCCGAGCGTGGCCACCGAGCCAGTTCGGCCTTGTCGAGGGTCTGGAAGAAGACTTTACCACAGCTGTTGCCCGTGTCGGACTCGGCGGGGGAGAGATCAACTTGACGGGGAGGCAGTGGGCAAAGGCGACCTGGGCAAGCATTTGGGGGGTAGCATGGGGGGATCTGCTTGAGAAGGAGGACGGGGGCCTTGAGAGGCCGCCAGTCGGGCGGGAAGTCGACGAGGGAGACGACTCGTTTGGGCGCGGCGGGCGTCCATTCGGGCGGAGGGGCAGGCGGGACGAGGGCAGCAGCCATGGCCGTCGGCAAGGGTGGTGGTGGTGGGGGGGGTGGGGGTGGTGTTCGGCGCCGGGGCTGGAGGAGGCAAGCAGAAGGTACTATGCGTTTTATCCAGCCAGCAGCGCAAGAAGGAGGCGGCGCGCGTTGGACTAATTAAAGAGGGGGGCGCTGCACTGCCCCCGTGCGGGGAGAGGCGGGGGGGTGGGGTGGGCACTGGTGCGCTGTCGGCGCAGTGCCCCACCGCCGCCGCCCGCAGCGCCGTGCGGCATAAGCGCGTGCATAATGCATAAGCCCCTGGCGGCTGCTCTGAGGCCCCCGTGCATGCCAGCAGCCGATCCCATTCCGCGCCTCGGCACACAACCCAATCGCTCTCTCCTCGCAGCAGTCCTATGGCATCTGCCCAGCCCACACAAACTGGTACGATCAAACCGCCTCCTCCATCCCCCCCGCTCAGCCGCCCGCCTGCGCCACGGCGCGCCCTGGGCCAGGATGCCCTCCACCACCTCCCGCACCACCGTCCGCGCCGTCGGCTCGTCCGCCGTGCACAGCAACTGGCGCAAGTTGAGCAGCCGCGTGTGCTTGGACGGGGGCAGCAGCGCTCGCGAGCGCGCCGTGGCCCGTGCCAGCACCGCCTCAAACTCGCTCAGCGGGTTGTAGGCCGCGTGCACCGAGTAGCCCAAGCAGGGGTACTGGTTCGAGTAGGCCGACGAGCGCACGCTGTCCGTCAGAAGGAGGCGGGATTGCGAGATGAGGCGGATGTCGAGTGCACTCCTGGATGAAAGAATGACAGAGCAAAATAAAACACAAAGTCAGTCAGTGAAAACAAAGCAGCAGCAGCAGAGAGACTACGTACCGCCGCCAAAGGTGACTAGCACATGGGACACGCCCAGCGCATCAATGTCGAACCGGGGCACGTTATCTGGCGGGACCGCATGGGCCGCTTGCAGCCCCTGCAGTGCATCCAACACCGGGAACGTGTCCCGCAACAGACGAAGGAAGCGGATCCAGTGGACCATCTGCTTGTTGCCTGGTGCGTTGAGGTAAGCCTCGAGAAAGTAGCATGTCCATTCGTGCGGGTTGCGTTCGGGTTTGCGATGCGGGTAGGAAGGGTGGGGCAAGCGCTCGACATCCAACCGATACTCCCATCCGCTCTTGACGTTCTCCCAGCGCACCGTCGCCAGCGCCCGGTTGGCATAGACAAAGCGGACCTGGTCCAGCCTTGTCTGCTGCAAGCCGAGGTGCGGGACCTCCTTTTTGCCCTGCAGCGATAACACTGCACGCGCCAACACAACCACCCGGAGCAAACGCACGGCAAGCTCGCGCACCTGCTCCACCGCCTGAGCCGCATGGGGCGAACTGATGCGCATCACACGTGTCGACGGATCAAATCGCACCTCCAGCCCTTCCTCGGAACGCATCGGCTCATCCGACAAGCCCACCTCGTACGACCAGCACAGGGCAAAACACATTCCTTCCCCCTCGACCCGAGCAAACAAGTTGGGCCGCACCCACGCTGCCAGCTCGCCCAGCAGTGGCGCTGCCTCGATCGAGAGAGAGGGGACGAGTGCTTCCCATTCGTTCCCATCTGTTTTGTCCTTGTCTTGCAAAGCCACAGGCCGAGTGTGGACCAAGGTTGTGGGTGCGTGGTAGAAGGCAAGCTTCTGCTGCACACTGGCGTACGAAGCGACAACCCGGGCATAGTCGTGCAACCATCGGATTTCCTCGGTCGACAAGGGCGCATCGGCAGACCAGGTGGACGGAGCAATTTTGCTGGCTAGCTGGGCGCGGTCAAGCCACCGAATGGTCTGTAGCAGCAGCGTACCGGATGCCTCGCCGGCCGACTTGACCGTCTCCATCAGCCCTACCCGCGTCGCGTGCATCGTTGCGCCCACCACCAGGTACGCCCCGCCCGCACCGGCACAAACACATAGCTCGCCTGTAATGTTGGGTCCAGCTGCATCCATGCCGCCTCGTTGAGCGGCAGCGTACGTACCAACGGCAGTCCCGCAAACGTGATTCGCTGCTCCAGGTCTTGCAGCAACACCTCCAATGCCACTTCTTGCCATGAAGCCAGCATCTGGTTCGGGTCTTTACGCAGGCGTGCGCCCAGCGGGGCGAGCAGCGTACCGTACGGCCCTTGCGATAAGGACAGAAGCACATGGTCCCCTCCTGCACCGGCAGGAACGACCGCTGCGCTCAATGCGCCCGACACGGTGCTCAGGCTCAGTTCCAGCGCCAGGTCCGCTGGGAGCGGGAGCGTTGCCGCTTGCCGTCGTTGCGATCCATCGAGGTGAGTGTACTGCCCTGACAGGGGCGCACCAAGTGCTCCAAGGCGCGATGCGCATGCTCGCTCGTTGTTTGACGCAGCGTTGTCTCCAAGTCTAACGCGTCGGGTTGCAAGGCTCTGGATTCCGACACCCCCAAGCCGGGGGCGGACCAATGGGCCGAAAGATGAGAGCGCAGGGGCGGAGCCAGCAGCTCGTCGGTAGCATGCGCCTCCAGGACGGGAGGTGTGATGGTGATCGTTCCAGGGGAAAGGCAATTGGGAGCGGGCAGCTCAGTTGTACCGCGTCGTGGTTCGGCTCGTTGCTGGAACCAGTAAGTAAGCTCAAGCGAAGTGCCTGGGTTCCAACGGACTTGTATATTGGACCCCCACTCGCGACTGGCGAGATGGAGGGCTTGGTAGTGAAGAATTTCGAGTTGGTATGTCAAGGCCGCTTGACGGAGGTAGTGGAAGAGTCGTTGAAGTGCCTTGCGATCCGGTGGGGGGGGCAGGGCTTCCTCCTCCGCCTCCTCACTGGCATTGGGAGGCGGTGGTGGGGATAAGATGCTGTCAGCCTGAGAGAGAATGAGAGCTTTTTGGATGTCGTTGGGCTTGGAAGGGAAGCGGGCCGAACCGGCGCCGGTGACCGTGAGGTGGAACTCGATGGAGAGCAGATACCATCGGTCATGGGGCTCGTTTCCCGATAGGGTGACTTGAGCCGTAAAGAGACCCTCGGCGCGTAGAGTCGCCTTGCCATCCTGGACACTGTACTCTGCCAATTCCGATGGCAGGTCCTCCCCGCATGCGAGGCGGAGACGCACAGCTGACGAAAGAGCATCAATGATAGCCAGTTGCTCCTTGTCAGACAGCTCGTCGGCGTCGGGAGGAAGCCCGGTGACCGAGGCGGGCGCAAGGTGGTAGTTTCCCGTGCTGAGCACGTCGATTGCAGAGAGAATATCATAGTGTCGCACTCGTGCGCCCGGCAAGCTCTTTCGAACAGCGATCAAGTCATGGATCACTTGGTTGGCCTGACCAAACTGCTCATTCACCAGACCAATCAGGTCGCGTGTCTGCAGCGCCGCTTTGGACTTGGACGCCACATGACTACCACGAGCAACTTGGCCAGTTGTCGGCGCACATCCAGAACAGTGTCGAATATTTTCTTGCGTCGCTCGTCGCCCGACAAGGAGCCCATGCTGAACGCAGAAGCTGGGTCAGTAGGGGCCGACAGACACCGCAACAGAGACGCAGGCGGGGGAAGCAGGGCACGCACGTCTCGCCTAGGTTGAGGAAACTCTCATAGGCAAAATTGGCCATGCGGATGACCATGTCGCGGAGCGGGATGAGACCCTCGGTCTCGTGGAGCATGTCGTTGCGTAGCTGGTCCAGCGGCAAATTTGGGTCGACGAAAGGGCGCTTGCTACGTGCACGCTCAGACAGGGGCTGGAGCGTGCGCAGGTGCGTGGCCGACGGGCGACGGAGGGGGCAGAGGCAGGGCTGCCGGCGTGCGCCGACGGCGGGGCCGAGGCGGGGATGGACACCATGGGCGACGCGGTGTCGGGGGCGGCGAGGGGAGGCGCGGCGAGGCGCGGCTTGGACGGCACGCCGGGATGGGCGGGGGAAGGGGCGGACATGGGGGGCTGGCGGCAAACAGAGGCGGAGCGTGCCTGAGGGGGGGCGCAGGACGCACACACAGCCCCAGAAGCACGCCGGCGATGGACGGTGGTGGTGGTGGAGGCAGGCGGGGTGGCGGAGATGCGCGTGGCAGTGGGCTGGCTGGCTGCGCCGGCCTGCGTGTGTCCACGCCAGAGCGCGGCATCGGCGAGGATCGATGGCGTCGATGAGATGGATGCGACGGCAGCCCCCGCTAGGGTTACGCTTTTCAACATTGCAGCACCTGCTGCACCGACTCTCCGAGTGGCCCCGTCGTTTGCACTGATTGCCGCTTGCCCTACGTCAATCATTAATCATCATCGATCATCGTTAATCATGCATCGTTAATCATCACCACGGCTCTCCCCTCTGCTTCCCACTGCCCCATCAACCACGCCATCACCATCGCTCTCTCGCTGTCGGGAGCTGAGGAGAGGAGCAGCCAGCTGTAAGCAAGGGTCCGCATTCCGTGTGATGATGGGCGGGAGGCGTGCTCTGTGGCTGGGGCGGCTTTGTAGCCCAGCGCCAACCAACTGTGTTACGTTGTGCATCAAAAAGGCACCTTCTGATGCATCTACTTTTTGTCCTGTCGCCGTTTTGGGGGCTATGGTGCGAGGTGACCCGTGAATGCTACTGTCGTTCGGCGATTGACGTCGAGTGGTAGTCGGTACAAATACAGTCCTTGTGTTCGGCCGGCCGCAAGCCCTTTTACACAACATTTAAAACGCGTTTTACCTCTTTTGACGGTTGGGGACTTACTTCAAAGACCAAAAAATTCAACGAGCTGAGGCTGTGCACTGATGTTGAGCGCGCAGATATGATACCTGTTGGGCCTGAGCGCTGAGCCGCGGTGGATTGTAGATGCGGACAGAAGGCTTTGAGTTGATGGATAAAGCAGTTTGGTTCAATGGACGAAGATGGAACCTGTGCCGGGCGGGTAAAACGGGTTTTGAAGTCGATGCGGCCGAGGCCTGGACTCAGACAGGCCTGAGACTCACAATTCAGGCTGAGACCTCGCGGCGGGCTGGCCTGGAACGGGAGCCCATGCGCTGGTGTGCTGGCAGCGCTGAGGGCCTCGCCTCAGCGCGAAGCCTCAGCTGCCTCAGCTACTCCGAGTTCTAAAGGCATTTGCCAGGCCCAGCAGGGCCCAGCCTATAGTCCATCCTATTAGTCCACCCCGGAGGTCCGGCACGGCCAAATGTGACGTCAGTGCATGAGTCTGTGCTTGCCTCGGGCTCGGCCTGGTGCATTCTGCGCCCTGCGCCCCCCGCCGCAGCAGCCCCAGCACCCGCCTTCCCCCGGGCGTGGGGTGGGATCTGGGGGGGTCTGGGAGGATCTGAGAGCGCAGCGGCAGACACTGCTCCGTTGCCCCCTCTTGGCTCTTGCCACGCAAGGGCTGCAGCTCTGGCCTGAGGCCTGGAGCCCAGCGAATGCGCTGCAGGGCACCGCCAGACGCACTGCCCTGCCAGCGCACCGCCCGACAGCCTCTGCTTGCCACTGCCCCCGCCGCCACATTGGCGGGCCGGGCAGAGCGCGAGGGGTCGGCGGGGGGGCACGTCACGCCGAGCGTTGCGCCGAGCGTTGCGCCGAGCGTTGCACCACCCAGCATCCTCGCAAGCGGCAAGCCAGGCCGACTCGGCCCGCCCTGCGCCCCCCTGCCCAGCCCACGCATCATGCATCCCACCCTCCCAGGAAGCAGCGGGCAGCAGCCCAGGAGGATGGGTGATCGATGACGTAGCAGCTGTCCGGAGGCTGAGTACGGCCAGTGTGTAGTCAGGACTCGGTACCAGCACTGGACTCGTCCGCATTGCACCACACTGCCCACGCACGCAACCCCACCACCACCACCCCCCGCAACAAAAACCTAGCCTTCCTTCCTGCTGGCTCGCCAACACCCTCGCCTCCCCTCTGCGCGACTTGTCTCTGCTCCTCCTCCTCCTTCTCCTCCTCCTCCTCCTCGCGTTAGCGCGCTGCTCGCCGCCTGCAGAATGGCGGATCGCAACAGCTGGAAATCGCTGCTGCCCGACGATCCGCTGTATGTGCCGCCCCATGTCGTCCCCCGCCACCCGCTCGCCTCCCCTCCCTGCCGCACCTGCGCCAGCACAGGACGAAGAGAATCTGGACCAGGTCTCCTCCCTCTCTGCGCCCCCCAACCTAAGTGCCCACCAACGCACCCTGTCCCCCCTGTCCTTGCCCGAGCGCTCGGGCCCAGCACGCAGTACTCGGTCTTGGAATGGCCAGAGCGGGGAACCAGAGTATGTGGTTGCAACAGTCGCCTGTGCCTACCATCCCCTTTCTCGAGCAACGCCCTGCTCCCCCGAGACGACTCACCGTCGACACGCACGCCGGCGGGTGGACCATCGCTTGTACCTACCTGGCTTTGCCATCGGGGACTGACACTCAGCGTCAAGGCACGTCACACGGTGCACATTGCGGCAGACAAGTGGGACGACGAGTCGGGCGGGCACTTGAGCGACGGGTGCTGTTTGGTCCGGATGCCGATATGCGCAAGGTGCGCGCTCAGTTTGATGACCACTTTCTCTCGGTGCATGTTCCGTTGAAGCATGGCTGTTCGCGCCCCAGCTCGCCCATGCACCACTCCCCTGCCCCGTCCGACTCGACCTCCATCTCCTCCTGTAGCCACACCCCAGCCGGCCCGCCGGCCGAAGCTCCATCGGCCCACAAACCTGTCCCTCCGCTGGCTGTCGGCCCCCCCGCTGTCCCCCCCGTGGCCGACCAAGGGACCAGGTGAAAGCCAATACCAGACTTGGGCTCTGTCTTCCGGCCATCGCTGTTCTGGTCGTGTTGCGCTGGGCCGCCCGCTCTGGTGCCCTTGGGCATCTTTCTTGTCTTTTTTCGCGCATTCCACTTCTTATACCCGCCTGTACGCATCCTTCGATCCGTACATTCACCCATCCATCCGTACATTCATCCATCCATTCGTCCATCTGTTCGTCCATTCATTCATCCATCCATCCATTCATCCGCCATTGATCCATTCATCCGCCACTGATCCATCCATCCATCCGTTCCGCCTATAGTCGATCAGCTCCGTCGCTACGCCTCGTCTTTCCCCACTCCCCTCAGTTCTGGTTCCAGGCAAGGCTAATCAAGCCAGTGCCTTCCTTTCCTTATTTTTTGCGTCGTGCGATGGGGCCTGAGACTCGGGCGGTGAGCCTCTGCGACCTGGACCTAGTCTTGGAACGCGCTGTTTCCCCCCCTCTCGCTTGGCCCGTTCCCCGCCTCTTGTCTCCGCCACTTTTTTTGTTCGGCGTCCTGTCTAAGCTCCCGTTTTCCAATGTAACCCGCCACCGGTACGATCTGCCTGGTTGGTGGTCTTTTTTCTCTCAGTTGTTTCTCGGTTGTTCGTTGGCCGTAGGGGGACAAGTGGTATGGACCGTGCCAAGACCCCGCGGAGGGCAGGAGGACTGGATGACAGGGCATGCAATTGCAGGTGAGGTCTACGCGAAACCCAAGAGAGAAGATAAAGAGAACGGCGCGAACAAATACGGGACCGAGAAGGACAAGGGTGAGAGAAGAGCACGGATGAAGAATAACAGGCATGTATGCATTGACAGTAGCTCGCCGTCTCACCCCCAGCTCCGCTTGATGAGCTTAGCCCCCAGAGTCAGAACGCCTAGACGCAGCTTGAACCTCGACGCACGCAAGGGTAACGTAACCGTTAGTTTAGACAGATTCCACGCTACAGCGGGGAGGAGGGAAGGAGGGGAGGGGGGGGGGGGGTTAGTACTGTTTCCACCACCTCACGCAGCAAAACACCACCCACGTGGGGCAGACCTGTTGATAGTCCCAGCCCCAAGCACCCCATTCCGACACCCCGAGGCCGGGTGCCCATCTCTGAAACCTGCCGCACGCGCCTTGTCGTGACCCTATTCCAAGCGACCCCACAAACCAGGTGGCACTCCAAAAGCATGTCAGACCGAAAGCAGCGGGAGAAGACGAACAGAGCGTACCAATCACTGGGCCGGTTAGGACGAAGCTTGAATGTGGCTGGGGCGGAACAAACCCGACGCACCGAGAAGCAGACCCAGAAAGCAGGCGCAGGCACCGTCGCGGTCGCGAGTGGAGGAAGTAGCAGCGCGGTTGTGCGCTTGGGCGCGCCGTCGTTCCAACAACGCAATCCGGGCTTGCATCTCTTGAATTTGACGTTCTTTGGCCAGCAGTTCCGCGCTCGGCGCTACCACAGTCGGAACGGCAGGGGGCGGGGAGAGGACGAGGACGAGGGCGGGCTTACCACGGCCAAGCCGGGACTAGGTGCCGGTGCCGGTACCGGTACGGGTAATGATGCAGGCGCCGGCAGGGCGGCAGGCACAGGTACAGGCACAGGTACAGGCACAGGCGGGAATGGCGAACCGGTCGCGGCGCCTGTTCGGACTTTGAGACTCTGCTCAAACTGAACGATGGACTGGACCAAGCCGGAGGGAGCGAAGCCAAGTCTGGCGCGGGCAGGCTTGATGGAGGCACAGGTGAAGGCACATGCACAGGTGCAGGTACAGGTGCAGGTACAGGTGCAGATGCAGGTGCAGGTTTGGGCGCCAAAGTTTCAGGCCGCAAGAGCGCAACAAGATAGGTGAGCATCTTGGCCCGTTTCGTCTCCATCTCGGGGGTTTGGGTAGGATGTGTACACCTGCTGCGGGAGATGGCGCGTCGTTGGTTAGTGCAATTTGTACCTTGACCTCCGGCACAAACGGTCCTTTTTTCGATAGGGCTTGCAGCTGCGCACGAAGCGAAGCGAGTTGTGCCACCATCTCTGCCGTCGACTCTGTTGGCGGCTTATCCTTGGCCAGATGCACAGGCGCAGATGCGGGCGCAGGCACAGGCGCGGGCGCAGACACAGGGGCAGGGGCGATCGGCCCGGCAAGGAGGAAGCGCCATGGCCGCGGCGGAGGACGGACACATGTTAGAGGCGGGGAATGAGACAGAGGAGGGTAGTGAGGTCGTGGCGGGCGGCGTGAAAGGGGTCGGGTTGGCTATGGGTGGGAGGGGTGGACCAGGGGGGCAGGCGCCAAAGGAGGCGGTGCTGCCAACGGCGGCGGCGGGACTGTAGGCGCCAGATATGGGTGCGACGGGGCAACCCCCGCAAAGGGAACGCCGGCGGAGGTGCCATTGGTCCTGCCCAAATGAGCGGGAAGAGGCGGGGGAGGCGGGGAGGCCCCGGCGGAAGCCATGGGGGCATCGGTGGCGGCCCCGGCGGCGGCTTGCGGGAAAGAGGCAAACTTGGTGGTGGTCCGGGGGCGGTACATGCGAGGGCGGAAGCGCTGCCAGGGTGCACAATCGCAATGTCAGTTCCACTCGAAGAAAGATTGGCACGTACGTTTGAACCGAGGTCCGGGCGGGGGGGGAGGCGGGGCGGCGGCGGGCGGGCGGTGGTGGTGGCGGCGGGCCGGGCGGAGGTGGGCGGTGGAGTGCTGTGGATTGTCCAGATCATAGTACCCTCTTGCGCGCTTGAAGCGGCCCGAGCGCGGGTAGACGGCCTGGGGGGCCGCAGGAGTGCGAGGCGCGGCGCTCCCGCTGCCGTCGTAGTCAAGCTCAAACGCCTGCTCGTGCACAGGCGGCGGGCGGGATGGGGGGGGGGCGTGCGGGGTTCAAGGGGGCGAGGGGGCGTCCTTGGGCCACCCAAGGCCAGCTCGCCCTCTTCCATCTGCCCAGAGTCAGATGCAGCGCGGACAGGCGCAGATGCGTCGACGCCTGCTCCGTCGGCCATGGCGGTCAAGATGGAGATGGAAGGATTGCGTTGGCCGCCGTTTGAATTCACGTGGACGCTGCGGCTTGGCGCTCTGCCGCGGGACACGCAGCCGTTCCGCCGCAATTCCGCCGCCAGCTTCATGAAAAACAGAATGCGGCATGAGCGCGTGACCGGTGACCGTGACGTGTTCCCGTGAGAATCACGTGTGATGTGCCCGGTGAGGTCGGTGCCGACGGGAGCAATAAACGCAAACACTGGACATCAAGCACTCCAACCATCCCCTCTTCCTCGACTTATATCGCTCCTGCCTCAACTGGTTGAGGTTGAGTCCTGTACGTTTCACGATCTCATCTCTTACATTTGCTGTCACGGTGGCCTGCACTATATTGCCATCATGAGGGGAGGTCACGATGACCCGCAGCGGTGACTGCAGTCAAACGCCGTCGACCATCGCTCTTCCATGGGAATATGGCATGGGTGCAATCGCTAGCTCGGTTTTGCCCCTCCAACCTCTCACAGTGAAGTGGCGTCTGGATATAACATCCTGGTTAGGAGCGAATGGCGGGCGCCAGAGAGCCCTGAGGCCTGACCAGCTAGCGACTCCATTTTTGGTTTCCCAGCTAGTTTGGCACGATCAAACAGCACACGCCGGATGAGCGTGCCATTTAAGCACAGCGCCTCCTTTTGTTCTAGTAGCCTTGATGAAAAGCCCTGTAACTGATATGTGAATGAAGTTAGATTCACCTCCCATCTATCCGACACCATACGAGGGAGGTCACCGCGTCATGTATCATGTACTAGCTACACATGCAGCTTCCGCATATGGCCATCAATATGCAAACGCCGGTGGGCCGTTGTGGAAGAGGAAGGGGAACGACAGTCGTAGTAAGGATAGGAGCAAGAGGGGTAAAAGGGGGAGGACAGGCTACCAATGACAGCAGCAGGTTATACTTCCTCACATGGAAAGGAAGAAATGCCTACTTGCGCAGGTGCGGGGGCACATACGATCCCCGAGCACCGCCCGCCGGGGGGTTCGACGGAGCAGGAGAGCCAGTTCCCGATCCTGACGGCGACCGCGCCGAGGGCGAAGCTCCGCCGCTCATGCCGCCACGAGAAACAAACCCGCCCCGCGGCGGCTGGTACGCACGAGGAGTTCCAGTCGAAGGAGGGGTGTACCGTGGCGCTGGCGACGACGGCGACGAAGGCGAGGGTGACGAAGGGTTGAACCGGCTCGAAGGGCGCCACGCCCCGGCCGAGCGAGGAGGCAATTCGCCACCGGCGCTCGACGGAACGGAGGGGGGGCGCCAGGCACCACCACCGGGTGCCGGTGCGGCGCGGCGAGCTTCGGAGCGAGCAAGAGCAGCTTCCTCGCGTTCGCGCTGCTTGGCTGCAGCCTCCTCGCGTTCCTTCTGCTCGGCTTCGAACCGAGCACGGCGCTCGGCGATCGCCGCCTGCCGGCTCTCCTCGGCTTGGCGCTCTTCTTCCTCGGCCTGGGCCCGGCGGGCTTCCTCTTCGGCCTGGCGACGCTCCTCGTCCCTCTTGGCTTGGAGCTGCTCCTTGCGCTGAGCAATGACAGAAGCGCGGTACTTCTCCTTCTCCTTGTCGCACTGGGCTTGCGCATGAGCACGGCGAGCGGCCAGAGCCTCGGCGCGCGTCTCCTCGAGACGCGCACGCGCCACGGTAGTCAGGCAGAATGGCAAGAAGACGGTCCCGAGTCTCAACATCAGCCTGGTGCTTGGCTCGCGCAGCCTCGAGTGCGACGACCCGCACGTGTTCGTAAGCGGCCTTGTCGGCGATTTGCTGAGCAGCATAGTCTTCGTCCTGGTGCTTGATCACAGCACGACGGTACGCCCGCTCCAGATGGTCCATCTTACGGTGGATTGCCTTAAGCCGCTCGTTCTTCTCCTTGTTCTCCCGCTCAATCTGTTCGACTTGGAGCTTGACGAGGGTATCGGGGTCCATTTGGTCAATGTCCTTGTCCTCGAGCTTGAGCCCACCTTTCTCCCGCAGACTCTGGGCCATCTTGCGCGCCTCGTCAATCCGCACAGCTTGCAACTCCTTTTCGATGCGAGCACGTTCCCGAGCGGCAGCCTCAGCAACGGCGCGTTGCGCATCAGCTGCAGCCTGCTCCTTGGCCTTGGCGGCAGCGGCCACAGCCTCATTACGCTCGCGCTGCTGAGTCGCAGCACGGACAAGCTCTTTGCGGTGGGCGAGCAGCTCCTTGCGCGCAACGGCCGCCTCGTGCTCAGCCTTGGCCATGGCCACTGCCTTCTCGAACGCAGCTTGGCGCTTTTCGGCATCTGCCGCCGCTCGGGCACCGGGGTGAAGCACATCGTTGGCTCGGTCAAGCGCGTAGGCGAGACGACTAAAGGGTGCGGACCAGCTCGTCGGGCGTCGACTGCAAACGGACACTGTCGGAGCTAGCGGCCGCAGCGCTGGGCTCAATCGATGGGTGACGGTCCGTGTCAAACAGGTCATTGGAACGTGATGGAGCGGGAGGCATGATCAATCGACAATGCAAGGTGGCCACGCTTGCATGCGTTGAGCGCAAACTTCTCCACGTCCACCTCTGACAACTGCGTGCCAGAAACGTCCGTCTTAAGCGGGCTGACCAACTGAAGCACCTTGGCGATCGTCACATGCTCATACACCTGGCTCAGTTGCTGGAAGAGACGGGTGAGAATAACGTTGTGCAAAGCAGGAATGTAGCGCTTGGCAGCGGCCGGCGAAGCAGCAACAATCTGATCCAGGATCGGCTGGGCGTCGGCACAAATCGAGAGCGGGTGGAACTGCTGCTCGAGCATCTGGTACAGCGCACGGATATGGGGGAGGCGATGCGGAGCACGTTGCGGCCCAGCGCATCGCGCAGCAGACCAGCTCGGGTGGGGTACGCTGAAGACCCAGAAGGGCATTCAGGCGACCCGCACGGGTCTTGCTGTCCACATCCAGACCACCAATCAAAAAGTCAGACCGGCCCCGCTGCAGATTGCCGGTGCCGGGTGCTGCCGAGGTGATGACGGGGACGGCCAGAGCAGACAGCAAAACATTGTCCGCAATGGTCCGCTGCTCCTCTGGCGTCGAGGCCTTGAGCAACTGCTGGTCCTTGGGAGAGGCGGCACGGACGAGGGCGGGTGGTACCGGTTCCAGGAGGCGGCATGCAGCAGCGCATTGTCCGACACAAGGAAGATGCGAGCCAGTTTCTCGTAATAGTTGGCCATCATCGTCAGGCGCGGCTGTTTCTTGCTCGAAGTGAGGAGCGAGTGGATGTCCTCGACCGAACGGAAAGCCTCCTGCCACAGCTCCAACTCAACCGCCGCATTGAGCTGGGCAAAGCGAATGTCGAGGTGGCGCTGTAGCGTGTCTGGGTCGGTAAGGTTGAGAGCATGGGACTGGTGGAGTACTTGGTTGCATTCGTCACGTGCTGGCGCAACAGTTCGCACAGGCGGCGGAACTCCGTCTTGCGCTGGTATGCCAGGCAAAACTTGAACGCACGCAGGGCCACATTGTGGTACACCAGCTCCAGACGTGCGTGTTCTTGAGGATGTCAAGGGCGGTGCGGTAAGCCTCCCAGAGGAACTTTAGCCAGGAACAACCCCACGCGGTCGCGGCGGTCACGGTCCTCCTCGACGCTAACGGCAGCGAGAAGCATGCTCTCGGGCGTTTCCTCCTGCTCCAGGTCTTCGACATGCTCGTCGGTGGCGGCCTGCTGCTGAGCCTCGTGAACACGGGCGTTGGAAAGCTTGAGGAAGTGGGGTGATGGCAGCCTCAATGCTGTTGGGAGCACCCTGAGCAATGTTTTTGAACTGGACCAGACCGTCCTTGGCAACGCGGCCCTTGCGCTGTTCAACAGCGAGGTCGATGAAGCGAAGGACGAGGGGCTCGAGCTGGCTGACGCTGACCTGGCGGATGCGGCGCTGGCCAAAGACGTCGTGCAGGGCCTGGAGCGCAGCGGCGCTCTGGCCAACGGCAACGAGCTCGTCGGCGCGCTTGAGGACAGTGTCGGGGCGGCGGCTTGGCGAGACATGGCGATGGGATGGGATGGGTGGCGGTGCTAGACAGCAATGCGTAGGGGAACCAGCTGCAGAGTGCTCCTTGTGCGCGGTGGGACCGGGCTGAAGCGACTCGGTCTTGCGACTGAGCAGCGGTGGGATGGGAGGGGAGGGGTGGTGGGGGAGCGGCTCGCAGCGGGCAGGCGCCCCCAAGGGCAGCAGCAAAGGCAGGCGCCACTGGGGCAGTGACCCACGCGGAAGCATTTTTTTCTTCCGCCCAGCGGAACGCAGAGAAACGGCACCTGATCCATTAACTCAGCCCGCCCGCCAGCGCCGCCAGCGCTTTCACTGCAGGAACGAGCGTCCAACCTCCGACCCAACCCACGATGATCAGATGATCGCCTTGGCCACGAACAGCTGGCCTCAACGCTGGCCGATCCCCTGCCACGGTCTCGGCAGGCCTCCACTTTTCGGTGGTGGGAGGAGCGCATCCGATCTCAACCACACCCAGGATGATGTGATTTTCCGTCGGTTGACGAGAGGGTTACTTGTGGCCCCTCCGTCTTGGTTGATGAGGATTACGCGTGGTTGAGCGCGATAAGCAATGCTGTTCCCCACAGCTCTATATACGCGTTGGAAAAAGACCTGTTTTTGGTGAGGCTCATTGAAGGTCTCGGTGTTCATGCTCGACAACGACATTACCACTGTAACCAAAGTCAATCGTATATACCTTCCTCACCTGTGAAGGTGTCCCGCACCGCGCTGGGCCTCAGTTATGCCCTTAACTGATGGAACAGTGAGCGTCACGGTGACGTGGCATACAAGCTACTCAATGGCCATGGCTTCTTGCTTTATATCATTCAGATGAGACCACGGTCGAGGTTCCTGAGATCTGACCCTCCACCCCTACGGCCACGGTGCATCCAGTGGTCCATCCCTCGATGGTAAATGTGCATATGATTCGGGCGGAGGCGTTTGGCTGCTGAGGTCGATATACTTTCGCTGCGACCGAGCCCAGATGTATGCACTTCTGCCTATTGTGTGATGCTCTTTGAATTACATGTTACAATCCATGTTCCTCCTGCAATGCATGTCATTATCAAGGAGTCTCTCATATGGGTGTCTGCCTTCCTTCCTTGATGTATCCTCTCGTGGAGCGATTGCGAGCCTTCAAGCTCCAAGCTTCATCTGCGTCTCGCTTCCATGTATATAATTCCCGTATTGTAGGGGTCACGCAATGGATGGCACCGTACTTGGTGTGATGGTGACACATGAGAAATTATGTAATCCAATTGGCCCGATAAGATGGCGACGCTGGCCCAACGTGGTTGGGGCGGCATGGACGACATTCCCATTGTTTTGCTCTCCACTTTCTTCCACCACCACCGATGCTCAGTGCTAGCCTTGTTGCATTTGCGGCTGCCTTCGTCGGTGTACTCGCGGAGAGAGAGAGGTTCGCGTGCTGCCTCTTTCTTCCGTTGAGGGAGAAACCAATGCGCTCGCCTGGCAGACTCAGGAAGCTTGTGCCCGCCCCCTCCGCCTCAGCACCCACCCTGCCTGGGACGCCTCCAACCAGCAGCAGCACTGGTACACCACCATTTTTGGAGAAGATGGATGCACTCAGAAGGGCATGCAACATGTCCAATCGAACGCTCAGGCTCATATCGACCGAGAAGACACCCTTTTTTGGGTCTCGCAAACGGCTGTCGCACAGCCAGACGCGTGCCCTTGGTTTGCGCGTCTGTACCACTCCCTTCATCCCGAAGGCGAAGCGGATTCTTTTGGATTGGACGTTTCGTGTACGCATGAAACCGGTGCTGCGGCCGCGCTTCGTGTACAGCAGCGCCGTGCTACCGGGAGCGCGTCAGTGGTCCATGCCCTTACCGCCGAGGGGATCAGTGAACTGCCCCAGATTGTGCTGTTGACCTCGGAGTATGCATTGCTTTCCCTCCCCCCACGCGAGAGGGACAGCATGCGAGCGCCAACATTGATCGCTTCCTTCCATATGACACGCATGTTGCTCGGATTCAGGCGCGCCCGCCTGTGATTCCCTTTCAAGACAAGCCCGAGCCCACCTTCCCACGGCCCGAGTACGACCCGGTGGTGGCCAAGTTGCTGAACGATTCCGAGCTGTCTGTGCCGAAGATCAAGGAGGTGGTCAAGATTCTCTCCGGTGAGGCCCAGAGCACAGTGCTAAAGCAAGGCTTCAAAGAATGGCACACCCGTCACTCTGGCACTTGGGGGGCTCGCCATGCAGCTGAGTGGATTAAAGGTATGTGGATTGGGTTCATTAAAGGCAGGATCTAACTTTCTGAGGTAGCCGATGTGGAAGCCTCGCTCGTTTCTCTCCCCGGGGCCAAGTGTGACCTGTGGGAGTACAACACGTATTATGCACCTAACGTCGTGTGCACCATCCCCCCCGCTCCGACGGAGGAGCATGAAGGATGGGATGAAGATGAGAAGGATGGCGAAGTTCTTCTCTCGGCACACTATGACAGCCGGGGCACGTTCGGTGAACTCAGCGCTCCCGGTGCTGATGATGATGGGAGCGGAACTACCGCTTTGATCGTCCTGGCACGGGTTCTGGTAACTTTGGTGTCCGCTTCCGTCGGTCTGTGCGGATTGTCTTCTTTAGTGGAGAAGAGCAAGGTCTGTTGGGCTCGCAAGCGTATGCTGCCCACCTCAAACAAACCGAGGCCAAGGTCCACCTCCAATTCCAGCTGGACATGATTGCGTACCGTGTGGAGGGAGAACCGCGGCAAATCGCGTTCCCGGATAAGCTCAGCACCCGTTCGGTTACGCAACACGTGGTTGCTTTGACGCAGATCTACGTACCCGAGCTTGTCCCTGGCTTCACACCGGCGTGCTGCTCAGACCACCAGAGTTTCTGGGAAGCAGGCTATCCTGCCAGCTGGGCCTTTGAGCGCAACGGGCCCATCCGTGACCCATTTTACCACAACTCTGGCGACTTGGCGGCCCGGCCAGGATACGACTTTGTCCAGCTTCAGCTGATTACCAAGGTCATCTTGGCTACGCTCCTTACGCGTGCTGAGTTTTACTTGTGATCGATGCGCATGGCAGGGACTAAGCTCAGGTTCGTGAACTCACGGCCCAGTGATTCGTATGGAGCCAATCTACCAAAATGCCGTTCGATGCCCCCCCCCCATATGCAGTGTCTGTGTAGCATCAAAGGCAGTGGAGATTGCTCAATCAAGCAAGTAGGGGGTAGGACCGGCCGTGGAGTAAGTCACTAGCCACTCGTAGTCACTCCATTACTCAGTACTCGTACCGCGTACTCACTGGTCACTAGCCCCTGCTCGTATTGAACCAAGGTGCAGATGCTGTTCTGCGTGTACCCAAACGGTGTGTGTTGGGAAGACGGGTATCTTTCGAGCCATGTTCCGGGTTCGTACAGCAGACAATACGTTGGTACTCATAAGGCCTAA
Organism: Moniliella sp. 'wahieum'; assembly: GCA_003971905.1. Classification (NCBI taxonomy): domain Eukaryota; kingdom Fungi; phylum Basidiomycota; class Moniliellomycetes; order Moniliellales; family Moniliellaceae; genus Moniliella; species Moniliella sp. 'wahieum'. The sequence continues at coordinate 308,850 of RSEE01000003.1, read as the reverse complement.
GGGTAGGCCTAAGGCCTATAGACATCTAACGACCTACGGCCTAACGATAGGCGTGGACATGTAAAACCCAAGTCCAGGCAGCAGGCAGCAGAAGCGCTCGCCTGTCAGTCATCTAGTCATCCTTAAGGTGGGACCGATCATCGGTCGCATGGCCCAGCCTGAATGTCACGTGCAGCAGAGAGAGGACGGGGCTGGCCGAGGGTAGGCTGGTGGGGCCATTCGTGCATGCTACTCCGTGCGGCTGAGGCGGTGCAGGTGGCTGCGACTGGCGCTGTGCGTGGGCCAGCAGGGCGCCACTCACGTCCACGTGGTCGGATTTTCTCCGGGTCTGCGACTGATCCAGTGCGCCCGCGCAGCACCGCGCCAGTCGTGCAGCTGCGGCGCCAAGGCCCCGGCCAGCATCTCTGCGCCGCCTCGGCGTTCTGCGTCGGACAGGGCGCGGTGCTGCGTTGTGCTGCCAGCGCTCCTGCCCCCAGGTCTCACCCACAACTGCACCCCTCCCCCTTGCTGCGCCTCCCCAACCACCCTCCACCACCAATCCCTCCATCCCGTCGCTGCGCGAACCCACGTCACCCTCCTTGAGTGCAGGCACACTCTCTCTGGCCCGCCCGCCCTCCACACCATCTCTTGCGCCGTGCGCCCGCTTTCCACCCGCCCTCCCACGGCCCTCCCCACCCTCTTTCCCACTTTTCGTGCCGTAATGGTCTCGCTCTCGCGCGCTCTCTTCGCCGCATCTGTGGCCATCGCCGGTGCTGTCGGCACCCAGGCCTCGATGCAGCACGACGCCGCACTTGCCCCTCAAGCTCGTGCATTTGGCGTGCCACAACCACCCGCGTCTCGTCTCCCGCTTTGGCAACATGCCTCAGCGCCGTACGCGCAAGTGCCGTCCCAAAGCAGCAGCCTCGGCCGAGCCTGCGCCCTCCAGAAGCAGCTTCTCACCGACCCCAAGGGAGCCACCACCCGTCGCACCACAGCCACGCCCATTCTTCTAAGGCCCCGACTTCGTCGTCAGCCAGCTCGCCGGCCATCCCGTCGCCTCACCCGTCGTCTTCAGCCAGCTCGCCGGCTATCCCGTCGCCTCACCGTCGCCTCGTCCGTCGCATCATCACTCATCTCCAGCTCGTCTTCGTCCTCGAAGCGACTTCTAAGAAAGGGGGCGATCACGCCGCGCAGAGCTCGTCGGCTGCACCTGCACCTGCACTGCCCCTTCATTCCACATCAGGCATCGGCGGCGTGTTGCAGGAGCCGCATCGGGCTCCCACACGGGTGAGCTGACGTACTACGCTACCGGCCTTGGTGCTTGCGGCTGGACCAACTCGGACTCGGACTACATTGCTGCTATTGGCACTGGTCTTTGGTCCCAGTATGGGTTTAGCAACACAGCACAAACTATGTGGTCACAAGATTGCCTTGACGTACCAGGGCAAGACGATCGAGGTGACCGCGAGCGATCAATGCCCCGGTTGTGGTCCTTCGACCTCGACCTAAGCCCCTCGGCCTTCAATGCGCTTGCGTCTGAGTCGCTTGGCCGGTTGACGGGCGCGACGTGGCACTTTATTTCATAAGTGTGGACCGTTTGGACCCTGTCTGTACCCTCCTCACGTTCTCTTTTTTGTCTCCTCTTTGGGTTTCCTTTCCCATTTGCTCCGGAACGTAATGGGCACGCTGGCTGGTCTAGCATTCCCCCGTGTTCAGTTTTGTTGGCCATAGCCCCTTGTGGATTTACTCCACCTTGCTTTCTACCTGTACTGTGAAAACCAAAGAAGAGCATCAGACAGTTGAAGGTGTACTGCGTAGCTCATTATGAGCTATAGACGCAGTAAGAATATTCCTGCCGTATAAGAAGGTGACCGAAAGGAACGCTCCGAAGAGAACCTCCGACTTGGGCAACCGGTGCCACTGTTCAAGTAAGTGTGGCATCCCAAAGCTATAACTAGGGGCACAGTGTCCCCTTTTTCGCCGTGTTGGATGGGTTGTTCGGGACTCAACACCCCCTCCGTACAAGATCTTGTCTACTCAAAGGTGGCTCCCCACTGGTGACCGTCACACTGTGATCTGTTGAGCTGGGTGGCTCGTGCTTTGGCCAATGTCCCTTCAGTTCCTCCTCAGGCCTAGGAGTCCCGTTGTTTGCTCTCTCCTGTTTTCTCTTGTTCCGCAGCTTAGCCCCTGATGGCGACTCGCTGCTTAATGTTCCTCTGTAAGCAGTGCTGGTTGCGACACCACCACCACCAGTGCGACTGCATCACCCTCGAGGACCATCAGGACTCCAGGTCTCCCCATGGTCCTCTATATACTCGAGACGGGAAGCGTGGGAAATGTTAGTGCTCTCGGTCATGATGCATGATGGCGCTGACCAAGCACGACGATCATCGATCATGGTATACCTTGGAGGACAGGGGCACGCAGGGGAAATCGGCCGAACGTTAGTCCGGTGGGAAAGAAGTCACGAGAAAAGATATCGGTACTAAGTTCCCGCTTGCACAATAAAAAAAGCGCGTGACCTAGAAGCTTTGGACGGGCGACCCCCTCACTACCTGGCAGTAGGCTTCAGGGGATGAGGCCGATGAGGCCAGGGTTGGTGGGGGCTTCTGTATGGACCAGCGTTTGGGGTTAGAAGGCTGTATGGTGCACATCGAAAAGGCAGGGCTATGTTCGAATCTTTGCTGGTATTATTCCTTTTGTCACGGCACAGCGTATGGTACGCACATGCATTAGGCGCTATAACCATGCCGAGCCATGCCGCTACAGCCCAGGGACACATGGACTCGGAAAGGCCCGATTAAACGCGCGGTCAAACTGAGTCGTCGCGTCACCATCATCACTGTTCTGTCCACGCCACCGGCTGAACTGAACGGGGGCCGGATATGTGTTAGGCCGGAAACGGGGCAATGATTTATTCGGTTTGTGCACACAGCCTCTCAGGGTACACCATAGGAGTGTCCACTGTCAGCTTTTGTATCACACGCAGCAGCCCTCCATTATATTAAGGACCAAATAGTAATGCCGCCATTTTCTTCCTGCTCCTCTCACTTCATCCTACTGCCACCACCACCAGTCTACCATCCCTGTATCTACCACAGGCAAGTCCCTTCCCCGCGTGTAAATATACGGTACTGTGGTCTAACTCTCCTGTCTTTGTCTCCCCACTAGCTTGCTGCAATGCCTGCTGCTGTCAACCCGACGACTTTGGTACGATGGTGCCCTCGGTGCAAGTTTGTCACCACCTCCTATGACTGCATCTGCGCTTGTGGCAAAATCACAGGCCCCGTGCATTCCAAAAAGGCCTAGGCGTCCACGAAGTACTGTGAGCACTGAGCTCATTCCCGTCTCGCTCACTCCATATCCTTGCCCTTCCTGCTTCCAAAATCTCCCTTTTTTTGTCTGTGGCATGTTTGGGACGTTGCGCGATTGGTCTTGTACCACTTTGGCGGCCGGAGTATAATCCGTGCTCCTCTTTTTTCCTTGGCTATATCGTGTGCACAGTGCCTGGCCCCCGCTTCGCCCCCTACACGGGCGGGTGTGAAAAATTAAAATTTCGCTTAGATGACCACATCACCCAAAAATGAGTAAATTTTTCCGAATATTACCTTCGGCACTTTGGCCACATGAGGTCAAGCGCTTTGGCCCAAGAGGTCAAGCGCTTTGGCCACATGAGATCAAGCGCTTTGGCCACATGCGTTCAAGCGCTTTGGCCACATGAGATCAAGCGCTTTGGCCACATGCGTTCAAGCTTTGGCCACATGCGTTCAAGCGCTTTGGCCACATGAGATCAAGCGCTTTGGCCACATGCGCTCAATGGCTTTGGCCACATGCGCTCAGCGCTTTGGCCACATGCGCTCAATGGCTTTGGCCACATGCGCTCAAGCGCTTTGGCCACATGCGCTCAAACGCTTAGCTGTTGATTGGATGCGTGCTTGTAGGCTTTCTAACCGGCTGGTTGGATGGGGCTGGCATCGATCCAGAACTACTAGATTTATAGGCAGGGTAGGTATTTCTTAGGTATAGAATGCATTCGAAGATCGCTGGGAAGCGATGACACGGCAACCACGGTTAGGTGTGACGTCAGACGGAAGCACCACAACATAGTAGAGCAGTGAGCGGTACAGAAAGTGGCAGGTTAGTATGAGGGGAGCGCGCACTAGGGAGACGCTGGCCAAGTCAGCAGCAGCATGGGGTTAGCGAGAGACACAGAAAATGTGCGACGGACTCACAGGTCAGGCGATCAAGAGGGCCAGTAGCGAGGTCAAGCGGGATGAAGGCGGAATGTACACTGGTAGGGCGAACAAGGTTAGGAACAGCGTTGGCATATAACAGAGAAGGGACGTACGACGGCGAAAAAGGTCAGATGAGTCGAGGCGAACAAGACGAGACGAACCAACCGTGGGATTCCGTGCATGCAGAGCAGCTGGGTAGATAGTGTCAGTGGCAGGACAACTCCAAGCGCGAAGTACGGGGGACATACGATGGCAAGGCAGGCCAGCCAAGCGAGAGGACCTCAGGCGAGGCAAAATGGAACCAGACGGACAAGGCCGAAGGTGAGCGAAACGGTGCATGCACATCACGCATGCTACCCACAAGGTCAGCAGAAGTGTGGGGAATGCGAAGGAAGCGGGCACGTACGATGGCGCTGCGGATCAGGTGAAACGAGGGCAAGATGGCCACCGAGGGGGTGTCTGTGTAGGCGGGGTCAGCAACAGAGCGCTGGTGGGCAAGAGAACACATACGACAAAAGCAATGCAGACAGTGAGAGGGGGCCGGGGCGAGAGGCAGAGGGGGCGTTCACCAGCGATACTGACGAGGCGAGGAGGACGGAGTGTGGCGGGAGAGGGAATGGAGACGTACGGCAGCAATGCAGACCAGGCGCGGAGAACCGAGCGATGGGGACGGGACTAGCAAGGCGGGCAGTAAGCAGTGCAGGCAACAACGATGGTGATGTTAGTGGCCAGGGGAAGAAGATGGTGCTGTTGCGCCGTGGCACAGCAGAGCACTCTGAGATGTGTTGGCTGCAGAGATGGGATACTGGTTGCTGCGGGCGCAATGAGAGGGGCGGTGGTGAGGAGACAGGATGCAACCACAGAGGAGCAGGAGGTTAAAAGGAGGCGCGTGTGGCGCAGCCACATTCTGTGCGCACAGACCAATCTGGACCACGCCAGGGGCCTAGGTAAGCTATTATATCTGTCTATTAACGCCACAACACTAGCGGCCCCCTGCAGCAGTGTTCAAGGGTCTAATCATCAATCAAGCTTCAAGAGCGCTCTCTTGAGTTTGCCGATTTGCGACTTGCTGTAGTACTAGTTGTCTCTGTTGCGACGGTGACTGGTTACTGGCTTCGCCGAACGCGACGCACTTGCAGCTTCTCTAGCCCCGAGGCTCCGCGGGCTCCGAAGACTGCTGATGCGCGCGTACCCGCGTAAGCCAACGACGAATAGCCTTGTCCAGTATAGCCCTCTCGTCCTGCTTCCTACCACCAACGCCTATCTCTCGCCCGCAATCGATCGTTTACGCTACTGTCCCAAACGCTTCAGCATTCATTGCGGTCTCCATAGCCGGGTGAATCGCTATACAGGTCACGATTATCCTCACTTGATCCATACTAGTGGCCTACGGTGTTACATCAAGCTTCAAGTGAATGGGCACCACATGACTTCTTATGTTCACGCACGATGCACCAAAGTCCTTGCGCAGGCCGAATGAATGGTCAGTGCTATATCACTGGGAGGAGCTCCTCTAAGTCTTCGGAACTGCGTTCAGGTCCGGGAGCAGCATCGAGCAATGCGGATACACGTCCGCCGGGCCGCCTGCAACGTTTAGCTGACTCTGCAGCGTGTTCACATATGTGGTGGCATCTGGTGGTGTGTTCGAAGACAAGTTGTTAAACTCTTTTTCCACCCTCGTCCACTGGGCCTGGGCTGTTCGCTCAGTAGTGTCGCTGCCGTTCTGCGTGAAAACCTGAAGGCGCGCCATGGCAATATGGACAAGGGCAAATTTTTTCACAGCGCACGCTGGAAACCGCTTGAGATGAGCCGGGAGCGTGTTGCGCATGTTGCCCAACTTCCCCCAGGTCTCACGAATGTAGCCGTCCAGGTTGAACACCGTCCTGTCGGCCTGCGTTGGATGAGGGCCTTGATGGCGGTACTGGAAATGGGTTAGGAGGGGTTAGCTGCAATCCTGGACACATAATGAGAGATTATGCGCACTCGATGCAGTAAATCATGCCGCAGAGTATTCCAATGAGGAGTCAGGACCTTCTTGAGCTCATGGAGAAAGTCGTCCATACGTCCTCTCCAAGCGAGGTCAAGAGGTATGCACAGGAGTTGCCGCTCGCGCGGTTGCCGTAGCAAGTGGGACACGCGCGACCACAGGTGGGCATTGCTAGTAATGGACGCATTCGGGGCGCACCACACGATGATCGCAAGGGCAGCAACCCACGTCTGCAGGCATTGAAGTTAGTCCTATAATAACCAATGAAGAATATGAGGCGAGCATACCTTGTTTGCATCCAAGAACGACCGGTAACCCTGGGGGCTCGCATTGGCAGACGCCATCAAGTTCTGATAATGAGTCTCCATTCTAGTCTCGATGCGTTCCATACGATCGTTCATGTGGTTGACAGCCCCTACGAGCATACGCAACGTCGTCACAATCTGGTCGGTATTAGACCCTTCCTGTAAATCTCCCTCGTTGAAGAGGGAAGGGACGGCTGGAAATGATCCTTCCCGTTGGGCCCTGGGCATCGTATCATCGCCGTTGTCGAGCAAAGTGTCGATAGTTGGAAACATCTCGCCGAAAGTGCTCATCGCGCTGTTCCCATCGTTTTCGGTATCAGGAGCCGGAGTTTCCCCCTCCGTTACGGCCTCCTGGGTCATATCATCATCCACGTCGATGTTTCCTGTGGTGGTCATGTCCAAGGCATTGTTTGCATCCTCGCCATGGTACTGGGCTTGGGTTAGAATAACATTATTCTCAGAGGGAGCTGTCCCTTGCTGCGACAGTGTTGTCGGCCGCGCCTGGCGTGTCGCCCTCGCAGCAGAAAGCGCTGATCCAGGACGGACAGAAGGTGTGCCCGCCCCTGCCAACGAGGTGCGGCGCCGGAGAGGAATCCGACTGGGGGTTCCTCTTCTGACAATTGGAGGGGCCATTGTCGGTACAGTTGGTAAGCTGTATAAGCACAACGGTGTTGGTTGGGAAGGAAGTTGTAATGCGCTTATACACAAGGAGGACCACCGGGCCTACGGCCCGGTCAGCTGGGGCTTCGCTCCAGCTTGATGCTGCGTCGCCACCTTAGCACCTTTTCCACTTCGCCACCGTAGCCACCGTTCCACGGTCGCCAACACCGACATAGAGAAATAATATAACCGATGCTTGCTGGCTGCAGGGGGCGTGGAAGGTGGCACGGGGCAGCTGATGTTAAAAGTGCACAGGGCGAATCGAGGGATAATATAGGACCGGATGGTGAGAACCGGAGGGTCCTGATATCCTGGCGATCCCTCTGGTTCCTTAACCTTGGTGGCGCATCCAACAAGCAACCCCCGCAAGATGAACGGTTATTAGGTTTAGACGCAGGGTTCCCCCTGTCCCAGCCTTACGCTCTGTCAATGAAATAGACGCGATCTAGGGATATTGTGAGAAGAGCCGCATCAGTATGGTCTGTGTGTTTCGACCAGGGTCTATCGCGCCCCGTGCAGTTCAAGGAGCTCCGATGTTGTAACCATTAATTCAATTTAACTTTTGCGTTTTCTTTTCCCAAGATGCATGATCTCCGCATCCCTAAGGTATAGCCTCTGTTGCTCTTTTTGATGCATCCTTGTATTAGGCGTGTCGTTGGCTGGTGGCGTATTCGACCACCACACGACCAACACTATAGTGCTATCGCATCACCCATTAGGGTGGCCATCTGGACTGCCACTCTCATCAGATAGGGGATCACGAATGTAATACGCCTTGGAAGAGCATCAAAAAGCGGGAGAGCGTGCGTCTCTGGTCTGTATGGGACAGGGGGGGCAAGGTTTAAGGTTGGAGGGCCGCGATTGTCTGTCGGGCCGGTGGCAAGAAAAGCACCCACACCCATGCATCATGTACAACCCATCGCCCATCCTTACCAAGTCGCCACCGCCATGCTTCGACCTCGGCTCAGTGGTGCCGCCCGATGGAACAAGCTCGCACACGTGCACAATGGGACAGCATCTGCTGTACCTGTTTCCTCGGCCTGGTCCACGGTGCAGCAGAACGGGAGGTTGCTGTTCCAGTGCCGTGCTTGCCCAGTTCGACCGATGACCCAGTTTGATGCACTCAAGCACGCGAAGGTGCGCAAGCACATCCATAACGTGGTGCTGGGTGCGAGGATGGGGGCTAGTCACGCCCACGCCATTGACGAGGTGGCCGAAGATGCGAGCATGCCCCCCCAGCCACCTAACGCACGCTCGCCTTCCCCTGCTTCCCGTGCCTCTTCACCTGTAGACACTACCATGGCCGAGGACGAGTTAGGCCAGACGCAGCCCAGTGTTTCCTTTGAACCGCCTTCAAGAGCCCACGGGCGTGTCCTTTGCCGCCCGTGGGCGCGTGACAACCCGCTCGGCGCCTCGAATGAGCGTGTCGAGCAAATCCGCAACCAAGAGACTCTCGAGCACTTGCTTTTGGGCCAAGGTGATGATGTGATCGGCGACGAAGATGACTCGAACTGGACTGATGCCGAGGATGACCTCGACTGGGACAGGGAGATGATGGGCGCAGGGTCGAACGCCACGGCGCACGCAGCCGGATGCATTGCGTCTTCCGCCACACAGAGACGGCAGCATCACGGCTGGCGGCCCAAGCCTCATGCTGCTGAAGCAAGGATCAAGCTTCTGGAACGACTGGTGGCCAATCCCCCAGCGTCATGGCCTGCCGCAGGCGTCTTTGAGTCACCAATGGTACGTCACATGTCACATTCTTGCTCTCTTGCTCGTTTGAGTGTGACTGGTGAGATTAACCTGCCAGCCGCAGATCTGGGCAGTTATGAACGTGTTCTATGGCTCGGTATTCTCCTTCTCAAGGCGCCAGGCCCGGGCAGCATTGCTCTTGATGCGGCTCGCCCGCTGCTTGCAGTGCGCCATACCTACATGGCACAAGGTGTCGCAAGTGCGGAGGAAACTCAACGGGCCGTTCACATCTGTTCCGAAGTATGTTGACTCTTCTCTGAGCGAGACGTACTTCAGTCCATTGGATGAGATCGCACGTCTGGCGTATGGCAACACCCGCTTGCGGAGCGTGATCGAGGACTTGCCAGTGAAGCGAGCTGTGGTGCGCAACGTATCAGATGGCCAACGTTTCTATAAGGTCATGTCACGACAGCCGACTGCTGTCAACAGCTGCGGGAGAGTATTTTGGTTGGACGAACCCGCGGCTGTGAAGAGGCAGAGACCTGACACACAACCTCCCCATCCCCAGGGATCGTTCTTGTCCAAGGATGGCACATTGAAGCTGACTCAAACGCTCCTCGGCGTGTAATGGCCCGTGTGAGAGACATGGTTCTGGATGATGGTGCTGGAGGCGCCGCTGGCATGATACGGCAAACATATCGTGTGTCCCCTACAGCTGAACAATCGGTTGTTCCACTCGACGATCTCACGCCCTTCAAGGAACAGGCCTACCGTCGCCTGTCATTTCGCGACCAGTCTGGTGACGTTGTGGCGCAGAACTCGCTCCGCGCCATGTCTAAGGAGCATGGTGCCGACCGCGTTATCTTTGCACCCATGATGGCTTGGTGCGACGACGCGCGCGTTTTCAGCCACAGCCGGCAGCGTGCGGGTGCAACAGTCATCTACCTGTCCTGGGCCGGTCTTCCTCAAAGCCACCTGTTCGCGGATGAGGGTACGAGTTTGTTCATGGTCAAGCTGGGAACTGATGAAGTGCGCGCGTTTGAGGCCCTTGTGCGCCAGGTCCAGTATGTCTTTGTTACTAAGCTATCTTATATATCACCGCTGACTGGCATTTCTGCTCAGGATATGGGGAAAGACAGGCATCAAGGGGGCCGACGGAATATCAGGCCGCCCGATTGTCCTCATCCCCCTTGTTCATGCTGTGGTAGCGGACAACCCAGCGGGAAACCACCTTGCTGCCCGTGCCCTCAGTCCTAGCCCCCTGTGCTGCCGTATTTGCGGGGCCAATTTCCAGAACCGCGGCCATGCTGACCAAATTCTGCATGTGCTCACAGGAGGTGTGAAGCGAAGCAATAAGCAGATCCAAGCGAACCTCGAGAGGCAGGTGGATCACGCTATCCTGGGCAATAACGCTGCATACGACCGGGAACGCGCCGCGACGGGCGACAGGGACCCCAACGTCCACCGACTCTGCTGCCTGTGTCGCCGACACATGTTCGAGAATAAGGGTGAGAAGCAGCCCATTCACACTCGCCCGTCCCGGAAGGGATTTGCTTTGCCTAAGACAAGGGCTAGGGTCATTGAGCTGAACCAATCCGAGGCGGACGATCTGCGACGGAAGAGTTTCTTGATGTGCCCGGCGCTGTCCCTGCCGCAGTTTGATGTGGCGGACTGCTTTCCCCTCGACTTTCTTCACACCTTCCTCCTCGGAATAGGGAAGGACCTGCTAAAGTTGGTGGCGACAAGGGTGAAGCCTAAGGCGAAGGAGCAATTGGCGATATTCATCAGCGGTCTCAACACGGAGGGTATCCCTGGCGCAGAGGGCACCAAGATCCGAGCTAAGGGTTTGATGGCTAACCTAAAGACTGGGGTTGGGAAAGATGTGCGCACTATGCTTGTGGCTCTCCCATTCGCGGCACTCCCTATCCTTGAGACCGGAAAAGAGGCCAACAATGAGAAGGAGTTCACGTTTCCGATTCCGCTTTATGATGCTATCGTCGCGGCAGCCGACCTGCATGGTTTGCTTTCCAGGACATGGTACCCGGCAGCCGGGCAGGCCAGGGCCCAGTTCATGGTACGTCCCACAGCCTTGATTGATATACGGGTTTAGACGCTGACATGCCTGTTATGGCTGGAACAGTACCGGGTGACCCAGACTGCATACCGACTGATCGAACGCCTTTCGAGACTCGGCCCCGACAGCGCCATGATCGCGACGCGACCGAAGCTCCATCTCCTCCTGGCGCATACGTCTGATGCGCTCGAATTGTTCGGCCCTCTCCAGAACACGGACGCTGCCAGATTCGAGGGTCGCGTGAAGCACATCCGTGCGTCCGTTGCCCATTGCAACTTCCAGAACCTCCCGCGTGACACCTTGTACAACGTCATGGTCGCCGAGAAGATTCTGCACCACTCTTCACCGGGGTATGATGTGTCTAGTGACGGCTCGGTGGTGGCTCGGCCTGGAGCTCCTCCCGGGTGCTGGAGCAAGGGAAGGAAGAGCCCGACTACGACTCTGATGGCATGGCGATTCCACGAGTGGTGCTGGCCCCAGCCAAGAACCAATCCTCGGTGGGTTGCAACAACCTCACCGACGAGGAGCTGGGTCGTTTCCAGTTGGCGGACCGTGTCAAGGTGCGGGCGCAGTACCTGGTGGGCAAGGCGGCTGTTATCGCTACAGGGGAGATGATCCGTGTGGGGATGAACGTGACGATCGGCCAGAAGTCGGCCGAGTACAGCGCGTCCGCCGACTTTGTTATTGGCAAGATCCTCCGGATTGGGCGCGACCCGTTGGATGAGAAGGCTGCCTGGGTCGGGTACAGGCCGTACATCATCACGGGTAGCACGCATCGCTCAGGCTGCCGCATTGTCCGCGAACTCGATGATGGTGATGCTCCAGAAGAGTTTGCCCTATTGATGGTGAGCACCGATGAGTGCTGAATCCGGCTGCGTGACAATTGCTCATCAAGTACTGACACTGGGACATTGTGACCACAGGATGTTGGCAGCGAGGCGCCTCTCCAGCACGCCTGCACCAAGAAGTGCATGATAGAGCAAGACGGCGAGAAAATACTGGTGCACAACTACGAGAAGGACCCAGTCTCGGGGGAGAATGAGGCGATGGAGTACTTCATCCCGGCGGCTTCTCATTTTAAAGCCAAGAATGGGAAGCGGCTGGTATTGAACGAATACGCTATGCGAAGTCCACCACACCACAAGCCGCACATGGACTTGAGGATCAGCTGGAAGTCCCCCGAACTGAGCGCCAACGCGCTGAGCAAAGACGTGGCCCAGAGGATTGCAACGAACGGTGCCATGCACCTGTGGGACAAGCGCGCCAAGAAGAAGACACCTGCCGTGGCCGCTGTCGGAGGAGGGGGCAACAGCGGCGACTCTTCGGACAGTGATAATGATTGATGCGAGAACCAAATGGACATATGCATCGCGCGATGAGGATGAGTATAGGTTTGGTGTCAGTAGTCAGTCGTCAGTAGCCAGGCCATAGGGTGGTGCGCATCCCGGACCCATCAGCCGGAACCTCTCGAGACGTGAGATGGGGCGGTGGGCGGCGCTTTGACATGATGCGCATGCGCACATAAGCTTCTTTTGCCGGCGAACGAGCCAGGTGACGGGTGACTGTCATGCGTCCCATGCGCACGGGCATGGCCGAAGCGAAGGGGCGGTTATGGAGTAAGAGGCCAGACGGTGAGGCGTCGGTTGCAGCCCCAAATGGATGTCGCCACAAGCGTCGGGTCTCTGCCACGGCCTCCTCAGCCCCACTCCGCTTATCCAGCCGATCTACCCATTTTCCAATCCCGCCATGACCCATGTTTCAATTTTTCACACCCGCCCGTGTATCTCTATCCGTTTCCGGTCAATGTTACTGAGAATTGATGCGATGAAGATGGAGGAATGTGAATCACATCCCCACTGTTTCTTCTATCTACCTTCATGTACAAAACAAGATAGACGCAAAGCAGCTCGCTATGCATATAGACTGACGAATATATGTATAGTAAACGAGCAGGTATGCAAGAGAACATCGAGATGAAAATCCCAAAAGTGGATGACAAAATGGCAAAAGGCTTCCTCTTCATGGTTCATCACGGCCAGCGAGATTTACTGAAGAGCATCTCACAAATATCATCGGGTTCTCGGGGAGAGCACGAACTGTCGTTTCCAAACCGGATGTATCTGCGCGAGAGGGGCTACGAATGAACGAGATGATGGCGTGTGAGCGATGAACATCAACCATCCCCAATGAAAACCTTTTCTTAATTAAGACTCTTCTTCCAGCGCTCAATAAGCAGCCATCTTCGGGAAAGAGGCCACACACAGAAGAGCGTGAGCGCGGAGCGGATCCTATCTGCCTTGACTGTTTTTTGCAGACACAGTCGGCGAAACCCGAGAACGTGACAGCCCAGTCACCTTGAATCCGGGTCATGATCGCATCCCGAGGAACAGCCATCAAGCTCCATGAGCCACATTGCTAGTATTCCTGTCACATGCAAGAGCCCGTCGGCAAGAATCGCATTGATCAAACTCAGAGGCTCTCGCCTGGCTTGGCGTCCCCGGGGGTGAGGCCCCTTTCTTGACCCGTGCATGAGCACATAGTGTACTGTCGATCTTGCTGGATGTGAGAGCAAATCAACAACGCATCAAACTTGCCATCAATATCGTATAGGATCACTATACTAGGAAAAAAGGGCAAAAGGATGTTTTGGGTGTGTAACACCCACAGCACAGAACTGGGGGGACAAAAACCATATCGCGGGGTACAAGAAGTTTTCTAAAAGGGGTGTTATTGTGTTACCACACCAACATGCGGGAAGGGGGTGTAGATCACGAACCCAAATCGTCGTAACCACATAGTCGAGACTGCCCGTGTAGATCTATGATGGGGAGGCGATATATGGAACCAAGTTATTGACTGGAATATATGTGGGGGATTTACCGCCGGCTAGTCAGCCTAGTTCCTTGATCTAAAGGCCGTGACTCAGCTGCAGTGGCGTCAATGCAGGAGATTGCCCGTCGCAACGGAAAAGATCTGCCGGAGGATGTCTTGTCAGTGCGCCTGTTGCGTGAGGTGGCAGGAGAAGATCCAGAAGGAAAGTCTGAGGGTGACACTTTGACGGACAAGACCGAGGTGGCTGGTCTACTATGTTTGTGGGGATCAGTTGGAGCACCTTCCGTCCGAGCATGGCACACATTACTCCACTTTTCCAAAGTGTAAGGATGGCCTACACCATGTCGGCCTTGATTCTAACATGGGCTCTTGTGGGATTGCAGAACCCCTCTTTTCGTCCTACTTGCCGAATATCTTTCTTCCCACTACAAGACCGGAGGGGCGAGCTCAGTCGATCTCACATACCGCAACTATGTTATCGTGTCGGTATGCGCCCTTCCGGGTTCCTTCTTGGGCGCTTTTGCGGCCGAAACTTCCGTTAGTCGGGCGCAAGGCAGCTTGGCCCTTCGGTTCTTCCTCTCGGGTATATTCATGTTCGCCTTTACTACGGCCAAGACATCTAGTTCCAATTCGGCGTTCAGTTGTATGGTCGCTTTTACCCAACAGATCATGTATGCTGTTCTTACCTCTTGCGCCCGAGTTGATCCCGGCTCCTCCCGCGGGTACCGGCGACGCTCTCTGTGCTGCTGCCAACCGTCTATGCGGGATAATATCGCCTCTCATTGCCATCTATTCGAAGAATGTATCGGCCCTCTTCACTGCTGCTGGTATGGTACGTCGGCCTCCTCTTTCTACACCCCTGTATCGCACCCCGCGTCAGATACTATGTTTGTTTCCCCATCCTACTCTTATCTGACTGGATTGTTATGCTCTGCAGTTTATGTTCAGCGGTTTGTTGGTGTGCACTTACCCGATCGAGACGCGGGGACGCTCGGCTCTGTAAAAACGAAGACTGTAACCGGGGACAATGACGATTAATGAACAGCGCGAGATGTGTTGATGATAAAACATTGGTCATTTTTGTGCTTTCTGCGTCTCTTATGAAAGCAGGTATACCAGAGGGAAGTAAAAATCCCCAGAAACACTCATCACAGTCTCAATAGAATGCGAGTATATTCAACGCCCACGTCACATAATGCCACTCTCGGAAGGGGTATATATACCGCAAGGGGACAACCAAAATATATTGTTTTGTGCTCTCTTCCCCCTACCTCTCTCTATAGTGTGGAAACGGCGATCTCTATCGAGGTCGATGCACCCCACAGAGCGCACAGGTGGATATGTTGGCAGGTATAAACCGTTTTGCCCTCTCCCCCTTTGTCCTTCCCGCCGGGCACCTATTCATGCAACAGCACAGCAAAATGCCAGAACCATATGGAACCAACAAGATCGATCATCAACACCGGTCATCGATCATCCATGAATCGCCATGAGGCGTGCATACGTAAGCCCCGCCACCCCACCAGAGCTCCGCCATCCCCAGGCCGCTGGCTCCGCCGCCCGCAAGTCGAGTCCCCGCCACGCGAGCGGAGCCGCTCCCCTGTCGACCTGCGCGCATTCACTCGCCACCATCGCCCCTCGCCACCATACCACGTGCTGGCCATGAGCAGCCCCATATCGCCTGCCCAGGCCAGCAGCGTTTCCCTCGCTGGACGACTGGGACGCACGCTCTGTTGCCCGCTGGCTCGACAGCCTCAAGCTGGGCCAGCATGCCCGCGCCTTTGCCGAGCACGGCGTCACCGGCTCTGTTACCGCTTGTTGACGATGAGGCCCTTGCCGACATGGGCGTGCGTAGCGTTGGACAACGCATCGCTCTTCTGAATGCCATCTATGCGCTCAAGAAGAAATACGGTATCCCCATCCGCGCCAACCAGGACTACGTCCCTGCCTCCTTTGGTGTGCCTGACCAACCGCAAGAACCATACCCTGCTTCTCCTCGCCCGGGCAGGACGACCCGCGGATTGCCGCGCTCGAGTTGCATGTGGCCTCCCTCTCCGCTACGCTCAAAGCTCTGCAGCGCATGGTTGCACCCACTACCCCTGTGCCCCCGTTGGCGGCGCCCTGTGCGAGCTGTGGGCGATACGCGTGCACCTGCCCCTCTTCTACCCCACTCTCGGCACCTGCCGGGCCCAGTGTACATGGCCAAGTCTCCCACCCGGTGCCCCGACGGAGGAAACCTCCCATGTCCCCACAGCCTCCTGCCTCCCCTCCCCGCCAGCCCACCGCATAGTGCCTCCAGTGCGCCTCCCGGACCTTTACGTCTTCCCAGTTCTGCCCCTGGTTCGGCCCCGCTGCCTTCCCAGGTTTCACTCCCAGCGGATGCCGCCGCCAGCCCTAGAACTGCATCGCTAGCATTCCAATATCCCTGGTCGATGGAAACAAGGAATCCAAGTCAAGAGGAGGATAAGGGTCTGGCCGACCCCTCTCGCCCCTCGACGCAAACCCAAGCCAACCCGACCTTCCTCCCACGTCACCCAGCTTTGCTAACGATCCAGCAGAACATACAAGGTCGATGCGATGGCTCCCACAGCAGATTCGTCGACCTCGGGATCAGGTACGCTGGCGATCCGGTCGAGTGGTCGGGGCAGTGTATACAAGTCCTTCCGCGTCACGATGGAGGATCCGACGGACAAGGTTTTACCTGCTGCCCTTAAAAGTACAAGATTGTGGACGATTGGAAGCAGTATGTGCTCTTCATTTGCTACCACAGTGTACCTGGGACCAGCGGGCTGGCGATCAAGAACGGTGTATTGTCGTTGGACGAACGTCCACTGCTCCTATTCCAAAAACTGCTGACCAGAATCAAACCCTGTCTTTACTCCGTCACATCCGCGACATTAAGAGCCCGAGCGAACATTGCCAGGGGTAAGGCTCAAGCAGCTCAAGCAGCACGGGAGCACTAAATGAACGCGTAAGCGGGCCCTAACAGAGGCACCGCCATTGACTCGGCGGCTTCATTCTTGACTACCGAGGATGAGGCCCCTCCTCCTGTAATGCAGAGCCTTGTCGCGCTCGGAGGGAGTGGATCATTGCCTCGCGTATGGGCCTCAACCCGCCTATTGGCAGAAGAGACGCCAATCTTTGACCTGGGCGGGGCCAAATGTGCATCCTGATCGGGCGGCCACAGCTCGCATGTCGGGTCCCGGCGCCAATGTATCACGTCCTTCAAACCCTACGTACGCGGTTGCCATCTACCCGTACAGCAAGAGCGCGCGGATGAACTGAATGTGACCGTGGGGGACTCGTACATTGTCATTTCCAAAGCCAAGGGCTGGTGGGTTGTCCAAGGTGATCCTATGGCCGATGGAACCGGGGCGTGCGACTATGATACCTCCAGCGTGCCACTTTCCTCTCTTCCAGGGCCTGGTGAGGGGCGAGGGAATTTCCCCTGGTACGCACGACAGGTTGGGTGCCTGCAGGTTGTCTGCTCGAGATTAGCCATCCACTCTTGGTCCCTCGGCACCGATTCGGGACTTGAAACGGATCACCACCCTCCCTATCGCGCCTTCCCTCATCCTCAGTACCTCAACCCCAGGCGTCGTCTTGATGACATACGATGCCCAAGCTTTTGCCGCCATCGCCTCTACCTCGCCATCCACAGGAAACAAGCCTCTTCTGCACCAGTAACGACTCCACCCCATTCTTCTTGCCTCTGCACTCCGGCTCTGCTGGATGAGGGCGAACCTTGGATCTTGCCAAAGGACACTCACCTGCGAGTCTTTAAGCGATATAATCATTGGTCATATTGCGTCCAAGAGACTGGCACATTTGCACGAGGATGGGTGCCAAGTTGGTGTACGTCCTTTGCCCCTCGTTGTTGTTTGGGCCTTACTGACTATTTGCAGTCATTGGGAAGGGATCAACTAAATCTCGCTCGGGAAAGGGGACAGGTACCCAAGCTCAGGCGAGTCACACGAGCCACACCCACACCCCTTCCACACCCACACTACCTTGAGTGCAGCGGTAATTGGTACCACAAGTGGCGCCGAGTGAACACCTCACCTTTTGACATCAGCGTAATCTCCCTTTTGGCGTCATTGCCCCTTTTCATTGATTCATCACCTCTGCTTCGGTCTTCTCCTGTCCATCAACGCGTTTGCGGCTCATCCCGTCGAGGCAGCCCTGCGTGGACGCCTGGCTGCGTCTCAGACATGGATTTTGGAATTTCTATATCCTTCACCTATCCAAGAAGGTTGAGACGCAGTGTTGAAGTGAGCACTGAGGGACCGAAGGGGACGGAGCTAGCCTAACGCGAGCCCAGAAGGAGGACAGCGGGAGGTAGGAATTGAACATGCAGTGAGTGCAAGTCAGGTGGGGATAGCACTGCACCAGCTTTCTCCGCGCTCGGAACAAAGGCGACATCTGCTCGTCTGAACAGGAACGGGAGATGTGTCCCCTCCGACAGCCTCTCCAATTCGAGCGCTCTTCTGCCCAACTAATCGCGAGCGCCATCCACCGAACATGCAGAGAGTCGGCATGGGTGACGACGACCGGCTACAGACGAAGCGACTGTCTGTGTCCTGCGTATATGAGGCTTCGACATGAAATCCATCCATGCGACTGCCAGAGAAGGAGGTTATACCGGTGATACTTGCGCAAGGAGACCACTGTACCAAGGTTACACAGGTTACACCGAAGCTGTATGATGATGTGATGATACCGGCCGGGCCATCCGCTAGGGTTGTGTGCGTGGCCTCCGCCTCCCTGCGTGCTGCAGCGGCAGCGGCCCAGGCCGTTCATCAACCAACGCCCGCGCTCGTGCCGCTTCGCCTCTCCGCTTCGCCTGCCCCCCGTCGCGCCGATCCAGCTGCCCCGGCCAGTGCTTGCTATGAATGCCATCCAGGTGCGTGCCTGGCCTCGCCGCGCTGATTGGTCCTGACTGCCTTGTCCTCCACGCTTTCAGACCCACTTTTGGGCCGTGCGCGACTACCTGAGCCCCGTGCTGCGCGAGAGCAAGTTCAAGGAGCATGGCCGCATCACTCCGGGTATGTCTTGCTCCTCCTCGGCCAGTCATTTTCTCCTTGTCGTCTAACCCAGCACAGAGGAATTTGTTGCTGCCGGCGATTTCTCACGTACAAGTTCCCTACCTGGTCCTGGGCCTCGGGAGACCAGTCCAAGCGCCGCGACTTTCTCCCGGACGATAAGCAGTATCTCATCTCCCGAGGCGTGCCATGTCTACGCCGGGTGAGTCAGATGGAGTCTGCGGCGGTGGGAAAACGGCGGTTTGGGAGAGGAAAGAAGGGAGCTGGGGCTAGCGACGACCCTGAGAGCTACTTTGTCGAAGGTGGCGAATTGGGGGACAAAGACGACGGGTGGCTTGGTACTGATGCCGATCGTGAGGCTGGGGGTGATGGTGGCGAGATTATGGACATCCCCGATGCGTTTGATGACGACACTGCCCCGGAGCATAAGCTCACTTCCGCCGAGGAGGATGAGTTGGCTCGCCGTGTCGCTGGCTTAGGTGGCGAGCACAGTGCCGATGCCTTGGCCGGCGAGGAGGTGGGGGACATCCCTGATATCCCTGACATTCCTGATATGGACGAGGATTTGGGTGCATTTGGAGCCGGACTGGAGGAGGAGGAGGACGCGACTGCCGTCGCTACTGCCCCGAGCTCCGAGGCGTTGGAACCTGCCAAGAACTCCAACCTGTTGAGCGTGCGAACGTACGATTGCCTCATCACGTATGACAAGTACTACCAAACTCCTCGGATGTGGCTGGTGGCTACGATGAGCATGGTTCCCTCCTCAAGCCAACCCAGATCTTTGAGGATGTGAGTAGCGACTATGCTCAGAAGACGGTGACGATCGAACCCTTCCCTCACAGTGAACGGATGAGCACGCTAGCATCCACCCCTGCAAGCATGCTTCGGTGATGAAAAAAGTTCTGGAGCGGATGAACGCCAGTCTGGTCGAGTCTCAGCGGCAAGAGGCGGCGGCCTCGGGTCAAGCACCCGTTCCGGTCACATCACAGCCAGGGAAGAAACGCGCCTGGGGGCTGAACGCTGTGAAGAAGGTCGCTGGGAAGGCGACTCGTCCGAAGCCAAGACGGACACGCCATTATCCACCTCCCCGGGGGGTGAGATAGAGACGGAAGGCCTACGGGTGGATCAGTATCTCATCGTCTTTCTCAAGTTCATGGCCAGCATCGTGCCGGCGATTGAGATTGATGCGACGCAGGCCATGTAAGCAGCAAAGCCGACCTGCCCCTGTATCCCGACGCTCTACATACCAATATCTGCCCTGGACGCCGTCATGGCTTGAATCCGATTGTCAATCGTATTCCTCATTGAACCTGTTCGCATCCTCTGGTGGCGACTGTCTGCCGAGGCTGTGGTGGCGCCCTACTATCTGTGATGTAGAAGGAGGCTGCATTGAGTTGAGAGCGATGTTTATGTTGGAACGTTCGGAACGAGCTTCTCCCTTCGGATGAATCAGTGGACTGGAAGGCGCTGCCTTGATGTCGCTTTTAGCTGCTTTGCGTGAAACTACAGGCGACCCCCAAAGTGTGCATACAGCACGTCAAACGTGACCGACTGGGCGTGTGACGCCCTCGCTAACCAAGAGATCACCACTCGCTCCAGCCCGACAGCTGCCTTCGCCCAGATTGTATAGGCGGGGACATAACTTCTCGGAGGAGGGGTAACGTCGGTAACGAGGCGTCTAGTAGGTGCATGAGCTGCTACGGAAGACGAGGAGTGGCAAGAAGCATGCATATTAATGTCACCTATGGCGATCGCGTGAATAGTGAGAAGTCACAGACGTAGGGTAGGGGGAAGAAGGGGGAGGCATATACTCTACACGCACAACTTGGCCAGAGCGAAGACCAAGGCGCGCTAAAATGGTGTAAGGTGGAAGGTCACGAGGACATTAGCGAGCGAAAGCGAAGGGTGATAACTGTGGCAAGAAGATGCGGAGTGCGTGGCAAAGGAATGCTGGCCGGTGGAAAAAAAGGAAGTTGGATGGGATGCAGGGATGGCGGAAGGGTGGGACAGAAGTAAGATCAGGTAGCATAGCACAAGTCATCGAAAGAATGGGGCCGCCGGTGATGTGGTACAAGCGGTCACAACCCCTGGGCTGTGTCCACGACAATCTGTGGGCCCATAGACGGAGTGATTAAGGGTGCAGTAGGTTTGGATGGTTTGGACACCGAGGGAGGAGACAATTCCATGCTGGTGTCCACACTGGTGTCCATGCTGGTGTCTGCCGACATGTCCCCATCCCCTGTTTCATAGCCCGGCAGAGGCGAAAGCATAGTCAAGGGGGTACGCGGTCCCCGGTCGTCCTCGTCGGCTGTCATAGCCGTTGCTGGGGTAAGGCACAGGCTCGGCGTAGGAGGCATGGAAGGGGCAGCGATAGAAACACGACCACGGGTCGGTGGCGTGGCCAGTACACTCTCCCGCCTCGGTGGACTAGGGTTTAGCATCTGGCACGAGGTTGGGCTGGGCGGGAACATGATGCGAATCGCTCCTGTGCCATAAGGAATGAACGACGGTGCTTGGCCCGAAGCATGGTGGACACATTCCCAGCAAGCAGGACTGACATGAGCTTCTGGATGGTTTCGTACGTGCCTTTGCTCATCCCTTGAAATTGCTCACTCACAACCAGATCTCGTGCACTACCGTGGCCAAGCATCAGCCGAGCAACATACATGGCTCCCTGGACAACTTGACTCGGAGCAATCGGAACCATGGTACGGTGGTAAAGGGCGACCTCGAGGAGCATGCGAGTCATAGCTCCCATCCCCGCCCGGGCAGCATCAGTGGGCAAATCGAGCTCGTGAAGGTAGAGCCGGAGCCATGTCTCATGAGAGGGACGTCCCAAGTCGTAGTTCAGCGTAGCAAGGATGTGCGCTTCCATTTGATGGAATGCCGATTCGTCCAACGCGTTGCACACATGGTCACCAGCTCCGACGCCGTTGGTACCGAGTCCTTCGCATCCTCGTACTTGGCCGCTATCCACATGGCAGTCGTACCAGCGAGCTGGTAATGCTTCTTGAGCACCACTCGCTTACTCAAGTACCGATCCAGAATCCCCACTCCCACATACAGCGTCTCGGAAGGAAATGAAACACTGCGTGCATCTCGATCATAAAGTCAAGCACAAAGGGCCGCATGGACCATGTCACCTCAGGTTGTGTGTCAATCAAGCTCAGCGAGGGGCGCGTCGCCTCCTGAAAAGCCAATTGGGTCAGTCGGTATCCAATGGGCATGGCATGGGTTGCCAGGTCAAGTACGCACCTCAACTTTGTGCATGTGGCCACAATCTCCTCGCGATACTCTGAGTCAAAGATATCATTGCGGGAGGAGCGCGATTGAGCGATGCGCTCATGCCTCCCAGAGCGAGGAGAGTGGCGTAAAGACGAGGCGCGTGGAGAGAGCCGTGGAAAATCTGATTGTGGGAGCTGGACACGGGGAAGGGCACAGGCAGGCGGTGCGGCCGGGTTGGATGGCGCATGGGTGGCCGAGAGAGTAGATGCGGCGGGCATGGCAGGCTCTGGGCCGGCAGGGGGCGGGTTGAAGACCGAGTGCTGGACGGACACGCGGCGCTGGCTGGCAGACAAGCCAGAGTGGCGCTTGGTCGCTGACATCAGGCTGACGCGCCGACTGGAGACGGGGACGCCAGGGGCGGGGGGGATGCGCCCCAGATGCACGTCGATGCTGGAGGACATAGAGGGGGATGCGGGGCAAGGCGTTCGGACGATGGGGGGGCAGACAAAAGAAGTGTAGGACGTAGTGTAAGGGGGAGGGAGAAAACAAGGACGATGGAGTTGGTGGCGGCACTGGTGCGAGTGCTGGTGCTGGTGCCGATGCTGGTGCCGATGCTGGTGTTGGGGTTGCGCGTGGAGGTGGGTGGGGGGGAGAGGGGAGAGGGGGGGGGTGAAGATGGAGATGGAAACTTGCAGGGAGCTATAAAGGCAGAGGCGAGGGAGATTAATGGAGCGCAGCCAGCACTGCCCCCTTGCGTCTGGTTTGGAGTGGGGCCAGGGTGCTGTGCTGCGTCCCAGGGCGGCCGTGCTTAGCGCTTAGCGCTTAATGCTTCCAGTGCGCACGACCATCCAGCCAGGCTGGCGCCGTGGCAGGCCGTGCCGCGTGAGGAAGCTGGTCACCCGTGTGTCACCGGACGGACCCATGCCGCACGCGGGCAGTCACACCGCCTGTGGCGCCGATCGTGCAGGCCAGGCACAGGGCTAGCCACGCACTCGCCTAGGCCGGGGCCCACCGGCAAGGATCACCACACAGGCGCGGTGCCATCTGTGGGCCCATGTGCCACGCCCACGGGTGGCAACGTGGAACGCCGACGCGCAGAGCCTTAGCGCTCCGCGCCTGAGCCTCAAGCGCAGACATGTGACCGCCAGCTAGTCATTGCTCGGTTGACTCGTGGGCTGGCCTCCAGGCCTGGGCGAGGCGCCGAGGGCTTCAGCTGTAGCTGGAAAAGCTGATCCATCCACTTCAATCCCATCCCACTGCCCATCCATTCCAGCCAACCATTCCACGGCCACTCCCCCATTCCAATCCAACCCACCATTCCAATCCAATTCATCTCAACTCATCCAATTCATCTCAACTCATCCAAATCATCTCAACCCGTCCCATCCCATCCCATCCATCCCATCCCATCCATCCCATCCCAGCCATCCCATCCCAGCCATCCCATCCCATCCACCCCATCCCATTCCTTCCATCCAATCCACCAACACAGCTATCTTCTCTGGCAGGCATTTCCAATTCTATTCTCACATAGCACAGCCCACAAAAACAATAAAAGGAACTCGTAACAGCGTCGTCCATTAAGATCATCAACAGATCATCCCATCGTTTCATGCACAAGATACACAGTGCACATGAGGTTAGGTGCAGGCACAGCGAGCAAACCCGCCCGCACTGTGCGTATAAAGTCGGAGATGAAGTACAGTCCACAGCTCTACGATAGGCGAATAAGGACGACCATCGCATCGGTAGAAAATAGACAGGGGGGAAAGGTGCGGTGGGGTAAAGGTATCGGACCCATTCTTGCTTCGCATGAGCATGAGCCAAGTCCACAGCTAAATGTAGTTGAGTTGCGGGTACTGTACGTTGCTCCCGTTACACCGAGTTGTCGGCGCAGGAAAAGGCATGGCCCACATCCCCAGTATCGTAGCTAACAATGATAGACTTGATCGTAGCGTACGTCCCTGACACGGCAATGAACACGCCGAGCACCAGGAGGAAGAGTGCGACGACCAATTGGATCTGGTCAATGAGAGAACCCTGTGTGCCGCGGCGCCACGCCTGGCTGACCCAGTTCGACCTGCCAGAAGCCTTGATGGATGGGTCCTTCTCCTCCGAGACATCACTCGCGCCCGTCGGGTCATCCGAAAGGTCATAAAGCATCAGCAGCGAGGTCAAAACGACCACAAGCAGTCCGCCCGTCAGAGCGCCCACCAGCGACACGATTTGGCCGAAAATAGGAATGGCCATGGCGAGGATGAAGCCGAGAACGAGAACGGTGAAGAAGCACAACGTCCAGACCACTTGATGCGTCTTGGTCCGGTGAGCCACGTGCCGCGACCCACGCAGAAGACGGACAAACATGTACTTGGCGCCCAAGTGGGTGAGAAGAAGACACGAGACAAAGAGGCCGAACAGAGAGATGGCATAGCAGATGATACGGAACGTGTGCCCGGCCGTGTTGAACGCTGGGCTGGCAAGATACTTACCAGCGCGGGCGTACATGCAGCAACCAATGATGAGGTAGTTGGCAATGAGGAAGGTGTTGCCGATCAACGTGCTGCGGACAAACTGTTCCGGGCGTTTCATCTCGGCCGAGATGGAAAAGAACATTGGGGAGCCAGTGCAGGCAAATAACTGGCTGCACACCGCATTCATCGCCTGCCAGAAGGGAACGGAAGTCGTGGCCGACACTCCAAGCGAGGCGCCTGCGGGACGGTCGGGGGGGTGTCCCTTGACCAGCACTGCAATCGTCAAAACCCAGTTTGCGAAGAAAATGCAGCCCAGGCCGATCCATGAAATGAACGCGACGCGCTCCATATCGGGCATGGCAGAACCAGCAATCAAGACGATGGCGCACGCAATCCCAGCCCAGGCGACCGTGCAGATAGCGTGGGAAGACACGGCATTAAGAGCGATCGTGACCGTCGAAACGGAAGCGCCAGCGACAAGGATCATGAGGATAATGTAGATCGCCCCGAAAGCCTCACCCATTGCCGGGCCACCGAGAATGGCGCCAAAGTCGGCAATGCTGTGGATTTGAGGATGACGCACCCGTACCTGAGCCACATAGACAGCGCTGAGTGTGCTGATGCCCCAGAGCACCAGGAGACAGATGACACCACCCACAAAGCCAAGGGTAGCGAAGGTGGCGGGAATGCCCATAACGCCAATACCATAGGACACCTTGACAACGAGGACCGAGGCATACTTCCAGCCCATCAATTTCACGCCGTCTTGATCGCCTTCGTCAACCTCGAATACGCCGCGCTCCTCGACAGGCTTGGACAAGGCAGGGAGCTTGTCAAACCCCGAAGACTCAATATCCCCCTTCTCGTTCATCTTGCTGTCCGGGTCGGAGCGAATGCTGTGGTCCCATTCATGCGGGCGGGAGATGGTGTGCGTGCTCGTCCCAACATGATGAAGCAGGTGGTAGTTCAAAAAGAACGCAGGCGGTAACAGCCCAGCAAGAGTATATATCCTCGCCCCTCGCTGAAGCTCGCCCGCGCGAAAATAAGTCCGTGTCTTGCTATCACCCCTTCTCAGACCTCACGCCCTGCTCAGGCCCTCAGGGCCTCTTCAGGCTGCAAGCTTCAGGGGATGGAGGGCTGGAGGGGGCGATGGGTGATCGATGATCTGCCTAGTAGAGGCACAAGCCCTCACTAGCTCACTAGTCATTGTGCGCACATTGAACCAGCTTGCCTAGGAGGCCTGTGGGGTTGCCGGTTAGCGCTAGCGCCCATGCTGCCCAGGATGCGTGCAGCAGTTGCATGTGGCCACACTTCAAGCTTCACGTGTCACAGAACACAGAGCAAATGGGAAACGAGAAAAAATCGCGTCTGCACACTTGCAAGCTGCACTACGCCAGCCTGAGCTCGTGTGAGACAATTCTGCCCAGCCCCCGCACGGCGACAGCCTGAGCCCATCCCAACAGGGGAAGGTACACTGGTACTGGGCCCATCCCCAACCGAATTATGCCGACGACGTTGTCCCGTCCGTGGCCCATTTGTCCGCGTGGGCGCAACGCCACAGAACGCCGTCGGGCAGGGTGCCAGCCAATTCCCCGTACGCGGGGAAAAGCACGGCGCCCACTTGCTGTGTCCCTGTGCCCAACGCCCCTGCCCATCAGGAACGTAGGACGTGGCGTGGTATGTGGCGCTCCTTTTCTCCGTGTATTTTTGGAGGGATCTCTCCTGGATCCCACGGACCACCTGTCCAGTTTTGCAGGGAGCCGTGCGTCTATGCGTATCCAAAACCCTCTATGACATGTGACATGTGAGATCTAAGGCCTCCACCACCATCTCACCCGTATTCCCTGCTGAGCGACGACCGACATCCATTTGCACATTGCCAAGAGCTCACTCACATCCGTCTCATGTATTTTTTTGTGTGTGCTCCTCGTATTTCACTTCCCTCATACAGCTGTCGGGCTGGAAAAGCCACCTTTTTTTCCACCTTTGCAGTGCAGCCGACTTCGGAAGTGTAATATGTAGCAGCTGGCGCTGGGGGGGGGTCGAGGCACGTGCGGCGTACCTGTGGACGGCATTGAATATTGACTACTATTTTAGCACAAGAGACAGGTACCACTAGTCATTGGCGGACTGGCCAGCGGAGATTTCGAACGACACCAGGCCAGGTGGGGCCTCGCCAGCTTCGCCCTTATCGATTATCGATTATCGATTGTCCTGCGCCAGTATCTACTCTCGAAGGGAACCCCCGCGGCTAGATCCGGGAAAAGGGACTCGAGAACATGGGTACTTGCATGGGAAAAGAGGTGGCAGATGAGAATTGTTGACGAACTTGGTTCGGGACAAGGTGTCATGGAAGGAGGCTTGGTCTGAAGGCCTGAGGCCGGATATGCTCAAGTTTGGTGGCATCTCACCCTTCAGGGAGGAGACGCCTGTAATTATTGCCGCTGTAATGTACTTTGGAGGCAAGACATTGCCACCTGCTTCGCTGCATGCAGCGTTGGACGGCAATAAGCTGGAAGTGCTATCTGAGACTGACGCTTTCCTCCGTATGGCGTTTCGACGGATGCGGGAGGATGAGGACCTCCCAGGATAGGAAGGACGATTACCTTGACGCCCATGTTCATGAGCCTGTCCTTTCGGAGATTATGTGGGATCATGTGGCTGTCCACTCATCTCGTAGATGAATTATGTGCCCTATGCGCGTACTCCGCCGGCCAATGTGGTCAAGCCCTATCTTATTACCGCTTTTGTTGCCTTCACTGACCCGTATACATGGCGAGAGAGAGTTTTTGCGATGCAGTGTGCGCGCTGTGGGAGGATGTGGGAGAAGAGTTAGTAGGAGCTACCCCAGGACCTCGGAGAAGAGTCGGTAGGAGCTACCCAAGAACCTCAACGAGATGATGGCCGCAATGTATCCTAGGACGACAGTGCGTTCAACTATACTTGTCTCTTCTTGCTACATGCGGCCTTGTACTTTTCTAGCTTATACTGAAGCAGGTCCAAATTGGTATCCGACTCCGTCTCCTCTCCCGTTCCCGGCGCACAGAGCAAGAGTGCTAACATTATGTGGTCCGTGATGCCATCGCTGGCGCCCCTTAACTTGGCCTGCACCCGAACCGAATCCAAGGCCGGGGCGTTGCATGGTGCCGGGTGTGGGATTATATCATATTCAGGCGTGTGCCCTGCATCCAGAAGAAGAAGAAGAGAGGAAACGCGCGCGGGGAGGTTCACGCGCACGGACTACCGAGTAACGGGAGCCGAGGTGTTTGTAGGATCAGATACGGAAGTGGACCACACTCCAAACTGACTCGGAAACAAAAATATGGGTATAAAGAAGGTGCTAACGTTTGTGGAATAGTACGAGAAGAAACTGCATGGACTGTTGCAGCCAACGGAATGCGATAAGAACGTCCTTGAAGTACGAGGGACTCGCTAAGAATTTTTCTTCGCGCCGTTGGTCATGAGGACACTACGCGGGTGTATTATGCAGCCAACAAATCCACCAACGACATGGTGTATGAGCACTTCAAAGATTCTTGGTGAAGAGTCTCATTGGAAAAATGGTTCATCACTCGCGTAATATCTCTTCCGCGCTTTTTCGTATCCAATCTTATTTGAAAGTGAATGGCGGGGGAGCCAGAGGGACCTGGACTCTGCTGTGGTTACTCCACTGGCGTTTCTCTTGATTGTTACTTCAGCCATATGTTGTATCGCAACAGACCACCAACAGCTTGGACGGTTGCCTATTGCATAGCTTGTGGGCGTTTGCCTGCCTGTTATATAAAGATCTACTAAGGGTCACACCTGGCCTAAGGACTCTTCTCCTGGTGTTGTCTTCATAATCAACATTGTATTGCAACGAAATTAAGCAGGAGAAGGACAAAAATCTGTAAAACCCACTATGAAGTGGCTCTGTTGTGATGGTCCTTGGGTGAATGAACGGCCGTGAGAAGTCTCTGATATATATATGGTACGGATATTATATAGCCAACAGATAACAAGATTGGAGGCCAGTGAAAGTGTGCCACCCTATAAATATCTTGTTACCTCTGTCAGAATCTCATCGACTTTCTTCAGCGCATGCTGGCGTAACGTTGCTCTCGCATATCCACTGTTACAAAGCCATATGGGTGAATTTTGAATTCGCTCAAGACGCATTGTGCCAGGGCTAAAATATGAGGAGGTGACTACAAGTATATAAACGCACAAGGATAAGTTATCTTCGCTCCAGCTCTCAGGGATCACACACCCATATGCCTGTCGTTCAGGTGTGGGGCGCATTGTGAACGAGTCTGTTGGTGTGGGTATAGCCGAATTCACCTAGATGAAGAAGGTATATGATTTTGTACATGTTGAACTGGAACTGTTGCCTTGTGCTCACCACCCCATGGAGCTCCATGGTATAATGATATACTTTAGGAAAAAGTGCCACGGATTGGTTCCATTCAAATTCTTTCTTCGCCCGTCTCTAGCCTGCATATAATTGAGCGAGGCAATGAAGTTCTTTCGAGCACAAAATTGAGACACACAGGAAAAACGCATCAAGGGTGAGTAGGTGACTTCTCGGGAGGGAAATCCTGTCTTGTCAAACTTACCCCCTTCCCCTCCCATGCCCTCCGAAAGCAGCTGTTGCACGAAACTGTGTGGCACCCAGAACCGATTGCGACGGTGACATGTCCCTCCAATCAAGCTTCAAGCTTCAAGCTTCACTCATGCCCATGTTATTAGCAGGTTGGAGATATCGTACCGCGGAATGCGGGCACATGATGCTCTCCACCGCTTGCCGTGACTCGCACGCGTTAACCGTCAAGCCTTATTCAAGTTGTCACCTACTTTAGTTATACCTCCAATAGTTGCTCTTCTATACTGCATCCATATCATTGACTGAGCTTAAGGTTGGGACAGGGAAACGCTGCATCTAAACCAAACCGTTCATCTTGCGGGAGTTACTTGGAGGCGCCACCAAGGTTAGACCATAACCTCCTCTGCCTTCTGCTTCTATTATTGTAGGGGGGGAGAGAAGAGAGGTCCGACGATGGACGAGAAGAGATGTGGGTCATGATGTCTTCGGGAAGATGATCCACACCAGCAATAGCAGCCGACAGGGAAGGCCGGCAGGGTGGGTGACCCGTGGAACCTTTCGTGCACACCGCAAAACGATAAAAGGTCAGGCCGTCAGGGAACAGAGCCAACGAGTATATGATCTCGACAGATATCAGATCTCACCGGTCACCATCGCCCAGCCGGAAGGGATGGTACACGCCAGTGCCCCCGTGCTCTGGCGGCACAAGACCACTGTCAGGCTCCAATCCGCTCTGGTTTCGGCAGGCCTCCAAGACAATTTCTGGCATGGGGAAGGGTGCGAGCAGGTCACAGGCGTCATCGATCATCGATCATCACGCGTCATGCAATTGCGCACATCACATCTACATGTCACATGTCACATCACAATGGCACCTTCTGTTGTTGTCACATGCATTTCCCTATTGTTACGACAACTCTACATTCTCATCGGGCTGCGCGAGGGGCTGGGAAAGTACGTTGCGGATCGAGTAGGACTAGATGGCTAGTGCTAGTAGTGGCTTTGTCGGCACGGGCAACGTCAACATCAACGTTCAATACATCCAACGCTCCATAGAATCCGTGTTGTGTGCGTTTCATGAGTTTGCTGTACAAATCCAGCCTCATACAACAGCAATTCACAACATCACGGAAGAATGCATCGCCAGCATCGCTTGAAGACGGCAGCGTAAGGCGCGCCGACATATCCTGGCAATAGTATGGTGCTCGCTCTATGGCCTTCTACTGGCCACATGGAGTCGGGCTGATACAAATGGAATAAGAAATTCGTTCCGCATCATGACCCGACAAAAGCGCCAGCAACGAAGGACCTACAGGCAGAAGAGGTCGGGGAGTAAATGAGATGAAATAGCCGTGACGGCAGCGAGGAGAGTAAAGAGAACACAAAATGGAGGTGGAAACAGGGAAGCAACATCGTTCAAGCAGAGTGACGATATAGGTATTGGTAGCAACCGGTCGCACACGGTTACACGCGCAGCGCACGACAACCGTACCCGACCAGTATTGCATTGCTACTCGACGGCGAAGAGTGTAAAGGTGAGGTTGGCACAAAGAACGTCTTCATCCCGTCAACAACGAAAGCGCGAGGGAGTGCTCCACTCAAAGGAGGACAGCGGCGGCAAGGCCAACGAAACCAGCCACAGCGGCGGGCACACGAAGGGAGCCGGCAGCCGAGCTGCTGGATTGAGAGCTGCTGCCCGAAGCGGCAGGGCCAGAAGAGGGGGCCGAGCTCGAGTGAGGGGCCGACGAAGAGGCCGCAGCCGAGGACGAAGGAGCAGCCGACGAAGACGAAGGAGCAGCCGACGAAGACGAGGGAGCAGCCGACGAAGACGAGGGAGCAGCCGACGAAGACGAGGGAGCAGCCGACGAGGACGAGGGAGCCGCCGACGAGGACGAATGACTGGCAGCCGACGAAGACGAATGGCTAGCAGCCGACGAAGACGGGGAGGCGGACGACGACGCAGCCGAGGACGACGCAGCCGACGAGGAAGGAGCAGCAGCGCCGCTGGAGCTGCCAGCCGACGACGATGCGCCACTAACAACAAGAATCGATTAGAAGAACGAATCAGAAGAGAAGATAGTTGAAACGTACCATTGGTCGTTGGAAAGCACGGCGTTGGGGGTGCCACCAGTCTGGGCGATGGCACCGGTAGAGTCAGTCAGGTCGAACTGAAGCTCCTGGCCCGCCACAGCAGAGGTAGGGGTCCAGGTGTAGCTAGTGCCAGAGAGGTTCTGGATCGTGTCGACAACGGGGCCAGCAGAACCACTGTAGGTGTGAATCACCAGTGTGTACGGGCCGGCACCGCTTGCCACGTAAGGAGGACAGGCACGCACTTGATACGAAAAATGGAGTCAGTGCTGTGGATGGTGGCGGAGGGGAAAACATGGAGGGCCAACGTACGGCAATCAGGGCCTGGGTGGGGGTGTTCATGGTGAACTGCTGGGCCACGGCGGCGCCGGCGGCAGCGAGGAGGGTAAGGGCGGCCTTGAGCTGCATTGTGACGAACAGAAGAAGGAGGTGGTGGGGGGAGGGAAGACGACAGGAAGCGCTGATGGGCCTAGAAAAAGGATTCTGATGGTGCACGGCGCCTGTGTGCCATGCTGCTCGCACGGCGGCAGCCGTTTGCGATGCGCGCGTCTTGGCACTGCGAATTGAGCCTGGGCGCAACTGGCACTGAGTAACTGAGCGCTGACGCGTGACACCGCGCACGGACTGGGTTGGTGTGGGCGCAACGGACCAACCAGCCAGCGCTGGCGCAGCTGGGTGTGTCGGCCGGACACCGGCGCACGCGAGAGCCGCACGGCGCGGCAGTGGCTAGTGGCAAGGAAGCCGGGGCGCTGGGCTGCAGTGCCTCGCGCGTGTGCCGCCCGGTGACCGGCACCATGCGTCGGCCTGTGGCAAGCAGTGGCGCAGAGGCACTCAGCGCTCCCCGTACGTACTACGTGCACCGCTCAATTCATCGATGCAGTCGAACGGTACGTTGAACGTACTTTGAGCGCGCAGATGCGGCCCGCAGTTTCCAACCTGGTCCAACTGCCGGGAGCAGCGCCACGGACATGCGAGCTGCGCAGGCAGGTGACCGGTGACCTGGTGATGGTGATGGTGACTGTGACATGAACATGACATGTCGGTGACGGCCACGACCATGGCTTCGCAAGTGCCCAGTGCCTAGTGCCCAGTGACTGGTGACTGGGTGACGGTGGGCATTCGTGACAGTGACTTGCCCTGCGCCGGGACGCACCAGGCGGAGGCAGTGCGCCAGCCTGCGCTAGCTGGCCAAACGCCGCGCAGCGCCTCTTCGGCTGTTGCACTGAGTGGTTCAGCGCTGCGGCGCTGAGGCTTAGCCGCACTGCTCGCATGGGCTGCTAACGCAGTCTGCTGCTGTGCCGCTGCTGGCAGCAGTGGGGGAGGGTGCGCAGGTGCCGCTGCCGGCGATCGCAGATCCCCTTTCGAACAAGCGCAGTGCTTCGTGCATGGCTATCTTCCAGGTGAATCTCGATCTGAAATCTTATCGATGATCCGCGTCATCTGCGCAGCAAATCATTGCGTAGGAACATGGACAGCATCTCCATCGTATGCTTCGCATCAAAGTTTTGACTCGGAGAACCCGGCCGATACTCCTCCCTACCGGCTACCCCTCCTCTGGTCTTGCTTGGCTTACCTGGCACTGGGAAATCGATAATCAGCACCTGCTCAGCCTGCTGGCTGAACCTGCCGAACCTGCTGAGCGCGCCGAGCCTGCCTTCTTCGCTGTTCCTCTCCCAGGTCCCGGTCTCTGCTAGACCAGAGACATACTTGGGCCGAAGATCATCGAGATCGTCATGCACATCGGCATCAGACATCAGTTGTACAGTGCCTCACACCCATCAGACATCACACCCCAGGGCCCTCAGCGCCAGCCCTCCTCAGCGCTCAGCAGGAACAGTGCAGCCTTCATCGATCTGAAGGGTCAGCCGGTGGGTCCAGCAGGGCTCAGCGCGCCCAGCGCTGAGCCTCAGCAGCTCAGCAGCATAAAATGTAAGCGCCTCATGCGCTCAGCTTCAAATTGTAGAAGACCAGAGAACAGGCAGTTGACGGTGTATTGCATTGCACATGAGCTACACAGAGGCTAGGGAATATTTCCGTCCTTCAGGACGGATTGTTGCAAGGAATGAACCGGAAGGTTCCGGTTTTGGGCTCCCGGCGTCACGCGTCACTAGTCATTAGTCACTACACCAGTGTGGCGTCACGCGTCACGCGTCACGCCTCACACACGCTTCAAATGGCATGCATGTCATAGCTTCTGCCGGCTTCTTCATTCAATATTCATTCAAGTAGAGCTGGTTGCTTTTTGCAGTTTGCTTCCGCCTCCATCGATTTGCTAGGTTATGTATTTTTGCTGTTGGCAGCCATGCACCGGGGGCTTGCAGAAGTCCATCTTGTCCTCCTCGCGCACACGATCACGGACAGCACATCCACCGCCCAATGTAGATGGGGGGAAGCTTCAAGCTTCAACGTTCAACGTTCAACGTTCACGCGTTCACGTTGAATAACACGTTGAACCAATAATGAGAGCTCACTGAACTTCTTGGCCTGAGCTTGAGGCCGTCGAACGTTGGTTGAACGTTGGTTGAAGTTGAACTCAACACGTTGAACCGGTTGAGGTCTGAGGTTCAGGCCTGAGTTCCTGAGAGGGCTCGCGCGTGCTCAACGTGTTGAACGTTCAACGCGGTATATACACTGCGGTCTTGGAACTGGTCCCCCCCCGCTAACTGAAAGACAGCCCCCCTGCGCCCAGGTGCAGCTGCCAGTCTCTCTCTCGTGTATACTGTCCCACTCGCAATTATTGTTCGTCTACAACCCACCAGCACCGCTACCTTCCAACGACGAGAACCAAAACTTCATCGTTACCTAGCACCTCCATTGCTTCACCCATCAAGCCCATAATAATAATTCATGGAGAGCCTTGGTGTTATCACCTCGACCTCCTGTATACGCCCACCAGGTCTATACTAAAAGCCTGGGCGGGGTCTGTGCTGGGAGCCTCTACAACACGCACCCAGACCGACGGCGTGTTTTGGCAACCTGCAGGCCATCCTCCAGCTCATTTCCGTTCGGCCAGGGCCCTGCTAAGCGGGAGGTACGGCATCGCTTTGGGAATACGGAGGCACTCCTCCCGCGCATCAGCGGATCGCCCCTGGAATTGGAGGGAAATAAGCGAGTCAATGTTGGCGAGCACAGTCGTGATCTGGTCATGGTGCTGCCCCTCAAATGGAAGGAGGCTTAGCCAAGGCCAGATGTTTTCGACAAGCAAGATGACTTGGATTCCCATCGGGAACTTGAAATGCGACTGCACAGTAGCCAACTTCAAGGCATCGACCCACGAGCCCACCTGCTCCAACGCAATGAGCGCCAGGGCATGCACGTCCTCCTCCGCTGCCCCCGCTTGGAGCAGGCCCTTCATCAGCAGGGCAAGACGCGGGTTGGGCTTCTCGTCCCAAGGATTCCATCCCCTAGGCGGCGTGTCCTCGTTCTCGTTCGGTACATGACCCGAGATGAGATTGGCCAAGGGGACCAAGATGGCCTCCCGAATCAGAACCTGCACCAATTCTTCGTCCCCCCCGATATTCTGGTCTGAACCGCTTGCCGTGGGCCAAGCGCGGGAGGCGTACGCCCGTGCCTGCTGCAGCCAAGGCAGGGAAATCAATTTCTGCACCGAGGGCAGCTCAGGGGATTCCATCAGCAAGGCCAGCACTTCCGATCGCCAGGAAGGACCATGCTTGGGCCAGCGAAAGCCCGCCCCAGGCAGCCGTGTACTCCTCTGGGTACCGTTCCCGCCAGGCGGAGAAGCGACCAACCAACGATTGCATTCCTTTGTCGTCTGGGGAGCTCGGCTTGGGGGGGGCAGGCAGGCCGGCGACCGCAGAACGAAACTCAGGGGAGTCCACGTCCGACCAAATTTGCTTCCAGCGGCTTTGAAAGATATCTTTGTAATCGGGGTAAAGAGTCGTTCGGTAGGTATGCCAATCAGGAAAACATGGGGCCAGACCGGCCGGCCGGCAGCTGCAGTGTACATATCGAACAAACTGGCCTGGGCTTCCCGCTGCCTCGACCCGTTGCCGAGAGCGATGTTCACAATTTCCCGCTCAAGTTCGAGCAAGGAAGGGAACTTGGCTGCTAGGAAACTGTCCAAGTCCTTGACAAACGTATTAAGTTCAGAGAACCAGGCACTCTTCTTCGCCGCTGCTTCGACCGCCACGCGATTCGCCTCTTGCTCTTCCTTCAGCTCCTCGGACAGTTGTTGGGAATCATGGATGAGGTTTTGCCGGTGTGAAACGCTTGTCTTCACTTCATCCAGTTTGGCCCGGAGGGCTGTATGCGGGGTGGAAAGTGCCGGCACAGGCCGCTCCTCGGGCAAGGGCGCAGGTACGTACTCGTCCGGTTTGGATTGGGCACGCTTGGGCATGGGAACGGAATCCTGGAACTTGGCCAATTGAGCAGCCTCCCATGCCAATTCCTCCTCATTATCCCCCTCATTGTCTTCACCCTTTGCCCCACTGGCACTGGGACCGAGATGAACATTCTCCAAGGCCTGGGATATTTTTTTGCGTTCCTCCTCGGCGTTGTGCCGTCGGGCCTGCCGACTCAACCCCAACGCTTGTTCGTCCGCCACAAATGTATCATACTCATCCGAATCGGATCCCGTCTCGCGCACCAGACGGCTGCCTTCCGCCCCTGAGCCAAGAGAGACGAAGTCGTCCCCCTCCCCAACCGCGTTTGCTCGGCTCAGCGCTTGTGCTCGCTGTTGCTTGGCCGCCTCGACCGCCCGGTCCGAGGGGATAACCGTTTGTGCCTGGGGCTCCACACCCTTGGTAACATCATCGTGTGGGGTGCCCGTATCGCTCTGGTGCAAAGAAGGAGTAGATGCCTTCAAATTGGCCAGGTATGCGCTCGTGTACTGGACTCCCCCCTCATTGGGCGCGTCGCCTGAGACCTCTGGTGTCACATCCGGCGTGGTCACCGCCACACCCGCCGTCCGATCCCGCACAGCTTGGGAGAGCTTGGACCTGCGCAACTGGAACGTATCCCCTTCCTCCTGCACAAAAACAGAGTCAGTTCTTATTTCCGCCATCAAAGAGGGTACGCACCTCCTCCAGCGACGCATGATTCAGCAGCACACGTGTAGCATGGGCCGCCTCCTGGAGGCTAGGCTTGGAGGTGGCGTCGTGGGAAGCAGCAAGCACGCGCTCCTTGCGCGAGCTCCCTGCTGCGCCGTGCTTGCCGCCGCGCCGGACCACGGCCGGTCCTGCAGCGGCTTCATCCTCGTCCGACTCGGGAGGAGCGGTCTTCGGCTCCCCCTGCGCGAGCTCCGAGGCTGACGGGGCAGCAGCCCCTGATGCGGAGCCAGGGGCACCGCGGCGCTTTTTCTTGAACAGAACCGAGGACATGAGGAGATGGTGGGAGTGTGTTCAGAGGCGATGGGAGTGTTTTCGGCCTGTTACGGCATTCACTGTTCATACGTCCATTGGATGGTGGTCCTCCGTTGTACCCGCAGCGCTTTTCATCGTCCAGACGTTCAGGCTCGCATTCGCCCCACCTCAGGCCTCGCTGGTCGAGTACTCCGACTGAGCGCCACACCAGTGTCCGCACCATCACACATGCAACATGAGATCACCCACCTCCTTCGACGCTGTTCTGGAATGCTAGGGTTTCAGCGCACGGCCCTCAGGTGATCGGTGAGCGGTGGCACTCGCCTAGTAGCTGGGCAGAAGAGTGCGCTCGCACCCCCTGCTTGCCCATCTCGCTCTTCTGTATCCTGTCTCCTTCCCTCGCGACATTGCTTCAAGACTTGTGGCTCACCACTTCACGCCTTGTCTGAAGACTGCTTTGCCATAGGATGGATCCCCGAGTGCTCCCAACTGAAGTCGCACTCATATAGCACAGCTATCCTCTCCCTTCTCTATACGGTAACCATATCATTGACAGAGATTAATGCTGGGACAAGAAACGCTCCGCCTAAACCGACCCGTTCATCCGGTGTATGTTGCTTGTTAGCGCCAACCCCGTTTAAGAAATCAGGGAATCGCCAGTAAATCTTCAGGACCCTTCTATACAGGACGCGCCCCCCACCCTCTGCCAAAACTTAACGTAGATCTGGCAGTTGCATCCATATTGCCAGGACCAATGCAATTGTGTGCACAAGTCTTAACCCGGCACGCCCAGACTTGGTCGGGATGTGGATTGCATTTGCACCTCCTTACCTCCATGCACATAATCTTGGTCGAAACAGCGTTGGCGGTGGATTGGGGATGCAAGCAAACAAGATGCTCTTTGGGTTATTGTTGCTCCAGCTTCATCGATCTATTCCTTCAATGTCAAAGAGAGAGAGGCGCCTTTACGGCGCTCGGCTGTACTAACATTCGCACCATGGCCGTCTGTGCGAGTCTCAATCGGTTTGGCCGTGTTATGCTGGATGGCTCTTGCTCCATTTCCAATACTTTTCTGATGCGGGCAGGCAAGGTTACTAATGAGTCTCTACTATTGTCATTTTCCACTACGACACTACGACCATGACTGTGCTTTACCGACGGGCTGGTATGGTTCTGAACGCCCTTTTCACCTTGTCCGTCGAAGGACAAGGCATTGCTCCTCAAGATGAATTACGATCATGTTGGTATGCTTTCCCTTGAAAAGGTATCAATCGTACTGAGAGGGAGAAGTATACATCGCTGAGAACTATAAAGCGTGATACTAGTACATAGCTAATCGAAAATGCCGGTAACAAGGTTCCGGATAGATGTGAGGACTACGTACGAAATTCAAGGTGGGCAAGGCCCACAAGATTGTGCACCAGAAATTTCGATTGCCATGTAATGATGACGCATGTGACAATCGGGGGGGGGGGAGGGTATATCCCCTAGCACCCGGTCAAAACGGCAACGATCGTGAACAGTTGGTGGGACTGCCACTTTTGACCCATTCCATGCCCACTGGCGTGAGGATGGCAAGACGACCCCTTTGAGAGGAGCAGGGCAACCTACGGGAGTGTAGAGGACTAGTTACTCTCTTTGCTTTGCTTTGCTTTGTTTTGCTTTGCATCTGATATTGAACACATAAATGCCTTTGATTGGAAGCGTAGTGGCTTTGAGGCATAAGATCTAGAAGGAACATGCATCATGGGTATGATCCGAAACGTAGTGGCAGAGGCTCAGAGGCGAGGCGTGGCAGGGTATCACTCCAGCTTAGCTCGAACTATCAGGGTCTCGCTTGCGCTGGGCCACAGAGGTAAATCGGCGCTGGGGAAGGGCGCGAGCGGTACCCAAGACAGGGTGCGACGGCATGCGCGGCAGACCCGAGACATGGGAGGCAAACAAACGTGAGGAAGCTAAAATGGGCCGGCGAGAAGGGTCGGAGACGAGGACCCAGTCCCGGGCCGATCACTGGGTTTAAACGCTCCACCATCCGAAGGTGGGGACGATCCCATGTTAGACGAGTGGGGGGAGCCCAAACGAGAGGGGGGTTGACCATCAGCCCGCCCCCCGCGTAAAAAGAACCAGTCGGGTGAATGGGCATGCTCCGTCGGGCTGCGTTTCCATCTGATGAGCGAGCAGTAGGCGACCCCGCGGTGGCACGGCGAGCCCCCACACCATTTATCAAGGACACCTTGCTCGTCTTAGGGACAGGTAGAGAGGATCTTGCTTGGGCTGGCGCATGTGATGAGGGGCGACGCGCAGGTAGAGCCGGGGCGCTTTCGGATACCTCCCTCTCGGTGCTAAGGGTGGGGGAATATTCAGACCCGGAGCGTGCACGGGCATGTTGCGTGGACAAAGCTGAACCGAAGCTCATCACCTCCTCACGGCGAGGCGTCAAGTCGGCGCTGGCACCGTAGCGGGAACGCGCATGAGGTGATGGTTGGAGGGGAGCGTGCGGAGCACTCGCCTCCCATGGACGCCGGATCCAATCGCCGGGCTCGACTTGGACGAGGGCAGGCCACTGAGGGGTCGTTCTTCCCTCGTCGGAGAGACAGGGAGACGGGGACTGGGAAGGGGGCGGGGCGAGGGCAATGGGGTTGTGATCACCCGGTGGTGGGAGATAGAGGCAGTGCGGGTAACAAGGGCGAAGGAGGAGAGCGCGTTCCCTCCCTTCTCTTTCGGTCTACGTTATTGATGGAGAGTTGGGTTGGTCGCCGAGTACCAAGGGGTGGGACAATGGACTGGCGTGGGGAGGCAAGAGAGCTAGTAGCAAACCTCGACTGGCTTGACACCCTCGGACGGAAGTCGCCGATCTCCGATGAGGCCTGCCTGGTATGTGCTGAAGCATCTCGGCTTCATCGTCTTGAGGCGGGAGGGGCGAAGATTCGGGCGACTGAGCACGGAGGATCTCGGTTGCTAAGCCTTTGACGATGACTGCTCCTTCGTCCGTACTGACCTCGAGAGCTCGTAGAGTGGATAACAAGTTGGTCTTGTGGAGGACATATCGTCCCTGGGGGTGAGCCTCGACCATTGCCCGCACCAAGCGAAGAAGGTTGAGTCGGGTATCGTTCTTTCGTTTGTGTGTTGCATTAGATTTCTCGTGTAAGCCGGACTCGATACAGCGGATCACATTGTCATAAGAAACCAGGGCCGCGATGACTTTGGGCGCCAGTCGAGTGAGGCGCAGGAAAGGAGAGAGCAAGTCAGACGAGGCCCCGGTCGAGGCAGCATCCACGCCCGATTGGATGTACTGGGCCAAACGTTCAAGGTTAGCGGGTTTGAGGAGAACATGCTCGATTCGTGCAAAGTCAGCCTGAAGCCAAGCACAGATCGAGGTCATGGCCTGAGCTTGAGAATGGTAGTCAGACGTTTGGCTTACGCCTTTGGCCAAAGGAATGTCGCTTTGTTGCCGGGCCCAGTAATCCGTCGAAATCATTTCCAGGTACTGCTCCAATGCTTTGGGCCACAACTTTTGCCGCGTTGCATTCCCAGCTTGCGCCATATCGCACAACATTGACACAGCAAACGGTTTGACCACACTCTGACGACTAGAGAGTGAGTTGGCCACATTTAGTAGCACGGGTACCACCCCCGCCTCTGCCGCTTCTTCCAAGGGAGCATCTCGGGACTCCCTTTGCCCCAGGGGAGGGAGGCGGCACAAATAGTATAAAGCCGTGATGATTTCATCGGCGGCACGGTGATCCTCGTCGCTCAAGTGACGGATTAAGAGATGGGTCAGGATCTCGACAGCATTTCCATTCTTGCGCAGACCATCTGCACACTCAGGTGTCATACTCAAGTTCTTGACACATTGGAGAGCGTGTACAGTAAATCGGGTTCGGATGAAAGATGATCTGAATCAATCACTCGAAGTAGACGACGGGGGACAGATCCCTTGGCCAACTGGACTCGCACCTGGGTATCCGAACGAGAGAGGATATTAAGCGTCTTAAAGATATGCTTCCTAGCTGAGCTGGCCTCTGGTGAGACTGCATCACTCGTCACATTCTGCATTGCAATCGAAAGTGGGTCAAGTACCGCTTGCCGGACGAGCAAGTTGCAGAACGTACTTTTGCGGCCCTGAATACGAGGTCAGACAATGTGGGCTGTGAGAGAAAAAGCAGAACGGGAAGAAGGTTACATACGGGGAGGCCAAGAACACTGTGCACGCACGCTGCACCAAACCAAACCAGTTCCTTTCCTTCGTCGGAGTAGTTTTCTGCCAGCATATCAGCGATGGCCTTGAGCCCACCACATGATAAGATGGTCCGAGGGGCAAAGAAGCTAGCCCGGGCGTTTGGGAATCGGATCTGCTCTCCTTTCGACAGACACATGGTAGTGACAAGCGGCCAGCCTCGAGGCGAAGGGAATAGTCGCAATGCGATTCAGTGAATGGCTTGATGGCGGGGATAGTCCCAATAACGCAGAGGACTTCCTGGGCCTCGACATCATTCGAAGCCAAAACATTAAGCACCCGCAGCACTGCCAAGGGAGAATCTCCTTTTCAATCAACTCGAGCAGGGAGAAGGCCCCTGGGCCGAGAAGTGTGTTTTTGCCTTGCGTCTTCCTGAAATAGCTCCTGAAGACGGAAGAGGCTTTCCTCCAATGCGTCAAGCGAGGGGAATACGTTGACGTCTTCCACCAATTGAATGACTTCCTCCCTTCGTCGCTCCGCCTCCTCCCGTGCCCTACTCCAGGCTTCCATCTCCTCTGCATCTTCCTCATCTTCAAGGAGGCGGCGCTCGAGGTCATCTATGCCTTCTTCCGAGCCCGTGTCCCCCGAGTCAGAGAGAGGATCTGAAAGTTCAGCCGTGTCCGGACGATGGAGGGAAAGCCGGCGCGAATCCAGCATGTCGATGCCTTGGTCCCATGGCTCCTCAGTAGATACCGAAGATGTTTTACTTGGTGCCCCACGGCTGGCCGCAGCCGCACTGATCGATCCCACTGATGGACGGCCACGTGCTTCCGTTTCTGAGACCAGCACCACATTGGGGTTGAACGTTTGCGGATGATCGAGGCGCACAAGATCCGAAACTTCCAACCACATTCATCCCCCTCATCCCAGTTTTCCTCCTCCTCTGAGCGGGGAGGTGATGCGGGCATTGCGGGTGAGCTGGAGGGGGTAGCCGATTCCTCGTAGAACCCCTTCGGCTGGCCATCCTTCGAGTTGAGGATCCACCGATGGCGACCAAGCATGTCGGCATCATGTCGCAAGGCCTGATCAGTTTGGAAACAGACCCGCAAAAAGTCACGTCCCAGCTCAGTGATTTCAGGAGGAAAGGCAGGGTGCTGGCCATTGAGCGCACGATAGGAGGCGTTGATATCAGTCAAGAGGTGCCACGGGTGTTGACCGTGTTGCATCAACTCAATCACCACACATCCTACACTCCAAATGTCCGATTTGGGAGTCGGCTTGGACATGAGTGCCTCGGGTGCCATCCAGTACGGCGTTCCCTGGACCTTGTCCCCCTGGACGGCTGCAACAGCCGTCGCAATACCAAAGTCGGCGAGCTTGACGCGGGCATTCTTAACCAGCAGAATATTGTCCCCTTTGATGTCGCGGTGGATCACACCCTGATGGTGAAGGTAGGAAAGGCCATCGAGAACCTGCCCCATAAACTTGGCAATCAAGCGCTCACGATTATCCAGCCCTGGTTGCTTGAACCAACGATGCAGCGAACCGATCTCACAATACTCAAGTACAATGTAGAGCGACTCATGCTGCTCTTGTGGGTCGCGCTGCTCAAACGCATCGAAGTATTTAACAATGTTTTCGTGCTGAAGAGGCTTCATAATGCGAATCTCGTCTCTAGCTTGACGCATCCCATCCTCCCGTTCCTCGGGCGTCGAGGTGTAGCCCCCCACCGAATTAATCTTCTTGATCGCCACGGCTTCCCCTGTTTTGAGGTTGAATCCCTTCCACACCGTCCCGAATGCACCTGATCCTAGGCGGGTCTCGAGCGAATATTGGCGAACGACCACAGGTTGCTCTTTGGGGCGCCCGGAGCGTACTTGCGAAAGGTCTGCAACAGGGCGGGAAGGGAAGGGCGTCTGTCTCGGCCCAAATTCGGATGCAGGCCGCTGCGCTGCACTGGTGGCGGGTGCAGCAGTGGGAATTGCACGGCGTATACGGGGTACGACGCGCGAC
This sequence comes from Moniliella sp. 'wahieum', assembly GCA_003971905.1. Lineage (NCBI taxonomy): Eukaryota > Fungi > Basidiomycota > Moniliellomycetes > Moniliellales > Moniliellaceae > Moniliella > Moniliella sp. 'wahieum'. The sequence goes on along the minus strand of RSEE01000003.1, from coordinate 266,167 downwards.
GAAACGGTTCGGTCACCATCCTGAATGTCCATATCAGGATCGGAAGCTCCGGGCGGGACTTGGTCCAGACGTAAGGGGGCAGCGAGGAGAGTGGGCGCGCCTTGCTCCGACTCGTCGAGGTCGGAGGGGAAGGCGTCGGAAAGGGAGCGGGTGAAGCGGCGGTGGAGCGGCGCAGCTGGGTCGGGCGTGCTGGAGGGCGAGCTGTGGTGGGCGGGGGAGAGGGGCATGGACATGGGCATGGGCATGGGCATGTGCACTGCGCATGTGGTGGTGGCCGCCAGTCCAGCCGCGGTGGCTCCGACGGGCGGCGCTTGCTTGGCTTGCTGGCCGCCTACTGCCTCTTCAGGCTTCAAGCTCTTGAAGCGTGATGCACATGGTGTGTGACATGTGATGTGTGATGCGCGCCACAAAAATCGCCTTGGATCATCGATCAAGTCACTCCGTACCCCATGGGCACTTACCTCAGCGCCCCACAACCAGAGGCCAACGTCCAACCCAGGCCGCCCAACCCACACCAAGCCGCCTCGCTCCGCCCCTTGAAGAGAAAGGGGCAGAGGGGGGAGCGGAAGCATGCCTCATCTGCATCTTTGTTCTGTGCTGAGCCGATAGAGGTGAAAGCAGTACCCGGCCCAGTGAAGGCGCGGCAGGTGGTCCGCCGCAACTCACTGTGTATCATAATAAGGTGCCAAGCCGTTCATGTGTGTGTGTATCAGGATGGCCACAGCCCCGCCCTTTGGGACAGGCGTTTACTTCGTCTAAGCTGGCCTCGATGCACACCACAACCGCAATGGCCACCAACAGAAGTGGCGCGGCTAGTGCTGAAGATTTGCTGTCGTTTTGAGTGTGTGGGGGCGTTGCCGACTCGTCCTATTTGGCATATGGTGTGACAGGGGGCGCGCGTCGCACTTCGTCGCCTTCACACCGCGGCCCCCGCCCACCACACAGCGGGGGTGCCGGCTGCACGCATATACTAATCACGTCCAAAAAACTGACTCCGCAATCCAGCAACTGAGAAATTGGAGCAAATTCTTGTCCCACGGCGATGCACTCCTCGGCCTTACGATTGAGGCGGTTGCTGGACTCGAAAAGGGCCTCGAAAGCCTACAGTTGGAAGGATTACTTAGGAAGAGGTTTTTAGAGGCACAAGACGTACTTCTCATTGACCACAGCTGGTGTACGAGACATGCACGCTCTCGTTTATTGGAAGTCGTCGTACCCTTCCCGGGTCACAGCGAGGGAGCGTGCAAACCGCTAGGATGTGGACAGAGACGGACTGGATAAGGTTCGTTCAATACGACTCCCACAGCGACATGGGACACTGATGGCCACGAGCGAGGTGTGATGTGTGAGGCCTCAGGGGCCTCACACGTGAGGCGCGTGAGGTGAGGGTGTCGAAGTGTTGGTTGCGTTGACTCTGTCGAGTTACCTCGAACGTGCATGTTGAACTTCAACTTTCAAGTTGATGCGCTTTGCAATTTGAATGGCCGATCAGTCGATCAGACCGGAACTGAGCCGTGTACGTAATCGTACGGAGTATGAGATGCCGTAATCCAGGTGCTGGCAGCGATCATGAAAAGCATCGCCCATGGGATCATCAACCATCAATTGCCGTGATCATGCATCAGGGGCGCGGCGTGAGGCTTGGGCTCGCTTGGGGCGGCAGGCAAGGCGGGGCACAGTGCATCCATTTCCCCACATCCTGGTTTTCACTTCCAGCCTCCTGCTCTGGCATCCAGACACCCGACGACCACACCCACCCCCTCCACCCCTCCCTTGTTACCCTGGCCACCGTCATGCACGACATCATCCGCAGGGCGACTGTGTGTGCTGCGCTTCTTGTTGCGCTCTTGGCCGCCCTCCTGCCCCTCGTGGCAGGACAGACGACCAACCCAGCTGCCACGCCCAACAACAGCTATGGTGGTGCTCCCTTCGTCCCACCCGTGACCTGGACCCCCGTCACAACATACAGCAGTGCAATCGGCGCCGTCCCCACCGCCTTGACCGGCGTCGGTCCCTCGCTCCAGCCAGGCCCAGCGAGTTTCAGCTACGACATTCCCGTCGCCACAGTGCTCGGGCTGGTAACCCACGGCAGCCTACGCATCCCTAGCTTCTGCCGCATGCCTACCAACGCTCTTGGGCCCATCCAGCCTGGATACGACCCGAATCGGATGGTGCGTCTCCCCCCCACCCCCACCTCTTTCTTGTCCTGGGCTAACCTGATGAGTAGCTCGTCAACCCGAACGCTGGCGCGCGCGCGGGGGTACCACTCGCCTCCCTTACTTTGGTGGTGGGCACTGCCTTGTTCTTGTGGTGAAGACAGACGACCATACTCCAACTTACCTGGGTCCTTCACAGGACTCCACCCTGGCGCATACGTTGTCTTTTATCAGTCTGCTCGTACACTTGAGCTTTGACATACCTCTTATTCTTATCTTCGTTCCCTCTTGGCTCCAACGCATTTGCTCTACGTTCCCTACCCACTTTGTTTTTTTTTCTGTCTTGAAATGTGTAACGATTGTTGCGTGAGCTGGAGAGATGGTGCATTCGATGCAAGTTGTGCGGTTGGACGAGGCGGTCACGCTGAATGGAGTGAAGAACCAGCACGTAGATCGGGCGTTGCAGGGATTAAGAAATAAAAAGGAAGGGACGCCTTGTCGGGTCGAACGACGCAGGGGTCGAACCTGCAACCTCCTGATTACAAAGATTCGTAGTCAGACGCGCTACCATTGCGCCAGCCGTCCTTCAATGGTCAACGAACAACCATATCAACTGTGGTTCATATTCCAACATCATGGTGCCTTTTTGCGTGAACAAAGGATAACAGCCTCGCTCCATCCCCAACCCCTCTAGAGTCGCCTCGATTCACCTGAACTATCGCCCCCAACTCCCAAGCCCAACCACAAGGATATTCTGACCATGGCCAATGAATGAATTGGCGTACCATCGCTGATTTTGCACAAAAACGTTTTTAGGCTAGCAGCAAAGATTCGAAACGGGTCTCAGTCTTGATGGCCTCGATGGCTTGTTGCACCTCGAGCCGGGACCGGGCAGCAGCGAGCCAGTCTTGTGCAATCAGAGCAGGCCAGCCCTCGAGCCCGGTAAGCGCAGCAGTGGCGGTCGCGAGCTGGTTGTGCTCGAGAGCGTTGCGGGCAATGGCAACGGCGGCAGCAGTCTTGTTGTTGCGCGTGAACGCAGCGTTGTACGACAGCAGTGGTCCAAGCACCGCCGATGTAGCATGCGCAATCGGCCCGGCCTCGGGTGGCACCAAGGAGGCACTGAGCAACGCAGGCGCAACGCGGTCAACAAACCACACGTTCAGGTAGGGCGCCGAGGCTACACCAGTGTCCGGGGCCGATTGACCATCAAGCCAGTCTAGCAGTGGATGAAGCAGGGGCGCATCCGTCTTGTGTGCCTCTCCATCGGTCTTTCCACCGACAAGACGGCCTCCTTGAGAGCGCGCAGCTCCTCGCGGAACGGCTGAGGGGAAGCAGCCGCTGATTCTCCAGGAGCGAGGGTGGCATGCTCCAAAGCGCTTGTTGCGTTTTGCAGTTGACGTAGGCGCGCGGCATCGTCCCGCGCCTTGGCCTCGGCAGCCGTGGCATCCTGCAGGCTCGAGACTTGCTTGGCCAACTGGTCAAGGCGAGCGAGACGTCCACCACGCTCTTGCTCGACCCGTTGGCCGATCTCATCGATCCACCGCTTCTGAAGCGCCACACCCTGGGCGACCACCTCGTTGTAGAGGCGCTCGTGGATCAGCGCCGCTTGGCTCGTCAGTTCCGCATTGAGCTTTTTCTCTGCCTCGGACTGCAGAGCCTTAGACTGGGCCTGGAGACGCGTCTCCCATGCCGTATCGCTCTCTCCGGCCTGGCGGACGGCCTTGTCATGCTGCATCTTGAGTTGCGCCTCGTACTTAGACTGGAGATTCTTGAGCTCCTTGTCCAGCCGGGCTTGCTCCGCCGCCTTGATCTCATCCACACGGGCCGTGAGCTTCTGCAGGTCGGCTTGAGCCTCGCGCAGCGCACCCGCTGCGCGGGTGCTGCCAGCTTCCCCAGCTGGTGTGGCAGCTACAACCGCAGCAAGCTCGTCAATCGTCGTAGCCAACTCGCGGATGATTGGCTCGGCCGGGCCCGAAGTCACACTGCCCGCCAGGGACGGAAGCTTGATCCCTCCTGGCGGGGGGCGAAGTGTGCCAGCCGGTGCCTCCTCAGGCTTGAGACGACGATCACTGGGGCCAGGAGAGTGGGAAACCAAACCAACAGGTTATCCTTCTTCTCGGGCTTATCTACTCCCAACTGCGCCTTGGCTACGGCGGCAGCCTCCTGGGCCTTGGTCGCGAGCGCCTCCACCTTGGAGGGTGCAGGCTCCTCCTTAGGTGCCGGGGGAGGGGCGGCTCGACGCGCAGGTCACCCTTGGCAACATCCTGTTTGGGCACCGCAGGACCCTTGACCTTGGCAGGAGCGATTACGACGGCATCCTTGTCATCCTAGCATGCTCGCCAGTGAGATATGCATACACGTCCTTGCCTTTGTTGTAGATGGACTGGGCCCATCGGCGACGGCCTGCGGCTGCCACAGGCATCATCAATGTTGTGGGTCTCGAAAAGTCCAGGTGCGTCCGCCATAAGGTACATTCTCCGCAAAGAAGTCAGCGTAGCGCTCGCTTTGCCCGCTAGCCACGACCGACAGGCCGTAAAACCCAGTGACAGCGGTCAGGAGTAGAATACGACCCGGCGACCCGTCCGCGCTTTGGGAGCACTAGGTGAGGAATATGCGCCACACCGGCACGCAAGGCAGCGCAGCACCGCGCGCGCGCACAGGGCAGCACTCATCTCGGCGGTAATGTCGTCGAAGTCGTCGTCGGGGCAGCTCCACCCTTCCAACGTTGCGTTCGGGTGGCAGTCGCTGGCCAGCTCGCCAAGGCGGGGTGAGACTGCCCCCTGCCAAGCCCAAAGCGCTGATGTAATACGATGAGAAATCCAATTCGGTCTTGGGAGCAAATTCATTTTGCCCATTGACGTCTGGCTTGCAATATAACACGCTTGCTGTAGTTAACCGTACGATGCCCACGTCGACAGGCTCCTACATCTCCGTTCCCTAACCGAAACCACTGCCATTGGAGGCTGATACTTAGTTCTAGTCATCAAGGATGAACCAATGCATCCGTCCAATTTACCATCCAATTAACCGCGCCGTCGCGCCCTGTGAGGCCAAGCAGATGGTCGGCAAAAATTGTTTGGTCTTCGTGCTCACGGAAAAGTCAGGCGCCGCACGGTGGGTTGGCCGGATCTCAGAACCATAAACAGGCGGTTGCCCATGATCTCCCCCCCCCTCTGGTCGACCTGATCCCCTTTGATGTGAATTGTTGGTAGAGTCCTTAATAGCAAAAAGTGAGAGGAAAGGTACGTGAATAGTCCCTTTTTCTTGCAAGTAAAACCGCCATGCTGTTACAGACTGAGGATAGAGAGGGACGCTATGGCTAACAACACGAAGGGGAAAGAGCGAAGCCCGAGCTCATCAGACGCAATTGCTGCAATCAATCGTATCCAGTATGGCGCTTTAAGAGTCAACCCAGAGCCTGCTCAAGAATGTCAGACTTTACTGCGTTCGGGTCGCCGTGGCTACCGTCGAACGGTTACAACAGCTTCTGGCTAGTAGCTTGTAACTAATACGAGATCGGCTGCGTGGATTTGGGGATGGAACTATGATGGGCATAGGGCACTGCAACATCGATGTGTTTGACAGTTCCGCAAGCAGTCTGTTTCTACTCGTACCAGACATGTACTCGTCCGTTAGTGTTGGTCGGTTGAACCAGTGGATGTAGGTCCACGGGCTCTCCGTTCCTTCCCGGGACAATTTCTGCATACCATCCATTGCTCGCGACCTTTATTCCCCCGAGTCTGCTAACAGAAAAGCAAGCGACTATAACCCCTTTTGTAGAATGTCAATGGCGGTGAACTGCGGACATATGATCTACATCTTTGATGTCGACCGCTCCCGCACTCTTCGCAACACCCAAACCTGGAACTATGTCAAGGGTAACTGCATCAGCAATGCTTCCGCAAAGTCAGTGTGATGTACCCCAGTGGGCATGAGCTGGTCAAGGCCCTCGTCACGCTGCATTTGTCCTAGTACACAGATAGAGCCAGGGTAAACTCGTTTCATTGTTGCCTACATCTTCGAGCCACATCATACATCATGTAAGATCCTTCTTTTTTGTCTTTCTTGGGCTGCTCTCCACTATACCGCCCAGCATCTCGCCTCGATCACCTAAGGAAAGCCAAAAGGAAAGCACATGATTGATGTACAGATGGTGTGGTAGGAAGAGGGTGCGTCACCTCTTCTTTGTGAGCCAAACGAACCGAAGCCCAACATGGCCATCGCATCCTGATCCTCCGTCTCCTTTTTAGCAGTTTCTGCGGCCTTCCGGGCGTCGAGTTTAACTTGGTGCCGAGCCTCGCGTCGCTTGCGTTTCTGATTCGCATACTGGTCGGCAATGGCCTGAATGCGTTTGTCAAAGTCGTACCGCTGGGACTTGGTGAGGAGCCGGCGCGTTACGCCTTGCGCCTCAGCCGGGGCCAATCGGTCCCTGAGCACGGCCAATTTTGCTCGTACATCCTCCAACGTTGCCCTGCGCACCTGGGTCTGTCTGCCCAGCTGGCGAAGATGGTGCCGCCCATTGACGTGGTCCAACCACCGGGCTGAATCTTTGCACTGCACATTGCACATCGCACAGTGCCATCCAGCCCCGCGCCCTTGCACCATCATCGTCCGTCCCTCGTTCGCCTCCAGGTTCAGCCCACCCTGCCGCTGCTGCAACGCTTCGCTCGCTTTAGGCAGCTTGGCCCGCGCGCGCTTGCGCGGCCGCCCGTCCTCCCCCCTTTGCATCCCTCTCCCCTTGGACCCAGCTTCGGCTGTGCCTTTGACGGGGGAGGCAGATCGTTTCTTGCTCAAAGGATCCTCAGGTCCAGCAGGGCGTTGGTTCCCATTCGGGTTGGACAGGCAGTTGGCGAGGTGGTTCCAACATTTCGCCACATCCGCAGTGGCTTTGGCCTCTGAATCTGAGGTCCAGACTCTGACGTAACGAGGTTGTGTGCATTCGACTTGAACAATGAAACGTACAAAAGCCTCAGATGTGACGTGTGATTACAAGGTGATGTACAATTAGGGGCGGCACCCACCCAAAATTATGATTGGTCCAAAAAAGTGACTGCGCCCAGAATCGAACTGAGAATAACGAGCTTGTGAAGCTGTATGATCGTGTTGCCACAATCTGTCGTGATACCTTTTCACCACGCAATCTTCTGCTGGGAACGGGCCCATAACCCATTCGGTCATATTGTCGATTCAAAATGACAACTACAACCGCTTTGAGATTTGATTCATCTCAGAGCTTGAGCCACAGTACTCTCGCGAAATGAAGCGAAATTGTTGGGAGAATCCCCGCAGGCCCCAGCAGTGACCCAGCCCGTCCCTCCGCAAACTGTGTGCGCAACCGCACGCGTAATTAGATACAGGGAGGATGCAGATGTTCCATCAATACCGTCAGCAATCAATTTCCCTCATCGACCTCATCAACGCTCACGACGTTCACGTTCAACGTTCAACGTTCTACTGAACAGTACGCACCCCTCCGCAAGTTGATGATAGTACTAGTAGGTTAGACCTTTTAGATCTTACTGACGAAAGAGTGGTGCCCGCGGCATATCTCGCACACCTGGATCCGTCACAACTCTTGCCCCGCTCGATAGTGCTGTGGTCGCTAGTACTATTATGCAGTTGCCAGCCCATTCCTTCTCTCTGTCCGCTTCTACGTGGCTCTGATCTCTCCTCACCGCCGCGTCCGGCCTAGAGCTATATTGCAACCTCCTCTGACGGAGCTGAGGCCTTGTCTCGTCTGTACCCACACAGAAAAGATAGATCCCATGCACACACTCTGTCTCCAATCCATCTCCTCCGAGCATTAACCGTAACGCGTAAACGTTAAACGTTGAACCGCCGAGCTAGTGAGCGCTGAGCCTCAGCGCTGAGCAGACCTGGGCTCAGGCTGAGCACCGCTCTATCCTTCTCTAGTACACACACAAGTACTAAGTATTTCGGGTAGTACTATTACAAGTAGTAACTAGTAACTAGTAACCACTTACCGGAGAAACGCGATCACCAGTCAAGCTTCAAGAGCTTCAAGCTTCAAGCTCCTCAAGGGGCTTCAAGCTATCATTCTACGTTCAAGCTTCAAGCTTCAAGCAAGCATCAGGCCCCAGACCTCTCTCAAGCCTCAATCAAGCCTCAGGCTTCAGGCTTCGGGCCTCAGGTGTCCTCTCTTTGGCCTCTGAGTTCCTAAAAGCCAGTTTCTGAGCTCTTGAAGCTGAAGAAGGAGGCCTTAGGCATTGAACGCAATCGAAACCGGGTATATCTTTTTAGGCAGTGCGTGGCGTCTTGGAAAACTGCTGTGTGCATCAGATATGGCTGCCATTTTGGACTCCTCGCGCGCCTCTGGCCCTAGCCTGCCTTGCGTTCAGCGTTATGCGTGACGATGCCCCCCTCCCTTCGGGTTCCTAAGAGCGGCTTACGTGGCGCCCATTACGCGTTAATGAGCACACGCGAAACGCCTGGCCACTACCGCAGACTATATCATCGCTGCGAACACCCTGGTGGCATTGTTTCACAAATCGCGGGGCAATGCGGGGATGAAACACAGAGCCAATGCGGCGGGCGTTCGACCAGCCCTGCCGGCTACCAAGCTTTACCTGCTCGTCCCTGCTCGCCCGGCTCTACCCTTCTCTATCCCCTACCCCACCCCCCAACTGCCGCAGCGGGGCCGCGGGATCGCCGGAGGCTGAGTGCCGAGGGGCGCTGATGCTCAGATGATCCAGGAGCCTCGTTGGCTGAGCCTCAAGCCTCGGCCTCAGTACCTCCGTGCCTCACCTCAGCGCGTCAGCCGTCAAGCGTGAGCGAATTTCCCCAAGAGGGCCTCAGCGCCTCAAAGCGCTACGATCGCTGCGAGGCACTGTGTGTTTTAATGCGGCGGGATGGCCGGCCGGCGGTGGTGCACACATGCACAGCAGCGCCCTCCCTGGCCGCCATCGGCGCCTCAACGCCGCAACTCTCATCAACTCCTGATTGCCTCATCGCCTGATCGCCTCTCTCTCTCACCGGCCACGCCCGCGGTATGACTATCTTCATGACCACAGCCAAAATGTCCACTTGCTTATTAGGATGGTGAAGTCGTGAGATATGAGCGCGTGGTTATATCAGCCTTCGTGCCTCGGCTCCCCTGGGCCGCCGTCTGAGTTGGCTGGTGCAAGCCAGCCGTAGCACGAGCAGGCACTGCACCATTGTCGGAGACTGGTGTACATACATGGCGAGCTTGTACGCATGCTTTTGTGCAACGCGCACCCCCACACCTCCCATCACAGATCTCACATGCCACGTGTCACATGTCACACCCCCGCGGCCCCATCTTAACCCGTCGTCTGCTGTCCAGCGCGGTGCCTCGGCGGCCATAAAATGTTGGGAGGTTCCTGTATATCGCAGAGAGGCCCCCTGCCTCGTCGTCTGGGAGCGGTGGCCGATCATCGATCATCGACCATGGTGCCGATGATCGAAGAGGACCGGGGACCCCACAGCCGTCACCGCGGCATCGGTGACCGTGTCACCATAGTTGCAACAGGATGCATGATGCATGATATCGGTATGCAATTCCTCCGGCCACGGCATCCTATCTTGTTTGGAGCATCTGCATTGTTTACGTGGTGGACATCTTGCCTCTCCTGCAGATGGATGGAAGAGACTAGCATCTCTATCGTCATAGAACCGGTGCGAGCTTCAAAGGCGCAAAGACCGGAATATAGTCAGTTGGGAATGTAGTCAGTTGGTCCTCCTTGGGTTGAAGCTTGAAGGGGGTGCCAAGAAGGCGCGGCGGGGCAGCGCGTTTCAGATGGAGCTCTAGCGGCGAACGCGGCTCCGCATCTTACTCTGGCCCGTAGGCAGGGCGGGAGTGGAGCCTGGAGGCCGAAGGGAAGGCGGGAGGTGTGTGTGCGGAAACGAGGCGACGTGGGGGCATGTGGGCGAAAGGGGTGCAAGGCAGAGTGTGTGAACACCAAGGGGCCTTATTGCAATCATCGATCCGCTGTTTGTTCTGTGCAAGTGACTTGAGGCAGTGACATGTGGCATGTGAGGTGAATATAATGCTCCCGGGGGGCTTACTGTACTCATATCGACCCTACGATGGCGGTGGCGACGCCTGTCCCTAGGGCCTGCTACCCCGCGGGGGGTTCCTGTTGAACTTGGTCGTCCGCCGATGGGCTGGGATCTACCGGCACTGCCTACTGCTGGGGCCCCGTGCGGATATAGGATGTGCATGGTTTGCGTGATGGTTTGGGGCGGGGGTGATCGATCTATGGCCTCGATGATTGATACTCTTCGCTACGCATCGATGAGTTCGATGATGCCCTGTGCTGCGTGATGCATGATGCGGGGGCAGGGGCAGGGGCAGGGGCAGGGCCTGGGACTGGGGCGGCTGGGACGCGCAGTGGCATGCATGGCAGGCTGTAGCCTGCGGTGGCACTGCTGTGGCAGGCTGTGGTCCCTCTGTAGAGCGCAGAAGGCACGGTCTGGCGCAATCTGTGAGTGCGGGGATTAGGCCTGGCCTTCGGGAGGGGGCGATTGAGCCAGGAGGGTGGCGTGGGGTGGCGATGGCTACGATGGAGAGAGGAACTGCTAGGAACCAGCGTTGCACCCGTGGGGGCCTTTAGCCGGGCCCGACACGAGGTGGCAAACGGGCAGTAGCGCACGAGAGAGGGTGATTCATGGTGACTTGGCGCATCGCCCTGCCTACCGCCTACGTCCCCTAACAACAGCGGGGGGTGCCGCGTGTGCTGGGGGGGGCTGCTGCTGCCGACCGGGTCGATGGTCGATGGTCGATGGTCGATGGTCGATGGCCGATGATCGATGATCCCGGCTCCCCCGCGTCGGCGGCGTATCGATTCTGCCGCGTTGGCCCTGGCGGGGCATGGGGCCTGTGTGCTGAGCGCGGGAGCTGGGCTGGGGCAGTCGAGTGCGAGGCGGAAGCAGAGCGCTATCCTGCGCTTCGCCCCGCACGAGTGGGTCAGACTGGTGCCAGGCGGCGGATGTGTTGGTGCGAGACAGCCGCCGTGCGCCGGCGGATGCATGAGGCACGATGCATGATGCGCGTCGAAGCCGGCGCCGGCTAGCACGACGGCCAGGATGCCTGCCTCTTCGCCGCCGGGGAGTCGTGTGCTGCGTGCTGCGTGCTGCGTGCTGCCTGCGGCGGACCGCGTCCTCCGTCGGCGTCCTCCACGCCCCCGAGGCTGTGTCTGCCCAATCCCACCGTTCGCCCGCCTCGGCCCGACGGCGCACGCGCGGCAGACCGCTGCGGAGATGCGCCGGCCGCAGGCATATATAAAGACTCAATGCGCCCGCCGCCAGGGTGCTCGCCCCCTCCACCCACCCGCCTCTCTCCCGTCTCGATCCTGCGAGCCTCTGTTCTTTACCCCACCCCTCTCTCGGCCTCCAGCAGCCCACCTTCGTGAACCCTCTCGCAACTCCCCCCTCCTCCCGTCCTGCCCGTCATGTTTGGGTTTGGCAGCAAGAAGTCTGCCCCTCCTGCTGAGGAGTGGACAGGCCGCAAGTACATGGGCCTCTCCGGCCCCAAGCTCAGCCGCATGATTGGAGTTGCCAGTGGCGCTGGCTTCCTACTCTTTGGCTACGACCAAGGTGTGATGGGATCGCTCCTCACCCTCAACGTCTTTAGGCACCAGTTTCCCCAAATCGATACCACTGGCATCTACAACACTCACAAGGCGGTTATGCAAGGCGTACGTATCAGCTTGCTTCCAGTGCAAAGAAGGGTGGGCTAACACTGTATTACTTTGCAGACGGTCATTAGTATTTACGAGATTGGGTGCATGGTGGGCGCGCTCTCGTGCATGTACCTCGGTGACAAGCTTGGGCGGCGCAAGGTTATCTACATTGGCGTCATCTGGATGATTATTGGCACCATTCTACAGTGTACCTCCTTTGGCATCACTCAGCTGGCCATCGCTCGAGTCGTAACGGGCGTTGGTAACGGCATGAACACGGCGACTATTCCAACTTGGCAATCCGAATGTTCCCCAGCTCACTTGCGGGCAAACTCATCATGGTCGAGGGCGCCCTCATCACGGGAGGAATCATGATCAGTGCGTCGTCTTACTCCCAGTGTTACTTTTCTGGTCTTTGCATTGATACTAACGTCCTCCGCAGGCTACTGGATCGACTTTGCCTTTTACTGGATTGAAAGGAATGGCGCCCCTCATCCCCAAGCAGCTTGGCGGGTGCCCATTGCGCTCCAGATTCTGCTCTGCGTCCCGACTGCGGTTTTGACGATCAGGTGTCCCGAAAGTCCTCGTTGGCTCATGCTACGCGGTCGGGAATCCGAGGCCAGGGAGGTGATGAGTTCTTTGGAGGAGCTGCCTCCCGATCACCCTGATATCACGCTCAAGGTGAATGAGATGAAGGAATCGCTGGCCGAAGTGCAGAAAACATCTCTCGCCGACCTGTTTACCAATGGCCACAACCGTAACTTCCACCGTGTGTGCCTCGGTGCTTGGTCTCAATGGGCCCAACAGGTGTGTAACCCGCTCTTTGTTTACTACCGATTTTGATCTGTGGTGATTCATGGTTTCATGAGTCACTAGACCACGGATTGGCACCTCCCCATCCTAAGGCGTACACTCTGACCTTCTCTCTTTTCTGTTCGTAGCTGACGGGAATCAACCTCATCACATACTACGCTGGCACGATCTTCCAAAACAACTTGGGCTTCCATTCCATGGTTGCGCGTGTTATGGCTGCCGCCAACGGAACCGAGTACTTTGCCGCTTCGTGGATTGCTGTCTGGCTCGTGGAGCGCGCCGGACGTCGCCCTCTCATGCTCTTCGGCGCCGCTGGCCAGTGCTTGACCATGATGGTCCTGACCATCACCAATGCGGACAGTGTAACCCACCCAGTACTCAAGCCTTCCCTTGGTATTAAGGGAGGCACCAACACAGGCGCCGCCGTAGTAGCCACCGTCTGCCCTCTTCCTTTCAATACTTTCTTTGCCATTGGTTGGCTGGGTATGACCTGGCTTACTCCAGCCGAGATGACGCCTCTTAACATTCGTGCAGCGGCAAATGGAGTATGTATCACCTGTTTTCTGTTCGGAATACTTGAAAAGCCAAAACATGGTGGCATGTACTGACTCCTACTTCCCCCAGATCTCCACAGCGTCCAACTGGATCAGCAACTTCCTCATTGTTATGGTATGTCCTCATCTCTCTTCCCTCATCCATTCAGCATAGTGACTAACTATGTCTTTCTTAGATCACGCCCATTGCGTTCCACAACATCAATTACACTTACACCATCTTTGTGGCACTCAACGCCCTCTCTTCGTCGTGACTTACTTCACCATCCCCGAGACGGCGGGTCGCTCTCTGGAGGAGATGGATGACATTTTCGCCGCCTCGTCCAAGACGAATCCATTTGATGTGGTACTGGTGGAGCGTCGCACCCCGCGTCGGTACGATGCGCATGGCAATATCATTGCCCTTCACCCTACCGACCCCGAGACGGTTTGGGGACGGAAGGGTTGGGCACAAGGAGCTTGGAGGATGAGGGCCAACGCGCCTCGCTGCCTGATGAGAAGACCAAGCCGGAGGCGGTGCAGCTTCACACGGAGACGAGTCCGGTGTTGGACTAAATCTCCCTTTTGGTCCCTATAAGGTTCCCCAAAATCCACGCCCGTCCCATCTTTTCCCTTCATCTCTGATCCCTCACTCCCACAGCCTGCGCTGACGGGTACGGTGAAGAGATTGAGGATGGCCCATACCCTATCGTTTCCTTTACGCCCCTGATCACTCTCTTCTTTCCTCCTGTAATTAGCTACGGCTCGAAACGTATTGAGTGCGTACAGCTTCGTTTACGCACCCTAATCATCTTGTTCGCAATGGAGAGCGCTGAGAGGCCTCACCCTCTGCTTGTTGCTCCCATATCTCCATGAAGTTGTCTTTTTCCTGTATCTCTACCACCTCCTCTAGTACATATATGATGTGGCTGGTTCTTCCACACAGATCATTTGACGGCAAGGATGTCCCAGGGACTAACTCCTGCTTGATTGGCCCATCGCATGCATATGCCCACCTGATGGAAGAGGGAGTAGTTTGAGCAGATATGCGTGGACGTTGCCGTGACGTGTAGACGATTGCTTTTCCCTATAGTTTTTTTTATAGAACAGACCCCGTTGGGGCAATTGAGTTATAGCCGCAAGCCACTGCCTTTCCCGTGCGTCTACGCCTTCCTTTTTGAGCTCTTGTGTTTGCTTTCTCCTCGTGTCTTCTCTCCACGACCTACATCGTTTCCCCTCGATACTCCTTCGTGCAGCTGGGGTGTTCATTGATGTTCACCTCCGTCGTCGTGAACACCTCCCTACTAGGACTATTATAGCTCCCGGGCGTGCCGCACATCTGTTGATTGCGGCCAGTGGGCCTCGGCGCAACAATGCACCGTCGTTCGAACGTTCAATTGAACTTAACTCGAACAAACAGCGATTGTCCGGGTGCTTACGTACTACCGGTCGTACGGCGGAGACAGCAGACACAGCTCGCATGCGCCACAGGCAGACGATCTCCCGCACTTGAGACAATCCGCCACTCGTTCCCCGTCACCACCACCTCTGCCTCCACGCCATGTCCGCCGACCCACCGACGCTGGCTAGTCCCGACTCAGTTCAGGGCGAGGCGCCCAGAGCGACACGCAACACGGGTGCCAAGGGCGTACTGGCCGACCAACGCGCCGCAGCACTGGCTGCTCGCCAGGCCCACGCTGCGGCTGTGGCCCAGGAAACCGACCGCCTGGAGCGAGCTGCGCTGAACACCCAAACCTGGGATCAGGAGGAGCGGCAGCGTGCCGCAGAGGATGCACTTGCTGCTCCCCGGAGGAGATCTTCGTCGCTGCCTCGGGCTGACTCCTCGGACGAGGAGAACGGACGTTGATTTTCTCTTGGCCCGAGAGGCGCATCGGTCTCAACGATTGGCCGAGCTTCGTGGCCAGGAAGGCGGTCCCTCGACCCGGTCCTCGCTTTGGTTTGGCCATTTGAGGGAAATCGAACCGCTGAGCTATGCGGATACGATCGACAATACCCACCCGGATGTGACAGTGGTCATTCATCTCTACTCAAGGGTACGTTACTCCCTACTCGCATCGCAACGTGCTCCCCAAACAGTACGATATTGACCTTGCTCGACAGCGCGCTCCACTCTGTCGACACCTCTCTGCCGTTCTTGCCTCGCTGGCACGGCAGTACCCCACCGTCCGATTCCTCCAGGTCAATGCGGCCCGATTGGGATTTGTGTTTCCTCCACCTCGGGCCTGCTGCACGACCGACCGGACCCAGCGGGTGAAGACGAGCAAGGGGACGACTACGACGACTTTGATACCCGCCTCCTCAAGGCCGAGCAGGAGTCGGCCGATGTGACCCCCACCATACTTGTCTACCGTGCCGGCGAGTTGATCCACAACCTTGTCCGCGTCGATTTGGAGCCCGATTGGGGGATGGGGAAAGAATCGGACGTACGGACACTGTTACTCAAGTGGGTCCACCCTTCCTAGAGGTTGAAGGACAATTAACTGACCCTCCCTTCTGATCATCAGTCGAGATGTCTTGCGCGACCCAGATGAGTCAGAGGGGGATCAACGTTGAACTGAACAGACCAGGACCGGGCTGCAAGGAGCAGATGTGCAATGTCGTCGACTGCATGTCTGGGCAGCGACTTCTCAGTCTCCGTGCGACCCTCTGCACTCGACTCTTAAGCGCCAGGGAGTTGGGTCCCTTTTTGTCGGGAGGTGGGGCGCGGGGGGTGGGGTGTGAACGTTGAACCAGTGAACCCAGTGAACGTTGAACCGGGTCATAAGTGAACGTTGAACGTTGAACCCACGTGCCATCTTTCATGCACCTCCCTCAAGTAACGGTCTCTTGGCTCGTCTGTGATACCAGACACCTGACGTCACATGTCACATGGCACACACGTCGCGGTGCATTTCCTGAGGGTCGATCTTCAAGCTCTTCAAGCTTCCAGCTTCGACCTGCAACATCATCATCTAATTTGTACACTCGGAGCAGACTGCAGACGCGAAAGTCCCTTTGTCGATAGGCTGGCCGGCCAGTAACCCACCACAAACCCAAGCGAAAAAGATTCGGAATGATTAATTAGGGGTTGGACGATCAATCTACCGTGCCGCCCTGTTCTACCTCCCTGGTCTGCCTCCTCCCGTCCCCTCTCCCTGTCCTGTGCTACGCATGCGACATTAAGGATGTACGTGGAGACAACGAGTCCGGAGGCGCACCAAGAATGCTGAGTATCAGAGATTGAGAGGACGATTTGCATTCGTAGTCATAAAATAAAACTCGGAGATTAAGAGGTGCCAGTTGAAGCTGGAGTGTGAGATCCAAAGCGTGTGTGTGGAGCGAAGAGGCGAAGAGGCGCGCTCGCTCGCTTTGGCTGAACGTTGAACGTTCAGGTTCAGCTGAACCAACGTTGATGAGGTTGACCGACCCACGACGTCATCATGACGCATGCCGTGCGGCCAGTGTCGTGAGGCCAGCCTGGGGCCTGCGGACAGTGCGGATTCTTGATGGCTCTTAGCGCTTTGCTGTTCCAGAGTCCTCGATCCTCAAACTTCGATCCCCCGAAGATGGAATCGGTGATGTTGATGATCGATGGATGAGATCTCCAACCAGATCGAGTAGGTTTATTTTAATGCCCACACTACACCGGCTGCTGCTTTTGGCCGCAGGCAGGCTTGCATGGGCGACAAGGAAAATGTGGATGGGGGGAGTGAAACCCGACTGATGGCATTCTTTGTGAGAGAAGGCGAGTGTGAGGGACTGTTGAGGAACAGACAGACAGAAAGGCACCAGATCGTATGTCGGAGAGTTTTTTAATATGGGAACCTCTTCTGCTGATGGAGAGAAGAGTCCATATGTGCATCGCGATCGAATGGCGACAATACTGAGAAACGTATTCGACGCTGCGTTGTGGTGGCGGCTCGTACCATGTCGATCCCGAGACGCCTGCACAGAGCTGCGTACGCAACGGCTTCACACACAGAATGGCCCTTCTGATCTACTTGGGCCCTGTGCCTCGATGAGACCGAGACGAGACGATGACGGGGATGCCTGGTCTTTATGACCACATCTAGTGTGTGAAGCAAAAGAGGCCTTGCATGCACTGACGTCATGGCCATCCAACACCCAAAACGGAGCGGATGGCGATGTGGTCGATTGTGTGGGTGTGCTTCCGGATCGAACACGGGCAGGCGGTGAGGCGGGTGGCAACACACAGGTTTGTGTATAAATATCCTCCCTCCTACTCATGCCGTCTTGCTACCGACCTACCCAGCACCCTTCTTCATCGCGTTTACTCCTTGCATCATGTCCACCATCGCACACGCTGAAGCTGGCCTCACTGGGGCCGACCAGCTGCCCAAGGGCGACGACCAGTACGCTGGCAAGGCGCCACAGCACGCGGGCCAGGTCCACTCGCACGAAACGTTCGACTCGCGCGACGGCAAATCGCTCAAGGTACGAACGCCGTCCTGCGCCTTATTTTATGGCTACTGTGATGTGATCGAATGCGTACTGACCAGGGCACGGTGGTTGTGCAGAACAAGCTGGACCAGGCTGCGCGTGAGGACAAGGCCGAGAAACAGGCCAGCAACCAACCGGACGAGGCGCCTACCGAGCATGCTCGCAAGCACGGCAATGAGCCTTCCAAGGGTGCCAAGATCGACGAGAGCAGATCGAGGAGGAGGAGGCTGAGATGCTCAAGAAAAAGGGGATTCAACCGTAAAAAGGACGTGGGACTAATCTATGGTGTTTTCCTCCTCGGGCAAATTCACCCGCCCCAATTAGTGGTGCTATTTTCGCTGTCCGTTGAGCCTGTGTACGGTGCGTTTGCTCCAACGCAGTGGACAAGCGACCGGCCCGAGAAGCGATTTCATATTCCAGTTTTGCTTCATCTTTATTCATCTCTGTTGCCCATGTTGCATCGGGACCCAAGTCGTATGAGTTTAGAGCAGAGACAAAAGGTGCTGTTGCTCTAGCTCCTGATATAGTTTGCGAGGTCAATTAGTGTTTTCTAGGAGGGAAGCTGTAATGGCTTAGAACGTTCAGCAAGAAGGATGCATATTGTTGGCACATAACATAAAGGAAAGCAAAGGAAACGCAACAGAAAAAAAAGACAAAAATGCACTGTACAGTTTGTAGAATCGGGGTGGGAAAGGGAAGGAGTGGTGATACACTTTACTGGCTCGGCGGGTCCAGCTTGAACAGCGTGCCTTGGCGCATCATTTGGATCAGGCGCCCCATGGGCCCCACCGACGAGTAAAAGAATAAGAGCGAGGCGATGATCAGAGCCGGCAACCAGAACAGCATCAGCATCCGGTCCTCCTGCCACGTTCGCAGCCAACGTCCTTCCTCCACCTTGCCCCGGCGACGGCGACGTCCATCTCCCCCCGTTGAAGCCGATGCCGAGGTTGAAGTAGACGAAGTAGAAGTAGAAGTAGAAGTAGAAGTAGAAGCAGAATTAGAAGCAGAAGTAGAAGCAGAAGCAGAAGTAGAAGGGGAGGAAGAGGCGACGGCCGTTTCATAGGCTGGAGGCGCCACCTCGTCCAATCCCAAGTCGCGCCCCCTTTTCTTTTTGGTAGATTGGAGAGCTGTTCTTCGGAGAAAGCCGGAACCGTTTGCTCCACCCTGTACACCGACAGGGGAGCAACAATACTGTTCAGCACGGCCGAAGAAGAACCGATTGAGACCTCCGAGATGGAACCTTCTCTTCTTCCCCCTTGAGCGAGGCGGTCAAGAGAGCCTTCTCATCCGGCTCGGCACGTTCCCGCGACGGTTCCTTGTCTGGCAACGACTCCATTTTCTCCGACACTGGCTCCTTCTCCAGCAGCAGCTCCTTGTTTTCGGAAGTAAGCTTCTCTGGTAAGATAACCTTGACAGGCAGTTGAGACGTAGGAGATGACCCCTCTTCGCTCTCCGACTCGGACAGTGTTTCAGAGGAAAGATTGTCCTCGTCAATGGAGGCGGCCAGGCGGTGAGTTGACCCGAGAGAAGCACGAGGAACGCATTCGCCCTCTTCCACTTCTTCCTCGTCCTCCTCGTCCTCCTCTTCTCCTTCCTCTTCCTCGTCCTCTTCCTCCGTCTCTCGTCCCACTCTTCGTCCCACGCCTCCGCATCTGACGATGCCATGGTGCACGCAAGGAGGTCAAAGTGTTGCAAAAGAAGTTCCACCGTGTCTTCCTGGCCCGCCATGCGCGCCAGTTGGAGCGGGGTAAGCCCCGAGCGAGTTTCGGCACGCGGATCCGCAAACGCACGGAGCAACCGCCTTGTCACGCCCGTCCGGCCATGCAGGGCAGCAAAGTGCAACGGTGTCATGCCACTGTTGTCACGCGCATTAACCGGCGCTCCCCGACGCAACAGCTCCTCCACCAACCGGGAAAAGCCAAGAACGACAGCCAGGTGCAGTACCGTTTGCCCAGCGCGGTTGGTCAGGCGGAAGGCGTCCTGCTTCCGCTCGGGGGGAGGAAGGTGGCGCTTGTCAGGGGCGGGCGTGGCACTTCCTCGTCCGATAAGGCAAGCAGAGAGACGAGGGTGTCTTGGAAATTGAGCGGCTTGTGCGCCCCGTCGGATGCGACACGAGAAAGCAGGGAAAAGTGGGACATGGAACGCTCCAGAGGGCGCTCGGCAGATTCGTTTGCTGCGCCCTCTGTTGGAGTCGACGAGGAAGGCTCTTGTTTGTCTTGCCCCACCACGCGCATCGCAACATCCCGTGCCGAATGCACTTGCCCCGTCATCTTGAGCCCCACGACCTGCAGCGCAAGCTCCATCAAGCCCCGATCCGTTTGTTCAACGTAGGTAAAGAACGCCAAGGGCGAGCTTTCTTGCGTATCGGGAGCAGGAGAGCGAGGGGTTCGAGCGCTCACAATCACTGGGCCGGGGAGGCAGCCGGAGGCAGGACACAGACCAACGTATTGCTCGCCCACACTTTGGTGCTGATAGCTGGATGGTCCCCAAAAAGGACCGAGATACCCTGAACAAAGTTTTCTCCCAAAACCGTCACTTCCGTCCCGCCTGTCGTCGGGCCCTCGCGTGGGATGAGCTGCGTGACTTTCGCCACAGGCTGGGCGGGCGGGGTGAGGGGCGTCATCGAGTTGAGCATCCCTGGTGTCCCGGCATTGGAGCCAAAGAAGAACATGTTCGACTCGTTCGGGCTGGGCAGAGCGTCCATAGGGCTGGGTGGGAAGGAACCGGATGATGGATTGGGCCATTGACCTTGGTTCATCCTCTGCATCATCGACATCATAGCCGCATACATTTGCGGAGGCGGCTGCGCATGGTCTTGGAACATGACGGAGTTACCTGTCGCAGCCTCAGTTTGGGACCGGGCAAACATGTAGGCTTGCATTAGCATGGACGGATCTACCCCGCCGGATGGCTGTGTCGTTTCTTCCGTGGCAAGGGGTTGCAGCGTCTCAGATGACAAGCCCCCTGCAGCGCCGAAAGCGGTGCCGTCCCCGTTGGTATCGTTCCCTTGCTTGGGGAAGGAGAGATAGCTTCCTGAGGAGATACAGAATCACTTATACTCCCATGGCGGTGATGCGGCAAGGGAGAAGCACGCTGTGCAGCTGGCGTATGGAAATCACCAGACAATCCTTCCATCGGAACAGGAGATGAGCTACCGGTTGACACTTGCGAGAAGGAACGCTGGGTGCGCATCGCACTTGAGCTGAGCTGCCTGGCATACGGCTTGGGACGAATGATCGTGTTCTTGTGTCGCTGCTGACCGACGCGACCAGCCGTGCTGTCCTGAACGGGAGCCGCACCGCCTTCCTCCAGACTGGGAGGGGACGGCGAGGCGGTGCCACGTTGGCCGCTTGACTGAGGCGGTGGGGTGAACATCTGGTGGTGCAAGTGTGCTGCATTGGCAGCATTCGCACGCGAGAGAGCCTCAGTCAAAGCATCGGCTGAGCCTGCATCAGGGCCTGGGCTTGCGGTGTTTGGGACGTCTTGTGGTCGTCGGTAATCATGATTGGCGGTGTGGTACCCGTGGCAAGAAGTTGTCCCGTCCAATCCCGCAGGGTGAAGATAATGCAGAACCCCAGCTTCTCCTTATGGTGACGGCAGTAACACGTAATCCGGGTCGGAAGGACCGCCTCCCCATTCCGGAACTCAACATAGTCGTCCGTGTTGAACACCACCACTCGGGCCTTTGCCCGTCGTTCCCGCATCTGCACAGCCAGGTCGACCGCCCCTGGGATGGATGGATCGATTCCCAAAGCTTGTATCTCTTCAGAGGTGGGGATGTCCTCCTTGTCAACCGTGCCAGCCTCGCTGTCCTTTCGCTTTCCTCGCCCCTTCATGCGCAAAGTCGCTTGCGCTCCCGGACTCGGCATCCGTCGCATACCTTGATTTGGGAATGGGGTGGGGTGGCGGTGACGACGGTTGCATCAAGGAAGAGCGTGTTTTGCGGGTCAACATCGGGGACCTTGTGATGCGGCTCTTACGTCTCGTGCCTGTGCCGGGGGGCAATTTGATGTGGGAGAAGCTTCCGATCCGCTGCCACAACTCTGTCGGCCCAAAGCGAGCCGCGCTGTGGTGAGCGCTTGTGAGGAGGTGATTCCCATGTCGGGAACGGCTTCTTCGCCGGCATGGGGATCGGGACCACCAGGATATGATGGTGGGATGTTGCGTACCAATTCGATCCTCATCCGGATCTGAGTCTCCACCCGGCTTTTGGCCCTATAAGCGAGACTCCATGCACGTGGACTTGCAGTTTGTCCAGCTGTTCCTTGGGCGGACGAACGATGGTGGTGGCCGTGTAACCTAGGTCAGCGTCGCTTGTGTGGCTATAGTGCGATCCAATACCAAATTGAGCAGGATTGGGCTGCGGTCGATCGGCAGTGCCATTTGAGCGGGGTGGACCGCCATAAGCTTCGTTTCCGAGGCCTGAGAGGACAACTTGACGATGGATTCAAGCTCGTTTTCCCTGGGTCTGATGGCCGTAGAATAGTCAGTATAGGCCACCAAGGCCAGAGACGGACAAGGGACATACGCGATGCTGTCGGAACAAATCATCTCAGCAAATGTGGCCTCTACGGCAGCTTCGTCCGAGGGAGGCAGCGGGGCGTTCCAAGCAGACAGGGCCTGTGGCTCGACCGTGTGCGGATTGAAGCCGTGGAGGAGGAAGGGGGTGGGAAAGTCGGTGGGCTGGGGCCGAAGCGAAAGCTGGCTTGAGGGGTTGGCCATGCTGGTGGTGATGCGGGTGGTCGTGTTCGCTCGATGGGCCCTCGCTGGTGAGCGGGGCGGAGCTGGAAGGCGAGGGGGTGTTGAGGGAGAGGTCGGGAGGGCGAGTCGAGGGTGGCGGAGGTGGCGGGGAGGTTGGAGGCGGAGGAGTCGAAGGATGCGTCGAGGTCATGCTCGCGCGCGTATGAAGCAAGGCGGCGGCAGCCACAGCCGACTGGGCGACGGCGTTGGCAGAGCCAGACATGGCGGGGAGGGATGGGCTGGGGGGAGGAGGAAGGTGAGAGGGAGGAGGGGGTGGGGAGGGGGGTGAGTGCGAGTGCCGAGTGCCGAGCAAGGCCAACGAGAGCGGATGCGGTGGCTGGGGCATCCAATCCAACGCAGGCACGCGCCTGTGCTTTGGGGGCCCAACCAACGCCTTGCACGATCACTCGATCACCACCAGCACCCGCCGCTGCTCCGACGCACCCATCTTGCGCACTCGTGGCGTGGCGTGGCAGGGGGGTGTGGGATCGGCGCGGGCATGGGCTGCGCTGCAGCACCTGCCTCCGCCAGCCAGCGCACGCGCCCCGCACGGCGCCAGTGTTGCCCCGCGCACCCCATTCCGATTTGTTGGGAGCCAGCTGCCACCCCAATTTCGCCTCCGTCTCGTTGGGGCTCGGGCTTCGGCCTTTCCCGCTTCAACTTTCAACTGAAACGCACGCGCCAGTCCCGCTTTCCTGCGTCCGCATACGCGGTGCGCGCTACTCAAAGTGCACTCCCCCACGCGCCCCCCACGCCCCCACCTGTGCCCTGCCCACCCGCGCTTCCGTTCCTCGCCTCCCCTGCTGCCCCCCCCCCCCACGAATCGGGGGCAAGCTATGCGGCTACCAGCGGCCAACAGCATGCGCGTTCAAGTAAGCCACTGACGTCACTCGCCGTAGATACACACCCCAGTGCCCCTTCCGAGTCCTCCCATTACCAAGGCGCAGAATTGCTTCGCCCCTTTGCCCCGCACGCGCTTCCCATCCACCACCTTCCGGCGCTCATATTGAATGCACAACGGCCCTCTATACCTTCCGAGGCACCTTTGATTGGTCTATCCCTCTCCAGCCCCAAAAGACAGACGCCGCTGATGCACTGCGAGCCTACAGTGAGTCCCTGGTGCAGAACCCTTCGCTTCAGATGGTCGTGCTTGTGAAAGAAGACTTGTGGCTCGTCACTAGTCATTAGCAGGACGGGGCTGGCTCCTACAGCTTCACTGTTGGGACCCGGATGGCCGCCTGCATGTCCCAAGGAGCCTTATCGATTATCGTCCTTTGCCCCTTATTTGACCTCTGAAGCCTCCAAGTGGATCCTCCGCTTTGTGTCCATCTGGTCTATGTACCACATCGTCGGCAATGTAGGCAGGGCGGTGGAGGCGACATCCCCTTGATTCTCATCCCAGTACGGCACGTGCCAGGAGCAGGAACCCCCCGGCCGTGACACAGGAGGCGCACAAGTTGACCGAATTGTTCGACAGCACATCGTGGCCAGTGACCACGACCCACTCCTCCTCCTTGGGCGGGCGACCGAGGAGGACCTGTCCTCCGCCCCCCGGAGCAGGTCGGAACCAAGTCCGCTGCAAGGTGGCACCCAGGA
Organism: Moniliella sp. 'wahieum'; assembly: GCA_003971905.1. Taxonomy (NCBI): domain Eukaryota; kingdom Fungi; phylum Basidiomycota; class Moniliellomycetes; order Moniliellales; family Moniliellaceae; genus Moniliella; species Moniliella sp. 'wahieum'. The sequence goes on along the minus strand of RSEE01000003.1, from coordinate 242,206 downwards.
CCGAATCAAGCATGCTGCCCCTAGCCCAGCAAGCGTAGTGAGCGCCACCAGCGCCGCTCCTCGCCCCCAAGACGGCTGCCGCACACGGAATGCTTCCACAGCAACGAGGAGAGACCGATGGTAGTGCCGCCTACGGCAGAACAGAGCGTCCCCAGGCAGATACCCCGCCGTTGGTGCCGGGAGGAACGGTGCGTGTGGGATGGGTGACGAGCCGGGGACGACGTTGGCTAAGAATGCCCAGTTCGCTGGCCAACGTGTCGCCGAGACAGCACGCGTAGTGGCCTGTGGCAAGAAAGAGGAGGGAAGAGGCGAGAAGCGTGGCGGGGTCGGACCCCCCCACCATCCAAGAAACGGGGTACCAATGCGTGTCTGGTCCAGGATCGGCTCAGGGGAGAGGAAGAAGCGGTAGGTGAGCGCAGCGAGGGCGGCTGCGCGTGCCATTGCATCGGGGTCAGAGCATAACTATACAGCTACAGCATCGTTGGACAAGGGTGACATACGAAGAAAGGAATTGCAGAGAACTTGGTAGGCGTCCCTTTTGCCGCCAGAGGAGGACTTGTGCTCCCCTCCCAGCTCGGTTTCGAGCTGCGCCTTGCGCTCGGCCTTGACTTTGGTGGCACGCGATCCGGCAAAGTAGAACCCGAGGAGCGACACCAAACGCGGGGTGGGGGTTGGCGAGGTGCGCATACCCGACCCCGGCCGCGGCCAGCCCGCCGGAGGCAGACAGACTACCCTTGCGCCACCCGTGATAGCCGAGCGCAACGGCGAGAGAGAGCGTGCCCAGATGCGGATCAAGGCCGTGGATGAGCATGGCGGTGTTGCTGTGTTGCGAGTGTGGAATTCGGCAGGGGCAGGCCACCGCAGCGCGAGAGAATGAACGTTTGATAGCGGGGGCGGTGGCTGCAGGGCAGCTGGCAGCTCAGAGACATGTGGCATGCGATGGCAGGCCGAGGGATCTGCCGGATGGCGCTGCGTCGTGCAGATGATCTCCCGCCAGCGCACGACGCCAGCCGGCGGACTGCGGGGGGGCTGGTAGGGTTGGCTGGCTGCGAGGGTGGTGACGCGTGACGTCGTAGCCTGAGGGGTGATGCTGATGGCTGCGATGGTGATGTGATGTGTGACATGCTGGGCAAAACAGGCGTGTTGCACAGGAGGAGGAACCGCCAGCCCGCAGGCCAGACACGCCGACCGCACCGCGTCCAGCTGGGCCTCCCCTCCACCTCCCGCCCTCCCCCCCGCCCCCTCGCCACCATGGCCGAAGCGTACGGCCGCCCGGCCACGCACTACGTTGCCCCCCCGCGCCCCCCCCGCCGCAGCCCATCGTCTACGCCTACCCGCCCTCTCCAGGCCGAACGAGCCCATGGGCGCATACCGTCCCATCCCCGCCTCCCCCACACCCTTCCCCTTCTCCGTCGCAGCCCTTGCCGCAGCCTCAGGCCCAGCCCCAGCGGCCACCGCCACCGCCTCACCACCACCATCACCACCACCACCACCACCCGTCCCACCCGCACATGCACAGCGAGGGCATGCCCCGGGTTCCACCTAATGAGGTACCCACTCCCTACTCAGCTTCCGCCGCCCAACTACCCCGACTACCTCTCGTCTCAGCTGCCTGCCTGGTCCGTACCCGCCAGCAGCTCTGCTTCCAACACAGTCCCCGGCCCCGACCCAATGTATCGCCCCCTACCCATAGAGGGCATGTCGGGCCTACGCCGATGGGTGCACATCTCGTCTCGGTCCCCATGCCCTCCGGCTTGCGCCACCCTTCCCAAGGCCCTGTGCCTCTGCCTCTGCTGCTGCCGTTCCTGCAACGACACAGACCCCCAGGTGCACCTTCCCGCGCCCCCGAACCGGAATCGGTCGAGCAAGCCGCGCGGCCGGAGTGGGCCTGCCAAGGCCCCGCGCCGCAAGAAGCCTGAGGAACGCGAGCCACGCCGTCCCGCCGCACGAAGGGAACAGGTGGAAGAGCCTGCGGGTGAGTCGCGTTTCGCTTCTTCCAACGCCGCAGCCTTCGGTCACGGGCGAGAGCAAGAAGGACAAGAAACGAAGGAGGGGTACTGGAACGGATCGAGCGGCAGTACCGTGAATCGTGCGAAAATCGCGAACTGTATGTCCTATCATGGTCTTGGGATAAGCGAAACACAGAGTGCATAACCTTGCATAACTTGGATAACTGACATTCTACTAGGTTTGCCACGGAGCTCCTGACAAAAAACGGGGGAGACCCATACGCGGTTAATGGAGACGCCAACGTCCGAACGGGAATATCAGTTGGCAGCGGCGCAATTGACAGTGGAGCGCGACACGTTGCTCACTAAGGTCCAATTGTTCCACCAGTATCTGCGGAAGCAGGCCCACGCTCGCTTTGAGGCCGACCTCGCGCGGTGGGACGAGGAGGCACAGCAGGCCCACCAGCGTATCCGGGACAAGCTCCTCTTTGCGGTCGAGCAAAAACGAGGGCAGCTCAAGGCGGAAAAGGAGAATGGGGAGGGTTTTAAGTACGTATCTTGACTGATCAACGTGGGGAGACGGGACCGCTGACAATGGATCGTTCGACCACAGCCGAATCGCTTATGGAGCAGCAACGGCAATCCACTCGCAAGTTGCGCAACAAGCATTCTGGTCGTCCGACACGTGGCTCCTTGTTGGACGACGATCTGGAAGCGCCCTCGTCCAGCGCGCCAACACGGGGGGACCCTCAGGGTACCCAGGGCGGGAACGCAGGACATCACGGTCTAAGCTCTGGCACCGGAGCCCTGGGCCTCAACTTGTCCGGCAGCCTGTGCAGAGCATGGGCTTTTCCCCCTCAGACTTGTTGGTGCTCACGTCTGCAGGTCGCTTGGGCATCGAGTTTGCCCCCTCAGTCAGAGGTGAGAGGAACCAAACGCCGCGCAGCGGAGGAGGACGAGTCGATCTCGGATCTGCTTGCAGGGCCGCTGCATCTGCGCCTTGATCCTGCCACCGTGCTCGATCTGCTCGGCTTAGGGGGGAGCGCGACCGCTCCCTTTGGTGGCAGCGGGATTATGAACGGTCTTGTTGATGGGGGCGCAGGGAGCGAACAGGGCGTGGTAATTGTTGGCCCAGGTGCCAACAAGGGCAGGAAAAAGGCACGGCAGGGTCCCGGGGCTGCAGCTGCTGCTGCTGCAGCGGCAGCGGCTACAGCAAGTGCGCTAGGGGATGTTGTGGAGAGTCCTGTGAGCCACTTGGCGGCTGGCACGGCTGTCCCAGCATCTGTTTTGTCAGCCACCATTGGGGCTGGACCAGCAGGCCGGCTCAAGTGGGACCAGGGCAAGTCCCTCCAAGCCCTTACGCCGGCTGCCCCGCCGCGGTAGAGCGGATCTGGCGCGCATCCGCAAGGCGCTCGGCGCTGGCAAGAAGTCACCCGCCAAGCCATCTGATTCGTATACTGGCAAGTGTCTGCGTCATGCACATCATGTTGTTTCTATTCGTTCTGTTCTTGAGGGTAGGGAGCTGAGCGTGGGCTCGAGTTGACAGTTCTTGGGCTTGCAGGCAGCAAGGTCGCTTGGCATCTGGCCCAGCGCACCGCATCACGTGCACACGCATTTCAAGTTCAGCGCGGATCATCGATCGACCAGGGAAACTCCGGCGGCAATAGTGGCTGGTTCGGTGCAATTCGCCCCCCCCCTCGGCCGTGATAGATGCGGACAACCCTAGTGGCGCTGCTACGTGGTTCGAACGGAGGCGCACGGGGGCAGCCTCCGGCTGGGCAGTGTTGGTGACAAGGGGCACGTTTCAAATGAACCGCACGGCGCCGCTGTGGGCATGGCTGCAAAATTTTCTTCTTCCCCATCGCACCCCGCCAGTGTGAGCCGCGTGGCCCAGCATCCAGTCCAACGCTACCCGCTCCGTATTTGGTGCTCGCCGCTGGCCGCCTTCGCTTCTCGGTTCGCCACCACCACTGCTCCGTCAGCTGGAGCCTTGTACTACTCTGGTACGCTCTCTTCCTTCTCCGTCCCATCCCCCCGCCCCTGGCCTGCTCATCCCTCCTGACACCCGCCTCCACAGCCCAGCATGTCTGTCAACGAGGCGCTTTTCACCGACTCGTCTGCCGTTCAGGCCCTTGTGGCCGCCGCCAAGGCTGAAGGCCCCAAGGCGCTCGCCGGCTTCCCCGAGCTCGTCCAGAAGGGCTTGACCGACAAGAAGGACACTGCCAAGCGTGTTGGCGCTGCCGCCCTTGTCAAGGCCATCTGCGACGATGGCGCTGGCAAGGACGCTGAGGTCTACATGTTCCCGCCACCTACCGTGCCTTGGTTGACGCCATGGGCGACAAGGACAAGACTGTTCGCGAGGCTGCGACCAACGCCCTGGTTGCCTTCTCCAGCGTGCACAGCTCCTGGGCTGTCCCCCAAGCCCTTGAGGTGATCCTTGACCAGATCCGCACCGCCGGCAAGTGGCAAGTCAAGACGGGCCTTGTCAAGGTTCTGCTCCAGCTTGTCAAGTCGAGCCCTGACCGCATTGCTGCGGCCATGCCCGACATTATCCCGTCATGTCGGAGGTCATCTGGGACACCAAGCCCGACGTGCAGAAGGCGTCGCGCGCTGCCCTGACGGACCTTTGCTCGCTCATCTCCAACAAGGATATCGAGCGTTTCATTCCTGCTCTGATCAAGTCGCTCATCTTCCCCGTCGAGGAGGTGCCCAAGACCATTGGTGTGCTCTCCGCCACCACCTTTGTCCAGGAGGTCGACTCGCCCACTCTGGCCCTCATGGCCCCCCTTCTTCAGCGTGGTTGAACGAGCGCCCTACGCCATCAAGCGTAAGGTGGCCGTCATCATTGACAACATGGCCAAGCTCGTCGACAACGAGCGCACCGTCCGTCCCTTGCCCAAGCTTCTTCCCGGCTTGATCAAGGTTGAGTCGACCATGGCCGACCCTGAGGCCCGCTCCGTTGTTCAGCGCGCCATCAAGACCCTGCGTGACATTGGCCACGTTTCGGGCGACGGCTCGGACATCAAGCCGCTTGAGGATGTAGACTACCCTACCGTTCTCAAGCTCGTTACCGAGCAGTTTGCCGAGAAGAAGCTCGACTCGGACAAGGCGCTGGTTGCCTACGTTTCCACCCTCACGGCCAACCTCACCAACGCGCGTGAGTTTGAGCCCTCGGAGTGGGAGGCGGCTCTCCACTCGTACATCCAGCTCGACAAGAAGGCTACCAAGGAGACCTCTCACGAGATTATCATGGCGCTCCTCAAGTCTCTTGCCAAGTCGTTCGGCGGCGAGGTTGAGGTCTTTGATGATGAGGAGGAGGGTGTCGACCTCTGCAAGCCAGTTCTCGCTGCTACGGTGCAAAGATTCTGCTCAACACCGCCACCCTTCGTCTTAAGCGTGGCCACCGCTACGGTCTGCTTGGCCGCAACGGTTCGGGCAAGTCTACGCTGATGCGTGCCATCCAAAACGGCCAGGTCGAGGGCTTCCCTTCGCCCGAGGAGGTCAAGACGTGGTACGTCGAGCACGACCTTGACGGTTCCGAGGGTACACCTCGGTTGTCGACTTCATTGTTGCGGACCAGCGCCTCCAAATCACAAGGAGGAGGCGTCCAAGACCCTGAACGAGATGGGCTTCGACCAGGAGCGCCAGGACTCGCCTGTCGCCGGTCTGTCTGGTGGTTGGAAGATGAAGCTCGCCCCTCGCGCGTGCTACCTCTTCAAGGCCGACATTCTGCTGCTCGACGAGCCGACGAACCACTTGGACGTGGTGAATGTCAAGTGGATCACGGACTACCTCAACAGCCTCCCGAGACACCTCGATCATTGTCTCGCACGACTCGAAGTTCCTCAACGACGTGACCACCGACATTCTCCACCTCAACCGCTTCAAGATCAAGCGTTACCCGGGCAACCTCGACGCGTTTGTCAAGCGTGTCCCCGAGGCGCGCTCGTACGTTGAGATCAACTCGGGCGAGGACTACTCGTTCAAGTTCCCTGAGCCTCCTCTGTTGGACGGTGTCAAGACCAAGGAGAGTCGCTGCTCAAGATGCGTGATGTGACGTTCCAGTACCCCGGCACGCCCAAGCCCCAGCTGCTCGGTATCTCGATGCAAGTCTCGCTGTCTTCGCGTGTTGCCATTCTGGGTCCCAACGGTTCGGGCAAGTCGACGCTCGTGAAGCTCATGGTTGGTGACACGGAGGCTGCGAGGGTGAGGTGTGGAAGCACCCCAACTTGGTCATTGGTTACGTGGCCAGCACGCCTTCCACCACATTGACCAGCACTTGGACAAGACGCCTCTGGAGTACATGCTGTGGCGGTACCAGACTGGTGAGGACTTGGAGGAGTTCCTCAAGAACTCGTCCAAGGAGCTGTCGGGGAGGAGGAAGAAGATGCAGAAGCAGGGTGAGGTGTACATTGTGGAGGGTGTCAAGCGCCTGATTGAGTCGATTGTCGGTCGTAAGAAGTTGAAGAACTCGTTCCAATACGAGGTGTCGTTCAAGAACATGTCGTCGGCCGACAATGTGTGGATTCCGCGTGACGAGCTGATCAAGCGTGGGTTTGAGAAGAAGGTGCTCGAGTTTGACTCGAAGGAGGCCAGCGTCTGGGTATGAACCGCCGCTGGTCCGCAAGGAGATTGAGCAGCACTTTGAGGACTTTGGTCTGGAGCGCGAGTTCACTTCGCACAACACGATGCGTGGTCTGTCGGGTGGCCAGAAGGTCAAGGTCGTGCTGGCTGCCGCTACCTGGCGCCGTCCCCACATCATCATTCTGGATGAGCCGTCCAACTTCTTGGACCGTGAGTCGCTTGCTGCGCTATCAATGCGCTCAAGGTGTTTGAGGTGGTGTGTGCTTGATCACTCACTCGATCGAGGTGTCGCAGGGGGTGTGCTCGGAAGTCTGGGCCATGGACGGCGGTGTGCTGCGTGCGTCGGGCCACAACTGGGTCGAGGGCCAGGGCTCGGGCCCGCGTATCGACAAGAAGAAGGACGAGGAGGAGGAGAAGTTTGATGCGATGGGCAACAAGATTGAGGTGGCCAAGAAGAAGAAGGCGCTCACCTCCAAGGAGGCCCGTAAGGCCAAGAAGGACCGTCTGGCCAAGAAGAAGGCTGGCACGTACGACTCGGCCGACGAGCTGGATGACCTCTAAAGCGTTAGCGTTCCTTGCTACTGCTGCTTTGCCGTTCCCCTTCCTCTTGCATGCCGCTATGCGTCCTATGTACCCAAAACTGTGCCGAGTGCTCCGCTGTTAGGTGACCCTAACCTGACCGTACCCACTTTGCATCCTGTTCGTTCTGCGAATTCATGGTCTTCCATATCCATTTCCGTGGGCACTGTAGCTTTTCCCTTGTTCAGGGCCAAACGTGGCCGGATAGCTAGGATCGCTTCAAGTAGCTGGCTTCCCCTAACTGACCTGCAGTGGCTGGTGTCGCACTTACTCCCAAGACTGCTATTAGATGTGGGAGGTGTCACGTCACAGTCGACAAGGTCGGGGAATGTAGCAATCGTCCGTGGGGAAAAAGCAATCGCATGGAGGGTATAGATCAAAGCCGAAAAGTGGCAGCAAAGCAGGGAAAGAGCAAGACTGTTAGTACGCTTTCCAACCAAATGGAAAGCATCGGAAATAGGAGCAAGATCAACGCTCAGCCAAACTAATATGACAGGCACATCTATCTCTCTACTCGTTGTGCGCCGACCACATCAGGGTTCCGGCTTGAACCGGGTGCGATGATTGGGCAAAAAAATGGGTGGGAATATGGCACAATCCGACGGGTAAAGGGGGCCAGCCCGTCCCAGTACATGGCAACGCAGGAAAAAGTACACGAGGCAAAAGGCAAAAGGCAAGAGGCAAGAGGCAAGCGTTGCTTGGCCCGCAAGGGCAGATCTGAACGAGAGATTGATGGATATCGGGGACCGACGCGCTCTTGGGATCCTAATGCATCGCAGCCTTGCGGGGGAACACGTACAAATCCAATTCCTTCTGCGCAGGCGTACGGCGGCGGGTGGTATAGGTCGACAGCGGTCGCTTCACCCCGCCCGGATCGGAGACGGTCGTGCTGGAGCTGGCGCTCGACAGGTCCTGGTGCACCGGAGGGGGAGAAGGCGACGTAGGCACGTGAGACTGCGACGAGGTGGAGGCTCGGGTCCCAGGAACGGGTGCGGCGTTGGCCCCACCTGATGTGGGTGACGCGGACCCCGGCCCACCGGTGGGCTGGATGAGCGAGCCCTTGCCTGGGCAGGAGAATAGGCTGTGCCTGGAGTTGGATTGGCAACACGGTGGACCGAGGCGGCTGATCTCATACTCGACCGAGACGAGCGAGAGGAAGGGCGCGAGGCGGGGTGAGAGGCTCGAATAGGGGTAACGATGGGTGCACTGGGCTGCAGCGACTGCGCAGCCGGCCGACGGGGAACTGAGCGCGGCGCAGACGTCGGAGCGGGAGGTTGAAGAGGAAGAGAGCTGGGGCGGGGCGTCGCAGAGTCTGGGGAAGACTTGCCCTGATGCAACCCCGGGGAAAGAGAAAGCATCGTCTTTCTCTTCCACGCCTTGAACTTTCCATTTTCCACCTTGTTCCCCTCCCTCCCTTCTTGGCATCGTGAGCGCGCACCATCTTATCCACCCGTTCAAGGTCCTTGAGCAGCGCAACCTCGGCCTTGAGCTTGGCCTTCTCCGTCTTGGCCGCAGCCTTAGACGCCTGCCATGCCGCTCTGCGGTCCGCTAGACTGCGTCTCCCTTTCCTAGGGGAGTCACACCCTTTAGACTGTCAGGCAAGCTCTCCAACACTCCTGAACCCGACCCGGACTCGGACCCGGACCTGGAACCCTTGGATGCACCAGAAGAGTGAGGTGTGACAATCGGTGCCACCTTGACCCTGAATGGGATCGAGGGGGTAGGCACAACGAACGTAGGAGACTTGCCATCCTTCGTACCACTCTTCGGGACGTGGGGAGAGGGGATGCTGCCCGGAAAGCTTGAAGAGGAGCCTTCACGAGTGAGGGTGAACGGTGCTCCCGCGCAGACGAAGAAGGACCCCGGAGAATTCCTCCAGGAAGGGGACGGGTCCCTGTCATAGTGGGGGCAGAGGGTGTCGAGGCAGGCGGGGAAGAGGGCTCAGTCGACAAAGATCTCTCCCTCAAAGAATGGGGAGATTGCATGCCGTTTGGTCTCGTGCCTTCAAGAGGAACTCCAGGGCGCAACCCCGGTGTAGGAGCATGGAGGACGGCATGGGAGATCTCAGGGCTGCCCAACGTGTCAGCGAGAGAGAAGTTGCTGTGAGAGTCGAAACCGTCCAGATCAGGGAAGGGCTCATGTTCCTCTGCTGAGGCCGAGGGAGCCGGCACCGGCGGTCGGACAGGCGGAGGGGAATGCGCAGAAGGAACTGGAATCTCTCGGCCTGACGGCCCGACTGGGCCTGGCACGTCTTTTTGCTCCCGAACGGGAGGGTCTTGCTCTCCGGGAAAGCGGTCAGGGATTCGACAGGCGTGTCAATGATCCAAGGACAATCATCGAGCAAATCCGAGGAGACTAGGTAGGACAGCCGTCGTTTGTCGGCTGCTTCGGGAGGGGGCATCATGTCTTCTGCCTCACTGCGGTTGGGACTCGCCGCATGCTCCATTCCAAGCAGTTTTGATGGCCGCTGAGAAGACGGCAGTGTGTTGTTCGAGACGAGAGAAGCGGACGCAGGTGGAGAGAGCGGGTGGGACGGTAAAGAAGGAACGGAAGGTGGGGAAACAACGGAAGAGGAAGCGGCGGGGAGGGTAGCAGATGTCAAGGATGTCTCCAAATCGCGCGATGTACTCTGAGAGGGAAATTCAGGAGAAGTAGCCCGTATGGCCGGTGAGTCTGCCATCGGAGCAGAAGGAGGATGCCTCTTGACTGGGTTGTCTGGATCAGACACAACTTTCCCTAGGGGCACGCTTTCTCCCCCTAAAGAGTTCCGGTGCAAGACGTGAGATAGATCCGGGGCCAATTCATCTTTTATGCCCGTCTCGGGGCCCTGCTTGCGGGACGGAACCATTTTTTTCTCGGAAGCGGTATAGGCCATGGCGTTCCATTCAAGACGTGCTTGCACCGAGGAGGCCGAAGCAAGGACCATGCGTGCGGTGTTGCTCATGAATTTTTCCTCCTCCACCCTTCCCTGGTTCACCGAAGGCAAAAAGCTTTCTTCTGTCGGCGGCGGGCTGATCAGCGGAGACGACTGTGGCGTCATCCACGTCTCCGTATGAGAGCTGAGGGAGGACTGGGCTGTGCTTTGGCGCTGATGAGGATGCGCCTGTAGATCCATAATCGGAATCGCTTCCTCATCCGAGATCTCAGGGGCGATGGTTGGGGAGGAACTATTGTCATGGTGGAAGACCATGGAACGCCGCTTGCTTGCGGGAACTGTCACTTGCTGGGTCGTCTCGCCTCCCTCGTCGGGATCGGCGGTGACTGTAACGTCAGGAATGGAAAAGTGGGCTCGGCGACGATGGGATCGGAGAACGGCATTGGAGGCGTCCCTCTGTGCCATATGAAGCAGCAGCGAGCCTTCTGCGGCCAGCTCACAGGGAAGACTCAGTTGATGGATGCCAGGCACAACAGGGGCACCATTGGCCCAGGTGGTGGGGGCTTGCATGCCCTGAGGAAGAGGCCAACCGACTTGCAAGGCCTCTGTAAGAAGGGCGGCACCGTGTTCGGGGGGATAGGGCACTGGAATACCCAGCTCGGCACCAGGAGGGATATACGGCCACGGCTCTTGCTCGTAATACTCGTCAGGCAGCTCCTGCCCGTCTTCGTCATCGTACATTGACACCTCCATCTCTCCAGGCAGCTGGGGGACGGGGACGGAAGGGCGGGTGGATATGGGTCGCCGAAGTCTTGGGCTTGAGTCTGATGGGCACAGGCCGCCACAGTTGCGGCACTGATGGCGGGGTCCATGCCCCGCTCTGCTAGGACGGTGGCGATGGCGGACGCCGTGTGTCGGCCATGTGGGGGTGTGGAGATGGGGGCGATGGTGGTGGTGGCGGCGACGCGGCGGAAGAAGAGGGATGTATGCTAAGCACCCTGTTTTCCCGGTGGGTGCAGGGGAGATTGCGGCGGCGTGGAGCCCAGAGCGGCGCGTGACGCGCTGGACGTTTCATCAAGCTTTTGAGGGGAGCCTGAGGTAAGGCGAGCGGATAGCTAAGCGAAGCGCTCTGGAGATGCACTCGCACCGGAGTCGGAGCCATCCGCCAGCACTCAGCTGCTCAGCCTGAGCCCTGCTGAGCAGCCACGCCGCGCTGCCTCGCTGCCTCGCGGCTTGCGGGGCGCGCGGGGTGGAGCAACACTGCTGCCGTGCGCTCCGAGGTGACGCGACGCCTCCGCCTTGGGGCCAGTCCTCCGTACGCCGTGCTCAGTGCCCCCCTGCGCCTGTCTGCGCCCGCACGCCAAGAAAGCGACCACACACGATGCATGATGCATGACGCCACACGTCACGTGTGACAGATGTGGCCCAACCGCAACCCTAGCCTGACTACTCCGTCACACATCCTCTGGGCCAGGCTCTCCGATAGGTGACATGGCGACAAATGCATCAATGATAAATGATGCATAATGATGCCTGCTGGGACCAACGCAGGCCAGCGCACGAACACCTCTGCCAATAAGCCCTCGGGGGGAGCTCGCTTTTTGCCGTCGCCGTTCCCAGGAGAAGAAGGATGCGTCAGACGTCGGATCTTAGATGCCACTCTTTCTTCTGACCTCCGGCTTGACCGCTGGCCTCATGCACCTCATGGCCTGATGGCCTCATGCGCCCACACGCACATGCACTGCATGCACCTCATGCATCATGCTGCGCTACAAGTGTGCACGTAATTCTTATTTGGAGAGTTCTGCACCATCCAGCCCGCCTCTCACAGATCGCATCGATCATCGACCATCGCAGCCTCCGTCCCCTTTCCATCTGGCATGCCCTCCATGTCCAGATGTCGATGAATCATCTGCCTCAAAACGAAGGGTTACTAGTCACTACAGTCACTGTTCTTACGCCCACTAAGACTCCTGCCGCCGCTCATTAAATAGAAATCGTTTATTACCTTCTACAGGCAAAAACGCAAGAAAAAAAGATATCATGTTGTGGTAATGCAAAACTACTACTGCAACTACTGCTGAGAAAGAAGAGTAAAGAATGAAAATGCAGGCCTGTTCGTGAAGTGCATACGGTAAGATGGGTTTGAAGTTGTTGAAGGAATTTCGGAAAGCGAGATGAATGAGATGGGCATCCAAAAGGTAGTTGGCAGAGGTGATAACAGTTGAAAGTGATTATAAAGTATCCCAACCAAAAACGGAAAAGCTCGTATAGGGGTTATAGAGTTACCGGAACTCGACGGGGAGGTGGTACTCTTTGGGCAGTCGTTCGTCAAACCGGAACGGCGGCGGGCTCAATTGTCCAGGGGTAATTGGGGACAGAGGGTCAGTACCCAGGCTGGATCCCATCTCACCCAACGAGCCCTGTCCCATGGGCAATCCCAGGCTCGAAAGGTGACGCGCCCTTTCGACCAGGAAGCGTTCCCTGGCGTCGCGGTACCCGGGGGGCGGGACGACTTGGTGTGCAGGTTTTTCTTGGCCATCTCGGTTTTGAGTACGCATCCTCGGTCGCATCAACAAGGCGTCCATTGAGGAAGTCCTTGGCATTGGCGGCATCAGCACGCGAACGGAACTTGGCAAACCCAATGATCTGCTCATTCTTTTTTCTTTCCTCGGACGAGGGAAATTTCGACGATGCCTCGAAGCCACGAGCAAACACAAAGTAGTTGCTGAATTCGCGCTCCGTGATGTCTTCCGGGAAGCCAGCGAGAAAGATGGTGGTGATCTCCTCATTAGGATCTTGCTTGAGCCGGTTGGGGATTCCTCGCAGGCCCGATAGCGGGCATTGAAATCGTACTCTGCGGGGACCCGGGCATGCCCAGGCTCGGTCGTCGTTCTGACCGGGGGGGCCGAAGAGGTGGAGGAGAATGAGAGATGGCCCAGTAGATGGCTCAGGTCCTCAGGTGGATCGAAGGAGCGGGACCGAGGTGCCCACGCCTCATCCATGACGTCCTTACGCGAGTAGATCGGCCAGTCGCCCCCCCAAGCAGCCTGGGATGGGGAAGAGGCCACCTCGTATGTTGGAACGGTCTCGTCGTAGGGGGAGCGCAGTGCCATTGCGACTGGGCGGAGAGAGGCAGATGGGGAAGCGGGAAAGGTAGGCGGCGAACGTGGGGCAGATAGATGGTGGTGAAGAGTTGTAGCTCACAGCAGTGGGCTTGGGCCCTGATGAGCTTGTACAACGCGGCTTGAAGCTTGGAGGTTGCACACGTAGGTTGAACCCGTCGAGTCTCGAGATCTGAGATCTGATTTTGAGAGCTTGAGAGCTTGAGCTCGAATCAAATTACTCACATTAATCAAGCTTAATCAAGTCAAGCTCAAGCTTCCATCCTGCGCACTCAGTAACTCAGTACTCGGCAGACCCCAGAACTCGGTCGTCGGCCTCAACGCACTCGTTATTTCAGCGAGAACCTACTCAGGACTCTTAGATCTTAGACCGTATGGGCACCTGCACGCTTTCGCGCGGCAAAGCACACGTCGAGCTCAGACAACACGCGAGGCCAGTATGGTGCCGCGGCCAACTGGTCAGGTCACAGCACGTCAGTGCTCTGTACTCAGTGCCGGGTACTGGCCGCACGACCGGTGACTGTGCCTTAGACCCTGCCCCACGTGGCCGCAGCGGGTGCAGAGGCGCATGGGGACAGTGTGTGTGCCCCGCATCGTTGCCACACCCTGCCACACCCTGGCCACGACCCCCTGTCGCTCGTCGATCTTGCTCCGTGTTGCCCCGCTGAGCGCACCAGTGTGCTGGTGCGCCCAGGTGCCCTCGCCACTCCACTTGCTGGACGCGTTGCTTCGGCGGGGGCACCCGGGGCCGTACGAGGCCGTAGGCCGCACCAGTGCCGTACCAGGCCGTGCCTTGGACCGATGGCAGTCCAGCCAGTCCAGCCAGTCCAGCCTAGCACACTGACTCTGTGCGGCCAACGCACTGCCCCCTGTCCTTCTGCGCTACGTACTCCGCACCACCCTGTCCAATTAACCGCTCAAACCGTCTTACATAACGCGTAACGCGTAACGCGTAGCGCTGTCTGCACCTGACTAGCTTGACTTGCCAGGCATGCCACGCCACCCCAATTCCGCCCATTTACTTCCGCTGGCTCGACCCTGGGCCCGTGCACTGACGTCACGATGTGGGCGAGGGTGCGAGACCCGCGTGGCTACTCTGGCCAGGACTTTTGGGACCACCGCTGTTAGATCACACCACCACCAACGATGCAACACTGGGTGCCCCTCGAATCGGACCCCGAGGTCTTCAATGCGTACACCCATAAACTGGGCTTGCCCTCATCGTGGCAGTTCCACGATGTGTACGGTTTGGACCCCGATTTGCTTGCCATGGTACCGCAGCCTGTGGGCGCAGTGATTCTCATCTTCCCGCTCACCAAAGCCATTGAGGAGGGCCTCGCTCAACTGCACAGTACCCCTGCCAAGCAACAGGACTCGTTTTGTGGCTCAAGCAGACCATTCCTAATGCGTGTGGGACGATCGCGATGCTGCATGCAATCGCCAATTCTCCTGCGGGCAGCACTTCCGGCCAACTCGGCCTTGGCTACCCTGCTCACTACAGCGCAGACGGAGCCCCCCTCAAAGAGGGCCGAGGTGCTCGAGGCTAGTTCGGCCTTGGCCTCAGCGCATGCCGAAGCAGCGCAGGAGGGTCAAACTCAAGCCCCTGCTGCGACCGATCCAGTCGATTCACTTCATTGCGTTTGTGCGGGACCCCGAGGAAAAGGTGTTGGTGCATCTCGATGGGCGGCTGGACGGGCCTATGCGACTGCAAGATGCACCTGTTGAAACGCAGGAGGATTTGCTTCCAGTGGCAGCAAAGTGGATCCAGGAAAAGATGCTCAAGCCCTTCCCGTCTGAAACCAACTTCAATCTGATTGCCCTTGCGCCAGTCGAGGGCTAAACGGCTACCCTTTGGGGAATCTCCAAATGGTGGACTGGACAATGTCTGATGCGTTTTTGGCTGTTCTGTGCCACATCACATCTCATTTGAAGTGCACATGTAGGTGTCGACCGGAGGGAGAGTGATCACTAGGTCACTAGCTATTCAATGCCCCTAGAACAGGGTGGAGATGGCCAACAACTTCACCTGAGCCAAATCGATCGAGCACTGATGGTATCAACTCCGATCGCTTGTTTTTCGGTACGCAATTGTGGTCTCCTTTTTTGCCCCACTCCCTCAGTGCGTGGTCCACACCCCGTCCTTATCCTCCGAACGCCCCTGGTTCCCATCACTTGCTAGTCTGTACACCTAGCCATTCTCCCTCGCCGCTTCACGTCCTCTTCCATGTCAGTAGCGGCTCATGATGTACTGGGAATGCTGTGAATTCAGAAAGCTCCGCGCTGCGCCTTTTGGCGCATGGGGTGGGTGCATGTGATGGTGTCTGGGGGGCTAACCCGCTAATCGGTAAACTGACTGACGTGATATTGATTGTGGCCGAGCAGCCACCGTTTAGGGCAATGTGTGATGTGTGATGTGTGATGCATGATGGGTTGCATGGGGGCAGGATCGAGGCGCTTGGGCTGGCACAGATATCGACGTCAGCGCACCTCGTTTACCCACCATCACCGAAACCAGCTCTACCCCCATGTCCAACACCAAGATGCGGGAGCGGATTGCGTCGCAGGCGTCCACCTCGTCGTTGTCTACGGCGCATGAACCGCTGGCCATGACGCGCACGCCGTCCCAATCATCGACACCTGCGTCGCCGCGCTCCGTTGTACCAGCTTGGCTTGGTCCGGGCACATCTTGGGACTGGGAGCATGTTCCACATGAGATCTTATTGCAGATCATGCGTACCCTCCAGCAGTTGGGTGGACCCCTCTTTCCGTGCGCGACCGTATGTCGCGCCTGGAGCGAGGGCGGTAGCGCTTCTTTGGTTGCGCCCTGTTTTCCACCACACCTCCAGCTTCTACCGTATGGCTCATGTCCTTTCCCAGGCCATGACCGGCAATACAACCCACCCGTATCCCTTGCTGGTTCGGCGACTCAATTTTGTTGCCCTCGGACCAACGCTTGATGGGGAATTGTTTGTGCGCATCGCAGCTTGCACTCGGCTTGAGCGCCTGATTCTATCCGGATGCACAGGCTTGACCGACGCACACCTGGGCGCTGTGATTGGGGCCTGCCCTAACCTGGTCTCCGTGGACTTGACGGGTATCGAAGAGGTCGGGCCACTTACAATTTCGGCACTGGGTAAGGCGCACCGGCTCCAAGCGGTTGTGTTTAGTGGTTGTCCTCGCGTCACGGGGGGGATGGTATTGACAATCGTCAGAAACTGCCCGCTTTTGAAGCGGGTCAAACTCGAACGAGCCGAGGGTGACCGACCCGGGCGTAATTGCACTTGCCCACAATTGCCCGCAGCTCGTTGAACTCGATTTGGATGATGTCAAGTACATCACTGATGCAGCGTTGAGAGAGCTATGGGTGCACGCTGAAAACTTACGAGAACTCCGATTGGCACAATGTAAGAACTTGACGCCCTCTGCCTTCCCCGACGCGAGCACACTGGACTCCCCCCAGCCAGAGAGGATGTCCTCCTCCCTCCCCCACCGATATCCAATCCTGGGGCTGTGAATCGGACATGTCGCCTTCCCCCCTCTGCTCGACGCTGGCCGGGGTCGGGGTGAATTTCGCTGCTTCCCTACGCTTGGAGAGGGAACGAACGGCCAAGTCACTTTTGATGGGTGACCAGCTTCGCATGGTGGATCTCACAGGGTGCGAGCAGGTAACTGATGCGGCCATTCAGGGGCTTATCGCAGCCGCACCGCGATTACACAATGTCACGCTAAGCAAGTGTGTGCGCCTAACAGATGTAGCGCTGGAAGCGCTAGGCAAACTCGGACGTGTTCTTCACCTCTTGCATCTGGGTCGCCTGGAGCAGATCACGGACACGGGCGTGATCCAACTGACACGTAAATGCACGCGACTGCGCTATCTCGACCTCGCCTACTGCTCCCGGTTGACGGACCGTGCAGTGGCGGCGGCCGTCGCCAGCAACCTTCCCAAGCTCAAGCGAATCGGGTTGGTCAAGGTACCCAACCTTACACCCGAGGGCGTTTATACACTTACCGCACGTTTCCATAGTCTGGAGCGGGTTCATCTATCCTACTGCGAACACCTCACCATTCCAGCATATTTGACCTACTCGTTTCCCTCCCCCATCTGACCCACTTAAGCCTGACAGGCATCCCTGCATTTCGGCGTACGGACTTGCAGCAATTTTGCCGCCTCCACCCAAGGACTTGACCTCGGTCAGCGGGCCATCTTCTGCGTTTACTCTGGTCGCGGCATCCCCGCCCTCAAGGAGTACATGAAGACCCACTTTTTCCCCGCGGGTACGGAAGCCCTTCTTCGCTCGCTCTCGATCGACGAGAAGAGCACATTCCTGGACCTAGCCATGGCTTCAGTCAGCCATCCGTTTGTTCCGGACGCGCTGCGCCAACACCCTGGCTGGCACTAACCCCCCACTCCAGCCTGTTCCCGGCAACTTGGGCATCGGCATCGAGTGGCGCCCTCCGGGGGAAGATGAGGATGCGGCGCATGTGCTTGCCGTCGAAGCAGCCCAACGAAACCAAGGGATCTACAACCCACTGGAGCGACCATGGTCCGCTGCTCGGAGTGGTGAAACCGTCGCTTCGTCGCGGGAAGTCTGGACGCTCCCCCCTTTGGCAGATGCGGATGACAACCCACCCGCGCCTGAGGTTCTGGAGATGACCGACGACCCGGCCCCCTCCTTGTCTACTTTGCACCCCCCACCAGAACCTAGCCGCAGTGATGGTCAAGCCCATGTTGCGGGGACAGCAGGCCTCTCGTTGAGTTTTAATCTGTCTGCCCCCGCTGATCGGGAGGATGGGGCAACGGGTAGGCCTACGCTAGCTCAACTCGGTCAGTCTATCGAACCTGGCGCATCGGGCTCTGAGGCGGGGACGAAACGGAGCGCGTCCAGTACTGGGGACGTTGGCTCTCCACCGCGCAAGTCTCCTAGGCGGCGTGCATCGCTTCTGGACCCGGAGGGATCAGTGGCGATTCCTCAGAAGCCTCAAGGGTGAGAGAGCAAAGAGTACCGGAGCAAGGGAGCTGACTGGATACTATGGATCTAGAAGATGTTTATCGCCCCGTTCTTTGTTCTCGGGAAAAACTTTCAGGCTATTTGATGTAGGTCGAAAGGAGAAGCCCACAGTTACGTTAGGAGGATATTGAGAAGATGAAATGGATCAGTGGGTGGCGCCCCTTCCTAATCATCAGCAATCGGGTCTCCATGTGCATCCAACACGTAGGCGGCGATCTTCGTCATGTAGTTTGGCACGGAGCGATGAGGCTACAAGATGCACGTGACATTTCGGGCTCGCGTACTGTTGCACGTCTTTCACAACAACCTGCATCACGGATCATGAGGAACCAAACTCGTTGCGGTCATTGTCTCCTGCCAGGCTGAGAAGCCAGCGGATGTGTCAATATGCTCCACTCGTACTCAGGTGCTCACTTGTCCGTCAAGATGGTGATATTGAGTAAATAGCAACTCTTGCTTTGCCATTCAGCTGAAGGGAGAGACGAAGAACGGTTAGCGGACAGCTGGTTAGTGCTGCCTTCAGTTCTTCTTGAAGAAGCTCCGTGAGGTGGGGGAAATCAGCCTACGAGCCACACAGGTTCTTCTTCATCAACGTCTCGGTCATCTCCTTACAATCCCTGTTGGTAATCGCGTGGCGTGCAAGGCGGGTATTGACGCCATCCACGTCTTCAAGACGCTTGCGCATGAAGTTGGTAACCGAAAAGCCAGCCAGGTTGGACATGGGGGGGAGACATAGTAGGAAGAGGAGGAGGTGGAAGTTATATCAGCCTGACTCTCGCCAGAGCACAGATGACGTCGATCGTTCGGATACACATCATCGATCATCGATGATTTCGACGATCCCTTGCAAGTTTCAACTGCAATGTGCCCGCTTGCCGGATCTCTCCACTTGGGCCCTGGCAGCCCCGCGCTGGTCGGGGCATGGTCTCTCATTCCGCCTCAGGCATTCCGCCAGTCTGGCATCGTTTGCTCTCCATCTGCCGGTACGACAACATGCCTGCCCTTGCCTCCCTCCCCGCCGCCCACGCCACGCACCACCATTCCTATGGCCTTTACGCCACTCACACCCAAGCCCTTCTTGGCGCAGATGGTGGGAAAGAAGGTGGTTGTGAAGCTTAAGTGGGGCCTCGAGTACAGTGGGTACCTGGTCAGCACTGACAGCTACATGAACATCCAGGTACGTCTTCTTTCTTACAACGTCGCGTGGCTAGCTGTTGTTGCTAATCCTGTGCCTCTATCAGTTGATCAACACAGAGGAGATTCAAGACGGCGTATCGAACGGCATGTTGGGCGAGGTGTTTGTCCGCTGCAACAATGTACTCTACTTCCGTGAAGTCGAAGAGCCAGAAGCACAAGTACCCTAAACCCTATGGACGTGCTGCTACCGCGGCATGTGAAACATGTGAACATCAAGGAAACAGATGTAGAACCTAGGTCAGAACAGGTGGTCCGGAGCAGGGAGAGGGTGCCAGCAGGGCTTAGGCCGCCTCTTCGGCGGGAGGCTCGGCTGCGGGCTCGGCGGGCTTCTCAGCCTCCTGCATGTCCGACGTCCAGAGCGTCAGGTTATCCCGGAGCAGCTGCATAATGAGCGTCGAGTCCTTGTACGATTCCTCCGAAAGCGTGTCGAGCTCGGCAATGGCATCGTCGAACGCCTGCTTGGCCAGGTGGCAGGCACGGTCGGGCGAGTTGAGAATCTCGTAGTAGAAGACGGAGAAGTTGAGCGCCAGGCCGAGGCGGATGGGGTGGGTGGGAGCCAAGTCGGCGGTAGCCACCTCGGAAGCCTTCTGGTACGCCTCCAGCGACTGTTGGCGCTTTCCTCGCGCGTCGCACCCGTAGCAAACTCGGCGAGGTAGCGGTGGTAGTCGCCCTTCATCTTGTAGTAGAACACCTTGCTCTCCCCGAAGCAGCCGAGGGGATGAGGTGGGTGTCGAGAACGTTGAGGATGTCCTGGCAAATCTTGGCCAGTTCCGTCTCAATCTTCTCGCGGTAGGTCTTGACCAGGCCGGCCTGGGAAGCATGGCCCTTGCTCTCCTCCTTCTGCTCGATGGACGACACGATCCGCCACGAGGCACGACGAGCACCAATCACGTTCTTGTACGCAACCGACAGCAGGTTGCGCTCCTCAACCGTCAGCTCCTCGCCAGTGGAGGCGACGAGCTTCATGTGTTCCACCATTTCTAACGACGGCAAAGGTCAGCTGCGCGGCCGGGAGACAAACGGGACAAGACACGCACCATCGTACCGCTCGGCTTGCTCGGCGAGCTTGGCAAGGTAGACATTGTCCTCACGGGGCGCAGACATGGGAAGGGCGTAGCAGGGGGACGGGAGACAGGGTGGTGGAGGGGGGCTATCTCCCGTGCCTGTCGGGCCACGCCCAGGAGCTTGAGCTTGAGCTGGGGCTAGGCACGCACCGTGGCGTAATGCCTGCACCCCGTACCGCGCCAGTGTGGCGGAGCTGGTCCAACCCTAGCGCCCATGTCCACGTCAGTACTCAGTTACTCAGTGCCCCGTCTGAGATCGAGTCTCAATATCTCAATTTCTCAATACTGCGTCAGTCTGTCCGTCCACATCTGCTGGCCCCTTTGTTGTGCGACTTGCGGCGGGGGCCTGTTGCCACTCGGTGCCCCCAGGGGCGGGCTGCAACTAGCTTGAGCGGGATGGCCAGCTGCTGTGTGCCTCCGTTGCAGCCCCCTTAATAGCCACAGGGTCTTCAAGGTTGGTCCTAGGCAGGCTTGCTGGGCGCTGCGCTCTGAATTGAACCCGTCTGTTTGTGGACTTTTCAAAATGGGGGGCGATTGGTCCGGCGATATCAGGGCAGCAGTGCCCAAACGTTACGGTACTTCCCTCTCATGCGGAGCACCGGAGCACAAAGACTACCTCAGTGCCTCAAATCTCCCCCGAGTTAAGGCATGGAAGCGTCATGCCCTTCAACGCAGCCAGTTGATCCCCTTTGTCCTATTCATCCGGGAGATGCGAGATTTTTTGTTACCCGTGCTCTCGACAAACATGCCGGGAGATGCGAGAGTTTCTGTTACCAGTGTTCTTGACAAGCATGCCATAGCCAGGCGATCGGCACAACACTCGCACCTGGGATCGCATAAACACACGTATATCACGTTCCTTCCGCCCCCATAATAGCCTGCCAGTCCGCCTGGTGTAGAACATTACAAATGCCGGTGGAAGGAAATACCGAAGGCAACCATGGAGTGCAAGGTTAAGAGACGATGCGAATGTAAAGTTCAGGTTGCGTACAGGAATCTGAGCCGGAACGACGACGGCAAGGGGTGTCCAATCCATCCTGAACCCCTGAGGGCCTGAACTTGACGGACTCCAGGCTCCCCCTCTCGTCAAACGTCCTGATGATGCTGCTTTTTGAGATGGCGGAGCAAGCTATCGACTCTGAGAGAGAGAGGCCACATAAACTGCACACCGACCGCCCTCCGAGTTGGGGGGCGAGGGGGCAGCTGCCATGGAACTGGATCGAGACGGCGTGAGAGACGCAAGCCCCAATGGGCCAAGGCCAATGTTGCCCCCCGCAGCTTGCACTTGAGAGGCATGTTTGCGTTTCATGTGCCGCGTGAGGCTGTCCATTCGGCTCACCGTGTAATACCGCACAACGTACAGGGAAACGTACCCTGTTTTCGTGCCCGCCCACCTGAAGAAGCAGCCTCCAAGGTGGTGTTGGCAATGTGGGCGCCGTGCGCGCCTGATGGGGCGGTTGGGGCCAAGGGTACCAGCAGGGGCAGGCGCCAGGGCGGGGACGTGGATTGCTGATGGCATATCCACTCTTTGTCCCGCAGGACCCGTTGGGCCGCAGTCGCAGGCAACGTGCTCCAGGAGTTTGGGTCACTCAAGGATCCTTCGGGCCATAGGAATCTGGCTGAAGGGGGGGAGTAGGAAGGGCAGGGAATGATGATGGAAGCGGTTCCACTGAATTTGGATGAGCCGTTTGTGGGAGAACAGTCAGAGGGGAAAGTGGGATGTGGCCAGGAATATGGTGGCTGAGGTGGCCAGTGGCCATAGAGAGGGAGGTAAGGTTTACGCCACACCCCATGGGCAGGGGAAGGGGAACCCATCCTCAGATTTCGCAGTGAGCGGTTGCGAGAAATGTGTTGGTGGCAAGATAGTGAACATGTCACTTGCTCTGAATGGCTGTAGCGGTCTGTCAGCATCCGTTCGGATCGTTCAGATGGCCGTTAATTTTTTTCAGGGAGGGATTGAGGGGGAAGACATACGCATGGCACACTAGATTGCATCAGATGGACGGCAGGGCGGGCGAGAGACCGGACGGGATGGTGGGGCGATGGTCCGAGAGCTGCTGAGCGTTTGGAGCGTTTGTGCGTGAGTGAGCTGAGCGGATGCGTCCTAGATACAACCCGAGCGCTCAAACACCGCTACCGGATTAGCAGATGCGTAATAATCGTTTGCATGCCCTGGCTGTGTACCATGTGTGATGGTGGTTATCACTTTTGCATATGCACCGGCGTATACTCCGTGTAGTGTAATACTGAATACTGGACCTCAGTACAGGCTATGCTGGCTACTGGCTACCCTCTCTGACAATGCTCCAGGAACTCATTTCATGCACTGTTCCACCAATATATTGTGTGCTGACTGAGCACACTGAGCACGAGTAGCGCTGAGCCTCAGCGCTGATGTCGGTTCTTTTACAGCTCGGGCGCTCGCAAGACGATTTTCGGTGCGCTTGAGGGTGACGCATTGGCATCGAGACGCTCGATCTGCGCTGCCTCTCAGACGCTCTCCTGTCCAGTCTCTGGCTTTGACCCCGAACCCACCCTGCCAACTGACTATCTGGCTTGTAACTATACATAACCTCCTTCCGTTCTCCATATACTCGTTCAAGCTCTCGATCGAGCATCGAGAGACCATCTAGGATGCGCCAGCATCATTCGCTCGACATGGTCATGCATCACACGTCAGGCCGGCAGGCCTCAGGGGCATCAATCAGTTAATCAGGTCTCTGCAATCTCAGGCCCAGGCCGGCGCCGTCGTCTTACCCGCGTCGCGCCTTGGTACACCGTAGCTGCCGTCGCCCCTCGTCGCTCCTGTGGCCAATGTGACAACAGCATGCATGTCAAAACGTGTACGTTCAACCACGGCATATACGTACTTGCTTTTAGACGCTAAACTCACGCGTCACATGTCCAACCAGCCGCGATTCTCTCAAGTTCTCATCGAGATGATCGATTATCGAACGATTGGGACAGCTCAATCAGTACTCCGTACCGTACGGGTTGACGCGTTGACGTTTTCTTCAGCCCCATTAAGCTCATCAAGCTATGCATTAAGCTTCAAGCTTCCAACAGCTTGAAACTCTAACGTATTTCCCGCCATCTTCTCCCCCTGGAGAGAACGGAGCTGTGCGGCGGATACTAGCAAGTGAGCGGCTCATGCCGCTCATGCCGCTCATGTGGCGCAAGAGTCTTCACAGGGGCCTTCACGCGGAAGCCTCTTCCACACTCTGAATTCGCCTCTCTCACGGGAGGGCAGGGGTTCCTCTCTAGACTATCTTCCTGTGTGTTGGACAAAACTCGTGGCTCATTTATCCCCAACGGCTCGACGCCACTCGTCGGATTTGGGATGCTCATCGAGCTCATCTTCAGCTCATCTTTCCCTGCATCTCCGCAACCTCTGCGTTACTGGTCATTTCCTTCGTGTCTTAAGCATTTACCATTTGCTAGTACCATATGCTATTAGTATAGCGGTGCGCTGCGACGACAAACATTGTACCAATAACCCTCAGCATCGCACCAATCGATACAAACACCCACCTTCCATTTCTTATATCAATAGGTGATCCGGCGGGTCACAGAAGGATAAGGTTGGTCCTGTTAACGGTGGGGTGGGGGGCATTGAGTAGGAAAGCGACACTCGAACGAGGGTCTTCCACTTTACTTTTCTTCACCAGTGCGATGGGGGGCGGGACATGAGCATAGTCGCGTCCAGGCCCTTGATAGTGGCCGTGGTCAAGGTCATGCGCTTGATCTGGATCTGGATCGGGATCTTGATCTGGGTCTTGGTCGAGGTCGGGGTGTTGATCTGTGTTTGGATCTGGGTCTGGTCCGTGGTGATGGTAGGAAACCAATGTGGACCGAACGGAGCCCAGTCGTCGGGACGACGTGCCTTGTCCGCGCTGCTCCGAAACCGAGTGGCGTCGGCCCAGGGGGGCCAGCGCGCGGTCGTGCCGCGCTTGCAACTCTCCGACCATGATGGAGTTGCGCCGAGTCAACTCAGGACCCAAGGGCACGTTTCGCTTGGACGTCCGCCTCGACGTTGCCTTGCCCCGTGCGCGAGGGGTGGAGCTGGTGCTAGTGCGGCTCCGAGAGGCGGGAAGAGCATTCGGCGGTCGCGGAGAAACAAAGTCGGGATCAACAAAGGTGGGTGCGGTGCGCCATCGGAATAGCGTCAGAGGTACCTCGCCCAGGTGGGGAAGCGCCGCGCTGGCTACCTGGTTCGGCAACCAGAGCCGGACGAGGTCCGAGAAACGCACCGCACCGCGGTCGAGGGGAACCGCTTGTTGGCACTCCTTCCACCACGATAGCGAGCTGAGCGGCGCGGCAAAGTACACTTGGCTCGCAAAGAGGACGAGGCCAACGCCTGCGAGGAGAGGAGTGGTCAGCCGCAGTTCACTCAACCTCTCCCCTTGGAGGAGAGAGACGAGATGGGTGGCCAATGGCTGCGCACGATCCTCCCGACCGTCGTGAAGAAGGAGAAGGAGACAGGCCGTTTGGCCCAAGAGGTAGTCAAAGTAGAAACAGGCCTCCTCTGCACTGAGAGGCGCGTGATCCAAGTAGTGTTGTTCGAGCATTGTCCTAGTCTGTGCCAACTGGGTGGTACTGGGGTCCCGCCACTCGGGCGGGAGCGCCTCCGTCCAGGCCTGCTGGGCTGCTTGCGCTGCCGCCTTCCCTCCCCGGGCGATCATTGTGGCCCCAGCAAAGGCGGCTGCGCCCAGGCGGAGGGCGACCAACCCATTCTCCTCCCTCTGGACCGATAGGAAAGAGCGGTCGAGAAAGTGGAGTGGGACGTAGGCGTAGAGCGAAGCACTGATCAACGTGCCTACCAAGCTGATTCCCAAGGTTTGGCGAAGCGTGTGGGCAAAGGGCCCCTCCTCCTTTGGCGAAAGGTGGAAGCGCCTCTGAACGCGAGCGAGGGCCACCTGACAGAGCTCATTCGCCGTACCCGTCTCTCCCATGGAGAGGTAATACTGGGAGAGGAGCACGTGAGCACATACAGCAAGCATCTCCTCTTCCGAAGACGACATGTCGCCCCCTCTGTTGTTTTGCAGTTGCAGACGCGCATATTCGGCCCAATGTTGTCCCATGACGCCTAGCTGGTAAGCCGTGTCCTCGTGCCACCGGGGAAACGCCATGTCCTTGTCAGACACGGAGGACGAAATAGGATGGGGAAAAGGTTGCAACTTCCCTGCGGTGACCAGGTTGGTCTCTAGCACGGCGGCGAGGGCCAAGACGGCATACTTGGTGGCCACTTGGGTCCCACTCTGCATCTTGGGAGGGGGAAGAGCATCAATCGTGCTGCGGGCACAGCCAAGCAGAGAGGAAAAGCGTAGAGCTGGTAAATGGCGAGGAGATGGTCTTGGTGATCCGGGGCGACGGAGGGCTTGCTCATGGCCAGCATGGGGGGTACCGGCATCTCCATGGTCCGCATCAGGGTCGGATCGTACGTTTCGCCCGAGTGGTTCAGACTAATATATGGAGGACGGTCAGCCAGCAGGCGCGATAGCATGATGAGAGAGAAAGACGGACGTACTTGTACCGACAGTGCAGAATCGTACCCCTGTCCTGGCAGTTGGAGCACGGCATGCCCCCATCACATCCGCGCTTCCCGCGGCGGCAAGGGTGGCAAGCAAGCGTGGCGCGTTTCTGCTTTTTGCTGGCGCGCTGGGAATCGAGCGGCGCGTCGTCCTCGCGCAGGGCATCGACGGGCGGACCTGGGAGCGGATCGGAAGCGTCGGACCGGCCCTCCGCGTGCTCGGGATCGGGCGTGGACTCGTCTGGGCGTAGACGCTTGATGGGCCGGGGGGGTAAGATGCACGGCAAGGACGACGGCGCGGCATCACTGGGCGCCGACATGGGAGGGAAGAGGGAGATTGAGGGGAAAGGGCAGCAGTGCGGAAGCGAGCCGAGCGGAGGCAGGGTGGGGCGGACTGGACGAAGCACGAGGCAGGCGAAGCCGGCGGCACTGGGGAGGAAACCGGCGTAATTGCGGCTGAAGAGGCTGATGCACTGCGTGCGCATGTGCGCATGTACTGATGCGTTTACTGATTCACAGCCACCGGCTCGTGCGTGCATCCGCCGGCCTGTCTGTGGGCGTCTGCGTGTCAGCGCTCAGCAACTGGGCAAGCGAGCGCCGCCTCCGCTTCGCCGGCTTACCGCCTAACCCCGCAGCCCGGACGGAATGCGCAGATGGAATGCGGCAGGTGGGCTCCCCGCGCGGATGGCGGGGATAGGCCCCGCGTGGCGGCACTGGCGCAGTGTATGCATGCGGGCGTGTGCGGGCGGCAGCGGGCGTGTTGGGCGTTGCCTTCGCCCCGTGCGTCCTCCCACGCCCTGCTACGCCCGCCGCTCGCCAGCCACGCATCGGCGCCGGCGGGAGCGCCAGCCGCCGCCAGCCGCTTACCTCAGCGGCGCGGCTCCCATGCGACACGGCGTGGCTGAGCTCAGCGATACCGACACGCCTGGATAGATCTGCCCGCGGGGCGCATCCTGACCAATCGGACCTCGGACCAGCGTCACGCAAGCTACAAGGGTAGGACTGCTCGGCCACCCACACATAGATCATGGCATCCACTGGGTATCTGCCGGCCCCCGCCAGCAACACGAGAATAGCACCAGAATAGCACCCCTACCAGTCGTGCAGCCGCCGCGGCGCACGCCGGTCATCCAAGCTGCCTACATAGTAGCCCTCGGGCGAGCGCATCCGCTGCACCGCCGACACGGGCCGCGTCCCACCTGTCCCCGCCCGCCGCGACCGCACACCGGCAGCAAAGGCACCGGCACCGGCACGCTCCCCGTCGCCGTCTTTCGCTGCGCGATCCCAAGCAGAGACGAAGCGTTGCGTCCACTGCTGCTGGACGAACTCTTGTTCGCCACACTGACCCCGCCCGCCGAAGACGCCGACAAGGCGAGCGAGGCAGGCGTGATCAGCCGCATCCGGTCGCCCCCCCGCGTGCTTGGCTTTGGAATGTGGACCGCAAGCTCGTATCCGACACGTTGCGCCGTAGCACGGGCGCCGATGCCCCGTCGCGCAGATGAGCCACCTCGGCATCATCCACGATCCGCGACAGGCGAACCGTGTGACCCCGTTTTACTCGCTCCCCCGGCGCACCCATGAAGATTTCCTTTAGCTTTGCACTCTGGGCGCGGGACAGACGCGCGGTCCGTTGCGACGGCAGCCCAGTCACCTCTCTCTGCGGCGACGGGCCTTGCGAGCCAAACAAGACACTCTCTTCCCGCTCCAGCGGCGGAGGGCGGCCTTGGGGCAGAGCGACGGCAGTGACGGGCGTTACCACTTCGCCTGCCAAAGCTGTGGAAAGCGGGCGATGCGTTTCGCCCGACCCTGCCGAAGGCGCCGGCGAGTTGGTCATGCCGGCTTCAGAGGGGTCGTAGACCATCCCCAATCCAAGCACTGGAGGCGCTTGGTGTGTCCGACAAGTCGCGGGGACCAAATACCTTGCTGAGCCAGCTGCCCGATTGTTTTCCAGGGGGCCAACCCCAGCAGTTCTTGCAAAAACCGCGCGGCCACGCCGGCTGCAGATGAATCTCATTGATCGTCAGACGCAGACGCCCAAGTTCAGACAGTGCGTTGCGCAAGAGCGTGAGCAAGCTAAAGAAATCTTTGCGTGTCACCAAGCTCTCTCCGCGTCCGTGGGGCAGAGGATTGCGCGTCTCTGCCTCGATCAAGCTGCGGAAATGGTCCTTAAGTCCTTCTGTGTCGCGCAAAATGGAACGAACGGTCGTTTGGGCTAGGTGCTTGACAGCTTCTTCCCCCCTGGAAGATTTTGCCGTGCCAAACGATGGTGCAGCGTGAGCACATCGGCCGCCAAAAGACGTGAGAGCAGCCGCTGCACCGTCTCCAGAGCGTAGAGAGTTGTGCCGTGCGAGGATCACGCCGGCGCTTTCCCTACTGATAGTTCGGCCACAAGAGAGGGAGCATCAACTTGGGGCATGGCCGGGCGTGATCGCAGCGAAGGCAAGAGCGAGGAATGGGAGAGAGGGGACGTATCAATTGACTTGGCGCGCATTTCGGTCCCCGTTTCGGAAGAGGGTTCGGGTTCGGGTTCGGGTTCGGGTTCGGGTTCGGGTTCAAGCTCAGGTTCAGGTTCAGGTTCAGCTTCAGCTTCAAGCTCAGGTTCAGGCTTGACCACATCCAAGGCAGGACCGGAAGGCATGGACCATTGCGATTCAATTGCCGATCCGCGCTGCTTATCATCCGTGGACAAGTACGAAGCACCGGGGACGAAGGGAGGGGAAGCGCTGCTCCACGGGGCGTGGATGGAGGATTCCAACCCCCCAAAACGGGACAACAAGTCGTCGTCAAAGTTGCTCCGTTTCATAGGCGAAAGTTGAGGCCCCAACGGATCAAATCCGATGGATGGATGTAGAAAGAGAAGGGGTAGTCCGTCCCAACACGGACAACTGTTCCTCCTTCTCCTGTAGGGAAACCTTAAGCTCCCGTACCTCCGCCTGAAGCCCTTCGTTGTCCCGTACCAGCTGGATTAGAACGCGTACCGCATCGGCGTCATGTGTGGGCTGCTGAACCGTTGCGCAATCACCTCGCGCGCTCGCACCAGCGTTGCGGTTTCTCCTCCTTCCCAGTCGGGGATAAGAGAAAAGAGGTGTTGCTCCAAGAGGACGAGCCTACTGCGGGCGGTAACGCCCTGCTGCTCCAATTCCGATATCTTATGTTCCAAGCGATGAATCAGCGCCTTGGCATGCTCCTCGCGCTCAAGCACACATTGTAGGTCTTGTTGCACCCCATCAAGCTCGCGCAGGGTCTGGTCCAATCGCATCGATGCGAGGGACCAGGCGTGTCGTTCTCGCTGGGCCGCCTTGAGCTGCGACCGGGCCTCATCCAGCTCGGCAAGAAGCGCGCGGTTGCTTCGCTCGGTCGCCTCTACGTTGAGAGTGAGCTGGTCGCGCTCATGGCTGAGGCTCACCGACTCGTTGATCGTCTCAGTCAGACGCGAGACGAGTTTATCACGTACCCGCTCCAGCCCGCCATTCTCGGCTGTCAACTCGTCGTTGCGCTTGACCAACGCCAGTCCAATCTCTGCCTCAATGTTAGTGCTTCGGTTCACCGGGGGATGCTATGGCCACGTACCAGCAGCTAAGCGGAGATTGTTCTGCACCTCGTTCTCCTGACTCCGGCAGGGGCAGTCTTCGCCGCAGAGGAGGCTCGCCGATAGCGTGGACACGGGCGAGCTGGTCAAAGGACGGGGAAGCGTAGCGATCCGGCGCGGTGGGCCAGGGTGGAGATCTGGCGCGACGTACGCGGGTGCACGGCGGGCAGATGGTCCTCCGAGACCCACTCGGGCGCAAGCAGCTCCCTGCTATGCCCAGGAGAGGAGCTCGGCTCATGCAACGGGGTGCTGGGCGCACTACCCACGTCAGGGGTCGAGATGACAGGGAGGATGGCGGCCGGGGGCAGGGGGGCACACTGGGCGGGGGGGCGGGGGGGCGAGCTGGTCAGCAAGGAAGAGGGCAATGGCGCGCGCGTCGCCCTGCTCCGGCACGGGCGCGGAGTACACATCGGTGCGCCCGTCCATGGTGCACACGGGGATGGCGGGGGGGTGTGGTGGAGATGGAGATGGAGGCGGAGAAGCGGGCTACACGGGGGACATGCACAGGCGCTCGAGTTGTCTGATGGGCTGCGTCGGGGCAAAGGATGGGGTGGCTTGGGGCCGTCGCAGTACCCCCTGAGGCTGACGCCTGGCCAGATCAACCGATCAATCAATCAGAGGGATAATAATCGAAGCTGGCCTGAGGCGCTGCCGGCTGCCCCACCGTTTATTACGCCTGCGCCGCCGGCTTGAGCGCAAAATACAATCCTCGTCCTCTCTGCTCGTACGTACATCCGTCCCCAAAGCCCGCCCGCCGCTCACCCCATGACTTCGATGCCTGCCCCGCCCTTCTACAGCTGCCTCCTCCATCCACCAAGACGGCTCGGGGCGACGCGCTAAACAGCTACCACTGGTATTGTCCTCAGCAAGCGTGTTGATCGTACCAGGAGAGGCAAGGCACATCAGCAGGGCAGGTGCTTATCGTACAGGGTCTGTCCCCCCCCGCGCGGCCCAGGCGACGCAGGGGCCAGGCAGCCAAGTAGCGAGTCGTCTTGCCGGATGATCGATCATCGATCGATGAGGAGCGGCTTGGCCCCACAGGTGCCTTCTTGCTCTTGCAAATGGCCCATCCACCTAACCGTCCCCGTCCAAGCAAGCCGGCTCTCAATTTGGATCTGCCGCCCACTCGGCGCTCAGGCCACAGGTGGATGACCTGAGTAGCGCCATCCGCATCACACCTCTGTCGGAACCGCGGCAGGGAGGCAATGGTAACCGATCCTGTACCGTACCGGCACGCTAGTCCTTTCCAAGGCCAGTGCCTGGTAGAAAAGCTGCAGGGAGTCCCTTGGCACTCTGGGCGAATTGGGCCGGGTACCCGAGATCAGGCCAAGCGGAAGGGCAGCGTCGTGAAGAAATCCATAGTTACCCACTTAGCTGTTGGTTCCGCGCCGCTTCCCGAGCCCGGCGGACTTCCGTTGTGATTTCCTCGTCCGACTTGAGTTCGACTGACCAGTAGATGGGCGTGTTGGTTTGGATCTCGACCGTGCCATCGCCCGTCAGGTGGTTGGAGGTGGAGAGAAGGCCGCCAAGATGGGTGGTTTGGTTGGGCGATAAATTCCATTCCAACCCTTTTGTCCCCACCCTCGCACCGCCACCTTGCATCCCGATACCGAGCGGAAGCAGGCCGCATGTCTTTCCCAAAAGCCGACGGTCCAACTCGATTCGATGTTCCCCCCTCGGCAAGAGCCAGACAAGGCTATCGTCGCTAACAACGTAGGTGTGGGTACGTTTTTGGAGGAAGCCGCCCCGCTGGGACTCTGGATCTGGAGGGTTGGGGTCATACACTCCACTCAGGACCGGTACCCCCGTAGCCATTTGCCAAAGAACGTGGAGGGTATGGTTGTTTGGTCGAACCGACCTGACAGGCCACCATAGATGACCACATCACGCCTCGTCTCCAGCATATACTCGTCCTCCAAATCCTCGACGCGTTGCAGGCTCTTTTGGAGGTCGGTCGAATATTGAGACGGACGGGGGAGAATCTGGGTCCCGAGACCGACAAAGAAGTCTTTGACATCCTGCCGGAGTGAATCCAGGCCAATAATTTCGTCGGCGGGATCATCTTGTGAATTCCCACCCGGTGTGGCGTGTCATTCGCCAGAGCCACATTGGTGAACCCTCGTCCACAGAACATATCGTACAGCCGGTTCGCCGCGCCATCCGCACAGACACGGACCGCAGCTTCGCATGGTTAGCATCCTCTTGCTTTTGCTCTGGCAGGGGCAACGTGGGCGTACCTCGGCTCCAAAGACGTTCAAACGAAAGAATGTGGCTTTCCCAAATGGCCTGGTTGAGCATCACAACAAAGTACCGCTGTTTTGACTCCTTGGGGTCAAAGAAGTTTGAGGGTGCCCAAGTTTGGTTGTAAGGCTCAAACAGACCTGCATCGGCATCGGCGACTTGACAGGCTTGACCTCCGGGCCATCCACCTCGGCCATTGGTTCGTCTCAGGTGAGTTATCGTGGAAAGCTTGGGGACGCCAAGGCTGCTGGGGAATTTGAGCCTGGTTCGACAGGGAGAGACGTTCCTCTGCATCGAGCGATTCCTTTTTCGCCATGACTGTGTCCCCCTCGGCGCGGGCTTGGCCTGCTGATTCGACTTTCCCCGTACCACGCCAGGCGGGAGACGTCGGGGGTCCAATTCGTCGCCGTCGTACATAGGGGCGAGGCGCATCGTCTCGTTGCCTCGGCGGGAGGATGGGGCTGACAAGGCCAGGGGGAGGCGAGTTGTCGTGGGCGCTGCCTTGGAGGGGTCATTGCTAGGGGGTGCGTCGTCGGTGGGAGACGTGCATGGGGGGGGGAAGATGCGACGGGGAGTAGCCGGGGGGCGTTTGCCACGAGCTTTCGCGCGTGATTTTGTTGAACCAGTAGTAGTCGCCCTTGCGACTGGACGGAGAACCAGCTCTTGCGCACCTTGGCGGCGGAATAGGCCTTGCCGTTGACCACGATGCTTCCCTGGGCGCGGCGTTTCCGGCGTCCGGCGCGGTCGTCGTCGACATTGGGGTGGCAGAGGCGGGCGGGCAGGGGAGGATGGAAGAAGAAGGCGCGGGAGGATCCGAGGCTGGCCAGCGATTGTGATTATCATAATCATCACCCAACGATGGCTGTGCGGCGTTCGCTCCGAAGACCCAGCGATGCTGTCGGTTTCAAACGCACACGACCCAAAAAAAGGACGCCCTGTCGGGTCGAACGACGCAGGGGTCGAACCTGCAACCTCCTGATTGCAACCAGTCGTAGTCAGACGCGCTACCATTGCGCCAGCCGTCCTGCGCCAGTTGCTGGCCCTCCCGTCGCTCGCAGCACGCCGCTGAACGTTTCAAGCGCGTCCGCCTTCCGTCGCCGATACGCGGCGCGTCCTTCATCGATCCGCACCATCTGTCACACGTCACGCGTCCTCCTGGTCGCGCCACTGCCCCCCTGCCAGGGCTGCGGCTGGCGCGCCGGCTGCTCCCGCTGCTACGCGTCGGATGCGTCGGGCGCGGCGTACCTCCCCCCCACCGCTCTCCTCCAACATGGACGAAAACGACTACAGCTCCCGCGACGAGTTGGACATCGAGCTCGATGGCCAGGGCGCCATTGAAATCAGCGACTCGAGCGACGAGGAGAGGTTGTTCCCTACCGCGTCCCTGCCTCCCCCGCCCCCGCGCGGGAGGATGGACGAGTGGCGGCAGACCATCCAGGGCGAGGAGCCCGAAGCCGAGGCAGATGACGAGCGTGCCATCGACCTTGACGCGGATTCATCCGACGAGGAGCTCGAGCGCGACCCGCGACCCAGAGCTGCTCAAGGCGCTGGACCAAGATGGGATGGACGAGCTGCGCGTGCCCGTCCAGGGCCTCGCCTCTGCATTGGGCGGGTACGAGGACGTGGAAATGCCGGATGGAACGGTGTCCGAGAGCTACGTTCCGGGCGACGACTGCATTGGTACGATTTGCTAGCCTTGTTACTGCTTGCTTACGGAGCCCTGCTGACCCCGCACAGGCTGTCTGCGCGATCTTCGCAAGCTCTGGCGACGCGACGATGACGATCCTTCCCGCAAGGTCGCACGCATGTACGCCGAGGTCAACCTCCTCGGAAACGACCTGATCCCACTTGTCCTTGCGACTGTGGGTCGAAGTGAGGAAGCTCACAAAATTGCGCTGGCAGCCAGTACGTCTCCGTCCGCCTCCCTGGGATGACCCTCTAACTTTGCCTACTCTCGACAGTGGACTTGATCACATCCATGACCTGGCCTGTGCACGTGGAGGCAGAAGCTCGTGCTGCGCACGAGCATGGAGAGAACCTTGATCTCCTCTTGCATCTTGCCACACTGGAAAAGGCGCAGCAAGAATACAAGACCTTGATCATTCGTGCTTCGCAAGGAGAGGATAAGAACTTCCTCCGGATGCTTGTACATGACCTGCTTGTGCCCACTCTGACCACCCCGAGGATGCACCGCACCGATCGGCACACGGGCACCATCTCTATGTGCATGCACTTGGTGCGCAATTTGCTCGAATTGCGCGATCCCATGGCATTGGCCAACTCGTCCGGAGGCTGTCGAGCGCTCCCGTGCTCAGTCTCACCTGGTCGTTGCACTGGCCAAAACCAACTTTCTGGATGTTTTGCTCATGATCTGTAGCACGGCCGACGAGGATAAGGCTTACGAGCCTTGGTCGGCCGTGGCGATGGAGTGTGTGTACCATATGTATGTTGGCACCTCCGTCCGTGCCGTTGCCGGCGTCTGGCACGACTGGGATGACCTCCATGGCGAAGAGGAGGGGGCCGACGAGGCCAAGCAAGTTGCCAATGAGCGCAAGATGGAGATGCGGCACCAGCTCGCACAAAGTCTGTTTGCCGAGGAAAAGATCAAACGCACACACCATCTCCAAGTGGGTCCACGCCACCCCAATTTGGCACCACCATTGCGTACCAAGACTCGAATGGCCGTCACCGATTGCACGCAACCCGATCGCTCTGCGCAAGACCGTGGCGCAGTTGCAGAGCGAGGTGGAAAAGCGGGATCGACGTCGTCCGCCTCGTAGGAGGAGGGCCGTGGTAGAGCCAGGAGGCGTAGTAAGCAAGCCCCCCTGGACTTCGGAGGGGGTGGTATGTGTTCGTCGATGGGGCGACCGCTTCATTCAACAAGGCTTCACCCCTCTCACTCGTTCCATGTGGAAGGCAATCCGCATGGACATGCTAAAGTCGGCAATGTGATCTTGCCCGGTTGAGGACGATGCAATTGGGCACCTGGTTCTTGGACTACTTTCTCACGCGCCGGGAGATGTACGCCGACATGGTGTCCAAACGTGAGGAGGAGGAGCTAAGGCCGAACGGGCCCGGCAAGAAGAAGAGGCAACAAACTTGTTCTTTGTCCCTCCTCCCAAGGAAAAGAGCAAGACGGCAGATGGGATTGCGCCGCTCGAGGAGGCCTGGGACTTTGCAGATGTGTTTGAATGGACCAAGCCGTGGGCTCTTCGACTGGTTTGTTCGATCGGCAGAGACCCTCGAATTCAAATCATGGCTCGAGTTCAATGCGGTGGTCAATCTCTGGACGATGCTTTTCCGCACGATGGATGCCCTCTCACGGAGTGCCCGCGAGGCCGACCGCACCGTGGGAGAAGTCGCACAAGAGCAAGTGTTCTACGACCGCGAGATGCTGAAACAATGTCGTACCATCATGGGAGCGTTCAAATCGCAGAGTGTGGCAACGTTGACGGCAATGAGGCATTCACATACACCATGCCCAAGCTACTGGAACGCTTCTCCAGCGGCAAGGAGTACATGTATGTCCGGGCCCGTGACCGGGCCAAGAGCAAGACGCAAGAGAGCAGAGGATCTTGCGGATCACATCGAGGTTTAAGACACGCCTTTACCTTTGGCTCTTTCCAGCGAGACCTGGCCACCAAACCGATTGCATCGACTGCGATTCTCTACCTTGAGCGCTGGCCCGACTTCACCACGGACCATGAGTTAGAAATGGTGGTCCATGTCATTCATCGTCTGGCAATCAAGTGCCACAGTCCGGCTCTCTTTTTTGGGCCCAAGAACAAGATCTGTTCGCCAAGTTTTCAGACCCCGACCAAATGGCCCAATTGGAAGCTATCGCACCCAAAGCCAGCCGGGACCTGAAGAAATTGGTAACCTACATCCAGCGCAAGTACAACAACTTAGCCCTGAGGACAAGGAGGCTTACCGCACGGGCAAACGCGCACCCCCCCAAGCTTCCGAGGCCCCACGGGAACTGATCGTGCGTGGTGCACGGCCTGGGAAGGAAAAGTTGGCCATCGCGGCTGCCGTGGTGATCGAACAGCAGATGCTCAGCGTCCTTCTCTGGCTCGTTGCCCGACTACAGCTCGCCCAAGCCCGTCGGGCCACCGAGCTCAGGAACAAGATGTATCTGGAAGGAGGGAGTGCAGATTACGTTTTTCCCTACGACGGCGATGCCGAGCTGGAGTCGTGGGCCTCGACCGTGCCCGAGGTATGGCTACTGTTGAATCTTGCCGGCCTCGAGGCGCAGGTAGATGAAGTGGATGAGACCCGTCCTTGGACTTGGGTCTTGCCCTCTGCTGTCCTACTGAGATGGTTGGGGAAACCATCGCCTTGCTCGAGGGCTATTGCTCACCCTTCCGCAACGGCGACGAGCCCGCACGCAAGTTACTGATGAAGAAACCGCAGCGTGCCGCACGCCCAGGAAGCTACCTTCCAGGAGACGAAGATGTGTAGCGATGATCGCTCCCGAGCAGTCGGAGCAATCCGAGCAGTCCGACGCATCTGTGTCGGCGCTGCACAACCATGGAGAAACGGGCTGCGGCACCGCAAAGTCCCGCCCCAACCCCGCCCTCGGGCTAAGAAGGGAGCCATGCGGGCTGCCAAGGGTCGTCTAACCGAATCGATGCAAGTGTTGATTCGGACGCTGACCTTGCCGCCATTGAGGCCCTGTGCCCCCGCGCGATAGCTCGTCGCCACCCAGACGGCCGAGCCCCTTCGACGCTCCGGCGTCAGAGGGAGGATCCGTCTCCTCCCCCCCGAGCGGGCCGCAGGGCAAGCGGCGCGGTGCTGGCTTGTTCCTTGGTTCTGACGAAGAGGAGAATGAGGAGATGGAAGAGGAGGCACTGCCTCTTTCCCCGAAACGGGACCCGCGGGGGAGCCTGTTCCGTGCAAGCGCGTCGCCCGAGCGGGGAGTTCGCGTGCCGACGGCCGAACTGAGCCCTGGGGCGGCCAAGGCGCGGGAGCGCAATGAGAAGGAGGCGGCGCTGCGGGCGCTTTTGTTGGCTATGGATGAGGAGGAGGGGGACGAAGCGGAGGAGGAGAGGGGGGAAAAGGAAGGGGAGGCATCCGAGCCGCAAGACCGCTCATAGCGGGGCTGAAGCGCACATGGGAGCGGCACATGTCGCTAGAGGAGCGACCTGGCGAGGCAGCAGCAGCGGCGTATGAGGGCGTACTGCCGCCACTGGCATCCGGGGAGCGCAAGCGGCGGGCGGTGATCGTGGACGAGGACGAAGACGAATAGTGGGGGGAATGAATCACACCTCGATATAAGCATAGAGCGCGCCTGGTCGACTGGGCCAAGGAAGTGTTGGGCTGTAGCAGCGTCACCATGAAGAGCGCTTGTTCCATAGTGGTGTGGCTGCCCGTCTACTACGCTCTCTTCATGCAACGCGGGAGGATAGGGTCAGCAGCCTCAGTGGCAAGATAAAGACCGCTTCGTCCCGAAATCCACCCTGGGTCCCATCCGAACGCCTGCCAGCTGTGTACATAGCACAGCGGCGTGTCATAGGCACGAAACTACTAATCGAAGACGCTTGGGAGATGAGACATACTAGGGCCACGCCCTGCCACGGCGTCATGGAGCCTGGCACATCGTATGCGGCCTAGTTTTGGAAGCACCGGACCAACCCGAAGTGCTACTCTCATTATTTGGTAGTCCTCCGTCTCTTCGCTTGGCAACGTCTAACAGTCTATTGCTCTCTCGACAAAATTGGGTCTGGAGATGCACAAACCATAGGTATGCTATTTTGAACCCTAAAAAGGGAGAGGCATAGATGGTCGATTCAACAATAGAGTCGACACCAGAGAAGGGGGGAGGCAGTAGAGCAAGGTGAAAGGAAAATAGGGCACTTGTGCTCAGAGCTCGCCAGCGGCAAAGGCAGCCTTCTTGGCAGCAATGCGCTCCTTGCGCTGCGCGTACGTGAGCTTGACCTGCTTGAACTTGAGCGACTCCTTCTTCCAGTGCTCGACATCCTTCTTGGTAGGCTCAAAGTCGGGGTTTTCCCGGATCTGCTCGTAGGCCTTCTCGTAGATCTCCTCAATGTCGTCCGACGAGATGTCGTCGGCGAGGTAGGAAGCGAAGTGCTTCTTGAAACGCTCGTCGTCCTCCTCCTCGAGCGACTCCATAAACTCAGCCACGTGCCCGCCAAAGATGTAGTTGCGGAGAACGTCGGCATCAAGCTCTTTCTCCTCAGCGTCGTAACCGGGGAAACGCTTGGGCGAGTGGGGGACAAAGGGGCCGCCATCCGAAGCACCCTTCATCGCGGCAAACACGCGCGAACCGGTCGAGGTGCGCTTGAGACCAACGTCAAGGAAAACCTTGAACGGGCGGGGAGCTCCCTCCTCCTCCAGGGCCTCAGTCTCGGTGAACTCACCATCTGGCTCAGCCACACCCTCGTACTTCTCGTCGAGGCCGAGCTTCTTGAGCGCACGGCGGGCAACCAAGAGACCCGTAGCGT
Organism: Moniliella sp. 'wahieum'; assembly: GCA_003971905.1. Classification (NCBI taxonomy): domain Eukaryota; kingdom Fungi; phylum Basidiomycota; class Moniliellomycetes; order Moniliellales; family Moniliellaceae; genus Moniliella; species Moniliella sp. 'wahieum'. Next base: position 204,000 of record RSEE01000003.1, on the reverse strand, counting down.
AGGCAGCAGTCCAATTGGACAAGCCGTGGTTGATGCCGTACTTGGGCAGCTCCTTGGAGTGGGCGTGGGCAAACACCACGTCGCCCTGGATCTTGGCCGCAACAATCTGCACCGTCACGTACTTGTTGGAGAAACGGACGACCAGACGGTACTTGGGGGCGTTGTACTTGTTCTTGGCCTGGGTCACCAGAGCACGACGGGCAGCAAAGTCGGTCTTGCCCTCACGGCGACGACGGTACTTGACCTGGTACCGCGAGAAGTAGGCCGAAGTCTTAACTTGCTTGACGAACGCCATTGTGGCCGGATGGTGGTTGCTCGTGTGTCCCGAGGGCGGCGTGGGCTTGTGTGAGCTGGGGGCCCAGCTGCCGTAGCAGAGGGGAAGACTAGGGTTGCGGTCGGAATCGGCCCCACAGAAAAAAAAGTGCAAGAAGAAAAGCACCAGAGCAGTGTCGCGAAGGCAAATTGGCATGGCTGCGGGCGTATTATTGGGCGCGGGAGTAGGTTGCTCCAGGCCGCCGCTTTGTCCTCGCCTGTCAGCGCCGCCCTGGGCTTGGTGGAACTCCTTGTCGGACCAAACGCAAGAACAAGAAGGCCACGATGGGTGCCTACACGTATCTCCAGACGCTGTACAACAACAAGCAGTCGGACGTGCCGTCTGCTCTTCCGTGCTGGCGTGGGTATCGACAGCTCAACGCCATCCACCGCGCCTCGCGCCCGTCGCGCCCCGACAAGGCCCGCCGCCTGGGCTACAAGGCCAAGCAGGGCTACGTGATCTACCGTGTGCGTGTGCGCCGCGGCAACCGCAAAAAGCCCGTCAGCAAGGGTATTACCTACGGTAAGCCTGTGCACCAAGGTGTCAACCACCTCAAGTACCAGCGCACTCTTCGCTCTACCGCCGAGGAGCGCGTGGGTAAGAAGTGCGGCAACTTGCGCATCCTCAACTCGTACTGGATCAACCAGGACGGCATCTACAAGTACTACGAGGTGATTGCTGTTGACCCCTCCCACAAGGCCATTCGCCGTGATGCGCGCATCAACTGGATTGTGGGCCAGAAGCACCGCGAGTCGCGTGGCCTCACTGCCACGGGCAAGAAGAGCCGCGGCCTGGGCAAGGGTCACCGCTTCAACAAGACCCAGCACGGTGGCAAGAACGCCACCATCAAGAAGCGCGACACGCTCTCCCTCCGCCGCTACCGGTAAACGAATCTACCTTCCTTCCCTCGGCGCAGCATGGTCGGGTTATCATTTTGTCTTGTTGATGGGACTACGCTCGCGTATCCTTTCCACATGTGCGCGTCCGTCTCCTCGTCGCTTGGTTGTCGACAACAGAGCAAGGCCCCATGCTTTATCTCCTTCAAAAATGCTCATTCATGCCCCTCAAAAATGCTTCTATGTATTCGTTTGTGATGTAGTTGCCTCTCCAACTTACGGGACAGAGGCTAGAGTTGGGAACAAGAGCAGTCCACTTCCCTACTCATTTGCTCCGCTTGAGTGAAAGGAAAATCAAGTAACTCTTAGGGTACCTTTTCGACAAGCTGCAGGAGATGGTGCAGTAAGTCCAAGACGAAGTGAGTAGGATCTGCTCCGGCAGTCTTGCCAATAACCAAGGCAGCACTCTTCTTCACTTCACGGATCGAAAGTGCGAAAGGAGAGAACTGGGCCCCGTGAGCCACATATTTAGCCATTGAATCACATTCATAGCATGAGGTCAAAGTGTTGCCACCGGTGCGACCCACAGCCACTCGTCCTTTCAATCACAATCTCATAGGTTTATGTTAAACGAGGACAAAGGCCTACGGAGAGAAGAAGAGAGAGGGAGGTGATGGATCTATTCCAAAAGAGGAGCCGTTAGGGGCAGAACATAGGGAGATCGGATAGAACAGCGCGATGCGTGATGCGTGATCAGCTGATGCATGATGGCGCTGACAGTTTAGCCGCTCGTCATCGTCTCGCATTCTGAGTGTAGAAGACCAGAGCGCACAGGCAGTTGATGGCGTATTGCGTCAGTCTCCACATCACAACTAATTTTCGATGATTCTTCCTCTGGAGATATATATCGGGACCAAGGCGTTGTGTTTCCGCCTCTATGGCATACTACTAGTCCGGCCTGCAACGACGGATCATCCGATCAGGAAGGGCCACACCACAAGTCCTGTCCTGCTCGGCGTATCATACAGGTGGGAAGGATATTAATACGGACACCCGGCGCGTGCACAATGTGCGCACGGAGAGTGTAGCGCCACCTGAAAAGAGGGGGCGGAGGAGGGTATCTGGCCGCTAGGAGCGCAGGAGGCACCGGAATAGAGGGTAATGGCGCGGGACGCGTGACAGGAAACGACTGAGGGAGGGGGTGCGAACTCAATGCGCACATCAACTCAACGAGTGAAGCATGTTCTTTGAGTTGGTTGGCGTTAGGAAGCCCACAATGCCAAAGGGAACCAGGGTCATCGGTAATAAGGAGTGAAGGAAGAGCGCAAGGCAAACGGCGAGGAAAACGACTCCAGCACTCAGGAAGGCGGGTAGAGTGGAGGGTGGCCCGCGTTCGTAGGGGGGAAGTGGGGAAGAGGTGCGGGAACGGGTGAACGGGGTGCGAGGTGGGAAGGTTGAGGTTGAGGCCCAAGCGTAATCCCAGTCAGGTGGGACGAAGGGAAGCGGTGCGGGGACGCGGGTCGTGCCCATGTCTGGCGGAGGGGAAGGGGAGTCCAAGGTATGTGCTCTGTCCCCTCTAAAGCCGGGGAGGAGAGTGCAGAGATGAGGGAGCAGTCCGGGGAGGCAAGTGGGTTTGCGCCTGGGGGAAGATACGTGGGATTGCCTTGCGTTTGCCCGCCTATTGTGGCTGGAGCGGGATTAAGTCTGTGCGGGAGAGGAGGGACAGAGGTAGAGGCAGCGGCTGAGGCAGAGGGGGGCAGTGCGGCCGCCGTAGAAGGGTTGGACAAGGGGCGCGAGGAGGAGCGGTAAGGGTGTAACCCATGGTGCGTTAGTGGGCTAGAAGGCAACCCCGAACGGGGAGAGGGAGACCCCGCGGGAGCAACTCCGCCTTGAGAGCGGCTGCGACCTTTGGAACGTCGGCTGCCACTTGAGGCACGGGATGCGTTACGCAAGGGGCGGGGATTGAGGGCGGGGAGTTATATACATTCGCGCCTAGCATGTTGCTCAGATCGGTGAGCAGCTCCGAGTCGATAGAACTGTGAGCGCCGGACCTGCCAGCTGCGTGACCACGAACACGCCGGGGCGCCATCCATGGCGCACCGGTTTGGTTGGACAAGGTGGAGAACTGCGAATAGTGCGAGTACACACTCCCCTGGTCGAAGCTGGAGACACTCCCTGTGGAGGTGGCAGTGCCCTCTCTGAAAGGACGGGAGCGCATCCGTTGGGCTGAGACGGAGGGAGAGACGTGGGCCTGCCCTCCGTCCTCTCGGGGGGAGCCAGGCCTAATATAGGGACGCCAAGTGTATGGCTCGACCCATGGGCAAGGACGGGATCAGACAACGTGGTTTCCACCGACGCCACACTCACAGCCCCGGGTACGTGACGATACACGGGATAGTCTAACCATACAGGCCATGCTGTGCATGCGTTCCTCCTTGGGACTGGGAGCCGGCCATACCAAAGGTGTTTGTTCCTGCTGATGAGCCCGAGACGGCCGACAGAGCCGGAGAGGAGGTGCCAAGGGTGAAATGGTCGTCTCCTGCTGGACTTGGACTGTCATATCCAGTTGCAAGCTCCTCCACGGGTTGTATCTGCCATGCCAGATTGTCTTCTGGGGAGAGGAAGGTGCGAGATGGAGGGTCGTGGTAAAACCCTGACGCCCAGCCGATTCCGAACCGTCTTGAGCATACCCGAGCTCGCCATCATGGGCACCAATGATCGTAACATGCGTGGGGGTGCCTCTGGCCCATCGAGTGTACGCAATCCCACGTCGCGGCGAGTCAGGAGGGCGCGTGCACGACCCTGACCCTTGGCCTTGCGCGCCCCGTACTCCCCTTCCTCTCGCAATTCTTCGGTCAGAGGTGGTGGGGGTAAAATGTTGTGGTACGTGGCTCGCGGAATACAGGTCGGCACGAGACATCCCATGACTAGGCTCAGGGACGGGGCAACCAGCCGTTGAAGGTGTCTTGCGCGAGGGAGACTTGGGGTGCTGGCTCGTGTTAACGGACCTGCCGCTGCCAGCGATGGGTGCGTATACAGCTCCATTGGGTGGGTAGAGGTGTTTGACATGCGGAGGTAACCCCAGGTACTGTTTCAACAGAGGCCAAAGGAGAAATGTCCGGATGGCTTTGACGGATGAGACCACTGGCGGGAGCAAAGATTGAGTTGAGGAGGCAGCGATGATAGGGCACCCTGCGTACACAAGATCGGGCGGGGTAGTCGTGGAAGATAAGACAGAGGAGGAGGCAGTAGTGGAGGTAGATCCGGCGGTTTCGGGGGACGAGCAGAGGCTGGGGCCCGCTGACCTATCAATGCAGAAGTGAGATGACGCAGCTTGATCGAGTCCTCCAGCATATAGGGGAACTGGAGGCATTCAGCCGCTGTTGGTCGAGCCGCAGGATCATAGCGAAGCAACTCCTGGATCAGTGCGACCAGGCTGGTAGGAATTTTTGTGCCAAACAAGGTGGAGAACTGGACGGGGGGCGTGCGAGGCCAAGCCATACCGTCTCTCGCCATAAGCCGCTCCGCGTCGAGCCAGGGACCTCCACCTACAGGCTTGCCCGTCTTCGCGTCCAACCCCCACTCGTTAGAGGGGGAACCCAGCGTCTGAGATATGAGAAGCAGTTGATCCGCCTCGCTGGCTCCAGGAAAGAGAGGCTCGAGATTGACCACCTCGGTCATGATGGCACCCAGTGCCCACACATCGACCGGCGCTGAGTAGTTGGTGGCACGCAGTAACATTTCAGGGGCCCGATACCAGCGAGTAGAGACGTAGGTTGAGTATGGCGGACGTGATGCCAGTTCGCGAGCCAAACCAAAGTCGGCAATCTTAACTACCACTGCCACATCCTTCTCCAACTTTCTCTGGTTGGGTCGGGGTAATCCACGAGGCCGAGAGTGGTCAGGAGCAAGTTTTCAGGCTTCATGTCGCGATGGAAGAAGCCGTGGGCATGGACATGGGCTAACCCCTCGAGTGTCTGGCGGAAGATAGAAGCAATGAGGCCGGCAAAGACCCGTCCCTTGCGGACCTTGGTGAGCTGAAATAAGTTCCCCTCGAGTGACTCAAAGACGAAGTGCAGCTGAGAAGACCCTGGCATGAGGAAGGCATCGTATAGCGCGACAATGTGAGGGTGGTGAGGAATCTCAAGCAACGACTGGAGCGGAAGGGAGTGGAGAGGGGTTCATGGTCAGTAACCGAGAACATACATGTTTTCGGAGGGGGGATAGAAAGCAAACCAACGTACGCGCAACTCGCGCAGACGGAGGCAGTCTTGCCAGTCTGCATAGGCTTTTTCATGCGCTTGATAGCGACGAGCCTCTTTCCCTTGAATTCAGATGCACGGGTGGTGTGCATGGTGCTAGGGATCATGTCATCGGGAAGGGGCGACTTCCAGTTGGCGAGGAAAACAGTGCCAAATGATCCGTCCCCAAGCTTGCGGATCACGTCGAAGTTGCGCGTGCCCACACGCATCAGGTCGGCAGCAGTTCGTGGGGGGGGTGCGCGGTGGGTGGCACGGCGGGTGGCGGACGCAGACGGGTGGATGGCCCAGCAAGACCTGAATCGTGGGGCTCGTAGGCCAGGCCGTTGGACGCAACAGACATGTTGCGTGCAGAGCGGAGCGGCAGACTCATGCGTGCCAGCGGGGGTGGGGTGGGGGGCCGGGGTTAGGGATAGAACGAGGAAGGACAGGGCAGGACAGGCAGCGCAGCGCAGCACACAGCACAGATCCCAGCAACACAACACGCTCAGAACTCAGTACACGCAGTACTCAGAACTCAGCGCCACACAACAAAGCACAGCACACAGACGATGGGAGGGCTATGCGTGCGCGGCGGGGACCAGGGCCATGGTTCGCTGCAAGCAGATGGAAGTGTCTAGGCGGTGGAGCAGGTGGTGGTGGTCGGCGTAGGTCGCGTGGCCGCTGGCGATCAGGATGGATGGCCAGTGTGAACACAGTGTCTGTACATAGCAGACCCCACCTGGTGTGAAGCAGCCCAGCTTGGCTTTTGGTTATTTCAGGCGCAGCCACGCCTTTTCTGGGGCTGCAAGCGAAGCAAACCCGGCGGAGAGGCAGGGGGGCAGTGCAAACAAGTGAGGCCCCTGAACGTGACAAGACATCCTGCCTTGCTCTCGGCTTCCATGCTCTCGCGACTCAGAACTCGGATGCGACGTTCGACGTTCGACATTCGGCGGAGAACGCCCGCCGGACGCCAAGAGGGGACTGTCACTGCCACCGCCACTACGCACCTTCAATGAGGCTCTTAGTCACTATAGTCGCTCAGAGTCTCTGCCATTCCTCCCTTCTAGTCAAAACCCAGTACTCAAAATATAGATAGGCAGCTCCATGTCTCACGTATGGTTTTCGTCCATAGCAACTCAAGTTCCCAAAAAGCAAGCCAGTTGGCGTTGGAGGCAACCTATTACCCGCATCCCGCCTCACCGACCTCTCGTCCATTCAATATTCACGCTGGTGGCGAGAGCGACCCACTTTGGGGCCGCAGCGCGCATCGAGTCTTAAGCATTGCATCATCCTTCGGCACTCAGTTCTCCGCGCGCCAGCACGCCGCAGTTAAATCTATAGCTCGAAGCGTTGGATTCGTTAAACGTTAATCATTCCTGCCAGAGAGCGTCGCACAAGCCTTGGTGTTTCCACACAAGGTTCTGATATTCCTCTGCCCGACCGCACTCATGTTGCTTGCCTGTTGCGTTCATTCATTGAGCGCTTCTCTGATCGAGATCGATGGCCCGTGGCGCGGGGGGGCTTGTCCAGCGGGGCGCCGGAGCCAAGTGGCGCTTCTAGCAAACCTGTGTCTGACGGTGGACAATCGTCGGCGTTACTCGGCGCAAGCCCTAGTGGCACGATGCATGACCCATGTCACACGTCACATGTCACAGGGAGATGTGAGATAGACAGTCCCCAAGCCTCCGCGTAGCAGAATACATATCCCTGTTTGGGATCGAATGGGGGGCCCAGTGCCCAGTGCCCAGGAGCCACAGCCACTCGGCCACCCAGTATACTCAGTGCCAGCCTGAGGACTCTCAGATCTCAATGTACTCCGTACTCAGCACTCCCTCACCCGCCCCGATTAGCCACTGATCCCGACTCCCCTGCCCAGCCGCCACCGCGGGCCACTTCAGCCACCACAGGCCATCCTGCATCCACACCCGCCAGAGAGCCTCAAAAGACAGGCATCATGCATCATGCATCAGTAATACATCAGGGTGTGCGTCCTATTGGTAGGCTTTTACCAGCTGTAGCGCTTCGCTTAAACGCTAAGCGCTAAGCGCGCGCGACAGGTTGGCGCCAATTCGGAGCTTGGAACTTGGAATCGCCCACGCACAACGCACCAAAAACACACTATTTCGGCGCACTCCTCCACTCAGATCATCGATCACCGACCGATTCGATCACCTGCCTCAAAGCTAATAGAGTTTCTGGCCCAAGGGGTAACCGGGAACTTCGATGTTGTTACATGTTATTGTAGCGGACACACCCAAGTGAGGCTTGGGGACCACTGCCTTGTGGAAGTCGGATTGGGAGGCAGCATCGTGAAGGGGGGGGGGAATGGACCTGTCATGCATTATTGACAGCCTGGCCGGTGACGCTGAGTGTCGCTGGCTGAGAGCTGAGAGGCTGCGAGAGCTGAGAGATCTGAGATGAAGAGTTCCGCGTTCCGCGCCCCTTTCACGCTTCCTTCAACAGCTCCGTCGACTTCATCGACATCCCCCTTCTTTCCCTTCAGTCTTCTTTTTGTGAAGCTTCAAGCTTCGGATCTTCAGACGTGCTTATTAGACTGGTGGCACTTTCTTTTCACATTGTTTGAGATCCAAAAGCTTTCACACGTCACAGTCGAACCCCCGCACTGCCCAGGATCTTCGATAGAACGCGCCTGTAAGGTTCGGGCGCCGATACGAGTGAGATTGAGAAGTGAGATCTGAGATTTAGAGCCAAGTGCCAAGTGCCAAGAGAAGCAAAGGATGCACTGATAGAGAGAAAGGGAACAGGATCAGCGAAGAGCAACTATGATTAATGAGAAGGTTTACTTGATAACTTGGTAGCTAAGATGGCCATGTCATGCATTACATTAAACGGAAAGAAAGGCGAAGGAACGAGAGGGAGATGGACCAAAAGCAAAAGGGGAGCAAGAAGGAAAGGACCAAGGCGGGAAATGAGGAAAGGGGGAAGCCGGAGGGGGGTGACGACCTGATCCAAGGAGCGGTGCACGGTGCCGAGGCGAGCTGCGGCGATGGGCTTCTCCGGGCGAGTTGAGCGGAGGCGAAGAGCGACGAGGGACGTAGGGGACAGCTGTTCGGTCGACCTGTTTCGGCCTGCGGGCAATCGCGATAACGAAGAGCGACGCGACGCGTGAGTCGAGGACGGGAGCCTTGAAGCTTGACACGATAAACCTTCAAGCTTCAGCGCCGCCGTTACAGATGTGCCCGGCGTTAAACAAGACTGATGGGGTACTTGGGAGGGCCAGACACCAGCGTGCTAACCGATCCTTGGCCGGCGTATCCATCCGGCATTCCACAAGGGCCTGGTAACTCGGGGGTACTTCCACGTCGCAGCGAAGTGGTGCCAAACCTGCAATGACAGTATGATGGCAAACACACCTTTCTCTGACACCTTCCAACGCAGCTGAGAGTCGCACGCCGCCGGATGCCACTTCCCCGCTGCCCCGGGCTGGTCGAGGACAGGGCCAATACCCATGTCCGACGCGTCCGTCTCCAAGTGGAGAGGTTTGGTTGTGTCAAAATGGGCTAACGACCGGAGCCGAGGACAACCGGCGCTTGAGCGCGACAAAGACAGATGCATAGAAAGGGGACAAATCAAAACGCGCTCCCTTGCTCAGGAGGCGCTGGAGCTGGCGAGCAATGGGGGGTAAAGTACGGAACAAGATGGGAATACTAGTTGGCGAAGCCCAGGAAGACTGCGTCTCCAGAGTGGATCTTGGCTGAGGTCATTGTTGAACCGCCGGCGAACAGCGGCACCGGAAGAGGCACGAGGAGACGCATTAGACAGATCCAGCGGCCGCACTGGCCGCTCGCGGCACGCGGGTCGGGCAGTGTCGGAGGAAATGTCCCGCCTTGCCACAGTAGAGGCAGAGGTCATGCTCGAGGCGAAACTGACGGCGCGTCTTTGTCGAGGTGGGTTCCACGGGTCTGGGTCCAGCGAATGCGGCGCTCGTGTCCATGGGCTCGGCCTGGGGCTGTTCGGATGGAAAGAAGTGATCGAGGGCGATGGCTCGGTCGCGGACTGTGGCGTAGGGTTCGAGCGGGGCTTGCCCCCGGGGTGCCAGGGACAGGACTTGGCGTTTGATGTCCTCGCGTAAACCCAGCACAAACATGGACTGTTGCATAACTGGAGGTAAGTCGTACCCGAGACGCTGGATGGCGTCCTCAAAGCGATGAGCGTATGCGTCCACCGTAGTCTGGCGGCACTCCCGTAGGTCAGTGACCGCCGTAAGATGCGGGTACGGATCTCCCCCCGGAGCAGGAACTCCTCCCGGAAAGCGTCCCATGAGCGCAAGAAGGGCGCGGACCGGCCCTCCGGGGGGAGGTCCATCTGCGTCGACCACGACAATGACCACTGCATGGCGGCTCCGCGCAGGTTACTAATGACATTATTAATCTTGAAGTCGTCGCTGAGGGGGGTCGTGAAGGCGCGAAGCCATGCTTGCATAAATGAGATAAACGCAAGGGCATGAGTCGACGGTGCGTGTTAGCTGGGGACAAAAGGCGCTGGGCGGGGGAAGGGGTTGTAGAGAGGCGCGGAGGCGGCAGTGCCCGTGATGGGCGTTGCACAAATCTCCCTTGGCGCCTCTATGAGGTCCGTGTGCCGAGTCTCCTGCCGACGATCTTGTTCCTCCTGGCAAGCGGCATGGGCCTGGTCCCCCTGAAGCGTAGCCAACTGGCGGACAATATGCCCCAAGGTGGCGGCGTCCGACAGCGTGGGGGCCTCATGCTGGGCGAGGGCAGGAGTCAAGGTGCCCACAGGCGTAGCCCACTGCTGGGCAGGCGAATCTTGGCCGGGGGTGGACATGGGGGTGGGTTGGTGATACTGGGTGGGCTCGTCGGCGGCGGGGCAGGGCGGAGGCAGTGCGAATGTAACAGCTCTGGGCCGTATGCAGCGATTGGCTCCCTGCGCGGGCCTCTCGCGATGTAAGGGTGGGGCAACACGCGAGAGAGCAAAGCACAAGCGACGCCAAGGATGCCCTGTCCGCAAGAAGAACTCGATCGGCGAAGAGCCGTGAGATCTGATCTGGGATATGAGATTTTCGTATTCATTTCAACTGTTCAACACATTCGCCCATCCAAAGTGGCCAAGTGCGGGAAGAAAAATCCCCGTCATGCAATGCCAAAAGCCCTGCTCACAGGGCGGCCTCTAGTAAAAGCCCAACCAACTCGACTCCTGGAGGAGGCTTCTGGCCCACTCCAGGCTTCGGGGCCGACTCTTGAATAGAGTCAGTGGCACCAGGGACACGCCCTTGGTCTTCCCGATGTCCTTCCCACCCCAGCGAACAATGGCCGGTGGCTGGGCTGGGTGCTGCCCATACGGCAAGGGAAGAACGACCCTTCCCCCCGCTTCCGAGGGGAGCCGCTCCCATACAGGGTTCGTGAGGCGCAAGGTTCAAGCCGTCACCGAGTAGTGCCTGGAGCGTACAATCCCTCCTCCCTTGTCATGTTCGTGGCTGGACGGATATGCCAAAACCGGGTAGCAATGCATTTCGAGGCGACATTTGCTTCTTCCGGAAAATGGGAAAGGGGCTGGGACGAGATGTTGGTTGCTCTCAGATTACATGTTGGGCATTGGCGTCATACTTGCGTCTGTGGAGGGAGCATGGGTGTGCTGAGCAGACGCTATGCCACTCCGCTTTGGCGAGGTCACGTTCTAGTTCCAGGGTGCTAGCCTGCTGTCAGCCCCCAGAGGGCCACGACGAGTACCTACCTACAAGGCGAGAAAGGCGATATGAATGGTGGTAGGCTTGTATAGTATCCAGAACATCAGCATTGCCTTCAGAGCGTGTTCTGCCGCTACATGGAACATATCTGGTGCATCGTGCATAACCATGCATTCGTATCCAGCGCACGTACCACCCCGGCCCCCCCTTGCAACTCCTACATAACTTCCCACCCTCTCAATTCAGACCAACCAACTCTATCAATGCTTTGGCACGTCCAGCCAATCACACAGCCAAAGCCAGATATTGAGTGCGGGTGCCCATAGAATGCCACATCGTTGTGCGCTCGCGCCTAGGGAACGACCCCAGACGAAATTTCCGCTTATCAAGTGGTGATCCAGCTTAGAATTTTGGCAGCTTGAAGCCTTCACGGAAGAGAACGTGTTGTTTCACTGGGGACGGAGCAGCCATTGAGGCATCAGATATCTGAAGACAGGAAAAATGCAGCACACAGAGAAAGCGACGTACCCACGGGGTCATATTTGATGAAGGCCGCTTTATCTGCTACGCGTGGGCGTCGGACGGTATAGTAGTGGCCGGTGCCAGCCATGCTGAAGATGCGCACGAAGATGCTACTGTGGGCGGCAAGACGCAGGCGGTACAAGAACAGGGTAAGGGGTTAGATGCAAACGAACAAACTGCCTGAGATACCATCATTTCACCACACGTACCGGTGCGAGCCTTGCCAGCCATGTTGCAGGGTGTGCGGTAGGTGTAGACGACGAGATTGGTGCCCGACTTGGCCTGACAGGCAAGCAGCTGAAGGTGTCCATCTCGGCGCTCCGGCCCGCCCAGTCCGTAGCACAACCCACAGGCGGGGCCACGGGCGGAATAGTGCCACAATAGGGCGGAAACGACATTGAACTTTGAACATCTTGAGGGAGACCCGCGTTGCTAACCCTAGTGGTACGCGTTCTTTCTTGGGACGCGTTTGCGGGCACAAGGACAGTGTGCGCGACGCGTAGGCTGGGTGCCACGCACTCGACGCTCCCCACGCGTATTTATTCCTGCCTGCGCGTTTGCACCCCATCCGTTCGGCACACCACCACCCTGTCTTCCGTGTTCCCTCGTTCTCAGTCACCATGCTCGAAGCCCGCTTCCCCCAGGCCGTCCTGTTCAAGAAGATCCTTGATTCCATCTCCGGCCTGATCCAGGAGACCAATCTCAACTGCACCGATGAGGGGATCCGCATCCAAGCCATCGACACCGCCCACGTTGCCCTCTGTGGCGTCGAAATCCGCCCCGAGGCCTTTACTCACTACCGCTGCGACCGCCCCATGATTCTCGGTGTACCAATTGGCATGCTCCAAAAAGTGGTCAAGACGGCCAACAACGACGACACCCTCACGCTCCGCAAGGCCGACGGCGCCGACACCCTCACCCTAGTCTTTGAGTCTCTCAAGGCGGATCGGATCGCGTCGTACGATCTCTCGCTCACCAACATTGACTCGGAGCAGATGGACATTCCCCCCACCGACTACAAGGCGGTTGTCACGCTCGCTTCGACCGAGTACGCTCGCATCACGCGCGACCTGAGCATCCTCGGCGAAGACATTACTGTGAGTGTGGACAAGAACTCGGTTCGTTTCGAAGCCAGCTCGGACGAGGGCACCGGCACACTTGTTCTCAAACAAGGCGGTGGGTCTGACGGACAAAGCTCAAGCAACAAGCGGGCGCGCAAGGCCAAGCCCGAGGTATCGGATGACGAGGCGGATCCCGAAGCAGAGCCGGCGGAGGATGAAGATGAAGATGAAGTGGTTCCCTCTGCGGGCAAGCGGAAGCGCCAGCCTGCTTCGCAGGACGACGACTCGGCTCCTTCGGTTGCGGTCCAGATTCATGTGGACCAAGCGGTGCGGCTCAAGTTTGCGCTCAAGTATCTCACTGCCTTCTCCAAGGCTGGCCCTCTTTCGCCGGCAGTGACTCTGCGTCTCTCCCCCGCGTTTCCTCTGCTAGTCGAGTATGCTTGGGAGCATGGCCATGTCCACTTTTACCTTGCACCCAAGCTGGAAGAGGACGATGATGCGTAATGTGCTGCGTGCGCGCACCTGTACGGTTTGCGTTCGACGTAAGCTTTCCCCCGCTGCCTCCATCTCTTCCATTCTCAGGTCCTTTCCCTCCTCCCTCCCATGTGTAATATGTCACCCAGCTTGGCCTCCCCCAACGTGCACTTATTGCACTGTGATGAGTATCAACATCCACGCATCTGCCCTGTTGGGGTGTGAGCGGGATGCACTTGGTGTGCTCCACGCGCTAGATATGTTTTTAGGTGCTGCGCATTGGCCGTAGAGAATGAGTGCTGTGAACCAATTCTCTATTCTCGCACTGCTGACTGGGTGGATCTGGAGGGCCGCGAGGAAAGTATTGTGGTTTTCCACCATATGGCCCGAGCTCGCATTCGTCCTGAAAGGGGAGGCTGCGCTGTGGATCTCAGACCAGCAATACTCTTGGCCAGTATCGTGCGTGCCAGACCAGATGCTCGGAGCGGCATGCAAATATTGACTGGGACGAAGAGGAAGCGATGGCGATCGCGATACGGGAAGGAGACATGGACAGAAAGGGGAGGCCGCGCGCGTAGGCAGTCCAGCGGCAAGTTATCCATTTACGTGACGACACAAATAGAGTGCCGGGATATCATACAACTTGCTCGTTGTCTACACTCTCCTTGGTCGGATACCATCCATCCTCCGCACGCTGCCGCCCATGCCGCCCGCTTGCCCACGACCGCCCGGCTGGGTGGACCAGAACACGTAGACCAGGGCGGATCACCCGTTCCTCGTTGCCAAACCTCATGTCTGATGCCATCCCGCCAAGACAACTAGACAAAGACGAAGGGCGATAAAGCCTTCTTCGGCACAGCTATGGGCCATGCCTGCCGTTGGGGCAAGTCAGGCCTACCCTATATCCCGCTAAGCACTTACCGTGCGTACCCCAGGAGCTTGTGGGTAGATCGCGGCGTGGGAACAGGGCAACAAATTCATCCTCCTCACCCTCTCCCCGCTTCACACAGAGCAACTCACAAAAGCAAAGTATTGCGCAACAATACCCATTTCCTTTAGCTTCAGCCATGCGCAACCTGGGCTGGTCATAAGCGGCGACTGCTGAAATGAAGACAGCGGTTAGTATTTGGTTTGGTCATACGCATGAGGATGCCATAGACATTCGACCTATACTAGGATTATAAACACCATGGTTCAGGCCAATGAGGCGATGGAATTGAGTACGAGGGGAAGGGAATGCTGGAATGGCGGAAAGGGAGGAGGCCTACGCCATGCTTGCGGCATCCAGGTATGTCTCCCATCCTGGCTCAAGGAGGCTTGGGTACTGCCAGGCATGGCACGGCATGGGAAGAAGAGAATGCAGGATGGCGAGGCGCGAAAGGGAGGACGCGTCCCGGGTGCATAAGTGCGCCAAGTCCTGGGGATACGTGTTTGCCACTTGCTCCACGAACCCAAGTATAGACAATACGATACTGCATCAGAGGGAAACGTCAGTTGAAACTGCTTCGTCAAGAGTCGAGTGAGGCCGACAGTGGTGCGGGCGCTGACCACGTCGGGGACGAGGGCGGAAGCAGGCGTCCAGGATGGACGCGCAAAAGTGAATAAAATGCCAGAGACAACTGCCGGAACGGATTGTAAGAGAGCAGACATGATGTCCGGCAAGCACATTCCACAGACCATGGACCGAGGCAGAGCAGTGCACCCACCCCCGACAGCAAACTGGGATAGACCGTGTGACGCTCCACCTCGATCCCACTCAGGTCTCGCCCTCGACCCCCCATGTGGCGCCGCGTGACGAGAGGAGACTTACAAATTAGCTTGGAGCACACGCACATTACAACAGAGCGGTACAAACGCCGCGGAACACGACAGCCCAGACGCTAGATAGCCACCTGTCAATGAGCGTCGATGCGGGCGAATTCGGCAAGAGGCGAAATGTGGTTCACATGAATTCAGCCGATTCACGCACAAGACGGCGCACCTGGCGGGGTCCAGACAGGTTAGAAAATCAGGCGCAAGTCGGCGAAAGGGACGGTGGAACGTACACGCTTCTTGTACGCTGGCAGGTCCTCTCGCACCTGCTTGGCAGCATCAACGTTGGCAGGAGAGTCGGTGTTGGGGTGGTCAGAGGAGAGGAGGGAGATGACAGAGACGAGAATGCTTTCGACCGAGTGGACCGGCATCCAGCGCTCGCCGGCGTCTTCGTATCCATACTGGTCGGTGCCAGGGGGGTGGAGGATGGAGATGCAGACAGTGCCGTCTTCGTAGATGTTGGGGTGCCACATCTTGGTGATAAAGCGCATCTTGGGGGGGAGCAGGGGATACTCGGGGGGGAAGATGAGCTCGGCGTGGAGGAAACCACCCTCGTAGAGGGTGTCCTGTGGGCCGATGATCATGATGTCCCACTCGTAGAGGTTGGAGTCGTCCTTGAGGCCGGCGCTGAAGCCGTCGACAGGGCGCTTGGTGAGCTCGGTGAGCTGGCGCTTGAGGAGGAGCGCATTGCCAGCAGTGGGGGGGCGGAGGTGCTCATGGGGGCAGGGCGGTGGCGGTGGCGGCGGGGCGGGGGCGGAGGGGTGGGTGGTCGGTATGGGATCGGGGAGGAGCACGCACGGAAGCGAGCGCGACGCACTAGGGTTGGTTGCGCCTCTGCGGCGCAGGAGCAGTGTGCCTGTCTCGTCGCCCGCCGCCCGCCGCCCGCCGCCCCGCCTCGGACTGGGCCGCTCGAAAATGAAATGTTCGCCCCGCCATTCCGCCGCTCTTTTTCCCTCCCTCGCCGCCTTTTTTTGGGCCCGACCGCCCCCTTCCCGCACCCCACCCGCGCCATGGCCTCCGAAACGGCCAACGACGTCGACAACGACGAGCACATGCTCGACGCCGCCACCGACGGCGCTGCCACGCATGACAGCGTCCACACGGCCTTCTACGGCGACCCCGCCGACCGCCCCGAGGTTGTCGCCGGCCCCGATCCCCCAGGCGCCCTGCCCGACCCTGTCCATCTGCCGAACGCACGCGCTCCCTGGCACATGACCTTGCCTCCGACAGCAAGGCCGCCGCCACCGACCTGTACGAGTCCATGTCTCTCGACCAGCAGCATGCCGCCATCGCTCACCTAGCCCGAGCGCCCAACCTCACTGCTCCCATCAAGGAGTGGCCGACAAGTGGCAGCTGCTGCCTGCCTTTCTGCAAGTCAAGGGCCTGGTCAAACAACACATTGACAGCTTCAATTACTTTGTTGATTATGGCCTCAAGGAGATTTTGAAGGCCAACCAGCTTGTCACAGCGACATCGACCCCAAGTTCTATTGGAAGTACACCGATATCTACGTTGGCATCCCCTCCCCCGGGCGGCGACGGTCCCGTGGTGGAGCCCGGACCAACGGTCAAGGGATCGGGCAAGGGCTCGCTCAAAAGCTTTAAAGGCCTTTAGCCCACACGAGTGCCGTCTCCGTGATATGACGTACAGCGCCCCCATTTACGTTGACGTTGAGTACACGCGTGGAGGTAAGATCTACCGCCGCAAACACATCGATATTGGGCGGATGCCCATCATGCTCCGCTCCAACAAGTGTGCCCTTTCTGGTCGCACTGAAAAGGAGCTGGCACAGATGAACGAGTGTCCACTTGACCCAGGTGGTTACTTTGTCGTTAAGGGACAGGAGAAAGTTATTCTCATTCAAGAGCAGCTTAGCAAAAACAGGGTCATTGTCGAAGCCGATACCAAAAAGGACATCGTGTCCGCCAGTGTGACATCGTATTGTTTTTTTTTTATCTGCAACCTTTGAAGAGGCGTGCCGACTAAGTACTGACTGCTGAATTTTGCCAGCTCGACGGCCGAACGTAAGAGCAAGTCGTACGTGGTGAGCAAGAACAAGTGTATCTACCTGCGCCACAATAGCATGACCGAGGACATTCCCATTGTGGTAGCGTTCAAGGCCATGGGCATAACAACGGATCGCGAAATTATCGAGACGGTCGCTGGAACCGACGAGGCATTCCGCGAGTTGTTCAGCAACTCCATCGAGGAGGGGTGCCGACTGAAGGTGTTTACCCGAAGGCAGGCACTCGACTACATTGGCCGCAAGGTCCGTCGCATGATGCGCCCGGGCGTGCCCCGGCGGCCTGCCCACGAAGAGCACTGGAGTGCTGGCGACCGTCGTGGTAGCCCACGTGCCAGTTGAAAAGCTCAACTTCCGTCCCAAAGCCATCTACCTGTCCACAATGGTACGCCGCGTGCTGGCCTGTGTCCTGGACCCGACTCAGGTCGACGACCGAGACTATGTGGGCAACAAACGCCTCGAGTTGCAGGGCAGCTGCTCTCGCTACTGTTTGAGGACATGTTCAAAAAGTACAACTATGACCTCAAAATGTCTTTCGACAAGGTCATGAAGAAGCAGCATCGCGCAACCGAATTTGACGCCAATCAGCACCGTGCCTACCACGCCGACAACATCACCTCAGGGTTTGTCCGAGCCATCAGTACGGGCAACTGGAGTTTGAAGCGTTTCCGCATGGAACGCGCCGGTGTCACTCATCTTCTCTCTCGTCTGAGCTACATTTCTGCCCTGGGTATGATGACACGTATCTCGTCTCAGTTTGAGAAGACGCGTAAGGTGTCGGGCCGCGTGCGTTACAGCCGTCGCAATGGGGAATGCTCTGTCCTTCGGACACGCCCGAAGGTGAAGCCTGTGGATTGGTGAAGAACCTGGCCCTCATGACCCACATCACGACTGAGATTGACGAGCGCCGCTCGAAAAGCTGGCCTATACCCTGGGATGCGAAGATGTGGCGCTGCTGACTGGTGCCGAAATGCACCACAAGGGAAGTTTCCTCGTCTTCCTCAATGGCCGTGTGATTGGCTTGACCCGCGCACCCGTCGGTTCATCACCGCCTTCCGCAAGCTGCGGCGAATGGGCAAGATTTCCGAGTTTGTTAGTGTGCACACCAACACTCAACAGCAAGCTGTGGTGATTGCCTCTGATGGGACGAGTGTGCCGCCCATGATCATTGTCGACAATGGCAAGCCAAAGGTCAAGACAGTCACATCGCGCTTCTTAAGCGCGGGAGGATGTCATTTGACGATTTCCTGGCCAAGGGACTGGTCGAGTATTTGGATGTGAACGAGGAGAACGACAGCTACATTGCTCTGTATGAGAAGGACATTCTCCCTGAGTACACTACGCATCTGGAAATCGAGCCGTTCACCATCCTTGGTGCCGTTGCCGGACTGATCCCATACCCCCACAACCAATCCCCGCGGAACACTTATCAGTGTGCCATGGGTAAACAAGCCATCGGGGCGATCGGGTACAACCAGCTTAACCGCATCGATACGCTACTCTACCTTATGGTCTACCCCCAACAGCCGATGGTCAAGACCAAGACTATCGAGATCATTGGGTACGACAAGTTGCCTGCCGGCCAAAATGCGATGGTAGCGGTGATGAGCTACTCGGGATACGATATTGAGGACGCGCTGATCATCAACAAGAGCTCGATTGACCGTGGCTTTGGGCGGTGCCAGGTGATGCGTAAGACGACAGTACAGATCAAAGCGTACCCCAACGGGACGAGTGACCGGATCGGCGACGTGCCCAAAGACGAACAGGGCAACGTGCCCTTCCGCTACCAGGTTCTGGAGGATGACGGTTTGGCTGCCGTCGGTGCCGAAGTGAGTGACGGGCAGGTGTACATCAACAAGCAGTCGCCCGTCTTAGCTGCGGGTACGGGGGAGATGGACCCAGGCATGGGCGCAAACCCTGTGGTGATCGGCTACAAGGGCACTGCGCCCAGTTACAAAACCAAGGTTCCTTCCTACGTTGACCAGATATGATCACTGATAGCGATGGAGATCAGCAAATCATCAAGCCCTCCTTCGCCAAACTCGCCGCCCCGAGTTGGGTGACAATTCTCCTCCCGCCACGGACAGAAAGGTGTGTGTGGCCTAATTGTCCGGCAAGAGGATATGCCGTTCAGTGACCGGGGTGTCTGCCCGGACATTATCATGAACCCGCACGGTTTCCCGTCGCGTATGACGGTGGGCAAGATGATCGAGTTGCTGGCAGGTAAGGCGGGTGTGATCAGTGGGGAGCTGCAGTACGGCACTGCTTTTGGCGGATCCAAGGTGGCGGACATGTCGCGCATCTTGGTGGAGAATGGCTACAACTACGGCGGCAAGGAGTACATGACTTCGGGCATCACTGGCGAGCCGATGGAGTGCTATGTGTACTTTGGCCCGATCTACTACCAGAAGCTGAAGCACATGGTGCAGGACAAGATGCATGCGCGTGCACGTGGGCCGCGTGCGCTGCTGACGCGCCAGCCCACCGAGGGCCGCTCCCGCGATGGTGGTCTGCGTCTGGGAGAGATGGAACGGGACTGTCTGATTGGGTATGGTGCCACGCACTTGCTCTTGGAGCGACTGATGATCTCTTCCGATGCATTCTCGGTGGATGTGTGTCAGCTGTGCGGCCTGCTGGGCTACAACGGCTATTGCGGCCATTGCAAGACAGGGGCGCAGGTGGCCAACATCACGGTGCCGTATGCGACGACTGCTGTTCCAGGAGCTGATGGCCATGCAAGTCGTGCCGCGCCTGGTGCTGGAAGACTCGGTGTGAGCTGCTCGGTGCGCCCACACGCTCGCCTCCCTTGCCCTCGCCTGCCGCACTGTACTCTACCAAACATCATACCGTCCCGCAAGGGAACCCCCACCCTCTCCTACGTAGGCATGTCGAATGCAGCCGTCCCATAGCCCGCGCCTGATGGACGGTCGTGGCGGCAG
Source organism: Moniliella sp. 'wahieum' (assembly GCA_003971905.1). NCBI lineage: Eukaryota > Fungi > Basidiomycota > Moniliellomycetes > Moniliellales > Moniliellaceae > Moniliella > Moniliella sp. 'wahieum'. The sequence goes on along the minus strand of RSEE01000003.1, from coordinate 184,114 downwards.
AGAAGGTAGCAGCGCAGCAGGCCGGCTGCGCCACTGGGGTGAAGAGGGCCGGTGCAACCCACCCAGCCAGGGCCAATCAGCGGTGGTGGCCAGTGACTAGGGCCAGCTCAGAGGCACACAGCCTGACCTGCCTGCTTCCATCGATCGCCGCAACCCGGCACCTTCGCCATGCCCCACCCCGCCGCCTCGCCCTCCCGGCCTTCCCGCCCGCGACCCACGACACTCGCAGCCCATTCGCCCGATGAGCAGCCCATAGTCACCGTCCCCCTCTCCACCCAGATCGCCGCCGCCGTCCTGACTGTCGCCGTGGGCGGCAGCTGGGTGTGGTGGAGGTACTTGCGCCGCCCCCACCACAGACTACTTCACCCCCGCTCTCCTGTGCCGGTCCAAGCATATTTCTGGCACTGTCGTGCGCGTGGGCGACGGCGACGGATTCCGTCTGGTACGCCCTTTCTCCTTTGGCTTCGATTGTGCTTGTGGGCTTACCCTCAATGCAGTACCACCAGCCTGGCGGTCGTTTCCTCGGGCCGTGGCTCTACCCCCTCCCCCAGAACCGCAAGCTCAGCATTGGCAGCGAAACGATCAGTGTGCGTCTGGCTGGGGCGGATGCACCAGAACTGCCCCACTTTGGCAAGCCTGGCCAGCCTTATGGTGCGGAAGCACTCGAGGAGCTGACCCGACTGGTCAAGGGGCGCTACCTCACAGTCGGCGTCGGTCACCTGGACCAGTACCGCCGCCTGGTCGGCACGCCCTATGTGTGGCTCCCCCCCTACGTCCTAGGTCCTACCAACATTTCCCTCCGTATGGTCCAACTCGGCCTGGCTACAGTCTATACCCAGTCGGGCGCTGAATATGGCAAGTCTACTTACTTTGACGTGCTGTTGGGCAAGACGAGTTCAGGGGAGCGCCGCCTGGTGCTTGCACAGGAGAGACCAAAAAGTTGAAGCGAGGCATGTGGTCCTTGAAAAAGATGACGACTCCCGCCGACTTCAAACGAGCCCACAAAGACTGAACACGAGCCCGGCGCATCTTTCCGCCTTGTACAGCAGACAGCAGGTGGCAGCAAACCGTACCTTTCCATTTGGTAGTTATCGTGTAATCCATCCTGGCGCTAGAAAATATGCTCTCAGAGGTGCCAATCACCTGGGAAGGTGAAGGAGGTCAGGGATGGGCGTGTTCATGCATAGACTTGGAGGAAAGAGGTAGAAGAGATCAATCGGCTGGACTAAGCGATGGGGAAGGCGGGAGAGAGAGACCAGGTCGCAGAGTAAGGGTGCTGAGTTGGCTGGGGGCAAAGGGCACCGATTTGATGTGGCGAGCGTCGAGCCCGGAATCGGAGCAAGCGTAGAGTAGCAATGGCCAAATCACGGGTCGTGATCCATAAGAGAGCACCCAGGGCGTTGCGCCACCAGACTGGGTCCTCCCCCGTCAAGGTGTCCCATACGGGGCGGTCACTGTCAAAAGCGGGGAGTCCGGCACTCACCACAGCCGATCCCAGAGCCGCCGATCCTAGCGACACAGCTGGGGCCATCCCCAGCACGCGACGAAGAGGTGGGCAAAAGCGAGAGAGAAACAGGAGCAGCGACCCTCCGCCAGCGAAGATGGGCAGCGTCAATGCGCCTGCAAGCACGCCCATGACCGAGGCCGGGGTCATATAGACCACGTGCAACTCCTCCATGTGGAGGTACTCGATATTCAAGACACGTTGGGGGGTTTGGTGGGCCGCGGGTGAGGTGACCCGGATGGCAATGCGCTCTGCATCCCCCCCCTCCTCATACCGGCCTCCACCAGGGTATTGAGCGCCTCAAGTGCCTCCTGTGCCTCCACACGCAACACGGCAGGCACCCTGTACTGCACTGTCCTTCGCTCCCAATTCGTATACTCCACATCCTCCGCCGCAATCCCAGGGTCAACGTAAGGATCCCGCCCGTGGTCTGCGCTGGGCCGAGCGGGACTGTCACTCATGCCCAGTGAGGGCGGTTGCTCCAGGGACATCTTCCACAACACTTGCACACGCTCGTGGGTGGATAGGTACACCCGCAGCTCCTCATCGGAAGTAAAGTGTAGCACCTCACGCACCTCCCCACCACGAAGAACATCACCGCCCGCCGGGCCTTCCCCTGGGCCCCCTTGAACAGACGCTCCATCATGTGCCGCGCTGCCGAAGGCTCAGGGCGGGGAAGCGCCAAAGCAGTCCGGCGCGCCGCTTCGGCACGATACCATGAACGGAAGAGAAGGCGGTAGAGGGCACGGCGGAGAGGGAAATACGCCGCCCGAACCCAAGGGACGAGGAGGAGGGTGGTGGCAGGAGTAGGCGGCCACAGGCCAGTACTCGAAGAGGAGGCAATGGAAGACACGTTGCCTCGGAGCAGCCGCTTGGTGAGCCCGTCGACCCCGAAGCGTCCTCCCGAGGGAGCAAGGGGTGGGGTTTGGACGAAGGGCAGCATCAACAAGGTTGGTAACAGCCAATACGAGGGACGGAGTAGGACAGGGAGTCGCATGGTGATTAAGACGAACGGGACCAAAGGGAGGTCGGCATTGAGCTATCAGTAGAAGGTCAGTACGGCTGATTTCAAAGGGTTGGACAACGCATAGAGGCAGAAAGACGCACGTGCCAATCCAAAGGTCGGTTGAACACGCGGTTCGCCAAGTCGTTTCCCACGAGTAAACGCATTGCGAACCGGCCATAGGCGGAGCAGAGGACATATGCGCTTACGCCCATAGTGGCGCCCACAGCAAGGCGAGAGGAGGAAGTGGTCTTGTCGGCGATAAAGGAGAGGACATTGCGCAGCCATCGCTCAGGCGCTGAGGCGGCGTCGGTCATCTGGTACTGTTGCTGGCATTGGGGACATTTGGCGGCTACAGTGTAGATGGGATCTTGGCCACCCGCACGCCCTCCACCACCAATTCCCATCAGGTTCATGCCTCGGGGGCTGCGCCTCTGCTGGGTATCGATCCAGGATAAGAGGCAAGCTTCGTGGGCCACCAGGGTGCATCCGCATGGGTGCACAAAGGGGGCGCTTTTGCCGGAGGGAGGCGGAATGGGACTGTCGTCTTCACTTTCGGCACAGATCCAGCAAGTCTTCCCGACGAGGTCGTCGACGGTGACGGGTCGAGAGGCGAGAGGCTGATGGAAATGGCGATGGTGGCGAGGGGGACGAGGGTGTTGCTAATTAACGGTAGTCGGTAGTCGTCAATCGTGGGTCACCGGTCACCGGTCACCTATCACCTGGCAGCATGATGTTTTCTGTGTTGAAATGTTCAGCAGAGCGAGAATCCTGGGCTTGGTAGCGCGGGCTTTTCCTCCGATCCTCCCGGCGGCGCCTCTTGAACGGCCGCCCCCTGAAGCGGACTTGGCGGTCGGAGTGGACATGTGACGCACCAGCCAAGAGACGAGAACTCCGTCTTCATCGATCGTCCCTCTCTCTTCGACCCCACCATGACCTCTACCAACAAGTCCGGCAAGAAGGACAAACCCCTGGCTTCGCTCATTGCCGGCGCCACCGCTGGGGCGGTCGAAGGGGTGGCCACATATCCCATTGAGTTCACCAAAACAGTATCCCAATTTGCCGTTCGCGGCGGGGCAAGCCTCCCTCGCCCATTGCGATTGTGAAAGACACGGTGGCCCAGTCCGGGGTGCGGGGCCTGTATTCCGGTTGTGGTGCCTTGGTTGCGGGCAACGCTGTGAAAGCGGGCGTGCGCTTTTTGGCCTTTGACCACTTCAAAACCCTTCTTCGCGACAAGGATGGACGTTTGAGCGGACCGCGTTCGCTCCTCGCAGGCCTGGGCGCTGGTGTGATGGAAGCTGTCTTTGCCGTCACGCCATCGGAGACAATCAAGTAAGTTGGATCTACCTCCTAAAATTGTGGCTCCACAAACTGACCGCACCTCCATAGGACCAAGCTCATTGACGACGCCAAACAACCCGTGCGGCGGTACCCTCCCGGCCTGGTGGCGGGCACAGCAGCTATCGTCCGGCAAGAGGGTGTATCGGGTGTGTACCGTGGCCTGGTGCCGGTTGTGCTGCGTCAGGGGGCAAACAGTATGGTTCGGTTGGGCTCTTACTCGACCCTCAAAACTTGGTGCAGGGGTCGTCACGCCCGGGGCAGACCCTTCCTGGGGGCGTAACATTCGGCATTGGCGCGGTGGCGGGTGTGATTACTGTGTACACCACCATGCCTTTTGACACAGTCAAGACGCGGATGCAGTCCATCGACGCCAAATCAAGGTACCGTGGGACAATCGACTGCTTTGTGCAGACAGTCAAGACAGATGGTGTGTTGGCTTTGTGGCGCGGTTCGACTACACGCCTGGCCCGCCTGGTCTTATCGGGCGGGATTGTCTTTACCATCTACGAGGAGATGATGGCACTCATGGGCGCTGCTACAGTTTAACTTTGGTTGACCTGACACTTTCCACCTTCACACTCGCTGATGCGTATTGTTACGAGAAAGGACCATTTTCTCCTTGATGCGCCTTCTGAAAAAAAGCCATCGGTAGACATACAGATAGGAGAGAGGAGATGCACTCGTAGCCACAAAAAGCGAGCCAAAAGTCGTAAGCGAAGAGAGAACATAGTGAAGGAAGGACATGTGCAATGAAGCAGGACAGTCCGGCTCCATCACTTCTTGCCCTTTTTCTCTTCTTCTTGGCTGCCCCGAAGCGGCCGGTGCAGTGGATACTTCGGCACCAGTAGCAGGGTTCCCGGGGCTGGTGACCCGCTAGCAGTTTGGGCGCTTGCCACGAGCTGAGACGATGGGCTTGGACCGTCTCGGTGTGGCGGCGAGCGTGGTCTCCTTGGTGGGGCCCTCGGCCCCAGCAGCGCGAGCCAGAAAATCCCTGGTCAACGCTTCGAAGCGGTTCAGGATGGCCTGGGACCGGGTCTTGTATTTCAATGTGTGGTGTCATCGGTAACCTTGAGAATAAGCCATTGATGCTTGGGCCGGAGCTTGATCACGTACCGAGTCTGGCGCGGTAGCGCAGGACGGAAGAAGAAAGGTGTCCAAGGTGAGCCACATTGCAGTAAGAACGAGGAGGGGGCAGAAACATACCTTGTCGGGAGAGGCTTCCAGCAGAGCCAAAGCGGCGGCCTGGTATTCGGGCCAGTGCTTGATGTACACCATGGTGGCTCGGTGGCCCAGCGAGAGGAACAGAAGCAGGCCACAAAAGACTGCTCTGTTCGACGGTCGGCGACACGCAGCCTAGTCAATCCGAGGAACTTGGCCACGAATACGAGCTGGCGACAGGGAGGGGCAGCATGCAGTACATTCCGCCAGCCCATTCCGCCGCCCCTGTTAGTACGCCTTTTTTATTTAGTGTCTCTGCGCCACCGTATATATGCAGCGGGGCCGCCTCCATCATCGACGCGTCCCTCGTCCACTTGGTTCGCTGATACATGCCAGTCCTGTATCGAGCTTCTCTCCTCCGCCCAACTCCGACAGATGGGCGCAAGCGCATCGATCTCAGCGGGCTCCAGCTCCATGTTGGCTCCCACTCTGCCCGGGCCACAACATACCAGGCCCTAATAAGGATCTGCTACTGTGTATCCCACGGCGTGGCCACTATCAGTGCCACTGTCTATAAAAAAGGGACGAGGCAAAAAGTTGCAGATGCGGCTACCAGATCAACCCCCGGGGGCGCGACTCTAACCTGTCTTAGCTGTGGTTTGCGTGATTGCTACCCTGGGCCGGGACGGAAAGACGAAAACGGACCAAGGCGATCGCCAACTTAATAACTTTTTGCCAATCGCGAACGAGGGAGCGTTTTTGCCCCTCTTGTCCTGCGACACTTATACTCCCGTTCGGTCATTTAGTAATAGCATCCACGTTTCCATCACCGAAACTGACGGCTTTATATTGGCCGCCGCCGTTAATGCTGTTTCGCTTGCTCTCCTCCATGCAGGTATAGCGATGCTTGAAACCTTGGTCGCCACTGCTACAGTAGGTCTCTATATGCAGGCGCGCACATCAATCCCAGTCACACGACGTCCAGTGCTACTACGGGGTCGGTGGTAGAAGACGGAAACATCTTATCCACCTCGGCGGGAGGTGTGCTTATACTATAGACTTCAACCAAGATGACGGACGACATGGCCTTGCCTCTGATCACCGATGGTATGCTCGTCCGTCAGGGGCGGATTGTGCCGACAGAGCTCGAGGCGGGGATGCACACCGATCGCCTTGCATCTCCTCTGGACTTGACTGCCCAGATTGTAGATGCCTTGAGGCACGGGATCGACACAGTCATTTTAAAGCTCGCACCTCGCGTTTGATCGATGTTCTAGCGGTGTTACCGCTCTCCTTCCACATTCGCAACCTCATCAGTCACCATAGACCCGTTGGTCCAAGAAAAACACAATCATCCAGCAAATTATATCCTTCTGTACATTATATCCGAGTTCAGTTCCTGTGTCTCCCGTAGAGGTCGTATACACCGTGACTCACTGGTCCCAACCATATGGTCCGACTGACTGAAAGAGCTATAGAAACTGTTTGCCGAATAAGGAAAGCAAAGACATAGGTAGTAGAGCCGATGTCGTTCGTGGAGAGAAGACAGAGTGCAGGAAAGCGAACACGGGAGCGCAATGAAAAGACGGCACAGGCGCCATTATATGACAAGACAATATGTCACTGTTACAGAGGGTCTGTTTATATAGCAAAACGTTCGTCTGTCCAAGTTACCGCCAGAGCAACTGGGGATTCTTCAACCGTCAAGTATTGGAGAATGTGTGGGATCGAACTCAAACGGGCATATGTTGAAGGTTCTCGGAGGGGTTTTCTATTTCGGAGTCGACAACACTTCCTCGATGGCAATAGCGCCACCAATGGTAGTTCGATAGAGGGGCAAACACCCTGTCGAACATGCCTTTGACGGAGGAAATAAGGGGGAGAAGCCCAAATGGCCTGGATATAGCCGAGTGGGTTGAAATTTACGAACGTGTTCTATGATCACAACGTGACAGAAGTTGGAGATGGAAAAAGGAAGGAAAGGATTGTATACGTCTCAAGTGGAGAAGGGAATAGTGTGAGTACCTATACTCTTATAGTAGAAGAGGAGGGTGTGCAAGTTGAGTCACATGTGGTAGAAACAGGGTTTGGAACCAAACGGTGAAAACAGGGAACAGCCTGATCAAGACTTGCGACCCCCTTGGCCAAAGTGTATGCTGGGGTCGTAGATGTGTGGTAAAAGAGAGGCGACCGACAAACCACACGGTATTCTCATGGAGTATCGCCAACAAGTCGGTTATGAAAGCAATACAAACACATCCATCCATGCCTGTATATCCTAATGGCGGCAAATACTGAGTTGGATGCTTGCATCGGCAAGCGCTTGGAGCTTCTGACTTGTGTTGCCGGATATGGAGACGGTAACGGCAAAGTGACCTTTCTTCTGGATGTCACATACGGATCGAGCAAATCCTGATCTCCGCTTATGATGAAGAATATAGAACCCCCTGGGGCCACCTTAAGCACTTCAGTAATAGCCGCGGCAGCCTCCTTATCAGCTGCATTTTTAGGGCGAGGGGTAGCTTGGCAAGGGAGCTGAGGGAAACGTCGAACGGCATTGATGCAGAGTCCTTCGACATCAAACATGTTATCGAAAGATACTATCCTTGCTAATCCTCCGTTCTGGATGAAGTAACAAAGAATTTGGGGAAAGGCGGGACCTGCTGTAATGCTAGTAGGCTTCAGCTTCATAAATGACACTGTTCCCTTCGTTAGCGCAGACCGTGAGATGTTCTGTGGAGGAAAAGGGGGATGTCAGAGTTTGCCGATGATGTACACACACTTACATGATCCATACCTCGCAATCCCAAAAAGAATAAACTCCAGTCAAGGTGAGCTGCCCGTCCAGTTGCTTTGAAACTACATGGCGCTTACGCTTGGCAAGGTCGGGATTATTGATTACAAAAGAACGACGGCCATCAATTGAGCCCATCATTGGACGAATCAGAGGGATATGGACGGAGGTGGCCTTGGCGATATTGTGGGGTGGGGCAGTCGCCTTTTTGCGCGCGGCAGACAAAAGCAGTAGAGAAGGGCTTGCAGTACCCACAATGCTACCACTGTGGGACATGAAACTCATCATTGGTGTTTTCATCGTGGGACTTTGAAAAACAGTAGGAGGCCGTATTCGTCGTCGTGCTGAAGCTGGAAGTAAATGGGGGAGGGTTGACGAGACTGATGAGTTCTGGATGTGAATGATGGGGGGCTGATGGGTGAGGCAAAAGAGAAAAAGGCATGTTTACTGGAGGGTCTGCTTCCTGACGAGTTCGCGTATACGCGTGTTTTTGCTGATTTTTGAGAAGGGGGCAACTGTGATTTGAGGGCGCCAATCATGATATAGAGTAGGGGTTTTGTCGGCTGCTCTCGGTGACTCTGTCGTGCAGGCTATGTCTACAGCCGAGGCGCATATTCAAGTAGGGGAGCCTGCCCTATCCCCAGACGGAGCAGAAGTACTGTCGGCTGTTCCCGAGCATGTTCTCTTCTACATGTGTTGCGTGTTCGCTCAACCCAACATGTATAAACGACCTGGCCTGGCCACTGCTGGGACTGGGTCTGCGCTCTCATCAGCCTGAGCACCATCCAATGCCCGCACGCACACTCGCCTATCGCATCAATCAGTCCGCTCAAGTGGAGGTCTCAGCGGAATAAGGGCAGAATACGGGCGGAATAAGGGCTTGGCATGCATCGCAGACACCATTTGCAATGTTCTCGTCAGCCGAGCTAGTCCAGTTGGCCTAGTCCCACGGGGCTGCTTCCCCGTGTCTAGGGTTGGCTCGACACACTGGCGCTGCGCTTAGCGGGGCCGCAATGCGGGCAACAGTGATCTTGTGCCCAGGCTGCGACCCGCGATGAACTTTTTTTTCCTCGCAGCCGGCGTTTTCCATCCCTACCACCACCTCTGTCCCAACAGTTACATTATGGTTCGTACTCGTCCCGCATCCCCTTACCAACCCCCGTTGCGCTGGAACACGCATTTCCCGCCTCCCCGCGGTTCCTGGGAGTGCTGCCCTGCTTGCCGGATGGGATGGAGAAGCAGCCAGCTTAGCAGAAAATAGGTGAACTGACCTTCTCTGTTTGCCCTTCTCTGTTTGCCCTTCCTCAGTCTGACGACGAGAAGCACAATGTCGAGTTCGAGTCGGCCAACGCCGGCGCCTCGCTCACCTTCCCCATGCAGTGCTCGGCGCTGCGCAAGAACGGACACGTGGTGATCAAGGGCCGTCCCTGCAAGATTGTGGACATGTCGACCTCCAAGACGGCAAGCACGGTCACGCCAAGGTGCACCTTGTCGCTGTTGACATTTTCACCGGCAAGAAGCTCGAGGACATCTCGCCCTCTACCCACAACATGGAGGTGCCCAACGTGACCCGTACCGAGTACCAGCTCGTCAACATCGACGATGGCTTCCTCAACCTGCTCACCTCGGACGGTGACTCGAAGGATGACGTCCGTGTGCCCGAGGGTGAGCTCGGCGAGCAGATGCAGGCTGACTTTGACGATGGCAAGGACCTGATGGTCACCATCGTCTCGGCCATGGGCGAGGAGACCGCTCTTGCGTTCAAGGAGGCCCCCCAAGGCAAGTAAATGGCTCGCATGCGACCCCCTTTTCCCTTTGTTCGCTGCCATTGTTTTGTCCTTAGCGGTCCACAGCGCTTGAGCGGCGCACTCTTTCCTTGTATCTAGTGTCTACTGCCGTAGTCACTAGGGTCATGTCCCCTCCCACCTTCCAACTCATCCTCTCTCTTTGCGCACTGCGCGTATCGAAAACATGTCTCTTGCGACATTTCACGCCATAGTTACCATAGCTGCTGCTCACTCCTACAATGTGCCCGGTTCCAGGCCTGCAACTAAGCAGACAGTTTACCACAAAGTGCTGGGAGGGACATGGATTGCATCGCAGCGTTTCAGCTATTGAAGGTAATGGCCGTGTCCACCATCACGTCGGAGGGGCCAGTTTCGCTCGCAGCAGCGTCCTTGCTATCCGCCTGGGCTACGCCCAAAGTCGCGGCCAAACGATTGTACCTCTCCTTGATCGACCCCAACTTTTCTTGAACACTCCGCTGCTCCGACTCGGTAGGGGGGATGGTGGCTTGGAGGTAATCGGACACCCAAATTCCAAGGAGGGAAAAAACTGGGCAGGTGGTTGGTCAGTCCATTACTCGGCCTTGTGTGTGGAGAGGTGGGTGGCTTAGGGAGGGGGTGGGACGTACGAGTCAAGGCGCCAGCAATAACAAGCCGTTCTTCGGCCTTCAAAGCCATCCAGGATTCGCGGATCGAGCGTTCCTCGTTGCCCTTGCCAAACAGTTTGCGCCAGACCAGGACAAAAGGCCGGAAGGGGAAAAGGAGGACGCGCTTGAGGGGGACCATGACTCGGTCCACTTTCTTCTTCCGTTCCTCAATCACCAGCGCTTCTTGCTGTTCCCGCTCCTTACGCAACCGGGCGCGGATAGCAGAAGAGGTAGGTATGCCGGCGGGACGGCGGACGCGCTGAACAGTGTCCGGAGATGGACTGAGTTCACCGAATTGGAGCCCCTTCGGCCGACTCGTATTCAACCCCGCCAGCTCCTTGGGAGGCTTTTGGATACGCGAGGGAATGGGCGGTGGTTTGCGTAGGATGTTAATTTCCTTCTTGTCCTGGTCCAGGCGGTACTTGACCTCTGCGTCATCCACCACGGCTGGCTGGTCGTGGTTTTGGTCTTGGCCCTGCGACGCCTTGGGGACCCGGGTAGACGAGGATGAGGCAGTCGCATCCCCTCAGTGGGTCGCTGGGGGCCCCGCGAGGGGGTCGTTGTCGGCGGGGGCGATCGCGGCGTCTGCTTTGAGGGGCCGTTGGCAGGGCGCTTGGGTGGCTTGGGAACTTTTGGGGGAGGCGCGCGTACCACGGCGGAGTGGTGCAAGCCTTGGCGGAGGAAGATGGGCGTGGGGGCGAGGGGCACCCCCACACGCGCAGCCAACACTCCGCGTAATGGAGCGCGAAGGACAGATACAGACATCGCCGTCGCTGCTGAGCGCTGTTGGAGGCAGTGCCGAGCACGAAGAAGGATCTGGGGAAGGCGCCTGGCAGACAGAGGCCATCCAGCCATCCTGTCATCGATCAGTCAAGCCATGCATCATGCATCATGCATCCTACCTAGTCTGGTCTTTAAGAGGACACTGGGATCAATGGCCTGGGCGGGGAGTGAAATGTATCCCTCTCCTTAGCTCAGTTGGAAGAGCGTCAGATTGTAATTGGTCGTGTGGTCCTCCGCTCTGAATGTCCTGGGTTCGACTCCCAGAGGGGAGATTTTTTTGGCAAGTTACCGTTTTGGTTCTGAATCAGACCACTGCACCTCCGGCCGATGGCAAACCCATCGGGCTCTGGCCTCATGTCCAACCGATTCACAGTAGCTTGTGGAGCAAATTGGGCACCCCAACCCTTCATGCCCCAAAAGGGTTGCTTGCATCCCCGGATGTTTCTAATTGAGAGTCGTCATCGGCGTTCTCTCCACAGGCATCTAACTTCCTCACCTGAACAGACAAGCTGCGTGGCAACTACATGCATAACCATTTTCTCCATGGGCACACTGTGTATATATGGATTCAGAGTGCACAGGGGTAATGGGTGCACACAAGGGTAGGGGCAAATCAAGTGAACGCATCGAACGCCTTCTTGAGGAAGCCTTTGGCATGCGGGTGCTTGGGCCTGGGGTGGCCATTTGCAGCAACCCGGTCAGCCTCCTCGTCGGTCACTCCGTCCTGGGCTTCAAACCCTAGGCGCATGCGGTGGTGGTACACAGGGTGGGTCGGGAAGACCGGGTGGCCATCCGAGTCGAAATCGATCCGCTGAACCGACATGCAGCGGCCCCCTTGCAGTCCAATGTCTTGTGCGAGTGAAAGACAAGGAAATAATTACCATCGTTGGCCCGGAGCGCGCACTGTCCACCAGGCCCAACGATGCCACGGCCAAAGTCGGTCTCGAGGAAAGGGTGGCGCGACTGGGTAAACGGCCCATAAACGTTCTTGGACGTGGCGTACCAATCTTGTAGTCGTTCTCTGTAAATGTGCCCGAGGAGAAGAAGCACACGTACGTTCTCGTCGGTTCGTGGTAAATCATGTGCGGCGCCTCGATCAACCCCGTGGTCCAGGCCTCTTGTGCCTCCAAGAGACCACGCCGTTCGGCGACAAAGGTGATCCCATCTTCCGACAATTCTTGGATCCAATCTGAGGGCCAGGCCCGCGCATGTGCGAGTAGTCGTTCTTATAGAGAAGGAATCGCTTGCCCGACTGAGGGTCATAAAAGCAGCAGGGATCAATCGTGCCACCAGTCTGGCCCTGTCATGATACGTGTCAGGAAGCGCGTTCGAAAGTCGAAGCGAGGAAGGGGACGTACGTAGCTGGCGATGGGGCCGTTGGAGACAAAGTAGAACGGACCGAGGGGAGAATTGCTAGAGTAGGCCACCCCAATCGCCATTTTGTCGGTTGAGTTGTCATGGCACGCAAGGTACATGAGGTAGCCAGGACGCCCACCGGGGGCTTCCACAACATCCGGCGCCCAGAAGAAACCAGGTTGCCGGTCCAATAAGGCCAAGGAGGCCCCGGAAGCGCATCGTTGGGCTGAACATGCCAGGACATCATGTCGGGCGATTCACTGACCTGGATGTTCTTGCCCGCCCATTGGTTGCGTAGCTGTAGTACTTGTTGGTCTTGCGGTCGTAGAAGACACCTGGGTCAGGCCAGTCGATGTCGATAACCGGGTTCTCGTAAGTCAGAGTCATCCTGCACGGATGGCAGCGATGGTATCAGGAAACGGGGGATGGTGGGTAGAAAGGAGGCTGGGACTCTGGTTGAGTCACGCGCGACTGTGGTCGCCGAGTCGACGTTTTGGAGCGAGCTAGCTTGGTGGCACACAGGGGCAAGACGGGAGGCCTATATCTATCTGATTGGATCGCTGTGGGCGAGTGCCGGCAAGGTGCGCTGCGCACAGACGCATCAGCGGCTGAGCGATGATCCGCCACAAGCTGCAACAGCGGCTGTGCAGGGCGTTGAAATTGCAAGTGACGCATGCCACCGCGAGGGGATACCATCCCCTCGGCACCTGCCCGCAGTTTTGCACCAGGAAACCAAGAGGGTGGGTGCTGCTCTTGTTCTTTCACATCGTGGGGCCGGCGTGGCTCGGACCTGCTCGGGCGCAGTTTGCTGCCCAAACAGCAGCCCTGTTGGGCCCAGCCTGGCGTCGATGACAAATGTACAGGGGGCGAGGCGCACAGCGGCAGTGTGCATCGCAGGCGGACCCTTTTTCAGCAGGCGTCAGCACATCACCCATCAGCGTCAGCCCTCGGCACTGCGCGCGCTGAGCCGCTGTGCCTGCGCTGCTCCAGGCTACCCGCCTGTTGGGCCCCGGCTTTATCCGGCAAAGCACTCCGCCCAACCCTAATGCCTCTGTGTCAGTAGCCCGGCGGGAGGAGGCGTGCTTTGTCCTCGCTGCCAGTGACCACCACCACCATCCCTTGGGCACTTCCTCATGCCGTTTTCCTTGACCCCGTAACACCGCCTCTGCGCACCATTCTCTCGCGCCCGCGGATTATTGCCAGGTACGGCGTATGCCCTACCTGTCGCGCCCTGTCCACCGGCACCGCCCTGGCCTCGGTCGGCCAGCATCGTCCTCGCCACCCGGTAATGCCGGCGCTCACCACGGCTCTGAGCGCAAGCTCATGTCCCAAGCTTACCCTAAGCCCACGCTTCCTCCCCTCGCTTCGATGCTGTCCCATACCGCGCCACCCAAGGGCGAGATGCCCCCCGGTCTTGGTGGACCCTCTAAGGGCCTCACTCCACCTTTGCCCCCCAGTCCTTTTATGCCGCGCACTCCTTCTGCTCCAACCAGGGAGCCTGGCGCACCTACCCTCTCTTCTTCTCCTGCGTCCGATACGGAGCGGCCACATCGGCTCCGGCAACTGGCCGCAAGTTCCGCGCCCGCAAGGCAGCCTTAACGTTGACCCCAACAGCGGTGGTGCATCTACGCGCTGGCAGCGCCCACGTCGCTGCGCCACAGGGGCGATTGATCCGCATTGGCGTCCGCAACAAGGGTTGTGCAGGCTTGTCGTATCACCTTGAATATGTCTCGCCGGACGAGGTGGGCAAGTTTGACGAAGTGGTCCAACAAGACAACGTCAAGGTGTTGATTGACTCGAAGGCGCTCTTCTCAATCATTGGCTCCGTCATGGACTGGAAAGAGGACAAGCTTAATGCTAAGTTTGTCTTTGACAACCCAACATCAAGGAGGCGTGCGGCTGCGGCGAGTCCTTCTTGACCTGAGCGGGTTGCTGGCTGGGCCCTAAGGCCCGATTAATTGTTGCATACGCCCACCCTCTGTTGGCCTCCTCCCGCACTGTGCTACATGGACGTGCATTCACTTGTCTTCTGCTCGCTTTTCCACAACCCTGTACCTACGCACTGACTAGATTTTCGTTGCCCTCACTCTGTTGCCGGTGGGTGGCCTTGGTTGATAGTCTCTAGGACGTTAGCATGTGGACATGAGAATTGTTGTGGCGGCCTGTGCTGGTTCCGAATGGGATCAGGTGTGGCAGTTGGGCCGATGGCGATGGCGGAATGGCTAATTCCGCTTGCCTCGCAGCCATCATACATCACCCATTAGTAGTGATGGGTGATGCCTCTCCGGTCGACTGTCCAAGTAACGCGTTGGGCATCGCTAAACGACTTGCGACCAATGGCTACCCAAGCCCCAGACCCAGCGGCACCTGTGCCCCGAAGGCGGCGCTCTTGTTGCCCCACCCCACCTCCGCCCGGTCCCGTGCCAGCAGAGCTGCCCTTGGCCTATCTTGCTCCCCGTGGCGCCCTTCCGCCGCCACGTAAGGTGAATGGAGCTTTGGATTTGCTGGGTGTCTTTGGCCTGGTCCCGCTGTACAAGGAGCATGTGAGACCCTATCTTCGTCTCCGCCCACCTCCCGCGGGGGTGACGCCGCCCCCAGAGGAGGACAAAGGGGATGACCATCTCGCTTCCCCCGCACCTGGGCGCATTTTGTTCCTGATCTCCCGGGCCGAGCTGGGCCAAGCAAGGTCGCCGCTCGTGCTGCCCGCCGTGCGGCGACCCAGCTCCTCACGAAGAACCCCAGGGTCTGACTCCGGCTCAGGCCGCTCAAAAGGCCGATCCGGACGCTGGTGCTTTTCGCTCCATCCTGTTCAAGCCAGAGACGACCATTCGCCAACCTGTGCCGCTCGGACGCGACTTGCTGGATGCCTTCCGCGTTCCTGTCGGACCTGCCCCTCAGCTTGGGCCCGACGCACCTCCTGCATCCAAGTCAGCGTTCATCGATCGAGATCGTTTGCTCCCGGACGAGCCGGAAGACGAGCCACGGCGTCGCCGCACCAAAAGGAGAAGAGACGACGCCATCGTCGCACCTGGAGCAACCAAACGTCCACGAACGTGAGGTACTGCCGCGCAACTGTACGACTACCCCCACATCCTCCATTTCTGGTAGGCCTGCCTCCGGCTCGCACATGAACAGAGTGGGGAGCGGATGTGTTCAAGGCTGGTAGGCTAGTAGAGATCATTACGCAGTCAGCATTGAGACACTGAGAGGACAGAGTAAACGCCCCTTGTAGTGGAGGTGGTGACCGGTAACTAAGGTTGGCCAGCGCGAAACGAGCCCTGAAGGTATGGCGTCTATTGAGTGGAAGGTAGTGGTTTGGCAAGTCGGCCGGCATCTGGGACCTCATTTGAGGGAGGTGCGTGCAGCCCAGGCGGTGGTAACTTGCATGACATGTGACACACTGCACGTGACGCGTGACATGCAACGTGTGACAGCGTTCTATTGCACATTGTCATAGGCAGGACGCATATGAATGGTGGCCCCAACTCCGGATACTGCGCCCGTGCGTGCTCCAATGGTGAATGTGGTCAATTCATGATGTCACTACAATGCATGTCACTACTAGAAGGGCGGGGTTGAATAAGGGTTTGCATGTGTGGTCATGCTGTACCCTCACCCTTTCCTCTCTCAACCACTTGTAGATTTCGCATGCTTCGACACCTGCCCTCGTCGCTTCGCGGCATCAGCCCAACCACCCTTCGTGGCTTCTGCACCCGCACGGCCCCTGTATTCAAGCCAGAATGTACTCGGCCGCGCCGGCACCTGCCTTCCCCGCCCGAGCAGCGCCGGGGAACCGTCGCGCTTTGCCACGGGGCTGTCGCCCGCTGTGTGTGGGCGAGACCCAGCGTGGGCAGGACGTCTGGTCGCTCTTTTCCCCGCTTGCCTTCCCCGATGCAATCAACTTGGGCCAGGGGTTCATGTCCTTTGGTCCATCGCCGTTGGCTGCCGATGCGTTGTCGAGGCGGCCCGGCGGGCAGTGGGGCCCACCATACGCCCCCCCCAAAGGACGAGTGGACCTGCGGCAGCGGCTCGCGGAACGCTACACGCCCTCCTACCTCCGCGTGGATGGCAAGGGGATAAGCAGTCTGCTGCGCGAGCCGTGTTGAGCGGTACGAGACCCGCCAAGCGCTTGTCCGGACGCTCCGACCCCGAGACCGAGGTCTTGGTCACGGCCGGTGCCAACGAAGGCATGTATGCCGCATGTGTGGCGCTCCTAGAGCAAGGCGACGAGGTGGTGCTTCTGGAGCCTTACTTTGACCAGTATGTACCTCAAATCCTCTTCTCGCATGGGAAGCCCGTGTTTGTGCCCTTCCAACCGGCTCCCTCGGGCACCCCAGACGCACCTGCCAGTGCCAACGACTGGACGATTGATTGGGACGCGCTGGAGGCAGCGTTTGCGCGGCCGAGGGCCAAAATGCTCATATTCAATTCGCCCCACAATCCGATCGGCAAGGTGTTTACCACTGCCGAGCTGCAACATCGCCCATCTGGCAATCAAGTACGACATGATGTGTTGTCGGACGAGGTGTACGACGCATTGGTGTTTGACGACCAGTCCCACGTGCCCCTAGCGTCGATCGAAGGCATGTGGGAGCGCACCCTAACCGTCGGCTCGGCGGGCAAGACGTTCGCCGCGACAGGGTGGCGAGTAGGGTGGGTAGTGGGCGCAGCCAATTTGGTGCAAGCCACCATGCTCGCACAGACGCGTATTGTTTTTTGTGTCAATGCGCCAGCCCAAGCGGCGGTGGCGGCGGCACTGACCAAAGACGGAGGGGTGGCCATACGGCGTTCCTAGCCCAGCTGGAAGAGTACACGGACCGGAGGGAGCGGCTGATGGGCGCGTTGCGCCGGCTCGGAATTCCCCACTGGGTCCCAGCGGGCGCCTACTTTATCGTGGCGGACCTGAGCAACGTCCACCCGCCTGAGGACTGGACTGTGCCTGCCCATGTGCCGCCCGCGTTTGGCCCGGCCTGGTTTGTGGCTACCACAACAGGTGTGGTGGGCATTCCTGTATCGGCGTTCACTCGGCCTGGGATGGTTCAATGGGCTCGGTGCCGCCGGCAGATCTGAGCAAGTTTATGCGCCTGTCGTTTTGCAAGCGCGAAGACGAATTTGCCGAAGCTGAGAGACGGCTTGAGCGCTTACGGCCATACATTCGTGATGTGTGAAGGTACACAAATACGGAGCTGGCACATCCTTGTGGGGGTGCTGTTGCGTCGCCCGCCGTTGGCTGGGCACCGGGCACCTTCGATAATAGGATCGATAGAATAACTTGGATGGTCGATGGCCGTCGCACGTTTGCCTAATAATACACTCTTGGTCCCACGTCACGCGTCACGACGTTGAACTGTGACATGTGATTGTTGAACGGCGACCTCGCCGGTGACCAGTGCTAGTGACCGGTGACCACGCGATGGTCGAGGTCATGGTGTCATCGATTGCCATGACCTAGTCCCATACACCAACACGCATGAATGAGGCGCTGATCACAATGAACGAAAGACCAACGCAGCTGTGCAGCTCTCAGCTGGGCGCGACTGGGGAGCATGCCCATTGCGGCTCGCTAGCGAACCATGAATCATGCACACGCACACGCAGGGCCACACGGGACGGGTGAGACGGCTGCTGCGCTGTCGCAGCATTGCCTGGCATGGCGTCATGCATCATGCATGCCACGCCAATTGCATCCCACGCGCCGCCAGACACGTGTTCCCAGCCGTGGCAGGCACTCGCACGCAGCAGCTGGCACGTCGGGCACATCTCTTGGCGCGAGGCACAGCACCAGTCAGCTTGGCCCCGCCCCACACAGCGCGAGTTCGACGAGGCAGGAGCCTAATGTGCGCTGGGCCCGCCGCACCCCGCCAGTGTCCAGGTGCCCAGCCGGCGCATTGGAAATTGAATTGAGCTCATTGAATGCATTGAATGCTGAGCGCTGGCTTGGTGGATGGGCGCTGTGCCTGTGCTCTGGCACTGCTCTGCCAAGCGGGGCAGAATCCAACCGCACCAAGCACTCGAGCCGCATGGGCACGCAGGCAGCCCCGGCATTATGCATCATCGATCATCCCACCGGCCGCCTGAAGCAGTGCGCGCCTGCGCTCACGCTCCAGCGCCGCTGGGTACTGGCAGCCACAATCTTAATGACTGCAGAGAGCAGCAGCGCAGGTGCTGTGCTGGCACAGGGCAGTGCTAACTAGCAACTCGCAACTAGCCACTGACACTCACTGGTCGTCGGTCATCGGTCACATGTCACACACCGCTTGCGTGGTGCAGGTCCGCCGGCACCGGGGCGCCACAAGCGTGTGCTGGGGGGCGCCAACGCTCGCTCGCACTCGTGCGCGGTGGGGCGGGGCACTGCAGGGCACAGGGAGGCCCTGCAGAGCTGCACTGCACCCGGCAGGTCCACGCTGGATGGAGCGCCTGTTGCAGGATGCATGACGGGCGCTCTGGGCCAGCGCGGGGATCATCGATCGGCGGTCTGCGATCTGCGTCTGAGAGGGGCGCCTGTGCTCGGAGCGGGGCATGGCCTCGGCGTCTGGGCCTCTGAGCGCTGGGCCTCTGAGCGCTGAGCCTGGGCGGCGTGCTGCCAGGCACACACCCAGGCTGCCTGCCTGCATGCTCCTCCCGCCTTGCTCGGCCGCCGCAGAGCCCAGCCCACTGCCAGTCCGCCCTGCCACCACCACCACCACCACCCTCCCCCTCCCCCGTCCGTCTTGCTCCCCATGGCCGCCGCCATGGCCTCCTCCCCGCCAGCTCCTCCGCTGTGCCCCCCGCCGCTGCGCCCAAGCCCCCCCGTCAACCCCCTGGTCGACCTGCTCGCCACCGAGGACACCCATGCCGCCGCTCTCGCCGCGCTCGTTCACAATGTCGCCCGCGCCTGGTCCCGCTCCCACCCCCCCCCACGAGTGCTCGATGCCATGTTCCGTGCCGTCGAGGGCCTGGCCCGCGCCCACCGGCCTTCTTTACCGAGCTCACCGCCATCGGACCCCGACCTGCCTCGCCCAAGGCCCTCGGCGATTTGCTCATGCGGTGGGTTGATGACATGGACCGGCCCTACACCCGTTTCCTTGCCGTCTATGCCGCTCCCCTCGATCCACTCCCCGGTGTGGCCGACAACCCACGTGTGGCCTCCCTGCTGGCGCAGTGCACCCCAATCCTGCCCCCCCACTCTCTCGATGCAGCGTTTGCCCTGCCGCTGGCCCGGCTAGGGTATTACAAACGCCTCTACGCACGCCTCCTTCGCTCCACCCAGCCAGGCCGATCCGATCATCGCCTGCTTGTCGTTGCCAATGCAAAGCTTGACGCCTTGCTTGAACAAGCTGACCAAGCTCGCCACCGGCAGCCGCGTCCAGCGAGGAGGACCGAAGGACGAGCAATGCCGCGTCCAGTCGCTCAGCCCGCTCGGCTGCCAGCAGCCAAGCCTTCAACTCCAGCGTGGCTCATAGCAGTGCCAGCTCAATGACTCCCCCCTCTCCCCAGCCAACGGCCCGTGGAAGCCCGCTCAAACAGGCAGCGTCTCCTCCCCCAGTGCCCTCTGCCCCTGCCACGGACGAAGCTAGCTTCCCCAATCCATTCCCTCAGCCTTCTCCCCCTGTCGGTCCTGCCTCAGCCCCTGCTCCCGTCCATGCACACTCGCCAGCGCCGAGTCCTCAGCCCGGCCTTCCATCTTCACTCAATAATGGACCGCGTGCCACCTCCCCTCAATTGGCGCCACTGCCCACTTTTGGTTCCTTGTCGTTGGACCCGACGCCCGACCCACCCAGGCCCGAGTCGCCTGCTGGCCTTGCGACCCGCCTCCAAGCTGAGCTAGACACTTCTCACACGTTGGACCTTTTTACTCTGCAGCCGAAAGCGTGTGCACTGCACCTGGCACGACCGGACCTGCCGTTTGAACGTCGGTTACGCGCCGCTAACAATGTGTCGATCTCCCTCCTGCCTCGAGCTGGCTCGGCAGCTGCTGGGGGCAAAGGTGCCGAATGGGCCAACGCCCATGCCATTTTGCTCACCGATCTGTTTTTGCTTGCTACCAATTTGTCCCCCGACGAGCAGGCATGGAATCAGCAGCAGGGCCGCTCGGCCACACGCTCTCTTCTCTTCCCTCCTTTGACAGGAAAACATCTCACCAACGTTCCGCCTCCGTCTTACACCCAGGGCGAGGAGGTGGTGGCCCTCACCGTCCTGGGCAAGGAAACCCTTCTGTTGCATTTGGCCTCGAGGCGATCCGCAGGCCGCCCAGAACGCGGCTCATTGGCGGACCGAAATCGAAAATTGTCGGCAATTTGCATCTAGTCGTACGTATTTCCGACGATCCTTGGTTCTTTTCACTAACCCATGTCGGTTTTCCGTTGTAGTCGGTACGGCTCCTCGCAATGGGGCTATGGGCCGAGAGCGTCGCCTAGTGGACCGAGTACCGGAGGGCCCGTTCCTTCTGTGCCTCCGAACCTTCGAGTTCAACCACCTCCTTTGGCAACGCCTGCCATCACGCTAGGCCCGCAGCCCATTCCGTCCTCTACCCCAAGCCCAATTGCTGCTCCTAGCCCCGTGGGCTTGCTGCTAGATGAGGAACGCCGCTTTACCAACGCAAGCACAGCTTCCTTTTCGTCCTCGCAATCCTTTGCCTTGGCCCAACCCGGCCCTGCTCCGCCCGCCTGCCCAGTCCGCAACTTTCGGCCTCTCCCGGACCTATGAGCCCAGTCAGCCCGATTCGGCCTGGGCAGCCAATAACCTTCCCCGGTCCTAGCCTCCAACCTCGGCTTCCTTTGCCGCCGCCTGGCAGCCCAGCTGCGCTTGGAACCGCACCTGCTATGCCCCCGGCCCGTTCGGCTCCTACCAGTCCAGCCGTTGGCGCCCTTCATGGACCTTTTGCCCCCACGGGCCCGCTTGCCCAACGAGCCCCTCCTCGGTCCGCTTCGTCTGACGCCCCCCCCTGGCCGGCCCCAGACCGGTGTCGCCATGCCATCGTCCTTGCTCAAGTCGGGCCAGCTGGCGCAACAAGGCATGGCAAGCCGAAGCGAGATGCTGGCCGCGGCGTCTGAGCCGCTGTTGCCGGGCGAGCGACCGGCCGAGGCAGAAGGAGGCATCAAGTCGACGCGCTTGGTGGCACAGATGCGATCCAAAGTGTTTCTTCGTGCCGGGTCGGGATGGAAACCGCTCGGCCAGGCCCAGGTCAAATTGTTTGCCCTGGCCCGTGCGGGCGTGGCATCCGAGGTGCCCGCGCGCCAACTCGTCGCCCAGGGCAAATCCAAAACCCTCATTTCCACCCTCGTCTTGCCCGATGGCGGAGCGCATCGCATGGGCCGCACGGGCTTGGCCGTCGAGTGTTCCCATGAGGGCATGCGAACTGGTGTCGTCTACCTCCTCCAGCTGCGATCGGAAGCAAGTGCCGATGGCCTGTACGCGGCCATCATGGAAGATGCCGGGGCCAAGTGAGCAGGAAAGGACGGTGGCCGGTGAAGGTGAAGGTGAAGGTGAAGGTGCCGATGGGAATTCGGCTATCCAACCGTCCTTTTGCCAGTCCTTATTGGAGCGGTGTGGTATCTGTTTTTGAATTTGTTTTGCTTTTGTTTGTTTGTTTGTCTGTTGTTTGCTTGCCGCAATGGGCCTCGTCGTTCCTTTTCTATCGTCTTTTCCGTTCGTTTCCTTCCTCTTCCTCTTCCTCTTCCTCTTCCATGGCCTTGTGCTACTTGCTCTGTTGCTTGCACTGTTTTTGCCAAGTTTGATAATGGCCCCACCCTTGCTTGTGAGATGGGAAAATCCGTTGTGCTTTTGCTCACTTGCTGCCCTTCGTGGGCTCGTTCGTTCGATATACGTGAAGAGAGCGGCGCAGAAGGATACGGCCGGTGAGACACCTCGGCGTAGTTTACTGCGGCATGGCCACACCACATTACTTTCTACTAGCGGCCAAGCGGTTGCCTCTGCGAGGGGAGCTACATCCGACCCAACCCGAACTAAGCGCCTCGCCGGATCGAACTCCCAAAAGGCACAAGGAATACGAGAGAACACTAATCATGGGCTTTCGAAGTTATCGATCTTAGTATCTGTTAGCGGGATGAATGATGAAAAGCTGTGGTCGGAGCACATCTTGGTTGCTGGTGTGTGTCGTACAAAACCTCTACACTTTCGTGGTGCGTTTTGTTTGCCCAGGGCCACGTCGACACATCCATCAACCCATTTCAATACATTGCATGACGGACAGGGCAGAAAACATTCTCTATAGCGTGGTGAAGTGGCATCCCGAAAGAGTCGCTTGGGAGGGGAGAGCCTGGTATATAATCGAAAGGGGACAGTGGCAAAGGAGCGAGCCCCGCCCCGCACACGAGCAAGGCGAAACGTTACGGGCGAAGGATGTGGACCACATAATTGACCCAGGGCGCCAACATGCTTGCGGGTTCGAGGCCGTGGGGCCCATTGGATTCCGGAGGGAACGCGGAAAAATGCGAGGAGGGGAGGATACGCACCTTCCCTCTCTCTTGCAAAACACAGATGACGCACCCCTCGATACGGATACGGATGAAACAACCGGGGTACAAAAGACAGGAAAGGAACAGAAGCACCGTATGCTCAAAGCAGTCCGCATTCCCTCAAGTTGTTGGAGAGAATTGTATCGTTGACCGCAGTCATGACAAACTTGATCTGCTGGGTATCGGTGGCGCACGTATAGTGGGTGTAGATATGTTTGGCGCGGTTCTGGTTGAGGCGGACAAACTGTTGGGTCAAGAACTCGAGGGCGGCATTGTAGTCCGAACCTCCGGTAAAATCGGCAAAGTAGTTGGACAAAGGCGAAGTGGACAGCTTCTGCTCTGCTCAAAGAGATCAATCTTGTTCATAAAGAGGATAATGGACGAGGCGGAGAACCATCGTGAATTGCAAATCGAGTCGAACAGCATCAAGGCCTCATGCATCCGGTTGACGTTGGCATCCTCATACAGTGCCTGATCGTATTCCGAAACAGCAACCAAAAACAGAATAGCTGTCACCCCCGTCAAAACAGTGGATCCACTTTTTGCGCTCGGAACGCTGTCCGCCCACATCAAGCAGTTTGTATGTCAACCTGCCGATCTCGAAGGTGGTTTCCGTAATTCCCGTCGTCTTGACCCGGGAGCGCAGTACGTCTTGGTCCGTGGGGATGTAGTCGGCGGCGCCAATGCGAGCAATTGCATCAAAGTAATAGGGCGCCGAGTCGTTCAGCTGGAACTCGCGAGAGCGCGCAAAGCAAGCGAGGATCCCAGCATCATGCCACAGCACATCGACAGCTTGCGTCAGCGCGGGGGGCATCACGCCGGCCTCAATTTGGCTCGGGGCGGCAAGGACCACCTCTGCCGCCGGCACGGCGTGGGCCTCGGCAAGGGGCAAATCCAGCACCTCCATCGCCTCCAACAGCACCTTCATGCTTTGCACCGTGTTGGAAAAGATGATCTCCTTGTACGACTCGCGCTCAGACACCGAGTAGGGGCCGTGATGAATGAGGTTCATTTGTTTCAGCACCGTGCTCTTCCCCGACTCGCCAGCGCCGAGGAGAAGAAGCTTGACCTCGCGGCGCTGTGCCAGGCGGTCGTTCTTCAGCTGGGCGTCGATCGCATCGTTGCGTGCTGTTGCCACCGTCTCGTCGGGGCGGGAGGAGATGCAGCCCATGGCGGAGGGGTGGGTGGTGTGGGACAGTGGGTTGGCCGAGCGAGTCTAGACGGGGCAGCGAAGACGAGGGACGGATAATCAGTGGGAGGTGATCGAGGTATCGATGATCTTCGACCCTGTCCTATTCTATTCTAGTCAATATTAGCGCTTCAATGAAGTCTCAGATCGCAGGGCCTCAGGGCTTCAGGGTTCGGCGCTTCAGAAGAGCGCCACATGTTGCGTTGCACTGGTGCACTCGGTACGACTGCTCCACCGCGCCAGTCCCAGGGAACATCATGCATCATGCGTTATGCGTCATGCATCATGCGCCAGACGCAGGCTGCAGTGCGCGGCATCCTCGCTGCCCTGCCCCGCCCTGCCCTGCCCTGCCCTGCCCCCCACCCACAGCATCGGGCCTGGGACAGCATGCCCCGTGGCGCGGTGCGGGCGCACGCAAGCCACTGCCCCCCCGCCGGTGCTGGACCCTGGTCGTGGGAAGGAACGCCTGGGGCGCCACATTCGGCAAGGCAAGGCGCATGCCGCAGCAGGAGCAGATACCAGTACGCTGCCCCCAAAGCCGGCGCGTGTCGTGTCGCTGAGCGCGCGCCCAGGGCCAAACTCACCGGAGTTTGGTGTCCGCAGCCCAACGGTTGATTACTGATTGCGTCCAACTCAGACAGTGCGACAACCCACACACCCACATAATGGGCGTCGGCCGCTGGGCGCAGAGGGGCGCTGGAGTCTCATGTATGTTTGGGAGAAGACCACGCCGGGTCGCCAGCTTCCCATATGGTTGTGGTTACAGGCAGCTGGACACAGAGCCGCCGACCCCTCAGGGCAATCAATGGGAAGAGAGAAAAGACCGAAATCCCCCATAGATACATTTTTGGTTTGCCCCAGCGCACATATTGTCAAACTGTCGCCGTGCCAGGAGCCCTTAATAGGCCTTAGGCCTTATGGCTTGTTCGCGGCATTGCCTGATTCCTATCAGTACTATCAATTGTTATCCTGTGTCTACCTCTCAGATGTGCCCTTTTCCTTCAGAAGTATACATATAGATCCATCAGGCTGCCCAGAGATAATGTATTCAATCCATCTGCATCCCTTTTCTCTCCATCTCCCTGACACCTGACATTTTTTTGCCTGCGATCTTCCACTCCGTCGTCTTCTCATCGCATGCATATAGATTTTCTTGATACCTTTCTCTCAGAATGAACGCTACGTACGCTGCAGCGGGGGTGGCTGTGAACGATCTTTATTTTCGGCCCTTCTACTGATGATGACTGAAGAGTGGCAGTCACTTACGACTTGGGTGCACAACATTTGAACGAGAGGATGGTGGAGAGCTACCGTTGTTATCCCGGGGTTCTCCTGGAGGGTTGCTTGGGACAGAGCAAATGGTTCGTGGGTTAGTGGCAAGGGGTACTTGTCACCCACCCCAGCTCCCACAGGTGCAGCTGGCAGGCATCTCATCAGTGCATCTGCCCCTCGGGCTCACCCCCCCAACCACCGCCACCTTCTTGCTACCAGCGGCGGATCAGCCCGACGCATGGTGCAACGGCAATGTCTGTACTGCTAGTGCGGTTTGCTGAACGCGGAGTCTGTCGCTCTGCCCCATCGCAGTGTGCTGGTCGAGTAGTGCGAGTTGCCTACTCTTGACTGGGTTGATGCTCCGCCGCTAACAGCATGAGTGGTGAACCCAGTGCTACCACAAGGCCGCCAGCTAGTCATCATACGTCTCCTCTGCCGTGCCTTGTGCCATCCGTCTCCGTTCCTGTGCTGACATTGGCAGCGCTACCCCGTGGGCCATCCGTCGTCCCCCTCCCCCTGAAGTCAACGAATGGAAAGCAACTGAACGAGGCAAGTGTTCGGGCAAAGGAAACGAGAAGTTGCTTCTCTGTCGGATTGTCGGGCGATACGAGTGGGAACCAAGTACCACGCGAAGCAAAGGAAGCACCAGTGGCAGAGGGAAGGACACGGGATTGACTGAGGGCACATTGAAAGATGTACCTGATTCCTAGCTACGACCACAGTTACACCACGCGTTTTTTTGGCCACAGAGGCTGCCACAGCCAATGCGCAGCTCTTCAATATCTTTTTTGACCCTACCGGTGCGATGGGCCAGAAGGTCAGCATTGCTACTACTCCGGTGCCCATCCCTCGGGTCTCCCACCAGCGTGTTTTTTTTTGTTGACTAGGTTGCCGCTGGATCTGGTCCCAACCCATCCACAATAAGTACGTTGGACGAATGTGTGTGCATGCCTGATTCCCCGCTCGCCCGAGCCACAGCCCGCAAGGTGGCTTATATAGTACTTCTGTTGAGTGGCTCGTGTGTTTTGGCCGCCTGGGCCGTCAGTCCCTCCTCAGGCGTAGGAGTTGCCTTGTTTTTCTCGCTTCTGTTTTCCTTGTTCCACAGCCTAGCCTCTGGAGGCGACTGGCTGCTTGATGTTTCTCTCTAGGCGCTGGCTTAATCCACCACCGCCACCAGTGCGATTGCATCACCCTCGAGGACCATCAGGACTCCAGGTCTCATCAACTTCTCCCACCAAGGCTTCAAGCCTCAAGGCATAGGATGGCCTCGAGATCGGACTTACCATTGACGTTGCCCTTTGAAATTGGGTACCAACGGTTTCGGTTGGAGAAGGGCGGGTACATCTCTGGTACCTTCGCCGGCGGCGTACCGTGCTTGTACTCTGTTGTGCTTGAGAACCGAGTCCAGTGTTGACTCATGAGGCCTGAGGAAACTAGAGTTGGTCACCAGCAGGCATCATAGTGCTAATGAACTTCACTCCTGAGCGCCTGAGTGCTGGAGCGGTTGGGCGGCGAGAAGCTGGGTAGTGTTGGTGGCAGTACCGTTGAATAGAGGCCATCTGATATATGTCGTAGTAGTGGTGGGGGCACTGGGGCGGGGCTGTTGGCACGGCGTATGCTAGCGTAAGGACGCGCGGGCAGGCACACCGGAGACAGACGCGGGGTTTGGGCGCTTGGGTTGGACGTTGGTGCCTGCAGCCCGCCGATCTTCTTGCGCGTCAGGAGGTCTGTGCACACACTGCCCCTCCGCCTAGGCTGCAATGCAGCGCTAGAGGGGCAGTGCGCTGTCCTGTGCCGCCCCGAGCCGCAAGAGGTGGCGCCGAGCACCAGCGAGGGGGCAGTGTTGCGGACATGGTTCTCTCTAGCCTCTTGATTCTGAGATCTGATCAAAGCGTTAGGTTGAACGTTCAGTTGAACGTTGAACCTACGAAGGCCGTCGTCAACCCTTGCCACGTTCTCCATTGCTTACGCCCACCACCCCTTCCGCCCATCTGCCCCTTCCCCCCACATCCACCATGCCCCTCCAGGCCTTTGATATTACCAAGTTCCCTGTTCCGCTGGACCAGTACAAGCCTGTGCCCCTGTCGCTTGCCGACAAGCAGCTGACTGCAGAGCAGAAGGCCCAGCTGGCCACCAACATCAAAATCCTCCGTGAGGCCATCATCTTCTTCACCGCGTCTGGTGCGGCTCGTGGCGGTACGCATTCCTTCCGTGCGCTCTTTCGTCGGGAATCTTACTGACCCTTTCCCGCACACAGTCTCTGGCCACACGGGTGGGCCTTACGACACTGTCCCTGAGGTTGTTCTGCTCCTTTCGCTCTTTGCTGGCCCTGATGGCGCCAAGTTCTACCAGACTTTCTTCGACGAGGCTGGCCACCGTGTTGCCACCCAGTACCTTCTCGCTGTTCTCGACGGCGCGTTCCCTGCCGAGCACCTCCTCTACTACCGTGAGGCTGACAGCAAACTCCCTGGCCACCCCGAGTTGGGCTTGACTCCGGGCGTCAAGTTTTCGTCGGGTCGTCTGGGCCACATGTGGCCGATGGTCAATGGTGTGGCAGCTGCCCACGCGGACAAGATCACTATTATGCTTGGTTCGGACGGCTCGGAGCAGGAGGGTGACGATGCCGAGGCGGCGCGCCTTGCAGTTGCCAAAGACTTGAATGTGAAGCTCTTCATTGATGACAACAATGTCACCATTGCCGGCCACCCGTCGGACTACTTCAAGGGCTACGACGTTGGCAAGACGTTGGAAGGCCATGGCCTCAAGATCATTCGTGCCGAGGGTGAGGACCTGGACAGCCTCTTTGGCGCGATCATTGAGTCGGTCAACACCAAGGGTCCCGTCGCTGTGATCACCAAGCGTCCCATGGCACCTGGTATCAAGGGCATTGAGGGCAACCCTCACGGCCACGATGTGATTCCCCTTCCGAAGGCGATTGAGTTCCTTACCGACGCTGGGAACAAGGACGCTGTTGCCATCCTCGAGAGCATCAAGCCCCGCAAGGACCCTTACACTTACATTGGATCGACCAAGGAGCGTGGTGCCAACCGTGTTGTGTTTTGGCGACGCTGTGGCCGCTGTGCTGGACAAAACGTCGGCGGAAGAGAACGCCAAGAAGGTGCTTTGCGTTGACTCTGACTTGGAGGGCTCGACTGGCCTTAAGGTCATTCAGAAGCACCCCAGTCTTCTGGTCCTCGGCATTTGCGGCGCGGCAACTTTAGCGCCGCGGCTGGCTTTGGCTCGTTTGTTCCCGAAGGCGAGTACCGCACCGGTATCTTCTCCACCTTCTCAGCCTTCCTCGAGATGATCGTCTCGGAGCTCACCATGGCCCGTCTCAACAAGTCTAACGTTCTCTCTCATTTCTCCCATGCTGGTGTGGATGAGATGGCGGACAACCCTGCCACTTTGGTATTAACAACTTCTTTGCCGACAATGGCCTGTCCGATGCGGCGTACCCACCAGCCTCTACTTCCCTGCCGACCCGACTCAGATGACGGCGGTGATTGAGAAGGTGCTGTATGCGCCTGGCCTTCGGTTTGTGTTTTCGACGCGCTCGAAGGTTCCTTGGGTGTTGAAGGAGGGTTCGGACTCGGAGCGCTTCTATGGCGAGGGCTACACTTTTGTTCCGGGCAAGGATGACATTATCCGTGGTGCTCCCGTGAGGTCGAAGGCTGGATCGTCACGTTTGGTGAGATGCTGTACCGTGTCGTCGATGCCGTTGACAAGCTCAAGGCCGAGGGATCAAGGTTGGTGTGATCAACAAGTCGACCCTCAACGTCGTAGACGAGGAGGCGATCAAGGTGTGGGGTGCTGGCAAGTTCACCCTGGTGGTTGAGTCGTTCAACAAGGCGACTGGCCTTGGCTCGCGCGTCGGCTCCTGGCTCCTTGAACGCAACATTCGCCCGGGCAAGTTTGGCCACCTCGGCACCACCATTGAGGGTTCGGGTGGACTCTGGGAGCAAATCCCCCACCAGGGCCTCGACTCGGACTCGATCCAAAAGAAGGTCAAGGAGCTTCTTTAATCTGTTTTGTTCGGTCTAACTGCCTGATTGCATCTGGCCTACTCCTTGAATCGACGGGCTTCAGCGGCTGAAGCTCAGCTGCTCCTGACCCTCTCCTTTCTATAGCTGATCAAAAGGGGCATATGTGATTGCCAGGTGCTTCTAATTGTCCACATAGACACACTCTAAACTTGGTGTCACGGTCCTCTCAAGTAGTCTGGCAAACGTTCCTACTGCGCGCTTCCTAGCCATGTCTCCTCCCCCTATCAACGGCTGCTTTGCCTCCTTGAGTACTCGTTCTACTCGCCTTTCTCTGGCTGGTCGCTGGGCAGCTGGATATGAGCCAGGAACAGGCTCCTGCGGTGCACTCAAAAATGCAACGTTGAAATCTGAACGTCACGCCGGATGTGGCGGAAGAGACAGCGGAATTGGCTGGCATTGCGTGGCCCAAAGCGTCAACCAAACGCGTCCAACTGGAGCCAGGCCACCGTGCTGTCCAGGACTCAACCACCGACCCGTTATGCCCACCACGACAGCCGAAACGGTCGCGCTGTCCAACACGACAGTTATTGTCCACCCGCTGGTTCTGCTCAGTGTGGCGGACCATGCGGCTCGGAGTGCAACGGGCGCGCGGAAGCGCTGTGTGGGTGTGTTGCTCGGCCAAGATGATGGTCAAGTGGTTAATGTTGCCAACTCGTTTGCGGTTCCCTTTGAGGAGGACGATCACGACCCCAAAACCTGGTTTCTGGACCACAATTACATCCTAGGCATGAACGACATGTTCAAAAGGTCAATGGTACGCGTTATTTCCACTGGGTAACGTACCATGCAAGGCACTGACTTACAATCTGATGGCAGCCAAGGAAAAGATGATCGGGTGGTACCACACCGGCCCACGACTACGCTCTTCCGATCTGGAGATAAACGAGCTGATGAAGCGGATCATTCAACGCCCGGTCATGGTCATTATTGACCCACGACAGCGAGAAGCTGGCTTGCCTACCAATGCCTACTTTGCTGTGGAGGAGATCAAGGACGATGGGACGACGACCGAAGCTACTTTTATGCATGTTCCATCGGAGATCCAGGCTGAGGAGGCTGAGGAGATTGGAGTCGAACATTTGCTTCGGGACGTGCGAGACACCACATCAGTGGGGACGTTATCGACGCGGGTGGAGGATCGGCTGGTGGGGCTCCGGGGACTGCAGGGGCGCTTGGTTGAGATTCGGATTACCTGCAAGAGGTAGTAGCGGGCCGCTTGCCGGTGAACCACCAGATCATTTATAACCTCCAAGATATCTTCAACTTGCTTCCCAACCTAGATATGCCCCGCTCCAACGGGCCTTGACCGCAGCCAACAATGATCAACTGTTGGTTGTTTACCTCTCATCATTGATTCGCTCCGTTATTGCTCTCCATGGCTTGGTCGACAACCGCATGGACAATGCTCGTGGCGATGATGATGATGCCGATGCTCAGGTTCCCGCCGGGGAGGAGGAGACGAATAAAGACCAAGAAGACGGCAAGGACAAGCCAGCCGATCCATCTGAAAAACCAGAGACAAAGTAGCTGTTCATCTCCATCTCAGGGGGAAATGCACGTTGCGATTGTACACATTGTGATTGTATTCTGATGACCGAACTGACCCATCTCCGTGCTGGGTAGGGGGGGTTAGGCCCCTTGGGTGTGGGCAAGGGCAGCTGTTCCGTGCTTCTGGCTACTGCATCATATGGTCCGCTGAACCATGTGGCCTACCTTCAGTGCCATCAGCAATATAGTCAGTCAGTCTCGTCAGCCATCCGGTTGATATTGTCTGGGCGACTGGGTGGGGGGGAAATGATGCTGTGGTGATGTACATAGGACAACCCACCACACCAATGTGAGCCAAATGTGGCCGTGCACAGCTGACTGCCCCAAAGCGGCGCTAAGCCTGAGCGGATTTTCCAATGGACGGAAGGTCGTTGTTCAGTGGCCCTGTGCGGGATATGTCCCAACCCTACCGGAACAATTCGTCGTGGTCAGAAATTGCTTGGTATGACCACCTTCTTGGCCCATCGCCATCACCACCACCGCCACCTCTCTTCTTTACCATGTCCGCCACGATTGAGGAAGTCACCGAAGGCCTGCAGAACGCCCAGCTGGCTCAGGCCGGCTCAGATGTGGTTGTTTCGGAGCAGATTGCGAACCGCGCTGAGCGCAAGAGCCGCAAGGCTCTCCAGGGCCTCGGCCTGGAGCGTGTGCCCGGCATTTCGCGCATTGCCATGCGCCGTGCTCGTGGCCACCTGTACGTGATCAGCAACCCGGAAGTGTACAAGTCTTCCACTGCCGACTCGTATGTGATCTTTGGTGAGGGCAAGGTTGAGGACCCCAACCAGCACAACTTGCGCTCCAGGCCGCTCAGCAGCAGCAGCAGCAGCAGCTCCTCCAGATGCAGCAGGCTGCCGGTGGCGATTTCTCTGCCCAAGCCGAGGCGCTTTTGTCGGAATCCAAGAAGCCAGAGCCTGCTGAGGAGGATGAGGAGCCCATTGATGCCGAGGGCGTGAACGAGTCTGACATTGAGCTGGTCATGGCTCAATCCAAGGCTAGCCGCAACCGTGCGATCAAGGCGCTCAAGTCTACCAACGGTGACCTGGTGTGTATTTGTTTCTTGGCGCTAGCGTGTTTCCCTGTCCTTGGCCCTTCTGACTTGTCCCATTTCAGATCAACGCCATCATGGAAGCAACGGCCTAAGCGGATGCACTGCTCAATGTCCGCCCATGACCCCGATTCCATGCGGGGTTTTATGTGTTTTGACTCGATCCTCTTATGCCATCAGCACAGGTCTTGGCGGGACGTCTTGTACATCGCTGGCTACCCTCAAGCCACTCGCCATTTTAGTTTGCCATCGACTGGCCGATTCCAACTGGTTGGCCGATCAGATTATGTGTTTCTGTCTTGCCAGCAGCTTTGTCCTGTGTTTGGTTGATGCTATAGCCCACTCTGGGTATTCGCAAAGCGGCCTGTGAGCCTTGGGAGGGTAGACACTGCAGGGGAATAATGTGATGATATCTACATCGGAACCCGCTGGGCCTCTGGGGGCTTGAGCAGCAGCGGGGCGATGTGGCTGGCATGTGAGGGCCTGAGGCTCAGGTGCGAAGACGCTGAGGGCGAGAGAGTTGACAATGGTGACTGCCCAGACCTGGACACGGGCTTTACTGGACTAGTGGGAAACAGCAGCACGAAGCCGGCGGGATGGTGGGAGGGGAGGCGTGAGTAGTGTCTTGGGCTTGCTGCCATGGCTGGATTGGGAGAGGTGGCGGTGGTGACGGAGAGGCAGGTGTTGGTGTTGACTAGGGTGCGACTAGAGGCAGTGGGAAGCGAATATGAGCAGCAGCAAGGGCTGCATAGGGTCGGATGGCGTGGGACACGGCACTTGCTACCGGCAAAACCGGTAGCAAAGCGCCCGCAGGCGCCGGGGGAAGCGCAGCACACGTGGCTTGCTGGGCACTGCGTGGCACTGCGCTGTGGGAGGCCGCGTGCCGCTTGGCCCAAATGGAATGGATATGGATGCAGGGGCCGCAGGGGTGCAGTGTGCTGGGCGTGCGTGCTGGTGCGGCGGGGGCGGCTGGGCGGCGGGGCTGCTCGGGTGCGTGGCGCTGGGATGGCTTGGAGCACCGGCATGCCACATGTCAGCCGCGTGCATGCCAGCGCCTGGCTGGTATCTGCTGTTGGCACCCGCAGCGCCGCAGCAGGCCAGTCAGCCGCCCCGGGCGTGTGAGACCGCCTGCTGCGCTGTCGCGTGTGCGTTCGTCCGGCGGCGTGCTGCTGCGCGCCAGGCTGCAGTGCACTCAGCTGAGCTCAGCCAGCGCAGAGCCAGCCTGCCGCGTTCCTGCGGCCCCGTGCTGCATGCGCCCCCCCGGACAGGGGCTGTGTGGCGGGCTGCTGACCTCAGCACCTGCGTCTCCGCTGCCCTGCTGCTGGGAACGCCCCCCAGGCGGCGGGCGCTCAGCGCTCGGTTGATGACGCGGAAACAGCAGAGTGGCCTCAGTTGACAACTCTTTTGCTTCCACCCGCCGCCCTCCCCGACCCCGATTATCCCCGTCCCCGTCTCCGCCTTCGTCTCTGTCTTCCTCGTCACCCTCGCCCTCGCCCTCGCCCTCGCCCTCACCCTCGCCCCCACCCCCTCCCTTGCCCCCGCCTTTCCGCGTGCCATGGCCCAGCCGACGACTGGCGACGCTCACCCTTCTGCGTGGACGCCCGCGTCGGCCCACCCGGCGGCGGCTGCTCCCCCGTCGGCCACAGCCCCGCGCTTCGATCTCCATGCCGCCCTCGGTTTCATCTGCTGCTGCATACACCCATCCCCCCCCTACCCCTACCCGCCCCATCCTGCCCTCGCCGCACCCCCGCATGCCCTTGATCGCATGTACTGGCCCTCTCAGCCCGCTGGCGTTGCGTCTCCCCTCGGCATGCCCGGCCCCCCAGTGCCCGCCCCGGCTGCGTCCGTCCCTGCTGGACTGCCGCATGGCCCTCCTGCCACCGGCACCCGCGACGACATTATTGCCAACGCGATCGTAGTCAAGAACATTCCTTTTGCCGTTGCCCGCGAACAGATTCTTCAGCTTGGACGAGCTTCATCTCCCCGTCCCCTACGCCTTCAACTACCACTATGACGATCGCCACCAGTTCCGTGGCTTGGCCTTTGGCAACTTCCGTGCCCCGGAAGAGGCTGAAGCTGTTGTCGCTGCCCTTCACGGATTTGAGATCAGTGGCCGCCGCCTCAAGGTCGAGTTCAAGCGTGTCCTTCACCCGGACGAGAAGATGCGAATCGAAACCAACAAAGCTATTCGACGCATGCAATCGCTCCAGGTTGATCGTGATCGCCAGCAACCCCGTGCGCCACCGCAACCGCCTCGTGCTGCTGCCCTGCGTACTCCTTCGCCCCATCACCCTCATTTGACCCCGTACCAATCGTCGTCTACCAACTCACTTCGCGCCGCGGCCGCTGCTGGCGCTGCCGAGGCTGCCCACCGCTCCCCTGATCAGATGCGCGCCTCGCCATCTCCTCGGCCACAATCGGGTATGCTTTCCATCTTGTCTCTTTTTATCGTGCTATTCTAACAACTTTCTCTCTAGAAGCTTCGAGCACAAACTCGGCCGATGTCAAGCCGCTAGACTTTAACGAGCCGGGCACTCTTGAGCTCTACAGCCGCCTCCTCCTCTTCAAAGATGACCGTGCCCGAACGGAGATGGCGTTTCCCCCCGGTATGAGCGCAACGGATCGGGCGACAGTGCACCAGCTATCTGACCGTTTGGGTCTGCATCACTTGACCATCGGGATCCTGAACCGTACGTGATTGTCTCCCATCGTCCGCTGCGGGGTCCAACCTCGACGCCTGCGTCGAGGCCCATTCACTCGTCGATGCACGAGCCACATCGAGTCGTCTCAGGTCCCATCAGTGGAGGTCCCAACCATGCCGCTTATCGTCTTCGTCCCCAAGCTTCCCTTGGCCGTATTTCAGGTACGCCTACCACTCACGGAGACCCTTCGTCGGGTCTTTTGGCACCCGGATACTCTTCCCCCAGTGCTCGCTTTCTTCGGACCAAGAAGTCAGCTCCCGCGATGTCATATGGAGGCCGCGATTATGCCTACGACGATCCCTACGCACCCGCCGTCCCGTCCCTTCCTCGGGCTTTGGATACCCTTCTAAGGCCGGATTCGATCCCTCTCAAGGTTCCGGTAGTCTGGCTCATTTGACTGCGGGGATGGGCAACATGTCCGTTGCGGATCCGGCTCAAGGGATGCCCCTGGCGGGTGGACGAGGATACGGCCCCCAGTCCGACTTGATTCACCCTGATCTTCTCTCTGGTCTTGTCAATTCACAACAGCATCATGCTGGTGCGATTGGGGAGCGCTCTCCCCGCCCCGCGGTCAGCCTAGGCGTGCTGCGCGACGCTTACCACCGCCAAGAGGAGATGGGAAATGGGGTTGGTAATGTGGGAAGTAGTCTGGGTCTGCCTTCCGGAGGTGAGCTCGGTACCCATCCGGATGGTGCTTTGAGCACAGGCCCGTCTAGTCCTGCTCTCCCATCGCCTCATCCCCTCGATATGGTGTCATCTTGGGCAACCTTCCCCTCGCTCTCGGGGGGTGCACACGGTTCGCCTCAAAGTATTCCTCAAGCTGCTGCTTTCATTCCTGGTGGCTCGACGCCCCAGGGGAGCACGCTGGCTTCCTCCGTTACGTCCGGTGGATCGGGCCACAATTCAGCCCGGACGGAAGACACATCACCCCGATCCCGCTTCTTGCGCCAGCCTCGTGGACCGCCGACGGAGACTAACTTGGCCTCGGACCCGGGGTTTGGTCAACAGGCTCGGCCGCGACTGCAAACTTGACGCACTCATGAGGGGGTTACGTTATTTGGGGCGAAACCCTTGGTCGCACTGGGGCCCGGTCCTCACTTCCATCGCCCTAATAGTGGCCGGTATGCCCTCCCACGAAATTCTTGTACGAACCTTTCTCCCAGTTGTTGGGGTTCCCTATGACTTGATCTGAGGTTTTTGCTGCGTCACTCCATTTCCCACGTCTCTCTCATTCCATTCCACCGTACCATTTTCTTTGGATCTTTTTCTCCCTTACGCTTGCATGTCATGCCTAGCATGGGGCGCGATCCGTTGCACTGCTCACCTGGCCTTCGCTTCCCAAGCTCACGCACCACGCCCTTCATGTCCTCTCACGGTCTTCTCCCGAGGCCAGGGTTCTTTCTTCATCTACCTACTCCTCTCGGCACGGCGCGCGCGCCCCGTCTCCAAGACGATTCCATCCTCCTTTGCCCCAGACGGGGCCACTATGTTTCCCCTTGCCAAAACGTAAAGAGGCAGACCCTAACCCCCCCTCTTTGGCCCCTCCCGCTCTGTCCCGTAATGCCTCTCCCCTTTCTCATCCAGTTCGCGGAGGGGCGCATCTTACTTTTGCACTGATGCCCATTATGTTTCCTTCATTAATCCATGTAGCGCCTTGTGTCGGCTTGTGCGATTGGGAGGGGGATCAGGCCTCAGGCTGATGAAGCTATTGGTAGATCATTCTGTCGACACGTCCTGAGCTCAACCAGTTCCTTCCAATGTCTTGTGCAGTTTGCAGTGTAGGAAGGCTCAGAGCCCGAGGTTGACAACGCCCGCTCGTGGGGAAAGGTGGAAGCGACTGGATGCGGGATCGTGACCAGCACAGAGAGGCACTGCCTGGGCCCTGCTTGACCGATGTGTCCGGCCCTGGCAGCGACGGTAAAGCCACTCGGACGTAATGGCGCGCAAGGGCAGAGAGACCTGTTGGCCACGACCGGAGGACGGGCGACTTGGCTCGGTTCCCTTATCAGACAATCATCTCGGTTCCTATCTCCCAAGACCAAGGGCACACCTTGGGTGGCGATGCGCGCGCCATCGCTTGTCTAGCATGGCCCATCTCTGCACTGCCCCTTCCACGCACTGGTATCATCTGGTCCAACGCAGCCGGCCAGCTTCATGGTCTCTCGTATCAATCTGGTTCCAAGGCTATGGGCCGTTGCTATGACAAAGAGACTCTACGAACTCGGCCTCATCCAGCCAGTGGGAATGGGGAGGTGAAATGAGAGTGAGAATGAGAGTGGGCGCTGGAGCGCTGCATCAAAGGCGCCAACACCACGTTAAAATGGGAAGCCCCCGCCACCTTGACGGAAGAACTGTTGGTGCGCGCCACCGCCGCCGGATTGTTGGAACTGGTTGCATCAAGGACAGTTAGTACCATTGTCACAAGCGCAGGAAGGGGACATACAAATTGAGCAAAGCCACCAGCGCCAGCACCACCTTGCGTGAAGAAAGGGTGTCCGCCTCCTTGTTGGAAGCTGCCTTGGCGGAAGATGATGGGGCCGCCGCCGCCGGGGCCGCCGGGCCCAGCGCCGCCCGTCGGGTCATTTGGGTCCTCTCCCTGGTCAAAGCGATTGCGCAGCTCCTCGTCCCCGAGCACACCAAACGCCTCATTGATCGCCGCCATTTTATCTTGATCCCCACCCTTGTCCGGGTGGTTTTCGCGCGCCAGTTTGCGGTAGGCCTTCTTGATATCGCCTGGGAGGCAGTGCGGGCACCCCGAGAACCTTGTAGTAATCCTTGGTATTCGCCACCTTGAGTTTCTTCTGGGCTCGAGTCAGGCGCGCATGGATGCCGGCATCCCGTTGGCCAGTCGCTTGGAATGCGGCCGAGTAGGCTCGTACCGCTGCATCCAAGTCCTCCTTGTGCTCTGCCACCGCCCCACGACCGATCAGCGCCTCTGCATTTTCCGATTCGACGGCAAGCACCGCCTCACAATACTTCTCGGCCGCATCCCACTGTTGCCGTTCGTACGAAGCAATGCAGTTGAGTTGAGTCAGCTCGAGCAGAGGTTTGCTCTTGGCGGGAGAAACCCAACCTCGCAGTAGCGGGGGCAAAACGTGGTGGCCCGAGGGCGAGGCAGCATAGAGAGAGGTGAGGTACTCCTCCATGTCTTGGAGCACAGGTGGGGAAGAGACCTTGGGGCCTTTCAGAGCGCTTGCTAGGGCGCGCCACTCGGAAGCAGCCTTAAAGTTGCGTGCCTTGTTGATCGATTTGTTGAAAGCGCGCATCTTGCGCACCGCCCGGGCGCATCGCACGTTGTCCGGATCGCCCGCAAGACACTCCTTGCCCGCAGCGAGGCCCAAGTCCAAGTCCCCTAGCAAGTAGAATTGAACGGCGGCCAAGGTCAGCGACCGCTCCGAACTAGGCGCCGCCTGTTCCAGTCGGGACAAGTCGGCAATCCAGCCCTCAATGTCGCCCGCATACAGAGAACAAGAGGCTTTGGCTTCCCGAGCCACGGTCGAGCCAGGAGAGAGACGAATAGTTGGGTTGCTTGGTCGCGGCACAATTCAGCGTCCTTTTGCAAGCCCGAATC
The DNA here is from genome assembly GCA_003971905.1 of Moniliella sp. 'wahieum'. Taxonomy (NCBI): domain Eukaryota; kingdom Fungi; phylum Basidiomycota; class Moniliellomycetes; order Moniliellales; family Moniliellaceae; genus Moniliella; species Moniliella sp. 'wahieum'. The sequence continues at coordinate 145,917 of RSEE01000003.1, read as the reverse complement.
GGCCATCACTTTCTCGAGAGCGTCGTCGGATGAGATGCGACGAGTTTGGTGACCCGTTGGCTAGCGTGGGCCAAGGACTTGTTCATGCTGGCCACCAGGTCTAGCGCTTGATCCACCTCGGTCAGGATTTTGTCCGCATCTCGCTTGGCCACGCCCTTGGCCCCGCCCTCCAAAGCGCGACGGGCATCCTCCTTGGCCTTCTCCAACGATCCGACCGGAGATTCATACGTGCGCGCTGCACCCGCGCCGGCACATAGTTCGGATCCGCCGCCAGGGCCGCATCGAGCGACTGGGCAGCTGCCTTGGAGCGCGCCATGGCGAGGTGGGCAGTGGCACGACGATAGTGAATCGCCGCCTCGGTTTCGGCGGCGGGGGTGGGGGAGGTGGGATCGGCGACGGAGGCAAGAGCGTCGTCAAGCACAGCAAGAGCAGCGGCTGGGTTGGAGGCTGCCAGGTGGGCGCGCGCCTGGTCGAGCAGCGAGTTGAGGTTGACGGCCGCTGGCGCCCCGTCGCCCGACGCATTGGCCGTCACGGTGACGGCCACCGCGAGGGCGGCGACGCCGGCACGGACAAGAGAGTGGAGACGCATGCTGGTGGTGGTGGTGCGGGCTGCCGAGGCGGCTGGGTGGCGGGGGAAGCGGGGTAGATGCGGCCACGTGGAAGCCAGTGCCACGTCATCCACATTTTTGGCGGTGGGCGGCGGCGGAAGGTGGGAGAAGCGGTGGCACGTGACACGTGAAGCCTCGAGCGGACTCAAATGCGAACTTGAAATGTGCAAGGTGAAGTCAAATGCTGGAAGCGTCCAGAACCTTGCAATTTGAAACGAGGCGATGCGAGCCCAGCGCTGCTACCCCCGTCGGCCTACGCAGTCCCACGTGACCACGCGACCGCGTGACCGCCACTCGCCTGTCCACGTGACAGGCACACTATCCCCCTTGCTCGTCAGCCGTGGTGGCGGCCGCCACAAAAATTGGCTAGCGCAGGCGCTGGAGGCCTCCTGCTCAGCCCGCGGGGCCATCGTTTCTTCCCACCACAACCCTCCTCTCATTTGCCCTTTGCCCATGTCCTACTCCCAGGCGCCACCGTCGTATGACCAGGCGCGCTCCCCGCCGCTCCAAGAAGCCTTCGCATGGCAGCGGAGAGGGCAGCGGCACGTACGAGTCCTGGCCGACGCTCAACCAGCGTCCGCAACGGACCATGGGACGAGGAGGCTGGAGAGCCTTTGTTTTCCGGCGTGGCTTCGGATGCTGATCCAGCCATCCGATCGATGTTTGTGCGCAAAGTCTATGCGGCTCTGTTGCTCAGATGCTGCTTACGACATCTCAAGCTGCTCTTCATTTCATTTACTCGGGCACTACTCAGTACTTTCAGCTGCACCCTTGGCCGTACTTGTGCCTTCCATCGGCACCTTTGTTGCGATGGCTGGGGTTTTTTGGAAGCGACACTCGCACCCAGTACGTCTCATTTTTCCCACTGACGCACGGACAGCCCTGACTGAGCCTCTTCTCCCAGGCCAACTTGTGTTCCTTCCCTCTTCACTGTTTTTTGAGGCCGCGATGGTCGGCACAATCGTGTCATTCTACAGCTCCACGGTGGTGCTCAAGGCGGTCATCCTCACTACCTTTATCTTTGCTGGTCTTACCATCTTTACGCTCAAGTCGGGCTGGGACTTTAGCCAACTGGGCCCTTGGCTATGGGGCTTCCTCTGGCTGTTGATTGGGGTATCGTTTGTCCAGATCTTCTTGCCGTATAGCCAGACGGCCGATCTGGTATTTGCCGTGATCGGTGCCCTCGTCTTTGCTGGGTACATTATGTTTGACACATATACGCTTGTCAATCGCTTGTCCCCGGATGAGTGGGTCGTGCCACCGTGTCGCTCTACCTGGACATTATCAACCTCTTCATCAACATCCTGCGCATCGTTGGCGGGACGGACGATAACTAGAAGAAGTGTGCCTTCTCTCATGTGGCGCCCGATGCGCCGTTCCTTGTTTATCATTTTCCCTGGTTCAACGTCCCCATCTGTTCTGTTTGCTTGCGTGCAGTCTCCTCCTTTTGCAGCAGTGAACCGGCGCGGCTACTCAGGCTGCCCGCATTGAGCTTGCACTGCCTGGCATGAGCAATTTCTTGTCAGATGCGAGCCCTCGACGGTCGTGTCCGCATGATATCAAGTCTCAAGCATCGTCCGTCATATGGGGTGGAGTTGGGCGAGAGCGTGCAAATAGGATCGATGGTGTTGAATACAAAAAGCCCACAGCAGGCACTCGTATTCGAGTCATGCCAGTCATGCCAGTCATCCTAGTCATCGACCTCCCTTTTGAAAGCGGCCCCTGCCTGGCAAGCATGGTCGTAGAGCTTACCTCAGCGGCGACCCACAGGGCCTAGCTGTCTCGGCGGCCAGAAGATTCAAGGTGGGACAGAGTCATTAATTGCAACACAAGTAGTACTGACCTGTCCGCCCCATCCCATCCCATCCCCGTCAGGCCAGCACACGTCTTTGCCGCCGCCCTGCCCGCCCCCCTGCATGGTGCGCAACACCACGCACTCTGCCCAGGCGCTCAGCGGCGCCCCGCCTGTCCGCCCCCGCCACCCCCATTCATACCACCATGACGACCACATGCACCCCCCCCCGCCTCGCCCTCCGCCCGCTTCCCTCCCGCCTCCGCTATTGGCCCACCGAGCTCGACGCCCTCGCCCTCTCATTCGCTCCTCCAAGACGGCCACCCGCACACACGCCCTCCACCTCATCGTCCCCCTTGACGCGGCTCGCGTGGAGACGAGCAAGCAGCGCGCCCAGCTTCTCCTGCTCCTCGCCGACGCCGGGTTGCGGTACGACGACCAGCACTCGCTCAAGCTGGCGCTGGCTGCTGCCTCGCCTCTGCTTGACACGCTCTTCCGTGCCGCCCAGGGGGGGATGCAGTGGCATCGCAAGCGCTCAAGGCTCTGCTGCATCATCTCACCCATCCCAAGGGCTCAGCCCCACGCGCTCGCTCAGCCCTGATCCCTTGGCTGTCCATCGTTTTCCAAACCTTGGTTGGGGCGGGTCCTGCTTATGTACCCGGCTTTAGCAATGCCCCATCTGTCTCTGATGTTGCCAAGCCCCAGATTCACGATGCAAAGGAGACGCTTACGCTCTTGGCACGCGCATTGGACGCCATCCTGGGCGACCATGCCACCAAGCCCAATATCAAATCGGGCGTCTTGACTTGGATTCGCCGAACATTCCGTGATGTATGTAACTTCTCCTACCCCGGATTTTCGCCAACTAACTCCTCTTTTTTCAGTCCCATGATCATTTCGACTTGATCGTGGACACGTTGCTTCAACAAACGGGACCAGCGGCCGTGACGGTTCTCCCGCTCTTGGGCGTATTGGTCGACGTTGCTCTCCGCTTGCGCGCCGGATCCGAGTCAGCCAAAGGACTGCCTGATGGCAAGGGCCGGACCTTCGTTTCCTCCTCCTGCAAAGACCGCATTCTCAGCTTCGTCACGAGCCATATTCTTAGCAGTAAGACCCCCATCCCCCCCCATGCTCTCTCGGCTCTGCACGATTTCTTTGCGGGGCAATTACGCCAGCCGACTTGATGGTTCCTGGAGGGTTCAAGGCGACGTTGGACAAGATGATGCTGCGTTCGCCGGAGATTGCTAGTCCCGTGGCGGCAGCCGTGTATTCGGCTATGACAATCTCGTCATCGGAACAGGCTGCAGAGTTGGGCAAGCAACTTGATGGTCTTCGAGGTCCATTGACCTCCGCTCTCCGTTCTACGACGGCGGCTACTCGTGAGCGAGCGGTTGCATTGGCCGTTGTGTTCCTAGGCAAAGTAGATCCAACTTCGGTGGAAGGCTACGTCAAAGACGTAGCAGCTCAGCTAAAAGCCAACAAGTTTGCTTCGCCCGAGGCTCGCACAGCGTCGCTAGAGACATTGGCGCAATCAACCTCCACTGCTAAGACGAGCGCTGTGGCCGTTCAAGCAGCAACGACACTACTCGAAAAGGAGACGAGTGAAGCTGTTTGCCGTATGGCTTGGGCCGTCCTGTCTGGGCACCTTCCTGTTCTTTTGGACGGCGAGACCCTCCCCGTAGAAGCTGCGGCGGCAGCCAAGTCTATGGCCAAGCATCTCCAAAGCGCTAAAGTCCCGTTGCGCCATGCAGCGTGCGAATATGTTGGTGGCTTTATTTGGGACAAGCTCCTTCCACCCCAACTGGGGGATGGAAGGCACTCGTCGACCTCCTCGTCCCCGCCTGGACGGCCAATTTGGCGGCAGCCGGCTTGGGGTTGAAGGCCCCTGCTGGCCCCCTTGAGGGATACGTTGCCATTTCTCTCCTGAAAGGCCGCTTGCCTTCATGGGACACGTCCGCTGTCAAGGCGCTGTTGGAAAATGCAGTCGTCACCTGTTGGGCTGATGCTGCCATGCCTTCGTTCCTGCTAAACGACAAATTGATTCGCAAAGTTTCCACCGACCACACTGAGCGGCACTGGCAACTGCGCGCCCTTCTTGTTCTGGCCCAGGCTGTGGAACCGAATGAAGATATTATTGGCATCCTTTCGCTCGCCCTTTCGTTGACAGTGACGAACAAATCGCGGCAGTCGCGTTCGTATGCGTCCGACTGGCTATCGGCTTTGGCCAAGACCAAGGTCAGCTTGTCGGCCAAAGTTTTTAACACGGCTGCTGTCGGAGTACTCAAAACCCAAAACGCCACCCCTGTCTCGACAGAGGAAGACACACCCAAGGATGTCTCCTTGCATTTCCGGCCCTTGCTTCGTGTTTTCACCACTCTTGCCGACGTCGACCGACGATCCCTCTCGACCAACGGCAGCAGGTATTGGAGCAACTCTTTGTTCTCGCCCACGTGTACTCTAGTGGGACTCGGAATGAGGCGCGTGGCCTAGCCGTCGGCCTGCACATTGACCTAGCCGACCTGATCAACGACCACTTTGACTCCCTCTGGCTTGCTGTGCATGCCGCCAAGCATGAGCCGGCGCTGACGAGCGCCGCGTTTGCTGCCCTCACTACCATGGTTTCCGTCGCTCCTGAGACGACATTGGCGGAGATTGTGTCCGAGCTGGAGAAGGAGTTGGATGTGTCTCGCTTTGCTGCGCTTAGTACTGATGACATGGCTATCTGGTCCACGCCCGCCGGTGAGCTGTATCACGATTGTTAAGTGCGCAAGGAGCGGGTGCGCCCACCAAAGGCGGCAAGGGGGTGGACAAGTGGGAGCAAGACTTGCGCACTGAACTGGCGCGCAAAAAGGCGGCGACCAAAAAGTTCACCCGCGAGGAACAAAAGCTGATCGATCAGCAGTTGACCAAGGAGGCCGAAATCCGAGCCAAGGTGGACCTGGTTCGGAATTCACTCCTTCGCGGATTGCGGATCGTGCAGGCGCTGATGGCGGGAGAAAGTGAGGAGACAGCGTCATATATCCTGGGGTTGACAAAGCAGGTTCTTGCCCTGGCCCGACAGGAGACGGTCAACACGCTTGCTCCGTTTGTTTGCTTTGACATGCTCACCGCGCTCAATACGGTTGCCTCGGCCCGTTTGGGTACCACGGCCGCTGTGCTTCCCGCCGCCCTACTTCGCACCGTGGATGACGAAACGGTTCCTAAATCTTTCCAGTTTGAGCAATACAACGAGATGGTCCTGCGCATCCTTTACCGTCTCCGCGTTTTGGCTGAGCAGATGCCGCTCGACCTCGGGACGATTTCGCTTTTGACTCCCCTCTTGTCGGCCATCATTCTCCGTGGCGGTTTGGCGGTCCCCACAACGGACGAGGCAGGTGAGCCCTTGAAGGCAGATGAGCGAGAGAATGCGGTGCTGGAGCAAGTCCAGTTGGCGTTGGACATCATTTCGTACCATGCAGGGCAATGCGACGACCCGCGCTGGCCCCGCGCCGACTTTATCGCTGCCTTGCTTCATGTGGTTGCCAAGCATACCCAGCTGGCCAAGGACGCCGTCAGTGCCCTGCGGAGCATGGGCGAGGCCATGGCCTCTTCCTCTCTCCCGTCGGAAGTCACCACACTTCTTACCCACTCCTTGGCCGACGAGGTCTATGTGCGGACGGGCGCACTGCAGGCGCTGCAATTCCTCGACCTGACCATGCCCGAGGTGGGATTTCCGTACCCCCTCTGGCTGGCCGCGCACGACACGGACGAAGAAAACGCGCGCTTGGCCGAACAGGCGCTGGACGAGAACGATCTGGAGGTGCCCAATGCGTATGCCACCAGCCTCTTGGCCTTGTTGGAACACCCCAACGAGTACCCTCGCACCCGGGGTCCCTTTGCCCTGGCCGGCGCGGCCGAGATGCATCCCGAATCCATCCGTGACGTGATGGCCAAGTTGATGGAGCTGTATCGCGAGCGTGCCAAGATCCTCGAGGCAGAGTATGACCATTACGGCATGCTGATCCCCGGTACCGAGAACCGAGAAGACCCCTGGCGGATCCGTCAAGCGATCGCTGTCAGCTTTGCTCAACTCGCGCCGCTGCTCGGGTCGGAGGAGGTGGTTCCCTACATTGACTTTATGATTCGGGACCAAGCTTTGGGAGACCGGAGCGAGGTGATGCGGGTGGCCATGCTGGAAGCAGCCACGACAGTGATTGATGACCATGGCGCAGCGCAGCTGGATACCCTTATGAAGGTGCTCCAAACACATCTTGATGCTGTGGCCAACAAGGCCGCCGATGGCGTAACGGAAGCGGTGGTGGTCCTGCTGGGTAGGTTGGCAAGCCACCTCAAGCCGAGCGACAGGCGATTGGTGGACAACTGCTGGACGCGCTTCACTCGAGCTGGTCCAAAGCGCCGTGGCCGATTGCTTACCGGCCCTGATCCGTGTGGCTCCCCAGCGGGCGGCCAAGCTGGTGGACAAGTTGTTTGATGAACTTCTCACCGGCTCAACCTATGCTATGCGTCGTGGGGCTGCGTATGGTATCGCGGGTGTGGTCAAGGGGCGCGGGATCAGTTCCATCCCCGAATTCAAGGTGATGGACCGCCTTTCCGAAGCAGCGAGTAGCAGCAAAAACCAGTACCGTCAAGGGGCCATGATGGCGTACGAAACGCTCACCGTAAGCTTGAAGGTGCTGTTTGAACCGTACCTGCTGGACATTCTTCCTCAGCTTCTCTCGTGCTTTGGCGACCACAACAATGACGTTCGCGAGGCGACCCAAGACGCCGCGCGTGCGATCATGCAAAACATTTCCGGCCACTGCGTCAAGCTCATTCTTCCCGACCTGCTCAGTGGCTTGAACGACAAGCAATGGCGTTCCAAAAAGGGGGCGGTAGAACTGTTGGGCGCAATGGCGTACTGCGCGCCGCGGCAATTGTCCACTTCGCTTCCCAAGATCATCCCGTCACTAAGTAGTGTGCTGAGCGACTCGCACACCCAAGTCAAAGCCTCGGCCAATCGGTCGCTGAAACAGTTTGGCGAGGTGATCACCAACCCTGAAATCCGCAAGCTTTCCTCTCGGCTGCTACAGCACTGATCAACCCCAATGACAATACGGCCAAGGCGCTCAAGGCGGTGCTCAACACGAGCTTGTGCATTACATTGACTCGGCCTCGTTGGCGCTGTTGATGCCGATCGTCGAGCGAGGGCTCAAGGAACGCGCGGCGAGTATGCAGGGGGATGCGACGCGCATTTGGTGGCACCTTCCGGCCTGACTGATTCACGCGCTTTGTTCCGTACACGCGCCAGCTCATGCCGCTCCTGCGCACGGTCCTGGTCAGTCCTTGCCGAAACGGCCGCGGTGGCAGCTCGGTCGTTGGGCACGACTGGTGGAGCGGTTGGGCGAGGCCCCTTTATTGACCTGGTGCCTTCCTTGCTGAAGTGCTGCGCTCCGATGCATCCGGGGTGGACCGCCAAGCGCAGCCCAGGCTTGGCTGAAATCTTAGCGGGGGCTAGGCACGGAACGGATGGAAACTTGTTGCCCGAGATTATCCAGAGTGCCGCCAGTGGCCGAGCGTACGTGCGCGCGGCTACATTTCGCTCCGATCTACCTGCCGGCTACGTTTGGCTCGCGGTTTGCGCCACACCTGGGCAAGATCATTCCTCCCATCCTGGTTGGACATTGCGGACAGCACCGAGAGTGTGCGGGATGCCTCGATCGGCAGACGGATGATCATGCCAACATCGCAACGTGCTATGGAGCTGCTGCTGCCGAGCTGGAGCGTGGGATGTTTGTGAGGAATGGCGGATCCGCTTGTCGTCGATCCAGTTGGTGGGCGACCTGCTCTCTTCCGTCTGTCTGGCATTTCGGGTAAGGCCGAACTGGCGGATGAACAGACGGATGAGTTTTGGAAGATGCCGACGCCAACGAGGAAGCGGCCGCTGCTGCGGGCGGGAACAGTGTCCAACAAGGCGTTGACGAAGCGCTGGGTGCCGAGCGGCGGGATAAGGTGCTGGCAGCCATTTACCTCATTCGCCAAGACCCGTATATGCCGGTACGCCAGCAAGCCGTGCACACCTGGAAGCGCTCATCATCAACACGCCTCGCACCGCTCGGGAAATTCTGCCAACGATGATCGACATGATCATAGGTCTCCTGTCGGCGCCGGGGTGGAGCAACGCGAGATTGCTGGTCGCACCCTGGGCGAGCTGGTGCGCAAGCTGGGTGAACGCATCTTGCGGGACACGATCCCCATTTTGCGCAACCGTGGGGTCACGTCGGATGAGGTGCCAGTCCGTGCGGGTGTGTGCGTTGCGGTCAATGACATTCTGACCCATGCTACCAAGAGTACGTTTTGTGTTCGTTTTTTTTCGTTGGGGAAGGTGGATTAACTGACACGTTTTTTCGCAGACCAACTGGAGGATCACGAGGGCACGATCATCGCCATCATCCGCCACGGTCTGGTTGATTCGTCCGAGGTGGTGTGCGGCACTCGGCCGCATTGGCGTTCGACACGGCGCAAGAGATCTTGGGTGCCAAAGCCATTGCGATACAATTCCCACGTTGCTCGAGGCGATGGCCGACCCGGAAAACCCTGGGTCGGGCACGGCGCTGGCTGCTCTGCGCGAAGTGATGCGCGCCGGGCCGAGGTGGTGTTCCCCGTGCTGGTGCCGACGCTGACACAGCAGCCCATCACAGGCTTCAATGCGCGTGCATTGACGGCGCTGGTCAGTGTGTCGGGGAAGGCGCTGAATCAGGTCTTGTCCAACATTCTCACTGCTTTGGCGGTTACCCTCGAGCGCCATGCGGCCACCATGCCGACAGAGGAGCAGGAGAGCCTTCAAGAAGCAGTGCGGGCCAACTTAGCTTCCGTCGGAGACGGAGAGGGGTTGCACCAGCTCATGATGCTCCTTCTTGGGGGCGGGTGGCTCGGCGCCCGAACGACGGGCAACAGGCTGTGCGTTTATGGCCACGTTTGCCGGCGTGATGCAAGCGCACCTGTCGCTGGAGGATTACCGGGTGTTGTGGCTTCGCAAGCTGTTGGCCCTGTTTGAGGATTCAGAGGACTCGGTCGTGGCCGCGGCACACCACGCGCTCGAAGCTGTGCTCAAGACGGTTCCCAAGGCAGAAATCGAGACGGTGGTGGTACCGGTGCGGCACATTGTGGACAGTTTGGGCGAATCGGTCGCGGGGTTTTCACGGCCCAAGGGAGTGGCGCCTTTGGTCCCCGTCTTCTTGGCCGGCCTGCTCAACGGCACGGCCGAGCAGCGGGAACAAGGTGCCTATGGCTTGGCCGACTTGGTGCAACGCACCGACGCGGTCAACGTCAAGCCCTACATCATCCCGATGGTCGGGCCCTTGATTCGCCTGGCGACGCCACACCCCGGCCGTCAAGCAGGCCATCTTGCAGGCGCTGACGGTGATCCTGGACCGTGTGCCGGCGCTGTGCCGCCCGTCTATCCGCAGCTGCAGCGCAGCTTCCAAAAAGCGCTCAACGATCCCAGCTCCTCCACGTCCGCACGCGCGCGCAGCGCAGGGCTTGGGCACGCTCATGCTGTACCAGCCGCGCGTGGACCCGGTTTGTGGCTGAGCTGGTGCAAACCATCGAGCAAGGTCTTGGGACGGTGGCTACGGACCAGCAGCTGGTCGCCGAATCGGCGGCGACAGCGCTGGTGATGGTGCTGGAAAAGGCGCCGGGATGAACATGTCGGAGAAGGCGTGGGTGCAGGTGGGCGAGCTGTGCCAGGCGGCGTTTGGGGACGCGCGGGAGCCTCTGAAGGCCGCGGTGGCCGAGCTGGCGGGGCTGGTGGCCGCGTCGGATGTGGCAGCGGACGGGGAGGTGGCGGCGCGGCTGCAGGCGATTGTGCAGGCCGTCGTGGCCGACACGGACGCGTACATGGCGGCGCATGTGGTGCGGGCGCTGGCGGTGCGGGCGGCCGAGGCACTGTATGCGCTGACGACGCGCCTCGAGCTGCTGCGGCCGCTGCTGGTGCGCCTGCTGGAGTGGAGGGGCAGAGTGGCGCCGTGGCGGACGGCGCGCGAGGCACGCGACGCGTTGCGCGCAGCCGAGCCGTGGAAGAGCGATGGGTTTGTACAGGACCACCTGTAGGTATTGTCATTCGCATGCGCCACAGCACCCGGCATCCTTAGTCCCTCTCGTGTGGTAGCATTCATTTGAATAGTCAACTTCAACACGTTCAGCTGGCGGGAGCAGTGACGAGGTGGTGATGGCAGGCTCTCAGATCGGAGGCCCAGGGACCGTAAGGGCATAACGCGCATAACGCGTAAGGACTCAACGCAGGCAAGCCTGAGGAGGTGGATATGCCAAGTGGGCCGATCTCGAGCAGGCTGTCGGCCGCTGTCACGCGCACCCCGATGTGGCGTGTACCGTGGTTTACCCCAGTGGGACGGGCTACTTGGGCTACTTTTGCACTCGGAAGATGAATGGATTCATGAGGCGGCGTACATACACCCCCCGCCCCGCACTGGGGCAGGAGCGGGAAGAAGGCATGGATGCAGAGCGAATAGGTTGTTTTGCGGGTGCGCAGGACTGCATCCACTCGAGATCGTCAAGTGAATGCGTCCGCCAGCGCGCGGTTAGCGGTTAGCATGCTCATCGATGATGGATGAGGAGCGGTGCCTCATTAATCACGTTTGGCGCGCCCATTCCCGTTGGGTTCGCGTTGGGGCCCAGGCGCCTTTCACACGCACCGGCGCTGAGTGCTCAGGCGGCCAGGGCTGCGGTATTAATTATTCCCACCGCGACAGCGTGGCTGCTGCTGCCGCCGGGCTGGACGCAGACAGGCCACGCAGGTGAAAACGCGGCGGCGAGAATGCGGCGCGAGGCGAGGCGAGGCGTGCAAGCCAAGCGGAGCCTGCGCTGAGAGTGGGCGCCTCCCGCCACGTCCCGCCCCCACGCATCACCCACCCGCCCGCTCACCGCTCGCCCATCCTCCCGCCGCCGCTGAAAGCGTCCGCCCGGCCCAGCACAAACCCACACTCGTCCCAGAAGGCCAATAAAAGGCACCCCCCCCCCCGCGCATCGCCTCCCAGCCTCTGTCTCCGCCACCACCCCCACCCCCATGTCTGCCGCCGCCTCCGCCGCCCCACCCCCGCCCCCGTCGCCGCCGCCTACTCGCCCCATGCCGACGCGTTCAACCTCACCCCCACCTACCACGAGGTTGTCATTGTCGCGGCGGCGTGTCGTCGATTGGCATGACCATCCAGCTGGAGCAGAAGCTGGGCGTGACCGATGTCTTGATCCTGGAGAAGGAGAACGGCCTGTCGGGCACATGGCACGTCAACTCGTACCCCGGGTGCGCCTGCGACATCCCCGCCGCGCTCTACTCGTACTCCTTTGCTCAGAACCCCTACTGGTCCAAGATGCATCCCGGTGTGGCCGAGCTCAAGTCGTACTTTGAGAAGGTGGCCGACAGTACCATGTGTCCCCCCGTGCCCGCCTAAACACGGTCGTTCTCGAGTCGCGCTTTGACGATGCGACGGGCCTCTGGCACTTTATCGCCCAAGATGTCAACCCCCCAACGATGGCTCGCCTCCTGCCCAGTACCACTACGTCAGCAAGATTTTCGTCATGGCCGTCGGCGGCTTGAGCGAGCCCAACAAGATCGACATTCCCGGCCACGAGAAGTTTACCGGCCCCATCTTCCACTCTCAGCGGTGGGACCACAGTGTGGATCTGAAGAACAAGGATGTGATTGTCGTTGGCAATGGCTGTACTGCTGCCCAATTGGTTCCCATTGTCCGGCGGGAGGCTAAGAGTTTGACCCAGTTTGCCCGTTCCAAGCACTGGATTGCACCGGTGCCTCACAACCCGCTGGAGGACTACGTTCCCGGATGGAAGTGGCTCATTCGTCATGTGCCGCTCATCATGTGGATCAACCGCAGCCTTGTCTTTTTCGTCACCGAGTTTACCTTCAACCTGGTCAAGTTGGGCAAGTTTGGTAATCTGTTGCGCGCGCTGTGGAAGCGCTACTGCATTTCCCATGTCCACCGCCTCGCGCCCAAAAAGTACTGGGACCTGCTCATTCCGTCCGACAAGGAAGTCGTCGTTGGCTGCAAGCGTCGCATTTTCGACAACGACTACCTCGCCAGTCTCAATGCGCCCAACATTGAGCTCATCCCGGAGAACCTGCAGAAGATTGGGAAAGACTACGTCGAAACCAAGGATGGCCGCCAAATCCACGCGGATGCGATCATTATGTGCACTGGTTTCTCCATGCTTCGTGCAGGGTTCCCCATGTTCATCTATGGTCGCAATGGCGAGGAGTTGCACCAGCACTGGGCCACTTATGGCCGCGGAGCCAACTATGCCTACCGGTCCTCGATGCAAGCCAACTTCCCCAACATGGGCATTCTGATGGGTGCCAACTCGGCTACAGGCCACACTTCGTACGTCTTGCCCGCTCTCTTGCTTTGTCTGGTGGAGTTCCTGCTGACCTTGTTTCTTATTTTTTTTCTTTCCATCTCCAGGGTCATCTTCACGTCCGAGTCGCAGTACCGCTTCTTGCTCGAGGTGTTCAAGCCGATTCTTGTTGCCCCCGGGCCGACGTGCGGTGCGATCAAGCACTCGCCCTTGCCGCAGAGTCGGGAGCACGACGCGGGTCTGGCGCCTGTGGACCGCCAAGTGCCTACCGTCGAGGTAACCTTGGCGGCCGAACTGAACGACCTGAACTGGGTGTGCAAGAAGATGACGCAGACTGTGTTCAACCTCGACTGTGGCGCGTGGTACAAGGACCGCAGGGGCGTGTGACGGCGATGCACCCCGACAGTCAGATTGCGCTTCGTCGGCGACTCACGTTCCCCAACTGGTCCGACTTGGCCTACACCAACTTGCCCAACCATGCGCAGGTACCGGCAACGATGCCGTGGTGGAAGTGGTACGGCAACCGGATCTTTGGTCTGGGCGCGCTGCCCATTGTGGACAAGGACGATGCGGCAATTGCGTATGCCAAGCCCTATGGCTCGCGCGCCGCCGAGGCCGAGGCCCAAAAAACCAAGTAGGTCCTTCGCCCGCGCCGCTCTCCTCGTCTCTTCCCATTTTATGTCCTGTGTATGTCGTTGTCACTACCATGCTTTTTTCCCTTGTGTATCTCTGCGTGGCGGGGCCTTGCCATATAACGCATGGAACGTTGGAAGCCATTCGTCGCCAGAGGGGGGCCGAGGGGAGATGGGAGATCACATGAGAGGCTCACATGGGAGAGCGGGTGGGAGAGGGTTGCTTGTACTTGGGGTACGAAGGGCGGAAATGGCGAGGGTTAGGGACTAGTTGGCCTGCTCAGCGGTGAGGCGCACCAGGGATGCGCACCCGAATAAGCGAGACCAACCCCGCGATCGAGCGGGGATAGGAAAGGGTAGGAGCAGGCTGCATGTAGTATGAACGGTGACCGGTGATCGATGTTCTCGCTGATTGATCGATGAGGATCCATTCCATCGATTACAGTCAGACAGGGGGTACATAATCTCTAGCAATGGACAGACACACCAGCCCTCCACAGGGGTAAGGAAGCGTGCAGCATGGACTTGATGTATGGCGATTACGTTGATTAATGACTGAGGCTGCAGCGTCCGGTGGAGTTGCCGGAGAATCCAGGCTGAGCCCAGCGGCTGAGCTCTGGTCTGTAAACGTGGAAACGTGGACAAGGAAGCGAGGGGCTGGGGCGCCAGCATCAGCAGGCTGGGCCGAATAATGAGCTGACTCGAAGCTGAGGCGGCGCGGAGTAGAGCGGCGCAAGCGGCCGCTTTCAGCACGCTCGGGATTGGCACAGGCGCAGTCCCGGTCCGGCTCGGGTAGCAAGAGCGCGGCCGCCGTGGAGGATGTGACGAGGGCGGAGATGCACAGGAGGCAGATGGAGATGGCTGCGTACTACCTCAGTGGCTGTTTCTTTTCCAGAGCAAACCAAAGCCGCCAGGCAAACGCAGGGGCTAGGGTTGTGCTCGTCATGCATAGGCGGTGCCGGCGTGGCGCGGGGGCAGTGGTGAAAAAGCGAAGAACGCGGCGGCCTGCATTCGACAATCGACCATCCCCGGGCGTCTGAGGCGTGACGTCAGACACAGCCTCCGCAGCCTCCGTGCGGTGCAGTGCCACCCGTCACCGCCCACCGGTCACCGGTCCCCCCCACATCCGACGGGCGAAGAAAACGACGGACGGGAAGCGAAGAAAGAAATAGTCCGACGAGCGGACAAAGAAGGCTGGCTCCGTGCCGGCCGCGGCTGCAGCTCCTTTTAACGGCCACAGCCGCAGCTCACACCCCGCCGCTTCTGCCTTCCACCTCGCCACCTCTCGCGCTTCCCCCCCCACCCCCCCATGGCTGCCATGATGATGGCAGGCGAGCCGCCGCCCAGGCCCACGCCCTTGCTGCCCCCACATCGGCCCTTGCCCCCGCTGCCGCCCGCCCCTGTCCTCGTCCGCGTCTCCCATCCGCGCTTGCCCTCCCCCCCACCTCGGTTCGCCGCGCCTTCTCGACGCCCACGCCCAAAACCCACGCTGTGGCTGCTGCTGCGACCACCAAGCAGCACATCAAGTGTGTCTGTGCTCCGGCGCCTCTGCCCTGTTCTGTCTGCACTGGTACTGACCTTTGTGTTCCTGTGTGCGTTGCAGTGAGTACCCCCGTCCCACGCCAGCCCCTTCGTTTCAAGCCCCGAGCCTGCGCCCGAACCATCAGCGGAGGAGGAGGAGCTGGATCATTCCTTTGTGGGTATGACTGGCGGTCAGATTTTCCACGAAATGATGCGGCGGCACAATGTCAAGCACGTGTTTGGCTACCCTGGTGGCGCTGCGCTGCCCGTCTTTAGTGCGATCTACAAGTCCCCCTACTTTGACTTTGTTTTGCCGCGTCGGGAAGACGGGGCGGGTCATATGGCGGAAGGGTACGCTCGTGGTCGGGCAAGCCGGGTGTGGTGCTGGTCACGTCGGGCCCGGGTGCGACGAATGTGGTGACGCCGATGCAGGACGCTCTGTCCGACGGGCTTCCGCTGGTTGTCTTTTGTGGGCAGGTGGCCACGAGTGCGATTGGGTCGGATGCGTTCCAAGAAGCCGACATGGTCGGCATTTCGCGCTCGTGCAAAGTGGAACGTGATGGTCAAGAGTGTTGAGGAGCTGCCGCGTCGGATTAACGAAGCGTTCAAGATTGCCACGTCGGGCCGACCGGGTCCGGTGCTGGTGGACTTGCCCAAAGACATTACTGCTGGTGTGCTCCAGCACCCGATTCCCTTTTCCAGCACCCGCCCCAACGAGGCGGCCATTCCCTCGCGTGCGACCGCCGCCCGACGTGCGATTCCGCGCCATTCGGCTTCGACCCCTGCCTTGAGCGCGCAGATGCAAGAGGCCGTTCGTCTGATCAACCAGGCCAAGCGGCCTGTCATTTATGCTGGCGCTGGCATTCTGTCCTCGCCCGAGGGCCCCAACTTGCTTGCTCAGCTTGCTGAGACGGCCAGCATCCCGGTCACCACCACCCTCCAGGGCTTGGGCTCGTTCCCAGAGACGAACGAACTGTCGCTGCACATGCTCGGCATGCACGGTTCTGCTTATGCCAACTTGGCGATGCAAGAGGCGGATGTGATCATTGCCCTCGGCGCACGGTTTGACGACCGTGTGACGGGACGGGTGGACGAGTTTGCCCCCGTGGCGCGCAAGGCCGCCGTCGAAGGTCGCGGTGGCATTATTCACTTTGAGATTATGCCCAAGAACATCAACAAGGTGATCCAAGCGACGTGTGCGATTGAGGGCGACGTGGTCAAGAACCTGGGGGAGATGTTGGGGGAGATTAAGGCGGTTCCCAAGTCGGAGCGCGAGCAGTGGCTCGGTGCGATTCAGTCGTGGAAGAAGCGGTATCCGTTCACCTATACTCCCTCCGACCCACCAAGGGAGAGATGTTGAAGCCGCAAGAGGTCATCACCGCGCTGGATGCGGCGGTGGCCAAAGCTGGGCGTAAGGCCGACACGATTATTGCCACGGGCGTCGGACAGCACCAGATGTGGCGTGCCAGTTTTACCGATGGACCAATCCGCACACGTGGGTCTCCTCTGGCGGTCTGGGTACCATGGGCTTTGGTGTGCCATCGGCGATTGGGGCCAAAGTGGCGTCGCCGAAAAGACGGTGGTGGACATTGATGGCGATGCCTCCTTTTCCATGACGGCCATGGAGCTGGCCACGGCGGCGGAATTTGGAATTGGGGTCAAGGTGCTGGTGTTGAACAATGAGTTCCAAGGCATGGTTTGCAATGGCAAGACTTGTTTACAATGCCGAGTACGCCCATACCAAGATGACCAATCCCAACTTTGTCAAGTTGGCCGAGGCGATGGGCATCAAGGCGCTGCGGGTGGACAGTGCGGCGGACCTGCCGGCCAAGATGGACGAGTTCCTCAACTACCCCAATGACAAGCCCATCTTTATGGAAGCACGGGTGACGCGCACCGAACACGTCTTCCCCATGGTTGCCGCAGGCAAGGCGCTCAACGAGTTTATCGTGCACGAGTCGCTGCGCGAAAAGAGCTCGTGAGACCCGACCGCTGCCTGTCCTCGCCTTTGTTGTCCAGCGGAGGCTTCTCCTTTTGATCCGGGGCTATTGCTTGCCTCCGCTATCGCACTGGCTTCAAAATGTGCATGTGTGCATGTCCTGGCTTGCATGCATCTATGTATACCGCATCTTCTCCCTCTCTTCTACTCTACCATGCCATCTTCTACTCTTGGATCAAACATACTATGTCTCCTTCCCTTCTCCTGCCGTTCGTCCTTCCCCGCCCTTTCTCACAGGGTCGGCGCCGATGACGGCAGCATGTGCCCGGCTGGTGTGCGACTGGATGTGCCATTGCTACTGTACAAAAATGCCATGAACATCGATCTGATTGCACCGCAGCGAAAGCGGACGTAGGGCGGTACTTCTCTTCTGTGGACCTGTCGACTATCGTTGCGCGCCGGAAATGGGCTGCGGAGCTTTACCGAGGCGCTGACAACAGCTGTTGGCGTTGCAGACATCCTCGGTCGTCCAACCTCGATAAGCCCGTTGTGGGGCGGCAGGAGTGCGGCAGGGCGCGGAGGCGGCGTTAGAAGGGCTGTCCATGTCATTCATGTGACCACTACAGTGAGTACGGAGTATGGGTAGCTGTGACTAGACTGGGGACCGGTGACCGGTGAACGGTGACTAGTAATTCATGATTGTCACGAGTGAGCTAGTGAGTACTGAGTACAAGCGACAGCGTGAGGATCGATGGATCGATGACCTGTGCCGGACGCACTAGCGCACTGGCCCTCCGCCTTGGCCGTCCCGGCACAGCCCCTCTTCCCTGGCTGCTGGGCCAAGAGGGGCGCCATGCGCCTGGTGTCACACACGCCCTGTGCTGGCGGTGGGGGTGCGATAGGCGCAGACGGGTGCAGTGGCGTGGAGCCAAACAGTGCGGGACGCCAGGCAGGCGGCCAGCACGGCGGAAGATCGATACGCAATCTGAGATTGAGATCGGCAAACGGGTGTTCAATCATTAATCAACGTTCAACGTTCAACGTAGGCACCAATAGCTCCAGCCACGCCAAGGATCGACAGGGTTTAGCCTGAATATAGAAGCAGGTGTCCGAGGCCAGTATCTATCAGCCCCCTTTCCTCCACCCCCCACGTCGCCCTACGCCATGTGTGGCATCTTGCCTACGTCAACCACTTGACAGACGTGCTCGGAGTCAGATTGTTGACAACGTCAATGGTTTGGCTCGCCTCGAGTACCGCGCTACGACTCGGCCGGCATTGCCATCGATGGCGATGCCCGCAGGAGGTGCTTATCTTTAAACAGGTTGGTAAAGTCGCTGCCCTGCGCAAGCACATTGACCAGAGTCCAATCGACTTTACCAAAACCTTCACCTCTACATGGGCATGCTCATACGCGTGGGCCACCCACGGCCAGCCCTCCAATGAACTGTCACCCGCATCGTTCCGACGTCAAGAACCAGTTCACTGTTATCCACAACGGTATCATCACAAACAAGGAGCTCAAGTTGTCCTGGAAAAGAAGGGGTTCCTGTTTGAAACCGAGACAGACACCGAGGCGGTGGCCAAGCTGTGTCTCTACCTCTTCAACGAGGCCCAAAACCAAAAGCACAAACCTGACTTTACTACGCTCATCAAGAGCGTCAAGGAGCTCGAGGGTGCTTTCTCCTTCGCTTCAAATCCTCCCACTTTCCCGGCGAGATGGTTGCGCCCGCCGTGGATCGCCTCTCCTGATTGGCGTCAAGACAGAGAAGAAGCTCAAGGTGGATTTTGTCGACGAGTAGAGCTTGGCACTGGCACGGATGATGCTGATTCACACCTGGCCAATCCGGGCCTACTCGCGCTCGGGCATGAGTCAGGCTCCGTCGGGCAACGGCCTACAAGTACCGCAACCGGGGATGTGCGTACCCAGAGTCGCTCGTTTCCTCTCGGATGATGGCTTGCCCCAACCGATCGAGTATTCATTGCGTCGGACGCCAGCGCGATCATTGAACACACCAAGCGTGTTCTCCCTCGAGGATGACGACATTGCCCACATTGGCAATGGTCAGCTCCACATTCACCGCTTCGTCGCAACGATGCCATCTCATCTATGCGCTCCATTGAGACGCTCGAGATGGAGCTGGCCGAGATTATGAAGGGCCGTTTGAACACTTATGCAAAAGGAGATTTATGAGCAGCCCGAGTCGGTGGTCAACACAATGCGGGGGCGCGTCAACTTTGACACGCGCCAAGTCACCCTGGGAGGCCTGTCGCAGTTCCTCAACACCATCCGCCGTGCCGACGCATTGTGTTTGTGGCGTGTGGGACCTCCTTCCCACTCATGTTTGGCGGTAGTCCCTGCGGTTCCCACAGCATTTTCTGTTTGCGTGGTTGGCATGGCGTCCTGACGAACGTTGTGATTGCATTAGACCCGGTCCGTCTTTGAAGAGCTAACGGAGATCCCTGTATCGGTGGAGCTGGCCTCGGACTTTCTCGATCGCAAGTCGCCCATCTTTCGGGACGACGTGTGTGTGTTTGTGTCCCAGTCGGGAGAACGGCGGACACGATTTTGGCAATGCGCTACTCGCTGGAAGGGGGGCCCTCTGTGTCGGAGTGGTCAACACTGTTGGTCCAGCATCTCGCGTGAGTCGCACTGTGGTGTGCACATCAATGCCGGTCCTGAAATTGGTGTAGCCTCAACCAAAGCATACACTTCGCAGTACATTGCCCTGATCATGATGGCTGTGCAGTTGTCGGAAGACCGAGTATCCAAGCAGGAGCGGCGCAAGGCAATCATCGATGGCCTGCACGAGCTGCCAAACCAGATCCAGAGTGCTGGAACAGGACAAGCAACTGCAAGTCATGGCCTACCAGACGTGGCCAAAGAACGTCGCTGCTGATCATGGGACGTGGGTACCAGTACGCCACGTGTCTTGAGGGCGCACTCAAGATCAAAGAGGTGTGCTACATGCATTCCGAGGGCATCTTGGCCGGAGCTCAAGCACGGTCCACTAGCATGATTGACGAGTCGATGCCGGTGATCCTGCTGATGACCAAGGACCGCTGTATCCCAAGTGCACTCGGCCTTGATGCAGGTCACGGCGCGCAAGGGCCAACCGATCATCACTGCAACGAAAACGACGAGGAGATTGGAAAAGAGGCAAAGACGATCCGGGTGCCATCGACGGTGGATTGCCTGCAAGGCTTGCTGTCGATTGTGCCGCTGCAGCTGCTGTCCTACCACCTCGCTTGCGCAGCTGGCGTCAATGTCGATTTCCCCCGCAACCTAGCCAAGAGTGTGACGGTCGAGTAAGGGGGTTCTCTTTCTTACTACTATACGTCTTCTTAGCCCCCGCCCAGGGCTGCTCCCCTTGCCTCTCGTCTCTCTCTTCTTTTAATCTCTTGCATACCTTCTCATCGTCTTTGCTTTTCGCATCTCCCCGTCTACGCTATGTATATGCTCTATCGTTTCCTGTCTGTCCGTTCTTTGCCTCATTCGGTCTCTTACCTGTTATTTTTTAGCCTTTGTTATGGTGACTCATTAAACCCCTTTAGACACTGAATTGATGGTTATAGCTTCAATCTGCAGAGCCATTTCGTTCCTATTAGACCTCTTCTCAAGACATGGATAGGCCCCGACACGACTCGTTCCCACTTTGCACTTGCAGCTTTTCGTTTCAAGCCCACGTTTCAACCCACCACTGCTTTCCGTCGCTTTGTGCATCTTTTCATACGTTCCTTCTCATCCCCTTTTGCCGCTAGCCCGAGGAGCAACCGTTCTTACTTCACAGTATACTGAGCAACTCTCGCTCTCCCCCATACTATACTGCACCTCCTTCCGCATATATAGTAGCGCTGTTGCAAGCACGGTCAGCATCACGGATCGACGGTCTCCCCCATTCCTTCTAGCCAACGAGTTCTCCACCATCACATTAATAACAAACGCAGGGCGTTAACACGTCGTATGAAAGTAGGCGTGAGAGGAGGACTGAGCAAACGGGGGGACGAAATACGTATGCGATCCCGTCGACTTTGCCTCCTTTCGCTTGGCTCCTTAGCCTCCTCCTCATCGCCCTTGGCCTCTTCCTGAGGCACCTACTTACTCTTCTTCTCAATGACTAGAGCTTTCCCCTTTCTGAATCTGTTTGAATACCGTCTGGAACCCTTGAGCATCTGATTGGGGGGAAAGGTCACAGTACAGCTCATAAACCGTGATCGGAATCACCTACTTTTCGTATTGGCAAAGCGGATCGCCGGCCTCACGGACTGTGGTTCACCACCATACACGACGGCCGCCGCATTGTACACCCACCAACGGTCCGAAGAGACATCGGGTTTGAGCGCGCAATATCGGGAGTGGGGAGAATGCGGGTCAGCAAAACGCCCCGCGTACTTTAAACGCAACAAAACATGGTATGGTACTGTAGCGGTTTGCGAGTTGAAGGCTCTTGACACCACGCATCACAACACGGCTGTTGCTGGGTTGCCTGTACTGAAGCAGGCGTTAGTACGTCGCCTGTCCCACGCTCTTTCCACTGCTTGCCCTCAGAGTCGAAACGAAATAGTTTAATTTATAGCGCAGCTGTGATGCCTGTGAATGGAGGATGGCAGGAAGGGGATTGGTTCGTCATTGTCAGGCCTGCGAGCCAGCATGGACAGGGCGACACTTACATCTTGAACACAACATTCTCATCCTCCTCAAACATCTTGGTCTCCACCTGCTTTTTGAGCTATACTAGATGGCCGCTAGATGACCGCTAGATGACCGGCTCGTCCTGATGCGCGTCGTTCTCCTCTCTCGCCCGTATCGGTTCTAACAGAGGTGAGGGGATCATTCGTGGGATCTGGCGCAGACATAGCTATGGTAGGGAGGCGGTAGTGGCCACTTGGGACGGCGGGCTGCGGGCCAGATGTCTGTCTAATCAAAGGTGGGTTCCGGCGCAGGTGTCCGCTTGGTTATCGAGGTGCTATAATAAGGGGCTGGCGCACTGGTACCGATGAGCCTACCTCGATGATGAATGATCGATGGTCGATGACCGGTGACCGGTGAACCGGTGATCCTGCATTTCATTTTCAGTGCAGTCTTGCCCTCCTCGCCAGTGCCCTCCAATTCCGCCCCAAAGTTGGGATGCATTACCTAATTCCGCGTCTCGCCTCCCGCCGCGTACAGCCCGCAGGCATCCAAACAAGCAGCAACGCCTGGCGGCGACCAGCAAGAATCTGGCCATCGCCTCCTGCGTTCTGCCCACCGTCTGCGAGTGCGTCCGTGGTTGCGTCGGCGTCTGCGTTTGCATCTGTGCCTTCCCCCTTCGGCCCTTCTCACAACTGGCACCATGGCTGGACCCGCGGGCCCCCCGCCCGGCTTCTCGGGCCCACCCCCTGGCTTCCCTGCCCCCCTCCGGGGTTTTGCCCCCTCGCCACCTGCCCCCGGTGAGCTTCCGCACCTCGACGTGGCGACTCTTGCGTCCAAGTCGCGCAAGTGGAAGCAGCAGCAGTCTCTCCCGCTTCGGCGACCGCAAGGGCAAGACCGCCTTTGTCGACCCCGGCAAACAAGAGATGCCGCCCGAACACGTCCGCAAGATCATCAAAGACCATGGTGACATGAGCGACAAGAAGTATAAGACTGACAAGCGCGTCTACCTTGGTGCGCTCAAGTATGTGCCTCATGCCATGATGAAGCTGTTGGAGAACATTCCCATGCCTTGGGAGGTACGTGTTTCCTCCCCTTTGCCCCCTGCTTTATGACGGTTGACCATCTCTTTATTGCCACACAGCAAGTACGAGAAGTTCCTGTTCTCTACCACATTTCGGGCGCGATCACATTCGTCAATGAGATCCCGCGTGTGATTGAGCCTGTGTTTCAGGCTCAGTGGGCCACAATGTGGCTCGCCATGCGCCGGGAGAAACGCGATCGTCGCCACTTCAAGCGCATGCGTTTCCCTCCATTTGATGATGAAGAGCCCCCTATGGATTACGGGGATAACATCCTGGATGTCGAGCCGCTCGAAGCAATCCAGGAAGAGCTGGACGAAGATGAGGACGCCGCCGTGATCGACTGGTTTTACGACTCGAAGCCGCTGGTCGAGGATGCCGTACACGTCAATGGGCCTTCGTATAAGACCTTCTCCCTCTCCCTTGCCCAGATGGCCAACTTGTATCGTCTGGGAGGCTCGCTTATTGACGACATTGTCGTTGGGGACCAGAACTATCGGTACCTCTTTGATGACAAATCTTTCTTCACGGCTAAGGCGCTAAACGTTGCCATCCCCGGCGGACCCAAGTTCGAGCCTTTACACACCGACATGGACGATTTTGATGCCGACTGGGATGAATTCAATGACGTCAACAAGGTCATTATTCGCACCCAAATCCGCACCGAGTACAAGGTCGCCTTCCCTCATCTGTACAACTCCCGTCCACGTGGTGTGTTTGAGGACATTTATCATGAACCTAAGTCGGTCTGCATCCATGCCGACAGCCCGGACCTGCCCGCTTTCTACTTTGACCCCATCATCAATCCCATCGCTGCCCATACGTTCAACGCAGCTCAGTTCGACGATCACTATGCCGATGGCACCGAGGTTGTCTCCCACGAGGATCAGGTTTTGACGGCAAGGACGGAGATGACGATCTGGAGGACGAAGAGGCGTTTTCCCTCCCCGAGGGAATTGAGCCCTTCATGGAGGACACGGAGCTCACCAACGACTTGACTGCAGATGCGATTGCCCTTTGGTGGGCTCCTGCACCCTTCAACAAACGCAGCGGTCGTACCGTGCGCGCTGTTGACGTGCCTCTGATCAAGGACTGGTATGCTAAAGAGCGCTGCCCCCCTAATCAACCGGTCAAAGTTCGCGTATCGTACCAGAAGTTGCTCAAGAAGCATGTTCTCAACAAGCTCAAGACGCGCAATCCGAAGGCTGGGACGAAGAAATACCTTCTCCGTTCGCTTAAGGAAACCAAATTTTTCCAGATCACGACACTGGATTGGGTCGAGGCTGGTCTGCAGGTGGTGCGACAGTCGTTCAACATGCTCAATCTCTTGATTCACCGCAAGAACCTGCACTATCTTCATCTCGATTACAACATGAATCTCAAACCAGTGAAGACTCTGACGACAAAGGAACGTAAGAAGAGTCGGTTTGGCAATGCCTTCCATCTGATCCGTGAGATTGCGCGCTTGGTTAAGATGGTGATTGATGCATTTGTCCAACACCGCTTGGGCAACATTGACGCCTTCCAATTGGCCGATGGCCTGCAGTACCTCCTCAACCATGTTGGCCAGCTGACGGGGATGTACCGTTACAAGTACAAGGTTATGCGCCAAATTCGGGCCTGCAAGGACCTCAAGCATGTCATCTACTACCGTTTCAACTCGGGCCCTGTGGGAAAGGGTCCCGGTGTTGGTTTTTGGGCGCCGAGCTGGCGTGTGTGGATGGCGCTCCTCCGTGGGCTGACGCCTCTGCTTGAGCGCTGGCTGAGCAACTTGCTCTCTCGCCAGTTTGAAGGGCGAGACAATCGAAACAAATCCATCACCCTGACCAAGCAACGGGTTGAGTCCCACTTTGATCTCGAGCTGCGTGCTGCCGTGCTTCATGATATTCTCGACATGATGCCTGAGAACATTCGCCGGAGCAAGTCCAAGACGATCATGGCGCACATGACTGAGGCGTTCCGTTGCTGGAAGGCCAACATTCCATGGAAGGTGCCGGGCATGCCCGCCCCGATCGAGAACCTCATTCTGCGTTACGTCAAGTCCAAAGCCGACTGGTGGACGTCAGTGGCACATTACAACCGTGAGCGTATCCGTCGTGGTGCAACGGTGGACAAGACGGTGGCGCGCAAGAACCTGGGGCGACTCACCCGGTTGTATCTTAAGGCCGAACAGGAGCGACAGAACGCGTATCTCAAGGATGGTCCCTACCTCACTTCTGAGGCAGCTGTGGCTATTTACACATCGACAGTGCATTGGCTCGAGTCCCGGCGCTTCCAGCCGATCCCCTTCCCCTCACTCAACTTTAAACACGACTCGAAGATTCTGGTACTGGCGCTTGAGCGACTTAAGGAGCAGTACAGCGTCAAGGGCCGGCTCAACCAGCAGCAGCGTGAGGAGTTAGCGCTGATCGAGCAAGCGTTTGACGAGCCGGCTGTGACGCTGGCTCGGATCAAGCGTCTGATGCTAACACAACGCGCGTTCAAGGAGGCCTCGATGGAGTTCTTTGACACGTATGAGAAGCTTATCCCCTGCTTTGATATTGAGCCGATCGAAAAGATCACCGATGCGTACTTGGACCAGTACCTATCGTACGAGGCCACCCGTCGTGATCTCTTCCCGGCCTGGATTAAACCGTCGGACACGGAACCGCCGCCGCTGCTGGTGTACAAGTGGTGCAACGGGATTAACAACCTCCAGGACGTTTGGGAGACAAAGGAAGGCGAATGCGGCGTCATGATGGAGACGACTCTGAGCCGAGTGTACGAGAAGATCGACCTTACCCTTCTCAACAGGTTGTTGCGCCTGATCATGGACCACAACCTGGCTGACTACATCACCTCGAAGAACAACATCACAATTGTCTGGAAGGACATGTCCCACGTGAACCAGTACGGCCTAATCCGCGGTCTACAGTTCTCGGCATTTGTCTTCCAGTACTACGGCTTGATTCTCGACCTTCTCGTCCTTGGCCTCTCGCGCGCGACAGAGATGGCGGGGCAGCCGCAAATGCCCAATGGATTCCTCCAGTTTAGCGACAAGGAGACGGAAACCCGTCACCCCATCCGTCTCTATTCCCGGTACATTGACCGAATCCACATGATGTTCCGATTCAGTGCCGATGAGTCACGCGACTTGATTCAGCGCTACCTCAGCGCCAATCCAGACCCGAACAACTCGGGCATGGTCGGATTCAACAGCAAGAAGTGCTGGCCCCGGGACGCTCGCATGCGACTGGTCAAGCACGATGTCAACCTGGCTCGGGCGGTATTTTGGGACATTAAGAACCGCATTCCTCGTGCTCTGACTACGATCGAGTGGGACGACACTTTTGTCAGCGTGTATAGCAAGGACAACCCCAACTTGCTTTTCTCGATGCTTGGTTTCGAGGTGCGGATCTTGCCGAAGGTTCGGGCAAGCGAGACGCAGGACACACGTGATGGGGTCTGGTCGTTGGTACAGGCTTCCTCGGGCGGGCGCACCTCCCAGGCACACATCCGCGTATCGGACGCAGGGGTACTGCACTTTAACAACCGAATCCGCCAAGTGCTCATGTCGGCAGGTGCGACGACCTTTTCCAAAATCATCAACAAGTGGAATACGACACTGTGAGTGAATTTTCCTTGAATATATGAGCTGGCGACTGACCTTTCCCTTTTTTCCATCAGCATTGGGTTGATGACTTATTACCGCGAGGCGGTCGTGTACACAGAGTCGTTGCTTGATTTGCTGGTCAAGGCCGAGAACAAGGTGCAGACCCGAGTCAAAATTGGGCTCAACTCCAAGATGCCTTCTCGTTTCCCTCCGTGCGTCTTCTACTCCCCCAAGGAGATTGGTGGGCTGGGGCAACTGTCGATGGGCCACGTCTTGATCCCGGCTAGCGACCTTCGGTGGAGCAAGCAAACCACAACAGGTATCACCCACTTCCGTTCAGGTCTTTCGTCCCAGGAGGACAACTTAATCCCCAACCTGTACCGCTACATCCAACCGTGGGAGGCGGAGTTTATTGATTCTGCCCGAGTATGGCAAGAGTACGCTCAAAAGCGGCAGGAAGCGACTGCCCAGAACCGCCGTCTCACCCTAGAAGATCTGGAAGACAGTTGGAGTCGAGGTGTTCCGCGGATCAACACCCTCTTCCAGAAGGACCGCACGATTCTCTCGTATGACAAGCTTTGGCGGGTGCGGCACGAATTCAAGCAGTACCAAGTGCTGAAATACAACCCGTTCTGGTGGACAGACCAGCGGCACGACGGCAAGCTTTGGCAGCTAAACAACTACCGTGTTGACGTGATTGCCGCCCTTGGTGGTATTGAGACTATCTTGGAGCACACGCTCTTCCCTGGCACGGGCTTCCCCTCTTGGGAGGGTCTTTTCTGGGAGAAGGCGTCGGGCTTTGAGGAGTCGATGAAGTACAAGAAGCTCACCAACGCCCAACGCTCGGGTCTGTCGCAGATTCCCAACCGTCGCTTCACTCTCTGGTGGTCTCCCACAATCAACCGCGCCAATGTCTATGTCGGTTTCCAGGTCCAGCTGGACTTGACGGGTATCTTTATGCATGGTAAGCTACCCACGCTCAAGATCTCTTATATCTCCATCTTCCGTGCCCACTTGTGGCAAAAGATCCACGAGGCGGTGACGATCGATTTGGCTCAAGTCTTTGATCAAGAGATGGAAGCGCTCCAGATCGAGACTGTGCAGAAGGAGACCATCCACCCGCGCAAGTCGTACCGCATGAATGCTTCGTGCGCAGACCTGCTCATCTTTGCCAGCTACAAGTGGCCAGTTAGCAAGCCCTCCCTCTTGTCCGAGGCGCGGGACGAGTTGACTGGCGCGAGCGCCAACAAGTGGTGGATCGATGTTCAGCTTCGTTGGGGTGACTTTGATTCGCATGACATTGAACGTTACGTGCGGGCCAAATTCCTGGACTACACCAGTGATGCAACCACCTCCATTTACCCTTCGGCCACAGGCGCGTTGATTGGAATTGACTTGGCCTACAACCAACACTCGGCATACGGGAATTGGTTCCCGGGGAGCAAGCCTCTCGTGGCTCAAGCCATGACCAAGATCATGAAGGTCAACCCGGCTCTGTACCTTCTTCGGGAGCGTTTGCGCAAGAGCTTGCAGCTGTACAGTTCAGAACCTACCGAGCCATACCTCAACTCGGGCAATTATGCCGAACTGTTTAGCAACCAAGTCATCTGGATGGTGGATGACTCGGGTGTGTACGCTGTTGCGATCCATCGCACCTTTGAGGGCAACTTGGTGACCAAGCCGATCAACGGTGCTGTGCTCATCTTCAATCCTCGCACGGGTCAACTCTTCCTTAAGATTATCCACACCTCGGTTTGGGCAGGGCAGAAACGTCTAAGCCAGTTGGCCAAGTGGAAGACGGCCGAGGAGGTAGCTGCGTTGGTCCGTTCTTTGCCCATTGAAGAACAGCCCAAGCAGGTGATTGTCACACGTAAGGGTATGCTTGACCCACTCGAAGTCCATCTGGTCGACTTCCCCAACATTGTTATCAAGGGCTCGGAGCTCCAACTGCCTCTGAAGGCGATCATGGAGCTGGAAAAGATCCGCGACATGATTTTGCGAGCAACCCAACCGCAGATGGTTCTGTTCAACCTATACGACGATTGGCTCTCCCGTATCTCGTCCTACACTGCTTTCTCCCGCTCCATCCTCATTCTCCGTGCTCTGCACGTGAACCAAGAGAAAACTAAAATCATCCTTCGTCCCAACGTCCAGACCGTGACCGAGCCGCACCACCTGTGGCCCAGTTTGTCCGATGAGGAGTGGATGAAGGTGGAAGTCGAGCTGCGCGACCTAATCCTGCATGACTATGGCAAGCGCAACTCGGTCAATGTTTCGTCGCTGACCAACTCGGAGATCCGTGACATTATCTTGGGTACGTTCTCCCTATGACTGATAGTGCAAAGAAATACTGACTTTCGGTTCCTCTGCTTAGGTATGGAGATCCAAGCTCCGTCGGTTCAACGGCAGCAGATGGCGGAGATGGAGAAAAACGCCCAAGCTGGATCACAAGTGACGGCAACACAGACGAAGACGCACAACGTGCATGGCGAGGAGATCCAAGTGGTCACTACAACGCAGTATGAGAATCAAGTGTTCAGTTCCAAATCAGACTGGCGGATCCGTGCCTTGTCGTCTGCCAACTTGCCTCTTCGGACCAGCACATTTATGTCTCGAATGACGAGGCCAAGGAGGATGCTGGGGCGCTCACTTATGTGATGCCCAAGAACGTGTTGAAGACGTTTATTGTCAACTCGGATCTACGCACCCAGGTTGCTGGTTTGCTCTATGGCCTCTCACCTCCCGATGCACCGGCAGTCAAGGAAATCAAGGCAATTGTCTGGGTCCCTCAGAGGGGCACCAACACTAGCGTCGAGCTTCCCAACGATCTCCGGAGCACGACTTTGTCCTCAAAACTTGGAACCACTGGGCTGGATCCACACGCAGGCACAGGATCTTCCCCATATGCCCCCTGTCGACTTGGTTACCCACAGCCGGATGATGGCTGCACATGCAGAGTGGACCGCATCCACCATTTGCGTCACTGCATCCTTCACCCCGGGCTCGGTCTCGTTGACGGCGTTCCAGCCCACGGTGGCCGGGTTTGACTGGGGCCGCAAGGCCAACCCGACAGAAGTGATTGCGGGTAACGTTGGTGGTTTCCAGCCTAGCATGGCAGACAAGGTGCAACTGTTGCTTTCGGACCGCATCCTAGGCGCCACCTTGACACCCACAACGCGAGCGTGGAACTATGGGTTGTCGCTGTCGGCGCAGTGGACTCCCAACCTGAAGTACTCGCTCACTCTCGACCGCCCAGCCGCGTTCTGGGACGAGATCCATCGTCCTCTCAACTTCTTGTCCTTCGCCGTCAATGAAGGCGAAGGCGACATGGCCGACATTGAAGATGAGTTTGCTTAAGGGGACGTGCCTGACTGTTGGCATTGTCCACCCCGACCGAAATTGTCTACTATGATCTGAACTGGCACTGCCCGCGTGTGCCCCACTAATAGCAAATTGAATTGGTTCGTCATGTGCTTTTAGGCTTGTCGATCGTACCCCGTAGAGGAGATGCGTCATGACGGATGGCCCTGAGGGCTCCGATGGCACTGATGGGTTTCAACCTCAACAGCTTAACCCATCAGGCAACGATCAGATGGCTTGCCAGGAGAACTACATGTAGGGAAGAGCCGGACTAAACGTTTACACCTTGACACTTGGAATTTAACTTGGAGGACAACTGTCGTGCCCGCTGGGCGGCCGCAGATCCATCATCTCCGCGAACACTCGCCAGGTGCGGGGGGGCGCAAGCTACCAGTCTCCGCTGTAGATGTATGTCGCAATTGAAATTGCAAGCCGACCTTCTTTCTCGCCTTCCATCTCGTAAACTGGTTTTTTTTTCCCCGGCCCGCCTTCCTAGCCACCATCCCCACCGCTCCTTGATTCAACCCTTGCCTCCCTTATAATGGCGCGCCGCACCTCGATGGTCCCCGTCGCGAGAGCGCTAACGCTCGCATTGCTGGCTCGGGTGTCAGCGGCATTGCCGAGCTCTTCGTCTTCCACCCTGTGGACACGATTGCCAAGCGTCTGATGAGCAACAAGGATGCGTCCAAGTCGCTTACCCAGGTCATTTTCAAGGAAAAGGCCACCGCGCCCATCGGCACCAAGGCGCTCTCTCTCTTCCCTGGGCTCGGGTATGCGGCTGGGTACAAGGTTCTGCAGCGTGTGTACAAGTTTGGTGGTCAGCCTTTTATCAACGACTACCTCCGCACCCACTATGGCCAAGCCTTTACCAACACCTTTGGTGAGCGCAACGGCAAGTCGATGATGCAGGCCACGGCCGGATCTCTCACCGGTATCGGTGAGGTGGTTCTCCTCCCGCTCGACGTGCTGAAGATCAAGCGCCAGACCAACCCTGAGGCTTTCCGTTCGCGTGGCTTCCTGCGCATCGTTAGGACGAAGGCTTTGCCCTGTACCGCGGAGGGGCTGGACCATGGCCCGCAACGCCCCTGGCTCATTCGCCCTCTTTGGTGGCTCTGCATTCACCAAGGAGTACCTCTTTGGTCGAGCGACTACAGCTCGGCCACCTGGAGCCAAAACTTTGCCGCTTCGATTGGTGGTGCCGTGGCGTCCATTACTGTCTCTGCTCCATTGGACGTGGTCAAGACCCGCATCCAGAACGCCAACTTTGAGTCCAACGTTGGTGGCTTACGATCATCAAGGACATGGTCAAGAACGAGGGTGTGGGCGCTTTCTTCAAGGGTCTCACGCCCAAGATTCTCGTCGTTGGACCGAAGCTGGTCTTCAGCTTCACTCTTGCCCAGTCGCTCATCCCTCTCTTTGGTAAGCACATCTAAGGCCCTGTACCACCTAAAAGTCCTGTCTCCCCCTACGGGTGCACATGCCTTGCTCTAGGAGGCACATGCTATCATCCCATATCTGCTTCACTGCTCTCAGCGCAACAACCAACTTGTGCTCCTAGCCGGACGATCTAGTCAGGGGGAGATGCCGTTTTCATCCGTAGCTGCCCCGCCGCAGGCTGCATTCCTTTCAGCAGTCGCACTGCAGTACAGCATCGACTGTCTCGCCGCCGTCTGGAATCAGCCGCAGCACTATACTGTTAGCGCCATGATGCATGCATGAGAGAGATCCTGCGCCCTTTTAATGTTACGAGGAGAGAAACGAGATCTGAGAATAGATTGATGGTGGCCAAAAGGATCAAGCGCAGCCGATTGGCTTTCGAAGGCATTGCGCGCCGAGCTCGCAGTTGGGTTGCGGTAGACACAGGATTCGGCCAAAAGACTGGGCGCAATGGGCATGCCTGGAAGCATCATCTATCATACTCTATACCGTTGGGCCAAAGGGGTCTGGGCGGGGAGTATATCGGCAAACGGATAAGTTGCCGGCTAACTAGGGATTCTCTTTCAACACTAGTCCGACGTGGAGACGAGACGGGGGGGTGCTTCGATGGTCGATGAGAGGCCCCGAAATGAGGGCCTCGTGTCCCATGTCCAGGGAAGTATCCGCATTGCCCCGTAATGCGTAACGCGTAAGGAGTAACTAGTTTCCTCGACCCTTCCTACAGAAGACTCTAGAGATGGCTAACAACGCGCACACATGCCCCGCATCTGCTCTGTGTGATGTATATGGTCCGACCTCCAACCCTCCCATGTGGTTCTGCCCCTGTCGTCAGTCCTGAGCCTCAGGCCTGAGCTCGGGCCTCAGGCACCTCTCACGCGCTCACGTGGAATGGAACCATCAGTGCATCATCCATCATCGCCTCCCTTTCTCACGCTGTCTACATTTATTAGCCTCAAGCTTCTTAAGCCTCAAGCTTGAAGCTTCAAGTTGAAGGTCTGGGAGATCCAGGGTCAAAGAGCCGATCCTGCACCAAGCTTCGTAGCCTCCGAGGGCGACACGACACGTTACACATGTAGCCCCTTACGGTGTCGGCTCCGGCAGGGAGGGGAGTCCTACCGCCGTAGGGTAGGTGGGGCCAGGGCCCAGGGAGGCAGACGGACGAAGTGTAGCCGGGTGTAGCGCGTAGCTCAATGTGTTCAGATCTCAGATCTCAGAGGAGACTAGATGAGCTCCTACCCTGTCCCCTGTAAAAGAACAACTAGAGACCGAGAGTCCGAGAGACGAGAGTCCGAGAGTCCGAGAGACCGAAGAGAGAAGGAGATGGTGTTGGCCCAGCCTTTTAGTCTAGGGCCAGGACCCCGCTGTTTTCTATACCACGCGGCCCAGTGGCACGCGCAGCGCCAAGACGCCATCCATCCCGGCCATTTCTCCCAAGTTCCAGCCTCCTGTGCCCTTCAAGGGCAACAGGCAACAGGCAACACGCTTTCCCCATAGGCTCTGCCCTCCCATGTCGGGTTCTGCTTGTGGTGTGGCTGCCAGCTACGCCGATGGCAGATGGCAAAATGCAAACTTGCCAAAAGAGGAGTCCGATAGGGGGAGGCCAGGAAGGAAGAGTCGTATGGATAGAGAGCAACAGGAGACAAGTGGCCTGAGGCAGAACCACGCATGGTGCAGACTGCTGTATGACATGATGCATGACACCAGCCCAGGCCATGCCAAGGAAGAGACAGTGCATGAGGTGCATGCGGGTGGCTATCTACTGGTGGAGAACCTAGCTCCCTCGGTAGCCCGCGTGTGTGTGTGCTGTTGATGATGGGCGGTGTATGCAGCGCACTCTCTCACAGTCTCATCGACGCTGGAAGAAGGCTGGTCCGTTCGTCCTCCACAGATGGGGCATGGAGGACCCAGTGCCTTCCCATCCGGCATGCTGCGTCCACAGCATCCAGGCTGCCTGCAGGTGCACGTGCACGTCCGCCAGTGCCTGACGCATGCAGCATGATGCATGATGCAGGGTGCACGTGATGCGCGTTGCTTCCATCAAGCTTTAAGCTTTAAGCAACGGCGCATAAGCTCGACGAGGTGGGCTTGCATATGCGTGAAAGCGAATGATCAACGAGGACGTGAAACGTTAATGATGTTCATGATGAATGACGCGTGACGCAGCCGCGATGATTGATGACCGGGATGACCTTTTGATGACCGGCCTGAGGCGCGCCTGACTGACGAGACAGGCTGAATGTGTTAGACGTCGAAGTGCTGTGCGCTCGCTCAGGCTCAACACCTGTTCAGCTGCCAGCCACTCAGCCTCTCAGCCTGGGACCGAGCACGTCTGAGTGCCTGAGGACTGGTCCTGAGGCCGAGGCCCGAGTTGCCGAGTTACTGAGTACTGATATGTGTGTGCTGATCCCGCTGATCGATTGGCTGCGGATGCTCGATGCATGGGCATCAGAGATCTGACTACTTGGCTATGTAGGGCTGAGGCAATGCAAGTATGTATACGGCGTGGATGCGTGAAAGTGGCTATGTATAGGGAGGCTTGAAGCTTGAAGCTTGACGAGGTGGATGAGTTGGATGTGAGAAGGATGCGACATGTGAGATGCGCATAGTACGGTTTCCAGGCAGGCCGACCGGGGGAGAGTAGGGTACCAGTGTTGGATGGGCGGCTGGCAGTGCCGGCTGCCAAGGGGGTCTCTTTTGCAGCTGCTCTCTGACTTGACAGTTCATCTGCAACAATCCTCCCGGTATGAAAGAGCCTGGTTCACTGATTCACTGATTCACTGATTGACCTGACTATCGAGATGAATGTGGCGCGGCAGATGTGGATGGATGGCGACACAGCAGGGGCGGGGAAAAGAAAGGTGGAAGATCGGCGGGGAAATGAGGTTAATAGAAAAACGTGCGCCCTCGGGCCTCGGGCGCCGAGAGAAGCGGTGCCGCCGAGTTCTGCCCCGCCGGCGCAGTGAATATGGAGCGCACGTTGATATATGATCCGTTGATGCATGATGTGGCTGGGGGGCGTTGATATAATGATCCGTGGATACGTTGATGGTCGCGTCGTCACGCGTCAGGGCCTCAGGGCCTGCTTGAGTGATTAATGATGACTACCTCACGATTAACTATGAACTGGCTCACACTCGCCCTGTACGGCGGGCGGGGTGGCTTGCGGGGGCTTGCGGCCGCACGCTGCGCCTACGCTGCGGCACCCATCCACCCATCGATCATCTCCCCTCGCAGATCGCACCCCCGCGTACCCGGCCCTGCCCGACGCCCGACGCCAGACAGGTCACCGGTCAGACCGCCAGGCAAGCAACGCCCACGATTAATGATGAGCGCATGATGAGCAGCAATCAGCGGTCATCTCGTTTGAAAGACCCGAGCCCAGACGAGACGAGCTCACCATAACCCCCACACCACTCCCTCTGTGTGCCCACTCTCCTTGTCTTCTCCCACCCACCACCACCACCACCACTGCCGGCCCACCGCTCCCGGATACCCCTCTTCAGCCCCACCCCTCGTGTCTGCCATCGCCATCATGCCGTCGCCATTACCCTCGGCTTCCACCGCCACTCCGCCTTCCTCCATCACGTCCATGTGGGAGCAGGCCTCGACCAGTACTGCTGCCACCGAGCCCGACAACCACCTCGACCTCGCCTTCAACCCCATGCACCCTTCCCAGGCTGGTCTCTTCCGCCGCCTCGTTGGCACCTGGAGTCTGGAGCGCGTTGTGGCCACTCACGCCACTGGCCAAGTCCTCGACGCACCCCTCGGGCCTTGTCCCCACGGTCTCCTCATCTACAGCCCAGACGGCTACGTCACCACTTCCATCGAAGGCACCGGACGGCCCATCTTGTACACTGGCCCCTTTGAGCTTGCGCCACCCAAACACTCGCCACGCTCACCCGATGCACTTTGTTTTGACATGCTCGACTCTTCCATCCACCCCGAAGAGATTGGCACCATCCTTCGACGCGAGCTCAAAATCATTGGTTCTGGGCCTCATCGTCTCTTGGCCATGCACATGCCCGATATGGGGAAAGGCGTACGTGTTCTCCCCCTTTCATCTCGCACCCCCCCCCCCCCCCCCTCATGTACTGACCCCCTAGTGCCTTCCACAGTGGTCTCTCGACTTGCATTGGCGACGTCAACAGGTGTTTTCCTTCTGAACCTCCTTGCCGTCTCCCTCGCTCTAGTCTCCGCTTTTACCGTTGTCATGCTGGTACATACCCACCCCTCTATTCCCATCGTCTTTGCTCCAGCAACCTTTGTTGGTCACGCTGGATTCGGCTGGATCCTGCTGGCACAATGGTTCTGCTTGGATGCTGATCCCGCCGGCTGAGGTTGTCTGCCTATCATACGCGTGTCTGTCTCGTTGTATACTATTACTACCATCTCACAAAGTTATCCCATCATCTCGCTTTTTGGGTTGGTATACTATAGGCGAACAGTAGACCCACAGCTGAAACAGGGTGCGCAGAAACACGTATCTCCTAACCCGAGGTATCCTATACCTCAACAATACATTTCCCAATAACAAAACAATCCCGGAGATGCGAAACACCCAAGTGATCCTATCCCGGTAATCCAATGGGTCAACCCCTGTTGGCAAACATATATGAGGTTGCGCACCACACGTCGCTTTAGAGGTCATTAAGTTGCTCTCGAGGTTTTAACGTTTGATGGACTCACAAGCGCAAGAGGACATTATCAATTTGATGCATTCACCCTGCGTACTTAGAATGCAGAACTCCCTGGCTTAAGCCTTTGCTTCATTGAGTTTACCCCTATGGAACTAACCGAGCCTGGTCAAGATCCTCCATTTTCATAAACGTGCACGTTTCCATGCTCGGCACTGAGGGGCCGACAATCTTCAGTATACTCACGGTACCCCCCTCCTTCCCCGCCTCAATTCACGGAAAGAGGAGTCGGATACAACACCGCCGAAAACTCTTTTATTGCAGAGAAAGTCCATTGAGCCTTCGTGCCCAACGGTTTTAGTTACTATGAAAGGAGACCTGGCAGGCATTTTCTCCAAACCCACACTTCTGTGCAACGTCAATAAAGGAAGAGAACGAAGGCAGAGTGCAACGTGGCGATATATTCCCCCGAGAGCCAGTACCTGTCCCTGCTCTTCTCAGCAGGTACAGATGGGGAAACCGCCTCCGTCAGTGCGTTGCCTCGGGCTTCCTTGGCCAAGCCACCAGGCAACCCCTGTCAAATGAATTGGAGAATAGGCTAGTGTGGGTACATGTTTCCTTCTCGACTTCTTGATCTATGTATTGAAAAGTTGGGTAAAAGATGCTGGCGGCAGTTACATCCGTCGAGAGCAGGTGATTGAGGTGATCGAGCCTGTGTTCATATCCTGTAACCCGTAGAGGGATATGACTGCTAAGGGAACCGATTATGTGAAGAAGGAACATCTCCAGCCACCGGCCAGCACGGCTCTTTACAACGCTATCAAGAACGTACGCAAGGCGGGCTGTGTCTATTTCTCCGTACCGCCCGATGCAGATTCCAGGAACAGGTTACCAAAACTCGACTTGCTTCAACCACCCCCCGACAGAGGCTTCGTCAAGTGGTCGCAATTTGGGACGCTGCCGAGACACGAGAGATTATGCTCAAAGGTGTCAAGCAGTGGAGGACCGCAAGTTGTTGCCCCTGGGTAAGGCCGACGTAGAAGAAGCGCTCATAATGCAAAATGGGAGGAACGTTTCCTGGCTCGACACCCCCTCGACCACCTTGCCTTCAACGTAGGCCTTCGTTAAAAAGTACTGAGCAAAAAATGCATGCATAATGATTCAGAACTTCCTCCTCTTTCTTACTTGAATTCAAGCGTCCATGCGCTCCGCGGCTCAATCCCTTCATGGTAGTAGAGCGGCTCCTCTTTGGTCATGGTGAAGCCATGGTGTTCGTAAAAGGCCCGCGCATCCTGGTTGTTGGTTTGCATGTTGAGGTACACACACTCAATCGTGTATTCCTTTCCTTTCGCTTCCTTGCTCTCTTTGGTGCCCTTGGTGTCCTTGGCATCCTTGCTCTCCTTCCCCCCCTTGGCCTCCTTTGCCACGGGTGCTCCGGGCTCAGGGAGGGTGATAGTTGTGCCGGGCTTGGCAACCTCAAGTACGTTCTGGAGCATCTTAGTAGCCAGGTGAAGACGACGGTATGGCGCAAGCACACCCAAAGTCATGATGTATACCTTGAGTGTTGTATCGGACGTAATCTCGTAGCGACAGATAATGTTTCCCACCGGCAGGTCGTTGAAGTAGGCTGTACGCACGACAGGCCAGGCCAGGTCAGAACAGGACAGGGCAGACGCGAACATGCTCACCCAAAGGAATGGAAACATACAATTTTGTTGAGGGAGCGCACTTGAGGCCAGAGCGCTTCTGGTAGAAGCGGTCTGAATAGACGACCGGGAAGAGGGCGGCGTGGAGCATCTTGACCTGGCCGAGGTTGTTGGGGGTCATTTGGTCCAGCACCGTTTTGCGTGCCGCGACCAGTTCGCGGCGGACGGGCGCAACGGACGGGCCGCCTTTCTTCCGCTGTAGGAAACGACAAGGGTGGGAGGGGCGGAAGGTCGACCATGGCTCGGGCGGGAGTGATGGTGGGCGTGGCTGCTCGTCTGCCTAGACTCGATTCGTAGCAAGTCGACGAGAGTGGTCCGCCTGTTCTCAGGTGGCTCCGGTCTCAGCCATTAATCATTCCGCGCCGCCATTCCGCGCCTGCCCCGCCCAGTCCGCAGGAGCGCTGCTGGCGGCGGCTGCACGCGCTGATGGGCTGATGCACCGATGTTGGTTTGCTAGATACCAGCTGCTAGCGAGCCACCATCCCCCTGCTGCCATGAGTGGCGCCGACGTGTCTGCCGCCTCTTCTGCTCTTCCGCGCCGGCCACTGCGCCCCCCGGGCCGGCTGGGGACCACCACCACCCCACACCACTCCAGCCGACGAGACCGGGGAGCGGTCGACGCTGTCCTTGCCCGCCGCCACACCAGCCCCTGCCGCCCCCGCCGTCACGGCCGACACGGCCGCCGCACCCCTCTCGCCCTATCCGTCCGGCTCTCTTAGCGTTTCGGCGCTTCCGCAGGAGATCACCTCCCCCCACCAGCTCACCGACTGGGTCGACGCAGCGCTCAATCGCCTAGAGGCGCAATTTTCCACCCTCAACCGGCAATACGAGGCACGTTCGCAAGAAATGTCGGACCGGATCGATGACTTGGAGAAGTCCATCACAAGTACGTTGGCTGTCTGGCCTGCGACTCCCAACGCATGTGCTGACCCTATCGCCAGACTTGATCAACGGGTTACCACGGCCAAGCTTGCGCAGACGTCTCCCTGAGCGCGCGCGGCATACGGGGAGGCGGTGGCTTATCTCTTTCGTTGGCTATCTCGTTTGTCTTCTGTTTCGACGGGGCGTGTACTTCTATATTTGGTTTCAGGAAGCACACAGGAAGGGGGGAAATAGATGGCATCTCAACTGGAAGAGATGGGAGCGAGGAGGGGGAAGTTCGGGGGCACAAGGCTGGTGGCCATGGACCAGGAGCATCTACTTCTTGGCCGGCTTCTTGGCCGGCAGCTCGCGCGAGTAGGGGATGAAGGTCTGGCCCCCCATGTAGGGCTGCAGCACCTTGGGCACGTTGAGTCCCTCGGGAGTCTGGTAGTTCTCCACGATGCAGCACAGCGCGCGCTCGGTCGCGCACAGCGTCCCGTTGAGCATATGGCAGTACACCTTCTTCCCATCGTTCTTCTTAATCCCGCACCTCACTTCGAGTTCGCGCGACTGGTAGTCCGTGCAGTTGGAGCACGAGACGAGCTCCTTGTACTCCCTCTGGAAGGGGAACCAGGCCTCGAGATCGAACTTGGTGGCCGCTGCATTGTTCAGTGCACCGGTCACGATGGCCACGACGCGGTAGGGAATGCCAAGGCTCTCGTAGAAGGCACGCGAGTTGCTCAACATGTGAGCCAGCATGGCCGGGACTGGTCCGGCTCGGTGATGCAGAACTGCTCAATCTTTTCAAACTGGTGCACACGGAACAACCCCCACATGTCCTTGCCGTGCGAGCCGGCCTCCTTACGGAAGCAGGTCGAGTAGCCCGCGTACATCTTGGGAAGCTGCTCAGCAGGCTTGTCGAACCATTCGCCGGCATGGAACGCCGAGATGGGCTGTTCCGAGGTAGCAATCAGGTACTTGTCCACCTCGTCTCCCTCGCGGATCCCATACAATGCCTCGTCAAACTCCTCCAGTTGCGCGGTCTTGGCCATGAGCTCTTTCTTCATAAAGAAGGGGGTCTGCACCTTCTTAAACTTGGCCACTTGGGGCTCTCCCTCCTTGACCGCCTTGGGGAATTCACGCTTCTTGAGGAAATCAAGTGCATACGAAATCAGCGCTTGGTTCAAATCCACCCCGTCTCCAGTGAGGAAGTAGCCACGGTGGCCCACCACCTTGACGCCTCGTTCCGAGTCGAACATTTCCAGACGGTACATGACCTCATCGTGAGAGAGAATGTCGCTATGGTATCGTTAGACCCAAGCGCGCGAAAAGGGAAGCAAGAAAAGGAACGAAAGAGGAGGAACGTACGTCTTCATTTCGGGGTTGCCATAGGTAGCAACGACGAGATTGTTGTCCTCATCGTTGGACGAAGGCACCTTCTCTCTTCAGGGTGGGCAGGGTCAACCAGTGTGCCAATCTCATCGTCGACCAAGTTACCAATCTTGCGTGCTTCCTTGCGCACAGCCTCCTCCGCCTCAGCGACCTTGGGCTTGGCCGCAGCGACCTTGGCATCAAGTTCCTTCTTCTTGTTCATCTCATCGTCGGCAGACTGCTTGGCCTTGCGCTTAGCGGTGATCTCCTTCTGGGTAGCATTGACCTCCTTCTGCAGCGCATTGAGCTCAAACTGGGCCGCAGTCCACTCCTTGTACAGGGCCAGGGTGCGGTCCACCAGGGTGGGATCGGCGTAGCGCTTCGCCTGCGAGTCGCGCACAAGCTTGATGCCGTCCTCGTCTTTGAGCAGGTTGATGTCGATCATGGTGACGGCGGTGGTGTTGGTAGTTGGTGGGGGGAAGAAACTCAAGCCAGCGGGCGACCAAGCTCCTGGCGCTCGCGCCGAGCGCACCAGAGCCACCTGGTTGGTTTTTGTCAGGGCGGAATTTCCTTCGCCTTCTTCCCATCCCGCCCGCGGGCAGAGTCATATCACTGTCACAATTGATAAAACGATGCAAGTGGTCTGCGGCTGGAGAGGAATTCGATTTCGATTTTTATCGTTTTTCGCCTACTATGCTTGTGCACTTGTGGGCCATCGACTTGCTCTCAAGAGCACAAAGGATGTAGTGCTGTACGATCTAAGAGCTGCACGAGTGCTCAGGTTGAGTGGTCTACCACTTACCCCCAATCTTCTTTTCGTTTATGAGCTAGTGTTGCTTTGGAAGCAAGACAAGCCAGCCACCCATAGCGCAGCCAACCGCACATTGGTGATATGATTTCACCTCTCTCCAGCGTGGAACGGCGGACCGGTGGAACGGTGACGACGGTGACGACGGTGGCCCAGCAGACCAGACTGGGGCGAAGCCCAGCTGACCACGCCGTAGGCCCGGTGGCCTCCTCGTGCCGGTTATCCATTCTGTTGAGGTTTGTGACTCTCATCGTCTTCCCTAATACGCACACCGTACCCCTTTTGCATATACGCCGAAGTGTCGACTGGGAAACTCTGTCGGCTGCAGAGCTAGTAGGCTCGCCAAGGCCAAGCTTTTATCTTGAAATGAGCAGACCGACGGACATGCAGAGTCGATACTCTTCTGTTAACATATGGCAACCCGAGGGCGTGGCGTTGCTTTTCCTTTTCCTCTTTCAGGAGATGGAGAGGGGGAAAAGGGGTTGACGGAGAGGGAGATGTTTCTATCATGTCACCCTAGGAGAGTATGATTGAGATGAGTCATAGTGCATGGCTCATCCTCTCTTATCAGCAGAGATACACTTGAGGATACGCCCCCTTATTGTTCGGCGGTATAACCTCAAAAGTGTCCATGTCATATTAAAGAACTCCTTTTTGCACACCTCATCAGAACCTCATCCTTCATTATCCTCACTTCGTTCAGCTGCATCAGCAGGGATCAGGATAGTACATTCATCAAGGGAACAGAGGTGTGGTATATATTCCCCACAGAAAGGGGACATTCACATGAGTGTCCGCGGGTCACACAGAGAAAAGGAGAGAGCATATAACAAAAGGGGGAAACAGAAGGTCCAGTGCACGCGACGGCTATTGGAGTATAGCCCTGTGCACTTCCACACCTCAATGTGGGTCGTAACCAGGTGTGTGTGTCGCAAGCAGGACTGTTGCTGTCGAATGACAACAAGGCTTTGTGATCTGGCTTAATAAGAAGTATCGTGCCCCATTGGCACTGAGCGGGAAAAAGGGAGACGGATACCCCCCCTTCAGTGCGAAGAGTCGGACTTCCGCCTGCGCTAAATTGGTTGTACATTATGTTAAAAAGGCGAAAGGGGATAGAGAGGAGGAACGGGGATGGTAGAAGCTTTACAATCTGAAAGAAGGAAAGCGATCGTGTAGCGTCGTCCTGATCCACCCGGCTATAGTAGAGACCGCGATGACACAGAACAGCGCAGACAGTAGCGTAGGTGATCGATCGCGGGCGAGAGATAGGCATTAGTGGTAGGAGGCAGGATGAGGGTACCGAGGAGAATGTTATTACTAGTCGCTGGCTTAGGTGGATACGCGCGCACCAGCAGTCTTCGGAACCCCCGCCCGGGTCTGGGCTAGTGAGACCGGAAGTGCTCCGCGACCGTTGAAGCTAATAGTCATCGTCGTGCAACGTGGACGACGCTATACGTGCTTTCCTCTCTGCAGTCATATGTGCAGGCATATGCGATTGACCAGAAACATATTATCTTCCGGAAGTTGAGGCCAACAGAAGAGGTACTATAGCGGTTGCAGCACTGCCATTACATTTGGCTTCTCGCAAATTTGACGGGCTGATGGTTGTATACAGCGGTGAAAACTATAACGAATCTCGTATTGAGACTGAGAAGGTGTTGGAGAGTCTCATCGTTGTCTTCATCCATGTGGCTGACAACACACGGACGGGGATAGACGAAAAATGAAGGCAAGCGAGCGGTGCAGTGGCTTCTCCCTCAGCTGTTGGAAGGATCTCATCATGATGATGGCTGGCTGTAAGTTTAGGGAGACAGACGGCTCTGCTGTCGGTGCCAGCCAAGGCGCGTGTGGACTCGAAAACGGAAGAGCTGTCAGTGGGGGTGGGGAAAGCGTCAACGCGGCCAACTCCTCTCAGATCTCATCATGAGGAGACTCGAACTCCCGTTGCTCTGCTGTGGGGCTGCCTGGAACGAAGGGGAGGCAGCCAAATGGTATAAAGCAGGCAACGTCCAAGGAGCTTTTCCATCATCGATACCGCGGAGGCTGAGCGTGTGACATGTGACAGGTGGCCATGGCGAGAGATTGGTGATCTGATGGTGCTGGACACGTAGACGGGCGATGGATCTATACACTCACAACCTCCCACAACCCACCAGTGCGGTTGGATCGGATCGACAGTGCGGTGCTTGTCCGCCCCAGGGCCTGTGTCGGTGCGGTTGGGTGGCACACTGCCCCCTTGCGCAGTCTCAGGTATGCGCGTCAGCGAACCCTGCATAGCGCATAGCGTCTGTGCCTGCCGAAGGCGATCGGCACAGGCGGGGCGGCAGTATGGGAATGCCACCTCCGATCGATGACCACCCATCCATCCTCACGCCTCAGGCCTCAGCCCGCCATGCCGATCCTGCGGCGGGCATGCCCCCTGCAGCTTGCATCGCATCCATCAGCTGCTGAGAGCGAGAGCGAATGACGGTGATCGGTGACGCGGTTACGAGAGTACTCGGTCCGACGCGGTGCTCCTCTAGCCTATGACTCGTCTGTCCTACTCTTTCCTATCCAAACTCAGCTTCTCGGTGCTCGTTCTGAGTACCAGGCAGGTGGCACCAGTCCCAGTGACTGGTGGCTGTCACTAGTCCTTAGTAGTCACGAGTGAAGCTCACGTCACCAATAAGTCACGATAGTCGCTACACTCATACTCAGTCCATCCTAGACTCACTGTTTGCCAAGGCCAACGCATCCTAAGAAGATCAGCCAGCCCAGCCAAGGTGGATCTGAAGCTGCAAGCTACATGTCTCCCATCCAACTCATTCAACACATCTCTCTGCCTTCCTTCGGTTCGCCCACTGTGCTGCGTACCGAGTTCAACTGAACATTCAACGTTCAGTACGTTCAGTGCTGAGAGATCTGCCAGAGTTCAGATTCTCATCTGAGAACCGACGCCGCATCACCAATACTCGTCCATCTGCATCACCACTGGCCTCTGGCCTCAGCCTCAGGCCTCATCGTCATCACCCTGGCCTCACCCGTCATCCTCGGCCACACCGTCAGGATCAGCACATTCCACATCCGTTCCTCGCTTCACGCATTGCCCCTCCCCTGCCCCCTGCCCCCTCTCTCCTTGCCACACCCCCTCCATCGTCGTCGACATGGCCGCCGCTTCCCCCACTGCCCCCGATTCCGATCTCGATCCTGCTCCCACCGCCGCCCTACTCGCCTCGCCTCTCCCTCTTCCCCACGCCCTCTACTTTAGCCCCCCTTCCACGCCCCTCCACGCTCCCCCCAGCCCCTACGGTCTATACTCCCCGGCCTGGTTGTTCCTGCCCCAGTCCTCTACTCTGTCCCCGTTCCTGGAGTCTCTCCTCTCCCACCTGCCGTTCCTCCCATTGCATCGCGCACCGTCTATCTCGGCAACCTTCCCGCCGCGCCTCGGTCGACGAGCTTCTCGATCTCATCCGCCATGGCCCCATCGAGAATGTGCGCGTGATTCCAGCGAAACAATGTGCCTTTATCAGCTTCCTAAATCCACTCACCGCCGCCGCCTTTCATGCCGCCGCTAGCTGCGCCCGACCCTTTGCGCTCCATGGAAACCCGCTCCGCGTTGGCTGGGGCCGCCCCGCCCCTCTCCCACCCGCCATCGCCGCGGCGGTGGCCAATTGTGCCGCTACACGCAACGTCTACATTGGCAACCTGGACCCAGACTTTGTTGCCCGTCCCGCCGCCGAAGCCGAGTTGCGTGACCGTTTGACCAATCTGGGGCCAATTGACCAGGTCAAGCTAGTGCATGACCGTCGCATCGCCTTTGTCCACTTTCTTTCCATCTCCACCGCCATGACTGCCATTGCGACGTTGTCCTCCGACCCGGCCTGGAGCCACCAGCGAATCAATTTTGGACGCGATCGGTGTGCCCATGTACCCCGTGCACAGCAGGAAAACCAAGCGCACAATCACCGTT
This sequence comes from Moniliella sp. 'wahieum', assembly GCA_003971905.1. Lineage (NCBI taxonomy): Eukaryota > Fungi > Basidiomycota > Moniliellomycetes > Moniliellales > Moniliellaceae > Moniliella > Moniliella sp. 'wahieum'. The sequence goes on along the minus strand of RSEE01000003.1, from coordinate 101,635 downwards.
CCGCCATGGTCGCTGCTGCCCAAGTTGGCGCCGCCTTGACCCAACAGCACCAAGAAGATGGATCCAATTTACATCTCAATTTGCCCGAGCCGAGCCAACTCGGCAACCGCACCATTTACCTGGGTGACATCCACCCCGACACCTCAACCGAGGAGCTATGCAATCATATTCGCGGCGGCATTCTTCAGTCCATTCGCTACTTTGCCGACAAGCACATTGCCTTTGTCACCTTTATCGACCCCAATGCGGCTTATGCTTTTTTCTCCTCTGCGACCCAGGTCTCGGATGTGGACGGGCGCCCAGGATCCCTCACCATCCATTCGCGTCGTATCAAGGTCGGCTGGGGACGGCCTTCGGGACCCTTAGCACCTGTTTTGGCCATGGCCGTGCAAGCTGGGGGGTCGCGCAACGTGTATGTTGGCAACCTGGACCACCCCATTCACCCCATTACCGAAGAAAAGTTGCACACCGACTTTTCCGTCTTTGGCGAGATCGAGCAGGTGAACCGATTGCCAGAAAAAACTGTGTACGTTGATCGCCTCTTGTGCGACTTCAAGCTTCAAGTTAAGCCCTAGTCGCTCACCTTTGATACTAATTTCCCCTTCTTGTTTCTCCAGGCGTTCGTCAACTTTTGCAGCCTCCACAACGCAATCCGTGCCAGTTCCGAGATGAAGCATCACCCCGATTACCAACACACCCGCATTGCCTATGGAAAGGATCGCTGTGGCAACCCCCCGCGCTACCCCCCCCGCCACGCCCACTACGCCCCCGTTTGAGCTCGGGGAATTGGAAACGAAGACCACAACTTTGCTTCCGCCCATGCGTATGGGAGGGTTAGGGCAAGACTTGCTTACGCCATAAATATTTGCATACACTGCACCCCCGTTGGACGTGCATTGCGCTTGCCTATCTGAATGTCGTCATTCACTACGCAGCTGTCTTAGTGCAGTTCCGTTCGTTGTGCGTGCAGTGGTTACCAATGGCCTCCCTGCTATGATGAGCGGCGTAACAGTAGGCCGTCGTTGAGCCAACCCCACATTCGTTTGCTCCCTCCCCTTATTTCGTGTTTCTATCATCATGTGCATGATCCTGGCCTCGGTGATTGGGTCAATAGCGTCCCACTGATAGCCAGCCAACAAAATGGAAGAAGAGCCCCTCCGCCTTTTTTTTGGTAGATGGAACGGTATGCGTGAGTGGTATCGAAATGCGGGGGCCTCATAAACATGGGAGAATAGGTATGCGTTTAACCAAAGGGCGGATAGCTCAGGGGTAGAGCGCTTGCTTAGCATGCATGAGGTCCGGGGTTCAATTCCCTGTTCGTCCATATTTTTTTCTGGAAGTTGGGACTATTGTTGCACTGAGAACATTGGCAGTACTCACCTCCATCCCGGGTCCATCTTCCGTTCCCAGATATAAAGACCGCCTGCTGGCAGCAGGAGACGGAAAGGAGGTGACGGTTGTGTGGCCCTACCCTAGGCTAACGGCACCGTTAGCCCAATCCCAGGCGTTGCTCGCTGGAGGATCGGGTTCAAATTCCTTCCTGAAGAGAACAACTGAATCGTTCGAGCCTCTGTAGCTCATGAGGTGCACAATCCAAATCACTACCAACTGCTTGCCCTCCGGTCTGAAGCTGTCTTGGCTAGCACGTCTTCACAAGGTTCTATGGCACAAGCAAACTCGGGCGGAATAGCATGAGAGAACAATGCCATTTGGGGTTCGCAATCGCAGCCGACAACTGCCGGCAAAGAAACCGTTTACAGACGCAGGTTGCGAAGCGAGTTCATGCGCTGCTGCCGGGGCGTGAACTTGGGGATGGGTTGTCCGTTGGGAAGACGTGGCACATTGTCCTCCTCCTCGACCCAGTCGCCCTCGCCATCCTCCTCGTCGAATTCCTCCTCCTCCATACCAAACTCCTCCGCCTCTTCTTCCGCCTGCTCGGCCTGCTCTTGCCGGAAGAGCTTGAGACCGCGCCGGTCACGCTCGGCGGGGTGCATGATCTTGCGCCAAGTCAGCTCGCGGTGCATCAGCAGCTCAATGGGGAACGCGTCAATCTGGGCCTTGTTGGGACGCTGGAGGAGCAGACCGGTGGGCAACTGCCGCACCTCGGACAGCGAACTCCATGCCTTCTGCTCGTCAAACCCAGCCCAATTCTTCTCCGAGTAGGGCCCGTACACGGGGGCCAGCTTGAGGTAATCTTGTGCCGCAAACGCACGGCCGCCCTCGACTTCAATGTGATCCTTACGTGCCGGGTCGGAGGCCCAGGCAGCAAGAAGTTTGTTGCGCAAGTTGACCTTCTCAGACGGCAGAGGTTGCTGGGCGGAAGGCGGCGGCGCAGCGGTCACACGACGAGCCCAGTCGGTATTCTTACCGTAGCCAATGTACTTGTCGGCCAATCTCGGGTGGTTCGTCTCCACCTTGGCAGCGCGCTTGATGGCGTTCTTGTACGCTTCCCAGAAGATACGAGCGCGCGCGGCGCGCACCTCCGACTCGGGCGTGGACCAAACACGACCAGTGGCAGTCCGCATCTCGGGCAGGGTGAACACCGGGTCACGCGGGTCCCACGGCACCCAACTCTCCTCCAGCACATCGTTGCGTCCAGTGGTGTACTTTTTGAAGTCACGCGCCTTGCGTTCCCGCTTCGGCCAAGGGAGCTTGACCTTGTGCTTTTCGCGGGTGACCGGGTGGCGATAGGTCGCAATCCGCTCCCAGGCAAAGTGGCCAGCACGACGATCGTAACCAACGTGGCGCTTGGTCATCTTGATTGCGTAAATGGGCTGGTCTTGAGCCGCCTTTACGACCTCCTCGGGGAGGACCTCATTCGGGATGCGGACCTGCAAGTTGGAGTAATGAATGGCACGAGCGACCTTGGTGAAGTTGGGCGTGTAGTTGCGTTCGCCGTTGGTCACGACCGAGCGGGAGGTAAGCTGACGCTTCAGCGCAGGAGCCAGCATGTTCAGCCGCGGGTTGTCGTCGTCCTCGTCAACGCGGAGAAAGACCTTGTTGTGGTGACGGTCCACCTGGTCCACGATGCCCTCGCCGCGGACACGCAGCTGGGACCGAGACGGGTCCTCCACCGGGCAGGCTGAGACGGGAGAAGTACTTTCCCGTGCGCTGACGAACATAGTCGCCGGGCGCAATGTTCCAAAAGATGATACGGGTGCGGATGGGCGTCCAGCGGGCGTGGTTCTTAAAATGCGCGGCATGCGACTGGCAGCCTTGATGCCCATGCCTCGGGGCCACTCAAGGTGGTTGAGCGTCCGGATGGTCGCAATCGAAGTCTTCCTGTGCACCGACATGATGAGCAACAGGCACGGGCCTCGTCACGACGGGGGGGGGGGAAGGGGGCCGGACCGACGGCGGTGAAGGCGACAGAGACCGAGATGGCCAAACGCGCGCTGGGCGGCGTAGGATTCTTGACCTGCGGATCTTGGGCGGGGGAAGAAAACCGGCCCGCCCGATTCCGCCGTTGCTTGCACCGATCACAGTTGAGACGGCTGCGCAGGGGTGAAATGTTCAGTCGTCGGAGCTAGATTCATTTTGTTTTTTTTTTTGGGCGTCGAACGTCGAACGCAACTCGTGACGTGTGACGTGGTGGGTGTCGGCGACTGTGTGATGCATGATGTGCCATATCACACGTCACCGCAAAGGGCCACCAAGCGTTAGCGCGTTAGACCTAAGGCCTACTGCCTAATCCAGCTCCATCAACACACACCAAGAAACTGACGGTTGTATCCCCCACCCGACACAACGTAAAGCGAACGCCAGGTAGACAGGAGGCAACGCAAGCTAAGAGGAAGAATGGGGCCATGGGGGGAAAGCTTAGCAGGCAGGAACAGGAGCATATCAACAGGCGGACCGATCCAAATTAGCAGGAGAGCAGACAGGTAGGGTGGAAGCCAGGAAATATGGAGGAGCGTGCGAAAGGAGTGGGTCAGGCCAAAAGAGGGAGCGAAAAAAGTGAAGTGAATCAAGGAAAGAGCGGATAAGGGGGAAACGGAGAGCTGGCGGGCCACGAGGGGCTGAGCCCAGCCCATGCTCAGCAAGCTGACCAGCACAGTGCGCCGAGCGAAGAGGACGATCGATGGGGAAGAAAATGATGTACTATGCAAGGCAGTCATTGCGCCAGGCCAAGTAACGGATGCCCAGCCAGTAGGCAAGATAGCAGAGGCAGAGCGAGTCGGCTTAGGAATGAGGCTCGTTCTCCATCGGCTGCATGGCCGCCGTAGTCAGTTGACGCACCGAGATCTTGCCCGGCCGGCCAGGGCGCATGGGGGCTGCATCGCCAACAGGGGCCTTGGCCGACGCCTCGCGGGCAGCAAGGAATTGGCTCACACCTTGCCCCGTGCGCTGCGCTGTGCCGAGGCGCGTGCCAGGCCCAATGATAGACCCAGCATGATTTAGAGCATGTTCAGGAGCAGGGTGAGAATGTCAGGAACCGAAGCAGAGTGTCGCAGCCGATGCCGCTGCTCCAGGCCGGCACCAACGCGCCAGGGAGCCGCGCGGGTAGCATCCGTTATTTGGCTCGGCAGGGCCGACAACCCATCCTCCTCTTATAGCCCAGCGCCGCAAAGGGATCCGGGTTGTGCATCGGTTCCGAAAAGTTTTGCATGCTTTCGAACGGCGCAACCGGCCGCCGGTTGGGCAGGCCAAGAGAAGGAAGCGGGGCATGGGTAATTGAGCTCGTAGGCTTCGCTCGACCGAGGAAGAGAGAAAGGCGTTGCTTCGACTCATGCAGCAGGCCCCCGCCCTGCCGCTCGGGTTGAGGGTGGTAGGCGCAAAGCTTTGGGCACCCATCCTGTCCCCGTACCTGTCCTCACTGCAGACCCTGGCGAGGCGGCGGGCTTGGCATTGTTGTTGTAGTACGGCGTCTCGGGCGACCAATAATCTGTCACCTCCAAATCGGCCTTGGCCCGATCCGCCGGGTCAATTTGCTGCCGCAGAGGTAACATGGGCTTTTCAATGCCGAGCCCGACAAGGAGTGTCTCCACATCAGGGTACTCATTCATCGCTGTCAAGCGTTGCGCGAAGCTGGACTTGGCTCCAGGCCCGAGAACAAATACACCTCCTAGGACATAGCGGTTGGCACCACCGGCCGAAGGGGCAAGGGGGAGATGGAGCAGTCCCTTGCGAAGACCTGTTTTGGACCCAGTCTTCTTGGCCAGACGCCGGGGTAAGAGCATGTAGGTACTCATCATAGGCGTTCAGCGCTGGGTTAACCAGTTGCATTCCCAATGCACGGTACACCGCTCGGTCGGGATCGGCATAGAGGGAAAAAGGGGAAGGGAATGAGTTCTGAAAGGCAGCCATCTGCTGCGTCGAGCTCTGTCCAACAAAGATCATGGAGTATCCAGCCTTGCCCAAGGCGGCCATGTTAACGTTGCACAATTTTTTGACGTATTGCTGGAAGTGTGGGCACGCCCAATGCGAGGGGAAAACGACAATCGTCTTGCGGTTTGCAAACAGCTCCAAAACTTGATCGCCGTTCCATTTTCTTTGTATACCACGGCCCGACTCGCGTCAGCCATGGCTTGGGCTGTAGGAAGCGCGCGTGCGGCTTGCTTGGCCCGCTGCACCGCCAACGGGTTGGACGTGGAAAGTGGCGCGGTTGACTCCTCCTCGATCGAGAGAGACCGGCTCACGGGGCTGCGAGCCGTACTAGCCGAAACAGCCTCGCTGGGCTTCAACTCATCGCCAAGGGCGCGCGGGGCCGAAAGCTGACTAAAGTCGACCACGGGGGAAACAGACATGTGCTCCATTGACGACGACGGCTCCAACAACTTTTTCTGGCTCGCGGCAGAACCGTCAAGGCAAGATTGGTCCGAACTACACGGGCCTTATGCCCAGAAGCCTTGGGGGGAACGAGCCTCGCCATCAGTCAAGCCGGGCGGCCTGCACGAGGTTCGCGCCGAGTAAAGTCACGTGGGGTAAGGTGGCTCGATGCCACGGTAGAGTCCGAAGCGACAAGCGGCACGGCAGGAGCCACGGTGGGAGAGACGGAAGAGTGTCCGGTGCCCAGAGTATCAAACGACCGTTCGTGCCTCGTCCTCGGTTCGTCTTCAATGACGCACCCGATACAGAGCCCGAGCCAGCACTAAATGCAGCGGTGGCCAAGCCAGAAGCAAACCAGTTCGATGATTCGCTGGGGGTGGGCGAGGTGGCTACATCGTCCGGGACAATGAGGGAGCTTCACCCAACGTCTCTTCGGCTGCCGTACCCGTCCGCCCCCGGGGAGCAAGTGCAGGCAGGTACCCGGCAGAGCGGGTAAGACGGGACGCCGCACGCGCTGCCTCGCCATGGCTTACGGGTGTCCTGGACGAGCCGCGCGGACCACGGCCAAACATGCCCGGGGCAAACACTTCGGCAGGACCCTCACTGTGACTTGCCGGGGACGCACGGCCATTCAAAGTAGACAACGCAGAAGGAACTGAGGTGCCATCCGGCAAAACCTCGAGACCATTCATGCTGCTGCGGCTCATACTCGTGCGGGATGTGTGACCATACACATGGCCAGGAACATTTTGGGAGGAGCGGCGGAGGTGAGAGAGGCGAGATTTTCAGAGGCGGCAGCGCGGGTAGTTGTGGCGTTGCTGATCGTTGTCATATCCGAAATGGTGCTAATGTTCGAGACGGCTGTGCCCGATCGGGGACGTGACGCGTGGCTTTTGCCACCTCCGAAAGCGGAGGGAGACAACACATCCGCACCGGAGGGGGAGGCAGGACGGGGTGTCTCGAGTGGGAGGAGGTCGGGGGCATCGGGAGATGAAAGGAAGGCGTTGTTGAGTAAGCGGAGATGAGGGTCGGGTTCATCGGCGAGACCAAGCTCGCGCAAGCGCGCAGTGATGTCGCCACCGTCTTTACCCATGGCGGCAATGGGATTGGCAGCAGAGACAGTAGATGTGGCCATGGGGGTTGCAGTGGGTTCGCCAGCGTACGAGTTAGGGGCGGAGGTGGTGGGGGTGTCGTCGGCAATGGCTTCGTCGGGCCAGGGGGAGAGAGTGCCAGACCTGGGCAGATCCAGATGGGCGGCGCGGTAAGGAGAGGAAGCTGAGGAGGATACGGGGGGCGAGGAAGACGCCAGAGGCATCAGGACCAGCGTCGGCGCGGGGGCAGATGGCGTGGGAGGCCGCAGCGACGGGCGCAGTGAGGCCAGCAGCAGAAGCGTCGAGCGCCGACAGGGGGTGGGGGGGGGGGCGGTGGTGGTGGTGGTGGTGGTGGCGGGAGGCGATCCCAGGAGGCGACGGCCGAGGCAGGGGCAGCGCGGGCAGGGCGGTGCAGTGCTGAGCTGCTGCGCGCCAGCAGCACTCGCTCGACGTCTGCCGCGGCGGCAGGACGCCAGTGTGGCGCGTGCGCGGCACAGCGCCTGTGGTGGGAGGGTGCCCGGGCTGGCCGCATCCGGTCCCTGGCAGAAGGCTTGCCGGCGGGGCACAAGAGCAGTGCCGCGTGCGTTTGTTGTCAAACGTACACAACCGATCACTGGCGCGGTGCGTGCATGCGGGCGGGCCGAACGCCAACTCGCTCATGCAGCGGCAGGACACAGCCCGTATGCCGCGTGCCCCTGCGCAGCGCCCGCCTGTCGGGCGCTGCAGGGCGCCGCAGTGCCCGCAGCGGGCAGCACCGCTGGTGGAAAGCACACTGTTCTGCTGGGGCTGCGGGCTGGTGCATGCGCAGGCTGGCGCGCCGCCTGGCCCTCCTCGGCGGGTGGCGTCGCGGGAACGAGTCCCATACAGTGGGTGCATACGTAGCCTACAGCACTCGCCACATGCGGGTGTGCTGGGGGTGTGCTGGGGCGCAGGAGCGCTGTGTGCGGGAGTGCTGTGTGCAGGAGTGCTGTGTGCGGAAGCGCTGGTGCTCCTGGGGCGCTTGGGCTGTACGTGCCTTCCTGCGCCCCCCCCCTGGCTGCGGACAGAGCAGTGGCAGTCCCGCTGGACTTCCAATACTTGAACGTTCACTTTCCAGTATCCACTTCAGCGGCTCAGCGCTGAGGCTCAGCCGCCAGCCCTTCCATCTCGGGTCTCCGATGTCAAAGCTTCAGCCAGCTGCGTGAGGCCCGAGGTTACTCAGCTGAGCCTCAGCGCCCTCAGCCAGTGCCAAGCTTCAAATGGGGTTAACCACCCAGTCACCCAGACCCTACTCGGCCATGATGCATGACCGGTGACCTGACAAGTGTTGCTTCCACTACAGCATCCTCACACGAGCAACCGCGATGGAGTAGGATTGATTGGCAGAGGACCTGACTAAACTCACTTACCAATCTGGTCCGAGGATGGGTCCGCGGGTTTGGACTAGTTTTTATGTCAAAAAAAGTTGAAACGCTCCGGCTGAGCGGCCGAGGCTGGACGTGGGAACCCGCCCTAATTCCCCTCGAATTACCTCCATGTCAAACGCGCGCCCCCGCCGTCCCCATCGGCGGTTCGACCAACTTGAATCCCCTTCGGCTTCGCGCTGACACATGGCATCCTAACCTGATCCTTGTCTTGCTCCGGCAGCCAAGGGAACGCACTGGCCGGATATTTGTAGGCCCGGAACAGAGCGTTGCTCTCCGCTGGAAACAAAGCTCGCATCTCTGGCTCCTCGTAGCGAGCAAAGTAGGGGCATACCCACTCCCACACCACCTCCCCCGCCTCGTCCACCTCGATCACCCGCCCAAACGCGCTCTCACACAAAACCGTGTGGCCACGTTGCCCCGGGAGCGAGGGGGACGATGGAGGAAGGCGTTGAGCGCTTCCCATGAACGGAGTAAAGAACCGCTCCTTCGACTCGTCCGTCCATTCCCACACGATTGCCTTGGTGGACCGGTCCACTTCAATCGCACGCGAAAACTGAAAACTCTCCGTATCACGGAACGCGCCATTGTCAAAGATGAGCAGGTTGCCATTGTCCAACTCGGTGGCACAGTGTTGCTGGGCGACGATGCGATGGTCCAGGTGCCAGATCACCTGCTTTGTCGCCCGATCAATGATGATTACCGCCGATACACTGCGCAGCGAGCAGAGTACGTTTCCGTCCCGCAACGGGAGCACACTGTTGATCAATGGATAATGTTCCCGCGGGTACCGAGATTGAAGCGGAAACGTGGCCCGGTCCAAGTATTGGCTCACCCGCACTCCCACAATACCTTTCCGTCTCCATCAACCTCGCGCAACAGGTCGGCATAGACCGATCCATCGGGAGCCTCATCCCCTCGAGCCCACCCAGGACCTGAGCGCTGTCCTCCGGAGAAAGCTTCTCCAACGCAGCGTAAAGAATCCGGCCGGTACCATCGCCATAGTGGTACGCATCGTGATGAGCCAGCGGGTCCTTGTGCTGGTGCACCACAGCACCCGTCTTGGGATCAATCTCGCTCATGATGCCACCACCGTACTTATTGAAGAACCAAAAGGGCCTTGGTGTGCTGGGATCGATACTGTTGATCGCCAGGTTACCATTGGGCAGCAGACGAATGACGGCCATTGCGCCAAGGGAGCGACCATTTTTTGACCTGATCACCAAAAATGTCGATCAAATACGTCTGGAGAAGTGGATGCAAGGGGAGAGTCAGCACCGTGTTCAAGGAAGAACAGTGGTATCGAAAAAATGCATACATCTTTGCTTGTCAGAGGCGAGACCAACAGATATCCTGGAACAACCTTCTCCTTGTTGATGGCGGTGACACCGGTGCCGCGCCGGCGGAGACTGTTCTGGTCAATGGGCGCCATACCAATGTTTTTGGGTGGAAGAGGGTTGAAGTCAGCCAATGCGGGGAGGCAATTGCTGCCGAGAGGCTATTTTTATACTATACACACTTCAGCAAGAAAGGGGTGCAATGGGCTAGGTCATAGTATCGATGATACAATCGCGGCGTCTCGCTATGTATCTCACACATGAGGACATGGGGCGGGTGCAGGCAGGAAAGGTATTTGGAGCGATGAACTGGCTAAACTGGTTAGCCACAGGTCGCAAGTGCGTCCGTCTCACACGCGGTATCCGAGGCGTGGTTTCCCCGGGCCGAGGGGCCGCGTAAAACACATCAGTATAGTAGACTTATTGATAGAGATAGAGAGAGAGAGAGAGAGAGAGATCAGGAAGATCCTCACTCTGATGATCGGGAAGAAAAGGTCGGATTCAGGAACCATTGGTTGCGATAACGTATACCAGGCTGGCAAGCACGTCAGTATACGCATTGGTCGGAGATGTGAGATTGCTGGTCGGTTGAACGTTGGCTGTAGGCAGTAAAGTGGTGTTGCACAGAACGGTACAATAATCTCGACAGTAATTAAATTAACCTCGGCCCGCTCGGTGGCTTCGGTGACCTCGGTGTGTTCGGGCCGAGGCGGCCGAGGCCGCTTCGGGCGCGAAGGGCTGTGGCGCCAGGGCCAACACGCGACAATCAAATTGGGCCTCTCCCCTAGTAAGTACACTCACGATAACACCACTCAGTTGTTGCGGGTCATCACCCAGCCACCAACCGCTTCGCCATCCCATCCCCGCACGCCTATGACATCGGCGCGCGCTAGATCTGAAGCGTGCCGAGGCACTTACTGATCGTCTCTGTTCATCGTTCAACGTCCAAACCGGAGTCACAGCCGTGCCTTTTGTCCTGCACCGCATAACCAACCCCCGACGCAGAAGGCAACAATCATTAATCAGCGCTCAGCCCGCTCTTGCTCGAGGAGCACCCGTCGGGTGTTTATTACTGGCCCACCTCCCAGTAACCTCAGCAGTGACTCTTCGCCTCACAATCCCGCCTTTCTCCCGCTTCAACTCCTCACCCGTCACCTCGCACGCTCCCTATCTACACATCGCGTTATCGCTTGCCTCTGTTGACAACGTTGGGCAACGATAGCTGGGTCCCCGTCAGCATATGCAAACCCACCTCTCACACGTCTTCTGTATCCCGTGCACCCGTTCCTGGGCCCCTGGTACGCTACCCCAACGGCGGCGCCTTGATCAAAATCGGGGTGATTGTGTCTTCACCTCTCGTCTCCCCTATTTTGACCATCTCATCGCTGTGGTGAGCTCCTCTCGGTCAATATATATACCCCCAGGTCTACGCTCTTCCTCTTCTCCCCCGAATTACACGGCACCACGATTCCCATGTCTTTCAGTCTTCGGGACAGACACACCCACCCCTCTTTGCTGCCTGAAAAACGAAAAGTGGATAGCATCTCCAAGCCCGAAATTTCCACAGTTGAGCCCATTCACCTGCTCGACCCCTCTCGGTCACTTTTGCTCGAAGAAACCCGGACGATGATCCAGTTGTCGTGCACGGCCGCTTGCGCGTAGATGTATGCGTTCTGGGCACTGTGATCCTCATGTTTGTCATGCTGCAACTTGACCGGACCAACTTGGGCAATGCTCTGACCGACGGGGACTTCAAGCACCGTTGGGATAAGCACCTCCCAAGTCATCTAGGCCAAACCTTATTTACGCTGGGCATTGTCGTCTTTGAGATTCCCAGCAACCTGGTCATCAAGCGCATGGGGCCCCAACTCTGGCTGCCCCTTATCATGCTCGTGTGGGGGTGCGTGACGTTGAGCCAAGCCTTTGTCCATTCGCGCTCGGGCTTTTATGCGACCAGGTTTATGCTGGCCTTTGCCGAGTCGGGATTCATTCCCGGAGCAGCCTACTATCTTTCGCGCTTTTACCCCCGCCGTGAAATGGGGGTACGTCTAACGTTCTTATGGGCCGCGAACGCAGTCGCCGGTGCTATCGGAGGCGTGCTGGCCATGGGGTTGCTTCAGCTTCAAGGTCGAGAGGGACTGTATGGATACCAATGGCTTTTTATCATCGAGGGAGCCTGCATGACTGTTCCCATTTCCCTTTTCGCCTTTATCTTTCTTCTTCCGAAGGGCCGGGCACGGCTGCGCAGTGGCGTTGGTGGCCCTCCTCTCGTCCTCCCCCCTCTATTGCTATCCTGACTCCGCTTCAAGCAGCCACTCTTTCCAAGCGTGCGGTTGACGACGATCCCTCCAAGGCAGCTAGTTCCCACCACTTGACTTGGTCCGACTTTGATGTATACTGTGGCTGGGCATTGTGGGGGCACTGCGCCATGGCCTTCCTCTCCTCGTCATGTTTACCCGATCAACACGTATGCGCCCTCCATCATTCAATCGCTGGGTTTCCATGGATTCCACGCCAATGGGATGAACAGCATTGGCAGTGTTGGTTCCCTCGTTGTCTCTCTCTCGCTCGCTTTTAGCTCAGACCGATGGGGCTATCGCGGCGCCCACATCACGTTTGGGTTTCCTCCTTTCAGCCGTGGGACTTATGGCTCGCCTTGCCTCCTGCCTCCGCATCCAAGGGGCCCTGTTCGCGGGCTTGGTCGTCACCCAATCGGGCATGGGCAGTGTGCAAGGAATCAACGCAGCCTGGCTCAGCAACCGACTGGAAGAACGGCAACGGCCCGTGGCGCTGGCGACGTATACCATGTTCATCCAACTCGCTTCGTTTGTTGGAAGCAACATCTTCCATAGCGCCACGCGAGACCGCAGGGGCCTGCTCATCTGTGCTGGCTGCGTGCTGGGGGCAGCTGCGTTGGCGCTCATCTGGACGGCCTTGTATGCTGTGGTGGATCGACGAACATCAAAGCTCCACCCCGCGGTCTCGCCGGAGGCCGTCACAACTGTCCCTACTGCTGTCCCAGATCCCTCATTGACATCTCCTGCCTAAGAAGCCCTACTACTCTCGAAGCCTTTTCCAACGCTCACTGCTAAGCAGTTTCTCGCAAGGGGAAAAGCTGTGTATTATCTATGAATCGAATTTCACTACTGTATGGCCACTGATTGCAATGAGGGATATGGACGGGCCTATAGTTACACATGGGAGAAAGTCGCAGGGGTGGCGAGGTTCGTATGTTTGGCGTGGCATTGCACTGTCATTGCGTCCCGCCTACGGAAGAAAGAAGGTACTAGTATTTGGACTGGGAGCGCAGAAGGAGGGTGTGCGTATATACATTTCCTCACGTGTTACACTCGAGAGCGTATCCTGCCGGGATGATTCATCGATGAATGGTGGCATATATATATGCTTGGCCATGCTGGGCAAACTGTCGGTGTTTGCGGGGCCCAGTACTGACTGTACTGACCGGACTGACCCAGAGGCTCGTTGGCCAAACAGACCGCCTACTCTGTTGTGCATAGCCATGCGACTGCCACCAGTGTCTGCCTCCATAAAGCTTCAAGCTTCAGGGCATTCAAGTATCGTAGCGTTACATGTTCCACCCTTACATGCTACTTGGCTCTCCACCATGCATCGCTGATCATCGGTCATCGAATTTTGCTAGGATCCATGGCACGACAGCACGCTACAAGCGGCAACAGCTGGGGGGAGGCGCCGTTGCTTAGTTGGGGCAGTCGGCGGCAATGTGACCCTCCTGGCGGCACTGGTAGCACGACTTGGTCTGGGGCTGGGGGCAGTCGCGCGACACGTGGCCATAGTCGCCACAGTTGAAGCACTTGGCCTGGCGGCCACCGCCGTTGCCACCCGAGGGGCAGTCACGGCTAAAGTGGCCCACACCGCCGCACGAGTAGCACGACGCACCCCCGCGGGCGCGGGGCAGAGAAGCCGTTGCCCGGCGCACCGCCCTGAGGGCAGTCACGCGCCATGTGGCCCGGCTGGCCGCAGCGGTAGCACCCGCCGGCCTGGGCCGTGGGGCACTCACGGCTGAGGTGAGTGCGCTCGCCGCAGCGGTAGCAAGCCTTGGGCTTGGGCTCCTCGGGACAGGCGCTGGAAACGTGGCCGGGCTGCTCGCAGTTGTAGCAGGTAGGCGTGCCAGAGGTGGGGCAGGCGGAGGCCTGGTGGCCAGACTGGCCGCAGCTGGTAGGAAAGTAAGGTGAGTATGGGGGCAAGGAGCATTGGGAAGGGATGGGAAACGTACTTGTAGCATCCACGGGCGAACGACATGATTCCAAGAGGGGAAGAGGTGGTGGTAGCAAACTCTGAGTGTCGCACGACAAATGCCCGACAGCACTCCTTGACGAACCCAGTCTTGCCACACGCATGTCGCCGAAAAAAATTAGAAGCTTCGGACCGACACTGCCCCTCTGCCCCGCGGTTTTCCCCCACTGCACGTGCGGCCTTCCCCCCCCGAGGCATCCGCAGTTCCGCCTTCCGCTCCACCCCAGGCTTAGAGTTTGCACCGAGTGGACATTTCAGGTTCCCACCCATCGCACCCAAAATTTTCGTTTGCAGCCTGCCCAGCATGCAGCATCCCTCTATCACACAGCCGGCCTCGGACACAGCACGCGGGGCTGAGAAGCGCCAGAACACGATGGAGTGCCTCGAGGACATGATGGATACGCCTCTGATTCACCACGATTAACCATGCTTAGGAAAAGTGGCACAATCCTCATAGCCAATCATTAATCAGGGCCCACCACCAGAACGAGGCTCTCTCGTATACAGGCACAGACGCAGTGAGCGACACGCTCTCCTGGCTTCATGCGGGTGAATATCAAGCAACAACTGGATCTGTATATATACGGTTCACCCAATGGCGTACCCGCCCCCAATCACAGATTTACTTGGGGAGCAGCCAACACCAGGTCGAGTACGACTTGCGTTCAAGAAAGACGACCCATACTACTCCTACTCCCATCTCTTCTTTTTATGTGGATTACAAGCAGATTGAGGAACTGCGTCTTCGGTGGACTCACGCACACCTGTTGGTCAAACATGTAGTCACCACAGCCAGCCGGAAGCCTTGGCCTGTTCTAGGTTGTTTCGCAATGTTCCTTTTCCCCCTCAACGGGCTGACCCCTTTCTGCGTCACTTTCCGTAGTATGTTATACGCGACTGTTGCATACTGAGCTTGTAAAAAAAAAACTCTTACAAAACCGCAGGGAAGACATAAGAAACACTTCGCCTACGAGATGGGATCATTAGTGTTTGCTCTCAGCTCCTTGCGCCCACACTCACTGGTAATAAAGCCCAACAGGTCATAGCCACAGTTCCTGACGGTCAGGACTCATTTTCCCCCCCGCCATTTGTTTCGCATGAATGCATACGGATAGGCACATATGTGGCCAACATGTTTACCTTGCTCTGATTCTCAACTTCGACTGGCTAATTCGCGGCAGGGCCAACTATGGTGGGCTCTGCTCCATCTTCGCCGAGTCAATTATATTGGCCACACTACAGTATACCTCTCAAGTGTATATACTTCATTATAGCAGCTTTTTTCTTACGCGCAGATCTTGGAGTTGATTGCTTGTGCTGTGCTCACCCCCATATTACCTTCTTTCCACTTTATCGTCCCACAGTTCACAGTGAGATTTGGGACGCCATCGCAACGAAGAATCTAGTACATGATGATGCACTAATCACAGAGCATCATCCATCAATCAAGAGACTTTTGACCTCTCTCGCCCCCCTTTTTTGCCTCTTGGACTTTTTGCCCCCGTTTCTCTCTCGTCGCTCAGTAACAATGACAAGCTGGTAAATGCAAGAGCAATGCGAAGTCACTCTCCTTCCTTCTTGACATGTTATTTGGACTGAAGTGGGGGGCTTCGTCTCTATGTCTCTACAAGGGATACAGCCTCATCATGTAGCCGTAGTCGAAAGTATCATGTGGGGGCAAAAGTGCAACAGCATACCCAAAATCTAAGTTGAGGGAGGCCTGAGGGAGGCCTGAGGCCCGAGGAAGCGCCTGTATTATCACGGCAGTTGGTTAGACGAAGGGCCCGGGACGCACTGGGTCCCTGCTGGTTGTTGGCTTTAGGTTCGAGCAAGGTCGGCGCTTTCGGCGCTTTCCATGGAGCGTGACGCGTGACGCGCGCGTGACGGGTGACAGGTGACGCCCAACGCGTGATGTTTGAAAATGAAACTTGAAGCTTGAAGCTTGAAGCTTGATCGATCTGATCGGTTTTCGGGTTACACTGGCTCCGAGCTGCGGCCCGGCCGGGGCGGTCCTGCGGTGCCGTGCTGCTACGATGTGATGCTCGTGGCACTTTTTTTCGCGCTCGCCACCGCATCCTCCAATGGCCACCGCTGCTGCTGCTGCTACTACTGCTGCTGCTACTGCCGCGGCTCCCCGGCGTCGCGTGCGCCTCTTCAGCGCCGAGGATGTCGCCTCCCATTCCACGCTCGACGACTGCTGGGTCGTGCACGAGGGTCGTGTGTTCGACGTGACTCCGTTTGTCGAGGACCACCCGGGGGGCGATGACTTGCTCCTGCCCTACGCTGGTAAGGACCTGGCCGGCGCCATGGCGGACCCCGAGCTGCACACCCACTCTGACTCGGCGTATGCTGTGCTGGACGAGTACTACATTGGCCGTCTTGCTTCGGCCGATGACATGGCCAAGGTCAAGTTGGAGCAGGCTAGCGCCCTGGCTCAGATGGAGGCTGCGGGCGTAGACGTGGCGACGCTCACCAAGTTTGGTGGCGTGCAAGGGGGCAACTTTAGTGGCAAGGACGAGGACATTGTGATCACGTCGGACTTTAGTCCCGACGATACTGATACCGCTCGGGACTTGGCCCAGCACCAGTTCCTCGACCTGACCAAGCCGCTCATTCCGCAAATGTGGTTTTCCACGTTTGACAAGGCCTTTTACCTCGAGCAGGTCCACATTCCGCGCCATGTCAAGGGCTCCGCCCCCCTCTTTGGGCCATGGTACCTGGAGATGTTTACCAAAACGCAGTGGTACGTGCCGGCGCTCGTTTGGCTGCCCATCGCAGCTACGTTGGCGGCTCGGTCGCTGTGCCAGTTCAGTCTGTTGCCCGTGCCATCACCATTTAATGTGCCGGCCTGCTGGGCGACTTACTTCCACTCCCTGGCTTTGATCACGCCCGTGTCATGGCTAAGTCTAGCGGTTGCAATTGCTAATGGGATGCTCATCTGGTCGCTGCTGGAGTATGGCCTGCACCGGTTCCTGTTCCACATTGATGCCATCTTGCCCGACCGCCCTATCTTCCTGCTTCTGCACTTTCTCCTGCATGGCGTGCACCACTACCTCCCCATGGATGGTCTTCGGCTTGTCATGCCCCCTTTGCTGTTCTTCCTCCTGCAAGCGCCCTTTACCAAGTTGGCGCACGCTGTCCTTCCCACGGCATTTGCCAATGGTATCATTGCTGGTGCCTTCTTTTCCTATGTCGGCTACGACACCACCCACTGGCCCTGCACCACTCTCGTCTCCCCACTTACCTGATGGAGCTCAAACGGTACCACCTTGAACACCACTACAAGAACTACGAGCTTGGGTTTGGCGTGACCTCCAAGCTGTGGGACTTGGTCTTCAACACCCAGTTTAATCCGTGAGCCTCGGGTGCCAAAAGCCCTAGCCACGGTTGAGGCGCAAGACGGCAAATTAATTGGCCCCTTTTGACTTGTACACTGTTTCCTTTGTTTCCGCATTCGCGCCTGCCGCCTAACCTCGAAAAGCCCAAACTAGGGGGGAGAGGCAATAATACTCTCATGTACACGACTGTAGGTACAGGTGCCGCTGGCTGCGTTGATGCCCATTGATTATCATGTCTGACTTGGTTGGATACGAGCGTTTTGGCTCTGCAATGTATGGAGTGGTCTTTAGCGTTACTGGCTCCGTGTCAGTGTCAGTTGACATTATGCAGTTCTTGTGATTGGGGATGCACGTTGCACACCCTAGTTGCTTGGCCCAGGTCGTAGACCACTGGGGTCCCCTGGTGGTAAGCGTTCTCCTTCTGAATCTCTATGTATACGCCCTTGGACCAACTTATTTTCGACTGTTTCATGCCTTGTTAACTTGAACCCCAGGAAGGACATGCGAATTGTTCTTGCCTAATCTTTGTGTTACTTTGCATGATGCATTCCCCGTCCTTTTTCTTGCTGTGGCGTGAGAAGTAGTAATAGTAACCCCTTGAGAGCTGTTAGTGGGACCGAGAAGCAGAAGTGGCCCGACGTGCCGCGGTCGGTGCACCCACTGTGCCGGACTTTGGCCGCAAAAAGCAGAGGATCCATGGCAGAAACAGCTGATGAGCAATGGAAGAGGGCAGATCCATCGCGTCCCAGCGACCCCAGCTCCGTTCCACCGTATGGTCGAGCCCACGGGGTGAAGAACGAGCGAAGGACGCTGCGACTGTACTCACGTGACCCAACCGGCGTTCTGTGGCGGCTAAGCTGCATCAGCGCCCAGCCGGCTCAGGCCACATCGGCAGTGTCAATAGCGAGGGGGCTGGTGACATCATCAGCCATTGTCATGCATCATGCATCATTAGGTAGTCACTACCCTCTAGCCCAAGCCTCGCTTGTCCTGTTCGTCACTCGGTTGGGGCGCGGCGTGTTGCACGCCCCCCACCACCATCCCCAGCGTTCCCCATGGCCACCCCGTCGCGCAAACGTCTGATTCGGGACTTCAAGCGCCTGTCTGCCGACCCACCCGGGGCATCTCCGGCGCGCCCGTTGGCGACAACCTGATGGTATGGAACGCCGTCATCTTTGGCCCGCTCGACACGCCGTTTGAAGATGGGACGTTCAAGTTGGTGTTGACGTTTGACGAGTCGTACCCGACCCGCCCGCCGCACGTCAAGTTCCTTACCAAGATTTCCATCCGAACGTGTATGCAAATGGGGAACTGTGTCTCGACATTCTGCAGAACAGGTGGAGTCCGACGTACGACGTGACTGCCATCCTGACCTCGATCCAGTCGCTGTTGCACGACCCCAATCCCAATAGGTACGTCGGTCGCGCTCCGAGGTGCGTGCCGAAGCATGGCTGACCCTGTCCTCCCCCACCCAGCCCAGCCAACGTGGAAGCCGCCTCGCTGTACCGCGAGAACATGCGGGAGTACGTGAGGCGGGTCAAGGCGACGGTGGAGCAGAGCTGGCTGGACGACGAAGACGATACGACCCCTGGGGCTGAGCCAAACGGTATGGACCTTGGGCCCACTGCGTAAAGTGTACTGCTCAGCACGCATCCCCAGTCTGTCGCGCGGACGTCTCCTTTCCCTTCTTTGTCTGCTCTGGGCAAGGTGGGACACAGATGACCTACCCACCCCTCTGTCTGCCCCTACCCCTACCCGTACCCTTTCATCTGATTGCATCCCCTCCCATTAACCATTTCCAGTCGTCTTGCTATGTGTTGCGCCGCTCAGCGGGCGGAGCAGCGTACCCGGAGCCACTGCGCTGGGTGTGACTCTGAGCTGGGCAAAGCCGGTGCGGCTAATGTGCTGAGTGGGCGTACATATAGTAGACAGCTAGGAGTCCGCGTGCAAGGGGCGTGCACCTAAGGTGAGGCAGGGAGGTGGTCCGCTTTTGCCTTTGGACAGGGCCAGAGGAGGAGCCACATTGCTGAGAGGGAGAGCTCAGTTGGAGAGATTGCTGCGTGGAGGGTGGACCAGTGTTGAAACCATGAAAGAACCTCCTGAGGTTGGCACTACCCTTATACTTACTGCGGGCCAAGTTTTCACCCTGCGTCTCGGCCTTTATCACATGTCAGTGCCTTCCTTGCTCCAAGGCTTCTGCATCTGTTTCGTCCCCGTTGGTGGGTACCACGTTTCCCGCCCTTGCATCCCGACCCGGTTCGCCTTGCTGGAAGATTCAGATGCAGTTTTGTGACTGATAGGAATCCTGGAAAGCCCAAGAATCCCGTAGCCTATGGAACGCGGTGGATTGGGGATAGCTTCTACGGCACCTATATGTGACAGGGTAGGTACGCCCGATTGAATCTTTCTCGTAGTGAATGTTGTTCGACGAGATCAACAGGTTGGTTATCTCCTGTTGCATGTTCCACCTCTGTGTCGCCCGTCGACTCGTCATGCATCATGCGCGCCAGGTTCCTGGTCCAAGCGGTCCATTAACCGGTGTATATGGTAAGAAGCTTTTTGTGATAGCCACAGAGAAAATACGTGCCCCCAACGGGCCACGCCTCTTTCATCTGATTCACACGTCATGCTAGCAACTTTGGAGCGTCTTCCCGCATGATATCGCCCCTTCTGCACCGCAACATTAAAAGGGGTATGACTGTAGCAACGTTCAGACCGCTCCACGACACGAGTGCTTTGTTCCCACCGAACCAGCGCGCGGTCACCTACTATTACTACGTGCATGGCGTGGCCGATACGAGAAGCATGCATAGGAATCGATAATCGGGAAAGAAGAGTCCAAAAAGTTCGTCCATGGTCCATTATGGGGAAGGGAGAAGGGTATGAGCGAAAAGAGAGGCAGCCAACGAGGGTGGAGCTCGAGGGATTGCAGAGAGCAGGTTACCCAAGTTTGCACAGTTCGTCGGAGAACAACCCAAACGACTGTGTCGAGTCGGGCACGTACCAAAACACGACCGCGGCAATGACCCAACAGCACATGAGCAGGTAGCCCTCCAGCCAGTTGGCCTGCCGTCCGAGATGGCCGAGTTGACAATCAATACCGATAGGAACAAAAAGATGGAAACAAACGGATCAAAGCAAGCTCAACGGTTTGTCCCCGCACCACGCAATGACGACCAACAGAGGAATGACAAAATCGAGATCTGAATCGACGATCCCACCGCCACGCCCATAGACAGGTCCAGCTTGTTCTTGACGGCCACAGTGACGGCCGTCACGTGCTCCGTAGCGTTGGATACGATGATGATGAGCCCAATCCAGGTTCGCGGCGCGCCCGCAGCAGCGACCGCATCAATCGAGTCCACCAACCACTCGCACGTGACACCGACCAAAACGGTCGAGACGACCAGCGTACCAAATGCGACCCAGGTAGAAATTTGCGGGGTCTCCTCGTCCTCATCCGGGTGGTCGGGAGGTGGGGCGTGCGGATCAGGCAGGCTAGGGTGCATCACAATATCGGGGCTCTTCTTGGACGACTCGGACCCTGCCAGTGTCGACTCGTTCTCCGCCGGCGTGTTTTCAAACATGTACTTGTGCGACGAGAGGGTGAAAAAGAGGTAGGCGAGATAGACAGTTAAGAGGATGATGCTCACACCCGCGAAAATTGGAGCACCTTGCCGCGCTCCGAGGGATCAGGGATGTTGGGTCCCAAGACGGCGTGGTACCCGGCCGGGGTCAGAACCGAGAGGGTGGCCATGACAAGCAAGCTCGAGTTGAGCTGGGCAGCGGTCGCATGGAATGTCTGTTCCTTGTACTTGATTCCGCCCGCAAAGAAGCACATGCCAAGCACCAGCAGCAGTTGGACAACACACTGCCCACCAACGAGGTTTGGACAATGGTCAGTTCGCATTGGAAGCAAGCAATGATGCCGTGATGAGTTCGACTGCGTTGCCTAGCGTAGCATTGAGCAGACCACCAAGCGTGTCGCCGACCCGCAGAGCAATTTCCTCGGTTCCAAACGACAACAATTGGGCCAGGGGTATAATGGCCAGGAAGGAAACAACAAAGACGGCAATGCCATGGTTCTTGACTGTCTTGTCCGTCTCTGGCAACCCATGGTCTTGAGACTTGAAGACAAAATGGAGTGCCCATGAGATGGGAATGCAGATCAAGAGGATGTTGAGCCAGCTAAAGCAGATGACCGTCTGATGCTCTCTAAATGACCAGGCGAAGGCGCAACGGGCCGATCGGGGTTAGGAGTTCAGTGACGGTGCGGCCGAGGCGGTGGGTAGCCAAGGCGCTGTCGGCCGTGGCGCGACGGGGGATGCCGGCGCCAGGACCACCCAGTCCGGGGGGCCGAGGCTGTCGGCGCCGGTGCCACGGCGCTGAGGAGCGTGGAAGGAAAGCACTGGCGGTGGCGGAGAGAGGAGGGTCGAGGTCGGGGGCTGGCGGTTCGGCCTGGCCCTCCTCGAGGCCGAGGTGTTGCGCTTGACGGGCTTGCGCACAAAGGAGTTGATGGCGGCCACCCAGGCTGTGTGGAGAGAGGGGTGGGGGGGGAGCAGGAGGAGGAGGAGGTGGTGGTGTGGGAGACAGGAAGAAGGTGGTGGTGTTGAGGCTCACGCGCCGAGTGGCAAGTGCTGGTCTGAGGCTGACGCTGAAGCTGGCGGTGAAGCTTGAAAGCTTGAGGCTGGCACTGTCGATTGGCGGCAGAACACGCATGCGAACTGGAGGCCCACTGGGGTGCTAGCCCCCTGCCGCCCCCGCACCGCATGCGCTGGGCCAGGCCGCCATCGTGTGGCCTCGCGCCTGGCCCAGCGGACGAAAAAAACAGTGCGTGACGCGTGACGCGGCACGAGGGCGGCATGCGAGAGCCGGGCCGGACAGCGCGAGCCAACCGCAGCGTCACGCGTCGTGTCTGGCGAGCGGGCGCCTTTGCTTCGCCGCATGAAGCCGCTGGCATGCTGCATGCGCAGCGCCTGCCCGTGCAACCAGCACTGCCACAGCCCACAGCCCGCCGCAGCAGAGCCACATGCTTATCTCAGCACACACGCCCTCCCGCCGCCCCAGCGCTGAAACTTGAAGCCGGCTCAAGCGTGGGGCCTGAGGCTCGTGGCGCGTGACGCGTGACGCTGCATGCTCGGGAAGCCAACCCGCCTTAGGCTGCCCCCCTGCGGGCGCCCGATTGGGCGTGGGTCTTGGCATCGCTCTGGTTGCTCTCTGTGCTAGTGCGAGCTGCGAGCGCTCGCGCCTTCTGCCATCTGCATCAAACATCATTCCCTGCCTGCAGCATGCGGCAGTGCGGCAGGGTAGCCCTGTGGAACCATGCAGCCCTGCGCAGCCACGACAGGCCGCGGCACAGGCCGGGAGGCCAGCGTGGCACGCATATGCGTCACGTGCACGCGACCCCCCCAGCTGCATCTGGAGGGCCAGGCCCCAGGGACGGACCCTACTCGTAGCGCGCACGGCTGTGACACGGCACGGCGCCTGTGTACAGCGAGCCACCCGCCACATGCCCCGCGTCCGACGCATGGTTGGCGGCCAGCTCGCCTCCAGCACCTGCTGTCCTACACCCATACGAGGAAGTGCTATCGGATGACATTCTTAGTGCCTTCGCAGCCTCCGCTTGCTTCTGTTGGAGGGTAGTGCTGGGGTTCCCTTGCACGGCCCTCGGTGGATCGGTGACGCTCACTTAACCGGGGGGAAGAGTTCCGCTCGCAGGGCGCGCGCGCCCTGCTCGCTTCATCTCCCTTCTCTCTCTCCTGTCTCCTTCCCTTCAACTCAGATGTTGCCTGAAGACTTGTGGCTCACCTCTTTGCCTTCACGCCTGTCTGAAGGCTGCTTTGCAGCTCATCCATAGGATCGCGAGTGCTCCCAAGTCGCACTCTATCTTTCCATCTGCCCAGTCGCGCGAGCCTTCCATCAGCCGCGTCGGTTCTCCGTACCTCAGCATGTCGCGTGGGTTCCTTTCACAGCCACTGCCATGCCTCAGCCCTGGAAGTGTCTGTCCGCTCCACTGCGTCTACCCGTCGCTCAGCCCCGGAGGCTTCAGACACGTTACTGCCCCAAGCCGGGACATACGCACCCTTGCCAAGCGTGCGGCCGCATCGGCTGCACGCCCAAAGGCCGCTCCTCCAAATAGCCCAAGCCGGAAACCACCGTGAGTCGTCCTTTATCTAAGGGATTGTACCCCACCAACCTGGGTGAGTCCCCTGGCAAGGCCCGCCTGTGACAGGGTCGTCGTAATTCACGTTTAACCTCTCGTCCACCCCACCGATCCCCTTTGTCCCCCTTTGTCTCCCCCCCTTGTGGCAGCCTTGTAGCCAGGGCAACGGCAGTGGCGGTGCCTCTCTCGGGCGTGGATTGAAGGTACACTGTGCGCGAATGTGGTCGTTGGTGCGGCAATGAGGCCGGTGAGGGGCATTTTGAGGGAGTGGAGGGACGCGTCGACGCGACTCTGTCATATGCCCGATCATTGGCGTAGCCAGCCCCACCCACCCGTCACGTGCAGGTGGGGGCAGTAGGGTTGCACATTTTCTTTGCCTGCTCGAATATGGAACTTAGAGATATCGTTCTGGCGCCCCTCGGTCATCGATCATCCCCAGGCCCACAGTCAGCTCACGGTCACCATCCCTCCGAACGCCAGCGAGGCCGTTCCTGCCAGAGCAGCGGGCGTACTTTCTTCCCCTCATGATTTACCTCCATTGTGCCCCTTTTCCCCTCTGATTGTATCGGCCTACGCGCCTCTGCTTGCTGTCCAGCGGCTCGCAATCACAGTCGGCAGTCGCTCTCTCAGATCTCATATCTGTCTTTCAGGCGAGACCAGCGGCCAGCGGCAGGAGTGGGTGCGAAGTTTTTGGACGGGAGCATCCCTATACTTCGGAAAACTTTTGAACGCTTGACTCGTGACTAGGACTAGTGATGCGTGCTAGCGAATGCTGCCCCCGCCCTGCTCACCCACCCCGCCTTCTCTTCACGTAAGCCATCCGTCCATCGTCCCATCGCCCTCGCCTTCGTCACTGCCATCTCCATCGCCAACGCTCCCACCATCCCATCATCTTTTCTCCTCTCGTCTGGCCTGCCGCGTCACACTTGCGCTCTCTCTGTGCGGGCCCTCGCTGGGCCGCACCAGGTACTTATCTGCGCAGCGTGTTTAACTAAAAGCTCAAGTTTCGCGCTATGTTCCTTTTGCAGCTCTACCCACCCTACTCACGGAGACCCGATATCGACCCCCCTCGCCCAGTTACCGCCGCCGACGAGGATATTGTCCCGAACAATGGCCATCAACAAACGTACTCTCTACTCCTCCCACAAAGGGCTCGCTGTCAGCGTTATTGCTGGTGGAGCTGTGGCTGCCCCAGTAGTATATGCATTCAACTACCACTTTGACCAGGAACAGTCCCCTCTGGCGTAACCTTTGCTCATTTCTATTCTGTCGTCGAAGACGCCGACCATACCAGGTGGTGGTGCGGGGTCGACTTTGAAGTGACAAAGCGGACGAGACTTACAATAAAGTGCTGTGCAGGTTGAATTGTCATGCGGAGGGTACGCCGGATGTACGCGGCTTCTTGCCGCCCTTAGCATTGCTATTGGGCTTGCCAGTTATTGGCTGTTGAGCGGCGTGTGCTGTCCTCGCTCTTGACCACTTGTGTGCTTGGATCGCCGGCCCGTCACGAGTCCATTCCTCCCCGTCTGACCCACCGGGGTAGGGAAGCGTGGCAGTCTGTAGCCAACGGCGAATGTGGATCTACCCTCACTCCTTGATGTGTATGACGGGACGAACGAGAGAGACGCGTGAAACCAGTCTCCTCACTGGCGTAAATAGATAGGGGTGGGCGTCACCTACGACTGTCTTCTGTAAGAAAAAAGGGTTCGTGCCGCTTGTGAAACGAGCCAAGTGTTGACCAGTCATCTCCTGTATCTTGAGCCGGGGGTGCTGGTGGGGCGCGTGAGAGAGAGAGGTATCCTCCGCCGAGTGTGATGTCTGTCGCACGCGCCACGAAAGAAACACAAGATAGGCGGGACAGGGCCAGTGAAATTTCAGCTGGTGGGGCGCCATTCAGCACGTCTGAGCCCCCGTGGAGCGTTGGTTGAGCTCTTGAGGCTCAGCCGACGGAGAGCGCAAGCGACCCACTGTTCACCCCAATCGACCGCCCAGGCGAAGACACGCTGCTCCCCTCCTCCTCCCCTCTGTGCCCAGTCGGTGCGCACGGCCCCTCCCATGGGCCCGTCCGATGCTGCTCGCACCCGCGGATCTTCTCCGCGCCTCCGCTCGTCCCGCCCCCCCCCCCTCTCCCCCCCTCGCCCAGGTGTGCTGGCCGCCGCGCTCGACCGCCTCCGCGCCGCCGTCGCCGTGCCCCCTGAGCCCACGTCCGAGTCGCTCATTGCCGCCCGCGGGCTGGACGCTGATCTCTACACGCCCCCCGCTGGTCTTGCGCTCCGCAACTCCCGCTCGGCCCCACATGTGCTGCCGCCGCGGCACACCTCCACCTCCACCCCGCCTGCGTCCCATCCTGCCCCCCGTGCTGGTTGGCGCACCAGCAGCCCACCCCCCCCCACTCTCTCCCACTCTCCCCCAGCCCCTCCCCCTTCCCGTCTCCATACCCGGATCGCCTCCCCCGCCCCGGCGGAAAGGGTTCCTCTCCCACCGTCTCCTGCCCGATGCGCGCAATGGCCCCGAGTCCGACCCGGATCCCACTCAAGGCACCGCCCAGTTTCGCGACGGTACCTAGCCTTCCATGCTTCGGACGACAGTGTGCCTGGCTCGATGGCGAAGGGGAGATGTTGGCTCCAACAGGGGTGGGCGGGGCAGTGCTGCGCAACGTGCCCAATGGTGTGCATCGGCCCTATGGCACAATGGCTGCCACTGGTGGCCATCACGCTACCCCCCCCAGCGACCTGACTCGGAGCTGAGCATCAGTCAGAAACAACATGGTGGTGGTACAACCTTTTTCGCCCACCTGCCAGCACGGTGGAGCGGTGGCTCAACTCATGGATCCAGCAATGGTCCATCCTTGTGCTGATTCCAAGCTGTATTGTACGTTCTTTCTTCTTCCCTGCCTAGCCCTATTGGATTGGGGGGGGATGTAGCTGACGCGCTGACGGCTGATCCCATCCCCATCGTATTCAGGTATGGGTCTGGTGTGCCGTCCCGTTCCCCAAGTCCACCCCTACTGATCCAAATGGTCCTTGGTGCGCCGGCCCCGCACCTCCGCCGTGGTGCACCCCACCCCAAGCGGTATCTCTCCCCGATCCTCGTCGGTCCTGCGTCGGTTCCTGCGTCCCTGGGAATCCGGATCTTCACATTCATTCACCTCTGGATGTCAGCGGCCGAAGATCAAATGTGGCGCTTCCCATGGACCTGGACGCTGCCTACGACCCTGTCGGTTGATGCGAACTTTTGGTTTTTTCTCATCTTTTACTATGGCCTCTACTCGGCTGTCGGTTTGCTCTGGATCACCCAGCTTTTACCCTATACCGACTCAACTGGTGGCCCAAAGCGCTGGGCGCCAAGATTTCTTACTCTCTTTTTTTGGCTCGCCTCGCTCGCTGCCGGATACGGATTGCACGAGTTGGATCTATACCGCCGGCGACGGGGCGCCTCGGACCCAAGCGGGGACGATGGTTGGGATTGGGAAGGGGACGATGTTCAATGGCAACGCAAGACCATGTGGGTGGGACTGACGTTTGCTACGATGGCCATGCCGGCCCTGGTCTGTTTCGTCGGGTTGCGCCGGTCGGGACGGGCACGGTACAGTATGATGGTTACCGATCTCCAGCGCACCTTTCTCGAGCGACACAACGCGCGCATTCCGGCCTCTTACACTCGCTTTCTCTGGTTTATGATGGCGATCGGGATGGCCTTGGGTGCCCTGGTTCTGGGCCAAGCCTATGCTTCCGTCTTTCTCTCCACCTTGCCCCACTCGGGGATTGAGGGCACGGCCTATGTGATGATCTGGCAAGGGACGGTGACTCTGTTGACGCTGGTCAGTAGCTGGGTGCTAAAGCAGCGCGTGCGCAGTCGAGCGTTGAGCTTTGTGTTTCGCTACTACTTTTTCCTCACTTACTTTATCTTTTACCGCAACTTGTTTGCCCGCCTCCAATCCTTCAACAGTTTGCTCTGCTTCAACTGCTCTCGTCGTTCTGGATCTGTATTTGGTATCCGATCTCCATGTCCGTCCCGGCCACCGTGCGGCGTCGTTCTTTGATCCGCAGCCCAAGTCATGGGAAGAGTACGCGGAAAATGTCGGACTGGCATTTTACCAGCGCAACCTAGCGCAGAACACGACAATGGTTGCCTTTTTGGGCTGGGTGTCCATCCTGCACTTTGGATCGAACCAAACCCTGTACCCGTTCTTTGCGTTTGGCGATGAATACGGGTACTCCAAGACGATGCTGGGCAAGCGCCATCTGGGCGTCCGAGTTGGCTTCGGCCTTTGTCGCACGCGCACTGTGCAAGCATTTCTTTGGCGTGACGTGACCAACCTGGACTGGGCGATCTGCGCGCGTACCCGGAACTGGTCCCGACGTGTCTCTGGACTTCGGTCCATGTGTGCATGGAGATGCTGCTCTTCCTGATCAAATTGCCGTTCCGGTAAATGCGCCGCCACCCAGTATCTTTCGACGATTGAGCCTGTCTCCTGTTGCTTGTTGACTTGGATCCAGGATCGCGCACCCTGCATCTGCATCTTCCCTCTCTGCTCTGGTTTCTTCTTCTCTGTTCTTTTCTCTTTCTTTTCTTTTTCTCTTTCTCGCTTCCTCTACTACCGTTCACGATACCATCGCGGCTTCGAATGTCCATACCCAGTAACCTCTGATTTCGTTGCAACTGGTCTAGCTGCCAGATCCTTTAACGATGTCAGATCTTTTAAAGGGAGAAAGGGGAGAGCGCACGTCCAATAACGAGAATCAGCCATCTGTCCACTCGAGTGGTCTAGTTGGGATTGGCAGCAGGCCGTGCCCAGGCCGGCGCACAACGATTCCTCTCCTGCTCATAGGTAGCGGTGTGTGCTGTAACTTTGTCAACGTTGTCAATCTTTTCCGGAGGAGTTGGGAGGATGCTGGGCCCAAATACCCATCAAGCTAGGGGGAGATATATCGGGGCGGCCGTAGCAATCTAACCTAACCTTGAAAAATCAGCTGCAGTCGTCAGACCAGTTACGTCAGGAGATTCATAAGGGTTGGGTGGACACTGCCCCTCGGCCGTTCCGAACCCCGTTTTTTTTCTTTTCCCTTCGGAGGCTGGAGGTGGCCTGGGGATGGTTCCGCTTACGCTGACGCCGCTCCCCTGCGCCTTGCCACCAATCTTACTTGGGTGCTCGAGATGGCAAAGAAGAAGGGAGGCCGCAAGGCCGCGAACGACGACTGGGAGGCCGAGCTGGGCGAAACCATCCGCCTGCGCAGCCCGCCACTGAGGACGCCGATGCTGCTCCTGCCCCTCCCCTGCTACGGCGGACGACGACTTTGGCGGTGGCTTGATGGCCAGCGTCCAGGCCGCGTCCAAGAAAGGCAAGAAGAACAAGAAGAAGAATGAAGTCAATTGGGACGAACTGGAGGCTGAAGCAGCGGAAATCACGGGGGAAGCACCGGCCCCTGCCCAAGCCAAGCAGGAGACAGAACCGGCCGCTGCCTCTCCGGCGCCTCAGCCTGCTGCTGCCCGAGCCGGCCAAGCCTGCTGATGAGCCCGAGGTCCCAAAGGTACGTTTGCTCACAGTTGCAATACGCTGATGTGCTGACCTGAACGCCTTTGCAGCTTTTGACGAAGAAGGAGAAGGAGCGTCTGAAAAAGGAAAAGGAGAAGGCGGCCAAGAAGGCTGCAGCCGACGCCAAGCGTGCCGCGGCGGACGCCCAACTAAATCCGAACCCTCG
Organism: Moniliella sp. 'wahieum'; assembly: GCA_003971905.1. Classification (NCBI taxonomy): domain Eukaryota; kingdom Fungi; phylum Basidiomycota; class Moniliellomycetes; order Moniliellales; family Moniliellaceae; genus Moniliella; species Moniliella sp. 'wahieum'. The sequence goes on along the minus strand of RSEE01000003.1, from coordinate 72,557 downwards.
CTGCAGAATGGGGCTGAAAACGATGATGATGCCGCTTCCAACTCGAAGGCAAGAAAAGAAGAAAAGGGTGCCGCGGGTGGAGACAAGGCCCCCGCCGGTGGCAAGAAGCCGTCGGGCGCGCTGGCTATGCTCCGCGCCCAGATGGAGGCACGCAAGAAGGCTGAAGAGGAGGCTCGTTGGCTGAGGAGGCAGAACGCAAGCGGATCGAAGAGGAGGAACGCAAGGAGCGTGAGGAAGCGGAGGCCAAGGAGGCTGCCGCTTGGCCAAGAAGGAAAAGGAGCGTCTCAAGAAAGAGCAGCTGCGTAAGGAAGGCAAGCTGCTCACCCCGGCCGAAAAGAAGAAGCAGAAGGAGGCTGAGCAGCGACTGAAGGCCATGATTGCTGCGGGCCAAGTATCGGCAGATGTGCTCGAGCGGCGCAATGCGCCCGCCGAGGGAGGAGAGAAGAAAAAGCGTGTCGTATATGACAATGGCAAGAAGAAGAAAAGACGCCTCCTACAGCGGAGGAGATTGCGGCCCAAGAGGCTGCTGCTGCTGCTGCGGCCCGCAAGAAAGCAGAAGAGGAAGCTCGCCTCCGCGAGGAGGAGGCCCGTAAAGCGAAGGCGGCCGAACAGAGCAAAAACCCGCTGAGACGACGATGATGGCCTGGATGACTGGGACGCCGAGTCGAACGAGAATGGTGACGGAGACGACCTGGACGATTGGGACGCTGACTCGGACGAGGAGGCTGACGAGAAACCTAAAAGACTGCCACGTCTGCTCCAAAGGCGGCCACCGAAGAAGGCCGGGGCCAATGGTCAGAAGGCGGCCCCTGCCCCCTCGGACTCTGAGGATTCGGAAGATGACTCGGAGGAGGAAAGCAGCTCAGATGAGGAGCTGACGACTCGGCAAAAGATGGAGCAGGCGCGGAAGGAGGAGGCCACAGCGTAGGTTGAAGCGGCACGAGGAGGCGATGCAGGCTCGGTCCAAGGACAATCTTCGGTCGCCAATCTGTATTTTGGGTCACGTCGACACGGGTAAGACCAAGTTGCTCGACAATCCGCCAGACGAACGTCCAGAAGGCGAGGCAGGTGGTATCACACAACAGATTGGTGCCACCTACTTCCCGTAGAACATCAAAGCAAAGGCCCGGGTAATTGATCCGAAGGGTGAATTTGAGTACAAGATTCCTGGTCTCCTTGTCATTGACACGCCTGGTCACGAGTCGTTCACCAACCTCCGCTCCCGTGGTACTTCGCTTTGCAACATTGCCATTCTTGTCATTGACATTATGCATGGTCTCGAGCCGCAAACGCTCGAGTCGATCCGCTTGCTGCGTGACAGTAGACGCGCCGTTCATTGTGGCCCTCAACAAATCGACCGTCTCTACGGCTGGCAGGCGACCCCCAACAATGGTTTCCGTCTCAGTTGGGAAAACCAGAACCGGGGGACTCAGTCAGAGTTTGAGGACCGCCTCAAAGGGGGTTCGGGTGGCGCTTGCGGACAGGCCTCAACGCCGAGCTTTACTTTAAGAACAAGGATTTCGCAGACCGTATCCCTTGTTCCCACTTCGGCTCACACGGGCGAGGGCATCCCTGACCTTCTCCAGCTGCTCCCACCCAGCTACTCAGACCCGATGAGCGTTGCCTGATGTACCTCTCCGAATTGGAGGCGACCGTACTCGAGGTCAAGTTATCGAGGGTTTGGGTACTACAATTGATGGTCGTGCTCAGCAACGGTATCCTTCACGAAGGCGACCGGATTGTGGTGGCCGGGCTGAATGGCCAAGCGATCGTGACTCAAGTTCGTCGCTCTGCTCACGCCGCAACCGCTGAAGGAGATCGTGTTTAAGGGCTCCTATTCCACCACAAGGAGATCAAGGCCGCGATGGGCGTTAAAAATTGCTGCTCCTGATCTGAGGCAGGCTGTGGCTGGCTCGCGCCTTCTGGTTGTCGGCCCGGACGATGACGAGGACGATCTCAAGGACGAGGTGATTGGGCGACCTACCTCGCTTCTCAATAGCATTGACCGCTCGGGGCGGTGTGTCGGTGCAGGCATCGACCCTGGGCTCGCTCGAGGCGCTGCTCGAGTTCCTCAAGCAGAGCAAGATCCCTGTATCGAGCGTTAACATTGGTCCTGTGTACAAAAGGATGTGATCGCACACGGCGACCATGCTGGAAAAGGCGCCCGATTTGCTGCCATGCTCTGCTTTGACGTTGGTTGACAAGGACGCGGCTCGGTTAGCCGAAGAGCTGGGCATCCGCATCTTCCAAGCCGACATTATTTACCATCTCTTTGACGCCTTTAGCATACAATCAAGAGATCTTGGCACACGCCGTGCCGCTGCCGCTCCAGTCGCGGTCTGGCCCTGCCGTCTTCGCATCCTGCCGTGTTTACCAACCGTTCGCCGTTGATTCTCGTGTGGACATTATCGATGGATCGCTGCGCGTGGAACGCCCTTGGCGGTCGTCAAGGTTGACCCGGCAACAAAAAAGAAGACGACGGTGGATCTGGGCGGGTAGTATCCCTGCATATTACAGACGGACAACAACTGGTGACCAAGAAGGAGGTGGGTGGCTGGTGTGGCCGTCAAGATTGAGAATGACCACAAGATCGAGGTGGCAAACAGATCCTCGGAGTCGGACGAGATTGTGTCCAAGATCTCGCGCGCTGTCGATTGACAGCTTGAAGGACTTGTTCTGGACACGGTCTCTACCGACGAAAAGAGGCTGATCAAAAGCTCAAGGGCGTGCTCGACATTCCTTGATTGTTGGGTTACCCTCTTTCTCCGCCTCCTCAGATCCCATTGGTTATCTACCCTACATTTTTTTCCATACTATCGATCTGTTGTTCGTCCAATTGGATGACAGAAAGGAGCACAGTAGAGACAACCAAGCAAAGATGATCCCATCAGGGAGAAAAGAAGTGACAAAAGTTAGAAGGCTTTGAATTTGGCGGCAGCACTCGTACAGCTCCGTGGTAATTTGGAAGCCCCCGTACTTGACCAAACCGCTCGGGCAGGGTAGGCCCCAAAGCGGACTGGTCAAAATGCCGGCGGGCAGGATCCTGTTCTGTGGCGGCTCCAGCGTCGTCAAGGCTACCTCGGCAATGAGAGTGGCCGTCTTAAGGTACCCCGGGTCTGAAACGAGGCCACAAAAAGTTAGTAGCGAGGCCAAGTCAAGGCGTAAGAGAAGTAACGTACCCCACGGCAACTCATGTATGTGATCGCCTTTTCGCCTTCACCGCACGGCAACTGTACCATATCGAGAAAGCCCGACTCACCTCTGCAGCCCAAGTTAGTATCTAATCGGAAACGGAAACGGAATAGGGGAGAGAAGAAACGTACGTTCCGGGTGAAGCCCAACTGTTCTGGGAGCGCCTTAATGAACCAAGCAAGAGGCGGCAAGTAGGCCATGAGGAACGGAATTGCCAAACTGATGAGACTAAAGAGGGCTGCCATCCACCGGAAGGGCATCACAGGTCCGTCATGGTATTGGAAACGATCGCCATAGCGTACTTGGCTGGGATTGGAGCAGCCCCCAAGTCCGGTTGACGATCCGGTTTGTTGAGGCGAGAGAGGGAAGAAGGCCATGACATGGTTCGGCCCCAAATCCCGGGGCAGGTGACGAGAGAAGTGGGGATGCTATGCTCCCCACCACTCGGGACGGAAGGCGACAGGACATCCGCATACATTGGCCACATCTCCCATCGACGAACAGCGAGAGCCTGGCCGGAGCGGGGCGAAACGGTAGCCTCGAGCCCGCGCGGGTCATCTCTACCCCGACTTGAGTGTTCCTTTGCTGATACACCACCTCCAATGCGCATGGAGCATTAGACATCGGCCACGCCACCTGGCCAGAGGCTTGTTGCACTTTTTGGGCCGCGAGAAAGGTAGAGAGGTCAAAAGGCACCGCTACGCCAAACCAAAGTCAGTAGGCGCAAGCAGAGGGAGACGAGGAAGAAACGAACAGTCAAACCCAGCGCTGGGGGACGATGACTGAGCCGGCTTCTTGGGCAGCCGACCAAATTCGCGCAGCAAGTCAGCGTAGTACCGGCTCTCGCCGGTCAAATCAGTAATGGCGCTTTTGGCGCACGCACTCGGCCACCAGCGCGCGGGCATTGCACTTGCCAAACGGGAAACCATGATCACCACACGGCGCGGGAAACCATCGCCTGGATCGACGACGGCTCGGCGACATTGGCAACAATCGTGGGCACGCCGGGGCGGGAGAGCTGGGCTTGGACGCAGCGAGCTTGCTGGCGCTGCGGCCGGCGATGGCGAACGTGGGCTGGGCGGGGTGGGTGTCGAGATACTTGGAGACGAGCAGGCCGGTGAATCCCGTGGCGCCAAACACAACCACGTCGACCTGGTCGGGTACGGTCGCTGCCATGGTGTGCACGGCGACGATGGGGCGGGGGGGAAAGCGGCGGGGCCGAGCTGCTCTGGCTGCGTGCGGAGTTGAAGTTGAAGGCTGTCGCGGCCAGGGCGGACAGCGCAAGGCGTGAAAGGAGGATGCAGCTTTCAAATTGCGCTGGGCATGAACGTTCTTGATACTCCACGGTTGCATGTTGGCCAAGGCGCCGCTGATCAGGCGACGATCACCAGGATCAATCACACACCACGTGTGGCTGTGGGAGCCCCCAAGCGCACAGCAGTGCGCGGAACACAGAAGCTGTGTCTGTCAGTCAGATCTCCAGTTCAGATGTCACTGATATGGATACAGGAGGCCATGGCGTGGTGTGGCTTACTCGGCTGACATTGCTTCCTGCCCACACCACCCCCGTCGGCTTCGTGCCCCCCCTCCGCCCCCCCATCCCAATGGGACTCTTTTCCCACTCCCACAAGAGCTCCGACGGCGGCGCCCCGCCTGCCCACCAGCAAGCGTCGCCTGCCGCCGCCGCTCCCCGAGCCCAACAGCCCCGGCGAGGACCCGCGCCCACTCCCGCCCGGGTGGACCAAGCAGTTCAACTCGCAGTACAACCGCTGGTTCTACGTCGACACGCGCGCCACCCCGCCCCGCTCCATCTGGGTGCACCCGTTGGACGAGCCGGACACAGAACGGCCCAAGCTATGCGCCTCCGCCGGGCCCGCCCCCGAGCCAGCCGCGCCCCGCGCCACGCACCACAAGCGTATCCGCCCCAGGGTATGCGCCCCAAGGGTATGCGCCCCCGCCGCAGCAGTATCCCCTCAACAACCGCCGGTCGTGGTGCAAGCCCAGCCGCCCAGGCGCCATGGCTTGTTTGGTGGTGCGGCGGCGGAAAGGATGGGCGGCATGGGCGGGCAGCGCTGGGCCTGGGAGGCGGGCTGCTGGGCGGAATGTTACTGGAAGATGCGATTGGTACGTTTTGCTAGTGCCTCTTTCTTGGGGAATTCGTTGTCACCAGACTGACGATGGCGATGCGCCGGGGATGCAGACGACCGTGAGGAAGAGGCCTACCAGCAGGGATTTGAAAATGGCCGGATGGAGGATAACCATGACAACGGCGACATGGACAATAACTATGACAACGGTAACATGGACAATAACTATGACAATGGCGACATGGACAACAACTTTGATAATGGCGACATGGACAACAACTTTGACTCTGGCGGAGACTTTGGCGGGGGTGACATGGACTTTGGTGGAGGCGACTGGTAGGATGCTGCTGGAATCGATCCCATATTTTGCATCCTGTCTGTTGTTGGAACGGTAATGGTGCCACGCTCGGAGGCCGGGAACCCGGTCGGTACTTGACCCATACATTTGCAGCAACAGTCCCCTGCGATCGATCATCCACGAAGGTCGGCTGGCCCTGTTACATGAAATGCACAGCAACATTGCCACGCCACCCACAACCACCACCGCAGCAACCCCAACCATTACGTTGTGCTCCTCAATGCCTCTTGTTTCCCTCGCCTCTAGGTAAGAGCGTGATCAACCACTAACCTCCGTGGAAGGGGCAAGAGAGGAGCGATCCCAGTCTTTCTTCCCTTGGAGTGGGATTTCGAAGGCAATGCCGATCCCATGGCTTCCCAGGGAGAGTAAATGAACAATGGAGATGATGGTTTGCCTAGTGCACACGCTCAAGCCCGTACCCTGCGGTACCATCCCCGTAGTCCTGGCATGCGGCCCTCCGTCCGGCGAGACGGATCAAGTGATCCACTCTGGTTCGGTCCAAGCTGCTCTGGGTTTGAGACCGCAGGCTCAGCCTCAGCAGACGTTAACTTGGCTTGGCGACCTCTACCGTATTGCATCCCGACTTCCCCTTTGGTGTTGCTACTTTCCTTTTCCCTTTCTCGCTCCTTGGACCGAGCCCTCTCACACTCCTTTGCTCTCCCCTGTGGTAGCCTGGTTGGAACCAACTCGATGGCGCGGCCGCCAATGTTGTAACGTCTTTTCAGCCCGCCCATCAAACAGAGCATGTACATTCGTGTTGGCCCTTCGCTTGTTTGCGTGTGGAAGAACCTCTTTCGTCTACAGCAGGCCTGGGTGGGCTGGGAAAAGATGATGGCACTGGCTTTTGGGTTTTCTAGTCCCGGTAACCGCCTCAGGCGCTCACACATAAGGCCCTCGGCCCCATTTTCTACGCCCCCCCGGCTAAGTTGTATACCTATGGTGCGCAGGCAGACACGTACGACATATGGGGCCAGTCGACAGACATGGCGCATTTTCTTCCTACTTTTGCAAACGGCCGCGCAAGAAGGCACGGCATGCATCCTTGCCAACCAAACGGGGCCGAGGTGAGACTGCTGAGGTTGTGACAAGAGCGCCAACGGGCTGGAGCGGCTGGAATCAATCACAAAAAGCAACCAGGGTCAGTCAACCATACAGAATGGTGCACCTGGAAGGCGGCATGGGAGCAAGAAAGCCTCATCCCGCATTGTGCGGCAGGAGTGTCGGCCAGGCGGCCGCCTCATTAAATCAGTTTTTGGAAACATCCTCGGAGCGGCTTGACACGACAACTTACCTGGAGATGGAGGCGGTGAGCAGCGATCCCACCTCCCCCCGCCGCGCCAGAAAAGAATTTCGACCGCAGCGCGGAACTGAGTTCCAGTCTCCACCTCCACCGCGGAGCGGAATCAGGTGGAGAGCCAAGCACTTCAATATTAGAAGCCAACGCACGCAGGGTCTCATGAAATTTCATTCGCTCTCGGTCCATATTGCTTCAGCCCAAATACAAACCCTAACCCCGGTCATTTGTCCTTTCACTCGTACCCGTGGGGGCAGCATTGATCGGTACGCGATCAGTTAGTTATAGGCGCGATCAGTTAGTTGTAGCTGGTCTATAATGACCCTCCCTGAGATTCCACCGATATCGCCCTTCCTTCTGCCCACCCGGGTACCCACCGCTGTATCCATGGAACTGCTAACCGCTCGCTGCCGATGCTCGACCATCAGAACGGCTAGAGGGCATACTCATTTCTGTTCATACAGCCGAAAAAGCCCATATAATCATCCTGTTCAAGCGCGTTCCCTACCTCTCACATCGCCTCTCTCGCCTCGTTGACCCTGGCCGATCCACTTGGTCGGACTGCCAATGAGTCACCCTCCCCAGTTCCCACCAGCGCTGCGGGAACAGAAGAGAGAATTTTTCCCTGTAGTAGTAACGTGTGTCCGAATCTGAATCTGAATCTGAATCTGGATCTGGATCTGGGACTGGCTCTTTGTTGCCTGTGGATCTGTACTACTGAAGACGGCCATGAAGTGCCTGCGCTGAATCTGTCTCTTACAGCAAGCAAGCACAGATGATATGGTACCAAAGAATGGCGGTGCGGTGTACATGTTGGGATATACGTGATCACAAGGATCAGAAGAATGATGCGAATGCAAGCCAAGCGTGTGAGATCCAGAATGGCGAGGCAATGCCCAATGTGGAGGGCTTTTTGGTGAGGCCTGAGGCCCCTGACGAGGAGGGGAAGCACGGTTGATGGTCCGACAAGAAGCGTGCCAGGAGGAACGGAATAGTACCGCTTCACGCCCTCTCCATCCGTCCCATCGCTCACAACCCGTCCGGTTCGTTGGCGACAGAAGCGGAGAAAGGGGGGGGAGGGAGAGCGAAGGCCGAGAGCCGGCGCGGCGGGGAGGGATATGTGTTCTGCGCCCGGGAGCGCGCCACTGGATCCCATCACATGACACGACGAGGCCGGAATGGAGAAATTCCAATCGGTAAAGGGCGCAAGGGGCGCAGGGTGCGAAACGCCAGCCTTCTTCGTCCCCGACCCATATCCAGAGACAACGACGTGCGACGTAGAGTCACCGCAAAAGGTGCAGTCAATGGGGGGGCATACGAGCGCGCAGCTGTGGTGCGGTCGACTCCCTTTCCCCCTTTTGGTGCGACGGAGCATCCCCGCGAACGGGAATGGCAGGCATGCCCATGCCCATACCCATGGCGTATGAATGGCGGTGCGTTGGCGATGGGGAACCAAGGTGGGGGAAGCAGAGCGCCGTCCAAGAGCACGGGCGGAGGCAGGGGCGCCTTAGATGGACGACGGTTGTACCGCATTGCCGGTTGCCCAGCGAAAGTCGAGCAGAAGCAAGTTCAGGATTGCACCAGCGATGCAGGCAAACTCACCCGAGCCGGATCTTGGGGCCCCTACCGCTCCCGCACCGGCCCCGGTCGACGGTGGGTCGGGTGTCACTTCTGATTCCGACTCGGTCAAGGTGTGCCCCGAGGGTGGGCTCGGATCGCGCCTCGTGCCCTCGTGCACGGGGAGACCAAGCCTGGGGCCAAGAGAGGAAGCGAGGCGCGGCGCGAAAACGAAAGCGAAAGGCGACCCGCAGCGTTCCAATTGGACACACTTTCCCCGCGCGGCGGCCCCACCGCAGTCCCGCTATCCGCGCTGCGACAAGTGGGGGAACATACAAGTCGCGCCCAGTGACCACCTTGGAGCAAACAGTACATACGTTGTCCTCGAGCCAGTCGGTATCTGCTTGGGCTTTCATCAGTTCGGCATGCACCTCGGCGCTCGAGCGACGCGGCTTGCGCTGAGCGCCAGGCGGTCGTCTTGGTCTTCTTGCTCCTTCGGGCAACGTAGGGCCGACAGGAGGACCTCCTCTCCCCCGGGGCGGCCGTTGGTTGGGAGGTTGGGGTCTCAGTGTGGACGGGGGAGCTGAGTGATGCGCAGGCGCTGGTCCAGCCACACCTGGAGACGCAGGCGAGGCGAATGGCCGAGCCGACTCCACTGCCACGGCCATGCTGGGAGGGGTGGGAGCAAGTGCGGCAGGGGTTGGTCAACAGGAAATGGAGACAAGAGGGGCAGGGAGAGGTCGGCAAAAGTAGCTGATGCGGTTACGAAAGTGCTGTGGCGGTGGCAGGAATCAACGACAAGTTAAGGTGGGCTGGGAGCAGACTGCAGCGTGGAGAGCAAGAAAAACACGAAGAAACGGGGAAGGGTCCATCGGCCCCCAGCGCAAGAAAAGCGGGGACAAGCGGATGACATGCATGAACGTGACGTTGAACGTTGAACAACGGAACCCAGACGTGTGGCGCGGGCGGAGGGAGGGGTATATGGCGGATGTGTCAGACGGATAGGGTGGAGGGCAACGGATGGACGCAGCGGGGGTGGATGATAGGAGGGGTTGGAGGCGGCACGGTGGCTGCCCAAGGCTGCCCTCGGGCTCTTGTCAGAGGGGTTGCAGCGCAGTGGCACCAAAACAGTTTTTGCCACATTCTTTAGCTTTGGAGACTGGAGGTCCAAAGGCAGGCGCCGTGCTGGCTGAGCCTTGGCATCATCCAGTATCGATGACTAGCAGATCATCGATCATTGATCAGCGCTAAGCTGTAGGCTCGCTGAGCACTGAGCCACTGTGTAGCGCCATGATGTGTGATGCATGATGCAGAAGCTTGAGACACCCAGATGAGGGCGGGCATCGGCACTGGCCGCATGGCGGCCTAATTAAGCTAATTGGCCGCTGCAGCACGCCAGAGCACAGGGGGCCGTGCCGTAGCCTCAGCGCAAACGAGTTCTCCGTGCCCGGTTGCCAAGTGGGCGTCGGGAGGCGTCGGGCCAGCTGCTTTGTTGCCGTGAGGCGACACGAGAGTGGCCCTGAGGCTCAGGCTTGTTGAGTAACTAGTGGCTGGAACTGGTGACTAGCCCCGCTCCCCCGCGCCTGCCGCTTTTCTTCACACGCACGGCGGCAGTGTTCTGTAGGTGGCCGTTCCTAATTAAAGAGCCGCTTGTTTAGGATACGACGAACGCTCGCCTAATCTCACGCCGCAGTGCCTCGGCCTCTCCGCGCTCCAGCGCTCACGCTTCAAGCTTCAAGGCGCTCAAAGCGCCCAGTGCCAGGCCGCGCTCAGGTACCACAGGCCCTCGGACGCGCTTCCAGCGGGAAAGGCGTTCGGGCCCTTGCGCGTCTGCTGCAATCGACAATCCACCATCATCGACATCGTCATCATCTTGCACAATCCCAAATCCCCTCTGGGGACATCCCCTCTATACTTGTGGCAGCAGCAACAGGCAAACTAGACGACTGGTACGTAACATGCACCATCCTCGTTTTCTCCTAAACTCCCGCTCTGAGTCACATGCCTTGCGGCGCTGAGTCTTAGCCTGAGTACTCACTGAGTGAGCAAGCGCTCCGACGCCCAGGACAGCCCAACCCAATACGGAGCCCTCAGTACTAGTATCGTTCACAAACGTACTACGCAATTTTCGTTTGAGCGTTCAATGCAAGTTTATAATTGCAAACAACTGGATCATATAGATGACCCCCGTTGAACTTTGAGGGGAGAAGAGCCTCGGCTCCCCGAGAGTTGCGCAATAGCACGTCAAGAATGCGCTTGCATGTGTTCATCATACTAGTTGTATACGGTGAATAGAATATGGCTGTGGTGTTTGGCGGGGGGACACGGTGACATTTTGATGAGACCTGGAGTCCTGTGGTCCTTATTGAGGGTGACCGGTAGGGGTTATTAAAGTAGGCCGTTGAACAAGGAAAACAAAAGAGAGAACACGACGGATGCAAAACTCCTATGTCTGAGGAAGGACTGATGGGATTTTCGGCCAGAACACACGAGCCACACCCGCGCTGTGTGGTTCAATAAATTCATCGTCGAGATCATAATGATCATCATCTGAGATCTAACCTTTGATATCTAACCCCCTCATACCACATGTCGAAACTCTGTACTCACCGATATCGCCGGCCGTGGGCGATCATAGCGCAGACGGATGTGCATTGGAACCATATCAACAAGAGGACTCGCTCTTCTGCTGTTGTTCGGTTCCACGTGTGTGCCGCTTGCATTACATCTTACAAGAGAAGTGAGATTGGGCGTGGACACGAGGGAGGACCTGCCAACTTTTGAATTTGATCATTCCTAACCTCTCGAGGCACGTCGGAAAATGAGATTGGTTACACACTGGTCTGGCGTCAGGCTGTGATTTGCGATTGCTCCGGTCGGTGACCGTTACTCACACACAACCCTCTGGTCCCTCGCGAGTGGGCGGGGAGGGGGGGGTGAAAGATTTTACGAAGGGAAAGGGAGCAGTGCTGATGGATTAAAGAGTGTGAGCTGGTGGCAGCGGTAGTGTAACATCAACTGGACTCCCGAAACGGTAAAGCTAGAGGCACACCTTCCAATGATTGGCAAGGTCGAAAAAAGTTAACGATTGTCTAACGATTGTAACAGGTACCATATACCATGTCGACGTGCTGGCAGGCAGTGCGCCGAAAACTCAGGTGTGAGCGGCGGTTACTGTTATAATTTCATCTGTGTATACCATGGAAGCTCTCGTTTTGTTGGACAGTATTATATGAGAAAGACAACGAGGGAAAGTGTGCCAGTGGTTTCGCGGCAGCTTGTTCTCTGTAAGCCTGTTGGCGTCTGTAGCTCCTGGCTTCCGGCTTTTCTACCTTAGTTCAAGTAAAAACGCTTAATCCATTTGATCAGTGACTTCAGATCCTGGGGGGAGTCGGAAACTTTCTTAAGCTTCTTTTATGTCTGTGGGGATACGAGAAGGCCATCAAAGATCGGTCACGCACATGGGCGAGAGGAGCAATTCGTTTCGCTTTTCCTACTCTTGTCCCGGTGAGTATACGCAAGGGAGATGTGGCGAGCCAGCAGATGGCGGTTTTGGAAGGAGAGGACGTGTAGAGGGTTCCTGTGTGCGTCTATAGTACGTGTATGAGGGGGGAGGAAACGAGCAGAATGGAGCAGATGTCTTCCCCCTCCACTGCACAGTGGTAATTTTTGAATGGTGCCACCAGGGCCCATGAAAGTGAGGCACAAGCAGAGATATAAAGATCCCAAGTGCCCAAGGGGGGCTGCGATGCTGCCAGCCTTAAGTCTCTGCTTGGGAAAAGGGAGCCAAACCAATGCAGTTTGGGTGGAACCCGGGTGGCACAGCTTGACGGGGAAACAGTTCAGGTGAGGCCTTCTCTGGCTGGAAAAGGGATACGTGTAGCGGTCGTGACGCGTCATGTGAAAGCCCGAGAGGGGGGAGCGGCTAGGCTAGACCAGCTCCGACTTGAAACGTTTTGGCACTGGCTTGTGACCACCGCACGGGCGAGGGCGTACCTAGGCCACGCGGTGCTGGAGACGGTACGCATGGGCGCTGGCGGGGGGGCGAGTCGGGGTGCGGCGGCAGTGCCTTCCCCCACTCGGAGGAAGACGTGGCAGGGGGAGGCACGGATCACCGTGCCACGTCGGGTGAGGAAGGAAAGAAGTAGGCTGGTACGGAACGTAGGGCGGGGCGTCCGGGACCGTCTGCTGGTTAAAGTCGGGTGCGGGGGAGGTGTGCCATGCGACGCTCGATCCCGAAGCTAATTGGTCTGCCAGCCCAGCAACCGTATCGGCAGTCAAGGCGAAGGAGCCACGCAGGCCCAGCCGGCGTTTCAACAGGGCGTCGTCCCCCCCGCGCGCAGGACTGGCATGGACGCAGCATGTGATAAGGTCCGAGTCGGATCACACATGCGCTGAGGCCAAGCAGGGCTGCCTCATGGCGGGACGTAGGCAGAGGTCGGGAGGCAGATACGGGCACTTGATTCGGCAGATGGACAGGACCGTGGGATCGGAACTGATGCAACCAGGGCGGGATGTCTTCGGCGAACGTGTCCTTGCTCTGGGGTGGGTTAGTGAGCGCAGGCGAGGGGATGGGCGACGGAATGGGCGACGGGACGGGCGACGGGACGGGGGATGGGTTCGGGTAGGTAGGTGCAGAGAGGTGAAGTGCATTATTGGTGTCCCAGAGCATGGTGCGGGAAGAGGCGGGCGACGGGAAGGGCAAGGGCAAAGGTTTGTGCATGTCGTATTTGCTGTGAGGTTGGCACGCTGGTTCTGCCGTACCAGAGAGACCATGGACCGAGCGGGACCCCGAACGAGAGTGGAACGAGGGCTTACGCGGAGACAACAGCTGGCCTGAAGATCCGGGGTGAGGGAGTGCTGGCGGTAGAGGCAAACCCGACCGGGGGGGTACGGTGTTGGGGGTGGGCTGGCCAACTGTGCGCCGTATGGGTCGCGGCAGCAGAGGCCTCCTTACTGCTCCCTGTTACCGAACGAGACAGAGGCACGAACGCGGGGTCCTACACGAAGAGGCAGAAGACGCGACCACAGCCCGCCCTTGGCCTTACTCGGCGACACGCGTCTCGACGGCGACGGCGTTGTCGAAGCGGCTGGCGACCGAAACCGCCGGCTGACGAACACCCGAGGGTGAAGCCGCCGAATCTTCCGAGAGCTTGCCCAAGCTGAGCTGGCTCTCGTGGGGACGATTCTGGCTGGGGAAGCTGACCTTGGCCGGGCTACCGGCGGCGGAGGCGGAGGCGGGGTCGGCAAGACGGGGGACTGCATCCGTCCGGGCGGGCGACGGCGCCAATCCAGATTGAGGCTCGGGGTGCGGTTGAGGTGAGCCTGGGGGGATGCCCAGCAGTGGCGCCAGTGTGGCGGCCCAGCCAGTGGCCGTCTGCACGTCCTCCACGCGAAACACGAAGAAGCGGCGTCCTGCGTTGCGGCCGCGACGCTCCGACCTGTATCGGCATGGACCAGCGCACCGCACTGCCCACCGTTGGCCCTGTCTGTCGGCCCGGCGGAGAGGGGGCGAGCAGCTCGATTGCCATGCATGGGCACCCAACTTGGAAGACAGTTCGGGGGAAGTGACGGACCGCTTGGTGATCCGCTGCCACGGAGTGCTGCTGTTTGCACGGCTGTGGGAGACGGGTGGGGTCGTGGGCGACACGGGCCGCGGCGTGCCAGCGGGGTGGGGGGGCGAGGTAGAGGCGCTGGGCACGGTGCGGGTGCGGACGACGGTGAAGGCTGCCAGGTCCACTTGGGCACTTGCGCTGGCCGGCGGAGGGAGGTGGATGGCGAGGGTGGTAGGGGTAGGAAGGGAGGCCCAGCCGGGGTCCAGCTGGGCGCAGTGCTGGTGGGGTCGGGCGGCAGAGCCCAGATGGCGCTGGGCAGGAGGGACATGGGGTGGTGGGGAAGGAAGAAGAAACGGAGACGGGGGCGATGGTGGGGCAGTGTGGGGTCCACAGCGCCGGACGCCGGTGGAGGCTGATGCTTGAAGGCTTGTCTGGAGGGAGGTGGGCCGCGCCGAGACTTGGTCCGTGTGTCGTCGATTACTGGTGGGGTGGCTGCAGTCGGGACGCCGCTCTTCGCGGCAGAAGAGGCCGAAACGAAAACAAATATAAAGAACTGTGGGATGGTCACCATGACTTACTGTGTACGCCATGCGGCCACCAGGTCCCTCTGGGTTGCTCCGTTTGCTCAGCGACACGCTCTCTTGTTGATGTTTAGCGTTTATTTACTCGATCCACCGGCCACCAGCCACCGCGGGCTGGCAACACGCCCGAGGTGACCGGTGACCACGGGTGCATGCTGATTCAGAACACCGACGTGGGGGGCGGCTGGGTAACGCTTAGGACCGTTTCTGCGTAGAACAAGGGCAGGTACCGGGACGGGCAGGGCCCGATCCGATTCTCGTTTTGCTGTCGTCCATCGGAGCTCGCCGAGAGGCGCCCAGCCGCCACAAAGAAGTAAGAAGCTGTTATAGGCAGGCTAGTGTTGCGACGGTGACTATATATGACCGGCTTCACCGATTGTGGAGCAATGATTAATGGCTGACTTTACCGATCTTGGAGCACTCCTCAGGCCTCACTAGCCCCGAGGCTCATGCCTGACGTGCTCCCGTAAGCGCGTGTGTGGGCAGGTGTGGGCCGCACGCCGCACAGGCGTGTGACCAATGACGGCGAGCGGTAACCGGTAACCTCCAAGCTGGAAGAGCTGGAAGCTGAAATTGAAGACAGAAGCATCTGCGTCTTCGTGGCGCCTATGGTACTGGCCAGGGGCTGTTTTGGCTTGCCTGTCCATTTCGATATTCGTCCAGAAGGCGCTGATCGGACCAGCCCGATGTTCTATACAGACTTCGCGCAACTTTTGGTTTGGACCCCCCGACCGGAAGCCGAGCATTACTGAAAAGTATTGAGACGGATGTGCATGCGACCCTCGGTCTCTCACGAGAGGTGAGATCGAGAGGTGAGAGCGTCCAGCCGCCACAGACCCTCTGGACCCGTAAAAAAAAAAGACCTACTGTTTGCGACAGCAGCTGATGTCATCATGTCTCGCCGACCGCTGTCAAAACGAGTCAACATATATGTCCGTTTCAGCATCGCATAGAAAAAGATCGCAGCTGCTCAGCCAGCCCTCAACGTCCTCAACTTCATGTTGACCTCTGGTCATTTATGGCCAAGGTAACTTCCGAGTGACATCATGTGTGATGCGCGTGTGATGTTTTCTGACGTGGCGTTTCCGACTCCATGATGACTTGGATTCGCCACCGCCTTAGCAATTTGAATCCATCGACCACCATTCCATTTGCTGCTCTTGAGCTCTTCCTGGGCGTTAATACTTCAGCTGTCGCATGTGGGAGCGATGGGGCATGTGGGATCGGGACCCCTCCACCGGGTCACATGCTCCATCTCCCACTGTAGAAGACCAGAGAGCACAGAGTTGATGGTGTGTATTGCATTGCACACGAGCTACAAAGGCTACAGAATATTCCTGCCCTCCAGGAAGGAATATTGGAAGGCATTGACCGGAAGGGTCCGGGCTTAGGCTTCCAGCGCCATGGCCCCAGTGTGGCGGGCGGGGGCAACGTGGGTGACCGGGGGCGACCTGTGAGGAGGAGTGAGAGATTCTGTGGTCTGCGGGGGGGTTAGGGTGGGGCGATACGAGTGAGAGCCATGTGCAAAGGGAGGCAAAGAATGTATTGGTAGAGACGAGGGGACAGGATCGGCGAAGTCACGTTGAGTTCACTGACGTCCAACTTGAGCTCAAGCTCCAAGCAAGCTTCAAGCTTCAAGCTGGCCTGTGAGACCCGGTGCCGTTCGCTTCTTCGGGCGGAAGAGTTCCCTCCGCAGACTGCAGACTCCTGCTCGCTCCATATGCCTTCTTGGCATCCGGTCTCCTTTCCTTCAGACGCACGTCGAGCTTGAACCTCAAGCTTGAGAGACGGTGGGGCTCGCCACTTTGTCCTGTCTGAAGTCAATCTGAGATCTCAAGACCTGGGCGCGGGCGGCCCCGTTCCGCCAGTGTTCCGCCCCCCCGTTAGATGACGTGTGGCACACACACAGGCACATTACGTCAGGACACTGACAGGGATGGAGGACTGAACTATCGATGATCGATGATCCCCGACATCTCCGGCGGGGTTTACTTTTTTTTTTGTTCTTCGCGCAAGCTTTGATTCTTCTGAATGCTTTGTACATTTCAAGTGATACCGCCGCCAGTCCATACGACG
Source organism: Moniliella sp. 'wahieum' (assembly GCA_003971905.1). NCBI lineage: Eukaryota > Fungi > Basidiomycota > Moniliellomycetes > Moniliellales > Moniliellaceae > Moniliella > Moniliella sp. 'wahieum'. The sequence continues at coordinate 55,857 of RSEE01000003.1, read as the reverse complement.
GTGGCAGTGACAAAAAGTGGCAGGGGATCCCAAGATCCGGACGTTGTACCTAGCGGAGATGTCGCCAAGCCGATGGATTTGCTCGGCTGTGGCAGGCGCTAGCACTCGGACAGCGAAGCCCAATCTGCATGGCCGCCAGCAAAGAAGGGGCGCGAGCGATATCGCTGCCCGCTCAACGTCCATGTTCTGTCTGTTGCAACCATTGTCGATACGGGACAGTCGATAGTCGATAGCCGATAGCGATAGCCGATAATCGATCGTCTGCGCAATCGCTGGTCGATAAGCGCAAGGCAGAAGGCCGCAGACTCAGCAGCGCGGCAGTGGCCTGGGGCCTGGTGGTGCCGGTGAGCCGGTGAGGCCGGAGCAAAGCGGCGCCGCCCCCGGGGAACCAATTCTCTGGCGCTGCGCTGGGGTTGGCGGTAGGCACCGGGCGGCAGGAGGCAGCAGCACCAGTGGGGCGAGGATAGGCTGTTGTTGGGCGCTGGGCTGCAGGGGCGGAGGGGCAGTGCTCGGCAGCTGCAGGCGGCTGCAGGGGATGGTTGCCGAGACAGGCGCCATGTGGCCGCGGGAGCACATGCAGCCGGGGGCAGTGGGCCAGTGCCTGCGCGTGCACACTCCGCTGGGCGGTTGCGCTGTGCTCGGAGTTGCTCGTGTCTGTTCCACCACTGGCACTTGCTCTCGGGGTTGCTGGGGCTGTTATTGTTGCTGGTGCTGCTGCTGCTGCTCTTGCCTGTCTTCTGCGCCCCCACCGCCCCCGCCCCCATCTCCCCCATCTCCCCCCCGCTGCTCCGCGCCCAAACCACCGCCTCTGCCCGGGGTTGGATATGTTTGGCTTGCCGCTGTACCCTCAGGCCCCTGTTCTCCAGACGCACAACCGCACTCGGTGCATCTTTGCGTATCCTTATCCCCGCGGTTGAGCTTCTCGCCTCCCACCATGGACGCCGCCCCTGCTGCCACGTCCCCCGACCACACCTCCAAGCCGTCGCCTGCCTCGCCCGCCGCCAGCAGCACGCCCTCGGCGGCCTCGGCCTCGGCCTCTGCCTCTGCTGCTGCCTCCAAGCCCTCCCGCCCCAGGCCGCAGGCAAAGGACCGTCCCCCGCGCCCGCGCGTGACCCGCACGCGCCGCGGATGCCTCACCTGCCGCGCCCGTCGCAAGAAGTGCGATGGGGAGAACGAGGACGTACGTCTGGCTGCCCTGCTCTGTGTGTTGCGAGGCGCGTGTTCCCGCGGCTGACTGACTGCTGCTCTCTTGTGTCGGCCCGCAGCAACGCGACCCGGTGACGGGCGGGTGCATGCGCTGCCGGCGGGCGGGGTTTGAGTGCCTCGGCTTCCCTCCGCTCAAGCGCGTCCCCGGCTGGGCGGCTTCGCCCGAGTACGAGCGCGCGTCGGCCACGGCGTCGTACCAGGCCGCTCTCCCGCTCGCCTCGCCCATGCTGCCCCCGGCCCCGCGCAGCGTCCGCCTGCGCCCCTACCCGCCCCGACGTGCACCCCCCCCCGCCCGCCCACCTGCCTTCTCGCCCATGCCGCTCCCGCCGCGCGACCTGTCCTTGAGCCCCACGGCCCAGGCCACCGCGCCCATCCCCCTCGGCCTGCCCGCCCACGCCCCCCCGCCACAGTCGGCGCGGGCGCCGTCTGCCCCACGGTCGGCGACTGCCTCCTCTCCGGCCGCCCGATCTGCGACAGCTGTCTTGCCGCCATCCACCCGCTGCCCGCGCAGCTCGACGGCCTTGCCACCCCCACCGGCCCCGCTCTGGCCGGCGACTTGAACCAGCCAGGCCTGCAGATGCCCGTCCCTCTCGACCCCGCCTGGGCCGTGGACCCTGTCGTCGACTTGGCCGCCGCCGGCAGCATGCCGTCTCTGTCTGCCATGATGCCACCCACCGCCTCCACGCCTCTCGCTTCCTCCTCTTTCTCCAACTTCTCCACTGCATCCACTGCACCCTCTGCCGCCCCGGGACCGCAGGCCGGCCCTTCCCCTACGGCCCTCCCCCATGGCCCTTCCCCGACCGCCATGCAGGGCACGCCTTGGCCCAGCACCAAGGAGAGCATCCTAGGCTACTATGGGGCGGTGATTACGTGTTGGGTGGAAGGGTGCCACCCCTCGCAGATTGGCCACAGCCGTTTGTTTGAGGGCATCGTCCGCTCTTTTTTGCCCAGATCGACACCCAGGCCTACGTTCGCTTGTCGGTCGCTGCGGTGGCAGCCTGTTACATTGGCGGCGAACAGCTGCGGTGGCCCGAAGACCTGAGTTTGATCCAACGCTGGAGTGCGGGCCTCCGACGTGATTCGCTCGAGCTCCCTCGGTTGGATCCGCCGAAAGACAAGTCTGACCTGCTTTCCTCCCCCAGTGCTGGGACACAGCAAGACCCTTCGCTCCATTCTCAGCAGACACTCCACCAGCACCTCGATCGTCATTTGACGAGCTACAGCTACCACTTGCGTCGCATGGCATCCCAGGCGGTGGACGACGAAGTGAACGCTGTTCGCACCGGTCCCCTCACCAGCTGGCCTAACCCAGACGGTACGATTGATTTGGAGGTGGTGAAGCGGTACGACAGTTTGATCCTGGCTGCGATGAATCTGGCTATTTTTGATTGGGCCGAGGTGAGCATCGACGCCTACTTTGCTAGTTTGGACGAAGCCATTCGGATTGCTCACCTCATCTTGGGTGGCAATCGACGATTGTGCTGGTCCAAGTGCCACGGGGTGGAGACGCTGGGCTTGTCGATGCTCGTCTGGGCAGATACGTCGTCCGCGCTTGCCCGGGGCACACGCCCTTACTTTCTGCTTGACATTGAGCAGCCACCCGACCAGAAGGAATCCAAGCGCGCCCGGCCTCATGGCCAGCCTTCGAACAACACGTTGGCGGAGGAAGATACAGCATCGGAACAGTTCCCGCTTTCGTACGTCTCCCCTGCGCCATCATTTGTTGGTTGTTCCTACCGTGCTGACCTGTTCTGTTCTGTGTGTACGTAGCCCATGCAACTGCCCTGACTTGCTACTTAAGTGTCTGTCGGACATTGCCCACTTGCGCAGCGAGTGCGATGTGACCCCTTCACTGGGCGACCTAGGAGGCAACCCGGGCCTGTCCAACCCTTCTTCCCTGTCGGCAGCCGGTCTTGCTGCGGTGCTGGATGCCGCCGAGGCTGCCTCGGACGAAGAGGAAGAGGAGGATGACGAGTATGAGGACGAAGACAGCCTTACCAGCTCGCCCAAGAAGGCCAGTGCGCCCGTGGGGGTTGGGCTGCACGATGGGGACATGGGTGGGGAACTGCGGGACGCACGGGGCGAAGCGTCGCTGGGCAAGCACTTGCCTGCACCCTTGCGTCGTCGTGCCAAAGACATCCAACGCACACTTGGATCGCAGGCCATGTTGGCCGTCACCCGCGCCCAGTCCTACTACGGTTCCCCTGGGTGCGCCGAGATGGTGCGACTGGCAGCGCGCAGCTGTTGCTGTACCAAGCTATCTATCGTGTCGGCCCGCTCTTCCCTTCGGTACGGCGGTGCGTGCGCGGCAAGTGCTGCACGTGTGGACCAACTCGCAATTCGAATTGGTGCCCGACCTGGCCAGCAGCGTGGGTGCGCCCGATGCACAAACCACGTGGCATGGCGCGCGCGAATTCTGCGTCGCGGTCGGCTGCGGCAACTACTTGTTCCCCATGTTCATGGCTGCCGCTGCCGCGCTGACGGCGGAAGAGCGGGCGACGTTCCGAGACGCGTTGACGGTGATTGGCCACAACGAGGCGGCTCCAGCGTCCACCAGGGACGCCGTATGGAAAGCGTGGACCGCCGCGCGCCGCACGGGCTACTTTGTCCATCCTCTCTTCAACCTCGTTCCGGCCGGCCAGGCTAAAGTCGGGTTCTTTTGAGGACGTGAGAAGGAGCTGGCCCAAGGGCGGCAGAAGGGAGGGTGTACCGTTCTTTTCTTTTTCTTTTGTCTTGACTTGTTTTTTGTTTTTGTGCCGCCGGCCTGGCCCCCTTCCCCCTTGGTGGGTGCATGTGCGAGGGGGGCCGTGCGAGAGGATGGCGGTTGGGTTCCCCCCTTTGCAGTGCTGGTGGGGTGGTCGTTTGGCTGCTTTTTTGTTTTTTTGTTTTGCTTTGCCCCGAATGGTGAACCCTCTCGCCATGGTTTCGCACTTGCCCCGTGGAGCTGGTGAACGTTGAACAGCCATGGACTGTTACCTCAATAATCGATAATCGTTGATCGTGGAATGTTGAATGCCAAATGTGACAAAGGTGGAATGATGAATGATGAACAATGCGGATCGATGGATGGGGCAATGCTCGGAGAAGGCAAGGATGGATGGCTAGGCTTGGGATCCTACATAGATCTTTGAGGCTGTTGCGGGACTGAGTGATTGTCCCACATGTGGTACTGTTGCCTGAACCCACAAAGGCCTGTGCTTGTGTACCCATTCCGCCACCCGCTCGCCCCGTTTGTCGTGTCTCATGGCATGCATGTCACGCCAGAAAGTCGAGATGGTCGTTGCAAAACATCACCCCCGTCACTGTCACCATTCCCATCGCCATTACCATCCCACTGGCACCCCCTTTGGCACCAACTCTTGGGTGTGTTGGCGTCGTGCCTTCCAAAAGGGATCCTGCTCGGCTAGGTCGTTGCGGTAGTGATGAGTGACCAGCAAGAGTAGGATACGCCTGGCATGGTATTCAAGAGTAAGCCAGGCGGGGGCACTGTAGGCGGGCCCTGCGCCTTTTCGACTTTGCGTGCTCCTGGGATGACCGATGAATGTTGAACTAGTGGAGAGGGGGGCGTGCACGGGCCTCCGTCGCTGGGCTGCTCTGGGTGGTTGTGGCTGCCATGCATGATGCATGATGCGTGACGCAGGATGGATGATCAATGACCGCGGTGAGCTGCTGACGTATGCCCCTGGCAGTGGGCAGCGCAGCCGTCGTGGGCCGTAAAGCACAAGACCTCCACCTCCACCTCCACCTCCACCTCCACCTCCACCCCTCCCCACCATCACCACCGCCATCCTCACCATCCCTTGGCCGCCACCATGGTGCTCACCGCCCGCGTCATCCAGCCGCTGCTGGACAAGATGAAGTCCAGCGACCCCGACCTCCGGTGCGTCTCCCCTGGGCCCAGCCTATCGCCTATCCCCCGGCCCTGCGCTGACCCAGCCCTCCATCCCTCCTCTCCCATCCCCCACAGGTACATGGCCCTCTCCGATCTCTACAAGGAAACGTCCAAGCGCGGCCGACAACATCGACCCCCACATCGAAGCATCCCTGGTCAGCCAAGTTCTCGAGTTTGTTACCGACGTTAACGGCGACGTGAAGAACATGATGATCCAAGTGTATGTGCCCCTCCTCTCCTCGCTTCGCTTCGTCGGCACCCTTTCTTACCCGTCTTGCCTCTAGCCTAGGCTCCCTTGTCACACGCATCTCCGAGGCACAGCGCTACGTGATTGTCAACAGCCTCCTCTCCTATACCGAAGGAACCGACGAGGAGCAGCGTGACCTCTCCTCGCTCGGCCTAAAAAAGGTAGTCCAGCAACTTCCCAACCAATCCAAGTCGGCCACCATCCTGGTCGCCAAGGTGGCCAATCGTCTGGTGGAGAAGGTGGTCCCACGAAAGGGGGCAAGCCAAGGCCTGCTCACCGACAGCCTCGACATCACAACCGAGATCTTTGAACGTTTCGCCCCCGCCGTCCAGGGATCAAAGACGCTCCAAACCACCTCCCTTGACGCCTTCTTTGGTGTGCTGTCCCACCCTAATGCGGGCGTCCGAAAGCGGGAATTATTGCTCTCAGCGCTCTGGGACGCTCAGCCGCGTCCGATGTGTTCACTGAGCTCTGCTCGCGCACCCTGATTCAACTCCAACGCGGCACCTCCGACGCGCGCCGAACCATGGTTCAGCTGATCGGTGTATTGGCCAAGTCGGCCCCGCGTCGGATTGGCCGCCGACTTCCCGAGTTTGTCCCCGTTATCCTTCCCCTTGCTGAGCTGGATGGGAGCGAAACGGATGCAGATCTGGTCGAGAGCTGTCTCTTGACGTTTGAGCAGCTGTTGAGTTACTGTGCCCCTGAGATGACTCGCTTCGTGGACCGCTGCGTTTTTGCTGCCTTGAACGGGCTCACGTTTGACCCCAACTATGCTGGGGATACCGGGGACGACGACGACGAGTACATGGACGACAACTTTGCCGATAGTGATGACGAGCTTGACCTTGAGGACTATGGCGATGACGAAGATAATTCGTGGAAGGTCCGTCGGGCCTCAGCCCTCGTCCTCGAAGCTGCCATCAAGGAGGCATCTAAGAACCGCCACCCCGAACAACTCGCCCAGCTTGCCGACAAGCTTACCCCGGCCTTGGTTGCGCGTATTTCGGAGCGCGAGAGAAACGGTCCGGATCGATGTGATAAAGGCGCTGATCGCATTGCTGCAGGCAGCGGCGCAACCAAGCCAGAACGACACGGCCCCGGCGGCGGTCTCCTCACTTGGCGCAGATGCTCTTAAACGCAAGTTTGGCGATATGGAGATGAGCGACGATTTGACCCCGCGGGGGCGGATCGCAGCCTTGGCCCCATCCATTTGCAAGAGCGTAGACAAGGAGCTTTCGTCCAAGAGTGTCGAGACCCGTACCTATTGTCTCTCACTTGCGTCATCTCATCCTGCTCCTTCATGGCGGATTGGACCCCTACGTGGCCACGTTCCTGGCCAAGATCGACGTGGTTCTTAAGGAAACAGCAAGCACCGCAAGCGACAGTGCTTCGCTCAAGGTCGACCTGCTGGGCTTACTCACCCTCATCTTTGATCTCCACCCAGCCTCGACCTTTGAGAACGAGCTGGGACAGGTCCTCCCTTTCCTGATCAGTTCGATCGGGGATAACCTGCACAAGATCTCGTCTGCCGGCCTGGCTACTACTGCCTCCCTCGTGGCACCAGTCACAGCAGGTTCCCCAGGCGACAGGTGGACCATAGCCAGTTGGTCCGTCCCCTCTATTCGGCTGTGATTGGACGATTGGAACGTTCGGACGCCGACCAGGCCATCCGTACTGATGCACTTCATACTCTGAGTGTCATCCTTGCCAATGCCGGTGGGGAAGTGGAGGACCAATTCCCAACCTTGCTTCCGTTGCTCTTGGACCGGCTGCACAATGAGACCACGCGTCAGGCCACGATCAAGCTCGTTGTGGCCATGCGCGGCTCGGTCGAAATTAAGGGGCCCCAGGTGGACGCCTTCTTCGCTTCGTGCGTCACCGAGCTGGCAAGCCTGCTCCGCCACGCTCAAACCGAGATCAAGTCCGAAGCCCTGACCGGTTTGGCGGCCATCATTCCCTACCTGCCCTCGCTCGACAGGGAAACGCCTCGCTCATCCTCGCCTCGCTTTCGTTTGATGCCCCCCTGCTGCCTCTTTCGCTCCAGGTGATCGATGCAACGCTTGCGACCCAGCCCGCCGCCCAATCCGAATTTCTCTCCTCGGCCTGGCCCAAATTGAGGGCAACGGTGCAGAGCCCACTCCTGCTGACCACCACCATCGCCTCCCTTCTCGACTTCTTCTCCACTTTGGCCACGGTGGCCCCGGCGTTATTGCCATCAGTGTTGGAGGATCTCTTCTCCGACGCCAAGGCGGTTGATAACGTACTGGCCACTGCAGCGGATACTTCTTCCCCCATAGCGGCGCAGGGGCGCACATTCACCGCCCTCCAAACCCGCACGGTAACCGCCAAGGCCATTGGTGCATCGCTACGCTCCAATGTCCCTTCTGAATTGGTCATCAAGGCGGTGGCAACAGGCCAGGCGTGCCTCCAGGCCCATGATGAGTTGTCTGTTTCTTTGGTCTGATTGTGCTCGGTGAGATTGGGCGGGGTAAGGACCTGGTGACGGGCACGGGATTGTTGGATGAGGTCCTTGCCTACTGGTCTTCCGAATCGGAGGAGGTGCGTCGGACTGCTGGCATATCCCTGGGTGCGCTTGCGTTGGGAAACATGGCCGCTGTGTTGCCTGTGATCCAGGCTAAGCTGGGAGGGGACAGTCGTGACCAATCCTTGGCTTTGACCGCACTAAAGGAACTGATTGTCGGTGTGACGCTCCCCCTCCTACTCCCAACACCTTGCGCGAACCACGGGGCCGGGGGATCTCCCCCATGGCTGCCACAACGGTTTCCCTCCCAGCTAGTATCTTTACCATGCTGGCCTCGGCGGCCAAGGCAGGCGACGAGGCCAACCGAGTTTTGGGCGCGGAATGTTTGGGCCGGCTGACATTGACCGACATGATGCGCTACCTTCCGCAATTGGTGGATCTGGCCAAGCAGACCGACTCCTCATCAAGCAGGTGGCCCTGATTGCGCTTCGCATCACGCTCACCGAGCCGCGAGGGACGTACGATACACTGCTTGCCTCGTCGGTGTCCACGTTTTTGCACTGGCTCTCCGACCCGGACCATGCGGTGCGGCGCGAAGCCGTGCGGGCCTTCACCAGTGTGGCCTACAACAAGCCCCATCTGCTGCGAGACACGGTGGGGGAGATGATGCCGGTAGTGTATGAGCAGACGCTGCCTCGGGCGAGCTGCAGCGCTCCATCCCATGGGTATCTTTTCCTGACGCTTGACGATGGGTTGACCTGCGCAAGGGCGCGTTCGATGCGCTGCTCCGCTGCTGGATTCGTTTCCTGTACACCAAGATTGACTTGGCCACCTACACGGACGCCGTCGTGGCCGGGCTGAACGATAGCGACGCCAGTATCCGCTCCTTGTGCGGGATGATTCTGGTGCGCTTGACTGCAATTGCGCCCGAGCAGGTGGCGAGGAAGGGGGAGCTGATTGCGACCCACTTGATCACCATCTTGCGCACCAGACAGTGGTCAAAAATGATGCAACGCAACAAGATCTGGAGCGGTAGCCGAGGCGCAGAACACCGTCTTCCGCACCACCGTTGCTCTCACTCGCGGCGGCGGGACGGGCGTGTCGTTGGCAGACGCGCCCCGGTTTACCGAATTGCTCAAAGAGTGCCACTCGGAGAAGAATCAGCGCGCGTTTGAGGAAGTAGAGAAGGCGGCTGTGCAAACGACCTCTGTCGCATCGCGGGGTAACGGCTAACGCTAAACGGCCAATGCCTCCCGCCTCGCTGACCATCCAGGGTTCCTCCTTTCCCTTTTCTTTCCCTTGTTGGGAGCTCCATGGAACCAGCCACATATAGCTCATGCGCTCCTGGTTGTCAAGCTTCAAGCCTCCTCTTCGCATCCTATCGTAGCGCCTCTATAGCGTCCGGGTGTGGCCCCAGAGCAAGGCAACCCCCCAAGCGTGGACGGCCTGAGAGAGTCCTCTGGCGGCTAGGCACAGGGGATTCAATATATTCGTAATTCCGATCTTAGGGTAGCAAGCCGTAAGATCAAGCTATCAGGTAGTAAACAACAAGGCTGGCAGGCAAGCCATAAGCTCAACTCAGGTGGGTGGTTCCCATCTCTGAGCCGGTTTTGAGGGCAGGTCCAAGTAGGTTAGAATTGCCTGTGTGCAGTGGGCAGTTTGGTATTAACAGTGAATTAGGAGGCGAAAGAAAAGAGGAACGTGTTTTCGTACAATAGCTAGTGACCACGAGGGTATGCCCCGCCCCAACAGTTCCATATGGAATGACGACTTTTGCTAAGCCCAGGCTCGGCCGATTCGGCGTCAGCGGTAGTAGAGAAGCATTGGCAAATTGGAACTGCGAGGCCGTTTTTCTGAAGCGGCAAGTTGGAATGGCACAAAGAGGGACAAGGTAACGGGCCGACGAACCGACCATAAAGGAAAAATACTGTGGGATGGGAGGCGTCGAAAAGGGTGTGAACGCGACCTAGTTCTTGAGGCCGTTTTGTTACGATGACCTAGCGTTCCACAACCCACCAACACGGTCTAGATCATGGCATTGGGGGCAACGTCATAATTGGGGGCCACCATCCGTCTCGACCCACCAGTTTAGGGCAGGCACAAACACATTCGACTTTTTGTCACCTGGCATTCTGGACAGGGATGGGGTGGTGTCAGTAATCGCATTGCTGCAGTGTGCTCGACCACACGGCTACCATCCGGCTCGTTGAGCTTCTTGCGTATTAGCTTCACTCTTTCTCACTACTTGTTTTTGCTGCGCTAGATAAAAGCAAAACAATGCGGTGGTTCCTATCACACGTCGGAAGCATAGCCAAGCGGTTAAGGCATCGCATTCAAGTCTTATGTCTTCCGTTGAATATACGATGGGGTACTGCGACATTCGGGGTTCAAATCCCTCTGCTTTCACACTTTTTCCTTCCCTTTCGAACTGAGACCTTCAGGCTATACTTTTGGGAAAGTGCAAGCAATACAGTCATTGAAATGTCCGATAGCAAAGAATGAAGAGGACCAAAGTGTTCCTCGAGAGAATTAAGACGTTCACCACAACAGAGATGACGGTAGTATTGGCGATGCTAATTCTTATGATCTATGTGTGTAGTGTAGAACTTCTTGTGCTAGTTGATGTATCGTTCCGGAGGATAGCTCCCTTGTATGTTTGTAGCTGGAAACACGCAACACAACATATATAGTTTTTGCCATTCAACGCTTTCCGTCTGGGCTGAATGGTACTATCCGTTGAGAACGGAGTCGCATCTTGGGAGGGTTGATTTCAAGAGTACACTGAATACTTCTTTCTACCACTATAAATCTATCGTAGGGCATCATACTCTTCACGACATTAGCCGAGAGAGTATTGCTATTAGTGTTACGGACGTGTAAGGGCCACGACGCAACACAACCCTCAAATAGTATACTTATCCCTTCGCACAAAACCAGCCTGAGCGTATGGCCATTTCACTCTCGTTTTTCTTACTAACAGCTTCCCCGATGGCCATAGCTCTTGCTCTTCCACAGTATCCCTCGCCCACATCTATTGCCATGTCGAAGTCGAGTGTCCTTTTGTGGGGCATTCACCATTGCCGTCAATAAAGTGCACCCAAACTGTTTCTCGTATTAGTTACATATGGACTCCGCCACGATCCTGCACAAGAGGCGAGAGTTGTGTGGTTGTTTCCGCCGCAGGACCTGGCCAACCCCGCCATTGCCTGCGTCGTCTCACTAAAGTACATTTATGGCTCGATTAACTACGAGTGGCTCCTTCTCTCCTCTCCGCGGGAAAGCACCCCATAAACCTATATACCCTGTCCTATACCCAGGTCCCCACAGTGCGGTGTCCGTTCTCCACAACACCGTGGGAGCCCTGCAAAAAAATGGGGCTGAGAGGACAAGATGCACCCGAAGACAATCCTGGAGGATTGATTGGCAGTGACTAGTGAGGATGAGGATCGCTTGAACTGGCAAAACCCTCTGTGCCACCACGGTATATCAATCATCGAAGCTCTCTCAGCGACTGATGATACGAAGGAATAATAGACGAGACGCAAACCAGAAATGCGAGGGTAAACGGGATCTACAGCCCACATCAATTCAGTACTCAGGAACATAGGAGCGGGGGATGTGGGGAAACACCTCTTCCCGCACGCACAGCTAACAACGAAGAGACGGCAACCGGAAGCGAGAAAAGAACTAAAAAAGTGGTAGGGCTCTCGGCCCTCGTCCCCAGGAACACGAGGGGAGAGAGGCCTCGCAGGGAAGATAACGAAACGCACACATCTCAGAAGCCCTCAATGTCCCAACATTATAAGATCGAGTCCAGACGCAACGGAGGACATTGGCTGTTCCACGTGTTCAACGGTCAACGTTCAACGTTCAACGTTCAACGTCCACGGTCGGATGCGTCGCATGTCACATGTGACATGGGATCGACAAGGTTCGCACTTGCGTGGTGCACGATTAGACGTTAGACTTTGGATCTTAGACTCGGCACTGGGGATCTACACCTGCGCGACACGAATGGGGAGGTGCGGTGGGGAAGCGACAGCTACATATCGCGAGATAGCCGATGCACCCTAAGCGTACCGCGTACCGCGTAGCGCGTACCATCTTCCTACGCGCCGTGGAGATCATCGACGATCGACCAGTGGGTAATCGATAACCATTAAATATAACCACGCCTCAGGCCCCAAGCCTCCCTCAAGCTTAACCTCAGGTTAGCGCGCATAGCCGGTTAGCTGCCAGCCTGCATTCCGGGGCTCATTGAGTGGGAGCGATAAATCAATATCCTCACCGGTCAGGCCGTCAGGGGTATTACGCGCATTACGCGCATTACGCGTCACGCGTCACTATCACCAGAGCAACTAGTGATCGATGAGCGCAGAGCGGTTTCAAAGCAGTGAGATCGATCAAAGCGCCGGCATGCCGATCCCAGATCCGAGCGGCAAACGAAGACTGTCAAGGGTTCGATCAACACGCATGCGCTTCCACCATGCACCCGCTTTGCAGTCACTAGCACAGTGTGAGCACTATTTCGGGCAGCCCCCACCGGCGGGCACTCGGTGCTGGGAACAGATGCCTGGTCGCACCAAGTCCGCTGCTGCTGCGCTGGGTGGCTGGTGTGCCACGTCGGCTGCACCGCTCGCTTCGACCGCCTCGTCCGGCTGGCTCGCCCCCTTCCCAGGCAGGCCGGCTGGCCCCGAGCGGCAGCGCACGAACTCCGCAGCAAGCCAGCGTGGCAACGCACCCAACGCCCACCGCCACCACCGGCACTGGCCCCGTGCCGCACCCCTCCCTGCGGCCTGCAGCGGGGCACGGCACTGCCAGGCACTGCCCGCCGCAGCGCGTCCGCGTGGATGTACAGCTGGCGCCGTGCTGGCCACCCAGGGTGCTCCACCTTTCGCTGCCCCTCTGCACTAGCACGCCCAGGGTGCCCGTCGAGCGCTCGGGCTGAGCCAGTGCTGAGCCTCGGCCTGCTGAGCATGGCTCACCAACGTCCAACGCTCTTCTTCCCCCGACCCGTCTTGGGATCGTCGCGGCCCGGTCCATCTTGTTGCGACACCACCACCCTCCCAACTTGCCCTCGGCGGCCCTCCCCGTGCGCTGGACAGCTCTCCCTTCGTTATGCTACTCTCTCTTGCTGTGCTGGCCACTGCCCTCCCGGCGCTCGCGGGGACGCCCATGTCGTTCGAGGTGTTGACCAAGGACTCCCTCGCCTCGGCCATGATGCTCGGCCTTGTCGAAACAACACCGCCTTTGTTCTCGATAAGGTCGAGGGCAACCCCACCAAGCTGGCCTCGGGCAAGCCTGTCTGGGGTTCCCTTGTGGACCTCACCGATGGTTCCGTGCGCGCGGTCGACGTGGAGACGAACGCGTTCTGTGCTGGTGGCGGCACCTTGCCTAACGGCACCTGGGCTGTCTTTGGCGGCAACCAGGCCGTCAAGTACGGCAATGTGGCCCTGACCGACAGCTTCAACCCATACCAGTCCAAGGACGGACGCAAGGCGGTCCGCCTGCTTGACATTCTCAACCTTCAGCCCAGCGGGTACAACTGGGATGATGACGGCCACTTGCAGATGAGCTCCAACCGCTGGTATCCCACCATCGAGAGTGTGGCTACTGGAGAAATGGTCATCATGGGTGGATCCACCTCCGGCGGCTACATCAACCGTAACACCCCCAACACCGACCCCACTTTCGCCACCTCCACCGGCGGTGGGTCCATCACCAACCTGGACATGGGCGGCGCCAACCCCACTTACGAGTACTTCCCCAACCGTACCAACATTACGGCCAAGGGATCCTTCGCTGGGATGCAAATGTCCAAGTTCATGACAACTACCAGCGGTCTCAACATGTACCCCCATATGTTCCTGATGCCCAGTGGCAAGATCTTCATGAACGCCAATGTGTCCAACGTTCTCTGGGATCACAACCAAAACGTCGAGACCCCCTTGCCCGACACACTGGCGGCGTCATCCGCGTGTACCCGGCATCTGCTGCTACGGCCATGAAGCCGCTTACACCGGCCAACAGTGGACTCCTGAGATTCTCTTCTGTGGTGGCATGGTTCTCGCAACCGACGATGACTGGGGCAACTACACAGCGCCCAACGTCAACATGTACGAGACCCAAGCCTCTCGCAATTGCGCCTCAATCCAGCCCGAGAATGCAGATGGGAGTATGGTGGCCAACCGGCGTTTGTACAAGAGGACGATCTGCCCGGGGAGGTCGATGGGCCAGTTTGTTCATCTGCCCACGGGCCAGATGCTTATCGTTAACGGCGCCGAGAATGGCACCGCTGGTTACGGCAACACAACGTGGAACATCATCAATCTAAATGGTCAGCAGGTGCACCTGGAAGGCATGTCCTCCGGCCCGACCTTGACGCCGCTGCTGTACGACCCGTTGCAGCCCAAGGGCAAGCGCCTGACGGACGCCAACTTTGGAAAGAGTGCCTATGCCCGTCTTTACCATTCCTCTGCCATTCTTGCGCCTGATGGTGCGGTGCTGATTGCGGGAAGCAACCCACACAATGACGTGAACGAGCTCATGCCCCTTGCCTCCTCGCCCCAAGGATACAACACGACGTATGTGGTGGAAAAATGGTACCCGGATACTACTTTGCCCCGCGCCCCCAGCCCCAAGGTCTGCCTGACACCATCCCCTTCGTGGGAGTGCATTCAACATCACCCTGCCGGCCGCATCGATGGGCAAGGCTGCCAACGCCCTGGCAGCCAGCGCCAAGGTCATGATCATCCGCCCTGGCTTCCCCCACGCTATGAACATGGGACAGCGCTCTGTCCAGCTGGAGCACACCTACGAGGTCCAGAAGGATGGCAGCGTCGTCTTCACTATCAACCCGCTCCCGGCCAACCCAAATCTGCTTACTGTTGGGCCCGCGTTGCTCTTTGTCACGATTGGCGGTGTTCCGTCGCAGGGCAAGTTTGTTTCGATTGGCGAGTCGATGAGTACGGTGGGCATGGCTCCCTGGACGCCCAAAGTGGGCCCCGCCCTGTCGCCACTGTACACCGCGGTCAACAACTCTGCCTTTAACGCGGCCCCCAGCAAAGTGTACGTGGGCACGGGCGCCGTTGACGGCGCCAAGGCCGGCGCTGGGCCCAGCGGCTCGAGCTCGGGCCTAAGCTCGGGCGCCAAGATCGGTCTCGGTGTCGGCATCGGCGTCGGCGTCGCGGCGCTCCTGGCAATTGCTGGCCTGGTCTTTTTCCTGTGCCGCCGCGGCGCGGCGGAGAGGAAAACCAAGGCGGGCTACTCGTATGCCGCCAACGCGTCCACGTCGGGGTACTGGAACCAAGCCAGTACCGACGGCTTGGCTGCCCAGCATGGCGCCCAACAGTCCCAGACCACGTTTGATTCCTATCACTTGAACCAGGTTTACTCGTCGCGCGAGGCGCTGACCCAGCCCAAGATTGAGTAGTGCCACTATGCAATGCTGTGCTATTGTCAAGGAAATCCTTCTTTCACTTGAGTTTCCTCACCAGTAAAGGAACAAGGAAGTGTTTTAGTCAAGGTCCTTTTCTCTTTCGTTTCTTCTTTTTTCTTGTTTGGTTTTCTCTGTTCCTCTCCCTCTTTCCCCTCCTAGTCCCTATGTGCCTATGCGTCCTGCGTTCTTTGCTTGTATCCTGCGTGTAATCCTTTTGAGCCCACCCCACAACACTCGCTTGACTTTATCAAATCACCCCGATTCTGTGCCCTCATTCTGTTGTTCTTTGATATTAGCCTTGTAGCATCGTTTGCATTACTCCTCTCAGGCAAGTTGGAAGCTCTGCCTGGCAATAACGGCAATACATGATCACGTCCTGTCGTCAGATTGATGACGCGGTATATAGATGGTACTAGAGGGCCACCGGGCCTACGGCCCGGTCAGGTGCTTGGTGCTTGGTGCTTGCTCGCCACCGTAGCCACCGTTCCCCCGTCGCCACCTTAGCCACCGGTCCACCGTTCCACGCTGGAGGGAATTTATCACCCACTAGAGGACCACCCGGGCCTACGGCCCGGTATGCGTACTCCTCTTGCTTTTACCGTGCGTCTGTACTGAAGGGCTGGGCTGAGCCGCGGGTTGTGGCGGTGGGTGGCTGGGTTGCACGTGCTATTAGGTCGAAACTTGGCATCGAGCTCTCTGTTTTATTAAATCACCCATGTGCGCGGGTGACTCCCTCTTACGCCCGTGTCACGCCCGGCTTACGTCAGAACATTGCGCAACCGTCCACGCCGCTTTATTCAACAGGGATGTGCTGTCGCCACCACAAACCACCCTCCGCTCTCCTACCTTTTCAAGACGTGCTTCCCTAAGTTCTCGCTTTGTATACACGTTATGTCTTAACTGTTGTTGATTTCATGTCTCCGGCCTCTCTTGGTCTCTCGCCTCTCTTTTTTTCTGTCCGAAGGCAGCGTGGTTGATGAGCCCCTAAAGGCAGCTACTGTGGTAGCTCCGGCCCAATCCATGAACCGCCTTCAGATGGGGTAGAAGCCATATGACGCGCTCTTTCCCCCGCTCTTTAGGCCTTAGTCCAGTCGGCCAACTAGCCATCGGACTGGCCCTTGGACCCAGCCAAAGATTGGTGGCCTCACATGGCATGGGCCGTGCACCCCACGCCAACCTCGCACCTGGCTCTGCACTTTCTGCAAAGAGTTGGAGGTTGTCTGTACTATATCGTCCTGTTGGTGTTTTAGTGGCATCCTCATCGTGCGTCATCTGTATGCCACCGACTAGGACCAGCGGCAGGTCAGCCGTCGTGCTGCGATTCTGACGAGGCGTCAAGACCCTGTAAGGGAACACAGCTGTAACTTATCCTCAGCGGGTGTGGGGTATCCAGAGGACGCACTAAGTAGGGGGACACAGTCACGCTTGAGTGTGGGGGTAGGGGGTGTCAGAGGAACGGTACAAGGGCAGCGTATGCACGGTTGTGAGTTAGGCTGGTTGGCCTCTAACCCGTGGCCGATTGCCCCGCACCGAACGATAATGAAAAACTTGTGGTCAGGTGAATTTGACACCTGCAACACCATTCTCGGCTGTGTAGTGAGTAGCAGACCAGACGGTAAGAGAAGCAAGGAAGTATTGAGTGGAGCGAAGAGATGAGGGGTAGTGGTCACGACACGACACAGGAGAGGCGAGGTCGCGCACGAGTGGGCTGGCTCAGTGCCTTGGGGCACACGGCGTTAGCCTGTGGGCAAGCTATGTATGACGTCACAACGCTTCTCATTAGTCCCACCGTCCCAGGACACAAAAACATTATATTGCTGTGTCCCCAACACGGCGTCTCAGGCACTCAGGCATCTGTTTTGCCCCAGCTTTTTGCCCCTTCCGTCCAAACGCACCTGCGACATCCTAGTGTCTTCGCAGCGTCCGGCCGATGCCCCTGTGGGCCGTTCAATTTCTCCTTTTCGCGAGAAGCCGTTCCAATAACCTCTCAGTTGGGCGCTCCCACGTCAAAAGAGGGAGGCCACCTCGTCCCAGAGATAGCACGCGTGGCTGTATACATATGGCTGTTCAATCCCCAAAACAGGAACAAGCGAGACAGTCAGAGGACCGAGTCCCAGGCGCTTGCGCTTGCTGCGACGGTAAAGAGCGCATCAACAATCAACATGAGCGTTGAACCGTTGAACGACTGTGATGCATGATGCATGTGCTCCTTTTGGATCGCGGCACAACATACAAGCGCACAGCGATGCTCCTCGATTAAATGACAGGGGCCGGATTCAATATTCAGACGCAGAGCAGGCCAGAGCGGCTCAACGGCCGCTGCGATTGCCTTGCCGCCACTCACGTCACCGAGTGTCGATCGTCGATCACCCGATCACCCGTCCCCCCGGTCGGAGGGGCCGGGGCGCGACTGCCCCCGTGCCCGCCTGCTCCCGACCAGCGCGAGACAGGCGCGGGCGACGAGGCTGTGTATTTTTATTTGGCCAGGCCAGGCTGAAATGCGCGCCCACACCTCCAAGGCCACCAGGCCCGCCGAGGCGCTGCTTCCCTCGCCGTCGCCGCCACCGCCTGCCTCTCCTCTGCCACCAACGCGCGAGGATGAGCGACTATGAGTCGAAGAACTTCAACCCCACCTACCAGGGGCTGGTCAGCACCGCCTACATTCTTGCCGGCACCGCCGGCTCGTGCCTGATCGCCTTTGAGGTTCTGCGACAGCTCGGCCGCCGGCCCCTTCGCTTCGCTCCCACTCATCATCCACTGCATGGCCAGGACGGGGGCGAAGCCGACGACGGTGGCAAAGGCGAGAAGGCCCGAAAGGCCCAGGCCCAGGCTCAAACCCAGACTCTGGCCGACTACCCCAATGGCCGCGGCACCACCCCCGAGGACTGGCATGCGGCCCACATGTATTTCCCCCGCACCTTCCACCCCAGCACCCCCGCCCCTGCCCCCGCCCGCTGGCCTCTTCTCTGGATCCCTCAGGCACTCGGCATCACCGACTTGGCGCTCGCCACGCACGCCGGTCTGGACGCTGCGCTGTACGTCCGCTTCCTGCGGGCCTCACCTACTGGTGTCTCCTCCACCACCCTCACCACTTGCCCCACCCTCATGGGCCATCCACATACCTCCTCCTCCAACACCCCTGACACCCGACATGACCGTGCCTCCATCTCTTCGCTGTCAACCATCCCGCCGATCCCAACTGCCAGGGTAAAGACTGCGTACTTGCCCCCAACTCCCGTGGCCGACGGTTGCTCTTTGTCCACCTCATCCTCCTTTGGTGGATGTCCGTTACCTGGTGGCTGCGCTGGTCTGGATTGGATGGGGGGCGCTTCGAATGCGCCTGCGATTGCTCCTCGCCCACGCGGGACCGCCTTTCTTCATTCCAAGAACAAACCACGAAACAGCCCCCCGACTGTATGCATCTCTTTTCATCCCAAGAGCGGGATACACGAGCACGCCAAACTGGATACGCCGCCTCAGCGTTGCACCCGTTCTGGAATGTAAGCCAGGCAGAGAGGGATCCCGAGTGGGGGCCGTGGAGGTACGGACGCTGATGGTCGAACACCCTGCCCCCCACGCTCCAATCCCAGGGGCGGTCCAAACTTACTTCGAACAGCGCCTGGCCTTTCTTCCTGGTGACCATCTTCCCCCGTCCAACAAACTGTTGGTACCCAAGAGCGGGGAATATCAGGACCTGCTGACCCGCTGGGAGAAAGCACGGAATGGACTGGAAAAGGCACATGTACAGTTGATGAACAATGTGCTTGCCGCCCTGCGGGGGAAACACCCTCCTTCCGCCCTTACGGCTCTTCCCCCAGAGAGCTGGACCGAAGGCAGAGCATGGGACACACTCCTCGGTCTCCCAAGAGACACTGCACAAGCCAGCCGTACCAACCCCATCCGCATCAGAGAAGCACCCTGCGATGGTGAAGCGCGGAACTCACTTCCGGCAATTGACTATTGGACCACCAGTACAATTACCTTTCCCATGCCCTGGCCCACCCTCCACCCGCCAAGGCCACGAATACTGCCTTTGTCACTTTCCGTGATCCACGGCAAGCGCGTCTTATGTTGCAGGAGATGGCAATGCTACGACACCCACGGGTCACTCCGGCGCCCGCGGCGCGCGACTTGGACTGGGCTCACATTGGTGCCCGCTTTTCTCACAATCTCTGTGGGGGAAAGGGTACCGGGGTGCTGTTTTGGACCTGTACCTTACTTTGGATCTTCCCACTGTCGATTGTTAGTTCGGTCTTGACCAACGTTGAGACGCTTAAGACCGTCTTTCCTGGCGTGGAGCATCTTTTCAATCGTTTCCCACGGCTGAGGCGTGGATCTCTGTCACCCTACCGTCGCTCTTGGTCTCTCTGCTGAACATGTTGGTGCCCGAGATGATTTTCCAGCTGACCGCACGTGGGCAGGCACTACCCACTCGATCCAAGTTGTACGACACGGTTCTCTGCCGCTACTGAATTCACCATGATCACTCCTCCCTTTTTTTACCGTTGGCACCACTGCCCTCAAGTCGGCTCTGATCCAGGTCGGCATAAACATTCCCCCATCCTCAACAGCATCGCCTTCTCTTTCCCAGCAGCTGCTCCCTTCTTTGTATCCTATCTGATGCTCACCATGGCCACCCATCTTGTCTTTGCCTCGTGGCCGATGCATGGGCGTGGTTCGCCATGTAGCTGCCGTGCGCGCCTCTACCCCGCGCGGCCGCTTCACTGCTTCCCACCCACGACCTATATACGCATCCCAGTGGCTGCCTCAGCACCTACTTATTATGGCGGTCCTCTTTGTCTTTACACTGCTTAACCCCTCGTACTACCGTTTGGACTGGTATACTGGTTGGTAGCCTTGTACGTACCCCCCTCCCCTTCCCCTTCCTCCGTGGACAAGGTCTACTAACACATTGCAGGACGGTGTTCAAGCGCTCCTTTGGTGGACCTTCCTCCGCACTTACATGGAGACCAACGGCTTACTCTGGGGGTCCGGTATCCTCCGCTTTTCCCTCGACAGCCTCCTCGTCGGCCAAAGTGTCTTTCTCATCTTTCTCTCTGTGACTAAAGAACGTGCGTCTACCTTGTCTTCACCGCCTTCTTCTCCCTTGCACCGTGCTGCCTCAAGCTGCTTCTCACACGTCTTCCGCTCCCAGATCCGGTACCTCGACACGATCGAAGCTTGCTTTCGATGCGGCATCCCTCCACCCCGCCACATTTGCCCCCCTCCGTTTCCTCCCCGCCTGTGGAAACCCCAGAATGGGACAGCGCGCTCCCCGTGCGGTGGACGGATGCCGGTGCTGCCTGCGGCGCCCCGGGACCCATCCTACCTCGCACCTACCACCGCTTCCTCGAGCTGTGGTGTGCCAATGGCCACGAACCGGGGCCAGATCAACCTGGCTCTTCACCCCGCCCGCCGACGCGCCGTGGTAGCTGCCTGGGCTGGCCACCCCCCATGCCCGCGCATTGCCCTGGTGGGAATATGTGCAGGAATATGCGTGGGCAACATGGCCCGCTCGCCTGGCTTCGGCGGGGGAAAAACTCGCCGTGCCAGGCAGGGTCGCCAGGCTGCCTGGCCGGTGGAGACGGTGACGCTGATGGGACCCATGAAGCCTGTGACGCTGAAACCCGCGAGGCCTGCGAGACCACCGAAGCGAGCGAGGAGGAGGAGGAACCGGTCTTGGTAAGCTCGTCTGGTTTCCACCAAGTCCCCTCCCCTACCAGCGACGTTGTTCCCAGCTCCATCAAACCCAGCTTGCTCCCCCCTTCCCTGAACGATGGAGGGAGTGGCACCGCGTGCCGTCCTTGGACACGTGGCGGGAAAAAGTGGGGAGTGGCCACGGGCTATGGGCGAGGTTGGTGTGGAGCTGGAGGGGCAGACTAAGCGTCCTGCCCATGAGGCCGATGCTTGGCTATTGATTCTGCTCTAGCTGGTTCTTGCTGCTGCTGGCGACGACGCAGTAGCAAATGGAGAAGCAGAAGCAGAAGCAGAATCCGAAGCAAAAACAAAAGCAGCAGAAGTAGAAACCCAATGGTGCTCACCCTTCCCCTCCCCACCCACCAGCACTCCGTTCACACGCTCTGGTGGGGAAGACCATGTGGACGAGATGGCGCACTACTGCCCCCCGCGCAGCGTCAAGCCGATCCACATGCCCTGGCTCCCGCGTGATCCGGGCGAGGCAGGGATCGACCTGTGCCACACGCTCGAGGTACGAGCGAGCGTGACGGCATGGGTGCCATCGGCCCTAGGCGGTGGGATGCGTGTGCGCTTCCGGACGTAACGCGAGGGAGAGAGGGGCGATTCGGGCGAGACAAGCACAGCGGGAGAGGCGACAGCCTTGGACCACCGCCTCTGCGTGTTGGTCCAGGCCGAGGAGCGGGAACTGACACGCTTCCGCGTCCGCGAGGCTGCCCGGCGGGCCAAAGATCGAGCCCGCCCGCGCCGCAGTCGCAAGCGGGAGACAAGGTGAGCAGCAGCAGCTGGGAGGGTGGCGGCAACCAAGGACTAATGTAATCATACCCGACTTGATGTTGCTATAAGTCTACGGACATAGGAACGGCGAAGACGTCGGATCTAGAGAGCTTATGCGCCGGAGGACACAGAGCCTACCCCTGCTGGACACAATAATCACTGCCATGCGGAAGCCCACGCTTTTTTATGCATCTCGTAGAAACGTCTTCCACGTTGTCCCACCCTCACCGACTCAGTTCTGAGCTTGGGTTGTTACGCTTTAAGTAGCTACCAAACTGTCTCTCAGGAACAGCGGGGGCGCTGCACCGGGGCTGCTCCCACCACCGGCAAGCCTTCTTGCTCTGGACAGGCAAGGGGCCGAGCCAGCACAGTCCGGAGGCTGATTTACCACTTGTCCGGATGGGTGTCCGGGCTTGGGATGGGACAGCCAGGTCTTCTAACGCCAGTTTCTTTGTCTCTACCAGTTGGGAAGCCGTCTGATGACACAACATCTTTGTCTACTTCCTCCACGGCACTAGCACTGCGTATGGCCACATTCGCCCGCGCAAGCCAGGGGAATGAAAACAGGCCGTGACACAAGCTGGTGCGCCGCCCCCGGAGCGGCTGGCAGAGCCCGAGTCCGAGCCAGAGTGGGACGGGTACGAGGGGAGTTGTGGGGCCACTTAGCTGGGCATGGCTGCATGGGAAATGAGCGTAGATTTTTGTACAGGCGTATTCGCATGATTACGGGAGCCGCAAATGGAGCTGGGCGTGGGGAGTGAGGCGGAAACCGTCAAGAGCTGCAAGGGCCGCCTTGGCGGCCTTGCGTGACACGAACGCAATCGTGGCGCTTCCGTCGGCAAGCGAGCAGCGCGCAGGCCATCTTGGCTGTGTACAGAGGTGGTCAGTGACGACCTTGGGCAAAAAGAGGAGGACAACCTACGACGCAAACAGGGCTTCCAACATTTCTCTCGTAATCTCCTTGGGAAGATCCGAGGCTGACAAAGAGACGCTGCGCTCCTCGGGCACAGCTTCTGGCGCCGGCTGGTCGTCGTCCATCTGCATCTCCTCCTCCTCCTCGGAAGCAACCGCATTGGGCGGAGCTGGTGCAGCGATGGCTGCGTCGGGGGTCGGGGAAGGGGAGGGCGAGGCCGGGTGCGAAGGCGCGGGAGAAGGCGATGTCGTGCGTGCGCGCTTCAGAGGCTGCGGATGCATCGTCGCCCGCACCGCTGGATCGTGCAGGGCAGCCGGCCCCAGCGTGGCAACGATGGTCGCGGCCGACTGGGTGCGTGCATATTCCAGATGCAATGGGCGTCCGTAGAACTGGAAGCCCTGGAGGGCGGCGAGGGCGGACCGGCTGGCGGTCTTGTCGCTGAATACGATGAACGCCTGGCCGCGTCCTGGGCGGGTGATGGCGCGCACGGCGCCATAGGTAGAGAAGAGGGCGTAGAGTTGGGCGCGGGCCTCGGCTGGCTTGATCTTGCTCTGGACGTTGCGCACATAAATAGTGGCGTTGGGCGGATTGGTGGGGGGGGGGCAGCAGCGGCGGCGGGGGCGGCGTCGGTGGCGGTGTCGGCGGCGGCCATGGTGGTGGGGACGATGAGGCCGATGGCGGCGGCGGCGGTGGTGTGCAGAGGCAGAAGAAAGGATGGAATTGATTATTTCGATTTCGGGCGCGTTGGCTGCAGTTGTGCTTGTGCTTGGATGTGCGTTGTCCAGCCCCGCACGCCGCCGGGGGTTGATATTCATATGCCGCCAGGCTACATTAACCACTCCGGAGCAACCCAGCCGGCCTCCTTCTGCCAGCGACTCGACTAGCGTCCCCGGCCACCACCTCGGCCACCACCCCGACCACCGCCAGACAGCCCCGCTGCCCGGCGCATGGTCAGCCGACCCCCCCCCCGCCGCCGGCGCTGCCCGAGGATGCGATGGACAGCCGCCCGCCGCCACGGGCTGTCGGCGACCATCTCGCCCAGCGCACCGTCGCCCGCTTCCTCCGCCGCACCTGCCCCCGCGTCGAGGAGGAGCGCTTCCTCCACTCGCCCGCCCTTTCTGCCCAGCGCGAGCACGTGCTGCCCACACCTGCCACCCTTCCCAGCGACGACGAGCCGGATGCCGACCCCGCCACGCTCGCGCTCCCGCCGGCCGCCCAGGCCGACACGCCACACGAGCGGCTCGAGTGGCAGACCATGTGCCAAGCACGCTGCGGAGTGAGGTGCTGCGCTCCGAGAGCAGCGCATCATTTCTGTCGATTCGCCCGAGGAGACCAAGACGGAGAGCATGTACCAGCGCTGGATCGAGCTCCGGGCTTATCTCTGCACCGGCGCTCATCGTCGGTCCTCGCCCACCCTCATTGCCCGCGAGCGCCAGCTGCTTCACCGCGGCTGGCCCAAACTGCTGGGCGGGCTGATTGACGCTGTGCTCGTGTTCCGTGTCGAGCCAAATGAGAGCGCGCACGAGGATGCGTTTACCGCGGTGGGACAGTTACTGGACCGGGTGGACCAGATCGAACAGCAGTTCCCCTCGGTACGCAAGATGGTCCAAGTCGCTCCCCGCTGGGGCACGTCCGAGATTCAGGACCGCCTCGCCGCCCTCTACAGTTGGTACTGCTCCAATCTGATCCGGATCCAGCTCGATGTTCTGCGCCGCTGGACCGGATCCGATTCGCTGGAAGTGCACTTGCCCACGACACTGCCGTTGGGACCGACAGAGGACATGGCTGCATCCACACCCGCACGGACCGGCAGCAATAGCGAGGAGCCGCTTGTCGAGCGTCTGTTAAAGGACAAGGCTCTGAGCCAGGCATTTGAGAAACGAACACTCCGCTACATGACCGCCATGCTCACCAAGGCCCGTGAGTCCCTGACGGACCACAATGAGCAATACAGCCAGATTGGTTTGCCGTCGTACCAAGACCAACTCATGCAGCTCGCCAATCTGCCTGTTGCGCTCATGGAGGGGATTTTGAAGGTACGGCTGTCGTACGAGCTGACACTGCGACAGCAATCCCCAAGTCTGAAGATCATCGACTTGTTCATCCTCGATGTGCGTTCGGCACTAGCGCTAGCATGCAAGATCAAGGATGAACATGCGCTCTTCCTTCTTCCAAATCCCGAGCGTGGCTGGAATCCACCCGAGACTGCCGCGTCCGACGGGGACTCCTTCGACCACGTACTGAAGGATGCGTTGGTTCTCTTCTTTAACCTACTGGACCGAAAGCTCAAGGTTTCGGCGTTTTAAGAAACTGAGATCCTTGAGCCCGAGCGGCCCTTTCTCCACACCGCTGCCTCCATCAAGGGTGGGGACATTATTGTGGCCCACCGAATTACAAGGATAGTGAACCAGGTGGGTTTGCTCTGCAGTTCTCGCATCACGCGTTTCTAACCCACTTAGTAGCTCTTTACCCGTATCGAGCAGTATTTTTACCGTGAGATTGACGTGCCGGTCCTGTGGAGCGAGGCGCTCCCACTTAATCGTCCAGCACACGAGCAAGGGGAGAATACGAATCGACGACCAACCACGATTGGAGGATTAACCACAGGCCATTTGCTAATGGACCTGCGCGAGGCCGAGACGTGAATTCGAGCTGTGATGGAGAATGTGCGGATTCGATCGCGTCGTCTCCTTGCCTTTTCACACGACATTCGTGCCCGCCTCGATAACGCCGCCGAGTACGACTTGGCTTCGCTCCAGCCCGAGCGACGAGGCTGGTTCTTGCGGACGCTTCAAGACGCCGGCTTCTTCCTTGTACACTTGCACTACCTTTCCGAGCGGGGGATTTATGTTTTGGCACTGCCTTCCCTGCACGATAAGACCGAGCTGGTGCGGGACCTTCTGACAAAATGTTTGCGCTCGTCTCATCCGCCCGCCCGGGCGAACCTGAAGCGCTATCAGCGCTTGGACCAGTACAACGTCTGGGGTCAGGATGCATTCGCACAATTGACACCGCCCATGCTGACGGCTCACGGGAACAAGTCCTGCGGCCGACAGGTGGTGCCAGTACCTGCTGCTGCTTCTCTGCGTGACGACTTTGTTTGGACGGGAAAGGTGATGCCATTAGATACCCCTGAGGTGGACATCCAAATGCACGCCAACCGGTTTAGGCTGGTGGCCGATGGCTCGCGTGCCGAACTCCAGCACTGCAAGGACCACCTCTATGGTGCCTTTGACCATTCCGACAGGGAGAGGGTGAGCGACCGCATGCCCGGTCGGAGACGTTGGCCAATGTGAACTGCGCGGCCTTCCCGCTGGAGACGGTGGCAGAGTACATGGCCCACATCCACTCGGTCCAGAAGGAGGTGGCAAAATCAACCAGGGCATTTATAAGTTGGCAGCGGCGATCATCACCGAGGTGCCTAAGCAGCGAAAGCGGCTTCGATTCCAGCAGTATGACCCCGCGGTCAAGAGCAAGGAAAAGGGGGGGAGTGTGATGAGCTGATACAGAGATGTTACCAGATTGCTTCGGAACATGCCCTGCGCTCGCTACCCTTTATTGCGTCCGCCAAGGCGGGCAGAGATGAACGTGGCGATTGCTCACTTGTCCATTGTCAATACTGGATCTCGTTCATCACGGACGACTGTGTGCCCACGGATCGTCGTACGTTCAAGTGGGCCGTCACTGCGCTGGAAGATGCCTCATCTCTACCAATAGCGATACTATCCTCAAGCTCCAGGAGAAGGACTATGTCCTGCTGAAAACCAAGGTGGGTATTTGCATCCGTCTCCTGATCCCCCACTTTGACATTCTGGGCGCGCGGTCGAGCATGACCGTCCAGGCGCGCGAAGCGGCGCAAAAGCTGGCCTTGGCGCAGGTAGCGCAGAGGACGGCCCAGGCGGCTGAGGAGATTGAGGTGGAGGAAGTGCGGAGGGGCCTTCCACCGCACCAGCAATCGGAGGCTGCTGTGGCTGCGATGCTACTCAATGCCCAGCAGTCTGGGCGAGCAGAGGAGCGGATGCGTGCGCTTGACGAGTTGGAAACCCGGAAGGACGAGTACTTGCGCGAACTGCAGTTCTGTGGCAGGGTGCTTGATGATTCACGTATTGAGGACCGCGGGTTACAGTCGCTGGCTCAGTCCTCGTCTGCGTTCCATTGGCAAATGGGCCAGGTGGTGGGGTCAGGTACGTTTGGCACGGTCTATTCCGCGCTGGATCTGGACACGGGTCGTATGATGGCGGTCAAGGAGATCAAGTTCCAAGACATTGCTTCTCATCCGGCTCTTTCCAGCAGATCAAGGACGAGCTGACGGTGATGCAACTGTTGGACAACATCAATGTCGTCCAATATTATGGAATCGAGGTGCATCGCGACAAGGTGTATATCTTTGAAGAGTACTGAGAGGGTGGCTCCCTTGCCCACCTTCTCGAGATGGTCCGATCACCGACGAGCGGGTGATACAGTTCTACGCGTTGCAGATGCTCGACGGACTTAGCTATTTGCATGGCATGGGTATTGTGCACCGCGACATTAAGCCCGAGAGTAAGCCTTTTGCCATTTCTTGGTGCGCTTGTGGATAGGCAGGAGCTAACGAGACCACGCGTTTTTTTGCCAGACATCCTGTTGGATCCGTATGGGGTGATCAAGTACGTTGACTTTGGAGCCGCCAAGATCTTGGCCAACGATACCGACACGATTGCGCAGTCGGGACATGGGAGGACAATGCGGTCGTTACGCAACCTGGACGATAAGAAGGCACCAATGAACTCGCTGCAGGGCACTCCGATGTACATGTCGCCCGAGGTGATCCAAACCGACCTGATGTCAGGGGTGGACAAGAGCAAAAAGGGTGTGATGGATTTGGAGTGTCGGGTGCGTGGTGTTGGAGTGTGTGACGGGAGAACGGCCCCGGAAGCTGGACAATCAGTGTGCGATCATTCTACGTGTTGGCATGGCCGGGAGCACCCACCCCTGCCCGATCCGTCGCAGCTGTCGGCAGAGGGGATTGACTTTATCGCACGCTGTTTGACGATTGACCCCAACGAGCGTCCGACGGCGGAGGAGTTGCGAGCGCACCCGTGGATCCTGTCGTTCATTGAGGAGAATGCCCGGGAAGCGGCGCTGGAGGAGGAGAACGCGCCATTTCTCCCCCACACCATCGCAGTCAGATTACCCGGAGGACGCACCGTCCTGGTCGGCACTTACACCAGGCTCGAACGAAACGGCGGCTGTGGCTGAACGGCCGATAACGCCAACACTGAGCAGCCAGGGGCCCACGACAGCAGGACGGAGCAGCCTGCGCCGGCCGCAGTTATCGCTGACCACCTATTCGTCGCGCCGCGTCCCCACCGTGGGCCCGGCTCCGGTTTCGCCCGACTTGGCCACTGCCCAGCCCTTACCGCGGGCGTGCTGCCCGAGGCGGAGGACGCGGGGGGAGGGTTGTCGCCGATGCGGATGGAGGAGGAGGAGGCGGAGGCGGGAGCAGACCGATCTGAAGAGGGTGGGCGTACCCACATGCCATGGCTTCGGCCTGAGGCCAGGTAGCTTGCTAGCGACTAACCTGAGTGCTGCACTTGCGTGCCGGAGCGCCGAGCTCAGAGCACTCCCCCCGCGCCTGGGCCAGCGGCAGCCAGGTGTTAGATCTTAAAGCCCGGTCCGGCGGGGGCAGTCGGCCGATCGGGCGGGGAGGCAGTGTGCCGCCGGGCGGTGGGGTCTGCTGGCGTAAACGGAACATTGCTCGAGTCTTTGCCGTTACCTCCACCACCAGTGTCCCATCCCCCCCTTCCCCTCCATCACTCCCGCTGGTTCAACTACTATGGGAGTACGTCCCCGCCGCCTCCCCCAGGGCCGTAGCTGGATGCTAACCTCCCCGCTCCCCGCTCCCCGCTCTGCGTGCTGCGGCGTGTCCTCGACAGCTGCTGGGCAAAGCCGTACATCTCACCATCGACGCAACACTGCTCTCGTTTGGCCTTGCGGGGCTGAAGCGGGCGTCGGGCTGACACCTGACCTGGCACAGGTGCCGGAGGGGACGCCGCGCTCGCTGCTGGGGACGTACCTGGCGGTGGGCGAGACGGCGTTTGACGTGTCGCTGGTGTACGCGTCCAAGTCGGCCTTCTTTGTGCAGGGCTCGACGGCCAGCAAGAACTGATGGGACATGATCAATTCTCTGCCCATCCGATGCGCTCGGCAGCGATAGGCGATAGAAGGAGGGCTGGGCGTGCGTGGGGGACCGTACCGGGATGGAGGATGGAGGATGTCGATGCGGTGGCGCCGCGAAGCTTCGGAGAGGACGCGCTGTCACATCGGTGCAACTCCGCATCCCCCGACCACGTGTTGTCTGTCGACCTACCCTCTCCTGCCCTCGGGGGTGGAGCAGGTGGCGCATCCGCCCCCCCCGCCACCACCTCCCATCGCCTGCATCGCCTCCTCCTCGGCAGGATGATGGTCCCCGTCGCCGTCAGCAGCGTGTTCGCCGCGCTGTTTGCCATATCCACCTACCTGCCCTGTTCGTCTCACCCCCGCCGTCATTCTGCTGCGTCCTGCCCTGCCCTGCCCCGCCCCGCCCTAACCCCCGCCCTAACCCCCGCCCTGCCCCGCCCCGCCAGACAATACCCACGTCAAGCTCCACGCCGTGACCGAGCCCAAGCCCTCCCTCAACCTCCACGAGTGCGCCCTGATCAAGGCACCTGGCCTCGCCTTTTGTGACGATGTGACGCTTCACGCGCCCTGGGCATGGCCTACGTCACCTGCGACCCGTCGCGGCTGTGGTACGACCCCAGTGGCACCTGGGAGTCGCCTCCTCCCTCCTTCCAGGACCAGGCTGGGGTATGGATGTGGGACACGCGCAGCGACGATGGTCCCCAGAAACTGGAGGTGCTCGACTGGCCCAGCAGGGGCAGCTTCCACCCGCTCGCGCTGGCGGTGAGCAACCTCGATGTTAACTGGGAAAACGCAACCAGTCCACACAGTTTGACTCTGCTCCTTTCGTCGCAACCCGAGGCGGGCAAGGCATCAATGGTGGATGTACTGGTCCATCAGCTCCACCCGTCCGGTGCGCAAGAGGGGGACCTGGGCAGTTTGCCCGCGGCCCCGCGCACTCCCGCATCTCATCTCCAGCACCATCTCCGTCTTGGACCCGACCACTTTGTTCCCGAGGGAGAAAAGAAGCCGCTCTCGCCCTACCGCCTCACCCTGTTCCGAGAACAATATTCACCCCTTTTACCGTCGCAGCACGTGCATGTGGCTGAGCGGTCGGATGCGCAACTGGTCGCAGTACCTTCCTTTTTCTTTTCGGCCCTGCCCGATCCCACCAGTTTCGACCCCTCAGTATCGGGCACCAAGTTTTCCACTGCATCCTCCTACTTGGGTTTTGTGATGCGCCTCCTGCGTCCGGGTCGGTATGCGGCGCCTCGTAGCGGTGTGTGGATGTACAATGCGCGGGCGGGCCTTACGGGCCTCATCTTATCTTCCATCCCATCTTGGCCTGGCTTTGCTCCAACGGTGCGGGCCTGGGATGGTGGTGGTGCCAAGGCCGGGTTCAACTCTACCGCCGGCATTCTCTTTACGCTGTCAACTGGTGCGGAGGAGACGGCGGTGCATGAATGGGAACAACATTGGGTGCGGGGGGTCGAGGCGGGGGTGGGGTGGCGGATCCGTACCAAACGTACAAGGATGCGTTGGAGGGCATTCCATCCGAAGAAGAGAGTGGCGTAGCGCCTCCGGCACGCAAGGTGGCTACCTACTTGCCCACCTTTGTCAACTTTTGGTCCCGTCGCCCAGCTCGGCCGGCATCCGCACTGGGCATTGACGATCTCGGCCGTTTCTGGACCGCTGGCAGCAGTTCTTCGATCGAACTCGATGCGTGGGTCGCAAGTCTACGTGCTCATCTCGCCCAGGGCTCCCCCTTGGCCCCACGCCCGGGCACGGCGGTGGAACAGGTAACATATGTCTGGCGGTTGGGGAACCAGGTGGCCCACCCATGGGAGTACGAACGGATGAAGCAAGTGCGGGAGCGCGGGCTGCTCATCCCCAAAGAATATGCACCCGCCTCTGTCTTCCGCTCTCGCCCTTCGACGGAATGGCAAGCGCTCAATGTCGAGACAGCCACCGGCCACGAAATGGGGTTCCTCCCCACCGCGCCTTCCAGCATTGCCGTCGACCGCAAGGCCGGCTACGTCTACATTACCGGTGCATACGACGAGCGTGGCATGGCCCGCTGCCACATCCCCGCCGACTGGGCTGAGCTGTGAGAGAGAGGATTGAAGGCCTACCGGTTTCCGCGCACAATGGTCCCAATGATTTCGCTTGAGCGCGCGAACACTGTGAAACGCAAGGGAGGCCAAGTAGTTGGGACCCTAGTGCGGGGATGTAGATAAAGAGAGAACACACGACCAGATTTGGCGTTCCCTCGTTGAGAGCGGTGCAAGCTCCTCAACCGGCCTGACTCGGGCCTCTGGAATGCCTCTCACTCTGGCGTTTCTAGTAGCGCTTTGCGGACACCACAGACTTGAAAAAAGCTTAACGAACGAGCTTCACACTTGAATGCGAGAGAGCATCATCTTTGTGACTTTGTTCATGGAGTCGAGTCAAGCTAGTCATTCAACACCTTCCTCTGCTCAGCGGACGTACCCCCGCTGTCTCCCATCTCCTTTCTGCTCAAGTCGTGCTGCTCGTTTCCGCACCACCGCCACATCCTTCCCTCTTTTCGTCGCCTCGTTCCGGCTTCTTGCTACCGTAGGCTACCGTTGGACCAGCCCTCTAGCTGCTGCGCGTCGGAGCGCTCTGTGTCCGCGGCGCAGCCATACCTGTACAGTGCGTTTTTTGTGAGGCAAGTGAATACGGAATGGATGGATCCACGGCGGCCTCCGGCGCACATTGGCCTCAGTTACCCCACAAGTTGCAGTGAACTCCAGTCTCAAGCGGATTGAATATTGATGCAATGATCGATCGGTGATCGATGATCCTCTGTAAATGTAAGGTGTTTTGGTTGCCAATATTCCGAGTACCGAGATGGTTGGTTGGGTGTGTTGGGATTTATCATGCTGTGGAAACTGGCACCTGTCGCGCCGTGGACGCCAGAAGCGATGGACGCGATGGACGCGATGGACGCCATATGGCCTCCGGTTGGCTGATGGCCCAGGCAGCTGCTGGGGGGCAGTGGGCGAGGGGGGGGGGGCACTTGTGGAAGCGGGTGGGAGGGCTATATGGCAGGCGGACGGCGGAGGGCCAGTGTCTGATCCGGAGGAGCGTGATCGAGTGATCGAAGTGATCGAAGCAACGACAGAAAGGGTTCGATGGTATGACGCGCATGATGCATGGTGCGTGGCTGCCTGTTTTGGCAGGGTGGATTAAATTGGCCGTCACGCGCGCGTCACGCGTCAGCTGGTCCGCTAGCCACTAGTCACTAGTCACTAGTCACTAGCCAGGCGTCAGGAATGCATGCCCCATGTCCTGGAGCAGCAGAGCCTAGTGCCGGCTGCCCAGGCCTACCCAGCCTTTAATAACAAACACTGCATCGATGACCGACGATTCTGAGGCCGAGGGGGGAAGCGCCGGCAGCTGCCCGCCATGCTGACACCTCAACTCAAGCTTGAGGCCAAGGGAGTGAGTGGTGGTTCCCCCCCCCCGCCCAGTGGCCAGGCGAAGTGAGCTGGCCCGCGCGCAATCATGGATCGCATCGGCAGCGAAAAAGAGACGAGCGAAGCACGACACGCAGCAGCGGACGCAGAAAGCGACCTGGATCGCGTGAGGCGTCAAGCACTTGAAGCTTCCCGTGTTGAAAGGTACGTTGAGTTGAAGCTTGAAGCTTCAAGCTTCAAGCTTCACCGGTCACCTCGACGCTGGAAACAAGCGTAGGCTGTGTCTCAGATACGAATCCTAACAGAACGCGACCGAAAACCAGCGCCGCCGGCGCAGTGCTGGCTCGCCCACGCTGGCATCCGGCCAGTGCGGGGACAAGTGGGGCGAACGATGGGGCCCGCGTGATGCGGCACAGGACCAGTATCCCTGGTGGCCTTGTGTTGGACGTGCTGGGGCCCGAGGGGTGGCCCGCACGGGGGCAGCGCCCGAGGGGCTGGCTGGTGCGTTGCCATGGCGTGCCGTCACGCATCCATTTCGACCGCATCACCGCTCCGTGGGTGCTGTCGTCACGCGTCACGCGTCCGCTGCTGGGCACAATGGTGTGGTGTGGTGTGGTGTGATGTGGTGTGTGTGTAGGGTAGCGTGGTGTGGTCGGGCGGGGGCAGGGCGCCTGGTATATTTCCCTCAGAGCATCTCTGCTTGGTCCTAAGGCCGGGCTTGCCCCCCCCCTGCGCTCCGCCCCACCACCATGTCGCTGCCACAGCCCTCGTCTGCGCGTGAGTAGTAGCTCCCGGCACAGTCCGCCCCTTTCCCGCCCCTGTGCTCCTCCATTCCCTTGCCTTCCGTCCATCGCCGCAATGCAACCGTGTGACTAACCCACTCCGTCGCCTCTGTTCATCAGTCACAGCTCCATCCGTCCACCCATCGTTCCAATTCCAACCGTGGTCCGCCAAGCTGCAGGCCTCGCCCTTTTTCTTGGCCCCGGCCAACCATGTGCACTCGATTGCCGGCCCCTCCTCCTCCTCTGGGTGGGACAGTGACTCGCTCCTCCCTCCGCCCACGTTTGAGCTGGCTTGCGACTGGACCGACGGCTCTGCCGGGGACGATCCCGGCGACGCGGACGAGGAGGGGGAAGCAATGGAGCAGTTGGCATTAGATATGGATACAGATACCGACTCGTCTTCCGACACAGGAGAGCTACCCGTGCCACGAGACACATTCATGAGCCGATTCCAGGCCCCCTTTGGGGTCTCCGCTCGGCCCTGGGAGGAGGAGGAGAGCGATGGAGAAACGACGGATGATTTGGGCGAGGAGCGTGCAATTCTCCCACGCACCAAAACGAACACCCCTGCTCGGACAGGTCTTTTGCGATTGGCAAAACAGTTCAAGTCGTACAAGCGAGGCCGACCACGCACACGCACTCCGTCCCACGCGCTCCCACTGCGACCCGCCACGCTCTCCCCAGTTTCGTTGCATTCGGTTTCCTCTGTCGCCTCGGCACCCCCTACGTTCTTTACCAGCTTTGCGCAGCAAGTCCCACGCTTGGGTCTCTTTCGTGCGTATTCCGACCGACAAACCATCCTCCGACCCCGAGGCGTCCGACATGGCTCACTTGACCCCTTCACCCCCGACGGAGACAGCATGCAGCTGGGCCCCGCATCCTCCCCTACCTATTCCCGCATGGGCTCTCCCCTTCCGGGATTGACTTCTTCTTCACCTGAAATCATGCTCCCGCTAGGAAAGAGGGGCCACACTGACTCGGTACCTAGCCCGTCGGAGCCCGTCTGCTCCGGTGTTGACAAAGCGGGTGCGCCCGAGTCTGAGTCTCTCGTAAAAGAGGATGTGGATCTAGCAGAATGGCTCAACGTGTAACCCTTATTCGCCATAAGCCTTATTCGCCAATGTGCCGACCCAGTTTCTCTCGGCATGCAAACCAGCCATGGGCGCTTGGCTGCCATGGGTGAACGTTGCTTTTGTAAATTGTACTCCTTGCCTTCCTGTGTTCACCTTCTCCCCACCTCCTATTCTGTTCCGCATCTGTGTGACCTTGTTGACCGACTCGCATGTTCTCCTTGTTGAACATTGATGTGCCATTGTACTACATTATGGAAGTAAAAAGAGGCATATATTGCTTTGGATAGGATACCGCGCGACCCCGCAAATGGGTGTTCCCATGCCTGAACACAGACGAGCAAGCACGAGTGCGGAGTATGTACCCGCTGGGTCGGAACGGCGCAGAACAACTATACCACGTATGGATTGACCACCCACCCTCTCGCGTCCACGGTCAATAGCGCCGCTCACGCCCATCAAGCTCGGGCAGACTTGATACACGGAGAGGCGGTTGTGGCGTGCCTGAGCTGCTGGAGGAAGTAAAAGTATACGCACAACTTGGAAGAGAGTCAGTATATCCACAAGTCGGGGCACACCCTACTTATACTGTGAGAGGTGCAATGTGTGGACCAAGCGCCACAGACCTGAGTGGCGTCTATGCTACTTTATCCTGGCTCTTATGAAAGCGTCCCCAAGCCCGAGAAGTATGGTTGACAAGCCGATCTCTTCCATCCGCGTCCCCCCACGCCTTCCCGCATCATCATCGTCACCAACTTGCACGGCGAAGCAAGATCCCGCATAGCTAATCGAAAATGCCGGTAACAAGGTTCCGGATAGATATGTGAGGACTACGTACGAAATTCAAGGTGGGCAAGGCCCACAAGATTGTACACCAGAAATTTCGATTAGCCACATGCGCCTTGCTGTTTCAGTACCTCCTCTCGCTTTCTTGCCCAATTCGATTGTTTGCCATTCTAAACCCCCTTTTTCGTACAACCTTCCACCCTTTCCCACCCCTGACAGGGTGGGAAACGCCCACGGTGCAGAGGTGAACGAAGGAGCAGAGGATCTGGTCAGATTTGTGGACGGAGACGAGCTGGTGCTTGCTGGGACCAATTTGCTTGCCGTACCTGTGAACGTTCCCGACTAGGACAAGGTCACTTAGGTGGACAGTTACTGAAGAGAAGGAGGTCCAGCAGGGCCTCGCATGCAGCACAGGAGCTGTGGTGTGAGCTGGTTTAGTGCCCCTGAGCTACGGCATGCCACGTCCAGCAGCAAACCGGTCAGGCGATCACCCTCACGTCCCAAGAGAACTGCTTGTGCCAGCCACCATCACTACCGTCACAGTGACTGGTGAGAAGAAACGAGATACATAAGGCCAAAACGCTAAGCCAGCTAAAGTGGTGCTCCGTAAATGGTGTGCCAATATGCCATAGCATATCATCTTTGGGCTTCTCAGCTTGTGAGCGAAAAGATGCCAACTGCTCCCTAGTTCCTTGTCTGTCCCGCCCTTTCTTCCTCCACTGCGTTGCTGCCCTGTCAGTCTCTGTTGGTAAGCAATAGCTCTTGGCTTTCCCCCCGATCCATTAGCTTCTTCACCTCCTGTCATCGCCAATCTAATGACGACACTCCGCCGTCGTTCCTCAACACATACGGTACAGGCAACCCCTCAGAGTTGAGTTGCACCACTGATCTCATACTATTTCGCCAGACAGCGTCCCACCTCCCAGCTCGAGGTCGCCCCTCGTAGCTTCAGGACAAGAAATTACGCATGGGCTGCTCAAAAATGCGGCAGAATGTGGGTGTGAACCAAAAAAACTGGGCTCCGATAGCTGGGAGGGGGTCAAACTCTTGACGCGTTTCGAAATAGTTGTCGTAACCAACTGAGACGCGGGGTTAAAGCCCGACAGCCGGTCGGCCCAGCCCCAGAGACGAGATGTCTGCGTTTTCAACCTGTCGCGATCCCTATGACCGCTTGGAGCTCGATGCGAAAACTGAGATCTCGCTGGCATCCAGTTTGTGTCCACACCACCCCGACCCCCCCCTTTCCTGCGAGTAGTAGCCGCCGCAGAGCTGATGCATTGCCACGGAATACGCTGCAGAGGGCTTCAAGGCACCCGCCGTGTTGGCCAGACGCAGTCCGCTGCCACGCATAGCTGACGCACAACCAGTGAAGCAGGCGGGTGGCGGTCGGATATTGTTTTTGCACGTCCCTTCCTCGTCAGAGTCCAACCAGATCCTTCTGTACAGACCCCGCCGAAGGGAGTGTGGTTGCGCACCCTTCCCTTGCAGGTGCGGCTGCCCATCGTCAAGTGGTTAGCTCACGGCGCACACCTCGCATTCCTGGAATAGGACCCTTGATTCAGCCAGTTTCCTTGTGTGAGCACGTATGTCCCACTGCAGTTGCTTCTGGTGTGGTGTTCGATACGCGTCGGTCGGTTGTCAGCAACTCACACCCTACAAGAGAGCGTGGGCACCCTGCCATCATCCCAAACCTGGGCTGACAAGGCAGGAAAAGACGCATGCACGCACCAAGTGTTGCATAGATCATACCGCCATTTAGGTAGTGGCAGTTTATCCCTGGCACGTTGGAAATGGCGGTGACTCGAGCCATATGGTTAGGGCATCAACAAGGTGCACAGTACTGGCCACAAAGTGAACAGGGATCCAACGCGAACAATGCCGACGACAGCCATATCATACCTCCTGATAGGCCGGTCAAGAAGGGCATTCGTAGCTGGAGTAACGAAGATGAGGCGGCAAGGGGTGGGGCACTGAGAGGCTCGTCGACACTGATCAATAGTGTTCCGTTTAAAGGGAACAAATATATTCCTGAAAACTGGAAAATCATTCTTCACGAGTTTGGGCTGAAAGGAGAGGGTAGATAGTATGCGGGCGAGCGACAATGACGAAGCAAACAACATCGAGGCTTGCACCAACACTTCTTCAGATCGGCCATAGTACAAGGGAAGCAATGCTGCCTCAGTAACGGCAGTCCTACGCGCCAAGACAGCAGTGAGTGCTTCCATCCGCGGTGAATGGCGCACCGGTCCCATCAATGTCCCACGACCACGACTGCACCTGTTCCTGGCACCGCCAGCGTAAACCCATCCATGCCTGGCTTCCAAATAAACCATGCGCACTTGCCCGCGGGACCCATCAAAAGCTGTAGCTGCCCGTTCCAATTCGCTCCGACATGTTCGCCATGATGTCTTCTGCGCTGCGTTGAACCTGCTCAGGCATCCAACGACTGCGAGCCACGAGCAAGAAGCACCGCGATCACGCCTCTTGCCACCACCAACTGCCCCTTTTCGCCCTGCGCCCCCATCCCCCCTCGTCCAGCCCAGAGACCGGATCGGCATCCCGCTACGCACCATCGCCCGTTCCCCTTGCGCTTGGGCGTGGATCAGAGGAAACACAGTTCGATAGGGTGTGAGTCTCATGCATTCCATGCCGCCGGCTGTTTGGGAGGATGAATGTACGAAGACAACATCAGGGAACCCGGCACTCACGTCGCCAGCCAGAGTCAACCATCAAACAAACATGCCCCACAAGCAAGAACAGAGACAAGTGGACAATGGGCGCAGCGTGTCTTGGGGGGCGCCCAGCCCTCCATGCTGACCGGCCATTCTTGACCACGCACTTGCAATCGGCGGCGTGATAGGGATGGGGATCTTGAATTGACCTCACCACTTGCGTGTGCCCACACGCTCTTACAGGCGTCCTGATGGCGAGGCTGATAGTTCGAACCACCTCCTTACACCAAATGCCAGGACACAAAGACCCACCACACCGAGTTGAATGGGCTCATCTGCCGCGCTCTTCGAGTCGTGGCACACCAGGTCCCTTGGACACATTGAACCCACAAAGTGGCGCACGCAGTGCAGAACGTTCTGCGAATACACATCTCGCTCATTTTGCGTTCTTGAGCAACATCCAATGCGTCCAGAATGCCTCGCCCGGTTCCTAGGCTGTGGTTCAGCAACATGGTCGATAGGAAAACAAGCAAAAGTCGATTCATGCTGGCAGTGCGGTTGCATGGGGTTATCCTTATACCTTTGGCTGTACAGCGCAGGAGTCGGAACAGTAAGGTGAATGCGCAGTGGCAACGGGCGTTTGTTTTCCGCTTCTAGTGCGCCAAAACAGCCTTGGCTCACCCGTGGGCGTCGTCACCAACAGGGAATACGAAGGGAACAGAGGAATGCGTTGTACTCGAATCGTACTTGCGGTGTTTTGCCTTGATCTCCGTCTCGACAAAGAGATTCATCCCCTTTCTACACACAGTGTATGTGCCAGAGGGCGGCAGCGAGCAGGTGGCAGACACGATGCATGACAGGCATCGCACACCTTGCCCCGAAGAACCAAAGGGTCATGCCGTACGATAGATGGTCCTTTTGGAGCACCTGCTCACGGCGGCACCCAGTGATGTCAGTCCTTTTTAGACCTACAGGTACTCAGGGTGGGGACCCGGCTCATTGCATTTCTTACCGACAGCAGCATACCGGCAGAGGAAGCAAAGATGCGAGCCAGTCGTGATCTCGTGGTCAGGAAACGTGAAAGCTAGATTGAGGGCACTGCCGACCTTCAGCTCTGGTTGAACACTTTTGCGTTCTCTATCAGCCAGGAGCCAAGGCCGTGGAATCACGGCAGGCAGCAGCGTCGTACGCTGGCGGGCGAGCAATACCGTCGTCTCTTCCTTGTCCATGACGAGGTGCAGGCTCGTAGATCTCTGGTTCGCTTCCATTCACCTAGTCCACCCATACGTTCGCCTCGCTGCCCGAGTCGATGCGTTGGCGTGGGGGGCAACGCCAAGATGAGATAGCAAAAGACTGATTTGCGCAAACCGACAGGCAAAGGGGTGCCAACTGGCTCCTACCATTGACCAACTATACCACCTCGATCGTCGCCACTGATGACTTGTGCCTCGTGTATTGCTGCCCACCTACGCAGGGGGTTTGGTGCGCGCCAGATCTGCGTCTCCGGCTTGAGGGAAACAGATGGCAGGATTGGCTGCAAGCACAAACCGCAACATGAACAACCGGCGCTGCTGCGCGGCCATCTAGGACGGGTTGCGAGAGTCAGATCCGCAATCTTCGCCCGCAACAACATCAGTCGCCTGATCCTAGTACCAAAAGAGAGCCCACGATCTTGGCACATTGCGCTTGCACATCTTACACGCTGTGTTTTTTTTAATCCGAGCGACGTAAACACTGGCACCTTTTCTTTTTGCACTCGGGCCCTTCGCCTTGGTCGCCTTCTGCGACGAAAAAACGCCCTGCCGGAAACAATCTGCACCACTACCCATTGTGGGAGAACAAGGGGGAGGTACTCTAATACAGCAGTAGGATATTGGCCCCAAGACGAGACGGAGCCTGGAAGCATGACTTGGCAGCGTCCACAGGAACCACTAACACCTCCCAAGTAAATGAAAAGCGGCACTGGTTTGATCCATGTCCTTGCCCTAGTGATCGACACTCTTGATTTTCCATCTCCGTCTGCATACCCGTGACTGTACGTTCCACCTGCACACGCGTCGGTCAGTACATCATACCAGAGGAGTGTGGTGGGGGTTGTCATCGTACATGTAAAACCAGAGAGGGAATCATGACCCCCGTATTGAATAGGGCGAGAGGCGGATGATCGTTTCGTCTTTAGTATGAAAGGCGCTGATGGTCGGCGGCGGCAAGCTTGAGGAGAGGAATGCGCTCGCCGTGTGGAAGAGATTGTGCATCGTGGAGTCTTTGCGGTCTGCGCCGGGAATGAGTGTGAGAAGAGCTTGAACCTGCTGTTGGAGCCAGGCCGGGCCCATTCGATAAGTCTTGGGTGGAGATCAATGAGGTTTCCATGTTGAGGAACACCCAGCCACTCTGGTGGGAGAGAATCTGACGGTCTGTGCGGGGCAGCGGAGACGTGGGGTCGCGAGTTGGGGAAGGGAGAACAAGGGAGTCGCAATAGGCCACAGCCCTGGTGCGAGTGGCGAGCAAAAGGGGCGAGGCGGAGGATTCACTCTGGCACATTTAGGTGGTGGTCACCAGTCCACCTGATAAACAAGCGCGTCCAGCGAGGCAGTCAGTCACCCATGATTAGTATCCAATCGAGAGTGAGGCTCATCAATCCGGTCTCCATCCTCTCAGGGGTCCAACGAGGGGGATGAAGAACAGCCGCGCGCTCCGGACCTGTTCTAACGCGCCCGTCCCGCATAACAGAGCAGCATCGAGCAGCATCTGCTCTTCGCCAGCCGTACAGGCCTACCCTGCTGGCGCATCCGCAGAGGGGGGGAACCGTGCCCTGCCCTTGCCAATATTCCCTGCATTGGCGCCTTGCACAACGGGTTGGGGGGACGTGGATGCGACGAGTTAAAGGCTGCTTGGTTGCGAGCGCAGTTCCTCTGGAGCTGTGTCCAGCTAATGGGAAACGTTAGCAACTCGGGCTCCAGCAGAAGGGTATGAACACGTACAGGAATCGCCACCATCGAAACGGTACCCATGGGTGGGTCGCCTGATTTGCATCCCCCCCTGCGCATCGTTCGACCCGGTAACGCAGCCGCGCTCTCGATGCCAATCTCGGGTACTGCACCGACAATGATGGGCAGCAAAAACGGACCCGAGGGGCGTGCCCCCCCGTGAGCACGCGTCCGGTTAAACAGCAAGGACATCAGGCGGAGTAGAACGCGAGCGTGTTGGTGGTGGAGAGGCAAAGCGGTCGCAAGCGCAGCCAGGCCGGAATCGAGGAGGGGGGGGGGGTTGGACGGGGTGGCCACGGCCAATGTTGAGGAACTTTCCGGCGCGCCAAGTACGCGGCGGCAAACGCATGTTAAACGTTAACCCCGCGGCGGGAGCAGCCCTTGCTGCGCGTCTCGTGCAGAGGCGGTCGGTTGCGTTTGCTCGCGAGGCTGCTCGGTTTGCTTGCGCCGCTGCCATCTGGCGCGGTTGTTGCAGCCGCGGGTGAGTGCGAAGCGTGCCTTGCCTTTGCCAATGGTGCTGCCTATGGCCAAAGTGCGCAGCGGAGGTACTCTCTCCTTGGGCGCTTTGCTCGGCTGCTGAGGGACGTTGATGTGGCAACGGCTATACGAATGTGGGCGCTCCGACTGCGTCTGGACAATGCGAAATGTCAGCAACCTGGGCCACCGCAGAAAATATGAACAACGTACAGGTATCCCCACCAACACAGTGGGTGCGCTGGGCCCTCATGGATCGGTAGGTAAGCCCAAAGAGGCGGGCACCGCGGCTGAGCACATCACGAAGGACACCACTAGTGGCACCTGCGTTTCATCCTGTTGGCCGTACACTCCCATGTCTGACCCTCATTCCGCGGGCTTGAGCGAGGCGATCTGTAGAAGCGCGTTCCTGATTCCTGCACCACATTGCGGCAGAAGTTGGTAATGACTCGATCCATGCCTTTATCTTGCACCTAAGGTTCTTGTAGTGCTTAACCGTTGTTTTCATCTGCAGCGCCCTCCGGTTAACGTTGGGACGGGCCCCTTTCAAACCGGCCGCGCGACCATCCGAGGTTGTCGTTGCCTGGCGGGTGTTTAACCTGATGCGGAGGCGATACCTCTGGAGAGAGCGGGGCGATCACTTGCTTTTCCATCGGCTATTCTCCACCTGTGGCATATCCGCACCTGGTTAACGCACTGGTCAGTACATTGCACCACAGCAAGGCTTGGTGACTTCGTACCTGATGAACAGATGTGGGTACATCGAGCATGATAGTGTGAAAAGGGATTGGCACGTCTGGCAATCCGGCGTGGTGGTAGGGCGGCCTGGCAGGTGGGGCGCGAGAGGTGTGCCAGATGTAACAGAAGCGGACCGACGATATGCCACATCGCGTCAAGGTGTGCCTTGATCCCAGCGTCGATTCCATCTTGGCCAAGGCGCCACCCTGGGGGACAGGAACGATGTGAGCCCAGTCTCATCAGGGGTACGAGCAGTCTCACAGCAATGGAAGGCATCATATCCAATCGCACCTTACCAGTAGCTGTGGATGGAACCAACCGGAATGTCACCACTGTTGGCGCCCGAACGCCTAAGCCACCCATACGAGCTGGCAAGGAGAAAAGAACCCTGTGCCACTTCTGACCGACCTCCTTGCTCGGATCCGCTCCCCCGATTGCCTTCACCTCGCGCCAGAGCTGCTCGTCGATCTGGTGGAGCTGGTCCGCCAGGTCGTCTGTCCGCATCGAGCGGAGCAGGTGCCGCAGTTTTGCTGCAGAGCCAGGCACAACAAGAGCAAGCGGTCCTGCAGCGGCATCCCGTGTAAGGAGGGGTAAAGCACCGTCTGAGCCTCCATCTTTGCCTGCAGAAAAGCGAGCCGAGCTTCCCTGGGACCCACGCACGAGCCGAGGAAGGTGCCGCCCTCCAGACGCAACTTCTGCGTCGAGACAGTCTTCGTTCTTGCTCAGGTTGATTCCAGCCCCGTCTTGCTCTGCGCCACGACACGCGAGACCAGCTGCAACGCATGGGCGTTGCGCGACAATACATAAGTGACATCCAATAGGACACCACCAACCCATCGTCGCCCAACGTGCGCTGCGCTGCTCGAACATACTGCGGATGCCGACAGAAAAGAAGAAGGGCCCAAAGGGGTCGCCCTGCCTCACTCCCTGCTGGCTAAGGAGGGTTCCAAAGCTGCCTGCACCACCCAACACCAACTGGGTGTGCTTCCCATAAGCCCAACGAAAGAAAGGAAGGAGCTCGGACGAATAGCCACTCTCCGCCTGGGCCACCGCTGCCCGGTAGATCCAGTTGAACGCATTCTTAAAGTCCAACGACAGCACACAGTTGAACTTGGCCCAAGCCGGGTCCCTTTCTTCCCCACTAACCAAACGATCCATAAGCCGCACAATCGGCTCCACCCCGTCCTTGGACTTGACGCCCAACTGCGTGTGGAGCAGAGGAGTAGCCACATCCAAATGAAGAAGAAGTGCTTTGGCCATTACGCGGTAAAGTAGCTCACCACAGGCGATCGGTCTCACTCGCCGTCAGGCTTGGCAAGCGCCGTCAACCTACTGGTGCACAACAGCTGAGCACCCGGGCACGTCCCATGAAACATGGCAATGCCGTGGCTTTGAGAGCCGCTCTAAAGTCATCGTGCTTTAAAGCCAACTGGAGAAGAGGACCGACCATTCGCCCACGCCTCCCCCCACGTCCCGGGAAAGCTGCTTTCATCCAACTCCAAAACCAGGCTCACCGGCGTCCGCCGCTGCGGGTCGCCTGTTAAACCAGGCGGGGCCCGCTCCGACATTTCCAAACCAGCCAGCGGGTTCTTCGGGCCTGCAGGGTGCTTGCACCAGGGCCTCAACCGTTTCCGTCCAAAACCACCACGCGCATCCGGGGGATGCAACGTGCGCGCCGCACGCCCCAGCATTCCCTCTTTGACCTGGCGGTGTGCACAGGTCAAATCATCGGAACGCTAGCGCTCTGCAGAGCCCTTCTCCATAGCTGGCGGCCAAGCCACCTCCGAATAGGCCTTGAGCGTGGCACAAACGTCGGCCGAAGAGCCCCCCGCAAGCCCGCCTTCGGCAGGGCAAGCAGGTTGAACGCGGCAAAATCGTCGGGATGATAACTCTTCCCAATCGACCGACCGCCTCCTTGAACCAACGCCGTACCATTGTGCTGCCCGGCGGCGAGGGCACAGCGCACTCCACCACTCGAATGGATCCGAATTGGAACTGCCGGGTTGTCCGCTTCGGCTGCCAGATTAGGCTGAGCACAGCCGACATCGACTGCCTGGCTTGGGCGTGCGCGCCTGAGCTGTTGGTGTTACGCTAGTTCCCACCGGCCTCGTTCACGCATCACGGAAGGGGACACATGATTCGCCACGACCTCCAGGCGGCATGTAAGGCTGAGGAGAATGTGGCGGTGGAAAGGTGAGAAGGAATACGTTTTCATTGCCCGCCCCATCTCCATTCAAGAGTGCCTTGGA
The DNA here is from genome assembly GCA_003971905.1 of Moniliella sp. 'wahieum'. NCBI lineage: Eukaryota > Fungi > Basidiomycota > Moniliellomycetes > Moniliellales > Moniliellaceae > Moniliella > Moniliella sp. 'wahieum'. The sequence goes on along the minus strand of RSEE01000003.1, from coordinate 11,872 downwards.
TACATTTGTGGCCAAACTAGCGTACGCAGCCCAGAACGTTCTGCGGATACACATCTTGCTCGTCTTGCATTCTTGGGCAGCCAAACACAATGCATAGTCTGGCTCCTAGGCTGTGGTTTTGCAACGTGGTCGGCAGGGAAATCAAGCAAAGCACCTTGATACATGTCTTACAGGGGCGCGGTTGGATGGGTGCCCCTTATACCTTAGCTCTCACAGCGGCAGTGTAACCACGGAGGAGTCACCCGCAGGGAAGACCAAGGGAACAGAGCTAGGCACCCGTTGCACAAAAGGATTGTACGTTGGTGCTTTGCTTTGGCCTCCGCGTCGAACAAGGTGTTCATCTCCTTACACAGCGCGTGTGCCTGAGGGACGACGGCGAGCGGATGGCAAATACGACGTAGAATAGACGTTGCGCGTCTTGTCTCCAAAGGACGAAGGGGTCAGGCTTGGATATGGATGGGCTCTTTGGAGCACCTGCGTTTGCCATCGCGATCTCAGCGCGGGTGACAGTGGCGTAGGAGCGCCCGATCACTGCGGGTTGTTGAATGGCTCGGGCTCTACCATAGTGCCCGGAATGTCCCGCAACCCCGTCATGACCCCGTGGCCAGGAAATGTGAACGCTGGATTTGAGGGCACCACCGACCCCCAGCTGGGATTGAGCGCTTCTGCTTTCTCGATCAGCCAGAGCCGAGCGATGTAGTCACAGCAGGCAGCAGCTTCGTATGCTGGCGGGCGAGCAAAACCGTCGTCTTTTTCTTGTGCCAGGACGAGGAGTGGGATCGAATTCCTCTGGTTGGCTGCCGATCACCTGGTCCACCCATACGTTCGCCTCGCTGCCAAGTTGATGCGTTGGCCTGTGGAGCAAAGCCAAGAGGAAAGAGCAAAAGTGATCCGCCCAAAGCGACGGGCATCAGGATGCCAACTTGGTCCTACCATTGACCGACCACATTGCCCCGATCGTCGCCCCGGATGACTTGCCTCGTGCCATTGCTGCTCACCTACCCACGGGAGTTTGGCCCGTGCCAGATTCGTTTCTCCGCTCGAGCGAAACGATGGTGGAGGGGTTGCTGCAAGCGCGAACCGCAAAATGAACAACCCGTGGGGCAACGGGAGGGATTTCAGGCAGAGGTAGCGAGCGGTTTGATCCACATTCTTGGCCTGCAGAACATCAGTCAGGTGATACTAGTCCCAATGCTGAAGCCCACGATCTTGGCACGTTGCGTTTGCACATCTTGTACGCTGCGTTTTGGAACCTTTTCTTGCTCGGACCCTTTGCCTCGATCACGTTCGTGACGAAATGTCCAGCCGACGCACAATCTGCCCCACTCTCCCTTGGATTTGATTCCCATCTGGGAGGAGGGAGAAAGTTCTAATATGCAGCAGTAGGATAGTAGCCTAAGACGAGGCGGAGCCTGGAAGCATATGACTTGGCAGCTTCCAAAAGAACCGCTAACATCTTCGACATAAATGAAAAGCGGGCAGCGGTTTGATCCATGTCCTTGCCCTAGTTCTCGGACACTCTTGATGGTCCATCCCCGTCTGCATACCCGTGCCTGTACGTTCGGGCCTGCACAAGCGCGTCGGTCAGTACATTATACCAGAGGAAGTGTGGGTGGGGATCGTCGTCGTACATGTAAAACAGTAGAGAGAATCATGACCCCGGTATTGAGTAGGGCCGTGAAGATCATCGTTTTTGGCTTTAGTATGAAATGCGCTGATGGTCGGCGGCAGCAAGCATGAGGCGAGGAATGCGTTCGCCGTGTGAAAGGGATTGTGGATCGTGGAGGTCTTTGCGGTCTGTGCCGGGAGTGCGTCTGAGAAGAGCTTGGACCTGCTGCTGGAACCAGGCCGGGCCCATTCCATAAGTCTTGGGTGGGGATCAATGCGCTTCCATGTTGAGGAACGCCCAGCCACTGTGGGAGATGAGCTGGCGTCTGTGGGGGCAGCGGAGGTGTGGGGGCCGCGAGTTGGGGAAGGGAGAACACAGGGAGACGCAATGGGGCCCAGCCCTGCTACGAGCGGCGAACAAAAGGGGCGAGGTGGAGGATTCACTTTGGCACAGCTCGGGTTAGGTGGTGGTCGCCAGTCCACCTGATAAACAAGCGTCCAGCGAGGCAGTCACATCATGATTAGTATCCAATCGAGAGTGAGGCTCATCAACCCGTCTCCATCCTCGTCAGAGTCCAACGAGGGAATTAAGAGCAGCCGCGCCCGCCCCCCCGGGCCGGTTCTACGCACCCGTCCCGCGACACAGCAGCATCGAGCAGCATCGTCTCTTCGCCAGCTGTGGAGGCGTTCACTGCCGGCGCATCCGCAAGGGGCGGGAAGCGTGCCCTGCTTTTGCCAATATTCCCTGCATCTGCACCTTGCACAACTGGCTGGGGGATATCGACGCGAGAGTTAAGGGCTACTGGAGTACGCACACAGTGCCTCTGCAGCGGCGTCCAGCTAATGGGAAATGTCAGCAACTTGGGCTCCAGCAGAAGGGTATGAACACGTACAGGAATCGCCACCATCGAAGTCACAGTACCCCATGGGTGGGCCGCCTCCAAGTATATTTGCATTCCACCACTGCACATCGTGTCGACCTCGGTAACGCAACCGCCTTCTCGCAGCCAGTTCGGGTGTTGCATCGACAAGGATGGACAGCAAAAAGTGGTGCCCAGGGGCGTGCCCCCCCCCGTGAGCACGCATCCGGCTTGGCGGGTAGCGAGAGGATGAAGGAAACAAGGACACGAGGCATAGCAGAGTCCCAGCATGTTGGTCGTGGAGAGGCAAACCGGTCCCAAACGCAGCCAGGCTAGAATTGGCGCGGGGCTAGGCTTGGGCGGTATGGCCGCGGCCGAGGTGGAGGAACTTCTGCGCGCCAAGCGCGGCGGCAAACGCACGTTAAACATTAACCCCCGACGGGAGCAGCTCTTTCTGCACGTCTCGCGCAAAGACGGTCGAGTGCGGTTGCTTGCGGGGCTGCTCGGCATGCGTCCGCTGCCGCCGGAGCAGCCCTGCAGACTTGCACTGCAACAGGGAGCGCTGCCGACGGCGGCAAGGCTCCCGCCGTGCTGGCCAGGCACAGCTCGCTTCCACGCAGGCCTGGTGCACAGCTGCTGAAGCAGGCGCGTGGAGCGCGTCGGACACTGGTTGCGCACGTCTCTTGCGGCCCAAAGCCCAACCCGCACCTTCCGTACAACATAGGGGAGAGCAGTGCGCGCACTTGCCTTGCGAGGGCAGCTGCCCATCGTCAAGCAGAGCAGTGCTGGCACTTTCACCGCGTACGCGTCGATTCAGCCAGTTTCTTTGGGCAAGCACTTTCGTCCCAGTTGCTGCTGGTACTGTGTTTGGTCTGTGGTTGTCAGTACCTCGCACCACAAGAGTACAATAGAGCAGGGGCAACGTACCATCACCACAATGGGAACCAGCAAGCTTCGTCAAAACGATTGTGCACACCAAGTGTTCCAGATAAACCGCCCATATCGACAGCAGGTAATCTTATCGTTGGTAACAGCAGCGACCTCGCGCCACATTTGAAGGGCATGGACAAGGTGTACAGTACTGCACGCAAACAGTACCAGGGCCTCATGAAGCTGCGCCGCCGCACTGGAAGAATAGCGGAACCAGTCCCCAACATTGCAGCCGCTACGCGGCCATTTGATGGCGAATGAGCGAATGATGCCCCTTGAGCGGTGGGGTTCAGAGGCGTCTGTGTAGTGGGATCGCTGCGATATATGCCGGGCAGCCCAAGGAATGAATGGACATGTTTGGGCTCCCGGGATGCAGTGTCAGCAACGAATTCCCCAAGATGATGCGCCTTAGATGTGCACGTAAGGCACGAGCAAGCACGAGCAAGACAGCTTAGATCCACTTGGGACAAAAATAGTGAGACGGCCATTAAGCCAGACCAGGTTGACGGGATGGCATACCCGCCGCCTTGCTTCTCTTGGTTAGGACCTGCGGTACACATGCGCTCGCTGGGATACTGATTGTTGCGGGACAGGTGGAACGAGACAATTCGAGCGACTAACTGGGCCGCTGCTCAACGACGGCTGTCGCGATGACAACCGCTATCTTTGCAAGCACAAGGGCATGACGCAAGAGCCGTACCAGGAGCTCGTCGTGTGGGTACCTGGCCCAGCAGGGGTTGAGGGTGGGGGGAGGGGGAACGAGGAAATGTAATTGATGAGGTAGTGGCGAATGATCAGGGAGTGGTAGACAGAAGAGCGACGCTGATATTTCGCTCCGACACGGCCCTGATTCGGGGGTGGTCGACAGCCCACCCGACCGGCGAGCGCGGCGAGCGAAGCGTCGCATCAATCATCAATATTCGATCGAGAGCGAGGTTCATTGACGCTAACCACACCGTCATCCTCTTCAGGGTTCGAGATGCGGCGCCCTTCATCCCCCTGCGTGGCCACGACGAGCCTCTGGTCCACGTGTAAGCCAGGGAACTGCGACTGGGCCGGCCTGCTCGGTCAACAAACGTACTCTCTGGCAACAGCTAAGCCTGTCGCCGCCGACCCCCATCTTCTTTCGAAGTGCTGTGACTGTGCAGAAGGCAGCCCGCGGCGGCCGCTCGCCCCCTACCCGTTTTCTGTGTCCGGAATGGCCCAGCACAACAGAACAGCATCGAACAGTACTTGCTCGTCGTTGGCAACTTGGGGCCTTCCATTAAGGCACAACTGCGGGGCTGTGAAGCATGCCTTGCCTTGGCTTGTGGTGCAGCGCAGATGGGCAACAGGGAAGTGGCGTATCGGCATACCCTCAATTGGTGCTTTGAACGACTGGCTGGGGGGCGTTGACGTGACGAGTTGGAGGGCTGCATGACGCGTGCGACCCGATTGCCTCCAGTGCTGGGCCTGACCAATGAGAAATGTCAGCAACTTGGGCCATAACAGAAGAATATGGACCACGTACAAGCATCGACACCGACACCAATGAAGGTGGCGTGCTGTGCCTATCCTGATGGCCAATCACCAGAGAAGTGTGCGCCGCGACTAGGTACATCCTGAGGGGCGATCAGTAGCACAGCTCCTCCTTTTGTTGGTCTCACATCACCATGCTGCCCCCATTCCTCAAGAGTGAGTGAGGCCATCTCCGGATGCGCGTCTCCTTCATCGACACGTCTCAGTATGCGCTGGCCATGGTTCGACCCACGTCGTTATAATAGACCCCAAGCTCTCTTGCAAAGCGTGCCCATTGTGTTATTGGGAGCGCCCCCGGTCCACGTAGGCGGCGGGACCTGGCAGCCCCCCCGCTACCACCCGAAGTTGTCGCTGCTTGGCGGGGTGATGAATCTGGTGCGGAGGCGATACCTCTGCAGATGGTGGGTAGATCATTTTCTTGTTTCCATCGGCGATTCGGCTCCGGCAAGCATATTTGTACCTGTTTAGTGCGCCGGTCAGTACATCACTGCAGAGTAAGGCATGGGTGCTTTCGTACCAGAAAACACATAGTCGGTAGAGCGGTACCAGCGCCGCGCAAGACAGCGAAAAAGGATTCGCACGTCTAGCATCCGGCGTGGCCATAAGGCCGAAAGGAAGGCGGTGGCGCGATAGGCTTTTGCGGATGTAAACGCAACAGAAGCAGAACGACGAGATGCCACACCGCGTCACAGTGTACCTTGACGGAAGCGTAACCCCGTCTTGGTCGCAACACCGCCATGGAGGACATGAGCGATAAGAGCCCAGCCTCGTTCGTCGATGGAGGAAGCAGTGGGACGAGCAGCCTCACAGCAATGGAGGGCCCCATATCCAACCCCACGTTACCAGGCAACTGCTGGCAAAAACCGGATTGTCGTCATTATTGCACCCGCGTTCCAAAGTAAGCCCATACCCATGGCAAGAATACTCCAAAGGTTGATGTGGCAAAAACTTGGTGCTTCACGCCACTCCGACAAGCCCAAACGCACGCACAGCTACTCAGAGGCAAGGGTTCCACTTCTTCTGGGCACGCCAGTTGCCACCAAGCCAATTTGTGGCAAATGGTTGTTCTTGGGAGCCCAAGCACGGCCGATTTGGGGAGAAAACTAAAATCGATACAAGCAGATTGTCGGCGCTCCATCGGGGAGTGAGCTTGGCGCGCTGCCGGTGGCCAATGTGGAAAACAACGCAAATGGGAGGGCGGCAAATACGGGCAAATGAATCATCTGCGAGTGGTGTTGCGTTTGGTTGGGGCGCTGCTGGCTCTGAGAGGTGTGCGTGATGCATGTTGCTGACCAGCAAAGGGAAGTGGACGATCCCTACTGCTGCCCTCGTTTCCACACACACACAATCCAGTTGTCAGTACCTCAAGGGTGGGCCGCCTTCAGGTTGATTTGCATTCCGCCACGCATCGTGTCGACCGCGCTTTGAGCAGAAGCAGCCGAATCGGGAAGGACACGAGCCACGGTTGCACAGAAGGCCAGGTTCGTCGTACCGATGACTCGCGATGGGAGGGTGAGGGAACAGCGCGCCTTGCTCGGCCTGCTGCTGGAGTCAGTCGCCTAGGCCTTCGTCCCAGCCGCCGCCCGCCACAAGGCCCCCTCCGATGCCTGCATCGGGAGCTGCATGGACAAGGATGGGCAGCAAGAAGCGGAGGCAAGGGCGCCATGAGCACATCCGTCTTGGTGTCAGCGAGAAAAGAAGAAGCTAGGACACGAGCTGCAGCAGCGGCCCGAAGTGCTGGTTGGTGGCACAAGCAAAACCCCCCCCGCGATGAGATTAAATTCAGCGCGGTGCTAGGGTTGCAGGTGGGGTCGCAGCCAATGTGGATGAATGCAACAGCGTGGGCGCGCCAACCGACGCGGCGGCCACACGCGACGACGCAACGCTCGCCGCGAGACCGACGGCCCAGCGCTGTGCCGAGAGGGGCACCCGCACCCATATCGGCACCACGCTCCCGCCACTGGCCTCGCCGCGCGCGGCTTTCCGGCCCACGTACCCGCTCCTTGGCTGGCCCGTCCTTACCTGGCCACGAACCAACCTGCGCTGCGATTCTTGGGGACAGCAGTAGGCGTTTGCCACGCGGCAGCAAAGCGACCACGCAAGCGGCGCCTTGTCTACCGACCCGCCCATCCGACACGCAGCGCGCCTTTTGGTGTGCATCCTGCCTCCCCTCGCGTCTCGTCCCCCCCTCACGCCTCCACCGCCGTCGTCCCCGTTGTCCCCGCCGCAGCAGCCATTGGGCTACCCCCTTGGCCGTTGTCCCGCCCAGCACCATGCTCTGCAGCTGCTTCGCGTCGAGGCCATGTCCATGGCGTTGCCCTGCGAGCTGCTCCTCGGACTCGCGAGGGCGCCGAGCGCCGAGGCGGTCGATTGTTGTTGTTCGTCGGGGTGCTCGCTGTGTGTCGCCTAACATCTCTCGTTGCGGCCAAGAAAAACTACCAACCTAGTCTCTCCCTTTCGCACGAGCAGCAGCCGCTCCAGACCCGCACTGCAGCCGGAAGCGCTGCAGACGGCGTTAAAGGCGTCCGCCATGTTGCCCAGAAGCAGCTGGCTATCCCGTAGGGGCAGCGCCCGGCCGCTAAAAGACCCGGATGCAGGTCCGACACCCCCTTCGCACGTCCCTGCCCGGCCAAATGGCAATGAGGATCGTCCGAGTAGACCCCACCGAAGGGGGAGTGGAGCGGGTACTTTTTTGCCAGTGCAGCTGCCCATCGTCAAGTGGGGCAGTGCGTCCATGGCCACCGCGTACCTCGTATGCCTGGAAAAGGGGTATTGATCCAGGCAGGTTCCTCGTTGCTTGAGTACGCGCGTCCCAGTTGCTTATGGTGCGGTGTTTGATCTGCTTTGGTTGTTAGTAACTTGGACTGTACAAGAGAATGTAGGTAACGTACCGCCATCACAATGGGCCAGCAGGGCAGCGACAGTCATAAACCGAACACCAGTGCCGATGGCAGCCTTGCCACGCCCTGATATCCCGTCAAGAGGAACATTCGTAGCTGGAGCAAGGTAGAAGAGCGGCAAGGGATGAACCACTGAGGTGCTCGTCAACACTGAACCATGCATAGTGGTCCAGTCAAAGGAGGCAACTCTATCATTCAAGGGGCTGCTCCTTCGCGGGGTGGGCAGCGCCTTCCATGGCACAAACAACTTGGCGGTCCAGTCCTCGGCATCTTGCGAAGCTTGGTCAAACTGTTAAGCAAAGTGAATCCAGTAAGTATATCATCCCCTCCGGTTCTTTCTCTAGTGGGGCTGCGCCACGACCCTGAAAAGACCATGATCGTATACGTACGTTCTTGGCCGCCAGATACGCCAGTTGGTCCTCCGTATCATTCCAGTTGTTGTAACACGTTGTGGTCCCCGCCCCCCCGTGGTGTGCTGACCAAGACGGGAGTTGAGGTACAACATTGAGATCAACAGTGTATCGGGTAAAGAGCGTGCATTCTTGCGCAGTTGTGAGAGTTGGGATGGTGCCTCATCTGCTCATGAGACATGTGCGGGTTAGCACCTCTTCCTCCTCGCGCTCTCTCTCTCTCTTTCACTCCCTTTCGTCGCACCTGTTACCGCGGCGGTGTGCAGAAGGAAGAAGAGCATCCAACGGATGGACGTCATCGAACGTACCGATACAGTGAGCCAGGACAGCCACTGTGGCACAGATTGTGGTTTTGATCGTGCTTCTTGAGATCATCCAAAGTCGCCAGGGCTGGGGAGAGCCGTTCGTCCAACCACTGCCGATTCGGGGCATAGTCATCGGCACTCAGTTGCGTCCTTCCAGACAGAGCTGGGCCAGGGCGGTATGAGGGCCGATGGGGACTCATAAAAGGGCTGCAGCGGCTACTTGCCACCACTTTCATGCCAGAGTCGCTCCTACGCAGTGGCAAACCGTTTCTTGGCGGGTTGCAGATAGATAGGCCGGCGAGAGACAGTAGCGAGACAATAACATCGAGGGTCGCGTTGGTCGGCGCCTATTGATACTGACTCGTATGTGATGTTCCACAAGGGCATCCCCGCTAGCATGGTGCCCCAGGCGACGTTGGTTAACATGGCACTGTTGTATCCCCTTTGACCCGGATCACTTGACGCGACCGGGTTTCCCAGTCAGGCTCGTCAGTTCCCCCCAGGATAGGCAGTGGGTTGTCGAGCAGGGCGGGGACCATGATGTGGTAGTGGTCACGAGGGAAGAATCCGCTATAGTAAGAGAGAGAGAGGAAAACACGTCAGGATCGACACGTTTGCGGTGGTGTGAGGCAAGGGCGTTTTAAGGGGATACGCCAGAGTCGGCACGTACTGGGCAAACAGGATGGCCGAAAGGCCCACCTTAAGAACGACAAATGGCATATGCCCGGTGCGTGGAGCCGTATGCTGGGCCTGGGGGGGGGGGCAATGCAGAGTAGTACGCGGGTGGTGCAGAATAGAAGCAGGAGGGAGGCGGGATGTGCATGCAGACGTATGTCCAACGCTGCAACAACGCACCTGCTTAGTAGTGGCGTTTACTGTGGTGGCAGTGTTGGTGGACGTGACGAGCTTGGTGGAGGAGCGACGTGTGAGAGCGTGTGTGGCGATGGCTAGCATGGTGCCCCAGGCGACGTTGGTGAACATGGCACTGTTTTCTTTGCACTGGGAAGGAGCTTCGCCAGGGGCTAGACGGGGGGGGGGGTAGACCAGAGGCCGCCTCGAGCACGCCCTCGCCCCGAGCTGCCCCCCTCGCCCTCATTGTCGGCCTCCTCGCCCTCCATCCACCCCCCTCGCTTCCCACACCGTTCCCTCCTTCCTTGCCCGACTCCAGCCCATCGCCGGATCCACCAGGCAAGGGGACCAAGGCCGCCTCGGCAACGACAGCCCTGCGCGCAAAGACAGCGTTGAGCGCTGCCCTCCGCGTCGACCGGCGCACCGGCCCCATTGACGTCCCACGACCACGATCGTCCCTGTCGCGGGCCTCGCTGGCGTCTTGACCGCCGCCAAAAGACTCCCCCCGACTCGGAGGGGAGTAGTAAACGACCACGTTCATTTCCAGATGAACCACGCGCGCTTGTCCGGGACGCATCCAACGCAGCAGCCGCTGCTGCCACTCCGATTCGCTCCGGCCCGTTCGCCACGACGTCTTCTGCGCTGCACTCGACTTGCTCAGGGGTACCCCTTTCTTGCGAGCAATCGCCCTGATCTATGCATCAATCAGGTCTTGGCATTGGCCGCGTCGGTGGCCGGGGATGCGGCACAGGCCGCACTTCTTGCCCCCAGTCGCCGCTTGTTGGCAGACCGCTGCCGTATGCCCAAAGCGGGAGGACCGCTCGCATTGTCGAGGGCGCATCGTCGTCGTACAAACCTTCGTGCCCCGCCGTATTAGCCTAGCCCAATCCCTAGGCTGTGGTTTCGCAACGTAGTAGATAGGGACAAGTGCATCCCGCAAGGCATATCATATCTTCACATTGGACAGTTAGCGATGAGCAAGCGAAGCAATAGTGGTGACTTACTAGTTACTCCAAGCAGGGTATGCGTTCAGCTGATGAGTAAGCTGGCGTTCCGTATGTCGTTGCGCTCCTCAGCTTACGCGCTTCGCCCGCACACAAATGGCAATTGGAAGGGGAAGACTGTGTTGTGGGAGGGGGCGAATGGCCCAGGGAAATGAGCACCGGATGGGACGGATCGAACGTGGCTCTGCGCGCCCGATGCCGTGCATGGCCCGGCATTGGTCACGTCGCGGAGCTCATCCGACAGAGTTAACACGCATGCTGAAGGCGGTGGTCAGGGCGATGCTTTGGCATACGTGTGGTGGGGGGGGGTGGTGGTGAGAGGATGGGGGGCAGGCCCGAAAACACACAGTTCACTGGCAAACGGGGCACTAGGGTTGCGACTCCGCAGCAACAGAATGAACTAGGGTTAATTATAATTCCAAGCCGCGCTTCGAGGGTGTACACGCTATAAGGTGAACAGTACCGAGGGAAGCACGATGCTGCACCCGGACGCAAAACTGTATATATACGGGCTCTATAGGTTACAGAGGGGGGGCGGTGGGCAGGGCAGCGACTATATACGTGCTCTATAGGGGGAAGCATGCGGGGGAAGTGCTGTAGCTCCTAAACCGTTGGAGGTACGGCCAAGTGGTATTAGAACGAAGTGGAGAGGGGGGTGGAAGGAAGTGTGGGCGGCGTGGGGGCGCGGGGGGAAGAGTTGTGGGCATGGGCGGGGGTTCAAGATGGGGGGTAGAATGGGGTGTAGCGCCGCAACGGTGGCCGATGGGGCGGGGTGTATTAGAACGGGGGGAGCCCTGCCGATGGGGGTGGGTGTGCAAAAGGAGAGCGGGAGGGGGGCACGTACCAAGAGGGGGGGCAAAAAGAACCGCGGCACCGAGGATTCCCACGTGGTCCCCCACCGTAGTACTGACTGGGCGATACTGTGGTTAACTTCGCAGATCGGACGGGATGCGGTGCTTTCACAGTTCTATGGCCGCGGATACACAGGGTGTTTGGAGGGGGGGTATGGGGGGCGTATACTCGGCCCCTCCCCCTCTAGGGTTAGGGCGGGTTGGGTTGGGTTGGGTAGGGTTAGGGATGGGTGGGTGTAACTTCTCAACGGTGCGTCGGATGGGAAATCTGAGGCCATATGCTGCATAGAGCGGACGATTTCGTAGCGAGCTATCGTCGAGGCCATCGGGGGGTGTGTCAGGCATGGTGGTGTGTCGGGGGGGTGTGTCAGGCATGGTGGTGGGTGAGGGGTGAGGGTTAGGGTGGGGTGGGTGAGGGGGGTGAGGGTTAGGGTGGGGTGGGTGAGGGGGGTTAGGTTAGGGTGGGTGGGGTGTAACTTTTGAACGGGGCGTCGGATGGGAAAACGGAGGGCATATGCTGCATAGAGCGGACGATTTTATAGCGAGCTATCGCCTCGGCATAACTCTCTCCCCTTCGGGTAGCTCGCTATCTACCCTCGGCCCTCCCCTAGGGTTAGGGTTAGGGTTAGGGTTGGGT